>CM061065.1:130865026-132355247 GCA_030762895.1 Sophora flavescens
TAACCGGTCAAAGATTTTAAAAAAAACTCATGATTTTAGAAGGATTTGTCCCTCATACTCATTGTATAATATTTGGACACAAAATTGGTGTCTAACATCGTATGTATATACTTTTCAGCATTTGCTTATTGTTTTCTTCTCTTTCATCATGTATTTTATGTGTATATATCATTGCTTAATGTTGGGAATTTGTGCATCAAACAAGCACAGCGGAATAATTCTCACCAAGAATCCTTGCGAATGGTCATGGTTCATGTTTCAAAAATTTACCTCTTGAAGCGCAGACCTTTGATTTGAGTCGCCGCAAATCACGAACATTGCACAAACCAGCAATGCCTCTACGTAGTCCACACGAACAGATAAACACGTCTCACGTGTTCAATCAGAACGGCACCTCTAAGCACTGCTAGGTGCATGAGGAGACGCTGCGGTATATTTCTTTTCACACGCAAATAGTGTACTGGTGTGGTCGAGAGAAAAATGGTGTGACGGCTCGATACTATATTACTACCACTTATAGGTAGCGCCCCTTGCATGGAAAAGGGTTTAACCTGGCTCTTCTAGGCTCATCTGTCATGAGTGTGGCCCAATAGAAATTTGGGTCTAACCCAATTTTTTTAGCTACGATTAATCTTGCTCTAAGTGTGTGACCCTATAGGTTCTCATAACGTTGGCAATAATATTAAATCATATTTAATATTATAAACAATGAGTGATGTCTAACAACACATCATTGCTACCCAAGTAATGAAAAAGCCAGTGATTTGACGTAACATTTCCATAACATTTGGTTTGAATTGGATAAGCGCCTGCTTCGTTTCAACGTCTTCAGTCACAATCACTTTCATTGTGTGTGGGAATGGGATTCGACAGTCAATAATATTAACATATCTTTTAGTAGAATATATAATGCGCTTATTATATTTTTTTGATGGTAATGCGCTTATTATGTGATATTGGTTTTCTCGCCTCTCTGAGTGAGACGTTCTGTGTTTTCTCTCCTCTCTCTGAGTGAGACGTTCTGTGTTTTTTTCTCTAGTTTGTGTTTCATGGCCAACCTCAACATTTGTGGCCTCTCTTTGGAGGAAGGTGTGGAAGCAAATGGTTGGAGTTTTCAGGTGGCTGAAGAGGTGGAAGTGGCGAGAGATGTGAGGTTGTTCCTGGTAGGAAGGTTTCTAGCAGATAAACCTATCAGGGTGATCGCTATGAGGGATCGGATGTTTGGAGACCAGTAAAAGAGGTGGCGGTTAAGGAGTCAGACATCCCAAGGATTTTCTTGTTCCAGTTTGCTCATCAACGTGATGTATAGGATGTACTCAAAGGGGGGCCATGGACTTTCGATGATCATCTCCTAATACTGGCGAGAATGCAGATTGGAGTGGCACTACAAACCATTCCCTTGTTCCATGTGGAGTTCTGGGTTCATGCTCACCGTTTAACGGTTGGTTTTATGACGGAATTTGTTGGACAACATATTGGCAACTATATTTGTGAGTTTATTGAATATGATCCGTCAAATAAATCGAGTTTCTAGAGGAGTTACATGCGGTTGCGTGTTCGTATCGATGTTAGGCAGCCATTGAAGAAGGAAAGAGAGATAAGGAGAGCAGGGAATGAGTGGTGCATGGTGAAATTTAAATAGGAGAGACTTAGCATTTTTTGTTTTGTGTGTGGATGTCTTGGACACACAGAGCTGAAATGTGAGATACTGTTTACTAGTCCAGTAGATGATGGTGTAAGGGGGTGGAGCAATGAACTGAGAGCAGATCCAAGTAGACAGGGTGGCGGCGCTGGCAACAGGTGGCTTAACGACGAGAAAGGTAACAAGCCAAACCCTAGCAGGGGAGGTGGCAACACAGATTTAACAAATCATAACTCCCAGGAATAACATAGGGGGCTCGCATGGAGTTAGTGCAAATCATAACTCCCAGGATTTTGCTCAAAACCATAACAGCTGCAGTAGTGATCTTAGCTAATCAGGGATGGTAGTAGCCGTGGGTCCAAGCATTAATGCCGGCGAAGGGAATATTTCAGCAGTTACGGGGTTATCACAAATTTCGAGTCCATGCACTTTGGAGACGTATCAGAATTTGAATGCCAGTTATCACATGATGATGAACTTAAATGTTCTTCCTCGTCAAGGTGGGACCCTAGTCATGGATCATCCAATACCATCACATACTTTGTGCAAGGATGAAGACCCGCTTGAGAAGAAACGTAAGCGAGCTGAGCAGAGTAGCACGTCCCGAGTTAACCCATTACTGGGTTTTACAAATATAGTGAACCCACTTAGCAATAGTAAGGATGTTTATGAGTCTGAGCATTTTTTAAGGGCAGGTCCTGGCTACCAGGCCTGCCAGGAAAAATGAAAGTCTTAAGTTGGAACTGCCGAGGGCTGGGTTCTCCTTAGGCAGTTCCTGTTTTGAGGAATCTGGTAGATTCCATAACCCGGATGTGGTGTTCTTGATTGATACTCTGGCGACAGCTAGGAAAATATAGGAAGTGAAACGTAGGATTGGTTTTGATTGTGCTCTTTCAGTTGATAAAGTTGGTAGGAGTGGTGGTTTGGCCTTGCTCTGGAAAAACTCAATCCAGTGTGAGGTAATAAATTATTCTAGGAATTTCATTAATGTTGATATTGTTGACAATGTGAAAGGTAGATGGAGATTGACAGGTTTCTAGGTATTTCGGATAGAAGCAGACGAAGTGAGGCAGTTCAAGATTGTCAGCTCTTGGACATTTCGTTGGAGGGTCACCCGTATACTTGGTCTAATGGTAGAGATTCGGATAACTGGGTTGAAGAGTGCCTGGATAGAGCTTTCTTTTCTCCGCCTTGGGGTGATTTATTTCCAGATTCTAGATTGTACAATTTGGTGGCTTCAGTTTCTGATCACTCTCCCTTCCTTTTGGACTCGGATGGCACCCCAGCTAGGATTCGAAGGAACCGCTTCCGGTTTTAGAATGCCCGGCTTGTAGAAAATGATATTGATGATGTTTTTGATGGAGCTTGGAACGGTGGTACAGGACAGGAGATGGGTTCCAAAATCAGAATTTGTGGTGATACGTTGAGTCATTGGGGTAGGAGGCTTAAAGCTCAGTTCTCTGCTGAAATTAACAGGTGCAAGCAGCGGCTCAGTTTTTTGAGTGGCAAATATGATGATGATTCAGTGGCAGAAATGTAAGAGGTAAAATCCCATCTTAACAAACTAGTAGTCCAAGAAGAGAGGTATTGGCGACAAAGAGTAAAAGCTCATTGGTTGAGGGATGGTGACTCAAATACTAAATTCTTTCATGCCTCAGCCACAGCTAGAAAGCAGAAGAATGAGATAAAGGCCCTTCAGGATCTTGATGGTACCGTTGTGGCTTCTCAAAATGGTCTTCATGATCTTTCCCGAAGCTACTTTAGTGAGTTATTTTGCGAGTAGGAAACGGAAGTAGACCAAGTGGTGAATCTGATAGCACCCAGAGTTAATATTGAGGATAATGAAAAGCTTCTGGCCGAGTTTACAAATGAGGAGTTCTGTTTGGCAGCATTCCATATGCACCCAGATAAGGCCCCAAACCCTGATGGTTTGAACCCGAGATTTTATAGGCATTTCTGGAGTATGTGTGGAAATGATGTGATTACTGCTTGTAGATCTTGGTTGGAAAATGGTAACAACCTGGATGACATGAATGAAATTCGCATTGTTATGATTCCTAAATGTGACCACCCGAAGACTATGAAGGATCTTAGGCCTATTTCTCTCTGTAACGTGGCTTACAAGATCCTTGCAAAGGTTTTGGCTAATAGACTAGCAGTGGTTATCTCCAAGTGTGTTTCTGAGGAGTAGTCTGCTTTCATTGCGTGGAGGTCCATTATTGATTACGCTATGTGTGACACCCTAATCTCGGGTCATCACATGGTTACCCATTTGCGGAAATAAAACTTAATTTGCTGGTTGCTTTCGGAAAATCATGTTTTCTCAACGTTTATCTTTTCAAAATATGGTGATAAAAATTTTCTTTTTCTTTTAACCTCGTAACCATACAATGTAAACAAATCACACTTAAATACATAATGTATATAAGACCTCCAACTTTACTACCTCATATGTTTCTCCTTTAAATCATATTCACTTTATTCTTAAAACATAACATTACCTAAGTTTGGTCGTAACTAAAGGACACTACACCCGATAAAATCAGCAACAAAGATGTCTCAAGTAGACAGCCTTCATCTCCTTGTAGATATCATACCCCTCGTACGATTCTGATATGTTTGTAAGAGTGAGACGCCAATATATGGATTCATCACCATAACTAAATGCACAACACAAAAGATTGCACATACACATATACATGTCTATAACAACATACTCATTCATATCATAATATCTCGTTTATCAATGGGTTTCACACCCCAAACATCAACATTGGAAAACTATGCATGAACACTTCAATACATCATCTGAACATTCATACTTAATCTCATGAGATATCTCCAACCTCGTAAACCTCGTGATGAGTTGATCAGACTCAATTGCCACAGGCAAACAGCCACAGGCACGCCCATCGCACACTGTCCAACATCGTGGCACAGTGATAACACTCTGAGATGGGGCCTCATTGTCCAAACCTCGGGCACAATGAGAACATCTTTGTACGATATACCCTGACGCCGCAAGGTAATCCCTCGTTTAATCATGGCACGTCTGCCAAATGCATGCAAGAAAACATTTTGTTCTCAACACTTTTCTTTGTGCTATATCTTTATTTGTCAAAGCTCTCAAAAGCTTTCGACTTAACATCTTTTGAAACATCTTTACATCTTTTATTAACAACACAGGACCTCAAAGTCCGAGTGCTCAATCACGAAGTCCCTAGACCTTGCAATCAGTCTTAGGTTCGTGGTAGTAGAAAACAACTTAAAATGTTTTAACTTCTTTAAATAGATACCTAGTTTACAACCTAACGAACCTTAATACCCCGACGTCTCGGTTATTAAGTTCTATATCTTTGTACATCTTTTTACATCGTCTTACATCTTTCACATCGTATTACATCTTTTACATCGTTTTACATCTTTTACATCATATTATATCTTTTACATCTTTTACATCGTTTTACATCTTTTACATCCTATTACATCTTTTACATCGTTTTACATCTTTTACATCTTTTTACATCATTTTACATCTTTCTACTTCTTTTTCATCGTTTTACATATGTTACTTTGTTTTACATCTTTCATCTCTTTTTCATCTCTTTTACATCATTAAGTAAAACTCATTTACCGAAAATTCTTTCTACTTGAAATTCTTTTATAAAACGTCAATTCATAAAATAAAAAAAAAACACTTTTCCTTTGGAAACACATTTTTTCCAAAATAACATCAAATCACCAACAACTTCTTTTTATTGAAACTTCAACTCTAATAAATCAATTCAAATTAAATCTACTGCTGTTTTTAAACTCTCACCGTAAATAATTTTGAAACTTGTCGTCGTTTAGATTTTGAAAGAAAACGTCTTTAAGTCAAACTTTGACATTTCTTCTAAAATAATTTTCTTATATAATAAATAAGGTCTTTTCGAATATCAATTTAACAAAATCACATTTTATAATATCTCGGAATTTCTTGTGTAAAAATTAGCAGTACTAAAAAAAATTTCACGGTTACGCTCTCACCGTGACTCGTAAATTTCTTTTACACTAATAAATCCTTAAATAATAATATTTCTCAAAACTCATTATTTTTCCAAAATCATATTTTCCTCTACTATTATATTCCAACATTCCCCATAAAACATTGAATATAACTTTCACAGCTTATTAAATCTTTTATCTCATTAATCGGTTGTGCACTGACCACTGTCAGGCCTCTCAAACAACATTCAACATTCAACAACATCATCATAATTATATCCCCAGGCAGATCATGCATCATAACAACATAATATACTACTGCAGATAATGAAAAGCAGATCAATCATCAATACACAGATAAACAACACATCGTAAACAACATAAACAATTAATCACAAACCACATATAAATCATATAAGCCACACTAAAAACAAATAGTTATAGAGAAAATCCCTCAGGTAAGCTCCCCTTACCTCTTGAAGACTCAACTAACGTTTTCAAACAACCTCCCGATTTAATCCGGTTTCCTCCGTCGGCTTTAGGTCAAACCAACCCGATTGATTCCTTCAAACGAATTGCAACCAAAATAAATCAAATCAAACCATAACATACTTAGCTCATGAGGGTTAGGTTTCGGCCAAGGGCTGACTTTTAGGGTTCAAAATCCTTAAAATTGCTAATCATGATTAAGTCATAGATTAATGGTCCTTAATTAACCTAAATCATGGATTAGTGACTAAACAACTAAGTTTCAAACTCAAAACTTCCTAACTCTTCTATACCAAGATTCGGCCTCAACATGTTCATAGGGCTAGGGTTCTTAGTTTAATAAACCAACTTGGATTTATTAAGCATACATACTAATAGCTTGATTACTAAGATCATTAATGAAAACTTTGAACAAAACTCATCTAGTTCCAAGAACTAGGGTTTCGGCCAATACCAGAAATTAGGGAAATAAATTTCTCATGATCATATGCTTCTAGATGATGAAAATAGAGATGATTATAAGATCATACCAATTGGTTTCATGTCAAAAGGATTTTTCTAGAATTAGTTATGAATTTTCAAAGTTCTAGATCTAGAAACTTAAAAGTGATGAACAACTATGAAATAAACTTTGAATCAAGAAATTGATTGAAGAACATAGACATGATTAGAGAAGAATAATAGGATTCACCTCTTGGAGATCAAAAACAAGTGAAGATCAAAGCACTTTCTTCACAAATCTAACACTAGTAGACTTATGAACTTTAGGGTTTTTGAACAAATGGCATTAGAAACTAAATGAAAAGTGAGGGAGGGTATTTATAGGCATGTGTGCTGCGCCACTTTTGAGGACCAAGTAGAAAGGAGGTGGCTTTTCAAAGGATTTAAGTGCAAATAACTCATAGGGACCATTTTGCAAAGATTCCATAAGTTTAAGGACTAGTTTGCAAATTGTCAATAGATTGTCATGATGACTTTTTGCCACAATAAATGTGGTCTTATCTTGATGACTTTTGGCTGATTTTTGTCATAAATATCTTAGGAAAACCTAGCTTGTTGAAGAAGATTTGAGAAAATAGTAGAATAATGTGGAAGAATGTAGAATGGTGTGGAATGTAGTAGAAACTTCTAGAATGTTCTTTGCTCTTTGCTCATCCAAGATGAGGGCAACCTTAACTCCATATTGGGCTTGCGCATGGGCCTAGGGAATTTGGGCTTGAATTCATCTTTGTGGGGCCCACCAAAAAGGCTTAAAGCTTATGTTGACATAGGAAACTTATATGGCTTCAAATGGGCTTTATGAAACTTAAGTCATGGGTAAGGAATTTGGGCCTCAAAGCCACGGTCCTCTATGGATTTGGAACAAGGATTCTAGCCCAATTCACTTGAAAAAACTTAGAAACTAACTCAGGGACAAAAGGGTAATTAACAGAAAGTTCAGGGACTAAAGCGTAAAATCCATAAATTTTCACTTTAACCCTGAAAAACCTTCTAGACTTAAAAATATGATTCATCCCCATGAATCATCTCAAAATCCTAAGATAAACTCTTTATCTGCTCTTAGGAACTCCAAAATCCACTCCGTCGTCTACCCGATTACGTATTCCGCCCGTAAAACGTAAATTATTTTATTTTTTTCTGAAAAAATTCTAAAAATACACTCTTGTAGGAAATAAAATAAAAATCTTAAGTCTTTCGTTCCCGAATAAAAATTAGGTTTTCTGAGCAGTAAACTTTTACTGTCAGTGAAAACACAGAAAACGACAGACCGGTTTCCGTCTGAATTTTCAACCAAAAACTTCCCCGTAACCTTATGAAAATAAGTATAACAAGGAAATGACCTTGGTTTATCCAAAAATCATTTTCTAAGTCTCGGATAAAAATATATTTTTATATATTTCTTACCGATATCACGAAGCAGCGAAAATCGGGGTGTTACACTATGATAGCTTCTGAGATTGTTCACTATCTCAAATGTAAACGAGGTGGTTGGGTGGGTGAAGAAGCTTTGAAGATTGATATCAGCAAAACCTATGATAGAATTAGCTGGGAGTACTTGCAGTCAGTTATGCTCGGGATGGGTTTTGATCATAGATAGGTGGATTGGATTATTATGTGTGTGCGCTCAGTCAAGTATTCAATCCAGGTTAATGAGAGTGAAGTGGGCCCGGTGAGGCCTGGTAGGGGTCTGAGGCAGGGTGACCCTCTTTCACCCTAGCTCTTTATTTTATGTGGTGAAGGTTTAACGACCCTTATTAAAAAAGCTGAGTTGATAGGTGCTATTCATGGTGTTAAAATTTGTCGGAAGGCCCCTACTATTTCACATCTTCTTTTTGCAGATGATAGCTTCCTCTTTATGAGGGCAAACGATAGAGAATTTCTTGCAATGAAGGATATTCTGACAGCCTATGAGTAAGCCTCAGGTCAATCCATCAACCTACAAAAATCCGTGTTATTTTTAGCTCTGATGTTAATATTGACCGTCAGATACATTTTGCCAATTTTCTGGGGGTTTCTCAAGGCTCCGTGCAGGTAAATATCTTGGTCTCCCATCTCTTGTTGGGAGAAATAGAAAGGCCACCTTTAAGTTTATTAAAGATAGAGTGTGGAAGAAGATTAGATCTGTAAAAGTAAGACTTTATCTCTTGTAGGTAGAGAAGTTCTCATTAAATCCGTGCAATCCGCTCCTCTTGTATGAGCATGTACTTAATTCCCCATTCTCTTAGGGATGAAATTCAGCGAATGATGAGCTCTTTCTTTTTGGGGTAACAGTCAACGAGATAATAGAGGCATTAATTGGTTGACTTGGGATAAGCTCACTATCCCAAAGAAATTTGGTGGTATGGGTTTCCAGAATGTCCATGCCTTTAATTTGGCCATGTTAGCTAAGCAAGCTTGGAAATTTGTCACTCATCCGGAAGTCTTAGTGTCCAGGGTTTTTCATGCACGTTACTTTCCTAATGGTGACTTCTTGGAAACTTCCCTTGGCCATAGTCCCTCATACAGTTGGAGGAGTCTATGGTCTACTCAAGCTCTCTTGAAGCATGGTTCTCGTTGGTGTATTGGCAAAGGAGATTCTATCAGTGTGCTAGACCCTTCGTGGGTAAAGTTTTGAATTAGAGAACATTATTTTTCTCTCTTGTTTTTCAAAGAATTGGTACAAGGAATATATAGCCAATGATTACAGAAAGTTAAGGCTATAATTCAGCTATTGTGCCTACAAAAAAGGGAAAGAAAAATATCCTAATTTATAGTTTCCTATTTTACATAAGAATTAGAATCCCTTAAATTAAGCAAAAAATATCTCAGCACTCCCCCTCAAGTTGGTGCATAGATATCACACATGCCCAACTTGCTCACAGTCTTCGAGAAAATCTGACTTGAAACTGCTTTGGTTAGAATATCAGCCAATTGATCATCTGATCGAATCCCAGGTAATTCTAATACATTCTCATCTAATTTTTCCTTGATGAAGAATCTGTCTACTTAAACATGTTTGGTACGATCATGTTGAACCGGGTTATGATCTATGTCACATGCAGCCTTATTGTCACAATATAGTCGAATTGGTTGCTTAAGTGGATAATCCAAAACTGATAGGAGAAGTCTTAGCCATAATCCTTCACATAACCCAAGAACCATTCCTCTAAATTCAGCCTCTGCGCTTGAGCGTGCAACAACATTCTGCTTTTGCTTCTCCAAGTAACAAGGTTACCTCCTACAAAAGTGAAGTAGCACAAGTAGATCTCCAGGTCATCTATAGATCCAGCCTAATCAAGCATCGAGTATATACACTAACACCTTGATTATTTTCATTCTTTGTGAACATAATTCCCTTCCCTGGAGCAGATTTTAAATATTTAAAAATGCGCATAACAGCATTCATATGTTGCTCTCCCGGATTATGCATGAATTGGCTCACAACACTCAAGGCATAGGCGAGATCTGGACTTGTGTGTGCTAGATACATTAGCCTTCCTACAAGCCTCTGGTATCTCCCCTTATCAACCGGAACTTGATTTGGTTCAACAAATAATTTCAATCCTTCTTCAACAGGTGTATTAGTTGGTTGACAAGCTGACATACCAGTTTCCTCTAACAAATCTAAAGTATATTTTCTCTGAGACAAGAAAATTCCTTTAGTTGATCTAGACACTTCAATCCCAAGGAAAAACTTTAAGGGGCCAAGGTCTTTCATTTCAAATTCCTTAGACAAGTAGCTTTGGAGAGCTTTTCTTTCTTCCATATCATTCCCAGTAACTACCATGTCATCAACATATACAATAAGTGCAGTGATTTTACCTTTTTGTTTTTTTTAAGAATAACGTGTGGTATGCATTACTTTGACTATAACTAAATGCTTTCATAGATTTTGTGAACCTACCAAACCATGCTCTTGGAGATTGCTTTAGTCCATACAATGATTTCTTTAATCTACACACCTTTTTATCATATGCTTTTGGTATGTTGCACCCCGGAGGAAGGTCCATGTAGACTTCTTCAGACAATTCTTCATGAAGAAAGGCATTCTTCACATCAAATTGTTGTAAGGGCCAATTCAAGTTTGCTGCTAGAGATAGCAAAACTCGAATTATATTGACTTTAGCTACTGGTGTAAATGTCTCTGTATAATCAACCCCATAGGTTTGGGTATATCCCTTAGCCACCAATCTTGCTTTAAAACGCTCTATCGTACCATCTGCTTTGTATTTAACTGTATAAACCCATCGACATCCAACTGTTTTCTTTCCTACACTACAAAAAAAATGTATTTTAGCGACCGAATTTAGCGACCACACTTAATCGGTCACTAAATATAGAAATTCGGTCGCTAAATATGGAAATTCGGTCGCTAAATTGGTTGCTAAATGGTTTAGCGACCGATTTAGCGACCACCAAATGATTTAGCGACCAGGTATTTAGCGACCACCAAATTCGGTCGCTAAATATGAAAAATCGGCCGCTAAACGGTTTAGCGACCGAATTTCGATATTTTAGCGACCGAATTTGGTGGTCGCTAAATAACTCTTTTTTTGTAGTGCTATTGGACAGTCAACGAGTTCCCAAGTATTATTTTTTTCTAAGGACTTCATCTCTTCATTCATAGCTGCTCTCCACCTTGGGTCCATTAAGGCTTCCTGCACACTATTAGGAACAAATACAGTAGATAATTGATTGGCAAATGACTGATTTGATTCTGACAAAAGATGGTTAGACACATAATGGTTCATTGGATATCTAACTTTACCGAAAATTTCAAGTTCATAGGTGGGCTTAGGAATACCTCTATTGTGTCGTGGGGGTAACTGTTTTCTGGATGATTCAGGCACAAAATTAGTATCATCCTCAGCCGATGATTGGTTTGGTACTACAATTTCTTGGGGTGCTTCATGTTCCTCAAAGGAGAGTGGACCAATTACTTCCATTTCTTGACTTTCTTGTGATGCTGTGATGTCTTCAGAGGATAGTGGGCCCATAATTTCCATTTCAGGTTCCTCATCACTACCAATATTACCACCCATTTCTTCACACAATTCTATTTTCTCATGTACATGATCATCACTTAGGGTCAGAACTTCCTTTTGATGCTCCCCCTGAAGGTCTGACTCGGAAAGAAAATACATTGAGTTTTCATGGAAAACAACATCCAACGTAACAAAGATTCGTTGACTTGGAGGATGATAGCTTCGATATCCCTTTTGATGGGCAGCATATCCTAGAAAGACACATCGCAGTGCACGAGGAGCTAGCTTGCTACGCTGATGTTTATGGAGGTGAACATATGCTACACAACCAAATACACAAGGAGACAAGTTTGGGACAGCTGGTGCAATAACTGCTTCAGTAAGGACTTGTAATGGTGTTTGAAAATCATTAGTGCTAGAAGGAGCCCGATTAATCAAATATACTGTAGAGATAAGTGCTTCCCCCTAATAAGACAATGGCATATGAGCTTCTATCAATAAGGCACGAACAACTTCCAACAAATGACGATTTTTCGTTCAGCTACTCCATTTTGTTGAGGTGTGTCGGGGCAAGTAGTTTGGTGAACAATTCCTTTTTCTTCCAAATATTTCCGAAATTCAGAACTTAAATATTCACCTCCATTGTCACTGCGTAGAACTCGCACCTTTACATTGTATTGAGTACATATCATTTTATGGAACCTCTGAAACAACAAATTTACTTCACTTTTGGACTTCATCAAACACACCCAGGTCATTCTGGTGCAATCATCGATAAAGGTAACAAACCAACGTGATCCACCTAAGGTAGCCACCTTGGATGGACCCCAAACATCAGAGTGTATAATCATAAAAGGAATTGAACTTTTATTCATACTTAATGGAAATGAAACACGGTGACTTTTTGCAAGTTCACAAACATCACATTTAAAACTTGATACATCAAATTTTGCAAATAATGTAGGAAGCAATTTTCTGAGGTATCCAAAGGAAGCATGTCCCAAACGTCGATGCCATAGCCAAATCTCAGATTTCCTTCCTTTTTCTTCAAGGCAGTCCACTGTCAATGCCTGTTGTAATTGAGTTGAGCTATGTGACTCCAAATTCAGCTAATATAGCCTCCCTTGTCTAGTACCATAACCAATCGTCTGCTTCGTTTGAATATCCTTAAACACACAATATTCAGGCCAGAAAATCACAACACAAGATAAAGCAGTGGTAATTTGAGAAACTGACAAAAGATTATAATCTAAAGATGGGACAACTAAAACAGAATTTAAGTTCAAGTTCTCAGTGAGGGATAAGGACCCTTCCCCGGTGGAGTGCAAATGAACCATTAGCGGTGGAAATAAATTTTTGTGAGGAGGGTATAAGAGATGAAATGTGTCTAGAATCAAATTTCATATGATCTGTTGCTCCAGAATCAATTATCCATGTATTATTGGATATAGGTGCAGCAGAATTTAAAGCCTTACCACCATTACCTCCTGTTGTTATCAAAGTCAAGATTTTCCAAAGAACGTCTTCTTGACCAGTCTTTGTTTCTACAACTGCAACAGCGAAAATTTTGTTTGAGTGCTTCTTTCTTGAATCACGATTATGATCCCACCATTCCGGATACCCCACAAGTTCGAAACAACGGTCTCTTGTATGACCATATTGATCACAGTGGGAACACTTAAGGGTAGATTTGGAGTGATTATTCCTCGTTCTATCTTGTTGCTTTTGAGAAGACCCATTTTGATTTGATCTGTTCCTACTCATCATGGCTGAAGCTTCAGTCCTTTCAAGTTCTCCATTCATTGTTGTTTGTCGAACAAACTCACGGCAGACCATTGAGTAACATTCTTCTAACTCGGGAACAGGATCCTTCCTCAGAATTTCACCACGGATCTGTTCAAACTCACCATCCAAACCAGCAAGGAAAATATGCACCCTTTGTCGTTGAACTGACTTGTGATAAGCAGCGACATCCTTCTCACATTCCATGATCACTTTATCACAATGATCCAGTTCACTGAAAATTTCAATCAATTCTCCATAATATACAGAAAGTGATCTCGCATTCTGTTTGGAAGAGAAAGCCCTTTGATTCAATGTGAAAACTTGTAGTTCATCTGCTCCATCATAAAAGGCCTTTGATAGAGCTTTCCAAATATCACGAGCATTTTTTAGGCGAATATATCGCTTCATAATATCTGGGGACATAGACATTAACAACTATCGTTTAACTTTCTGATTGTCAGCGTACCACTTCTCGTATCCATCATCCTTTTCGGTGGGCAGTTGTGTATTACCACGAACAAAAGAAAGCTTCTCCTTTTCAGCAAGATGCATCTCCATAATCTGAGACCACATATCATAATTTTTTTCATTGAGTACGATCCCTGTATTGAAGGATGAACTCTCTGACTGGACAATAATTGGGGCAGACTTAGTCTTGGAAGCTTCAGGATCCTGTCTTGGCATTTCAAAACCACCAGAATCAGATTTGCCCATGGTACTAGGTCAGAACCTGCTTTGGTACCAAGTTTTGAATTAGAGGATAGTATTTTTCTTTCTTGTTTTTTAAAGAATTGGTACAAGGAATATATATAGCCAATGATTACAGAAAGTTAAGGCTATAATTTAGCTATTGTGCCTACAAAAAAGGGAAAGAAAAATATCCTAATTTATAGTTTTATATTTTACATAAGAATTAGAATCTCTTAAATTAAGCATAACATATCTCAACATGTAAAAGACCAAGTAAGTTTTGTTAGCAACCCTTCTCCTACTGTTGGTATTGAAAACCTTAAGGTGAAGGATCTCTTGCTCCCTGATCATAAGTCTTGGAATGTCAACCTAGTCTCTTTGTTATTTTCTGGCCCTCAAGTAAATGCAATCCTTGACACTCCTCTCTTTCAATCGGTGAAACAGGATAGACGCATTTGGTCTCCAACTTCTGATGGCTCATATACAGTTCGTAGTGGGTATTATTTGGCGTTGGAAAATTTAGCTGACACTAGCTATAGCGATTTGAAGAGTGATGGAGAGTGGAATTTGATTTGGTCCCTGCAGGTTCCCCAACACATAAAAATCCACGCCCTCCCTGCCAGGGTGGCTCTTCAACAGCGTGTGGTGGACTGTGATAGTCGCTGTGTCCGCTGCACTTTTCCCATTGAGAACAATTGGCATTTGTACACTTCATGCCCTCATAGCGTGAGTTGCTAGACCAGAGTTGGGTTAAATGATTAGGTTTGCTCAGTTATGGATACTGCCACTTGCTTTAAAGATTAGGTTTTTAAGATGCTGGAAATCTTGGATTCTAATGCCAGGAACTTGTTTGCCTCAGTTATTTGGAGTTTATGGCAATCACGTAACGCCTTACTCTGGGAGAATGAAAACACCGAAGCCAGCGGTACATGCAACCGGGCCATGCAGCTCCTCAATGGTTGGACGCAAGCTCGAGCCCTTGACCGTAGTAACGCTAGTGTTCAATCTCCTCCCATGGCTAATAGATGGGTACCCCCTCCTAGTGGCTTCTTTTCTTGCACTGTTGATGCCTCCTTCATGCAGGCAGAAGGTATTACTGGGTGGGGAATTTGCATTAGGGATGAGCAAGGTGTCTTTGTTGCTTGTAGAACTCTATGGAGTAAGCCTTGCTTGAAGGTCTCGGTTGGTGAGGCTCTTGGCCTCCTTTATGCCATACAGTGAATTCTTGATCTTGGCTTGTCTAATGTGTTCTTTGAAACTGATTGTAAGTTGGTAGCTGATGGAGTTAACTTGCCTAGGACTGATTGCACTGAGTTTGGGTGCATTATTAGTGATTG
This sequence comes from Sophora flavescens, assembly GCA_030762895.1. Taxonomy (NCBI): domain Eukaryota; kingdom Viridiplantae; phylum Streptophyta; class Magnoliopsida; order Fabales; family Fabaceae; genus Sophora; species Sophora flavescens. The sequence continues at coordinate 130,880,422 of CM061065.1, forward strand.
TTATAGGTTTCTATCTTGTTTTACAAACCTTAGAGTGAGGTTTATCAGGGACAGATCAATGGAGTTGCTCATTGTTTAATAAAGATAGTTCCCACTATGCCTAGCCTTCACACCTTTTATCATGTCCTCCTTGTGTTGATGTGCTTATTGTTTGTGAAATGAATTAAGTTGTTTATCTTCAAAAAAAAACATCAATTAGATCTACGATGTCTATATACGGTGTCCAATTTAGATGTCAAAAAATCATTACTCGTTTTTATAAGCCATGACTAAACTGGCAATCGGGTGATTCATGATTGATTCCCGTCCCGTTGTAATTGGCAAACTGTCTCCAACTTTCAGATTGTAGTAGTAACTGTACACTCCAAGGTTTACAAAATCGAACCGGCAATCGAACCGGTGAAGGCAGCGGTTCAAGGTTCAATGGTCCAACCGAGGTTGAACCGTGGTTGAACCGGTTATAATTAAATAATATTATTTTAATTTTTAATATAATATTTGTAACAATATTAAACAAAAAAAAACCTAACAACTAAAATTATTAAGCACAATTTTTTTTTATTTTAAAATTAAACTAAATAAATATAAAAATATATGTTAAAATCATCTTCATAGGGAAAACCAACCCAAAATCTACAACTAGCCCACATATGTTAGAAAACAAAAGAATTGGGTTTTGGCTAGAATGACCCAAATCCTTTTATACTTATTTTTTTTTTTTTAAGAAACCGGTTCTGGCCGGTTCACTACCGATTATGATCGGTTTTACCGGTTTTGAACCGGTTTTCCGATTTTTCCACCGGTTCGATGCTAGGCCGGTTTTCCCTGTGAATTGGACCGGCCAAGGTCCCGGTTCCCGGTCGGACCGGCCGGTCCGGTCCGGTTTTCAAAACCTTGGTACACTCGCAAATTTTCAATCAGGATATGACCACATTAAATAAAAAACAATATAATCTATTTTAGATTTTAAAAACAATAAAAAATTTAAAATTATGTAGTATTTTAAATAAAATGAATTTAAGAGAGAATATTATTGAAATTATAAAAAAAATTAAAAACAGTATTTAAAATAATAAAAGCCATTAAGGAAGTAATAAATTATATAGAAAATATCAAAATAAAACTATCAATGATAAATCAGTTTTCCCGTAACAAAGTTAAAAATGGTCAACATTTTTTATACATAATATGAATTGATTTATATATACAGCAATATAAAGAAAACGAAATAAAATAAAAAGAAAATTTTGGAAATTTTGAAACTATACTGTAAATTATTTGTTAGAATAGTTGATGTGTGTGAAGGGGATGCAGAATTTGGAGTATGAAAGAAGGAAATCCAAGGATGATAAATTACACAACTGTGATAGATGTATGAATTTGCTACAGCAAGCAATCTGGATCCGTGTGAATGTCCTGCAATCAGTGTTGAATTTAATCAACAGCTGTGAGAGAGATATTGCCATTGAAATGGAAGCTATTATTATGAATTTATGATAAAGAAATGAAGACTCTGGCTACAGTTGTTAATCCTAGGAAGGACACACAGCAGATCAAGGCATCTTGAGCTTGTTTTGTCATTTGATGCCAAGTCAAGTCAAGCAAAGCCAAGTCATTCTCCACAGTCTTCCCACCATCGTTGGTGGGCCTCGCTACATATATTGACCTAAGAAATTATTAGATGTTCTGAAAATAAAGAATAAAAAAAAAATCATCTTATATAATCAATTATCTATTACTATAATCATATAATTAAAAATGTTTAAATAAAATATGATAATGATTCACACGACTGACAACATGATGTACATTGAGTGGTATAGAATAGTTCTTTTTACTTATCCTAAAAGTACATGAAAAATTGTTTTTTATGTTACTATTTAATGAATGTTGATGCATGAAAACGATGTACACATCCCAAAGTCCAAAGAAATAGACAGAGTCGGTGGAGTATGCAGATCCATGGCTATGGTGCTTATCAGCTTATCATAATAAGAAGCTTCAAATTCAATGCTGCAACAAAAATGTTAGTGGGTCTCTTCTGATTCTGTTGTTGCAAAATGAAACAAGATCAATGGAGGGATTAAAAGTGTGGATCCAAATCTTATGGCCCGATCTCATTTTGGGCTTCTACTCTAGTCCATCTATGATCTACCCAATAATAATTGCGTTCAAACTATGATCTTATGATAGCCTTTCATTGCCATATAAGAAAACAAAAAGAAAGAAAATTCAACGTTGTCTATGTATGCATCCAAAGGTCCAACCAACTAATGACTGGTAGTGGGTGTTTGAGTTTCCTCCAAGCAAACCTGATTTTGTGAGTTCAAACTTCAAACATGTACTTGATGAAAGGATTTGTCAGCAACTAACTTTCCTAATCACTCTTTTACATTAATTTATAATCACTTGTAAGACCTAATCAAAGCGGCCTTAAGAGTGATTGTTCAATAATTTATAGAGAGAATTACAATTTAGAAACTCACTATAAATTTTCTAAATTTGAAATAATCTATTAAATAAGTGGTTAAATTAAATTAATATCTGATCCATACTTTAATCACATTTTGGACTTGTTAAAAATAAATCAGGTAAAGGAGGCTATGAAACATAGTTACTCATACTTGCTAGGGTGACAATTCTTTTACCTAGCCTCCTACTCTCCTTATTATTCCCAACTTTATTGCTAATTTTATCTACAATGAAATGAAATAAATTTGGTGTTGTCAAAAAAGTATAAGCCGGGTAATAATTTTCAATAATGCCCATTTTGTAATTATTTATAATTTTATTTATATATTCAATGTGTCATGTCACATAATCTCATGATAGTTTATGTGTGCACAAATTACATGTCCATCCTATTCACATACTGAGATGTAGTTAAAATTAGGATAAAAGAAGTTAACCAAAAAAAAAAAAAAGAATAAAATAATAAATCAAACTTTTTCAGTATCAAAATCTGTCTCTTCCGATTAACCAGAAGTCTTGAATTCGAATCTTGATCTGAAAATGCAATAGCGTTAAAAACTTTTGAGGAAGAACTTTACGTCCTTATAATCCTACCTGATTCGAAAGATTATTTTTCATAATTATGCCTGAAGGATATCATGATAAACCAAAATAATCTACATGCACAATTGCATATACCTCTTAGTTTAAAATTTCACTAGTATACCCGAAAAAGAAAACAATTCAGTGATTCACCAGAAAGGTACAAAAAAAAAAATGAAAAAAAAATATAGGATGGATGATATTTATTTTCAACAGAAGCAATGGCATCAAGTGGGGCCACCCAATCTTCCTTGTGACATGTGTCAGCCGCTCAAAATGTGGTGTATTTGGGATGCGACGGGTGCTTGATTGCTTATGCAATTGTAACATCAACGATGCGACCAAGCACTTGCAGTGTATTCGTCAACAAAAAAAAAAAACTACTTGCAATGTATACTTTTTTTTTTTTTACTCAAAGAGGGCCAAAGGCCCAAAGAAACAAAGACTGTCCAAAACAGAAATCAATCGGGGCATCCAAGCATACAAAAAATAAATAAAAATCAAAGAATTAAGCTCCCTCTCAACATTAAGAAGGATGTAGAGATCCTAGTGTTGCAAAGTGAGGCTATGATTATAAAGTCAATCAGCACATATGTTTCATTCCCGGTACATATGGATGAAGTAAACGCTTCATTACATTTTGTAATGGTGGAGAATGCGATAGAACAACGAGCGGGACCTAATATATTCAATTTTGTAACAGCTAATATCTCGTATAATAACATCTTTTGAGTCACTCTCGATGATCAGAAACTTGAACCCCTCCTCCCAAGCTATTAGCATACCTGACCAAATAGCCCATAGCTCAGTAATATAAGACTCGCAATAACCGAGATTGCGAGCAAAACCCTTCAACCACCTGCCTCTAGAGTCTTTAAAAAGGCTTCCACAACCAGCTCTTCCCAGATTATCCTCCAACGATTATGATGTACCATAAAACATTTGACATTAATTACGCCCACTTTCAAATGCTTTTGCTTATTTCTAACCTGTAGAGCATGTTTGGGTAAGATTAATTCTTATCCAAATTAGGGGTGAGCGCGAGATGGGTTTTGTTTGTCCATTACCCAGCCCTAAATATTGATAGGATCAATTCTTTGAACCCAAATCCGTCCCTAGACTCGAATGAACCCGATCATATGCGAATTGGTTTAAGACCAGGTCTAAATGTGGCGGGACCGGATTGACCCGAATTTAAATAGATTCTTTGCAAACTAAATTTTTGTGAGTGAAAAAAATGTTATTTTTTTATAGGCCGAAATATCGGCAAAAAATGCTATCTAAAAGCCACCAATTGATCTCGTGTCATCAAATAGATCCAAAACTGGTGTTACAAAATATCAACAAATGGATGTTTCTTTGATGCTCGTGTTACCAAAGTCACATTATTAAAAATAGGGTAGTTTCATCAAACATGATTCTTTCAATATTACAAAAGCCACAAAATATATCAAGTAAAACGTAAGCTAGGGAGGGATAACACTAAAATTAGTTTTTTATTATATGGGATGGGTTGGGTAACCCGAAGGTCAACTCGAACCCGTCCTTGACCCAACACCAGGTCACTAAATGGGATACGGGTTCGTCCTTTGTCTTCTGTGGGTTATGGTCAGACCTGACCCGAACACTACGGGTTTTAGGGTCGGGCAAGGTTTTGCACACCCCTAATCCAAATAGCTGTTTTTCATGGTATAAGCTATTTGGTAGAAATTTGTATGTTTGGGTAAATTGATTAAATTATTAAATAACTTATAGAAAAAAAAACTATTTTTAGATAATATAGAAGTTTGAAGCTTAACTAAAAAACTGAATAATATTTTTCTCATTCCATCATTGCAAAATTAACTATTAAATAAATATAATTAAATTATATAAATAATTTTATATTCTTTTTTATAATTTATTATATAAAAGTAATTTTTTACACAAACTGAAACGAAATACATTATCTTAAAACCGTTTTTCAACAAACTCATCCAAACATAAAAATGATTCTATTATAAATTATAATCGGTTATAACAATAATCGATTTATATGGAAATAATTAATTTTTCACGTGTAATGAATGTTAGGTATAATTGTGTTTTTGATTCATCATGCAACGGCCATGAGAGACATCAATATATCATGTGCAAAAAAATAAGACCAACAGGAGATGGGAGGTGCACCCTAGAAACTGCAAGTCTGCGACAGGCACCAATTTCCCCATAAGAGATTCTTGTATGTCACAAGAATTAGCTGTTGGCCCAATCCATTTGTTCAAACCCAATAGATCAATTACATGGGTGAGACCATAAAACCAGACAGATAGAGGTCGGTCCAGTCCAGTCTATTTACACATACATGAACTGTTTTTTTTTTTGTTTTTGTTAAAGTAATCTTTTGATCATGATACGTGACACTGATTTTCAATTTGGTCCCTAAACGTAAAAAGTTATCAATTTGGTCCCTATACATACACTGGTTTTCAATTTGGTCCTCACCGCTAATTGGTCCCTATATAAGAGGACCAAATTACAAATTATTGTCACATATAGGGACCAAAATTGAAAATAATTGTCACCATGTAGGGACCGATTTCAATTTTTTTTGTTGAATTGGTCCCTACATGTGACAATAATTTGAAATTTGGTCCTCTTATATAGGGACCAATTATCGGTGAGGACCAAATTGAAAACCAGTGTCACGTATAGGGACCAAATTGATAACTTTTTACGTATAAGGACCAAATTGAAAATCAGTGTCACGTATAGGAACCAAAATATTACTTTAACCTTTTTTTTCTGAGTATCTGGTCTTTAATTTTAGGATAGAGAATGCTAATGAGTGCCCTTAGGACATTGTTTAAGAAATCAAGAAAGAAAAATTTATTTTAGAAATTATGTATTTAATATATTGAAAAGTATTATACTTAATTTTTCAATACAAACTTTCCTTTTATAATTTCCTTAATCAATATTCTTAGGACAATAAGTAGCAACACCCTTAACTTTAACAGTCAATTATGTGGTAACTGGCAACTGGCAAGCAAAGATAGTGTGACCAAATGACCATCCTCCAATGCGTTTCGGATACATTGTCTCTATCCCAATTTAAAGTTTGAAACAAGACAAAGTAACCGCCAATTGTTGGGGCCACATACAATAACATCATTTGCTTGACATACGATAACATCACCTCTCAAACTACTCAAAATGTGAGACTTTCATAACAAGTGGCTTTCAATTCAAAGAATCAATTATAACATCCTCATTTGCTTACATGTAACAATCCACCAACAAAAATTGGCTTCATATAATTAATATGCCCACAGTCTTGTATAACTTCCACCTTTTATCCCAAATTTTCAACAACAAAAAAAGAATTTTTTGGGTATCCAATTTTTTTTTTTGCATAGACATAATTTTTGGAAAAATCATACTTTTAACTTAATCATATTCGATATTCTTTTTATTTTAGAAGTTACACCGATATTCATTAAGCCTTCGTTTGGAAAGAAGGAATCAACAAAAAAAAAAAGAAAGCAAGAATATAAACAAGGATATCAAAGCATTTCCACCATTTGGAGCTAACAAGAAAGAGAAAAAAAATACACATAGGACCCACATGTTTATGTTTTCGCCCAGTGTTGGGAGGAAAAGCCAATGCAGAGCAAAAAATTTGTGTTTTTTTAATATTATCTCTATCTTTTTATCACATCTAATTTTTATTTAAGGATATTTATGTCATTTAAATGTATATTTTTTTTCCTCTCACTTTCTATACAATCAAGTAGGATGAGAGAAAACTTTGGGTTTTTTTTTTCTTTCATTTTCCCTTCAAGCAAATAACTAAATAATCATATAATTTTCTACTCATTTCTACTCCTTGCCTTTCTTTTCTTTCACTTTCTTTCCTCTTACTTTCTTTTTCAAACGAATCGGAGCATAAGGTTTATATTGTAGAATGCAAGTATAGGACAACATAAATATCAAAGAGTAAAATGGAGTGACAATATAAATTTTAAAGGAACTTAGTGTATTTTTTTGAAACAAAAAGGATGCTAAGTATAACTAAAATAAACTTCAATGTCGGTTAGTGCAATTTTTTCCTGATGGATTTGTTTTATTGCGGTCGAGAGTTACCTAGGTTAATTTGTATACACTTCAACTAATTTACCTTTTTAGTCCGAACAAAGGACCTATCAATGCCAAGATTAGAAGATCAACAAAAATATTCATTGTAGTCTAAAACACTAAGAAATTGGCCCAAAGAAATAGACATAATATTTATATTTAAATTTAGAAAAAAATTATACTCATCTTTTCTGAAGTTTAACTTAATTTTATTTGATCTCTCCTGTTTTAGAAGTTACACAAACTACCTTACGAGTTTAATTTATCATTACGCTTAGTCACTTACCCCCGAAGGATAATGATTAAAATTGCATCATATGATCAATTTTGAATGTAAGTTTTGAAATAAAATGGATGTCATGTGTAATTTCTACCGTGAAAAAACAATTAGTCTCAATGTCACGTAGAAGTAAATATGTGGAGAAAAATTTGTTCTATGAAAAAAAAAATTATGGATTCTCTCCATCCAACTTCTCTCAATTGTTTTTCCATCCACAATTATATAGTCTAATTACATAATGCATTCAAGGGTTATAAATTTTTATTTTTTATTTTTGCTTTGAAACATAAAAAAGTTAAAATATAAATTATGACCATATATTGGATATGCATAATGTAGAATTGTGAATTCATCCGATTTTTTTTTTTTATTTTTTTTTACAGTCGTGATTGTGGAAGGAAGATAGCGAAAATCCATTTTAGTGCTCAATTGGCTATGAATTTTTTTTTCAGCAGCTATATTAGCACAAGCAAACAGGTCAGCTTTGCTTGTGTGAGTTACACCTTTCTCCCCCTTTTTTATGGTATTACAATAGGAATTAGAAATGACAAATTATATATACTAAATATAAACTTATTGATATATTGAAGAAAGACATGACCTATATATATATATAGATATAAGGGAAGAACTTAGTCCAATATAGTGTAACAGAATCAAAGGGGATAAGGGATAAGAGAATCCCAACTGAAGATAAGGCTATAACAAAAGTCTATAACAACCGTAACAGATAGCACTATTTTAGCTAATACCCCCCTCAAGCTGGAATCCTGCGAATGAATATTAAGCAAACCTAGCTTGGAGATAAAAGTTTGAAATGGAGTTGGATCCAATGCCTTGGTCAGAACATCAGTCAACTGATTAATACTTGAAATGGGTAATAGATGAAACAGCTTGGCTTGAAGCTTTTCACGGACGATATGACAATCTAATTCGATATGCTTGGTTCGCTCGTGGAAGGAAGCATTGCTGGCAATATGACGTGCGGACTGGCTATCACAATATAGCAAAGCCGAAGGGATGGAGTTAAAGTGCAGATCACGTAGGAGATAATGAATCCACTGAATTTCACAAACCGTGGAAGCTAATGCACGGTATTTTGCTTCTGAAGAAGATCTGGAAACAGTTGGTTGTTTCTTTGATTTCCAGGAAATTAGAGAGTCACCAAGAAAGACACAATAACCCGTGATTGACTTGCGTGAATCTGGACAACTAGCCCAGTCGGAGTCGCTAACGACTTTGGTTTGCAGCTAAGAGGTGGTCGGATAGAAAAAACCAAGTGCAGGGGAGTGTTTGATATATTTGAGTACACGAACAACAGCTTCATGGTGCAAGGATGTTGGCTTCGCCATGTATTGACTGAGCTGTTGAACAGAATAGGAAATGTCAGGTCGAGTAGTTGTCAAATACAAGAGATTACCAACTAATTGTCTGTATGCTGCAGGGTCCCTACATTTTCACTTAAGCGGGTTCCTTTAGTCATAGGTGTGGAAACCGGTTTGGAAGCGAGTAAGCCACATTCGGATAAGATGTCTAAGGCGTATTTTCTTTGACAAATGTGGATCCCTGCCTTTGATCTGGCAATCTCGAGTCCCAGAAAATATTTCAAGGGCCCGAGATCTTTAATTCTAAACTTTCTATTCAAAACAGTTTTGATGTTAGCAATTTCAAGTGAGTCATTGCCTGCAATAATAAGATCATCTATATATATCAAGAAAATAGTAACTGAGTTAGTGTGATGTTTAACAAACAAAGAAGAATCAGAAGTAAATTGAGAATAGCCATGACAAATTAAAAAGGAGGATAAACTAGAAAACCATTGACGGCTAGACTGCTTCAAGCCATAAATGGATTTGAGCAGCCGGCAAACCTTGTTAGGTTGTTGGACAGTGAGGCCAGGGGGAGGTGCATGTAAACCTCTTCATCCAAAGAACCATGTAAAAAAGCATTATATACGTCCAGTTGATGTAAGTGCCAGCTTTGGGCAAATGCAAGAGCAATCAAAAGTCTAATAGAAGTGAGTTTAACAACAAGGGGAATAAGTATAAAAAAAAATAATACCCTCAACTTGGTTAAAACCTTGGGCGACTAATCTAGCCTTATACCTTTCTATACTACCATCAGCCAAGTATTTTATTTTATAAACCCATTTACAACCTATGGGTTGCTTGCCTTGAGGAAGGTTAGTTATGATCCAAGTTTGATTCGCATTTAAGGCATCTAATTCAAAATTCATGGATTTGACCAAGTGATCATGAAGAACAGCCTGTTTATAAGTATGGGGTTCATCATGTATAGAAATGGACATGGTGTAACGAAGATGGTTAGCAGACAAACGTGAATAAGAGAGAACAGTAGATAAAGGATATTGAATTGTGTTACAAGAGGTCTGCGGATCCTATCAGAGTGCCTGAGCATGGGAGGTTCTAAGGAGTGAGTGTCTGCAGCAATGTCATGAGTATGTGTAGAGGGAGCACCTGTGGGAATTTCAGGTGAAGTAATGGTAGGAACATGAGTGGATGAATGATGAGAGGTCGGGCGAGGAAGGGGATGTGGTGCATCAAAAAGAAAAACATAGTCAGAATCATGGGTATTAGAATTAATAATAACATGTGTATGATTATTAATGGAAAGATAATGAAAGGTAGATTCATAGAATATAGCATTTCTAGAAATAAAAACAGAACGAGATTGTAAATCAAAGAGAACATAACCCTTGGTACCAGGCCATGACCCAAGGAAGACACATTTCCTGGCCCGAGATTCAAGTTTCTTCCTGTTGTGTGTCAAAGTGGAAGCAAAAGCTAAGCAACCAAACACCTTAAGATCTAAAAATGTAGGAGGTGAGTTATATAGTAAATCATGTGGGGTTTTGTGATCTAGGACATGTGTAGGGAGTTTGTTAATAATATGAACTGCGTAATAAAGAGCATAAGACCAGGATTGCTTAGGCAAATGTGAACGAAATAAAAGGGATCTAGTGACATTCAATAAGTGTCTGTGTTTGCGTTCAACAACTGAGTTTTGTTGAGGTGTCTCAACACAAGATGTTTGATGCAAAATGCCAAAAGAGGCATAAAAAGATGGCATGTTGAATTCAGTGCCATTATCAGTCCTAATGATTTTAACTTTTCCAGAGAATTGAGTAGAAACATATGTCAGAAAATTTTTAATGCAATCTCTAGCAGAAGATTTACGAGTCATTAAGAAGACCCAAGTAAACCTATTATAATCATCAACAATAGTGAGAAAATAATGATATCCTTGAAAAGAAGAAATACTAATTGGCCCCCATATATATATCCATGTGAAGCAAATGAAAAGGACCTTCAGATTTAGTCATGCTGTGAGGAAAGGGCAGCTTGCTTTGTTTAGCAAAATGACAAAATCACAAATCAAATTTTTTATTAGATTCAATATAAGGGAAATGAGTACATAGAATGTGCATAACATCATAAGATGGGTGGCCTAACCTAAAATGCCACAAATCAAAGAAAGATGAAACTTTATTAAGTGTCTAAACATTGCTAACAGATTAAAAGGAGCAATGGGAGTAGATGTGTGATGAGTATTCAAAAGAGGTGTAGGATTGTGATTCAGGACGTAGAGGTTGTGATGAATATTAGCACGCCCAATCATCCTCTGTGTATTGCAGTCCTGAATGTCACAAGAATTAAGTGAGAAAACTAATTTACAGTGAAGAGTTTGTGTGAGTTTATAAACTGATATGAGGTTAAAGTGAAAATCAAGTATATGAAGAACATTAGTTAAGTAAAAATTTGAGTTGAGGACAATTGTACCAGAATACTGAGCATAAAGAACAAGACCATTTGGTACTTTCACAGCAATTGGAGAAATTCTTTTAAAATAACTAAAGAAATGGGCATAAGGACACATATGGTCACTAGAACCTGAATCCAAGATCCATAAAGATTGAGAAGATGGATGTTTACCTGATTGAGTAATACTGGAGACAACATGAGGGTGAGAATCAGATGTTGCAGGTTTAGGATTGGAACTCACAGTAGGATGAGTATCTAATCTATTGGCATGCAGTAATGAGATAAGGTATTGGAAATCATCACGAGTTAGAGATAAGGGCTGATCCTTAGGAGCTTGAACCTGAGGAGGATGAGGTGCATCAAGTCTAATAGGGGATTCTTGGGCAGCAGAAGATAGTTGTAAAGTAGCATCCTGATTACGGTTCCTATAGCCTGGGGGAAAACCATGCTTAAAGTAACATGTATCAACAGTGTGGTTGGTCCTATTACAATGAGAACAAAGCATGTGGGATCGGTTGGTGTTGGAGCGGCCTCGTCCTCTGCCTGAAGAGTTGGAATCACGATTTTGAGAGTTAAAATTGGTTGAATTGGTTGCAAACACAGTGGATTCCATGACGGGTGTGGCAAGATAGGGCCGTTCTTGTTGAACAACCATGGAGTAGGCTTCACTAGCATAAGGGAGGTGATTCATAATGAGAATCTGGGACCACACAGATTGATAACTGTCATTGAGACCTTTGAGGAAACAGATGGTGTGCTCCTTATCTTTGTAGTTCTGGACAGAATTATTCAAGGGGCAAGAACAAGCTACGATGCATATACAAGAAGGAGTAGGGCGTAGAAATTCCAGTTCATCCCAAATGTTTTCATATCAGTGAAAAATGCGGATAAAGATTTGTCACCTTGGCGCATGGAATGAATTTCTTGGAGTAAATCTGACATGCGAAAGTGATTGCCTTTGGTGAATCGATGTTGAAGGTCCAGCCATAAGGCTCGAGCATTATCGAAGGAGATGGTGCTATGAATTATATGTTGAGACAAAGTTCTGGTGATCCAAGAAACAACCAGATGGTTGCATCGAATCCAGGGATCATGCAGAGAATTGTTGGCAGCTGGTTGAGGAAGAGTGCCATCAGTGAATTTGATCTTGTTTTGGAGGACAAGGCTTGTTTGATGGCCCTGCTCCATGTGTAGTAATTGTCGCCATTGAATGGGGGAGAAACAAGAACGAACCCTAGATTCTCACCCGGGTGTAGGAAATAGGGGCTGTTGGGGTTTTGGGTTGGATCGGCTTGTGGTGGTGGAGGAGGTGATGGTGGGTTGTCACCATCAATGTTGGAGGATCTGGAATCATCAGCCATTGGAACAAGAAAGGAAAAATTGCGGAAGCAAGATTTTACTAAAATGAAACTGATATCATATTACAATAGTAATCAAAAATGACAAATTGTATATATTGAATATAAACTTCTTGATATATTGAATTGAAGAAAGGAATACATGACCTATATATGGATACAAGGGAAGGACTTAGTCCAATATAGTGTAACAGAATCAAAGGGGATAAGAGATAAGAGAATCCTAATTGAAGATAAGTCTATAACAAAAGTCTATAACAACTGGAACAGATAGCACTATTTTAGCTAATATATGAAAAATTAATATAGAGCTAGAAAATTTCCTTTTCCATAAAGCCTCCTTCTCCTTTCTTTATCATCAAACCCAAAAGGATTCAAGCCTAAAAGCTCACTAGAGTTGAACAAACCCAAAGCTTCTGCATATATAAGTGCATAATTTGGATTTTTGCTATCAGAAATCGAGGTAAAAATCATGTGCTAAATTATTATCTCTGAAAGAAACATCCAATCAGATGGAGGTTCGAAGCTTGAATTAGAACAACGAAACGTGACGATGAAGAAGAGACATTGGAGAAATGTAACCATAGGTGTGGTTCTGTTCGTTCATGTTTTGGTGTTTGAGATGAAGTATTCGTTGATGTTGAGGTTCAGCCTGAGACATACACACAGGAAAAATAGTCAAGGTACGTGTTAATGTTAATTAATAAAAATTAAAAACATGTTCCAACTTTTCTTTTTGTCTCCATGTAGTAGGCGTAAGAAAATGGCACAAAACACCGACATTTTTAACATGATCAAGTTCACAGTGGTCTCCTTCTATGACAACTAACGAGTTTGATTCTGAAACTTTTGGTCAGATAGCCATACTGAATTTAAGTTCAATCAGAGCTAGCTGTTAGATTCCATCTTAAACTAATTACTAATTAGTATTAAGATAATACTAAGGAGTATCTTAAGATATTGATTAAGGTAAGAAAAAAGGAAAATTATCATTGGAAACCAGTATTCAAAATGTTGAAAAGTGGTATTTTTAGTTTTACAACCAAAACTTACTTTGATTGGTATCTTTAACCAATACAAGTAAGTGTTCAATATATATATAAACCACGTCCTAAAATTTGAGGGAGATGATGTGCGACTTCCGATAAGAGTTTTGATGATACAAAACCAGTTTTTATAAGATGTATTAACTTTTTACAAGATTAGTGTTTGTTTTCTATACCATGTGTTATAATAATTTATAAAAAAAAATTATTAAGAGATGCACCAGAGACTTGAATCTGTAACATAAGTTGATAACAATTGATCTAACCCAAAGTTATTCTTTCACTTGTGGCACAACAGAAACAGAATGGCTAGATATGATACAATTAGAATTGAATACAAGCAAGCATGGATCAATCCCTTCGCTGGCAACAATGGCTCCTCCACCCAAACAAATCAACTGCGACCGTTCTCATTATGCTTATGACATTTGCACCATCCACGTGGCTTCAGCCCTGGACCCCACCACCTCCACTTTCTTCATCCAACGTCCCACCACCCTTGATCCAAATCCTACGGTCACAAAAATCCGTCCTTATCCACGAAAATTCGAAAGTTTTACAATGTCAAAGATACAGGAATTGACCATCACCTTAAAAACACCAATCCCATCGTGCCACGTCAAGCATGAATCCCCTGCCTTGGTATTCAGTGCGGGAGGGTACACGGGAAACTTTTTCCACGACTTCAATGATGGGTTCATCCCTCTCTTTATTACCCTCAATTCCATGTTCCATCACCAAGAAGATGTAGTGCTTGTGATTTCTAAAGCTCGTGATTGGTGGGTTAAGAAGTATGCACATTTATTGGGTCAATTTAGCAAGCACCCCATTATTGATCTTGATAATGATAACACCACCCATTGTTTTATTTCTGCCACCCTTGGCCTTGTGTCACATGGATATATGACCATAAACCCTGAATTAATGCCAAACTCAATGTCACTACACCACTTTCATGCATTTTTAAGCAAAGCTTATGGTACAAAAAATCTCTTACCTTATTCTCCTTCTCAAAATGCACGACCACGCCTTGTGTTGGTGAATCGATCAAGTGGAGATGGACGTTTGTTATTGAACTTGGAAGAAGTAACAATTGTAATGAAAAATGTTGGGTTTGATGTGATAGTGTATGAACCAAAATCTTCAACCCCATTAAACAAAGCATTTGAACTCATTAGTTCAAGTCATGCAATGGTTGGTATTCATGGTGCAGCACTCACACACTTATTATTTCTTAGGCCAGGGTCATCATTCATCCAAGTGGTGCCATTAGGGGCAGAATGGGCAGCAGGGGTGTGTTATGGTAACCCTGCTAAGGCAATGGGACTAAACTACATAGAGTATAGGATTAGTGTTGAAGAGAGTAGCCTCATTGAGAAGTATGGGAAGCAAGATATGATGATCAAGGACCCTATTGCTTTTCTCAATGGGAAATGGTCAAAAAGGACAATGAACATTTATTTGAAAGAGCAAAATGTGAGATTGGATTTGGTTAGATTTACAAAGTACTTGAAGGAGGCCTACATGAAGGCAAGACAGCTTATGAGCAAGGGAGGATAGAGACATGCATGGGAACTCGGAAAGTCTTTTTGAACAACACATATCCAACAGTACCGTATCTCACACCATATGCAGTGAAGCTTGTTTTTTGTTGAATGAGTGTAACTAGGTGAGAGGAAAAAAATGTGTAAAATATATTTATATAGTGTTAATTAGTTTATTTTAGATGTAGATATAATAATATCAAGGTCTAATTGTAATCTTTATTCCTCATCTTTATGTGTAATATGCGTGATTAATCCTGCCATAGTTCACCGAAAAAAAAAAAATGAAGGCATGCATGATTAATCAGCTTGGTAAAAAAAATTATTTTTAATTTTTATTCCTCATCTTTTTTCACTTGAGCGAATTTCGTCACTTCATTTTTACTTGGAAGTCTATGCTTACTTAATTTCGGCATGATCATTGAGTACTAAGCTCCTTTCCATGCGAGAGGTATCAAATTATTGTTGCATCTAGAATATTATGCTTTGGTTGGGCTTAGTTCATAATTATGTTCAACGGCAACTCTTGAAATCATGATTGCATCTAAAGATACATGAATTCAATATAGCCTTATATTATGTTTTTTTGTACAAAATTTGGCTTCAAAAGGCATATCCGTAAATAGCATAGCTGTTTTACTTGTTTTAAAATCTTTATCTTTAGGGATGACTTATGTACGTCCCACTAACCTACAAAACTTTTGGCTTTACGATGATAAGATCTCTGTTTCTGATTTCTCTTGTAAGTAACATTAACAGACAGAAATAATTGGCATTATTATGCCCCATCGAATTCTCTCCCTAATCAATATTCAGTTGAGCCACACACTAGAAGAAATCAGGTTTATAGACACGGCAAATCCGGTCATTAAATCAAGCAAATCATCGTTAAGTAGCGATCGAATCAGCAACCATTGTGAGCAGGGGCACGGAGCTAGCTAGAAAATTTAAAGGAGTGGGCCAAAATCTAATTTACATAACAGATGAGATATCATAAAAAAATTAATTGATATATAAAAACAAATTATATAATACAAATTTGATATATGATTAAAAACTTAATATAATATAAATTACTCAAATAGATTTATAATCAACTTTGATATATATATATATATATATATATATATATATATATATATATATATATAACTTTCACTTCTTCAATTATGCACCACCATGTTTCGTGGAGTAAAAATTATCTATTATCAATATAAGTGGTATATGTTTTATCAATTTTTTTTAATGTAAACAATTGTATCAATTCTATGATTCTAAAAAAATGAAAATAGAAGTGTTTGAAATTATACCTATTGTAGTTGCTTTTGAGTCAATTTTTTTTTATGAGAACCTATTACATTTAAATCCCATATATATATATATTCAAGATGAGAACATGGAGGGAGGGGGCCATGGCAACCCTACGTCCCCCCTTCCCTCATCCCCTGATTGTGAGGTGGTGACTAAAAACTTGGTCACAAACTAATTTAGCGACCGATTTATGAGTGTTCGTTATTTAGAGACCGAAACGGTAATTGTTAATTCTGTCTCTAAGATTGGTCAATGTTCATTTTAAGAGACCATATTAGTGATCGATTTGTTCATTTTAGGGATCGAATATTCAGTTGCTAAATGTTGTAACGGGTAGTTTTTCACAACCGTATATTCGGTTGCTAAATATAACAACTAGTATTTACTATTTAGGGATCGAAGAGGTGGTCGCTAATTCAATCTCTATTTTTCAAATATTTTTTAAAAAATAACAAAGAGAAAATAATGTGACATTTTTTAAATTATTTTAAAACAGAAATGAAAACAAGAAACTGAAAACAAAATAAACAAATCTTAGGGTCTGTTTGTTTTGTTTCCAGTTTCATATTTTCATTTCCTATTTTAAAAAATAATTACAAAACTGACATCTTATTTTCATTCTGTTTCTGGTTTTCAAAAATTCATACAGGAAACAATTAAAACAACTTTTTTGTTCTATTTTCATTGTTTCCTATACATATCTTTAAAAATGGGAAATATAATGAAAATAATGTGGCAGCTTTATAATTATTTTTTTAAATAGGAAACTAAAAATAAAGTAAATAAGCCCCTAAATAGCATGAAAGAAGTAAAGAAATTTCATCGTAACTAAAGTGAGCAAATAAAGATGTATTCATAATTGATTAGTTATAATATATTAAGATCTCAATATATTTTTGTTAATCAAGGGTGATCAAATACATCATTACTTGTTCATTTTACACTCAAACTCACTTTAAATGAGCCATATCTTAACAAATTAAAGTTACACACAATGATAATAGAGATCCAACCTCACTTGATTTTTTTGACTAGTATTTGGGTTTTCAAACATTAGGCCCAAATTTCTCCCTATTTTTTATTGGTCAATGAGACTTAGATTTGACTAACCCAAAAATAGCAACACAATATAACAATTATCCAATCTTATCCTAATCGTATAGTAACATATTATAGATAACAAACATAACAATTCTATTATCTAATAAATCCAAATCTATCTCAGTAACATGGTACCCCAAGCTAGTTTTTTCATAACCCTAAAATATTCTTAAAAATAAAACCTTGTTTTCTAAGATCGTGACCTAGGTCACATCCACCGATAGCTGCAGTACTATCTTCTAAGCGACATCACCTGGCCCGACAGTGCTAATGAGACAAGTGGTGGGGCCGGTGACTGGCGATGGCGGAGGTTTCCCCGCATTTTGCTGTTTTCGACTATAAAAATTTTACCACATTATCCGGCATGCAATTACTTGGTCTCTATGGTTATTGCGCAACAAGATTTTGTTCCCGGGGGACTCTTTTGATTTATATGCTCAATGGATCTAATTAAGTCTCGATCTTGATCTTGGTTCATGGCATCTCTGGAGTTTCTTATTCTTATTCAGATTGGTGTGTCTGAATCCCTTGGCTTGCATAAATGAATGAAGATAGTTTTTTGCTTGTATTCTATATTCGTGCATTGCTTCTGGTCTGGCTGATGAGTATAAATATATAGTCTGATATCAGGATTTGCCTCTTACAACATGAAATTTATGCTGTACATATCTTGGGTTTGGATGTTGCGGATTATCAGTTCATCACCATGTGTCCTATGAGTTCGTCATATATACGCCTTGTACAAGTCTTGAAATTTGATTTGTGTCACTAAATTTTGGTTTTGTTTGAGCACCCATACATTTGGATATGCATAAGGTTCTTGGTTTTGCTTTGTGTCTTGGCTACATGGGTCTTGGGTGTAGTTTTTTTGTTGCTATGATTTTGTATATCTATATTTTGTTTTCTTGGACTATATATTGTTCCTTTGCTGTATTGTTTATCAGTTAAAATATCCCTTATACACATTTAATAATAATTTTTCTTATAAAAAAAAGTTATTCTCTCTTATTCATTTTCCTCTAGTAATGTTATTTTCAGTAGGTCATGTTATTTTGACCGCACAAGAACTCACAAAAAAAAAAAAAAATTCCATTTAGATGCCAAGATGAGCCGTCTAGATTGATCACTTTTTTAAGGTGCATGATTGCAGCGCTTAATTTTAGCAAGGTGCACCATAGATTGTGCCCACAAAAACATCGTATATGCCTTTCATTAGTTCGGAAACATTATTTTTTTATTTCTAGTTTGGTATTTATTTATTCATTTACTTAAGAATATTTTTCTGAATCCTTTAAAAAAATTCTGAATCTTGAAATATCTATAATAAATTAATATATAACCTTTATATTCAGTTAATGAATTAAAGATCATTAACGTGATATTAATTAGGTTGTCTTTTCCTTAGGAATCTTTGTTTCAATGTAGTCATGTAGATGATGTAACGGAGGTTTATTTTATTTTATTTTATTTTATTTTATATTTTATAAATTTTTTTTATCCCAAACTCATTAATATCGTGTGAGCAATCCCAACTTTTTTTTATTATTAAAAGAGATTTTTTTAAATGAGCAAGTTTATATTCATCCTTACATCATTTAGTGGATTAAGATTTTTATATTCCTTATCAATTTAAGGATAGATACAGTTCTATGTTAGAGACAAACTCAATTTAGAACAACCTTAAAACTCAATTTAAGGATTAAGATTTTTATATTCCTTATCAAGTGTAAAATGATCGTATTTTTTATGAAAATCACACTCGAAAAATCAATAAAATAAAAATTTTAAACGAATTTTTTTAAAATAGTGGAAACATTAGCAATCTTAATTAGAAGCCCAATCTTTTCATTCACGAGTAAAAATTTTATTTTCTGATCAGTAAACTTGTACCGATAGAGAAAACGCAGACCGGGATTCGTCTTAATTTTCAGATGAAATTTTTACTGGAGCTTCCTAATATAAACTAAGTTATGAAAATGATTTTAGTTTATCAAACTAATCTCTTAAATTTTAAAAATTAATTACTGGTGAACACACTCATAAGCACAGATTAGCAATAAGCAGAAAATCGGGGCGTTACAGTATATTAGTGTTCCATCGATAGAAATTTTCTTGTGAATTTTGCCACAATTATCTTGTTACTTATGATAAATTCTGGAAGAATTTGATATTCAAGCATCTTTGTAGGATTGAACAAAACAATGATTTTTCCTAGTAATCATTTGTAAGAAGAATGGTCTGAAGAACTAAACCTTTTTTGTGTGCATATTTTCTTTGTCCTAATTTTTATTTTCTTATCTCACCTTTCTTCTATTTATCATATTTTATCTTTATTGATATTGATTTTTCTACTCATTATAATTTTTGGAAGAAATTATTGTTCGACAATCCCCGAAGGATAGCTAGACAAAACCAATGATTTTTCTTGGTAATTATTTATATGAAGATTTATGGTATATTTCCTGAAGAACTAGACCTTAGACCATAATTGAAATCTAAAACATCTATTTGATCTTATTGTGATTTGAAGAAAAAAAAGGAAAGTAAGAGAAAGATCATCTATTTTTGTTTCCCTCAAATATGCTCCTGAAGGAGCAAAACTTAGAAAACATTTTCAAGAATATTTTGAACTAAGTTTAAGCTTATTGTGCTTGAACACAAGAGAGTTATTGATGAAAAATGAGAAAGGTCACCCAATATATTGAACATCATTACCATAAGTGAATGTTTCGTATTGTAATTTCGGGTACGACAAAGGTCGTGATTTTGATCATCTAAGAGAAATATTGAATGTGTTAGATTTGAATCTATTCATTAGGCATTAAGGGTAATTAAGTGTCATTAGTATGATTTATGGTTATAACCTTTACTATTCCTAATAGCGGTGTAGTAAGTCATACACATTATGGGGAAGTGTAACTTCTCTCCCTAAAGGACATAATTTTTTCATGAAGAAGGAATGAGAAAATTAGTGGTATGGTTACTTCCGGAAGAAGTACACCTTCTTGTGTTGTTATTTCCTTTGTCCTGATCTCTTCTTATCTTCTCTTTTATTCTATTTACAATACGTTCAAAGTATTTCACGATAACACTTGAAAAGAGTTTTAGCAAATGAAATGCTCATTGATAAAGATGTAATGTAAAATCCTTTCTCAAGAGTATCCTAGCTTCTATAATTTTATCATGGGTGTTTTGAATCCTTATATATTTCATAAATGTACAATCTATACTTGATTGATTATTGAAGTAATAATTTTTGGTTTAGAGAAAGAATATAATTAAATTTGTATTTATACCAAATGTATTGGGTTGATTAGTAGTACTCTAGAAATAGTCTAGGGGTCATATACCACCCTCACTTAGATTCATTCCAATTAAATGAACAATCATATTCCCTCTCATTTTGTGTATAAACATGTTTAACACAACCATTAATTTAAACCATAATATTTACCTCTATTCAAAATCAACAAGTGACCAATGCTTATCAATGAAGTCTAACACTATTGGTTAAATGAATTCACATCCACCCTCTCAAACTAGCATACGGCCAGACCAAGTGGGTAAGGAGAGACACACTCCTTCTTCTTTCATTTTTCATCAAAACCCTTTGATGTCGTGCGCTGCGGAGGCGCGTGCGTGCGTATCCGGCAAGTGTACCGGACTGCCGTCAAGTAATAAAAGATATCGAACCCACAGAGACTGTGTTCTCGAATCGCAATCGGTTTTCGAATCGATTAGATCTGGACTTTGTAAATGGTTTTGAAAAATGTTTGAATTGGAAAATTAAAAGATAGATGAGCAGAAAACAAATGTTTTTGAGGTTTTCGATTTAAACGGATTCCTAGGGATTTGGGTTACCTTTGAGGCTGTTTATGTTGTTAATCTGATTTACCTTTGTTGATTACCGAAATTGCCTTGAAGGCGAGTTTATCCTCTAATAGCTTAAGCTCCCTCTCGGGTTACAAAAGCCGTGCCCAATTGACCCGACCCCTACTCTCGTGGTAGTCGATCCCAGATTGGACCCTTTGCGTTCCGTGACAACTCGTTGCTCCTCGAGGGACGGCTTCTAACTCTCGTGATTTCAGTCCCAAGTCTGACTTCTATAGGTCCGACACCCAAGTTCACCGCTAGGTTCCTCCTTGAAATGTCTCAGTCATGCAAATAACCTAAGTTCACCGCTAGGTTCCTCCTTGGATCATTCACATCTCACAAACCAGTGGCTGCCGGGCTTTACGAGTAAAACACCCTAGAAATCCTAAGTTCATCGCTAGGTTCCTCCTTAGAACTTCTACGTCACGCAAATAAACGGTTGCCGAAATTTATGAGTGATTAACACACTAGAAATCAGATCTAAAACAATAATGAAATCAACAACGATTTTATATCAAATCAACATCATTTACAAACCTCGGGCAGAGCCCTAGTCCCTAGAAACTAACTACTACTCCAGTCTTTCCATGGAGATGACAAGCTGGGTTGACAACATAGTGAAAATCAGAAAAGAGAAGAGAGGAGAAGAAGAGAAGAGATCTATAATCTATGCCTAGAATAGTAGCCCCAAAGGTCTGATCCAATGTATGATGTGTATCTGATGCCTTGGTCCTTATTTATAGAAATTGGGAAGTTAGAGTCCCAAACCAACTCAAAATCTGATCTATTTCGGTTTCTTCAGGTCCAAGTAATGCGCGTCACGGCCGTGATGGCCATCACGGCCAGGCCGTGACGGTCTCTGCTTCTGGCACCTTTGCAAAACTCCAGTCTCTCGCGAGGCGAGAATGAGCTCGCGTCGCGAGCCCTCTGTTATGGCCGTGAAGAATTTCACGGCTGGGCCGTGATGTGCTCTGACTTGTGGTGGTTTTGGGTCACGGCCGTGATGGCTATCACGGCCAGGCCGTGACGTACTCGACTTGACCTTTCTTCTTTTTCGAGTTTTGCTCGATCATGGCCGTGATGGGCATCCGGCTGCCGTGATGGGCTCTGTTTGGCTCATTTTCTTCAGTTTTAAAGCTCCATCTTCATCCAAACTTCATCATAGTTGATCTTGAGCAATTTACCCTTGATATCTGCAAAACAACACACGAAAACCGCCTTACCCGTTCCAAAGGAAAATTAACCTAAAATCTAATAAAAATATGCCTAAACTACATGAAAATGCATGCAAAATGATAGACAAAGATGATGTGGAATCACACTCATAAAATCACCCCAAGCTTAAAACTTTGCTTGTCCTCAAGCAATTACTCAGGCCATAAGATAAATCAATCAAAGCATGGATAGTGAACCAAGAACCCTAGAAGCTAATCCAAGTGATAGTTATATTCAATAAGCACTCAAGAGATAATCAAGTTCAAGTCCAATTAAAAGCTAAGGTTCTTCAAGTTCATATTCTCACTTATTTGGGCACTCGTCTCACCTCACTCAAGTGTTTTAGGGTTTATTGACAATTCACTCCATTTCCTCAAGGAAAGTATTTTACCATAGGCTTGACTATTAACCAAATCTCTACTTTATTTATGAAAACACTTAAGAATCAAGAGGTCTTTTCCTTTGGTTGTAATGTGGCCATGGGATTTATTGTTAGGTGGGAAAATCAAGGAAAGGGAATTTCAAGAAGGCTAGACAGATTATCAAACATTACAAAGTATGACACCTTCTAAAATACCTTTTGGGGGCTTTGATTTACTTTTTCCACCTTTCTTCCTTCTATTATTTTTTTTTTCTTTTCATTTCTCACTTTCTTTGTCATCCCCTTCTCCATTTTTTTCTGTTCATTTCATTTTTATTTGTTTGGAGAAGCGGAGATTTATAGCTCAAGAGAAATATTTTCATCCCATTCTTTTTCCAACTACCATTTTGCCATTTTTGTAATACTTTAAAAGGTGTCATACCAAGCATTATTCATCAAATTAATTCATGGTACCAAGAAAAGTATTTTTTTCTTTAGGCTCAAAATTGGGCAACTAAGGGGTAGCATTTATCATTCAAAGCTCGGGAGGCCGGAAAGATACCTAGTGCCTCAATCATTTCCAAAAATGTTTTCAAAAATTTTGAAGTTTTGAAATGGTTTCAAGTCAAGTTCTAGAAAATACAGTCCATGAGGAATTAAATCACTCTATCACAAGAAATGGGGTAGATTTAGTGAATACCCCCTATTTGGCTCAAAATCTTACATTTAGTAGTTCAAAAATCAGTGAGGTACACAAGTCTAAGGAACCACATGCTAATTATCAACTATCAAATGACTATCTCAAGAATTTTTATTTTTAGCCATATCACAAGAATAATGAAAAATTGGGTTCAAAATTCACTATCTCAATTCATTTGGCTCCAAGTTCTCACAATCGGATGCATGTTCTAAGTGAGGGGTAATCTAGAGAATGTGATCATACCAATCTATGCCTATGAGAATGCAATATGAATGCAACAATGCAAATGCAAAAATAAATAAATACCCCTACCCCAAGCTTGATTACTTACATTGTCTCCAATGTAAATAATCAAGTCGGAGAGAGGAGAAAAATGGAACAACTTACCGAGTCGGTAGCGGGTGTTGGCTTCACATTCCAGTCAAAACTTGGGTAGAAATTGTATCACGGCCGTGAGGCTCTTCACGGGCAGGCCGTGATCGTTTCTGGTCCTCAGGAGTTGCCCTGTCACGGCCGTGATCTACATCACGGCTAGGCCGTGATGCTCTCTGGCTTTGGCATCCTACTCATCACGGCTCTTCTTCTCTTTCTCAACCTGAAAACACTAGACAAACCTATTAATGATATTTTTGCCTAGTGATCTTCTCAAATTATTCAAGAGGTTAATTCAAAAACAAAAGGAAAAAGGGAAAGAAAACTTGGGTTGCCTCCCAAGAAGCGCTTATTTATGGTCTTAAGCTTGACCATACTTCCTTCAATCAACCGGGGTCGGCTGGGCGTAGAAGTGCAGGCACACTTTTCTTCCAAGGAGCTCCTTCAAATAGTCGTTTCTGCTCATACGGCCAATAACGCTTCCGCTTCGCTCTTTTTTCTCGGAGCTTCCTAGCCTTCCTTCCTCCCGGCGGAAGTTTTGTTTCAGTATGGACAACAACTCCAATTCCATCACTGCTGGGTGCATCATTAGCCTTGCATATCTTTGGGGTTGCTTCCATGCTAAGTTCTTTCTCTACCGCTGGAGACGTTACATCAATTCTGCACACATGGCTCTCAAAAGGAGGGTTGTTACAAGAGTTAATCAACTGAAAATTTACCCTACCTTCCTCTACATTTAGAGAGAGTTTGCCATTCCTTACGTCTATTACCGCTCCAGCGGTTGCCAAGAATGGCCTTCCTAAAATGATGGGGAATTTAGAATTCCCTTTCATGTCCAATACCAGGAAGTCGGTAGGGATGAGAATTTTCCCTACCTTTACAGGAACATTCTCTAGTATGCCTAGAGGAGTCCTAGTTGAGCCATCCGCAAATTGTAAGGGGAATTTGAATGGTCTCAACTCTTTGCTTCCCAACCTTTCCATGATAGTGAGGGACATCAAGCTCGTGCTAGCCCCTAAGTCACATAAGGCTGGGTCTATTTCCACTTTTTCAATCGAGCAAGCGATGGAGAAACTACCTGGGTCTTTCAGTTTAGTAGGTATTTTAGTCTCCACATCTACTTGCTTTTTCCTGACCAACCTTTGTGGGAAAGGTATCGGGGGTTGGTACGGTGGTGGAGGGACATATTTCGGTTCTGGCTCTTCCTTTTCGCTCGTGTCCTCCTCCGGTTCCACGTCCATTTCAGCTACCCCCACCCCAAGCTTATCATCCCTCAAGTGTATGACATTGCAATGCTCATTGGGATTTGCTTCGGGTTGCCCGGAATGTATCCTTAGGTCTCGAGTACGTGCTTGGCTTGTTGGGCAATCTGGGTTTCTAGCATCTTGCTATGAGTGGCTAAGTGGTCTACCTTAGATGCTAGCTCCTTTATTGCCTCATTCTCCTGAGCTTGAGTGGCAACAAAGTTTTCCATGAGAGACTCGAGCTTAGATTTTTGAACCCGAGGATACCCTGTCTTTGCTCTCTTATTTCCTTGACCCTCTTGGAACTCATGGTTGAGCGTGTTGCTGTAGTTGCCGTAGGAGAGGTAAGGGTTGTTTCTTCTTTGGTTGTAGGGATTTGGGGGAGCATAGTTGGGCAGCTTCGGGTTCGTATCATAGTAGTTGTTACAAGAGTTCACTTGTTCACCCGAAGCGCCGGATCCATGAGCGATACCACGAGGGCATTCCATCATGTCATGTCCCTGCATTCCACAAATCTCACAAATAGTGTTAGTAGCACCTATTGCACTCACATTAGCTCTTTCAATCTTATCTAATCGTTTATTTAGTGAGTCAAATTTAGACATAATCAGATCAATGCTACTTACTTCAAACTTACCCCCCGAAATCTTGTTCGGGTTATTACCTCTTTCGGATCCCCATTGGTGGTAGTTGGTGCCGACATTCTCGATAATGTTGAATGCCTCAGTGAGAGGCCTATTCATAAACGCTCCACCGGCTGCAGAATCTAGTGACACCTTCGAAGAGTAGTCCAATCCGTTATAGAAGGTGTGCACTATTAACCACCTCTCGAGTCCGTGATGTGGGCACGACTCCAGCAGTCCCTTGTATCGATCCCAAGCTTCCGATAATGATTCTCCGTCTTTTTGGAAGAAGCCGGTGATTTGGGTTCTTATGTAGGCCGTCTTGGATGGAGGGAAGAATTTCTCCAAGAACGCCTGCTCCAATTGGTCCCAAGTGGTCAAAGTGTTAGCGGGAATTTGCTTAAGCCAGGCCTTCGCCTTTCCAGTGAGAGATGAGGGGAACAGTCTCAAACGCACAACATCGACTGAGGCTCCATGAATCCGGATTGCATCGGTGAACTCTAAGAATGTTTCTATATGATCGGTCGGGTCCTCCGAAGGCAATCCTTCGAATTGATGTTGCCTAATCATGTTGATTAACATGGGCGGTATGGTATAGTTTTCCGCCTCAATCTCTGGCCTTGCAATCCCAGTTTGCAAGCCTCTCGCATTTGGGGCTGCGTAGTCCTTCAAAGGTTTTGTATCCGGTTGATTCGCCATGAGTGGAACGGGACTCAACCTTTCTCCCTCTCTTTGTAGTCTTCTACGTCTGTGGAAGGTCCTCTCGATCTCCGGATCAATCTCACTAAGGCTCCCAAGACTTAGGGATCTTTGCATATAACACACAGAGAGATGGATACAATAGAAGGAAAAGAATTTTTTTTGATTTTTTTTTAATTATTTCAGAAATAAAAATCAAACAAAAAGAAAAGGTCCAGAAAAATCAATTCAAAATTTGAATTGAGATTCGAAAAGGCACAGTCCCCGGTAACGACGCCAAAAACTTGATGTCGTGAGCTGCGGAGGCGCGCGCGTGCGTATCCGGCAAGTGTACCGGACTGCCGTCAAGTAATAAAAGATATCGAACCCACAGAGACTGTGTTCTCGAATCGCAATCGGTTTTCGAATCGATTAGATCTGGACTTTGTAAATTGTTTTGAAAAATGTTTGAATTGGAAAATTAAAAGATAGATGAGCAGAAAACAAATGTTTTTGAGGTTTTCGATTTAAACGGATTCCTAGGGATTTGGGTTACCTTTGAGGCTGTTTATGTTGTTAATCTGATTTACCTTTGTTGATTACCGAAATTGCCTTGAAGGCGAGTTTAACCCGACCCCTACTCTCGTGGTAATCGATCCCAGATTGGACCCTTTGCGTTCCGTGACACCCAAGTTCACCGCTAGGTTCCGACACCCAAGTTCACCGCTAGGTTCCTCCTTGAAATGTCTCAGTCATGCAAATAACCTAAGTTCACCGCTAGGTTCCTCCTTGGATCATTCACATCTCACAAACCAAAGGCTGCTCAGGGACTTTACGAGTAAAACACCCTAGAAATCCTAAGTTCACCGCTAGGTTCCTCCTTAGAACTTCTACGTCACGCAAATAAACGGTTGCCGAAATTTATGAGTGATTAACACACTAGAAATCAGATCTAAAACAATAATGAAATCAACAACGATTTTACATCAAATCAACATCATTTACAAACCTCGGGCAGAGCCCTAGTCCCTAGAAACTAACTACTACTCCAGTCTTGCCATGGAGATGACAAGCTGGGTTGACAACATAGTGAAAATCAGAAAAGAGAAGAGAGGAGAAGAAGAGAAGAGATCTATAATCTATGCCTAGAGTAGTAGCCCCAAAGGTCTGATCCAATGTATGATGTGTATCTGATGCCTTGGTCCTTATTTATAGAAATTGGGAAGTTAGAGTCCCAAACCAACTCAAAATCTGATCTATTTCGGTTTCTTCAGGTCCAAGTAATGCGTGTCACGGCCGTGATGGCCATCACGGCCAGGCCGTGACGGTCTCTGCTTCTGGCACCTTTGTAAAACTCCAGTCTCTCGCAAGGCGAGAATGAGCTCGCGTCGCGAGCCCTCTGTTATGGCCGTGAAGAATTTCACGGCTGGGCCGTGATGTGCTCTGACTTGTGGTGGTTTTGGGTCACGGCCGTGATGGCTATCACGGCCTGGCCGTGATAGACTCTGACTTCAGCCTTTCTTCTTTTTCAGTTTTGCTCGATCATGGTCGTGATGGGCATCAC
The DNA here is from genome assembly GCA_030762895.1 of Sophora flavescens. Classification (NCBI taxonomy): domain Eukaryota; kingdom Viridiplantae; phylum Streptophyta; class Magnoliopsida; order Fabales; family Fabaceae; genus Sophora; species Sophora flavescens. The sequence continues at coordinate 130,908,644 of CM061065.1, forward strand.
GGCTAGGCCGTGATGGGCTCTGTTTGGCTCATTTTCTTCAGTTTTAAAGCTCCATCTTCATCCAAACTTCATCATAGTTGATCTTGAGCAATTTACCCTTGATATCTGCAAAACAACACACGAAAACCGCCTTACCCGTTCCAAAGGAAAATTAACCTAAAATCTAATAAAAATATGCCTAAACTACATGAAAATGCATGCAAAATGATAGACACAGATGATGTGGAATCACACTCATCACCCTTTCTTTTCATCTTCTTACTCTCACTTTCAACCAAGTACCCCTTTTCCCCTCTCAAGCTTGCATTTTCGGCCAGACAGGGAGCTAAGGGCTGGACAACTCAACCATCATCTCATTCTTGCAAAACAACACTCCTCACTCACCTCTTCCTTCTCAATTTTCGAGCAAACACACACACCCATTATCTCACCTCTTTTCTCCTATTTTCTTCCATAATCATCATGAAACAAACACCATTTTCCTCTATGAAGAGAGCTTGAAGCAGCTACACTTGAGAGCAAGGAGAAACAAAGTCAGATTAGGGAGGAAATTCTAAGGAAATCAACCTCCATCACTCTACTTCTACTCCTTCCTTATGTGAGTTTCCTTAGTTTAGTGCTTGGTAACCATAATTCCAAGCTTAGGAATTTTGATGCTTGCTTTTATTGTTTGATTTGATACCTGCATGTTGATTATATGAAGTAAATTGAGTGCATATTGATGATATAAATTATTTCAATTGCATGCATGTAATTTGTTTGTGAAAAGTCCCAAATGAAGTTACTGGTCAGAAACCCGTATAAACATATGTGCAGTATTTTGCTTATAATTATTTCTATAAGGCTTTGTTCGGTATGATTCTTGTTTTTTTTTAAAATAGACTCGAAATGCTACAAATTAGGCACTTTTTTTTTGCTGTTTTACACTGAGTATTGATGTAGAAAAACCTGTTATAAGTTGGAGTATTGTAACTGTCCTGTTTTCTGGGTGCAGAAGCTTGCTCATTAAAACTATAAGTTTTCGTAAACTGTATTCCAAAAATAAAATTTTATTTATAAATTAGACTTATTTATCTTTCCAGGGAGTGATCTTTTGCCTAAATCCGACTTCGTTTGGTATTTTAGTAAATTCATAGAAGTTGGCTGAAAACTGAAAATTTCTGCAGGTGTTGTTGATGTTTTAGTTCTTGTTAAACACTTGTATGAAGGTAGTTTCGGCTGATTTAAAATGTTTTGTAGTGTAACAATAATACATAAAAGTAAACTATAGCTTGGCATCCAATATGGATAAGCATCCTCTATTCGGTTGATTCGATTTAGAATGGATGTCAAAGACATTTTAATTGTCGAGTATAGAGTCCTTCCCGTTTGGAAGGCAATCACAGGAGTCCTTTCAGATTGAAAGGCAAGTATAAAGGTCCTTCCGGTTAGGAAAGGCAAGCAAGTGCAAAACAGGTGGGACGCCGCTTGTGGTCATAGACGTATGTTATGCCTTACAGTATAGAGCTGGTTCCTTTAAGTACCTTAGTGTACAAGGAGGGGACAACGACGTTTTTCACTGACAAAAACCCAAGGGATGTCCAAGTGTATAAAGTTTACTCTCATATTATGTATTGATGTTTATTGTTATTATACTTATGTGTGTTTAAAGAAAAACTGAGTTTTGCAGGAAATTCACTGAGATTAGTTATCTCACTACTCATATTTGTTGTTTCAGATAAGAAAGAGTAGAGCATCTCTGTATTCCAAGGACTGCAGGCATTGAGGACTTTTGTAAAACTCCTTGTATAAGCCATATTTAGTATGTAATATTAACTGGTTAATGCCTTAGTTCGAAACTCGGTTTCTTTTATTTTAGTGTTATAGACATAATTTGTACTAACTAGAGACTTATGGCTTCCGCCACTCTATAGTTATCTACTTATGTCTAACCTCCATGTGATACTTTATGCCTTACAAAACAATGTAACATGGGGTATTACATGTAACACCCTGATTTTCGCATGAGGGTATATGTTACTTTGAATGCCTAGCTATTACTATTATTGTGATTATTATTAATAAGATTATTATTATTACTAATGATGTTGGTATTATTATTAATATAATTGATAATATAATTGTGTTTAGTGCTGCAGTATTTTTATTCATTCATACATATATATATGTGTGTGTAGATATTATTACATATGATAGTATTTGTATTAATATATGATTATTTGTATTAATATGAGATAGTGTAACTCTTAGATTTTAATCCCTTAATCAATCAGATTTGAGTCCTTATTAATATAGGAGAACCCTCTTTTTGGTTATCTCTTAAGATCTTATCATAATCTCCTAAGGATCCTATCTAGAAATAACTATCAAATATGTCTCTAAACTTCCATCGCACTTTTGACCATGTTAGAGTCCGATTTAGGATTGGACCGTGAAATATTAAATTATAGATATTTCTCTAAGTTGTCCAGCTTGTACATCAAAGAGATAGTTACAAGATTGTACACCCACCGTGTGGACCATTTAGACATTTTATGATTTTAATTAATGCATCAACTAGATGGTCACATGTTTGTCAACTCGTAACCAGAAGTTTGTGAGTTTGCTTGCTCAACTAATTTGACCAAGAGATCATTTTCTCGATTATCCAATTAAGAAAATATGTCTTGGTAATGTCGGTGAATTAACATCTCGGACCTTTAATGAGTATTGTATGTCTATTGAGGTTGATATTGAACATCTTGTAGCTTATGTTCATACACAAAATGAACTTGTAGATTTATACTTGGGGACATATCACATCAGCCAACCAGTTATTATAAATATTAAATTTTAGATATTTCTCTAAGTTGACCAGGTCGTACATAAAAGAGATAGTTAGGCTACATGGTGTACCCTCTAGCATAGTATCTGATAGAGATCCTAGATTTACCTATAGGTTCTGGAATAGTTTGCATGAGGCTTTAGGGATCAAGCTTAGACTAAGTTCGGCTTATCACCCACATACTGACGGTCAGTCTGAGAGAACCATCTAGTCCTTATAGGACTTGTTGAGAGCTTGTGTGCTAGAACAGTCGGGTAGTTGGGATAAGTTTTTGCCCTTGATAGAGTTCACCTACAACAATAACTTCCACTCTCGTATTGGGATGACACCTTATGAAGCTCTTTATGGGAGAATATGTAGGACACCTTTGTATTGGAATGAACATGGTGAGAATGTTGTACTAGGACCAGAGATAGTGCAAGAAACCACATAAAATGTGAGGATAATTCAGGAAAAGATAAAAGTGGTATAGAGTAGGCAAAAGAGCTACCATAACAAGAGAAGTAAGTCTCTCGAATTCCAGGAAGGTGATCATGTATTCTTGAGAGTTACTCCAACAACTGGGGCTGGTAGAGTGATGAAAGCGAAGAAACTTACTCTCAAATTCATTGATCCTTACCAAATTCTGAAAAGAGTTGGCGAAGTCGCTTACCAAATAGCATTACCACCTTTATTGTCAAACCTTCATAATGTTTTCCATGTATCCCAACTTCGAAAGTACATTCATGATCCTAGCCATGTGATAGTACCCGATACAATTAAGTTGAAAGAGAATTTGATGTTTGAGGTACCACCCCTTCAAGTTGAGGACCGGAGGGTGAAGCAGCTGAGAGGGAAGGAGATTCCTTTGGTTAAAGTTGTTTGGAGTGGGGCTACTTTGGAAAGAACTACATGGGAGCTAGAGAGAAGATGATGAAGTCATATCCGAACCTTTTTGCTCGAGATGAGTAGAAATTTCGAGGACGAAATTTTTATAAGGGGGTGAAATTGTAACACCCTTAATTTCACCTTATGTTAATGAATATTAATATGTGTTAGACTTGGCTTATATATGTTTTTATATGCTTTTTATGTTTGTTTTTGATGTTTATGTTCATGTTTGAGGAAGTTTAGTCTTAGAAAGTTTCAATCCTTTTAGAGTCCAAGTAACCTGTTTCACTATTTTGGCCATATCTTGAGTTCTAGATGTCTGATTGAGGTGATCTTGGTGTTGTTAGAAATCTTAGAGAAATATATATAATTTAGTATTTCACAATCAAATCCTAAATAGGACTCTAACATGAACAAAAGTGCGATGGAAGTTTAGAGACAGAATTGATAGTTATTTCTATATAGGATCCTTAGGAGATTATGATAAGATCTTAGCGTGCGTTTGGGTAAACAACTTAATTAAGAGCTTATCACATAAGACCTTATCGCATGAGAGCTTATGCCATAAGCGCTTAAAGAAAGAAAAAGAAAGAAAGCGGCATTAGAGGATTCGAATAGTGAAAAACACGGAGAGGGTGTTTAGTGCATAAGCTCTTATGATAATTCCATAAGCTTCTCCCAGTGACTTACGAAAATAAGTGAAAAACTCCTTATGGGATGACATAAGTTATTTTTATAAGCTCTGCCAAACACACTGCATAAGAGCTCATGTCATCGGATAAGTTAAAAGGAGCTTAAATAAACGCTTCCAAACGTCACCTTAATATATAACCAAAAAGAGGATTCTCCTATATTAATAAGGACTCAAATCTGATTGATTAAGGGACTAAAATCTAAGAGTTACACTATCTCATATTAACACAAATAATCATATATTAATGTAAATATTATCATATGTAATAATATCTACATGCATATATATATATATATATATATATATATATATATATATATGTATATGTATATGTTTAAAAATACTACAACACTAAACAAAATTAAATCATCAATTATATTAATTATAATAATAATATCATTAATTAGTAATAATAACAATAATCTTATTAATAATAAACACAATAATAGTAACAGCTAGGCATTCAAAGTAACATATACCCTTATGCGAATATCACACTACTACAGAAAATGGATTTAATAGCACTTTATTTTTTGCCTTTAGTAGCGCTTACAAGCGCTATCTATTCACCCACTATTGAAGGTGGGGAAGAAAAGATAGCACTTAAAAAAACGCTATTGAAAGTGGGAATAGGTAGCGCTTCCTTGAAAAAGTGTTATCTAAAGTTAGAAATAGACAACGCTTCCTCAAGAAAGAATCTATTGCATACTTTAGACAGTGCTTTCTCAAGGAAGTGCCGTCTAAAGTATGAAATAGATAGTGCTTTATCAAACAAGCGCCGTCTTTTTCTAACTTTAGATAGCGCTTTTTCAAGAAAGTGCTACCTATCCCCCCCCCCCCCCCCTTTATTATTGCCTTTGTTTTTCTACATTTGCACTCATCAATTCACAGTAACACTGCATTTAAGTACATTTGACACACACACATATATATAATGTACAAAGCTTACATACAATATCGGTAAGTATATATAAAACAAACCAAACATCAAAATCATGCATATAATCAATTAACTAATATACTTTAACACAATTCATAGTAACGCTTACACATAACCAATTCTAATATTTAAGCCCATAAACCAAAAGGTCGCTAACCTACACTAGACAATAACCACGCACTACTAACAATGTATACAAGCTAAACAACACACTAGTAATTCTAAACAATTCGTGCATGTGGCTTCCATCTTCTGCCTGATCGAACAAAATCTTTGTTGCCAGCCTGCATAAGATACATATACAGATCACTTGCACATACACACAAGTCTAATACTATAGGAGAGACACTAGCTAGGATAATATCAGAGTATGTCGTACCCTTTAATTGTTGATAAAATTCATAGCCACATAACGATACCACTCGTCTTTAAGTTGAGTAAGTTGATCATCGGAGTATGTGATGCATTTACATTCAAGAAAATACTGCAAAATGAAAATTAAATCAAATTAGAATGATAAAATCTGAGTAATTAAAATTATATAAGGTAGAACTGAAATGTCAATGATGAAAACAAGTTAAAAGGGACCACTGCCTATGTTTCATACATAGCAATTCATGAAAGTTTAAATAACAAACTCAATTTTCATCAAACTCAATTCTTAGCATTCAAAAAGGATAACCACCTAGGATCAGAATCAATATTTAAAACACTTGAGATATACGCTAATATTAGTCTGTGATATACTTCAAAGTTGTATACGTTGTATACGATCCATATACAAATTGTTCTTGACCAGGAAACTATGGTTAATGCATGTCTATACCGATAAAAATAAACATATCTAATGCTACTATTAAAGGAGTAAATAAAACACAAGGGAATAGCAAATGATAAAACATACCAAAGTGAAGCTGAGCAGCTTGAACAAATTAAAAGAGAGAGTTGATTGACCGAGGTGCCTGAGAGAATCCAAAATTGTTAGTTTATTTGTTTCTTCCTAAAAGAAATACCAAAATGAAATACCAAGAGCTAAAATCAATTCTTCCTGTGACTTCACTCTCATGATGGTTTGGAGTAGGTTCCTTATAGTTGAAGTTGACACAGGCAAACACAAGAAGGGGGGTTGAATTGTGTTTGTTAATAATTTTCGAAAACAACCTTTAAAACAGTTTTTGCACTCAAAGAGATTTGAAACAGAAACACACATAGACAAAGATACTTTTTAAAAGACTTTAATAAAAGCAATATCAAAACCCCACAGTTAGTATAAGCAAATAAAACTGAAGAGTTTAAGGATAGAAAATTCACGCAAGAGATTTTATCCTGGTTCACTCTCTTCCAACCAAGAGCTACGCCCAGTCCCTTCGACTTGAAGGATTTATCCACTATTTCTCCAAATATATTACAACCAAGTATTCAACACCTCTCCAGGCTACAAGTATTCCTTTCTTACCAAGCCTCTTCAGGCTCTAACTCTAACAGAGAGATTTAATGTTTGATCTTCTTAACTCACTATGTGTGAGAGTATGACAGTTTAAGATCAGTTGAATATTACAATAATATTCAAACTAAAGAATATAAACTCTTGCTCTTGAAAGAATAATGGAATGAATGATTATCAAATGGCAAAAGTTCAGTTAGCAAGATTGTGCAGGCAAGAGTTGTTCTTCAGTATCTGAGGTCTTCACTTTATAGTGACCTTCTTCTTCACTTGTATTTCTTCAACGGTTACTTTGAATAATCCCGTTTAGAGATAGCATTTAATGCATGATATCAGTTGTGACTGATAGCTTGATTGTAGCAATGCTGAATAGTACTCTTGGTTATCGAGGTAACATGAATTTGGAGGTTCACTGTTGAGTCACCGGCAAGTGTACCGGGTCGTCGCAAGTAATAAAACACGGTAAATAATTACCGAGGTCGAACACAACGATTGGGATACCAATTCTACCAAATTTCAAGAAGTTCGAAACGTTTGACCAAGCCAGGAAAGTGGTTAAGGAGAGAGAAAATAGGATCGCAATTCAAATCGAAAATTCAATTAGAGTAATAGTATTAAAATCTGAAATTAAACATCTAAGGTCACAATTCCACCTACCCAATCGTGCATAGTACCCAAGTGATGATGATTCTCTCCCTAAGTTCAAGTACAATGTCAACCAGGACCCCCAAATTCTCCTAATGACACTGTCGCTGGTCGCGCTGTCGCGCACGCGCCAAAAAGAACGAGCGGGTTTAAAACTGTAGTTTAGGGCGACAACTCGGATGTCGTCTCACAAGGACTCTTAAAGTGTTATTTTTCACAAAAAGCGGTTTTTTTTTGGGTGGGGGGTTGTTTGGATGCAATCAAAGAAAATAAAACAATGAAAACAGAGCAATAAAACAAGGCAGTTCAAAAAGATTATCAAATAGCAAACAACGATTAATCTACTGTTCTCGAATTCCCAACTATCATTGATTCATGTAATCCCAAGCCCTAAGCAGATTCTAATCCCCTTTCAGTTGTAGCAACAATTAACAACGCAATCGCTACTACGGATATATATTCCTATTCCCGAAATAACAAACGGGGTTAAGCCCTCATGAACAAACGAACATGAATGAACACACGCGAAATAACAAACGCGATTTAGTATAGAAACATAACATCACTGAAACGAATCAATACAACACTATACACTCCTGAAATAACAAACAGAAATGTATAATATGGTATTGAAAAGGGAAAAGCAATTAAAATAGGGATTACAAAACCTCAAGTATATGGAATTCTCATACAGTAGACTAATATAAGAAATTAGTTCTCCATGACAAAAACGAAACACACAGAAAAATATGTAAAACTATGGAGAAGCAAAAGTTGTTCATAATCTGCCCAGACAGCTATTTATAACATTCAAGAATTTTTGCCCTCTCGCGCCGCGAATCTTGTGAACAGTCTGCAACCTTTGGTATTCTCGCGAGGCGAAGGACTACTCGCGAGGCGAGGAACTGAAGAGTCTTCTTATTACGACCGTTATGAACATCAGGGGCCAACCGTGATGCTTTCTGACTTCCATGATCGCGAGGCGAATGAATGCTCGCGAGGCGAGACTCTTCAACTTCAAAACTGCCACAGCCGTGACCTTCAACACGGGTAAGCCATGATAGTCTCTGACTTTGAGGGTTGGGTGACTCGCGGGGCGAACCAAAGACCTTGCATTTTCTTGGAACAGTCAGCCTTCGGGGTCGCGAGGCGAAGAGCTGTTCGCGAGGCGAATCCCCTGTTTCTTTATTCTCTTGACTTCCAACTTAACCTGAAAACAAAGACGCAACTATAAGTGTATTATTTGACTCAAAACTGGCTAAATTAACCTAAAACTACTCTAGAGACTCAAAACCTTGCTTGAGGACATTCTAATCTAATTTGGGTGAAAATAGGATATAATTTGCACAAAACCCTGGTCATACTAGCTATAAAACTAGATGAGCCCGAGGCTGATCAAAATACCCCAAACTTAAACTTTGCTTGTCCCCAAGCAAACTAAGACTCAAAAATAAAAAAGACTCAAGAACTGGCAAGCTCAAAAGATTCAATCAACCTTGCACACATTCAAGCAATACATCAAAACAGTTTTTCTTCAATGTCCCCCCCCCCCCCCTTCAAACAAAGCAATCCCCACATTCATTTATTCTAAACAATTGAGAATTTCATCATTCAAACAATCATCAATCTAAGCAGGGGATCCAAGTTACACACAAGAGGGAGATCACCAATTCCAAACAACTGCCTTCCTCACAAGGGCATTTAGTGTTCACTCAATCGCTCAGTTTGTGTCAGGCTAACACTCAGTTTCACTTTTAAGAGCACTTCCCATAAATTTGATTTTCATCTCCAAATGATTCCCATAGAAAACATGCAAGCAACATCAAAAGGTCTTTTATGGGTTGTAATGGGGCCTGGCTAAGGGTAGGATATATACAAGGAACTAGGCTGAAGACCCTAGGAACTAAGAGAGCATGAAACACTTCAAAACATTGAAATTCCACTCAAGTTCCTTTTCTCATTTTTCTTTATGCCTTGGGTGACTACAACCTCTTTTTTTTTCTAATACTTTTATTTTTTTACATTTTTACAACTCTCTCTTTTTCTTTTTTTTTTCTTTTCTTTTTTTTTTCTACAAGCCTTTGGCTCCAACCTTTTTATTGTATTTTTTTCTCAATCCCAACAACATATTACACTTTGCAGCCACCCCAAACTTAGTTTCTTGCACCCTTTCTCTTTCTAAGATTCCATGCTCTCCTAATCCTAAGATCGGGTTAACATGGTTTTCCAGATTTTAGCTTATAACATAAGGTCAATAAGAAACAATAGGCTAATTAGGCTCAATGGGGCTAACTAGGGAACATGCATTAGGAATTGGTTCAATTTTAGGCCGAGTAGCTATTTACAAAGAAAATGCCTAAATCATTTGAAGCAAACACATAATCATGTAAAACAAGAAGATATTCAAGCAAATTCAGGAAAGTGCAACTTGAAAGTGATTCTCACACAGTTTAAAACATGTTGGAGGCTCAAAATCTCACCTGGACATTCATGCAAATTGTTTGACAGAGATTCTATCCCTAGTGTGTGCTTCCTATCACCCCAAACTTATCATAAATCATGTCATCATAACAAAATCTCAAAGTTCAGTTTTCAATTTCACATGGGGATCATTTTTCAAAAAATTTTCAAATCCTAGGGGGAATCATCACATAAATCATGCAATCAATTTGTGCAAAATCAATCAAAATCCAATAAACTTGCCAACAAAAGACTCAACACAACTCCTGAGCTTCTCAAATTATTCAGGAGCTTTATTAAAAGAAAAGGAAAAACTACAACTAGTTCCCTCCCCCACACTTAAAATATACATTGTCCCCAATGAACAACAGAACTATAAAATCAGAGTGAGGGAAAGGAAAGGAAACTCCCTGATTAAGTGTCAGTGTAGGTGGGAGCTTCCAAGGAGAGCTCCTCAATATTAACATCCACAGGAACACCAGCATCCACACCATGGAATGGCTTCAGCCTCTGCCCGTTAACCTTGAATGGCTTGTGGGTACCTGCACGTGTAATCTCTACTGCACCATAAGGAAAAACGTGAGTCACAACAAAGGGGCCATCCCACTTGGACCTAAGTTTCCCAGCCATCAATTTCAGGCGGGAGTTAAACAATAAGACTAGCTGGCCCACAGAAAATTCTTTTCTAACAATCATCCTATCATGAAATTGTTTTGTTTTCTCTTTATAAATCCTGGAGCTTTCATAGGCTTCTAGCCTAAGCTCCTCAAGTTGCTGCAACTGCAGTTTTCTTTCAACACCAGCTTCTTTCATGTCCAAGTTACAGCACTTTACTGCCCAATATGCCCGGTGCTCAACTTCCACCGGAAGGTGACACGCCTTACCAAATACAAGCCTGAAGGGAGACATTCCTATAGGTGTCTTGAAAGCAGTCCTCTGAGCCCATAGTGCGTCTTCCAGACGGCGGCTCCATTCCTTCCTATTCGGTTGCACCATCTTCTCTAGAATCTGCTTTATCTCCCTGTTTGATATTTCAGCCTGGCCATTGGTCTGGGGATGGTAAGCAGTGGAAACTCTATGTACAACCCCATATTTTCTAAGTAAGGATTCCATGGTTCTGTTGCAGAAGTGTGTGCCCTGGTCACTGATGATGGCCTTAGGTATGCCAAACCTGCAAAAAATGTTGGCCCTAACAAATTTGGAAACAACTTGAGCATCGTTAGTCCTAGTGGGGATTGCTTCCACCCACTTTGAAACATAATCTACAGCCAAAAGAATATATACAAAACCAAAAGAAGGAGGGAAAGGGCCCATAAAATCAATCCCCCACACATCAAAAACCTCATAAAAGAGCATGGGCTGCTGAGGCATCTCACTCCTACGAGTGATGGCAGGGCCTGTTGTTTGACATTCTTTGCAATTCCTGTATACCTCATAGGAATCCCTAAAAATTGTGGGCCAGTAAAACCCAGAATCCAGGACTTTTCTTGCTGTCCTCTGTGGTCCAAAATGTCCTCCAACTTGAGAGGCATGTGAGAAGTGCAAAATGGACTCTGTTTCATGATCGGGGACACACCTCCGAATAACCTGATCACTGCAAAACTTCCACAGGTATGGATCATCCCACACATAGTATTTTGCATCGCTCTTGAGCTTGTGGAACTTATGTCTACTTGTACCTGCAGGAACAACACCAGCAACAATAAAGTTAACTATGTCAGCAAACCAGGGTGTTACCCTATACAGATGTAGAAGTCTCTCATCAGAGAAGTCATCTTGGATGGGAGAAGAATCCTCATCCATAGCTATTCGGCTCAAGTGATCGGCTACCATATTTTCAGCTCCACTCTTGTCTTTTATCTCCACATTGAATTCTTGGAGCAAAAGCATCCACCGGATCAGTCTTGGCTTAGCTTCTGGTTTCTTTAACAAGTATTTCAGAACTGCATGGTCAGTGAAAACAATGACCCTAGAACCTAGCAAATAAGACCTAAACTTATCAAGTGCAAATACAACAGCTAGCAGTTCTTTCTCAGTGGTGGTGTAATTTGATTGTGCAGCATCTAATGTCCTAGAAGCATAATGAATTACATGGGCAGCCTTGCCCACCCTCTGTGCCAGAACCGCTCCCACAGCAAAATTGGAAGCATCACACATGAGTTCAAAAGGGAGTGTCCAGTCTGGGGGCTGGATGATGGGGGTAGAGGTCAATGCTTTTTTCAGGTAGTCAAATGCCTCCTTGCAATGGTCATCAAAATGGAACAGGGCATCATTCTTCAGCAGGTTTGACAATGGCAGAGCTATCTTGCTGAAGTCCTTTATAAAGTGCCTGTAGAAACATGCATGTCCAAGAAAAGAACGGATCTCACGTACGCAAGATGGGTAAGGCAATGAAGAAATCACATCAACTTTTGCAGGATTTACTGAAATACCCTCTTTAGAAATTACATGACCCAAAACTATCCCCTTTTCTACCGTAAAGTTACATTTCTCATAGTTCAAAATCAAATCAGTCTCAATGCATCTTTGTAGAACTAAACTCAGACTGTGCAGACATGCATCAAATGAGGATCCATATACAGTGAAGTCATCCATGAACACCTCTATGCAGTTTTCAATAAATTCAGAGAAAATGCTAAGCATGCATCTTTGGAAGGTGCCAGGAGCATTACAAAGGCCAAATGGCATCCTCCTATAGGCAAACGTACCGAAGGGGCACGTAAAAGTGGTCTTTTCCTGATCTTCAGGGGCAATATGGATCTGGAAATACCCGGAAAAGCCATCAAGAAAGCAGTAATGAGATTGACCAGCCAGCCGATCCAGCATTTGATCTATGAATGGCAAAGGAAAATGATCCTTTCTGGTGGCCTAGTTCAACTTCCTATAATCTATGCAAACTCGCCAGCTATTCTGGACTCTAGTAGGCACAAGCTCATTATTATCATTCCTAACTACTGTGAGACCATACTTCTTTGGTACAACTTGCACCGGACTTACCCAAGTACTATCAGAGATGGGGTATATAATACCTGCCTGTAGAAGCTTAGTCACCTCTTTCTTCACCACATCCAAAATCAATGGGTTTAGTCGCCTTTGGGCCTGTCTAACTGGCTTAGCCCCATCCTCCAATAGAATTCTGTGCATGCATCTGGAGGGGCTAATTCCTGGAATATCAGCCAATGTCCACCCCATAGCTTTCTTGTGCTTCTTCAGAACCTCCAATAGTTTTGCTTCCTGGTCAGAGTCAAGGTTGGAAGAAATGATGACAGGAAGTTTTTCATTTGTCTCCAGGTAGGCATACTTCAGGTTCCCAGGAAGTGGCTTGAGCTCTAGGGAGGGCGGCTGCTCAATGGATGGTACATTGGGAGTAGCCATGATGCCACGGACTCCTGCAGAACAGACATCTTCACTTTCACTATCACTATCACCCTGCAATGTGGAATCAAGAAACTCAGCACAAACAGAACAAGGGTTAGTGTCAGTGCAGTTAGTACATGAATACAAATCATCAAAACCAGAAATGAATGGAAAATCAGCAATAAAGTCCTCATGGGTATCCTCAATAAGCTCAGAAAGCAACTCTAAGTGGAAAACCGAGTGCTCCTCCAGTGGGTGTTTCATAGCATCAAAGATCTTGAACTTGGCCACAATATCACCAAACTCCATAGACATAGTCCCATCATGCACATCAATCTTAGTCTTGGCTGTCTTCATGAATGGTCTGCCCAAGATTATTGGTGATCTACTGGAATGTGTCTCTCCTGCCATGTCTAAGATGTAGAAGTCAGCAGGGAAGATCAAATCATCAACTTGCACTAAAACATCTTCTACCATTCCCATAGGTCGGGCACTGGTCCTGTTAGCCAACTGGATGGTGAGACCTGTATACTGCAAAGGCCCAAGATCAAGGTTGTTAAAGATGGAGGTAGGCATGACATTTATGGATGCTCCCAAGTCTAGCATGCAGTTTTCAAACTTCCTGTCCCCAATAGTGCATGGAATAGTAAATGTGCCCGGGTCCTTGCACTTCTATGGTAGTGCCTGAGTAGGGGCTATAGCAGCAACTCTTTCTGGTGCAGGCCTAGACTGGATAAGAGCTGAGACATTTCTTCCCAAATCAACCCTCTCATTATTCTTCATCTTCCTCTTGTTGGTGCATAGATCCTTCAAAAATTTGGCATACTTGGGCACCTGCTTGATCACATCTAGGAGGGGAATATTCACAGCTACCTTTCTGAAAACATCTAAAATCTCCCTTTCTTTGTCTTCACCACCAATCTTCTTATTTTTCTATAATCTGTGTGGGAATGGGATTGGTGGTCTGTACACTTTCTCAACCTCAACTTCAACAGTAGGCTCAGGAGTTACCTCAATAGTTTCTTCATCCTTTCCAGAGGTGGCCTCAACAACTTTTCCAGATCTCAGAGATATGGCACTCACATTAGGATTGGAGGCATTGGGATTTATCACTGGTTGTGCCGGCAGCTGGGTTGTCCCTTGACCTTGCTGTATGTTATTCATGGATGTGGCCAGCTGTCCAATCTGTGTCCTCAAATCTTGAATGCTAGCACTTGTTTGCTGTTGAAACTGTGCCTGTGAAGCCGCTACCTGTCCAACTTGCTGTTGAAGCTGGAGATTGGTTGCAGCCATTTGCTTGACCAAGTCTTCTAATGAAGGTCCAGAAGGTGCAGAAGTGGTCACTGGATGATTCTGAGGTGCTGCCATCGGTTGTTGTTGGGATGAGTTCCCATACCGCAGATTAGGATGATTCCTCCAGTTAGGATGGTACCTATTGGTAGAGAGGTCTGGAGTGCTGTACCGATTCTGACTGTTTCCTTGATTATATGGATTTACTGCATAAGCTTGAGATACTTCACTGACAAACTCTTCTCTCTGGATAGGGCATGGATCAAGTGGGTGCTCAGGAGAATTGCATATGCTACATAACCTTGCAGGCTGAACTCTGTCTATTGCCAATTGCCATACAAAAGAAGTCAGCTCATCCAATCTATTCTCAAGGACGGCCTGGTTGGAAGATGAACTATGGACCTCATGCACACCTCTTGTCTCAACTGAATTTCTTCTGGTAGTAAACTGCTGAGAATTCAATGACATATTCTCAATGAGTTGCTTGGCAGCAGCTGGGGTCTTATCAACTAGCGCTCCCCCACTAGCAGCATCCAAAAGATTCCTATCCATCGGCAGTAATCCTTCATATAAGTACTGGATGAGGAGCTGTTCAGAAATCTGATGCTGAGGGCAGCTGGATACCAAATGCTTGAATCTTTCCCAATATTCAGCTAGCGACTCATTCCCTTGCATGATGCCACATATTTCTTTCCTTATTGACGCAGCTCTTGAAGCAGGAAAATATCTTTCTAGGAAAACCCTCTTCAAATCATTCCAAGTGGTGATAGAGTTGGGCTCAAGATACAACAACCAATCCTTTGCAGCTCCCTGGAGTGAGAACGGAAAAGCCTTCAGTTTGATGCTATCCTCAGTGACTCCCTCTGATCTCGAGGTTGTGGAGCATACAACTTGAAATTCCTTCAAGTGCTTGTGTGGATCCTCACCTGCAAGACCATTAAACTTGGGCAACAGTGAATGAAACCAGATTTCAGTTCAAAAGGAGTATCAGCACCAGGATATGAAATACACAATCCATTGTAATTTACATCAGGGGCAGCAAGCTGTCTTAATGTCCTTTGGTCTCCCATGTTTTCAAAAATAGTTTTGGAATTAGAATGACTACTAGTGCTAGCCCGAAATTCTTTACGGAGTGTGTGCAGTGTTCTTTCAATTTCTGGATCAAAATCACACAATTCAGGGCAATTAGACCTAGTAGCCAGACCAATTCAAAACAAAAACAGAAAATAAAAGGAAGAAAAGAAAATAAAAAAAAAATGCGAAAAATAACAAATCAGAGTCCCCGGCAACGGCGCCAACTTTTGGTCGCGCTGTCGTGCACGCGCCAAAAAGAACGAGCGGGTTTAAAACTGTAGTTTAGGGCGACAACTCGGATGTCGTCTCAAAGGACTCTTAAAGTGTTATTTTTCACAAAAAGCAGTTTTTTTTTGGGGGGTTTGTTTGGATGCAATCAAAGAAAATAAAACAATGAAAATAGAGCAATAAAAAAGGTAGTTCAAAAAGATTATCAAATAGCAAACAACGATTAATCTACTTTTCTCGAATTCCCAACTATCATTGATTCATGTAATCCCAAGCCCTAAGCAGATTCTAATCCCCTTTCAGTTGTAGCAACAATTAACAACGCAATCGCTACTACGGATATATATTCTT
The DNA here is from genome assembly GCA_030762895.1 of Sophora flavescens. NCBI lineage: Eukaryota > Viridiplantae > Streptophyta > Magnoliopsida > Fabales > Fabaceae > Sophora > Sophora flavescens. The sequence continues at coordinate 130,924,821 of CM061065.1, forward strand.
ATTCCCGAAATAACAAACGGGGTTAAGCCCTCATGAACAAACGAACATGAATGAACACACGCGAAATAACAAACGTGATTTAGTATAGAAACATAACATCACTGAAACGAATCAATACAACACTACACACTCCTGAAATAACAAACAGAAATGTATAATATGGTATTGAAAAGGGAAAAGCAATTAAAATAGGGATTACAAAACCTCAAGTATATGGAATTCTCATACAGTAGACTAATCTAAGAAATTAGTTCTCCATGACAAAAATGAAACACACAGAAAAATATGTAAAACTATGGAGAAGCAAAAGTTGTTCATAATCTGCCCAGACAACTATTTATAACATTCAGGAATTTTTGCCCTCTCGCGAGGCGAAGCCTCTCTCGCGCCGCGAATCTTGTGAACAGTCTGCAACCTTTGGTATTCTCGCGAGGCGAAGGACTACTCGCGAGGCGAGGAACTGAAGAGTCTTCTTATTACGCCCGTTATGAACATCAGGGGCCAACCGTGATGCTTTCTGACTTCCAGGATCGCGAGGCGAATGAATGCTCGCGAGGCGAGACTCTTCAACTTCAAAACTGCCACAGCCGTGACCTTCAACACGGGTAAGCCGTGATAGTCTCTGACTTTGAGGGTTGGGTGACTCGCGGGGAGAGACTTTCTTCGCGGGGCGAACCAGAGACCTTGCATTTTCTTGGAACAGTCAGCCTTCGGGGTCGTGAGGCGAAGAGCTGTTCGTGAGGCGAATCCCCTGTTTCTTTATTCTCTTGACTTCCAACTTAACCTGAAAACAAAGACGCAACTATAAGTGTATTATTTGACTCAAAACTGGCTAAATTAACCTAAAACTACTCTAGAGACTCAAAACCTTTCTTGAGGACAATCTAATCTAATTTGGGTGAAAATAGGATATAATTTGCACAAAACCCTGGTCATACTAGCTATAAAACTAGATGAGCCAGAGGCTGATCAGTCGTGCTCAATAGGACGTATTCAACGACTGAGTTAATTACTTACTAGGTCTCATAACCCAATCATCAAACTCTATTAAATCTGGTTCCTATAAGGTTGCACCGATCTCCTATTCACTCTCGTGCAATATTCGATCGATGTTCCCAATTCAAGTTCTAAACGTGAATTGCCTACTAAGCCTCATCAACGTCAACTAGTCAATCATGCATGCATATGATCAACATTATAAAATCAGAATTGAAAAACAATAATTGAGACAAGGAGAGAAACATACATCACATTGGATCTACACCGTCATGGGAGGTTTCATTGTTCCCTTAGACAAGGGGATTAGCTCCTCATGCTTGCAACGACATGTAAACAATCGGAATTCACCATAATTGTAAACAAGAGAAGAGAGTAGGGAGACGCAGCTCCAAAATAAGGATTCAAAAACAATCTAAAACAGTTCTGAACGAAAAAGTTCTCCCTAGGTCTGTCTGCGCTTCTTATTTATAGAGAGGCCACGCGTCACGGCCGTGATAGCCATCACGACCAGGTCGTGACGCGTTCTGGGATGGGCGTGCTTCCAAAATTGGAGCATCACGACCGTGATCAGTTCTGCCTGGCCTGTCACGGCCGTGATATGTATCACGGATTGGCCGTGATAGCTTCTGTCTTTTGCCTTCTGGATTGTCACGGCCGTGATGGGCATCACGGCTAGGCTGTGACAGCTTCTGACTTTTGCCTTCTGCTCTGCTTGATCATGGCCGTGATGGGCTCTGTTTGGCTCAATTCTTCCTTTTTTTTAGCTCTATCTTATTCAAGCTCCATCATGGTCAACTTTGATCATTTTTACATTGATTTCTGCAAAACAACATCACCAGACCACCTTACCCGTTCCAAGGTAAAAACTAACAAAAATCAACTAATTATGCCTAAACTATATGAAAAATGCATGCGAAAGTGCACATGAAATATGATGTAAAATCACACTATCAAATCACCCCAAGCTTAAAATTTGCTTCTCCTCAAGTAATCTCTAAGGCCAGAAGATCAAAATAATCAAAGCATGGATAGTGTGATTTAGAACCCGAGCAACTAATCCAAGCAATAGGCAATTCAAATGATTCAGCAAGAGACAATCAATCCAAGTCCAATTAGCCGCTTAGGTTTCTTAGACTCATATTCTCACTGATTTGGGCACTCTTTCTCACCTGAAAATCACCCCAAGCCTGTTCATTTGCTTGGCACTCTTTCTAGCCTCACTCAAGTGTTTAGGGATATATGACATTTCGCTCGATTTCCTCAAGGAATGAACTCTACCATAGGCTTGACTATCAACCAAATCTCTACTTTATTAATGAAAACAATTAAGAATCAAGGGGCCTTTTGCTTTGGTTGAAACGGGGCCATGGGATTAATCGTTAGGTGGGGAAATCAAGAAAAGGAAATTTCAAAAGGCTACACAGCATATCAAGCATTGCAAACATGACCTTCTAAAGTACCCTTTCGGGTTTTGATTCACTCTTCCACCTTTCTTTTTTATTTTTGTTTTATTTCTCACTTCTTTTTTTGTCATCCCCTCCTCCATTTTTTTGTTTTCTTTTTCTTTTTCTTTTTATTTGAGAAGGGGAGATTTTCAATTCAGGAGAAATATTCTACTCATTTTCTCATCCCATACTTATTCAACTACCTTTTTACCCTTTTTGTAATACTTTAGAAGGTCCTATCAAGCATCATTCAACAATATATTTCAAGGTACCAAGAAAAGTATTTCATTCTTTTAGGCTCAAAATTGGGCAACTAAGGGGTAGCATTTAGTCAATCAAAGCTCGGAAGGACGGAAAAAATACATAGTGCCTCAATCATTTTCAAAAATGTTTTCAAAAATTTTTAAGCTTTGAAACGGTTTCAAGTCAAGTTCTAGAGAAATACAATCCAAGAGGAATAACACTCTAACACAAAGAATGGGGTAGATATAGTGAGTACCCCTTTGGCTCAAAATCTCACATTTTGTAGTTCAGAAATCAATGAGAAACACAAATCTACGGAACCATATACTAATTATCAACTATCAAAGATCATATCAAGCATTTTCATTATTTACCTTATCACAAGAATGAAAAAAATTAGGTTATACACTTCACTATCTCAAATTAATTTGGCGCTCAGTTCTTCACAATTGGATGCACCATATCTAAGCAAAGGGCAATCGAATCATGTGATCATGCAAAACTATCATGCAAAACTATATGAATGCAACATGAATAATGCAAATGCAAAATACCCCCACCCCAAGCTTAAAAATTTACATTGTCCCCAATGTAAACAATCATGTCGGAGAGAGGAGAAAGATTGGAACGACTTACCCAGGCGATAGCGGTTGTTGGCTCTCATTCCAGTCAGAAACTTGTTGGGAAGTACATCACGGCTAGGCCGTGATCAATTCTGGTCCTCAGGGCTGGCCTGTCACGGCCGTGACCTCTATCACGGCTAGGCCGTGATGCTTTCTGCTCTTCAGGGTCTTTCCATCACGCCCGTGATGGGTATCACGGCTGGGCCGTGATCCTTTCTTCATTTTTAGCCCATCAAGGTCGTGACCAGTGTCACGGCCTAGGCGTGATGGCTGCTGCCTCTGCTTTTTCCTTGTCTTCTTGCTCTCCCTTCTTGAAATCACTTGACAATTTTATTAGTAAAAGAAAACTCTTGATCTTCTCAAATTATTCAAGAGTGAAATCAAAAACAGAACTACTAAGAAAATGAAAATAACTAAAGAGAAGGGTTAAGAAGCTTGGGTTGCCTCCCAATAAGCGCTTGTTTAACGTCCCGAGCCTGACTCAAGTCACCCCTAAGGGTTAATCCAGAGGAAGAAACTGCTTGTCATGCCATGCCATGCCTTAGTCCGCTTTTTGTAGGTTCTTGCCTTTTCATGTGCTGGCATGCGGTTCCCGGACAACTCATTTAAGTCCAACAGCCTTCTATAATCAGCACATACTCTCCACCCCGTGATGATCCTTGTTGGGATCGATTTATTGCTTTTATTGACCACCACGGTCGTGCCACCTTTCCTTGGGACCATATGAATTGGACTACCCCAACTACTATCCGAGATTGGATAGATGATTCCCGCCTCTAAAGGTTTAATCACTTCCTCACGCACAGCTTCTTTCATTCCTTCCTTGTTGAGCTTTTCCCTTGTACCTTCATCCTCTGGGAGACTCGGTAAGGCTTCCATGTCTTTTAACCACTCAAGATAGACCTCATCCCCCAAAGGGTCTTTTTCCTTACTATCATCATCATGGGATTTTACCAACACTTGTGCAAGTGAAGAACCATGGGCTTCTCTAGTTGCCTTTGCCTTGACAGTTGAGTCCACCACATCCACTCGATACACATCCAACCTCTCAGCAGGGTGCTTCATTGCTTCAAAGGCATTGAAGACTACCTCATCATCTTGCACCCTTAGAGTGAGTTTCCCTTGTTTCACATCTATCAAGGCATGCCCAGTGTCCAAGAAGGGCCTACCCAATATGAGAGGGATCTCGGCGTCTTCATCCATATCAAGCACCACGAAATCCGCCAGAAATATGAACTTGTCCACCTTCACTAACAAATCTTCGACCACCCCATAAGGATATTTTATAGAACGATTGGCGAGTTGGAGTGACATCCGTGTATCCTTGACTTCCTTGATCCCCAACCTCTTCAACATAGAGAGGGGCATCAAGTTGATGCTTGCCCCTAGATCACACAATGCCTTCCCTAGAGTCATCCCCCCAATGGTGCATGGTATAGAAAAAGAACCGGGATCCTTCAACTTTGGAGGTAGTTTTCTTTGAAGAATGACACTACACTCCTCGGTCAAAGCAATCGTTTCCTCATCCACTATTCTCCGCTTCTTGGAGAGAAGCTCCTTCATAAACCGGGCATAAGATGGCATTTGTTCCAAGGCTTCCGTAAATGGAATGTTAATTTGAAGTTTGCGGAAGACGTCAAGGAATTTATTGAATTGCTTATCTTGTTGAGGCTTTTTCAATCTTTCAGGGTATGGTACCTTCATGTAGGGTGGGAGGTCTTGGGGTTCAACCCACTTCTTTTTCCGGAACTCTTCATCTACAAGTTTCAGCCTTCCCCCTTGCTCAGGTGGCTTGTCACTTGCCAACTCCTCTTTCTTAGGTTGCTCTTCCTCAACATGTGGTTGTTCCGGGGCCTTGTCTTCCTGAGAACTAGTTGCATCCCTGTTAGATCCCAACACCCTACCGCTTCTAGTTGTTATGGCATTGCATTGGTTCTTAGGGCTGTTCTCGGTATCACCTGGGAAAGTTCCTGGGAGACGCTCATTTAGTTGCCTTGCGAGCTGAGCAACCTGCGTCTCTAGATTCTGAATTGCCGCCCCTGTATGAGTTGCCAACTTGTCAATGGCTGTGCTTGTATTGATTGACAACTTCTCAACTGCTGCACTCATCTTCTCAAAAGCCGACTCCCAAGGTTGCCTTCCACCATCTGTTATTTGCAATTGATTAGTCCCTGGAAAAGCCTGCTGAGTATTGTGCTGATGGATCCCATAGTTTGGCCTCTGATTCTGCTGAGGTTGTTGTTGTTGGGCTAGACCACCACTAGCATTACTCCAAGCAAAACCCGGATGATCTCTCCTCATATAGCCCCTGTTCTGATTCTGATTGTAATCATTATGTCTGTTCCTCTGATAGTTGTTCTGGGCCACACTGTCATATAAACTGTGGCATGAGTCCACATGTTCCTGGGAGAAGTTGAACGGACAGTTCTGAATGTCATGATTTCCATTACAATTATCACAACCCGGAGGCATTCCCTCGTGTATCACATTAACCTTCTTGTTCCCAGACAAAGCCGCCATTTGCATCTTCAACAGTTTATTTTGCTCTAGAATGGCTTCTATTGTTGCAGAACTGACTCCACTTGAGGTTTCCCTACCACGGTTGTAATCATTGTACGACATCTTCTCCAATAACGCCCATCCATCCTCAGCCGATAAATAAGAAAAGGAACCGCCAGCTGCGGCATCACAATTCATCTGATAGCGCCCTCTTAACCCGTTAAAGAAATGTTGCACTTTGGAGACCGGGTCAAAGAACGCCGAAGGACATCTTCTCAAGAGCACATTGTACCTCTCCCAAGCTTCATTATAAGTTTCTTCTTCTGTCTGCCTGAAAGATGTGACGGCTACTCTTGCTTGTGCCGCTTTCTGAGGAGGAAAATACTTAGTTAGGAACTTTTGTGCTATTTGCTCCCGAGTTCTGATACTGTTCCGATCCAAGCTGTCAAACCAATCACGAACGACATCCCTAAGAGAGAGAAGGAATAGCCACAAGCGAAACTCATCTTGAGAAACACCTCTTGTCCTCTGCAAGTCACAAGCTTCAAGGAAGTGAGTGATGTGTCTATGAGGGTCTTGTTTGTCACTCCCATCAAATTGATTCTCACGGATATAGGCTGTGACACATCCTTCTACTCTGAAGGAATCTGTATTAAGGTTGCCCCTCACGATGGAAGAATCACAATCACCCAAGTTGGGTTGACTGTACTCGAAGAGAGGCTTCTAAGGAGGAGGAGGGGGAGGAGGATTTGCGACCATCTCCTCAAAATCAATTGCTTCAAGCCTCTTTCCCTCTCTGGCTTCTTTCGTTAATCGCTTCTCGGTCTTGGTGATCTCCGAATCAAATAGCAAGTCCTCTTGTGAAAGGGTACCTCGCATAGAAAAACAAGGCAAGACCAAGTGGAATCAAAGAAGTAGAGAGAAATAATAATAAATAAATAACATAAAAATAAAAATAAAAACATCTTAACCAAATAATCAAATTCCCTAAAAATTAGGAAAATTGGTTGTGCCAATCCCCGGCAACGGGGCCAAAAACTTGTTGAGTCACCGGCAAATGTACCGGGTCGTCGCAAGTAATAAAACACGGTAAGTAATTACCGAGGTCGAACACAAGGATTGGGATACCAATTCTACCAAATTTCAAGAAGTTCGAAACGTTTGACCAAGTCAGGCAAGTGGTTAAGGAGAGAGAAAATAGGATCGCAATTCAAATCAAAAATTCAATTAGAGTAATAGTATTAAAATCTGAAATTAAACATCTAAGGTCACAATTCCACCTACCCAATCGTGCATAGTACCCAAGTGATGATGATTCTCTCCCTAAGTTCAATTACAATGTCAACCAGGACCCCCAAATTCTCCTAATGACACTGTCGTGCTTAATAGGACGTATTCAACGACTGAGTTAATTACTTACTAGGTCTCATAACCCAATCATCAAACTCTATTAAATCTGGTTCCTATAAGGTTGCACCGATCTCCTATTCACTCTCGTGCAATATTCGATCGATGTTCCCAATTCAAGTTCTAAACGCGAATTGCCTACTAAGCCTCATCAACGTTAACTAGTCAATCACGCATGCATATGATCAACACAATAAAATCAGAATTGGAAAACAATAATTGAGACAAGGAGAGAAACGTACATCACATTGGATCTACACCGTCATGAGAGGTTTCATTGTTCCCTTAGACAAGGGGATTAGCTCCTCATGCTTGCAACGACATGCAAACAATCGGAATTCACCATAATTGTAAACAAGAGAAGAGAGTAGGGAGACGTAGCTCCAAAATAAGGATTCAAAAACAATCTAAAACAGTTCTGAACGAAAAAGTTCTCCCTAGGTCTGTCTGCGCTTCTTATTTATAGAGAGGCCACGCGTCACGGTCGTGATGGCCATCACGGCCAGGCCGTGACCCGTTCTGGGATGGGCGCGCTTTCAAAATTGGAGCATCACGGCCGTGAGCCTCATCACGGCTAGGCCGTGATCAGTTCTGCCTGGCCTGTCACGGCCGTGATATGTATCATGGCTGGACCGTGATAGCTTCTGTCTTTTGCCTTCTAGATTGTCACGGTCGTGATGGGCATCACGGCTAGGCCGTGACAGCTTCTGACTTTTGCCTTCTGCTCTGCTTGATCATGGCCGTGATGGTCATCACGGCCAGGCCATGATGGGCTATGTTTGGCTCAATTCTTCCTTTTTTTTTGCTCTATCTTATTCCAAGCTCCATCATGGTCAACTTTGATCATTTTTGCATTGATTTCTGCAAAACAACATCATCAGACCACCTTACCCGTTCCAAGGTAAAAACTAACAAAAATCAACTAATTATGCCTAAACTATATGAAAAATGCATGCGAAAGTGCACATGAAATATGATGTAAAATCACACTATCATTCACTCCTCTGAGTATTGCAACTTGAGCACTTGTTGTTCCTCTTTTGTGTATAATCCAACTTTTTCAGTCATAAAGTTGTCATCGTACAGATCGTTTTGCAGTATCTTATTTGTACTACTCTGCTTTTTGCATTTCTTGATTGTACTATGTTTCTTTTACAACAAGTTGAAATATTAAAGTAGAAAAAACAAATGTAAAGAACAAATATTCTATTGAAATAAATATCAATCATTTGAAATAAATATAAGTGATTCAGATTGCATTTAATTCATTCAAAGATAGAGCTCGTCTAAAAATAAACTTCGTCTACTCATTCATATGAGAGTCCAATTCAGTTCTATATTTTACTTAGCTCGTCTGATGACGTGGCATATCCTTCTGTCTATCAAGTCTTCGGACTTGCTATTCCTTAATGAGTTATAAAGATATCCGTCTAGTGATGTGACGGTTAGCGCTCGTCTACCAGGTTACTTTATGTTTCAGTTCATTTACTTCAACTAATTACTTCCGTCTGCTTACGTGGCAAGATGGATTATTATCAAGTCTTTAGATTTGCTGTACCTAACAAGTTATTTAGGTATTCATCTAGCAAATATTTATAGCCTTATTTACTAAAGAAAGCCAGTCTACTTAATTAAATAACTAAGTAACTTTACCAAAATATTTGAGCAGCCCGTCTACATGGGTGGATGCGTATTTTTCAATTGAAACTTATCCCAAGTTTATTTTACTCATTTTAAAGTGTTCTTGCATAATTAAAAGTACATGTTAGATATCAACAAACACTTTGCCAAGCAAATATAATCCTTTTGTTAGCATCAAAACTTAGAGATTATTAAATCCAAAACTACTTTGATTCCAACCATAGTAGCTGAGGAAAGAATGGTAAACTGTCCAGGTTCAAGTAATTTTGACATGCAACTAGACAAGATAGACAACGATTGGGGTAAATAACTCCCTCACTTAGACTATGCAATAATCTCAGATGAACATTGGTTTTCCCGTGTAATGTACCTTCAAGAACATGGAAAACTAACAGGGTGTGTGTATTTCCATCAACCAAATATCGCAGACAATAACATAGACTTCCCTTTCAGAATGACATTTCGTGCTGCATTCAGAGTTCAGACACATCAATGAATGCAAGAAATGTAGGACAGTGATTTTGTCTACCATAAAAATATAAAAATTATATACTAGAATATTCGAAAATCCAAATAAATTAATTAAATTGTGCCAAGCCTCACCCAAATGTGCCAACTGCCAAGCCTCTCCAGCCTGAGATTGTTTAATTATAAACTTTTTGAACATAAAATAAATTAATACAAACACTAAATTTAATATTTAATATTTTTTTATTTATTATTTATGCACAAAAACACACGTTAACAAAATCCTACTTATTATTATTATCCCATTGACAAAGCTAGCACCTAGTAAAATCTTGTTGTAACATTGTTCTACACTCAAGTAGATTCTTTCCTCGTCCATTTTTCACTTATCCATTGGGAGTCTTTGCCAGTATCTCTTCCACTTTCTGAACATCTCCTTTCATACATTTGGTGGATCTGAGAAATAAATCATAGAATCGATTTATGTAAACATTTAAAATTTGAGAGTCATAGAATATCAGTGTAATAATTATTAGAAAACATTATTCATAATGCAGCTACAAAAGTTTAGAAGGAAACTTTAATGCAATGTGAAGTGAAGGTACATCATGAATTCAAATATATAGAAGGAGAGGATGATTGAAAACAAAAACTAACTTCCTGTGGGCTAATGAGTTCTACTCAGCTTCTGCAATCATGTTATATCGTATCCTGCATCAAATGAAAGAATTATATATCAACATATAAACATTCAGAATAGATCTTATTTAGTGAAACAGAATAGTGGCATGGGCATTAGTTATGCTACTTCTATACCAAAACTACATGTCCCAGTATCCCACAATGCCAATTGAAATGGATATCTTGATCAATGAGATTTCCTGAACTCAGAATTAGAAGTAATATGTTCAAGATATTACTTTAGAAAGGAACCATACATATTCGATAACAGCAAGAAGCTTCAGATTCTAGCAGAAATGAAAAGGCGGTTACTAGTGATAATAAGACCTAAAATGAAAAGAACCTAGTAGGCAAAAACGAAAAAAAGGAAAAAGAAATGAAAACAACAAGCAATATGAGCAAATTCAAGTAGGCAAGGGCAAACTTGTCAGCATTGTAGCTTTGACAAGTATACACTGCACCTATTTAACAGTTGAACTATAAAAGTAACAATGATTATGAAAACCTAAGTTTAAGAAGGAGAACATCAAAAAGCTTTACCATCAAAACTTAAGATTAATGTTGCACAACTTACGAAATTGTTTCTCCATTTCTTTAACTTTCTTTGGACAGGTACATGCAAATGATTATAGGGAAAAGATGAAAAGGAGGGAAGAGATAAAGAATATTAAAGTTATTAGAATACTAATTCTACTTGCAGGATTATGATGTTGCAATATATGATACTCAACAGTAACTGAATATTCCTATCTGTATTCACAATCTTGATCATACAACTAGTACAAGGCTACAAGCATAGCCTTATAACACCGCTAACATAGTAAGGCTCTTAACATAACGAATCTTAATACCCTTAGCACTTAAAGTAATCAATACAATTACAGAATCCAAGTAGAAAGGTAGGACTTCCATAAGATTTAGAGGGAAAAAGATAATATTGCTAAAGTAGAAAATTCATATCCAAAATTAAAAGACAACTGCTACTTGCTATTGATTTGAGTAGTAACTTTCCACCTCCACCTTGCTACTAGCTTGAAAGCACTTAAACAATCAGGGGAACAAGAGTGATAAAGAACAAGACAAACTGTAATTTAATCCAACAAAGATCCTATTTTGCCTGGCATGTTGGAACTTAACTTCAAAATCTCAGTACAGACAATTACTATGGATTTCACTCATCTATTTGAACTGTAAAGTCTGGAGATTTTGTAAATTGAACAACAAAATGAAGCTCAAAACAGTAAATTGAGGCAATCATAATGAGAATGAAGGAAGGGGTAGAGTGAAAAAGAAGGAACAACTCACAAAAGGAAGGGGAGAGAATGGCGCAGCAGTAGTTTGACGCGGCGATGGTGGCAACAGCGACGACAACGAACGTTCACCACGAGAGGGTTGGAAGCGGCGGAGGGAAGGAACAGTGTCGCAGAAGAGAGGTTGTGAGAGTCGCAGAAACTAGGAAGAGATGAAGTCGCGCTAAATTTTGAGAACGAGGGAACGGTGTGGGAGGGAAACAATTATTTTCAGGGCAAGGAATAAACGACGTTTTTTTAAAAAATTGTTATCTTAGGTAATAAATAGATAGCGCTCCTTAAATAAGCGTTATCTATTCATCACAAATAGATAGTGATTCCCTAAGAAAACGTTATCTATTCCTACTTATCAACTTTTAATAGCTTTTTCTTGGGGAAATGTTATCTTAGGTTATATTTAAAATAGCGCTTCTTTAAGGAAGCGTTATTAAATGTCTTCCGTCTCTCTTTTGATATCGTTTCAGTCAGAAACGTTATTAAAGGTGCGCTTTTAAAACGCTATTTGAGCTTTGAAAAGTTATTAGATGTTAGAATACGCCAATTATTATGAACTATCATTTTGTTTTATTGAATATGAGTTAGTGTTCAAATTTTGCTTACAAAAAATTAGTCATCTGGTTATGGTCCTACAAATAATATGCTTTTGGATATGTCCGGTTTGTTAAATATTTTGAAGAAAAATTTATTACATTCGACTAAAGATTTGAGTAATTAAATTATTTTCTTGGAATTCATATGATCCATTTCATTATGTTTTTATGTGATTTTATACATGTACATGTTTTCTTTTATTTTGTTTAGTTTAAAGGTTTTAAATAAAAAATATGTATGATATTTCTATAATTTTATTATGGAATAAAATTATGTCTTTCTTATGCTTTATATATAAATGGTAATAGAAAAGGTGCCTTTATTAAGGATGTAGTGGTTATAAACATTTAGCATATTTTATTCCTTTGTAACTATTGTGCTTATTTTGTAATCATTTTACATGATTGTGTATTATATTAAGACATCTAACCACTCTCGTTATTGATGTTTGGAGTCATATATAAGGAGGTGACCTCTCATGAAGAAATCGGAGAAAGTTATAATTAACTTGGTTTTAAGCTTCTTTTCTTCTTTTCATTTGATCTCTATTTCCTCTGTATTATAAAAGGTAAATAAGTCTCTAGAATATCTACTATATTGTTTTATTAGGATAGCAAAAATTTATAAATTATGTTTATGTATTATCAACTCAAATAGATTTGAGTGTGATTGAAAGACGTGTTAATTGTAATCTAGAAGGTTGCAATGCACATGTAAACCAAAGTTCAATATACCATTGTAAACCAGAAGTTTACAAATCAAAATAAGTTTGTTGTTTGGCATGGCCGGTTAGGCCACCCCGAGTCGATTATGATGGGAAAAATATTTAAAAAATCATGTCCGTTGAATATCCTTAAAATTCTTCAATTCAATATGCACTACTTGTTCCCAAGGGAAGTTGATAATTTTAAAAATCACGTGGACACTCATTGAAGAGTCGGGAGATTCTTCAATCCAATTTGTCCTATTTGTTCCTAAGGGAAGTTGACAATCAGACATCACCAACAAAAATTGAGAGTGAATATCTCAAATTTTAAGAACGTATACAAGATGATATTGGTGGACCAATACACCCACCGTGTGGACCATTTAGACATTTTATGATTTTAATTGATGCATCAACTAGATGGTCACGTGTTTGTCAACTCGTAACCAGAAGTTCGTGAGTTTGCTTGCTCAACTAATTTGACTAAGCGCTCATTTTCTCGATTATCCAATTAAAAAAATGTGTCTTGATAATGTTGGTGAATTTACATCTCAGACCTTTAATGAGTATTGTATGTCTATTGAGGTTTGTTAGAATAATTGGGCCTAAGTCCACTCTAAAAGCTAGCTCATAGAGGGAGGGATGTCCAAGTTATTATAAATGGTTATTGGCTCATATACTCAACCAATGTGGGACTTAGACACTTAATACACCCCCCTCACGCCCAGGACTGGACATCTGGAGCGTGAAGTTTGCAAGACTGGACATCTGCGGGTGGCCCAACATCGTGGGAGGCTCTGATACGATGTTGAATAACTTGGAGATAATTTAGACAAGTGTTTGTGAAAAGCTTGAGTTATTTTATTCATCATACTTTGATATATATATATATATATATATATATATACACACACACACACACACACACTCAATAGTAAATACAATTTACAATTTATAGGGAAATGAATGATAAGCTAAATCCTAGGAACACCATCCGCACCGTCCAACTAATTCTAACATGATTGATATTGAACATCTTGTAGCATATGCTCATACACAAAATGAACTTGTAGATTTATACTCGGGGACATGTCGTATCAACCAACAAGTTATTATAAGTTCTCCCCGTTACAAATGGTTTCTGATAAGGAACCTAATATTTTTCATCCCATAATTTTTGGATTTGTTGTATATGTTCCAATTGCTCCACCACAACACACTAAGATGAGTCCTCAAAGAAGGTTGGGAATATATATTCTATATGAATATCCATCTATGGTAAAAATATCTTGAACAATCAATAGGAGATTTATTTACGGCATGGTTTGCCAATTGACATTTTAATGAATCAGTTTTCCCAATATTAGGGGGAGGGAATAAGCAGTTGGAAAAGGGGATTAGTTGGATTGAATTATCATTATCTAATCTTGTTCCTCATATGAAACAATATGAATTGGAAGTTCAAAAGATAATTCATTTATCAAATCGTATGTACCAGCTGTTAATGCTCTAATCAAAATTGATGTCCCTGTTGGACGATCTAACATTGCAAATGTATCTCAAGCACAATGAAGCGTGGTAAACCATTGGTTCAAAAGAAGAAAAAAAAACCTCAAACAAGAAAAGGAGCTAAAAAGTAAGATGGCCTTATCGAGGATTTGAAAACTTCAGAAGAGTCCTCAGACATAATTAATTTTCCAATTCTAGCAGAAACTCAGGTACCTGAAATTTGTAAAAATAAAGAGATCTCAATAAATTATGTCAAGAATGAAATACAATGGAACTAGAAATGAAGTCAACGTTGATGATGTCTTTGAATAAAATGTAGTGCTAAATGTAATAAATGATAATGAGGATCGCGAACCAAAGTCTACTAAGGATTATAGACAAAGAAATGTTTGGCCAAACTGGAAAGATGCAATTGAGGAGGAGTTAAACTTGCTTGCCAAGCAAAAAGTTTTTGGACCTATAGTTCGTACACCCGAAGTTGTAAAGTTAGTTAATCAATATAAATGAGTATTTGTGCGAAATCAAAATGAGAATGGTGAAATTGTGAAAAACAACGAACGACTTGTTTCTTAAGGGTTTTCGCAAAAACCTAACACTGATTTTGAAGAAACATGTGCACTTGTGGTGGATGCAAGTACTTTTCAATACTTAATTAGTCTCGTAGCACATGAAGGACTCAATTTACATCAAATAAATATTGTCACAACCTATTTGTATGGATCACTTGATAATGACATTTATATGAAACTCCCTGAAGGATTCAAGATGTTGGAAGCATATCCTTGAAGGATTCAAGATGCATAAAGCATATCCCTGGAGGATTTAAGATATTTGAAATGTATAATTTAAAACCTCGACAAATCTACTATTTCAAATTGCGTAATTTGAGGATTTTGAACTATAGCTTGAGCCTTGGAAATTTTTATTGGACTTGAAGTTCAAGATCTCGGTTATATAAAAATATGTTGATAAGCTATTATTACATCTTACGGTTGACTCAAAAATAATACTTACATGGAAAATCCCGAAAGGATTAAAGATATATATAAAAATATATATTTGGATATATGGTTTATACATGATGTTATTTCATGTAATTATGGATAGATTTATTTTTATTCATTTTATTGGAACGACTTGAAGTTGTTCCAAACAATATAAAATATAAGAAACATCTTGAAATGAAACATTATTGTAGGATAAAGTTTTATATCGGCTTGTAGATCGAGCATTAAGCAAATCAAATTTTTGTTTAAGAAGATGTAAAGAACTAGTTCTTAAGTGAATCATGATAGATTATATCTATTCAGTACACTACTATGGCTCAATAGTTGGATGTGAAGAAGATGACTAATATATTAGTCCTGAAGACCTTTATTGTTAGAGAAGCAAGCACACATATTGCTAAATACTATATGACTTGATATAATAATTTTATATGAATATATGTTCAACTGATTAATCATGCAGATGGAAGTTATTTTTATGATCCAGATGATGTCAGATCCCATACCTGTTGTTTTTTACATGTGGAAGGAAATTCCACCTAAGGAAAATATTTCTTGCAAAGCTTATTTGAAAGAAGAATATATCAAATGTGCCAGAGCACAATATATTACTTCAAAATGCTTCAGGGGAGAAATCAAAATGATGGGATTCATATATCTTGAAGTGATGCTTCAAACATGGGGGGAAACTTAATGAGGCAGTTTCCATATAAAGGATATTGTACTCTCTTTTTTTTTTTGATCTAAAGTGGAGAATATATTAAATCAACGAAACCATAGGAGAGTTAGACCCTCCAGGATCCTGTTGTAACAATAAGCCCAATAGAGGACATGGGCTTTCAATCAAAGATAAAGAATATGGGCCACCATGGCCTTTGTGGGCTAACACATCAACACAATTGTTGGCTAACCTAAAAAAATGATGAATTTCCCAGTTCCATCTTCTTCGCAGCAGCAGTCCATTCACCTCATCGAGCAGTACCAGAAGCGCTGGATTTCTGGCATGACTATTTTGCACCATCTCAACCATGGCATTCGAGTCTGCCTCAATTATGAGGTTCTAAATCCCCAAGTCTCGAGCAAGGAGAAGACCTGACCGCAACCCCCATAGCTCAACCCACAGGATATGAATTACTTGAAGAGATTTTCAGAAAAATCCTTGGACAAGCACTCCTGCATCGTTCCTAATGAGACCTCCGCAAGCAGAGCTCTGATTTCCGCTTCCATGGGAACCATCTACATTCAGCTTCATAAAGCCTTGTGGAAGCTTCCACCAGAAGGCCTTAGATCTGTCTTGGAAAGAGGCACGCAAGCTTAGAGGATGAGCTATGCAATTCTCGATGAAATGGACATGATTTGTGATGGAGTTCCAAAGTTCCTCTCCCAATTGAGAAGATTGATAGAAGACCAGGGAGTTTCGATCCTTCCATTGTGAACATCCATTTTTGTCCGTCTTTTATTCTAATTTTTATGATATTATATTTCAAGGATACTAATAATAATAGTGAAGAGAGAAAAAAGAAAAAAAGAAAAAAAGAAAGGAGGGGGCTCATAACTAATTTGCTGTTGGACGCAGTCCAGTCCATTGCATTGGACTTGTTGTTGGACGTGGTCCAGTACAGTCCATTGCACTTGCTGTTGGACGGGGTGGTCCCGTCCATTGCATTGGACTTGCTGTTGGACGTGGTCCAGTCCAGTCCATTACAGTTGTTGTTGGACGGGGTGGTCCCGTCCAGTCCATTACCTTGGACTTGCTGATGGATGGGGTGGTCCCATCCAGTCCATTTCACTTGCTGTTGGACGGGGTGGTCCCGTCCAGTCCATTGCATTGGACTTGCTGTTGGACGCGGTCCGGTCCAGTCAATTGCACTTGCTGTTGGACGGGGTGGTCCCGTCCGTTGCATTGGACTTGCTGTTGAACGGGGTGGTCCCGTCCAGTCCATTGCATTGCATTTGCTGTTGGACGGGGAGGTCCCGTCCATTACATTGGACTTGCTGTTGGACGGGGTGGTCCCGTCCAGTCCATTACATTGGACTTGCTATTGTAACAATAAGCCCAATAGAGGACATGGGCTTTCAATCAAAGATAAAGAATATGGGCCACCATGGCCTTTGTTGGCTAACACATCAGCACAATTTTTGGCTGACCTATAAACATGATGAATTTCCCAGTTCCAGCTTCTTCCACTAGTGGAAAATATACATTAGACGGTAAAGGTTTACGTCAGTTAACCAAAAGCTAGATGTTAAAAAGGGGGCGGTGGCAGTTTTGTAAATATCAGACTTCATTAATTCAATTTTAACGTCAGTTGTTTTAAGGACTGACGTTAAAAGTGAACTGACTCACTTTTAACGTCAGTTCAATAAACAACTGACGTTAACAGTGAACATTTTAACGTCAGTTCTTCATCGAACTGACGTTAAAAGTGAGTCACTTCACTTCTAACGTCAGTCCTTACAACAACTGACGTTAAAGGTTATTTTAATAATTTTTTTATCTAGTATACGTATCCTTCCGCATTGCCTTCCTCAAAGTTTCAGTTTCACAATTGCTTTGATGTTTTGTGTTTCTGTTTTGAAAACTAAAATATATGTGCGAAGTATAAGTTGAATCAATAACCCAAACCGGATCTCATTCATGGAGTGTAATATAGACTGATACAGAAGATTGAAAGGGTTTAAAATCCTATAAAAAGTTACATTGAAAGGGTTTAAAATCCTAAACATTAAAGCTACATCCCATCAGAGAGTTTTATGAAATATGCCAAAGGGAAAACTATACTCCGAAGGGTGCACTCGATCTGTTTTAGCAATGGTCTTGGAACAGTCACTTGCATCCTTTAAGACCTCAGAAAACTGGGGGGCATAAGAGAGCTCAAGAGAGGCAAAAACAGGTGCACTAGATCTGTTTCAAGCAAAGGTAGTGGTTCTAGAGTCTTCCATGATAGTCACTTGCTGCCAAAGCTGAGGTATTGGAACTGTGACGCCCGAGCACCTGATTTGCCCTCCAGCAGCTGATTCTCCGAAAGGATGATAAGGTGAGCAACTCACATTACGTGGTTTACACAAGCTTATCACCCATGTTACGTGATTTACACAACCTCAGAAGTTGTTTGACCATTAAGACAAAGATCTTTGAGTCTAGGAATAGGAAGAAAGAGTGATGAAGTTAATCTCCATGGCAGATCCATATTGTGAAGCCAAAAATTAAAAGGATGGAAGGAAGCTATTTATAGGAGTAGGGGATGAAGTTACTAAGCTATTCTGATTTTCTTGAAAACTTATCTATAAACTTAATGCTCATTAAGAGGATTAAGTTACAAGGTGCATGGGTAAGTAGCACAGTAGTCAAATGAATGAATGTTTTTGCAGATATCTATACACTTTTAACGTCAGTTGTTTAAAAAAAATGACGTTAAAAGTGTTTTTAAAATAAAAAATATTTATTGTTAACGTCAGTTTTTTATACAACTGACGTTTAAAGTGTGATTTTTACTTCAGTTAAATAAATAGCTGACGTAAATAATCCTATATATTATAAACGTGCAGAATGAATATTGGAAATAATGTAATTAATATACGGGAACTTGGCAGTCATAAATTAAGTTGACGTTAAAAATGAGGTGGTGGCAGTTTGTAAATATTAAATTAAATCACTATTTGCGTCAGTTCTATAAATAACTGACGTAAATAATTATGAAACTCATTTCATTGGTTGTCATGTCCCTTTTGTCCCTCTTAACGCAGATCACTCCATATAGTGCAGTTTATTTCTAAACCTTTTTTTTAAACAAGTTTATTTTTAATTTTTATTAATTAGCTTGAATTAGTAAACAATTTCTTGTGCAAATTAAAATAAATAGACACTTAACATATATAAAAACAAGTTATATGTATAATCAAATCGTATCTCAGTGAAGCGATTCATAAGTTACAATTAAACGATTAAAAGATAAAAAATTTATGCAACATAGCCCTAAAATATAAAAAAGTTTTGCTTCAACATCATTTTCATCTCAGTCATGTCATCAGAAACTCCAATGGATGCATCACCTCCCTCACTTGAATTCCATGATGCAAAGTAAATCCCCAGTCACTAGCAGCGAAAGCAAAGTGAAATGGATCTTTGCATCTTTCTTCTTCACTGGAATTCCTTGATGCATCGTCTTGAATCCACAGTCACTTGCTTCCAAAGCAAAGTGAAAGGGATGATGGGGATGAAATAAAGTGAGAGAATCACATTACGTGATTCACCCAACCTTACCATCCATGTTATGTGATTTACACAACCTCAGAAGTTGTTTGACCATTAAGACAAAGATCTTTGAGTCTAGGCATAGGAAGAAAGAGTGATGAAGTTAATCTCCATGGCAGAGCCATATTGTGAAGCAGAAAAACTTAAAAGGATGGAAGGAAGCTATTTATAGGAGCAGGGGATGAAGTTACTAAGCTATTCTGATTTTCTTGAAAACTTATCTAAAAACTTAATGCTCATTAAGAGGATTAGGTTACAAGGTGAATGGGTAATAGCACAGTAGTCAAAGGAATGAATGTTTTTGCAGAAACTAAAAACTTTTAACGTCCGTTGTGTAATACAACTGACGTTAGAAGTGTGAGTGTTTTTAACGTCGGTTTCTTAAGACAACTGACGTTAGAAGTGTGAGTGTTTATTAGTTTTTGCAGAAACTGATAAACTTTTAACGTCCGTTGTGTAATACAACTGACGTTAGAAGTGTGAGTGTTTTTTAACGTCAGTTTCTTAAGACAACTGACGTTAAATATATGACCTTTAACGTCAGTTTTTACTAACAACTGACGTAAAATGTTGTTTTATTTTGATTATAACGTTTACACCCGCGCGGCTTCTGCACTTCTCTGTACGTATCTTTTCTCTTTTCATCACGCTCAACCCTCACTCTCAACCCTCACTCTCACTCTCACTCTGCCCTAATCGCGAGCTCATCTCCACCGCAACCACCGCGAGGGCTTCTTCGCCACCACCGTGAGGTACACTCTTAACCCCTAACTCTGTCTTTCCCGCTCATTCTTTGTAATAACTTGACATCTCTCTTTCTTCTTCCCGCGCACTAACTCTCATTGTGCCTCTGCTCTCAGTAACCACATCGAACGTTGGCCACCACTCGAGCTTCCCCACCACCACCACGCGAGCGCCTATTTCTGGTGAGTCTTTAGGGCACATTTTTTTTATTTTTGGTTTTGAGTGTATGTTGAAACTGTAGTCTCAGTAGTTGAAACTTGAAACTGTGAGTTTGAGTTGTTTGGAATGTCTCTATTTTTGGTTTTGAGTGTATGTTCAAATTGTAGTCTCAGTAGTTGAAACTTGAAACCGTGAGTTTGAGTTGTTTGGAATGTCTCTATTTTTTGTTTTGAGTGCATGTTGCTCTGCTGGTTGATCTGTCATGGCCGTGATGCTCATCACGGCTAGGCCGTGATCAGTTCTGTCCTTGAGGGTCTGGTTCAGTTGGCACGTTACGGCCGTGATGGACATCACGGCCAGGCCGTGACCAGTGCTTGGCACTCTTTAAAAACTATAGTTTTCAATCTCCCGTATTGTCCTTATATTGGATAGATGTTTTGTATATCTACAGGACCTATCTAGTTATTTTTATTTATACTTCTGTATTTATTTTGAGTTATAACCTATGTTAATACATATATATTGTTTCAACAGGGCATACATATGGATCAATCGGATAGCCCACATGCACGGGAGGACACTGTGGGGGCTTCGCAGGACCCGATCACGCCTACGCCTGATTCTAGTGTAAGTTTACATGTTATATACTATCTTTAGTCCTTCTTTTTAATGTAAGTTTATAATGTTACAACCCTCTATTTAATCATTTTTTTGTCCATACAGACATCACAGGCTCATAGGAAATGGGGTAGAGGAGCCACCTCGTTGAAGAAACTAGAGAAGGACAGGCAAAGCGGACAGAAGCTTGAGGTGTCCTTCGATGCTAATCTAAATGCCCAGGGACCCCGTGCTAAAGAATTTAATAAGTGGGTGTTTCTACAAGTGAAGCAGCACGTAAGCATCAACTACAACCACTGGAATGACGTTCCACAGAACGTTAATGATCAGATTTGGGAGGCTATCACGGTATTTTACCTTTACATTCGTTTGATTTACATTATTAGATAATTATCCGAGTTATAATCCATCCAGTTGTTATGTATTTAATGTGTAGGTAGCTTGGACTGTGCCAAATGACGAGGATCATCGTCATAAATGTATGAAAATGGCATTAAAGCGTTGGAATGGATTCAAGTATGATCTTACCAGGTACTATGTATCTGGGAAGAAGCGGCTTGATAAATTGTTCTCGGATTATCCCTGGATTGATCAGGATACTTGGGATATGTTTGCAGGAGTCGACAGGATGGAGAATTTCAGGTTGGTTGATTAAGTCAATTTTGTATGCTTATTATAGATCATTTAATTGTATTTAATTATGTGTTTTTGTTTGAATAGGCTAAGGCAAATAAGGGTCGGCAGAATCAGGCGAAGAACGTCCACCGCCACACCATGTATCAGGGTGGGTACCAGACTCGGATCGAGCAGATGATGGCGGATAGGCTGAGGGCAAAGCAGGAAGAGCACTCTGCTAGGATTGAAAGAGGAGAGGTGCCTGAGGGCACACCATTAAGTCCTCCGTCGGACATCGACCGCGAGGATGTCTGGTTAGCCGGCCGCATGACAAAGACGGGATCTTTTAAAGTTGATGCCACTCGCAAAGTGGCAGATAAGATTGTAAGTAAATATTAACTTGATTTCAATTGATATTTGTATAGATATTTGCAACACTTTTCACTTGCACGTTTTTTCATTTTTTTTTCATTGTAGATGGATCTTAAAGCACAATCCTCCCAGGGCGCATTCGTCCCTTCTGGACGGCGGGACGTCATGATGACTGCTCTAGGCAAGAAAGACCATCCTGGTCGGGTTCTCATGGTTCCTGGGAACGTGACTATCAAAGAATATTATGGCAAGTCTGCTTCACGAAAGCGGGTGGTCGATGAAGCATCAATTTTGGCTGACATTACTCAGCACCTCATGTCCAACCCAGCTATTACAACACATCTGATGCAAGGCTTAATATCCAACCCAGAATTCAAGCAGGCGCTTGCCAAAGAGCTTTCCTCCGTCGGTACATCCCAGGGCACCGCAGGGCATGCCAACCCTTCACATGTGAGCACAAAAGAGAGTTTTAGTAGGGCACATGTGGAGGACGATGAGTTGGCAGCTAGGGAGCGGGAGTTCGAAGTCCAACGCCATGAGCATGAGTTGGAAATGAAAAGGCGTGAGCTTGAGTTGGACTCCAAACGACGTGAGCTCGAAATGTTAACAAAGGTATGTATTCATTATTAATGTCCAAATTAGTCAAATAATTACTTGTGTTTTTTTTAATTATCAACAACTTATCTATTTTATTTTTCCTAAACTGAAGGCCAAGTCGACGTCGGTGTCGGTCATCGCCTCACCTATCACTCGTTTGTTCTCACTTGGTGAGGATTATGCGTTTGAGATTTTTGAATGTCCATTGGAGCACGATGGATGGGTGGCACGCCCAGATCAACGGAGGATATTTTCCTTCGTGGTGACGATCTCGTGAACGACTGCAGAAATAATGTCTGGATGAACAACAATGTCATCAGTCTCTGGTGCACGTAAGTTAATTTTAATTTTATAACTTATTTATTTTTGATATTTTTCCATTTAATAATTTATTTTAATTTCAATATATATATTATGTAATTAACATCCACACCTTTTCATATCTTAGGTATCTCCATCGTCTTCAGCTTGATAAGGGCGTTGCATCAGTTTACGGTTTCTTAGATCCGTCAATCCTTCTACCCAATTTCTTTGCTGGCGATGCATTGAGTAAATACTTAGGGAACTTGTTGGGAGACAATCCGAAAGAATTATATCTGGCTCCCTACTATATGGAAAACCATTGGCAGTTGTTCGTACTTCACCCGTCTAGCCATACTGTCATATTCTTCTGCTCTCTCCACCAAGATCCGCCACCGAAGGTGGTGGAAGCTATAAATAAGTAAGTAACTAATCTTAAATTTAATTTAAGTTTTAATATCAGTTGTTTTTAGTTTATTACACACATGATATATGAATTTGTTAATTGATCGACATGATTATTTGTTTATGATAGGGCGCTAAAGGCGAGTAGCATAAGTTGCGCCAACGGGAGAAGTAGGACTTCTAAGGCTAAAGCAAATCCTGTATGGAACATCCTCAAGGTTTGGTAGTTTATTTATCAAATAATTAATATTATAATTACTAATTTATATGTATATTCAACTGACGTTGAAATTAATTTTGTTGGTAGTATCGATTTCAAATTGACGGGTGGTCGTGCGGCTATTATGTGATGCTTCATATGCTGAACATAGTCTCTGCATCTATTACGGATGGATGGAAGAAGGTAATATTTAAACAACTTGTTAAATTATATATTATAGTTTTCAAGATGACTTGCATTGATGTTATTGTTATTATTTGAACGTGTCTAGGCATTTATCGACCAATCGCCTATTCAAGAGGATGAGTTAAGAGACTTGAGGATGCGCTTCGCTGACTTCTTCTTCAAGTATGCGACTGAAAAAGGAATTGACAGGATACGTCCGCACTACTTAGATGAATAGGTTTTTTGTTAGACTTTAGAAACTAATTAATAACATGTATATATATATCCTTAGATTGGTAGTTTTGTTTTTTAGACATTGGAACTAAAATTTATTTATATATATACATGGGTTTTGGTTTTAAGTCCCCCCATTGTTCAGTTTTCCTTTGCAATTCTGTAATGTGTGTGATATTCTGTGTTACTGGGATATTTACTGAATGCAGGGATAGCTGAGGGGAGTGATATTTTAAAACTGAATTAAAAAAAACCTATTAACGTCAGTTGTACCAAACAACTGACGTTAATAGTATTTTATAAAATATACAGTACACTATTAACGTCAGTTGTTTATTACAACTGACGTTAAAATTAAACCTTTAACGTCAGTTCTTTATGTTATTAACGTCAGCTGTATTTACGTCAGTCAGTATTCTGACGTAAAAAATCAATTTTAACTGACGTAAAAAGCACTTATTGCACTAGTGTTCTTCGCAGCAGTCCATTCACCTCATCGAGCAGTACCAGAAGCGCTGGATTTCTGGTATGACTATTTTGCACCATCTCAACCATGGCCTTCGAGTCTGCCTCAATTATGAGGTTCTAAATCCCCAAGTCTCGAGCAAGGAGAAGACCTGACCGCAGCCCCCATAGCTCAACCCACAGGATATTAATTACTTGAAGAGATTTTGCATAAAAATCCTTGGACAAGCACTCCTGCATCGTTCCTAATGAGACCTCCGCAAGCAGAGCTCTGATTTCCGCTTCCATGGGAACCATCTACATTCAGCTTCATAAAGCCTTGTGGAAGCTTCCACCAGAAGGACTTAGATCTGTCTTGGAAAGAGGCACACAATCTTAGAGGATGAGCTATGCAATTCTCGATGAAATGGACATGATTTGTAATGGAGTTCCAAAGTTCCTCTCCCAATTGAGAAGATTGATAGAAGACCAGGGAGTTTCGATCCTTCCATTGTGAACACCCATTTTTGTCCGTCTTTTATTCTAATTTTTAAGATATTATATTTCAAGGAGACTAATAATAATAGTGAACAGAGAAAAAAGAAAAAAAGAAAAAAAGAAAGGAGGGGGCTCATAACTAATTTGCTGTTGGACGCAGTCTAGTCCAGTCCATTGCATTGGACTTACTGTTGGACGTGGTCCAGTCTAGTCCATTGCACTTGCTGTTGGACGGGGTGGTCCCGTCCATTGTATTGGACTTGTTGTTGGATATGGTCCAGTCCAGTCCATTACACTTGTTGTTGGACGGAGTGGTCCCGTCCAGTCCATTACCTTGGACTTGATGATGGATGGGGTGGTCCCGTCCAGTCCATTTCACTTGCTGTTGGACGGGGTGGTCCCGTCCAATCCATTGCATTGGACTTGCTGTTGGACGCGGTCCAGTCCAGTCCATTGCACTTGCTGTTGGACGGGGTGGTCCCGGCTGTTGCATTGGACTTGTTGTTGAACGGGGTGGTCCCGTCCAGTCCATTGCATTGCATTTGCTGTTGGACGGGGAGGTCCCGTCCATTACATTGGACTTGCTGTTGGACGGGGTGGTCTCGTCCAGTCCATTACATTGGACTTGTTGTTGTAACAATAAGCCCAATAGAGGACATGGGCTTTCAATCAAAGATAAAGAATATGGGCCACTGACCGCGCTGTCGCCACGCGCCAAAAAGAACGAGCGATTATAAAAATAATGCAGTATAGAGCGACAACTCGGATCGTCTCTCAAGGACTCTTTAGTGTTGTTATTATTAACAGAAAATTAGTAAAAGTCGGAATTGGGGGTTTTGAGATTTGAAACTAAATTAAGAAAACAAAATAATGAAAACAAAGCAGTTAAAGAGAATAACAAATAAACAAAAGACGATTAACCTACTGTTCTCGGTTTCCCACTATCATTGGTTCATGCAAATCCTAAGCAGATACTAATCCCCTCCCGGTTGTAGCAACAATTAACAAACGAAAACCGCTACTACAGATGTATGTTCCTATTCCCGAAATAACAAACGGGGTTAAGCTCTCATGAACAAACGAACATGAATGAACACACGCGAAATAACAAACGCGATTATATATAGGAACATAGCATCACCGAAATGAAACAATACCACACTATACATTACTGAAATAACAAACAGAAACATATAACATGGCATTGAAAAGAGAAGAGCAAATGAAACAGAATCACAGAACCTCAAGTGTTAACAGAAACCAATTGCAGTAGATTAATCTAGGAGACTAATTCTCCATTACAAAAGATAACAATAAACTAAGAGAAACAAAAGACTAACAAGCTCAGAAACTAGCCAAAACTGGCTAATTCTGACCTCCCTTTTCAGTTCTGCCTAAGACTACTTATATACATGTTTCTGGAATCCAAGTCCTCGCGAGGCGAATTATGCGAAAGGTCTGCAACTCTTGGTCTTCTCGCGAGGCGAGCATAGCTTCGCGAGGCGAACGCTTCAAATTCCCAAACTGCAACGCCCGTGACCTTTCACACGGGCAAGCCGTGATCGTCTCTGACTTTTCAGGCTTGGATGACTCGCGAGGCGAGAAATCCTTCGCGGGGCGAACCAGAGACTTTGCATTTTCTTGGAACAGTCAGCTTCGGGGTCGCGAGGCGAGCAGCCTTCTCGCGGGGCGAGAAACTCCAGAATTATTCCTTTTTATTTACCTGAAAACAGAAAATAAAAGTAAATACTTTATTCACTCTAAATCAACTAAATTAACTTAAAAACAATTTAAAGACTCAAAATACTACTTAGAGACAATCAAGTCTAATTTGGGTAAAAATGATATAAAATAAGCACAAAGCCAAGGTCTTTACTAGTTATAAAACCAGTCAAACAGAGGCTCATCAAAATACCCCAAACTTAAACTTTGCTTGTCCCCAAGCAAACTACACTCAAAAACTTAAAAAGACTCAAGACCTGGCAAGCTCAAAAGATTCAATCAACTTTCACACAAATTTCAAGCAATTTATCAAAATATTTTTTTCAATGTTCCCCCCTTTCAAACAAAGCAATCCCCACATTCATTCCTTCCAAACAATTGAGAATTTCATCCTTCAGACAATCAGAAATCTAAGCAGGGGATCTAAGTTACATACAAAAGGGAGATCACCAAATTCAAACAACTGCCTTCCTCACAAGGGAAATTTGTGTTCACTCAATCGCTCAGTTTTTGTCAGGTTATCAACATTTTCACTCAATTTCACTTTTAAGAGCACTTCCCATAAATTTGATTTTCATCTCAAAATGATTCCCACAGAAAACATGCAAGCAACATCAAAAGGTCTTTTATGGGTTGTAATGGGGCCTGGCTAAGGGTAGGATATACAAAGGTACTAGGCTGAAGACCCTAGGAACTAAGAGAGCATTATTTACACTTTAAAATTCACTCAAGTTCCTTTCTTAATTTTTTCTTTATGCTTCTGGGTGGCTACAGCCTTTTTATTTCTTTTTGGCATTTTTGTACTTTTAAATTTTTTTCTTTTTTTTCTTTTTTTTCTATTTTTTTTTTCATTTTCATTTTTTTTTTCTATTTTTTTTTTCATTTTTACACTTTTCTTTTTTTTCTTTTTCCTAATCCCAAACAACACATTGCACCTTGCAGCCACCCCAAACTTTAGTTTCTTGCACCCATTCTAAGATTACATGCTCTCCTAATCCTAAGATCGGGTTAACATGGTTTTCCAGATTTTTGGGCTTATAACATTAGGTTATCAAGAATTAACAGGCTAATAGGCTCAATGGGGCTAACTAGGGAACATGCATTAGGAATTGGTTATTTTAGGCTAAGTAGCTATTTACAAAGAAAATGCCTAAATCATTTGCTACACACATATAATCATGCAAACCAAAAAGAGATTCAAGCAAATTCAGGAAAGTGAAACTTAAAAAGTGATTTTCACACAGTTTAAAACATGTTGGAGGCTCAAAACCTCACCTGGACATTTTTTTGCAAATTATTTGACAGAGATTCTATCCCTAGTGTGTGCTTCCTATCACCCCAAACTTATCATAAATCATGCCATCATAACAAAATCCCAAAGTTCAGTTTTCAATTACATGGGGATCAATTTTCAAAAAAATTTCAAAATCTAGGGGGAAACAGTCAAACTATCATGCAATCCATCTATGCAAAAATTAATAAAATCCATCAAACTTGCCAATACTAAGACACAAACACAACTCCTGAGCTTCTCAAATTATTCAGGAACTTTATTAAAAATAAAACAGAATTAAAGTAAAGCAAAAGAAAATTAAAAAGGAGAAAGGGTTAAGAAAACTCATTGAAGGGCGGTTCCACCAGGATCCCATTGCTTGTAGCATAAGTCCCACGTGATGGACAAAGAGTAGAAGTTCATTCCGTGCTTCCCTAACTCGCAACCTTGATGTGGGAGTGAGCACTTGACAACTATGATGACTTCGCCGAGTGCGGCGGACTTCTCACTCCCCTTCGGGTCACAGCTGACC
This sequence comes from Sophora flavescens, assembly GCA_030762895.1. NCBI lineage: Eukaryota > Viridiplantae > Streptophyta > Magnoliopsida > Fabales > Fabaceae > Sophora > Sophora flavescens. The sequence goes on from CM061065.1 coordinate 130,953,103, forward strand.
TCCTTCTCAACAAAGTCTCCCCAATAGAAGTGGGTTTCAACCTCTCGGACCGGCCATGGTGCAAAATCCAAGGGTTTAAACTCCATCACTGGTGGCTCCTCAGGGGGAAGTGGTACACAGTTAGAAACGGTTACTGGTGCTGCTTCAACTTCTGCAATGTCTTCATCCACTGCATTAACAAAGTTATCACCTGCTATACACGCAGAAATTTCAGCACACACCACACAAAGGTTAGAGTTAGTACATATATTACAAGAAAATGAATCATAAAAAGTGAGAATGTCTGGGAATTCTTCAATCAATTCATCCACCCCATTACTCTCAACACATGCATCTAAGACCAAAGATTCTTCTTTATCCTCAAGCACGGTGGAGCAAACGTTCTCCTGATCCTCCTGATCTAAGTTTCCTGAAAAAAATAAACCTGCAAAACGATCTGCATTTTCTATTTTTCCTGAAAGGTATAAACCTGCAAAACATTCCACACACAAAGCAGTTCCATCACAATAACAAGCATTAGGATCAGGGGATTCAACACATAATTCATCATCAACAGCAATATCATCATCAGAATTATCATCAAAAGTATTTTCAGGAATAACCATCTGTGAATCCTTATGTTCCTCAAGGGGCTGTGGAGTTAGCATTGCAGCCGAGTTGGCGGTAACTTGATCAATTAGAGCCCACAACTTTTGAGATTCAGCTTGGTCCCTCTGTTGGGCTTCACGATTACTTGCCTCCATCCTCTGTTGAAATTCAAGATTGTATGCCATCCGTTGATTGTTCTCTTCCATTTGTTGTATCATAGAAGCAATCTCATCCAAGGTGCTCTGTGAAGGTTCGGAAGGTGCAGAGGTGGTCACTTGGCTAGGATAATATGGTGGTGGCTCACTAAAATTAGGATAATACATGCAAGGTGGTGGTTCATAATAAACATTAGGCAAACATCCATACATGTAATTATCCATGGCAATCAAACAACCAGACAAGCAGACAAAACTAACTAGAAAAGTTTTTTTTTTTTTTCAAAAATTATTTTCTGCTAATAACAACAAACCAGAGTCCCCGGCAACGGCGCCAATTTTTGACCGCGCTGTCGCCACGCGCCAAAAAGAACGAGCGATTATAAAAATAATGCAGTATAGAGCGACAACTCGGATCGTCTCTCAAGGACTCTTTAGTGTTGTTATTATTAACAGAAAATTAGTAAAAGTCAGAATTGGGGGTTTTGAGATTTGAAACTAAATTAAGAAAACAAAATAATGAAAACAAAGCAGTTAAAGAGAATAACAAATAAACAAAAGACGATTAACCTACTGTTCTCGGTTTCCCACTATCATTGGTTCATGCAAATCCTAAGCAGATACTAATCCCCTCCCGGTTGTAGCAACAATTAACAAACGAAAACCGCTACTACAGATGTATGTTCCTATTCCCGAAATAACAAACGGGGTTAAGCTCTCATGAACAAACGAACATGAATGAACACACGCGAAATAACAAACGCGATTATATATAGGAACATAGCATCACCGAAATGAAACAATACCACACTATACATTACTGAAATAACAAACAGAAACATATAACATGGCATTGAAAAGAGAAGAGCAAATGAAACAGAATCACAGAACCTCAAGTGTTAACAGAAACCAATTGCAGTAGATTAATCTAGGAGACTAATTCTCCATTACAAAAGATAACAATAAACTAAGAGAAACAAAAGACTAACAAGCTCAGAAACTAGCCAAAACTGGCTAATTCTGACCTCCCTTTTCAGTTCTGCCTAAGACTACTTATATACATGTTTCTGGAATCCAAGTCCTCGCGAGGCGAATTATGCGAAAGGTCTGCAACTCTTGGTCTTCTCGCGAGGCGAGCATAGCTTCGCGAGGCGAACGCTTCAAATTCCCAAACTGCAACGTCCGTGACCTTTCACACGGGCAAGCCGTGATTGTCTCTGACTTTTCAGGCTTGGATGACTCGCGAGGTGAGAAATCCTTCGCGGGGCGAACCAGAGACTTTGCATTTTCTTGGAACAGTCAGCTTCGGGGTCGCGAGGCGAGCAGCCTTCTCGCGGGGCGAGAAACTCCAGAATTATTCCTTTTTATTTACCTGAAAACAGAAAATAAAAGTAAATACTTTATTCACTCTAAATCAACTAAATTAACTTAAAAACAATTTAAAGACTCAAAATACTACTTAGAGACAATCAAGTCTAATTTGGGTAAAAATGATATAAAATAAGCACAAAGCCAAGGTCTTTACTAGTTATAAAACCAGTCAAACAGAGGCTCATCAGCCACCATGGCCTTTGTGGGCTAACACATCAGCACAATTGTAGGCTGACCTATAAACATGATGAATTTCCCAGTTCCAGCTACTTCTTCGCAGCAGTCCATTCACCTCATCGAGCAGTACCAGAAGCGCTGGATTTCTGGCATGACTATTTTGCACCATCTCAACCATGGCCTTCGAGTCTGCCTCAATTATGAGGTTCTAAATCCCCAAGTCTCGAGCAAGGAGAAGACCTGACCACAGCCCCCATAGCTCAACCCACAGGATATGAATTACTTGAAGAGATTTTGCAGAAAAATCCTTGGACAAGCACTCCTGCATCGTTCCTAATGAGACCTCCACAAGCAGATCTCTGATTTCCGCTTCCATGGGAACCATCTACATTCAGCTTCATAAAGCCTTGTGGAAGCTTCCACCAGAAGGCCTTAGATCTGTCTTGGAAAGAGGCACGTGAGCTTAGAGGATGAGCTATGCAATTCTCGATGAAATGGACATGATTTGTGATGGAGCTCCAAAGTTCCTCTCCCAATTGAGAAGATTGATAGAAGACCAGGGAGTTTCGATCCTTCCATTGTGAACACCCATTTTTGTCCGTCTTTTATTCTAATTTTTATGATATTATATTTCAAGGAGACTAATAATAATAGTGAAGAGAGAAAAAAAAGAAAAAAAGAAAGGAGGGGGCTCATAACTAATTTGCAGTTGGACACAGTCTAGTCCAGTCCATTGCATTGGACTTGTTGTTGGACGTGGTCCAGTCCAGTCCATTGCACTTGCTGTTGGACAGGGTGGTCCCGTCCATTGCATTGGACTTGCTGTTGGACGTGATCCAGTCCAATCCATTACACTTGTTGTTGGACGGAATGGGCTCGTCCAGTCCATTACCTTGGACTTGCTTATGGATGGGGTGGTCCCGTCCAGTCCATTTCACTTGCTGTTGGATGGGGCGGTCCCGTCCAGTCCATTGCATTGCACTTGCTGTTGGACGCGGTCCAGTCCAGTCCGTTGCACTTGCTGTTGGACGGGGTGGTCCCGGCTGTTGCATTAGACTTGCTGTTGAACGGGGTGGTCCCGTCCAGTCCATTGCATTGCATTTGCTGTTGGACGGGGAGGTCCCGTCCATTACATTGGACTTGCTGTTGGACGGGGTGGTCTCGTCCAGTCCATTACATTGGACTTGCTATTGGACGGGGTGGTCCCGTCCAGTCCATTACCTTGGACTTGTGGGATGGGTGGTCGTCGTCATTTATTTTGTGGGCGGGGGGTCTATTATTGGATCGTTGGGCGGGTGGTTGGTCGACATTGATTGATTTGTTGGGCGGGAGGTCCATTACATTGGACTTGCTGTTGGACGGGGTGGTCTCGTCCAGTCCATTACATTGGACTTGCTATTGGACGGGGTGGTCCCGTCCAGTCCATTACCTTGGACTTGCTGATGGATGGGGTGGTCCCGTCCAGTCCATTTCACTTGCTGTTGGACGGGGTGGTCCCGTCCATTCCAATGCATTTGCAATTGAACGTGTCTATTCCATTTGCATTGAATATTTTGTTGGAATTGCATTGAACGCGTCCAGTTCATTGCATTGAACGCGTCCAATCCATTGCATTGTATTTTATGTTGGACGCATCTGGTCCATTTACGATGCATTTGCTGTTGAACGCGTCCAGTCCATTGCATTTAATTCTCTGTTGGACGAAGAGGTTCCGTCCATTGCATATTTAATTTTCTGTTGGACGAGGAGGTACCGTCCATTGCATTTAATTTTCTGTTGGATGAGGAGGCTCCATTCATTGCATATTTAAGTTTCTGTTGGACGAGTAGGTCGTCCATTGCACATCTAATTTTCTATTGGACGAGGAGGATCCGTCCATTGCATGTTTAAACTCTTGATGGACGAGGAGGTCCGTCCAGTGTATATCTACTTTTGCATATCTGAGTTTCTGTTGGATGAAGAGACTCCGTCCACTACAATTTTATTTTCAGGCTAGAGGCTAAAGAATAAAGAAAGAAGAAGAAAAGGATAATGAAGTAAGGACGAATAAAAGAAGGAGAAAAGGACAATCAACAAAAAATGAAAGGAGATTGAGTTGCTTCTCCTAACCCTAAAAAACCCTATTTTACACATCAGACAAGACCTCTTTTCCTCCTCTACCCATTGGTCCTTCTTCTTCGTCATCTCCTCCCTCGTTTTAACCTAGCAACCCCACTCCTAACCCTAAAAAAAACCATCTTACACATCAGACAAAATCCCCCATCTCCTTCTCTCTTTAAGCACGCAACCTTCACATCAAATCACCTCATTTCTGCTGCTCGCGCCGCCCCCATCAAACACGCCATTGCTGCTCAGAACCACCCTAGCCTTGGATTACGTGAAGACCAACCTTGAAGCCACGGGGTAAGAAGAAGCATGAAGCCCTCTCCTCCATCTATAAAAGGGAGGGGAGGGGGAGAATATTTTCTTTATAGGGAGAACGAAAAATCAGAGAGGAGATAGAGAGGAAAGATACAAAGGGAGAGGAAGAAGGAAGAGTTAAAAAGAGTCAGTGAGATTGAAATGTAAAGGTTTTGATCTTGAGATCTTACCACTGGGAGGAAACAAAGTCTTTGTTATTCTGTTCTCATTTGGTAATCCTTGTTATCTTTGTTGATATTATTCATAAGTTTCCCTTGACATTCTTATTTTTCTGTGCCTCTGTTCACTAAATAAGTTAGTAAAAAGTTTCATTTCTACGTTTCATTTCTGTCCCATTTTCAAGAGGTAAAATTATTTATTTTACATAAAAATAGAGAATGATCACTTGATTAAAACAATCTTATTTCTTGGGTTGCCCTATGACAAGTGTCATGTTCAACCCTTCAGATTTTGAGGTTGCTCTGTGGACTTACGTGCCATGTTCAACCTCACATAGGTTCAATAAAAAATTTCACAACTAAAGATTTTTCTTTCTTAAAAGACGTTTTTTTGGGTAAAACAAATATTTTCAAAGTTATTAATAATTTATACAACTAATTTCGGGTAACCTTTTTATGGATGTTTTAGGGTGCATTGGGGTTAGGTCTCCATGCCTTCCCTACACATAATCGACTCCCGAACCCAAAGCTTTTTCTTAAAGGGGTTTTCCAACTTCCCTGAAATCAAATAAAGTTGGTGGCGACTCCATGTTTTCTCTCTAAAAGGAAAAACTAGTCCTTTTTGGTCGCTACATCCATAGAGCCCAAACAGTTACTCCAAAAACAATTGACCACTTCCAAGGAGTTAACCCAATGCCTTCTGAAGAAAGATTCCAGTCAAGCTAGGCATGGAGGCCTAGACTGAAAATTTTGCTCCAGTGAGTTGGGTTGATGAAATTTGACCAGAAGTTATAGGTGTCCTCACAGTCCCTAAGGATGTGCATAACTGACTCAACTTAAGCATTACATCCTGGGTCATTCCTCTTCGCTTCCTTTCCTCATTATTCTGGATCTTCCCATGAGTAAGCTTCCATAGGGTGGACCTCATTCTCTCCAGGCCTTTCCATGTCCACACTTTTTGAAAGAGGGGGTTTGGGGGAGCTGCTAGCACATTGTTCAGAAGAAAGTAAGTTGTCTTGATTGAGAACTGACCATCAGAAGCCATCTTCCAAGAAGGGAAATCTGATTGTTGAACAGAATGAGGCATGATATTGGCAATGGCATTGCAGACTTCATCAGGGAGAATCCTTTCAAAAATATCCCACCTCCATTCATTGTTGGCAGCATACTAAGAAACTGGAAGGTTTTGTTCTGTTCTAATGACCCGGTCTGTGTTTCTTGCAACTTCATTCCAGACTTGATTAATTGCTCTCCATACATTACAAGCATTACTTTTATTCGCTACAATAGGCATCCCATAAGATCCGCAATTATATTTAGATTTCATAATTTGGACCCATAGTTTTTTTTATTGTTGATAAGTTGCCAAGCCAGCTTTGCCATATAAGCTTTGTTCAGAGTTCTAAAACTTCTAAAGCCAAGGCCACCTTGCTCCGTAGGAAGACAAACCTTCTCCCAAGAAATTAGATGGCACTTTCTTTCGGATTCATTGCTTCCCCAATTAAAATTCCTGCAAATAGTTTCAGCTGCATTGCACACAGATATAGGTTCACTAGGATTTTTCCTAGTAAGGTTTTAACGAGGCATATTCTTTAAGTAATGGACTTCCAAGGGGAGTGTTATGAAACATGTGCAAAATATGGATGTCCATTTAGTCTTGTAACCTCCATGAGTTAAAGGACCAAGTTATTACCATCGAATTCTATATTGTAAATGACTCATTATATGTAGGTTTCAATAGGCTTATAGGTTACAAGAGTTGTGTCTTATAAATAGGACTATGTATCATTGTAAACTTGTACCTTGAATTGTATAATACAATGGCTCTCTTCTTTTTTATCAAAAAAAAAAATGGCTCTCTTCTCCTCCCTTCTCTATTCTTTTGTTCTCTCTATTCTCTCCCGTTTCTCCATCTCCATTGCTTCTAAGTTATTTGGCTTTTATATTGATTTCATAAACTTTTTTTCATAAAGCTCATCTAATAGCAAAATAGCTTCTACTATAATAATAGGTTCTACTTCTACTTCTACAAAGGGTCGACCCAACGTATGTTTAGACCTAAAGCGAAATTTGATATGAGGTCTTTTTAAAACCAATAATAATATCTTATTAAAAAAATAATTTTTTTTAAAAAATTTATCTTTATTATAAATTTCTATATTTTTAAAGTTTAATTATTATGGTTAGTGTAAATTTTTATTGTATGTACATGCAATCGCATTTATGATTTCCAATGATTTATGATTTAAGGTTTTAAATTATTTTTCTTATTAAACTTAAATAATAAAAAAAAATTGAAAGTTTAATAATCTAAAAAAATTTGTAGGCCTAAAGCTAGGGGTGTGCAAAACCCGACCCGGCCCTAAAATTCGTCCCAACCCGTAGTGTTCGGGTCGGGTCTGACCCTAACCCGCATAAGAGAAATGACGAACCCGCGTCTCATTTAGTGACCCAGTGTCGGGTTAGGGACGGGTTCGGGTTGATCTTCGGGTAACCTAACCCGTCCCATATAATAAAAATCTACTTTTATTTTAAACTTTGCCTAGTTTACGTTTCACGTATGATATATTTTGTGGCTTTTGTAACATTGAAAGAATCTTGTTTGATGAAAGTAATTTGTTTTTAACAATGTGACTTCGGTAACACGGGCATCAACGAAGCATACAGCAAAAAGATCTATTTGTTCATATTTTGTAACATCCAGTTTTGGATCTATTTGATGACACAAGATCAATTGGCGGCTTTTAGGTAGTGAGACGCCCCGACGTCCCATTAAATAAAAACCCAAAATTATTAAAAACCTAATCATGATATTAGCGTTAAACTCAAAGGTTCCCGTCGGGGGGAACCCCGTCGGCTGCGTCATCTAAGGATGATCCCAATACGCCATCAGCGAAGTCTGGGTCTAAGTAAAACAATACTGAAAACAACAGCCGACGGGGTCCACGAGCCACCCCTGCTCGTCCACAAACTCAAACTCAAAGGTTCCCGTCAGGGGGAACCCCGTCGGCTGCGTCATCCGAGGATGATCCCAATGCGCCATCAGTGAAGTCTGGGTCTAAGTAAAACAACACTGAAAACAACATACAGAGAAAGAAAAACGGGGATAAGAACCCATTTAATATCAACATGGAAAGGGTTTGGCAACATTTAAATCAATAATAGCACACCAAACATACATCACCACATCTTTCCGCATATATTTATATAAGTACATATATCCTCGAAGTCTCTATTATTTTCCTCTACCCATCAGCATGATGCAATGCAATGCAATGTGTATGATAATGATACAGTCATCAATCTTGATATCCAAATCTCAATCAATCAAACGACATGTTTCCAGAGTCCCCGGCGCACATCCTCATCCGTAGTGAGAATGACCATGCAATGCAATGGCACTATAGTTGCACAGTACACGTCGGTGCACACCCTGGTACCATCGTGAGGGTGCTCATGTAATGCATGAACTATAGTCGCTACTCAATAATAATAATGTCTGGGACGGTCGTGCAAATCCTCTGAAATACGGGTATACACCCCTTGGGAATAAATCCCTATGCATATGAAATATCACCGACCATCTCTCGGGTCGTCCCCTAGCGCCTCAACCTCTCATCACCATCTCATAGATAACATCAACCATACTCATATCTCACCAGTCTCATCATAGTATCACAATAATTATCTCGGTTAGGCACTTCTAAACACATGTATCATGAACCCCCACATACATCATCATAGCTCTTCGTGTATCGACACTTAGAAAATCTCTAAGCACAACAATCACAATGTTTTCATCATATCCAACCATTTCCAACACACACACACACACACACACACACACACACACACACACACACACACACACATATATATATAACCCATAATAAAATAATAATAAATAATTCCAAGCAACTCATCAAATATCAAACAGCATACCAAGCAGTCAAGCAGTCCAACCAATCAATCTCAAATATAATATATTTAACCTAACGGCGATAAACCTACAATTCTAATATCATCATTGGTACCACTAAGTAGTCTCCAATGTGATATTGATATTGTCTGTTACTCGCTCCCTAGTAGGGTTTAGGTCGCCCTACGTCATTATTGAAATAAATGCCACTTGGCTGTTTCCGACGTTAGATGGCTTCTTTCCCCCACCTGAAGTCATACGATAACTTAAATGAAAGAAACGAGTTCTCCCTCTACTCCTTCAATTCTGCCACGCAAGGAAACAAGGCCTCCGAGTCTCTGAAATTTCACCTGAACATCACATTACGAAGCGTACGTTACAAGGAACCCTAATATGAATTCGAAATTGAAATCTGATAATCGAAATGAAAGATGAGTCGAATACCGACACTGACGGAATTTCGACATAAAAAGGATAGGAATTACCTCTACTAGAGAAGAAAAGAAGGATAAGAAAGTGAAAGCGTAGTCGCCACGTTCACAACCACATACTCGAAATCGTAATGGGATGATCGATCAAGTCGATAATGGAACCGAGACCTTTTCTCTCTCTAAGTTTTCTCTCTACCTCTCTCTAACTCTCTATTTTCCGCTGTGTATGCTCTCTGCCCTCGTATCTGTCGCGACCTTCCCGTCCGGGCGCCGCGAAAAATAAGGTAAAAACAGAGGAGTCGCCACCAAAATTTTTATTGTGGGAAAACCTTGTAAAACCCATTTATTTAAGGTAAACTGGTCTTTAAAAAATGAGAGATTTGAGTTCGGGAGTTGGTTACGAGTAGGGAAGGTGTTAGCACCCTACATCGTCTGTTTAAAAACGGTACCTCAAGTTAATTGTGCAAAAGAATTTTAATAACCTTTGAAAATATTTATTTTTACCCCATTTTGAAATTAAAAAATAAAGTGAACACAATAAAAGGGAAAATAAAAATTTTGGCTTGACAGAATGATTGATTCTTCTCCTACGTATTCCCAGGTGCGATGGGAAACTCAAAGTCACGTAGTTCTTATAGAAAATGTTTGATTGGCTGGTTGATTTTAATTTTAAAAAAGGATTTTTATTTTTCAAATGATATTGAAAATGAATTGTATTTCAAGGTAAATTCATTCTTGCACAGGGTCCAAGATAGCAAAGCTATACGATAAACCCTTACAATCCTTACGACACTTGAGGATGAAAATTCATACATCGTTGTAGATTGCTGCTCGAATTAATATTTTTATTTTTTAATAAAAATCATTAAAAGAGAAAAAATGAAAATATTTTATTATTTTTTAGAGAATGGAATTCACTCTTGTACAGGGTTCAAGAAAACAGTGTTATACGACAAACCCTTACAATTCATATGACACTTGAGGATGAAAAAATCATACATCAACGTCATAGATTGTTGCGTGAACACAAAATATTTTTGCTTAAAAAGATTTTATTTTCCTTCAATTTTTTTGAGTTTTCAAAAAGGATTTTCTCTTATTTAAACAAAAAGGAATAATATTTTTGAAGATATACATATATATATATATATATATATATATATATATATATATATATATATATATATATATATATATATATATATATATATATATTGGAAATGAGTCTAACATCTTGGCCCAACAACAAAATAATAACATCAGCCCAAACAAATTAAAATGTGACAAATTAAAAGATAAGTAAATAAAATAAACAAAACAAGGATTAGACAAAAAACAAAATGTGACTTTACCAACGCAGAATCGAGAGATAAGGGAAGACATAAAGTGTTAAACAGGGATGCGGTGGCGGCATGGCGGACGGTGGTCGACGGCACGAGCAAGAACCAGAGGTGGTGCGCACGGGGTGGATGGGCTCGTGGAGATGCTGTGGTGACGGTAGTGGTCTGGACAGCTTCGTGGTGGACCTGCTACAGATCTGGTTCGTGATGGCAAGGAACAAAGTAGCGACAGCGGCAGTTCGAGGTGGAAGGAGTTTGTGGCAGTACGTTACGGAAGGAATGGGAGGTGATGGCGGCGAGTCGAATCTCTGGTTAGCGACGGACGCGACGGGGATTGTGGTTCGAGGTGGTCCGCTCGTGGAGGCTACTGTGATGCGGCGGCGGAGCTTCTGTGTGGGTTGCGGTGGCGGTTCGCAAGTAGTGGCAGAGCTGGGTGGAGTAGCCAAAGGTGGTTATGATCTACGTGGTTCAATGAGGTGGAGAAGACGACTCGGTGGAGAAGGCAGCTCGTGCAGGGGTGGCGGCTTGGCTTGCGGTGGTGATCGTCTGGCCGGCTCCGAGTAGAGGTGACGGCGGCGACGCCTTCTGGCGAAGGAAGGACTGGACATGGTGGTGGTGGAGCGTGGTGAAGGAACTTGGAGATGGAGTTCTGATCTGTTTCTGGTCACGGTTATGATAGATTGAAGAGAATGTGGAACATAAAGGTTTGGTCATTGTGGAAGAATGATGGAAAAGATGGTAGTTTATGGAGAAGGAGAGAGAGATGTTTTTTTATGAACAAACTCTGTTCAGATGCATTTTCTTTGTTTTATGCCCCTCCTCCCCCTTTCCTGTGTTGTTGCTATTCTGTATTTATAGAAGAAGATGAACCCTTCTCTTGACATTGGGACCATATGAGCTTGAGTATTGCAGAGGTTACCATGCTCTGGTCCCTTTCAATTCCCATTTCTATGTCTCTTTTCTCTGATCTAGGCATAAACTACTTCCCAAGCTCTGAAAATTAACTAAAAATGGAGATTGATTACTTGAGCTTTGTGGGGAAGTGTTTCAACAATTGCATCATATTCTTGAGCAGCCCCCATCTGAGTATCTTTCTTGTTACTTTCAAAAATGGCTTGAATGTATGTTGGTTAAATGATGAGCCTCTAGTTGACTGGTTTTATAACTAGTAAAGACATTGGCTTTGTGCTAATTTTATATCATTTTCACCCAAATTAGACTAGATTGTCCTTAAGTAGTATTTTGAGTCTATAAAGTATTTTTAGGTTAATTTAGCTGATTTAGAGTTAAATAAAGCACTTATGCTATTTTTCTGTTTTCAGGTTAATAAAAAGGAATAATTCTGGAGTGTCTCGCCACGCGAAAGGGCATTCGCCTCGCGAACCTGAGAGGTGACTGTTCCAGAAATTGACATCCTTTCTGTCTCGCCCCGCGGAGACTTGACTCGCGTCGCGAGTAATCCAACCCTGAAGACCAAAAGTCAGCACGGTTTATGCATGCTAAAGGTCACGGCTGTGGCAGTTTGGAAATTGAAGAGTTTCGCCTCGCCAATGAGAAGCTCGCCACGCGAGAATACCAAAAGTTGAAGATTCGCCTCGCGAGACAGCGTTCGCCTCGCGAGTCCGCTGATTCCAGATCCTGTATATAAGTCAGTTTTAGACAGAACTGAGGGGTTGGCCAGTAGCTAGCTAGTTTTAGCTAGTTGTTAGTCAGTAGTTAGACTTTTGTTTTTCTCTTTAGTTTATTGTTTGCCTTTGTAATGGAGAGCTAGTCTCCTAGATTAATCTACTGTGATTGGTTTCTATTTACACTTGAGGCTCTGTATTTCCTGTTTTATTTGCTTTTCTCTTTTCAATGCGATGTTATACATTTCTGTTTGTTATTTCAGGAGTGTATAGTGTTGTGTTGATTCATTTCGGTGATGTTATGTTTCTATACTTAATCGCGTTTGTTATTTCGCGTGTGTTCGTTCATGTTCGTTTGTTCATAAGGGCTTAACCCCGTTTGTTATTTCGGGAATAGAAACATACATCCGTAGTAGTGATTGCGTTGTTAATTGTTGCTACAACCGGGAGGGGATTAGAATCTGCTTAGGGCTTGGATTTATATGAACCGATGATAGTGGGAAACCAAGAACAGTAGGTTGATCATTCTTTAGCTTATTTGGTAATTACTTTTTATTGCATTGTTTTTTTGTTCTGTTTTCTTTATTTAGTTTTCAATCTCAAAACCCCCCAAATTTGACTTTTACTGATTTTCTGTTAATAACAACAACACCTAAGAGTCCTTGAGAGACGATACTCGAGTTGTCGCTTCCCTATCTACATTATTTTGTAAACGCTTGTTCTTTTTGGCGCGTGGCGACAGCGCGACCATTAAACATGAAAACTGAAAAAGAAAAGAATGACCCAAATTGCAGCAGTAGAAGCACAGTGTACGTTGGGGAGAGAAACTACAAGGCAAAACTCTTTTTTCCTTTTTTCTTTTTTTTATTTTTCCTTTTTTTATTATTAATTTAATATTTTTTTACTTGGGCTTGGACTCAAAACAACTTGTAACAAAAACAAATTTGGCCAATAACATAAACACACATTTTTTATTTTTATTTTTTTTTGCATTTGTTTATTTTTTATTTTTTATTTTTAATTAAAAAGAGAAAATACCCAAACAAAATTAGGTGTTCACATTATTTTTCTGTTTTGGCTTAAGTGACTTATGTCACTTAAGCCTTTTTTATTTTTTCAAAACTCAACGTCAACGCTCTAGCAGTGGAACCCTAGCGCTTAAGCGCTCCAACGCTTGAGCGTTGGAGGTAGGTACGCCACTACGTCACGCAGCCAATCAGGAGACACCATGTATGCCCCCTCTTGACACATGGAGTCAACACCAGAGCTGGTGTGGTTGACCCTAGCACTTGAGCGTTGGGTATGCCACGCTCGAGCGTTGACCATTAACCAGAAAACATTTCTTTGCGTTCTGAGTCCGTTCGACGTCCGATTGATCCCAAATCTGAAATATAGACTCATCATTACCTAATAAACAACCTCAAACTCTAAAAAATGCCTAATCTCATTCTTAAATCCAGATTTCTTATTTCACACTCTTACGCTCTTTCTAAGCAACATACAAAAACCCTAAATACTTTTACGTCCGATTTCGCTCGAGATGACTTCGTACTTTCCATGCAAAGGTTCCTAGACCTCAAACAACACATTAACCATATAATCCAAGCCTTAAACTTAAACATCATACATAAAACAATTCATAAAATCAGGCCGTTACAAGTAGCATTTTTTGCCGATATTTTGGCTTATAAAATAAATATCATATTTTCCCACTCACAGAAATTTAGTTTATAAATAATATATTTAATTTCGGGGTAACCCGGTCCCATCCTATTTAGACCCGATCTTAAACCAACCAATGTATGATCGGGTTCCTTCGGGTCTAAGGACGGGTTCGGGTTCAATGAATTGGTCCTATTAGGGCCGAATAAGAGACAAGCAAAACCCATCACACGCTCACCTCTACCTAAAGCCATATCCTTAGTGGCTTGGGCTAGGGTCGGCCATGCTTCTACACCAAAAAAATGTTTTTTTATAAAGTTCATCCAGACGAGCCTTTACTCTTTTTTATTTTAATGCATTCTATATTTGTTCTTAAATATATAAATAACTTTAATGGTTTACTAAAAATTAAATACTTTGACTTTCGCTCAAGAATCTTTCATCACTCCATCTTATCCTTAATATAAGAAACAAAACTCTAAAACACACAAATCAAGGAAATGTATTGAAATGAAATGAGCTAACTATAATTAATATTCATATAAATTTCCAAAAATACCCCCTCTAATTAATGAACAAACTCATTTATATGAAAAGTTGATATATCTTGTAAATATAAATCCTATTATAAATTAGGATAATATTAAAAATTAGCATTTAATATGTATGAATATTGATACATGTTTTTTGTGTTTTGGATAAAAAAAAGTACCCATTTATTACTTATATAAACGACCGAGGGAGTATTTTGTTTGGGAGCCACTTTATTTCTTTATTTGTTCACGCTCTTTGTTTATATTTTATTTCTCTGTTAAAATTATAGATTTAATTTTAATTCATTGTGAGAGAATTAAGAAAGTTAAAATTAATTTTACTGAATGAGTTACCCTTTAGTAAGATATTTTAATTATTAATTCATTATTGTTTTCTTTTATTGATAATATCAAGAGTAAATTAATAAAATAATTATGACTTATTGATTTTTTAAATGAATATTTTAGGCAAAATAAAATGCCTAAATAATATAAATATAAAAGTGATCTGTATGGAGAGTATTTATTTATTTGAAATTTTGAATACATTCACTGTAATTGATTGCAGTCTTTTATTTACTTTTTTATTTCCTTTTCCTTTTTTTTTTAAACAAAAGTTTAGGAAAGTACGGAGACATTCATTTCAAGGTTGACAGTTCCAATTATATAATAGAAAAATGTTTTAGAGTACGTACGAATGTGTGTGGCACAAAACTCAGTACAAATACCTTTTGGCATTGATTGTGAATTTTAATTATGATTTTGTGATGAAATAAAATTATCACTACTTCTACGTACACTATCCGATAGCAATTCATCAATTTCCTACATCAATTTAGTTCAACGCGTCCAAAATTTTTCTTATATATGTCCAACATCTTAATTTCTAATCACAATCACCCACCAAAAAATTAAGCTACCATCAACCTTTTTCTCAAAGAGTTACACATTCATGACCGTGTAGCATAAAGGAAGGAGAGGGCAAGCCAAAGATACAGTGTAAGTATCAGGTAATCAAAAACTGTTTTCCATTTAGATAATCAATTTACCCTCAACAGTTGCAAGACTAATTTCTTACCTGTATTTTGTTCATCCATATCAACCACTCACTCTAGCTTCCTATTCACATTCTAAATGAAAATTCAGTTATATATATATATATATATATATATATATATATATATATATATATAAAAGACTTAATTAAGTGAAATGAGTATTTTTATATGAGAGTATAAGTAAATCTTAGCCTTTGAATCACACATGAATCGTCAGGCTTGGAGCATAAGTAATATAACTTTTTTAAGTGATCAAACAACCATTAATTAACTTCTAGTCTGATCATCCATATATGATTCAGTGATCCAGATTTATTACTCTAAATCTCATGTAAAAATATCCTCTCTCAATGGCATATCATTTTTGCCATTGATCCTTCTAGAATTAACATACAGATCAAATATATTATGTTGCTGAGGTTTTTGTTTCTCTTTCTCAAACAGGGCGTTCTAGTGTTGTGGTAAAAGGTAACGTTGAAGAAAGAGTGTTATTTATGGCCTTGAAATAAATTCTGCAAACGTTGCTTAATCTATAGTTACCAATATCCATGGCGGGATCAAAGACAGCAAGGTCGTCAAAATCAGCTGTATGTTTTGTAGCATCAACAATATTGGCTTTCATCTTCTTTCTCCAGATTTGTGAGATTGTTATCATTCGAGGTAATCCACAAACCAAAGTTTGCATTCAGTATTTGTTAGACTATAAAAACGATTTTTTTTTTTTTTATAAGTTGGGTAATAAATGATATTGTGGTGTAAGCAGGGTTTTGAAAACCGGACCGGACCGGCCGGTCCGACCGGTCCGACCGGGAACCGGGACCATGGCCGGTCCGGTCAGTAGGAAAAACCGGTCATGCATTGAACCGGTGCAAAAACCGGAAAACCGGTTCAAAACCGGTAAAACCGGTCATAACCGGTAGTGAACCGGCCTGAACCGGTCTGAACCGGTTTTCTTAAAAAAAAAAGAAAAAAAATAGTATAAAAGGATTTGAATCATCCTAGTCAAAACCCAATTCTTTTGTTTTCTAACATATGTGGGCTGGTTGTAGATTTTGGGTTGGTTTTCCCTATGAAGATTATTTTAACATATATCTTTATATTTATTTAGTTTAATTTCAAAATAATAAAAATTGTGCTTAATAATTTTAGTTGTTATGTTGTTTTTTTGTTTAATATTGTTATAAATATTATATTAAAAATTAAAATAATATTATTTAATTATAACCGGTTCAACCACGGTTCAACCTCGGTTGGACCATTGAACCTCGAACCGCTGCCTTCACCGGTTCGATGACCGGTCCGGTTTTGTAAACCTTGCCGTGTAAGAAAGAACTTTTTAAGTCGAGCAATACTCGCAAATTTTATTTTATTTTTTTAAAAAAAATTATTTTCTTTAAAAAAAATATATCCAAATATAGAGCGGTAGTGCAATTTAGATGTGGGAAAGGAAAGAAATTATTACTCAGAAAATAATTGTTAGACTATTATTAATATAAAAAATGAAAAGGAAATGATTTATAACTTTTTCTGAATGAAAAAACAAAATCAGAATGCTGATTCAGTTTGATAAATTCCAGTTCACAAATAAGCTTCAATTTTATTTCCAAAATTTAGATAACGATTGAGAGTTTAAGTTTGAGTCCAGTGTCTAAATAATATCACACATAAATAATTTAATGAAACTCAAAATATCATAAATTTAAAAAATAATTGACACTTTATTTACTGATCTTATTTTACATAAGATATATATTTTTAAGAATTTAATTGGTATGCACTTTTAAGGGTTATAATGTTGGCTTGGTGGTTGGGGGTGAGAGAGCTAATGAGTGGAGCAATAAGGAGGGAGGGAGTTCAAACCCAACTCACCGACTATTAGTATAAAAAAATTACACCGTCAATCAATCATAAAGTGGCACATAGTTGAAAACGCACTTATTGTAACTACCTTAGTAAATCATATATAAAATTATTTATTATTGATTGACTATGTAAAAAACTTTACACAATATATCAAAATTAAACTCATTTATTAAATATAATTAATATCAATTCATAGATTGGTTATTTTATGAATTTATGATTTATCTTAAATTAGTATTCATGATATCACAACAATATTATTACATGATCTTATGGTTCAATTGATAAAAAATTGAATCTTAAAAAAGGCATTGACTAAATGTAAGTGAATCCCCACTTATGCAAAAAAACAGCAAAATAGAAGTAAAATCATTTATATATATATAAGC
Organism: Sophora flavescens; assembly: GCA_030762895.1. Classification (NCBI taxonomy): domain Eukaryota; kingdom Viridiplantae; phylum Streptophyta; class Magnoliopsida; order Fabales; family Fabaceae; genus Sophora; species Sophora flavescens. The sequence goes on from CM061065.1 coordinate 130,970,793, forward strand.
TCAAAATTGGGTTGACCCTTCGTCCCATCCCACGGGTTGCTTAAATTAAGTTTCAAACTTTAACAATATTGTAAGTAAAATACCTATTTTATTGAAAACAAGAATACTCATTAATTTTGTTATGCAGGTGCAGATATGTGGAAAGTGAAATTAAACCAAATGCGCTCACTTTCTCAATGGAATTGGGGTTCAGATGCTAGTGGCAAAGGAGTAATCACATGTGAGCGTTCTCATGAAAGTTATGATATCTGCACAATGAATAGTCCAATACTTTTGGATCCAACTTCCTTCACTCTCTTCACTTTGAACCCCTATTCCTGGGCCCAAACCCATGTGAAAATCAAACCTTACCCTCTAAAGGATGACAAGAGGGCAATCTCTAATATCAAAGAAATCACACTTACCTCAACCCCACCAAAATCAACCTGTGGTGTCACACACCATAGTCCAGCCCTTGTATTCAGTGCGGGCGGGTACACTGGAAACTTCTACCATGAAATGAATGAGAACTTCATTCCATTATTCATCACCATAAATTCCCACCTCCCTAATCAAGATGTTGTACTTGTGGTTACTCAAGGTAAGGCTTGGTGGTTCCAAAAGTATGCAAAATTGTTATCAACATTTAGTCCCCACCACCCAATCATCAATGTGAACAACCAAACCACCACTCATTGTTTTCCATCAGCAATCGTAGGGTTGATAAAGCATGGACAAATGGTCATAAACCCCACATTGCTACCATACCCAAAAACCCTATTTGATTTTCATGTTTTCCTAAACAATGCATATACAAAAAGTGACACCCCATTATTGTATTATCCTATTCCTAACACTAAGGGTAGTGGGCCACATCTCACATTGATAAGCAGAAGAGGCAATGTGAGCCGTGTGATTTTGAACCAAGAAGAAGTTATAAGGGTAGCTGAGGAGATAGGTTTCAATGTGCATTTATTTGAGCCTTCAAGAAATGCTTCTTTTATGGCCTATGCTTATAATTTGATTCACACAAGCCATGTATTGTTAGGGGTGCATGGAGCAGGCCTAACAAATCTTTTGTTCCTTAGGCCAGGCTCGGTGTTGGTGCAAGTGGTGCCTATTGGGCTTAATTGGTCTTCAAGAACATACTATGGGAAATCAGTTAGTAAGAGTTTGGGGTTGGAATATATAGAGTACAAGATTGTGGCAAATGAGAGCAGCTTGTCAGAGACTTATGGAGCTGATAGCTTAGTGGTCAAGGACCCAACAGCTTTTACTGAGAAAAAATGGTCTAAACAACGAATATATTTGAAGCAACAAGATGTGAAACTTGATATGATTAGGTTTAGAAAGTGCTTGACAAAAGCGTACGAAAAGGCCAAGATATTCATGGATAGTGTTAGTTAGATATAGCTATTTACATTTTGCTTTTACAGATATATAAAATAAAATTGGACACTTTAACCCCATGGTTTGAAAACCCAAGTGGACCACCCGGTTCAACCATTGATTTTGTTACATGTTATTTATATTTATTTAATCTTTAGTATTTGTACTTTTTTTTTCTGCTACATCTATTGATCTTGAGTTCATCAAAAAGCATAGCTTCAAAATTGTTTGAATTTTTGTATTTGTAATCAGTCTTTTTTTTCATAGCTATTTGTAATCAGTCATTTACCCCCTTCTTGGGTGATGATTGTCATGTCTAACACATTTAAAAGTTGAAGTAACAAAATGCACACAAAACAAAGTTGATGTAATTTTTTAATCTTAACTACAAAATAATAATAAAGTATCACATTTGTTTCAATCCTAAGTTCCCCAAAATTCAGAACTTCTTAACAAGTAAAATTTACAAAGAATTTTAAGGTCGCTATATGCTCCATGTTTAAGAGTATCAAGTGAGTGATACTGATCTTTATTGTAAGATAAACCCTCAACAATTGATTTGATTCTCATTCTTTATAATACTCATGATATTTGATATCATAATCATGTGAAAGTTATTCAGTACAAATATCAGGTTTTTGTTTTAATGCTTCAACACTGTTACAGGCTCTCTCAAAGAGAATCCACTATGGCAAATTTGTTGCTGAGGCAAAGTTTAGAGAAGCCCCTTCTGTATATGAGGCTGCCATCAAAGCCAAAGTAAAGTTTTGCATAGTTTACCTTGATTTCTCTTGTTTTCCCCTAGTGATTCTAGACATTGCCTTTTTGGTCAGGTGATAAAAATCAATGGAACAGGTGATAGTGATGAAGTTGATCCAGTATATAAAAAATCAAAGCCAAGTTTGATTGTGAATCTGTATGGTGATTGGATAATGCCTCTCACAAAAGAAGTGCAGGTAGGATACTTGTTGAAAAGAAGACTTGATTAAACAGAAGATCATAGATTTCAAGTTCTGTTTTAGCTGTTGTAGATTGATGCAGGACCCCATGGTTATGCACCAGACTGTTTTCTGGTTGTCAGAACTTGATGTGATTATTGACTTAATACATCATTGCAATGCAATTAAAAGGAAATGGTTACTGCAAACATAGTGTGCAAAATGTAAAGATTCCAATTGGTCATTCATAAAAAAATTTAAGTTAGACTAGTTAAAAGTTTAGGTAAGTTTAGTTAAACTCTGATATTGCAATTCATGCATGTGTAGAACACATAACAGTACGTGCTTCATAGAATCCTATAGCTATTTTTAGATTTATGTTTAACCTTGTGAACCAAAGTACTAGTTTCGTGTTTTATTTGCTATCGATCGTATCTTTAGCTGAGGATCTACAATATCTTCCATGTGATCTAGCAGTGTCCCGGTCCGAAAATTTTGGGTGTACTGGACGAACTCAAAAAAATGGTGTCCTCACAATCATTTGAAAATTGTCCTCCTTGCATTTTTTACTGTAAAATCTTTAATAATCCGATAATAATCAAGGTTTTTTTTAAAAATCATTTTCGATAGAAATTAAAGCAATACTATTTAATCTATATTGTGACATAGTAGATCGTAAATAAGATTTTAAAAATTTTAATTTAGAAAAACTTCTCAGTTTATACAACAGTAACATGAATACTATGTAAAATTTTTATAAATTATAAAAATTAATAAATTATTATATAACATTTATATATACTATATAAAATTTTATACTATTGATATGCCAAAAAAATTGGGACCTGAACGATCGCCTACCTCCATCGTGCTCGGCACGATTAGTATCTTTGGCTGAGGTTCTACGAATTTTTTCCTCGTATATGCTTAACCATCTAAGATAGATTTTATTATTTTATTTTATAATAGGTGTTACTTCAACTTTCTTCGGGTATAGGAAGATAGTGTAATTCACCTCAACTTTTCTACAGCCGAAAGTATGGTAGCAATTTTTTTTTCCGAGTACAAAAGTAATAAATTTTTTTTTAACCATGATATAGGTATGAAGTATCCATCATCGTTAGTAGTGATTAATCTCTGTCGGGGAATCTGTTGGGCACACAAGATGGATTCTCCCCTCCCAACCAGCAAGTTTTTTCCATACACAAGAGTCAGCATTCGAACCCCTGACCACTTGGTTAAGGTGTTCAAATTCTTTACCACTTGGACCAATCACGTGTTGGTAAAGCAATAATGCTTTAGTTCATCATATGAAAAATTAAAAATAAAAAACTTTAAATGAGTTAGATATAGTTCTTCGACAAAATCAGAGAAGTCAGCAAACAGCTGGAGAAACCTATAGGAACATGCTGGAATCTATTATCCATCGCCATTTTCTTCTTTGTATTGGAAGCTTCAATTGGAATGAAAATAAAATCATTTTGATTGTAATATGGTCGTCGTTATTAGTCTTTTTGAGCTGGAAAATACAGTTTTCTGACCCCACCATGTGTATTAGCTCATATTAGCTTCAATGTTTTTCTTTTTTGGTGGGATGTATAATATTAGCTTCAATACTAAGCTTATTCTTTTAGAACTCAGATCTGATGATAGACTGTCCCCCAAAAACGAAATGCAAACTTTCTGGTAAGCAGAGAAATTGCAACACAAGATCTTCTGTTGCAAAAACCTATGGGGAAAAAAGTACATCAAAATTGTTTAATCTCAATTGAGGTAAAAGATTCATTTAATAAATAAATAAATAAAAATTCACCATGTTAAGACAAGAGCTATGCTATAATGCAAAATTTTCTTATACAAAAAAAAGGAATCCGCTCCTCACCAATAAGGTTCGTTTGGTGAGCCAGCAGAATATGATAAGTCAATACTGTCACATATCATATCATGATCATCTAGTTAAAATAATATAATGGGGGGAGCTGGGTTAGAACTCAACAGGATATGATAAGGTGATTTAAAGTATAATAAAATAATTAAAGTATAATAAAATAATATTTTAAAATATAATAAAATATAACATGGTTAAAAAAAGGTATAGTAAAATATAAAATATTAAAATAATAAATATATTAATATTTAATTTTAAATTTTTTTTATCACAAGGCTATTTTTGTTATTTTATATTATTTTTAAAAACAGAAAAATATAAAAATTATTCTAATAATTTAACTATATGTAAATTAAAAACTCAAAATGAATATTTAAAATTAAAAAAAATTGAAGTTAGACAATATTTATAAAATTTAAAAAATTATATGTAATTTTATCATAAGGATAATTTTGTCTTTTTATATAATTTAAAAAATTGAAAATATTTAGAATAAAAACGAATTTTTTTTAAAATTTATACTAAAATTATAATGTTATTCGATTGGTTATCTGGTGGATACTAAACGTCGGATAGGATAACAGCTTATGCTCATATCTTATCCTACTCCTATTGTAACACCCTGTTTTTCCTATATTTTATGTAGCAGTAAATACATATTTAAATGTGTTTATTTTATATTAAACTCAGAGGATGATTTTAATTAAACTAAATTCATTTTCTTGTGTTGTTATAGCATATGAAGTCACGGTAAAATTTTCGGTTGAAAATTCAGACGGAAGTCGATCTGCGTTTTCATTGCTTGTACAAGTTTACTGTGCAGAAAGCCTAATTTGACCCGTGAACGAGACAGTTATTATTTTTATTATGTTTCCTTCAACCATGGTTATTTTGAAAATTTTCGTGCAAAAATAAAATAAAATATTTTATTCGGACGAACCGTCGGAAGAATTACGATCGGAAATGCAATCGGGTATGAAATAGAGCAGATTAGGGACCATAAAAGAAGTAAGGAGACATGATGGAAGAGGATATGACACGCTCTAAAAGTACAATCATTACACTTTTCAAATTATAATATTATTCTAATCCAAAAGTCTTTTCTCTCTCTTCTTTCATCCAATCAAGCATTAAACCACCAAGCTTGCTCAACAAGCTCTCCCCCCTCTCTCCCTTTGGCCGTGGAACTCTCCCCCTTTCCCTATATATACCCCTTTCATTTTCACTTCATCATCCTCCTCCTTCAACCTCCATTAAAGTTCATCTTCTTCCTTTCTTCTAAAAGTTCAAGCTCTTAAAGCTTTAGTTTTTATTCATCTTTTCTACTTAAGTTCTTCATTAAAGTTCTTTCTTATACTAAGGGTAATGCTCTCGTATAAATCTTTTTGCAAGTTTCATCTTTTATTTCTTAGTTTAGTTTATGTGTTATTTATATGCTTTAAACTTCTAAAATCTCTCTAAAATAGTAGAAAACTCCTTTTGAGTTGAAACCACTTTCTATAGTCTTGTATTAACTTATATTTTCACATACTAAGAGGTTGTGTAAAACAAAAATCTCTATCCATCTCTTCCAATGAAGACCGCATGCTTGTATTTGTGACCTAGGAAGTTTTTGTTTCAACTTTTGGAATATGATCATGTGTTTGAGTTTCTAACTATCCCTTGATCTTGAATCTATAAATCTTGGAAGTTTTGATAGCTTGTTCCTATGATGGCCGACAAATATGAATAAGTAGGCCTATGATACTATGTTTCAACTTTCCAAGTATTGATCATGGATTTAGAACTCTTGATAACTTGTTTATTTTATGTTACTAAAGCTAGTATGTGTTACTTTTATTTTTCCAAGATGATCATGGACTTGAGCTCCATAAGATATTTGGATGCTAAGTCTAAGAGATTGGAAAGTTTAAGGATTTTTAACTTGTTTATTTTATGTTATTAAAACTAAGGATTTATAACTTGTTTATTCTATGTTATTAAAGCTAGTATGTGTTACTTTCATTTTTCCAAGATGATCATGGACTTGAGCTCCATAAGATATTTGGATGCTAAGTCTAAGAGATTGGAAAGTTTAAAGATCTCTAGCCTATAAATCATATGAAGGCCGAACCTAGAAGGTTATGGACCTAGGATACCTTGTTCTTATTTCTCCAAAATGATCATGGTTTTGAGCTCCTTAACACATGGATGCTAAACCTAAGAGATTGGAAAGTTTAGTGAATGTTAGCATATTTTACTAGCCTTGGCCGAATGCCCTATGTTCTTAACTTAGTGGAATTTTAATTCAACTTTGTTAAATGATCATTGTTTATGAACTCCTAACACTTAAGGATCATAAATCCATGAGTTGTATAATTTTTGGGAATCTCTAACCCTAAGACCTAGTCTTGGCCGAACCTATACCTTGTAGTTTAGTGTTCTTGTTTTGATTTTAACTTGTGATTTTGTGTTCATAACCTTAGACTTCTATCACGGAGGAAACGAGAACGTTCGTGACTTACCTCGTCGAGCATCTAATCTTCTTACCTTCACAGAAAGTAAGAGGGGATTGCCTAGGGATATTCAATGACTATATGCATGTGTATACTGTTTACTTGAATGATTTGAATATTATTATGATATGGAGTGAATACTTGAATGACTTGTTTACTTGAACTATTGTGATTATTACTTGAAGTTGATTATTACTTGCCTTAAAGTATTGTGAGTTGTATATATGTGATGAATTGTCGTTAACTGTGATATTATTGTCGAGAATATATTACTGTTGATTGAAGTTTGAGAAGTCGGAGTTGAGTCTGTGCACAATGATTATAAGGATTAAAATCCTTAATAAGCCTTGAATAGAACTTTGAAAGTATTGATTTAATTTATAAAGTATGAGATTCTTGTTTTGAAAAGAAACGTTGGAGTGCTTTTAAGTCAATAGAAACTAACTTTTTATGATCCAAAGTTTATACGAGAGAAAACATTTTTCGAACTATGTGTTTCATGGAGGAAAAACCCCTTTGAAAATATTTGACTTTATTCCATCAAGGATTTCAAAAGCAAACGAATTTTCAAATGTTTTATAAAAGACTTTGTAAAGGAAAAGATTTTCTCCTAAATGATTTAGAAACGTTCCGCTTACTTGGATAAGTGTCTGAGGTTTTGTTTTGGTTTTTGATTTTCACTGAATGAAAAGTAAGCACATGTGAAAGAGAATACTAGGTCGCGAGACAGTTCGCGAGACGTCGCCTCTAGCATTCAATTTATGCACATGATCTGGGATCCGTGTCAAGAAATATGGACCAAGGGTCCCAATCGTGATATCATGGGCTAGGAGTCCTAGTTTTGGAATTGAGGACTATGTGTCCTAATTTCGTTGTTATGGGCTAGGAGTCCTTATCATGTTGAAATAAAACATGGATAAAATTATAATTGTTTCTACGAACACAACCTCGGACTGCGGCATCGGTCTAATTAAGCTGTTGTGATTGAGCACTCGGACTGTGTGTCCTGTGTTATTGATTTTCAAGTAATGAAAATTGTGAATAGTCGTTAGCTTTGGGCTTCGACAATGGAAAAGAGTGAACACAAAGAAAAGTCTCGATAATGAAAAGTCTTTATTCATATGTATTTCCCCTTAGCAGACGTGCTTGAGTTATCCGAATACCCACTTAAGGTGTGGTATTCGATGAGGTATACATCCGAATAGCCGTTATAAGGGATTCGTGATGATGTTGATCCGGGCACATGAGGTAACGGAGACAACTTGCCAGACGGGGCGTATGAGCCTGATCAACTCTTTCTTTCTTAATGATAAAACGATGATGGAATCTCATAAGATTAAGATTAGAGCCTCATGATAGAAGTGTCATGCATTATCTTTATAAGAATGATTGATTCGGGTATGAGACCCACTGAAATAATACTTGTTGTTTGCCGATGAGTAATTTTAAAATGTTAATATGCCAAGGTGTTGTATGTATCATGTGTATGGTTGTTGTGTGATATATCCGGTGGCGGTATCTCACTCTTTCATTTCTACTTGTTATTGTCTCTTCCTTTTGGTATCGCCGTATGTACATGAGTCCAGATGGATCCCAATATCCCATTTGTGCCGACAACATCGAAGACTGAGGTCTTCGACGACGCAGGGGATGCTGGGGCATGGCAGATACACCCAGGGGCGACATCTGCCACATACCACGGAGCAATCACCACGACCGATTTAAATGCTGACGGAGACTCAATCCGTAGAAGCCACACTGTGGAAACTAGGAGGGTAGCTCTGCCTCCGATTTGGTATTACCTTCACACACTGCAAGCTCACGGACTGCTACATGAGCCACCACCTTTAGACGTAGAGCCGGCAGCGCCGATTGAGGAGGATCCCGAGGAGGACCCTGAGGAGGATCCTGAGGAGGACCCTGGGGAAGACTTCGATGAGGTCATGGAGGAGGATGAGCCGGAGGATCACGTTATGGATCATGACAACGACAATGATTCCGTAGATGAGGGCGACGACGTTATAGATCCATTACTTGAGGTCTCGTCTCGTGGGAGCCTTTGTGGAGACCCTGCTTTCAGCCAGTGTCAGTAACCAGTTCGGAGCTTTTTGTGGATAATCTGTCGTCGTCTGACTTTTAGAGTTGTCTTTTGGATGTGGTTCCGAATCCTCTTTCCCTGTGTCTTTACTTACTCTCTTTTAAGCTGTATCTTCTAGATGTCTAATTCTATTACAATGGCCGTTGATAAGGCCCTGTCTTATGTACTCAAACTTGGCTCTCATTGGGACATGTTTATATATATATATATATATATGTTGTCTTCAGTTCATGTTCTGAGTGTTCATCACCTCTATCTTGTTTCATTCCTTCATCTCAAAAAAAAACTACCGTTTTTAGTGTACTCGTCCATCGAGTAAATGATACTTTCTGAAAGTAACCAGCTTTGTAAATCAGAAATATTTCTGCATTTGGGTAACCATGTGATGCCGGGTTTAGGGTGCCACACCTATCATGTTCTCTTATCATATCCGCCCCTATCCTATCCTGACCATCAAACGACCCCTAAGAAGATGCATCACCGGATATGGACGGTTACAAAATTTAACAACATGCATATTATTGTTAAGGAGAATACTAACAAGTACCCTTAGGACATTGTTTAAAGAACCAATAATGAAAATTTTGTATGAAAAATTGTGTATTTAGCATTTTGAAAAGTGTTACACTTAGTTTCCCAATACAAATTTTCCTTTCATGGGGGTTCCTTAACCAATGCCCTTAGGACTGAAATCTGTAGGAAAATCCCCAGGAAATTTCCTGTGATTTTTTTTTAACAAAATCAGCAGGAAAATCAGCGGGTAATCAGGAAATTTTTAGTAGTGTTAATCAATACCCTTAGGACACTCGTTAACAAGACCCTATTCATATTGACCATCATTTCCCTTTATGAAAAAATGTTTTGTTAATCAGTGCCCTAAGAGCATTGATTAAAGAATTCAAAATAGTGATTTTATTGGAAAACAAAGAATCACACATTTCAAAACATTAATTTCATCATTTTCCCATGAAAACTTATCATTTTAATTCCTTAAAAAATTGTCTTTGAAACTAACTTAGTTCAAGAGGTGATGAATTCAAGTTTATTTTTAAAAAAACTGCATTTATTTGCCATAACTGTTATATATTGGAATGCTATTAAAATATGCATTTAAAGGCTATGTTTGGCAAGTCCAAAAAACTAGTTTATAACTTATTTGACTAGCTTATAATCTTGTTTGATTTAAATAGAGATGTTTGGTAAACAAACTTATCTCATTAGCTTATAGCTTTTCTTCATAAGCTAATTTATTTAGATTATGGCTAGTAGCTTATAACTTATTGACTTTTCTCTCATTTTTATCCTCATTTATTTAATGAAATCTCACTTTACCGTGTCTATCATAAATATGTCTTTTTATGTCATTTTATTTTTATAAGTTAGTTCAACCACTAATTTTATCAAATACTTTAAATTCAATCAGCTAGTTTTTCAGCTATTAGCTAAAAATTAGCTTATCAGCTATAAGCTAGCTTATCGATTATTTTTGCCAAACAGGGCCAAAATTACCTTAGCATTAATCCAAAAAACTAATATTATCTTTAACATCACAAATGGAAATTGAAATCCCCACATCCCATTACACGAAGACATTTATTTATCAACACATGTTGACCTAAGTGATAAGGAGTTTGATTTCCCATAAACAAGGTAGGTCTCGGATTCAAACAAATCTTATAAATGAAAAAAAAAAGTGTTGGGAGAATTTTACCCACTTAAATGAGTCTTCTTGGTTCAACTCGGAGTCGGATTAGTTAAAATTTATGTGATTTTACCTAGGGTCTCATACAAAAAAAAAATTCAAAATTAAAAGTTTTTTTTAGGAAAAAAATTAAAGTTTTAAAAGAACTACATTTACCCTTTCAAAAAAAAAACTACTACATTTATTTGCCATAACTGTCATTTGTTGGAAGGCCATTAAAATCTGCATTCAAATTTACCTCAGCAATTAGCCTTAATCCAAAAATTTAATAATATCTTCCACAGCACAAATGGAAATTGAAATCCAAATCCCCACATCCCACTGTAGAAAGTCACAAGGAAATGTATTTAAAAAGAAAAATGATAACCAATCCTTTTGGTCCAGTGGTTGTAATTTGTAAGGTCCGTCCTGTGACACTCCAGGGATCGACTCGGTTTGCTCTCGGGTTCGATTCTTGGTAGTGTTAAAATAATGTTTGGCTAGCGGAAGCCACGTCCCGCGAACAATGATTAGTCATTCGTTGACAGCGTTGAGATACACTGGGATTAGAACCCAAAAAGAAAAAGAAAAATGGTATTTGGACACAAATTTTAACACTATGCATGAACACCGTATAACTGATTGAGTATTTTGGGAGTGATAAAATATATTATAAAAAAAAGAAAACAATAAACAAGTGTTGAAGAATATATTGATACAATGTTGGATATCATTTTTATGTCTAAATATCATTAATAGTTTAAAAATTCAAAATTTAAAGTTAACAAACTTGCATTTTCTTTTCTGAAAAAAAATAATACTTTCATACTCATTTTCTAAAATTTCAACGACAAAAAGTACCCGACACCTTCCACTCTTTTTCCAATTAATAAATTATTTTTGCACTTTAGGAAAGAGTGAGTGAAACGCCGCTTTCTACAGAGTGCATCATCAGCTTATCTTGTCTGTTCCCATTGCCAGGTTTGCTATTTGATGCAAAGTTGAAACCTTTACCTTCACTTCACTCACCCCACAAGTTCACATTTCACAACACAGCATTCCCTTCTTCACCTTTCCCTTTAATGTTGTGAGAGATTCTTATCTCATTGCTTGCAGCAAAAAGGGAAGGGACAAAATGGAGAAAGCTCTCACAAGGGTCACTAGCTTGAAGGTGGGACTTGGCAACTCATGGATTACCAAGAAGGCCAAGGAAGAGTTCTCTAACATCTCTGAAGACATCACTGTCAGTATATACATATGCTTTCTATGGTTGTCTTACACTGCATTTTCTTCTTCAATGTATGTAGCTTATCTGGGTTGTAAATGTAATAATCCCTTGGGGTTGGTTGTAATTATGTGTTATCATATTAATGTTTCCATTTGGAATGTGAGATCTGAACAAACATGAACTGGGTTGCTTGCTTTTGAAAAGATTGTTTCAGTGATTGTCATGGGCTGATTATTTTTTTTTTATGATTTTGGGATGTGGAATTGGGTATATTGCATATTGATGTTTTTTAAGTTTAGGGTGATTTGTTTTTCACTTGAATGAATGATGCTATGGACATGACATTCTTTGTTTCTGTCTTGAAAATCATTTCTTATAACGGGGTATGCTTTTCCTTAGACTTCATTTTGAGAATTTTTCTGGGGTTTGGGTTGTGACAGTGATCAGATTTATGTAATTTCTTGTAGCCTTATTTTGTGTGCTCTTTGGTCCAAGGAGAGGGAAGAAGAAATATGTGAGAGGACAGATTAGACATGGGGAAGGAAGGAGAATGATTATAAGTGGCTACTTTCTTAAAGCATTTTGTTTTTTTAATCCTGATTCTTCCAGATAATGAGATGAGATAGTTTGCTAAGTAGGAGGAACATAGATCATTTATTTCATCTAGAAAGTGCCTTCATTCATTAAGAATTGATAAGAATTTTTAAACATCATTAACAACAAAGCCTTTTCCTACTAGGTTGGGGGTCAGCAGAATTTTTGAACTTGGTAGTAATTTATTTATTTACTTCTTGAGTCGTTACTGATCGATAACAACATGCCATATGTACCTTTGTCATTAATTGTGCATGTATGTCTATGATGTTTAAGAGTAATCCTCAGATTTAACATCAATCAAGAAGATGCATTAATGAAAAAGGTAAACTTGAACTATGTTATACAGAATTATGTACTTTGATTTTTGAATACCAAGTCGGGCATCAGCTTCAGAATTCAGATCAGTAACATTTTGCAAATTGCTTTTATCAAAGCATCAAGCTGGATAAAATCTATGTACAAGTATAAAAGCTATATTCAAGCTAGCAATCCTGTTTAGTGTTCTAGACTTTGATCTTTACTGTAGAGTGTGATGACACTCCCTTATTTTTTCTGAAAAAGGGTGACTTTTTGCAGACTTTCTCAACTACTGTTGAAGAAAAGGCAAAATGGGTTTTCAACAAACTAAAAGGTATGAATGCGTCTTTGATCCTTAATGTTCGTGTGAGTTTAAGCCTGCTTACGAAGATTTACTTCACCCAATTCACCAAGTCAATGACTCAGTTTAAATGTACACCAGGAGTGATGGTACACCAGATGTTTATGTGTGCCCTGAAATTCCTTCACATTTTTATTTCTTATTCTTCTATTTTCCAACGTATAGGTTCCCCTTCATTGTTTTAATAGACAGTTATATATGCATCACGATACGCCTAGGAGATACTATGCACTAAAAACCTTGAATCAATCAGTGAACAGTGAGCACAATGGCAATCTAGTTGTTGTGTTCATCGCATTTGAACTAACTGGCCATAATAAGTTTTCCATCTGGAACCTCCTTCACGCTTTGCCCTTTTACTGACACTTTTCCTGCATCCTGCGATGATAATACTGGTGAGAAAATCTCACACTTGGGTTAAAATTCCATTTTGTCATGCAACTGAGTTCTCTATTCAATAACTAGGCTGTTTTCTTCATATTTTAGGTTTCATACAATATTATTCATTGTGTTAGTTTTGAGCATAGTTTTATTTAGATATTCTAACTATTGTAGTATTGTTCTGCAATACCATAAGTTACATGGATGTGGCAAGTTGTTGATACAATAAGCACTTTAAGGTAACAAGTCAAGGCAATTATTATTTCAATGGTGTAGATTCTACTAACAACTTATGCTATCCATGTAACTTATAACATTGTAGACTCATCTGTATTCTAATTTTCACTGTTGGGTAGTCAGCCCTGCCTGCAAAAAATTGAAGGGTTGTAGTAGCTATATGTTATAGCGTTAGTCTCACATCTATTTTTAAACTCTAACCAATATATAAATCATTGCATTAACTAATAATCACTGTCTTTAATTCCCCTCCTCCTTCTCTTCTTTGATTCAATCTTTTCTTTCAGGCAAGCCGCAAAAAAGCCTATCGGATCTCCTCCGAGAGTACAATTTACCACCAGGGCTATTTCCCCAGAATATAATCTGTTACGAGTTTGATGAAACCAAGGGTAAGCTGATTGTGTACTTGCCATCTGCATGTGAGGTCAGTTTCAAGGACTCGTCTGTAATGAGGTATGCGACTCGAGTCAAAGGAGTTCTTACAAGGGGAAAGCTTTCAGCAATGGAAGGAATGAAAACAAAGGTTCTTGTATGGGTTAAGGTGACAGCTGTGGCAGTTGAGGGTTACAAATCTGATAAAGTGTGGGTTACTGCTGGTGTAAAGAAGGCAAGGCCAAAGGATGCTTATGATGCACCTCGTGATGCTGTCAGAGTATCAGAATTCTGAAGTTTACAATATTGGTTATTGGTTATTGGTTATTATTATCACTACCATCCATTACTATGGAATAGTCTAAATTATTGGAAATTGGAAATGTTCACATATACTAGGTCTAGGAGTTAGTACCCTCTTCTCTATTTGCATATATACCGGATGTATTGCTGTTTTGGTAAATCATTGTCTCGTTGAAGGTGAGTTGACAAAGCTCAAATGGAACTCTAATGATGCAATACCGGTGGAAACCATGCATTTTTTTATTCAATTTGCTAAAGTGTACGTGTTTTTTGTGAATTTGGAGATCCACGGGGGTTTAAGAATTGGGCTATAGTTTAATCAGATGTCATCGTATGTGTTGGAGTCGAAGTTAGCTATATGCAAGTAACAACACTAAATTGAGTGTAGTTAGGGGTGTGAACCAATCAAGCAAAGCCAAGCACTTCAAAACTTTGGTTTGACAGTTCGACTTGTGAAAGAAAAAGGTTAACTAAATATGATTCATTTATTTAAGTTAAATTTAATATTTGGATTTGACTTTTTTAAAATATCCACTTAATTTTTTTTAAGGTTATTGTGTGTGTGTGTGTGTGTGTAATTCATAACTATTATAAAAGCTTTTAGCAAGTAATAGCAACAAATAAATTCTAATTATCATCCTTTCTTATTCCAAATTATATTGAAATTTTACTGTTTATAGAGAACAAATAATAGGCACAAACATAAGCTGCTATTCATAAGCTTTTAAGTATATAATATTTAAGCATGACTCATCTATATAATTGAATATAAACTAAAGTTAATATTATTTGCTTAGATAAACGAGCTTGATCCAACATTGCTTACACTAATTTACAAATTATTCATCTCATTTACACCTAATAGCAGTTATCAAACTACTGTATTATGATAATACTGCCTCAGGCATGTAAATACATGGAAATGACACGAATTGACGGCTGACATGGGGTAAATTTGAACTTGGAAACCAAGCAAATTAAAGCCCCTTGTGTTTTATAATAACAAACTCGGTTTTACTTTATCAACATAGGTGTAGATGTTTACTGCATGAACTAAAGTTTCGGTTCCAGCAGTGCTCAATTGCTCATACGAGATGCCTGTTTCAAAACAGAAATACAAGGTACTGGGATGCATAAACTTCATAAATATAGTTGATATCCTGTTTTTGGATAATCAGAAATGTAGCTATTCTTAGAAACTATACAAGTTTCAAATTTTCCAATAAATTTCATACAGCTCAATGAGTAAAAAGGCGGTTTGGGGGTAATGTGGATTTTATTTATCATAAATACAAAGGGCAAAATTTTGATTAGCTCAAAAATTGGAAGAATTGTTACTACAATAATTAATCTAGATTCAACCTCTCTTACTACTTACTAAGAAATTGTATTTGAAGCTCGAAGAATCTCATATAAGGATATAACATTTTCAATAGTCAATAGGCCAATAATGCACCATTCCAAGAAATCTGACTTCCTGTTCTGTAGAACTTCTTGGAGAAAATGAATATTGTGCTGCAAACAACCAAATTGACATAATAAGCCTTAATTAGACAATATTATCCAGAGTACAATAGATCCCATTTTTTCCAAATTCTATGATGCTAACTTGCTATATTATAAATAGTTGACCAAGGATTTTTTTTCTTTTGATTTTTCCCGTCCCTTTGTACTAGTTTTTGCTTATTAAATACATGACACAATAAAATCAAGTCCTTAATATATCAAATATCATTGGAAGATAAAAACCAGCCTCAAATATACAACTAAGCTAAATATGCAGCAAAAAAAAAGTAGTGCTCATCTAGCTGCAGAATTGTTATAATAAGCACTTTTTTGTATTTAGATGGGATCAGATCTAGACAGGTTTTTCAAATGCGATGTTTAAATGAGATGAGTATTGAGCAATATAGGGGGGAATGGATACATAATAAGTATAAATACCTCTACGAATTTCAATTTGAAATCCAGGTTTCCAAACCGTTGTGCAACTTCATACTCTTCCCGAAGATACTCATATATTTGAGCATACTTTGCATCCCTCCAAGCAATTTCTGATCTGATTAATCCACAATAGAACATCAATGAAGATGCTAAAACAAATTCATATACTGAATTTGCTTGCTCAAATTCTCTTGGATGAAGAGTTTAAAAGGATAAATATTTGAAATATTTAAGAATAGTATAAACTTAAAAATTTCAACATATTCTCACATTAGCACATGCATATTTTTCTAATGTCTAAAACAGGGATGACAATACCTCTCAAACAGACCAACTTTAAGAATCACATCAGCCAAATGCGAATTAGCCTTTCCAACAAGTTGAAGAAGCTTCTTCTTATCCATAGTGAAAGTTCCAGTTTTTTCCATTCCACGATTTATGCCTGTGAACTCTTGAACTAAACCATCAACCTGATAGTAAGAGAATTTCAATAGCTTGAATTTAGTGGTTCTCTTTTTTCTTAAGGATAATACATGGCTACCAAAGTATTGGAAAGAGATGCCATTTGGCAAATTTCAACCTGTGAGACAAAGTAATCCAGAGCTATGCTTTGTCCCAGCACACTTCCAATTATACGGATACCATCAGTGTCCAAAGATTTGAGAACTATGTAGTCCGGACCTCCTTGCATGTCCTCAACTAATTGTGGCTTCTCCTTTACCGCATAATCTAATCACATATAACATGTTAAAGATAAGCAACAGGATTCAGAAGAACTATTTGATTAATTGGTTTCTCTAAGAAACTTACCATCTTTCGTCATCTCTGGAAGTAAACCAGATGCATGCCTCTTAACTAGTCCCAGGTAATCTTCCACTTCATGATCCTCGATATTAAACAAGACGGCAGATCCATACTGATATACAACCATGTAACGACAGCTGCTT
Organism: Sophora flavescens; assembly: GCA_030762895.1. Lineage (NCBI taxonomy): Eukaryota > Viridiplantae > Streptophyta > Magnoliopsida > Fabales > Fabaceae > Sophora > Sophora flavescens. The sequence goes on from CM061065.1 coordinate 130,987,928, forward strand.
GCTTTCACATGAAATCCAGATTCCTGAATCAAATGCCTAAGTTTTAGAGTTTGTTAAATCATTTATATTGTTATATTGTAAAATTAATTTATTTAAACATATTTTCTCATAAATGTGGCACAAGAATCCTGTACCAGGGAGTATTATTTTCCTTTTTGATACATGAGTGTATTTATTTACTTATCATCAATAAATAAAATATTGCCATTTAGGATGCAACTCAGCACCTACCTTCCACTCCAAAAAGGAGAAATTAGCACCATAAGAGAATATAGAGCCTGAATTTCCTCTTATCTTACACACTGGACCTTCAAATGCACACACATATTCAGTGATACCAGCCTATTAAAAATTTGCCGCCATACCCCCAGTTCAGTGCTGGGAAGTGCACATCCCTGGGAGGAACATCAACATAGTATGAGGTGTTCCATTTTACTAAGGTAATGCTTGACATGCAAACAGATCAAATGGAACAGAAAGGAACAGGACATTAATACAGTGGTTCTGTTCTGTTCTCTTTGGTTCCACCTCTTTTAGTGGAACCAAAATATCCAACTTTTTAACCTCATGTCCTGTTCTGTTCTACTTATAAAATGCTACCAAATGCTACCAAAGTAATAACCATGTATTGCACAGAATGATGGACAAAGTAGAGAAATTTGACAACTATAAACCATGTTATGAGCTTCCTATAGAAACACAATTATAAGGGGGGGAATCTTACATTAGTGTCCGAATTATAGTCACAAAACCGGAGGGCAACATAGTTTAATGATGAGCGGGAAGACGGAGGAACAATGTTTCTCAGATTGTCAGCCTGAATGCCCTTCAAATTTATACTGCCAAAATTACGAATCTGAGACAGCCAAATCATGGAAAACACGAGCAGGACAACAAAAGGACAAGTAAGAGGAAATGGGTTCAATCCAATTCAACTCAAAATCATGGAAAAACACAATGCATCACCAAAAAAGGAACAAAAAAACCAAGAAAAACTTCAAAACCTTTATAAACCAAATACAAGCATCAAATTACTAACTTCATACACTAAAATCAATTAATAAAATACTCCAAAATTCTAAATCTAACATCATAAACGTAACAAAATTACAATTCCCACACAACATGGTCTTCTAAATCCAACACTAATGGAACAGTAAAACAAAAGTCATAAGCAACATATCTAAAGCATAAGACAAAGAGAAACACAAAAGCCAAAAACCAGAAAAACTTAAAAATCTATAAATCATATCATATCGTATCATGTATACAAGTAATAACAAAGCTGCAAACTTTACACACACAAAATGAATAAATAAACTCCAAATTCAAAAACAAATATACAAGTTCATTCCCACATAACATGGATCTTCTCTTCCAATTCCAACAATAATGGAAAAGTAACAGAAATCAAAAGCAACAGCAGAGAAACGAGATTATGGCAACGACCCTTTTGCACAAATCACGTGGTAATCAAAACACGAACAAAAATTGAGAAACTTGAAAGCGAACCTAGTTGAAAGGAAGTAGGCTTTGACAGGGATTTTGACGGTTTGGTCGTGTTCCGGGGCTCCCAACCCGTAAGGGAGATCCGGGTCATGTGGGTCCGGGTCGAGGTGGCAAGGAGCTGCAGAAGAAGCAGCGAAGGTGAGGAAACGGTTGATGAGGTTGTTGGAAAGAGGTGAGGGAAAAAAGTGGCGTTTGGATTGTGAAGAAGAAGAAGAAGAAGAAGGTATGGTGTTGAAAAGAAGAGAAATGGGTCTCCATCTTCCACCCATTCGCTGTTTTGAGAGGAAGAGGCTCTTTTTCTCTCTTCTTTGTCTTCTGATTTTTTATTTTTTTTTTTGGGTGCTCCTGTCTTCTGATATTATACCTCAAGTCACTATTTTATTTTTGCCCTTTCTAGTGAATGGACATGCTAAGTAGGTCTATATTGCATTTGTCAAATGGAAAAAAAAGAAGAAGTTATAAATCCACGTTGTTTCAATAGCAATAATATATTTATAACGGTTCATCAATAAAAATATGTCTTATTGAAAAAAAAACACCTAATATATTTACGTAATTGTATGTATATCTGAATAAAAAATTTGTATTGACAGATTAAGTATCATATTTTTTAATTTATTAAATAATTTTTTTTATGATTCTTTTTATTCCTTAATCAATGTTTTAAATACAGTTATTAGCATTCTCTTTGATAAATAGGCACAAATTTACTCTGGTGTCCCAACTGAACTCGTGTGCAGCCCTACTTGGCTCTATGGACCCGTTTTATGGTGCCTTCTTACTTGGGATATCTCTCAACTTTTAAGTTCATTGTTTCAATTCTTAAAGATGAGCTTAAGCTTAAGTGTGTGTTTGGTTCCACGTTGAGAATCTTCAGAATATGTGATTTTAATAAAAATGAGACGTTTGGTTATTATCGGGTAAAATTGTTTTTGCCTTCAGAAGCGATTTTGACTAGAAGCTATAAAAAATAGCTTTTACGTTGGATTGAAAAATTTACATTAAGTTTTACATTAAACTTGTTTTCGAAATAAAAACGTCCAAATATAAATCACTTTACTTTAAACTCAATTATAATAAAATCAATTTTATTCAAAATCACTTTTATCAAACGTGTATCCAAACACACACTAAGCAAATAGGCGTTAAATTCAATCCAATCCAAAAAAATAAAACATAATCGATTCAAAAAATCAAAAATTAATTAAAATCAATTTTTATTGATCTGTTTTGGATTAGTTTTTTTATAAAAAAAAAAAACTATTTGGTTCAGCATTTTCTAAAATTACATATTCAGTTTAAGTTTTGATTTTTGTTGTATACTCTCTCCGTTCTTTTTCTATCGTAATTCTAACTATTTGTTTTTGTTCCAAAACAATGGATCTTTTATAAACCCAATATATATTTGACAATTTTTTCCATATATAACCTTATCATAGAATTAAATTGAAATGCTTTGAAAATACATTGAATCTTCTCTACTTAAATTCAATCATAAATACTGCATGTTTCAAAACAAAAGTGGCACATATCAATGTACTTTATTTTCTCTAATTATAAATGCCTCTTTTTATTTAATGTTGTAAATGCTTCTTTTCTAGGTAGATAAATGACTAGTGGAGTATGGAGTAAATGTCGTTAGAATTTGTAAATAATTAATGATACTATAAATAAGGGTATTTTGGTACAAATATAAATAAATTAATGATTTTTTAATCTGTGTGTAGGAATCTTAAATTACAATAGAAAAAGAACAATCATCATTAATCAAAGTTTTTGCATTCCTTTTTTATTATAGATAAGTTTTTGTTTTCCTTTCATTTAGGTATATTATCTCTAAAATAAATTCCGTCACATATTTCATGAAGGCAAGCATTTCCATGTAGTTGACTTGCCTTTTGTGGGTTACATCTACTTTTTAGGTTTTGTCTTTTCTTGGGCTTTTAGCCACTTTAAACACCAAAAAAAAAAAAACAATTCCTCACATTGCTTTGCCTTCTTTGTTTTTAAGACCAAAATGCACCCAAAAAAAAACTTGAGATTTTTTGTGAAAATAAAATATCAATAGATGAGTGGCTTTAAAATTAAAACTACTTAATAGATGACATTATGAATGTTTTGTATGACTTTATAAATAAGTTGGATCTTAGACTTTAATGCCATTTTAAATATTATTTACACTTGCATTTTTATTGTTTTGTTGGTCAAAAACAAATCCAATTAATATCGGCTTAGCAACATGTATAAGGGGCGCGGATATACTTATCTTGTAGAGTCCAATTTAGTTGCTGATCAGTGATCACCTTTGCAACGGATTCTCAGTAATAACTGTTTTGTAACCCTCAAAAAACCATTTCAACTTTGCCTTATATAATGGCATCCTTTTTACGGAATGTTTGATAAAATATATCCTTCGAAGAAAAATGGTGAAACAAAATTTATAATATAAACTTCATCTGATAATAACCCAATACCCAAGTAGGTACATAGCTCTAGACTATGGATCCAACGAATGCAAGATCCTCTCCTCTATAGATTCATCATTAGTTTAAAAGAGAAAGAAAAAAGGCTTAAATATACTTTTGGTTCCTCCACAATCCACATATCAAGATTGTATAATTTTGGTCCTTCACGTTCCGATTGCACCAATTAGGTCCACAAATATCCATCCTCTCACAATCAAGTCCCTTTGTCACTCTCTGTCATTCAATTTTAATGCCAAAAGCCTACATGACATTCGTGTAACTAATTTGACATTCAGTATAAAAAAACAATGCCAAAAAAACAATGATAATGCGACACAATGGCTTACCTAGATGTGTGGTTGCACTATTTCTTTTGCATTGTTTCTTTTACACTGACCTCAATGGGTGCCAAATCAATCACATGTGTGCCCTATAAGCCACTGGCATTGAAAATTGGAAAATCTGATTGTAACAATAGAACACTTGGGGACCAAATTGACACAATTAGAACTTGAGGACCAAAATTGCACAAATATAATACCTAATGAACAAAAAGTGCAATTAAACAAAAAAAAAAGTAATTATTGAAATTACGGAACTCTCATACTTTTAATAGAGAGATAAATGATAAAATAAATTAAAGGACAATTTAGTAAATACATAGTACATACCTACAAATTAGTTTGAATGAATGTCCTTTGCAGTTTGCACTATCATTTTATCAAAACTACTTTTAACAACAAATTATCCAAATATAAATCAATCACCACAAATTTACTTTTAATCGAACCAAGTTTGCAAAACTCAGTTTTGCAGACAAGTTCCCAAACACATACTTATCTCTGACTAACTTTTTTCTAAATGATCAAGATTGCGCACATACCTCATAATTATTTGCAAAGATCTTTTCCCTTTTGAAATGACTAATGTCGATAATTGATTTATGGCTCTGTTCAAAATTTAATTATACCGTACAAAATATCAAATTTGGAGCAAATATGCTTGCAGCCAAACATAAGATCATGTCAGTTCTTAATCACTTCACATATCCTGAATCTGGCAATTAGTTCATAAAAGCGGGCTACAACAGCTTCCGTTTTTAATTAGATAAATATTCCAATCGACTCCAACAATTGAACAACATAAATAACAAAGATAAGGATTAACTTTCTATTGGATATATTATGAAGACACAGAATGATATGACCGGAAAATTTAAATCCTAGTAACGAAGATCTTCTCAATTCTTTCTCGTAAATACCATGAAACTCACATTAAACAGCGGAGGTGTTGAACATCCTCCATGCACTTAGCTAGTGGTTGTAGTCCTTTAGAGAGTGCTCACCCTGCAGAAGCATTGGTATTTAGTGGCACATAAAAAGCATGCACTTCATGAGTTGTGAGTAGCATAAATGACATTGACAACACAATTATCATGTCATGAAATCACTACGGAATATAAACCAAGAATAGCTAATCCAAACTGGGAGGGTTAAAATGATACAAGTTTGACTTACTTAGCTTGGTCACTGGATTTTCTGCAGCAGTTTTTCAACCATTATTTTCTGCCGAGCCCCACTCAATGCCTCTGATTTCATAATTGCATTAGCAACTATGATAGTTGTTGATGGAGATGTTGCATTAACCTAAACGAAACAATAATTTGGAAAAGAAAGCTAAAATTAGTAGAACGAAAAAAAAAATCCCTAGTCCAACTTATAAATGATGGTCAAGCATATAGGGCTTCAAGTGAGACAAGTAGAAAAGAAGAACAAAATTCGGCACACTGGAAATAGCGGGCGTCAAGTATATACCCAAACACGTCCATTTAAGCCAACTGCTATCTCGAACGACAGTTTCTTCCCTAACGCATCAAGTACTGGACATGTGGGTGAGCTGAGAAGCCTACAAACAACACACAAACTCTGATGTCAAGAGCTGTTAACATTATGCATGGACAGCTATAAATAATAAAATAAAATCCATACATCCTTGAGAGACCAGTAGTACATTCAAACATATAGCCTTCTTTTAGGGCACCAAATTCTGCTGCTTTACCACTGGCTGCAAGAAGACCAAAACAAAATAAAAGCCAGAGTTTAAACCCCCAAAAATAAAACAGAAAGAAACTTAATTAACCAACAAAAAAATACCCATAATTAGGAGACATTGACAAATAAGAACATAAAAATGAACTAGCAGAATAGGACACCTACCGTCAGTGCAGGATAGCTCAGGATTCATTCCAGGGTTTGCTTTTACAACCCGCACATAAACCAAAGTACCTGCCTGCAAGATGAAGTGTTATGCAAAAGAAAACAACCTACATAAACATGACAGATTAAACAGACAAAACATCAATTAACACCGAGAGAGGAATGCCAAGTCAAGTGCTAGTTTGCCAGCCAAATCTAAAGGCGGTAAAAAGGAATATGTGAATGGTTTAATACATTAATCTTCTTAGAATTTGGGCTTGGGCCTAACTCAACCTCAAAAGCTAGCTTTTGGGGTTGAGTTAGGCCCAAACCCAAATTACAAGATAGTATCAGAGCCTATCCTAGATTCGTTGTTGGGTTGCCCGCATCATCCACGCTCCAAGCACATTGGGCTTGAGCGTGAGGGGGTGTGTTGGAAGTCCGCCTTAATTGCGGTTCACCCCTAGCCGCCTTAATTGCGGCAAGTTTGGGATGCCTTCGTTGCAGCCTCCAGCACCTTCATTGTGCTGAGTATGAGGGGTGTGTTTAGTCCCACACCGTCTAGAGATATGGCCAAAGTAGTGCTTATAAAGCTTGGACAATCCTCACCTTATAAGCTAGCTTTTGGGGTTGAGTTAGGCCCAAACCCAAATTACAAGAAATCTCTTGCAAGAATCAATACAGAAGGCATTATTAGAAGTCTTCATTAGGTCAAAATGTGGGCAGCAACAAAATCCAAAGATAATAGACCAAATACGTCTAACTGGAAAAGAACCCTTTGTGTCATAGTATTGGTCGCATCCTAAAACATAAATAAAAACAAATTTACTGTGTTGATTTGTCCTTCTATATTCAATATATCTAAGGGTTTAAGCAGAGTACAAGGTGCAGCAACATTTGTTCTTAGAGGGACACGTTTATAAATCCCATTTAGTGATATCCTATTTACACCTAAGGCATTATTCATACCAAGAAATACTGTAGCCTACTCTACATCAACCACTACTAACAGTCTCCGGACACATCCTGAAATTACAATTTTGTCTAGCAAGTAGTCACCTTCCAGCATCCAGAGTGTACTCTCTTTCATTTTGTTTTTCCATTAATTGATAAACACCGGCCCAATCATCCTTGTGATCTTATTTACAAGGGTGACAATCCAAGTTAAAAAACATTAGAATTTAGAACTAGGAAATCATTTAACTTTAAGGCAGACAGCAGCTGACAAATGGGATAACGTGTTTCCAAAAACTAACTTGGGCAGGAACAAGCCATATGCAGAGAAGAGAATTGTGAATATATTAAACTACACATCAGTCTTAACTTTGCCTTTTCAAAGAAGGATACCAAGGCTGATCAAGAATAAAAGCTTCCATTCAAGTTCTGAAAAACACATCAAAGACCATGAAAAAATAAAGAATGCAGCTTTGCTTCCCCAAATATGATGAAGGGATGACGGTTGCAGATCAAATCTCAAGACCAGAAATGAAACAGCACTTTTCATGCAGACCGGTAACAAGATCATGGCATTTAACTAGTTTCAAAGCTTTTTTTGGCAATAACTAGTTAATGATACTAGTGCCTCAGTACATTGCATAATACTGATCCCTTTACCTATAGGGTATATCTAATTATTTATATTGATAGTCAGTAACTATAATGAACTCCTAATTCCTTAATACTTTCTTGAATGCCGCAACAATCATAACGGTTGTGAATACCATAACTCAAAGTAACTACTAACTATCATTGACACTGATCTGTGACTTGAGATGGAGAACACTACCGCAGAAAGAAAGAAGTGTCATTGCTTTATCCTTTACACACTCTGAATAAACAAGTCTAAACTTTAAAAGAATTTAAAAAAAAAAGAAAGAAACTAAGCACAAAGTGTTGCATAGCTCTATGAGTCATGAGCGAAAAGTTATTTTTACAATTAGTAAGTATACAAATATGCACACCTCAAACTTGGGTATATTCCTTCGAGTTCCTCCTTCAAATGCAAGCACCGGTAAAAATGCTAAAGCTGGTCCTTTTATGTCCACAAGAAAGTTCTGTACAGTAATGAATTGAAATTTTTAATAGAATCATAGAAAGAAAAGTCAGAGCTAAGAAAGAAACAAATTTTAATTATTTTCAATTAAAAATAAACAGGCATAAGAGTTGAAATATAACCAAGCAATTTATACATTTTGTGCTTCTCTTGTAAATTCCTTTTATATGTCTCAAATTAACATTTACATGTTATTGGTTGACATGTAACCAACCTCAATTACCATAATGTGCATGTTCCTTATGATGTAAAAAACTAATAGTTTTAAGGAAGGATTATAACACCATGCCATGGCTAATTCTCTTTTCTTAGTCCTCACTATACTTAAGAGAGTCAATGAATATTTACTAGAGCCTACATAAAACTTGAAGTCAACAAGAAAGTACGGCAGAACTCAAAACCTATTTGCTTACATCTGATCTAGAGTCTAGAACAATTCCAAGAACAGAATCCTCTGCATGGGGCACATACTGCAGAAAACAACATAATCAGATTTCAGAATATGGAAATCCATGTGAGAAATAAATGCTTGATTTTATGGCATGTATTGAAAGCTATTTGGCAGAAAATTCAAATAACTCTATAACACTGAAAAAGAAACATGGTACAAAGCCAGAAAGAAATTGAACCAATAACACTTAAAAGTCAGCATTTTCAGATGTCAGTCAAAAGCCATGCCTTTAGAGTTTACACATTGACACGTTAGATCATGACCATAGTATCGTATACTAACCCTTTTTTGGGAATTTTCAACCCAGTATTTATTAGGCTTAGAAAACCTTAGCCTGCCAGCCTTTGTTACAGAAATCACATCACAGTCCTGGAAAATTTATGCAAATGAGAATTCATGGTTAATAGAAGTGATCAAAATGAACAAAATGTAAGAAGTATGATAGATAATTTCCTTTTTGTTTATAAGATGCTAAATGAGGAGATGGATGAACAAATAAGAATATAAGAGCAAGACACCCTAGGTTCACACATAAATAAAGTCACATTAAGTAAAATGTACAGTGAAGTTTCATGGATTAAAATGAAAAGATGTTAAATCATCAATTCCAGTGACACTGAAATTTAAGAGATAATAAAATTTTGAGTTTCCAATCATTTTGTTCCTGAATAAAAGAAAATCCACTTTATAACTTCCAAGAGAAATATGTATACTTATGCGCACCAACATGATTTAAAAAGTTGGGAGAGATGAACTTATGTACTGTGTCTAACATGTATGTAAACTAAAAAATAGTTATGAAGGTATAAACAACTGTAACTTCTTCAATGAAGTTGTCAAAATTTATATTTCGGAGTATGTGCGCGCGTTTACTGGGTCTAACTTCACTATATCATTAAGTTCAATAATGTTATTATATTGGTGAGAGGAGAAAGAATAAAAGACAAGGATGTTATCCCCAAACCAGTGTTATTAAAGCCGGACCGGTCCGACCGGAAACCGGACTATGACCGGTCCGGTTAGCATATCAGACCGGATAGCCATGTGAACCGGTGCTGACATCATCAACCCGGCTCAGAACCGGGTTGAACTGGTGAGAATCAGAGGCATGACTCGCGGGCCGGACTGGTTGCTGACGTCATCACACGGTCCCCGCTGACGTCGCGGAAGGGAATTTTTCAACCAAAATTCGCCAAAATGGTATATGCGGGACTCGAGCTCTGGTGGAGAGCATAAATAATGAGTAGATGCGCCACTGGACCAACGCTTCTAATTGATGCGTTCACAAAATATTATATATATACATACTTTAAGTATAAAATTTATATATTTAATCTATACCGGTTCATACAGTTCAACCAGTGACTCATCGGTTGGACCAATGTCCCATTGACCTAGTGCCCCGATCGAGTCAATGGTCGGTCCAGTTTTAATAACACCGCCCCAAACCTAACAATCTTTTAAACGTTAAGAAGTCCAAAATAAAAATTAACTTCCAAAAGCAATTTTGTGCTAGCTAGCTGGACTGCTGGAGTCCTTCTTGTGAAACTAAACAAGGCATTCTAAAATCAGGGTATTGTTAAAATTTAAAATGAGTTTGTGAGTGGCGCATCTAGGAAGCATGGTTACTTGAAAATGGTTATCGTACCGGCATTGGATACATATCCATGTCGGATACTCCTCGACCACCTTTAGGCTATGTTTGGGAGGATGGGGTGGGATGGTTAGGAATGGAGTAGAGTGGTGTAAATCTATTAACTCATTGTTTGGGAGTTTTTTCATTAATGAAGTGAGATGGTTTAAGATGGTAACTCAAACCACTCCACTCCATCCCAAACCCTCATTTTTATATCCTCCAAATTGGGGGGTTTTGGATTTTCTTCTATGTCCCTCATTCAACTTCCAAACAATAGAGTGGGATACTTTTGCATTTCCACTCCACTCCATTATTAACCACTCCATTATTAACCACTACACTCCATCCCCATAAAAACTTCCAAACATAGCCTTAGATATTCCTGGTTATTTTTTAAACTGTTATACCAATACAAGTGGGATACCAAAATGATAAGGAAAAATGATAGTATTCCGTTGTGTGATTTGTGTCTACAATGACTAATGTTGACTTTTGAAACAATGATGTCTTTATCCAAATTTAAGGGTTTATAATGTTATAACTATATGTGGTATTGTAGCCATGTCGTGCCATGTACTATGATTTTTAGAATTTGCTGCATCTACCTAGGTTTGCACACATTAGAGTGAAAAACTACAAAAGATTAAACCACAAGACTTGTCCGTGTTCGCGTCCGTGTCAGTGCTTCACATTAGCATACTAATGTCAGTGCTTCACATTAGTATACTAACGACCATTGATTTTTTTTTTGGAAAACAAGAGATGTACCTGGCGTAGACCGCCTCCAAGCTTAATTGTCTGATTTGTCATGGTAGAGAGGTCGAGAACCACATCTCCAGGACACTATACAACCATTGACATAAATTTTAATGAACACAATAACAATGCTCACAATTGAATTATATCCACGGACACAAAATAAAGTAGATGGATAAAAGCAACAACCACTCACCACTAATTTGTCTACTAAGTTTGTAGAGGATTTACTTTCCATTTAGTTGAAAAGGATGCAGAATCAATGGCTCTTCAAAAGTTCCAACAACTTTTTTATATACGAAACTGTGAACAACATTTAGTATATAAGTTTTCAACTCATACATATGAGAAAGAAATGTATTCAATATATAGAACACAATATCATAGTACCGTGTCGCACGAAAACGATGATGTTTTTTAAACGACGGAGTTTGAAGAAGAAATAAAGCCAAACTTAAACTAATGCCTAACCCTCACAAACGTTGGACTGTTAGAGGAAGCAACCACATATACTGTTCTACTCACTACAAATGCGCCGTTTTATTGGTATTAATAAGTAAAGAGTTCATAACTGCACCGTTTGCATATTCGAAAATCAAGTGAATTTGTGATACACTTGTTTGACAGTAAGGCAATGTAGAGGAGAAAGATTCTAAATCATAACTGACAAACATGCAATCGATTTTACTGACCTGATGTCCCTCTTGCTGCGACGGACGGACCGACAGTGCTCCTTGCAGAGAAGGCTGTTTGCCTTTCCGGAGGCGGAACGGAGCTGGTGGTTCTGGTTCGGTTGCTCGGGTGGTCCGAGAAGGTGGAAAATAGGAAGGAAGCGGTGGTTCTGGAGGTTTGCCTACGGTGGGACTCGGGAGGAAATTGTGAAGGAGATCAGAGTAAAGGAGAAGAACTGTTAGATGAAACGGAAGGAGAACAAGGGAGCTGAAGGTGTTTGGAAAGCTAGGGTTGAGGTACATAAATTACGGGTATTTAGGTAATTTAGGATCGAACAAATAGTAGACAAGTTAGTTCTTGATAGCTGATGAGTTTGTACATAAGTTAGGCCCGGTTTGGGTAAATAACTTAACTAAGCACTTATAGCATAAGGCCTTATTGTACAAGAGCTTATGCCATAATAGCTTGAATTCAATAAGTCATGTGTGTTTGGATGCATATTTCCAAAAGCACTTATACAAAATTAAGGCGTTTGGATACATTACTATATAAGTATTTATGGACATTTTTTTATAAAATTACAATAAAAATGTAATTTTAACAAACAATTTGATTGCTTCAACAAAAAAAAAAACCAAATAATTTGATTTATTGTTTTTTTTAAAAACAAAGATGAAAAACGCTTAATTTTTTCACCAGCGTTGGGCGCTGGCTTCTGGTTTCCACACTCGCGAGGCGAGACAAGGTTCGCGGGGCGAATCTCCAAAGATGAAAACACTCAGCGCTAGCTTGGTAATCACTTCCCGCAGAGGACCAGCGCTGGGCGCTGCTTTCGTCTGCTGCCACACAAGGCGCCTCTTTGCGGCGTTAGGCGCCAGTTTCAGCTTGGCGCGGCTGGTCCTCTGCGCGAAGTGATTACCAAGCGGCGGAAGGCGGAAGGCGGAGCTCGGAGGAAGGCGGAGGTCGCAGGCGGAAAGCGGAGCTCGGAGATCGGAAGTCGCACTGGTTAAACGAAGGAGCAGAAGGAGACTGATCGAAGGAGCAGAAGAAAAGGAAAAAAGAAAGAAAAACGAAGGAGGAGCAGGCAGCAGGAATCGAAGACTGAAATCTTCGGTAAGTTGGTCCGCATAAGAGCTTTTGCAATTTCCATAAGCTAGTTTTCCTAACTTATGAGAATAAGTTAAAAGCAACTTATGAAATACCATAAGTTCTTTTCATAAGTTGTGGCAAACATGTGGAATAAGAACTTATGACATCAGATAAGTCATAAGGAGCTTATTTAAGCTCTCACAAACGGGGCCTTAGTTGATTTCATTTGATGTGTTTAGTGATTGAACAAGTTATTATTATAAAAAAAATAGATAAAAAGTTATGTTAATATACTTTTTATATCAATTATATTTTTTGGTTTCCTATATATTATTTATTTTAAAATAATTATTATTTTAATAATATAAATTATTTAAATTAATTTTTTTTTTGACAAAAAGAGCATCAAAGCATTTCATTCAAAATCAACGGAGCAATACAATGTGGAACATGATGGAAATCACACGATCGAGATAAAGAATAGGGTGCTCTAACAAGAGTATGAGCAACCTTATTCGCATAGTACCTAACAAACCTCACATTAAGGTTTTGAAACAAAGAAAAGAAATTGTAACACTCACAATACTTCCTAGCTCAGAAATGTTCTATTTTAAATTATTTATTTTTTAAAATATTATTTTTAATTAGGGATTAGAAATTATTAGGTTACTGTTATCGATTTTATTTAGTCAATAATAAATGAGGAATTTAATTAAAATAATAAAGATAAAAATGACACAAAAAGTGATAAGTTATAAATTATAAATTCAAACACTATTTTAATTAGCATCTAAAAAAATGCTACAAGCTATTAAAAAAATGCTACAAGTTAGTTAGAAAACCGTTACCAAACATGACTATTTATTTTCTCATCCAAGCTGGTGGATTGGTCATGCCAAATAGACCCAAGATATGTATTTATTTTATTAGCGGGTACTCAACATTGCACTACGATGCACGAGGGTTAGGCATTTTCTTTTCCCACTTCCCCAGTTGTTATTCCCACACCCTCCCCCGGTTTTTTTAATTTGTTCACCAAAATACCTCATCCCCTTCTCAACCCCTTTTCTTCTTCTCTCACCTCCCACCGCACCATTCCCCTTCCCCTTATTTTCTTCTTCTTATTCTCCCACCATAGCCCATCCCATTGTAACCTCCAGCGAGGCGCAGAGGGGAGGCAAGCAGCAGTGCGAGGTTAGTTATATCGTTTTTTTTTGTTATGGGTTTAGGGGGGCATGGGGTTGAACAAGTTGCAATTCACAACAAGGATTCCAATGTCATCGAGTCTGATATTGGTGTTGTCAAAAAGGTTATCAAGTGCACCGAACATTACTTGTTCAACCTCTTCTCTTGCAGCAGCCATGGAAGGCCTAGGTGGAATGTAATGCATGGCTTCATGGACGTAAGTTTCTTCTTCAAGGCCAGAATGTTATAGAATCTTTCTCTAAAACTCAAGTGAAGTGTCGTCGAAGTTCTCTATGAGCTTGGAATGTTCCATGGATTAGTGGAATTGGACACGAAGATGACAAGGGGGTTTATAGTAGGAGTAGTCTACAAGGTAAACGGGTCTCGGGCGAGTCATTATGTAAAGGGTGAATTTGAAAATGATGATAGAAGAGATGATGATGATGAGGTTGGGTTAGAGGTGGAGCCAGAGGCGGTGGATGTCTTGTGGGTTCAACTAGGATGCTTGGATGATGATGATGGATATGAGAGGGAGAAGGCAAAGGGTGAAGACGTGGGTGATAATGATAACCCAGTTTGACGTACTTGAGGTTTACGCTCTGCAAGAAATCAGGTAGTAGAAATCAGGTAGTTATACTGTTAGAGGTGGTGGGATGATAAGACATAATGGGAGAAAAGGAATGAGAAGAAGAAAAGGGTGGGGTGGGGTGGGGTGGGAGAAGAACAACGAGAATGAGGTGGTGGGATGATAAGACATATATAATGGGAGAAAAGTAATGAGAAGAAAAGAAAGGTGTGGTGTGGTGGGAGAAGAACGATCAGAATAGTAAAGTAAGGGAGGGGTGGGGTGAGGGATCATGGGGTGGGGAGAAGGGGTGAAAGGGAAAGGGTATTTTAGTGAACCAAATAAAAGAATTAGAGGAGGGGTGAGACTAACAATTAGGGAAAGTGGGAAAAGTAAATACTCGATGGTTATCGTACTATATTACATGTGTAATGGGTATATTATAGGCCCAACAAAAATTCATCGGGTAAAGTCTTAGCCTATTATCAACAATGATAAGGGAGTTGCTACATGCACCCTTACAAGTGTTCCATCCACCCCCACAAGTTTTTTTAAAACTTTTTTACAACTAAAACACCCTTAATAAAAAATATGCTTCCAGTAAATAGTTGCCAAAAATAAAAATAAATAAATGTGCTTCCGACAATTAGTTGTCGGGAATACATTTTTCGTTTTCCGGCAACTAATTGCTGAAAGCTCATTTTTTGATATGCGGTAACGTATTTTACTATTCCAAAAATTAAATGTCGGAATATAATTTTACAAGGATTTTTTACCTACTACCAATTAGTTGCGGCAACTAATTGCAGGTAAGCCAAAATGTCAGTGCAAAGGTTGTTGACATCTTCATGTTCATGTGTCAGGAATAATATAAAGGGGGAATCTACCAAGTTTTGCGCAAAAACTGAATCTTGAAACAAAAACTGAATCTCTGTGCTCATTTTTATTTTTACCTAAAAGAAACTACTTGTTATTATTGCTTTAATGTTCATTGTTCATGTTGTACGATGCTGATGTGACAGAGATTGAAGAAACGAATAAAGAAGAAGATGTGGGTGCTCCTATATAAGTATCTAACATAGAAAGAAGAAGATGGCCGGTGGAGTAGAAAACATCGAAGAACTGAAGGTGGGGGTGCGTGTGTTTCAGGGAGAAAGGGGGAGGGGAAATATTTTTGAAACTTGTGACACTCTCTATTCGCATGTATTTTTAAAGGCATAACATAAAAGAATTAATTTTAATAAGATAAAACATGCATATCATTTATAATAAAATGAAAACCAAAGATAGAAAGTACCACATTGTAACGAAACTAAGTAACGCGAAAATAAACAAGTTTATAAAAGAAAACATAACAATAAAGTAAACCCAACCTCGATGTCACATTACAGAGCTGATATAACCAAATCCGGAAAACATCTTGGATAAACAAACTAAAACTGGGAAATCCTAAACTACGAGTAGCGACTCCTCAGAGTCACTCCTCAATAACAGGTTGCTCACCACCCTCTGCATAACAAAAAGGTACATGCAAGGCAAACAACAAAAGATGGGGAGTAAGAAACGTGTATAAAGCACAACGGTAAGGAAGTAGTAAGCAAGATAAGCATGCATCATATAAACATAGCATGTTATCACAAATCATCATACATAACATATTTACATCATCCATAACAATTCAATCAATGTATGTTATGCGGTGCAGCACTACTCCACTATTCCGTTATGCATGTGGATCCAATCTACCTCAGAAAGTCAACTTCGGAGTTACATATCCATATTGGCCATTAAGCATCAACGTCGGCAGTTCACTAAACCATGGGTGAGCCCCTTGGATAGCTGATGCACCGTACTCTAGGATGCACCACCAAGGGGTCCACGATTCACCAAACTCTCGGATGAATCACCGCGGACGGCCAGATCGCCTTGCTCTTGGACGACCTCCCCTATGTTATACTTTCCCTATTAACATCTCCAATGTGTGAATGCATGGGAAACAACAATAAGCAACAAACCACCACCTCCCCTTTGGCCAATAAGCACCAAGGTTCAACATCATCAACACCTTGACCAATAAGCATCAAGGTTACTTTGGCCAATAAGCACCAAAGCATAACAACGTGCGGTAACCCATCATTACCGTCTTAACCATCTTAACATTTGTGTTTAATTATCTTCATTAAGTCTTCATTAATTATCTAGCCTGTCTTTACTTCGATTGGTGTCTTATTTTATCATAGGGAATAATTTGGGTAAAACTACCCTTGTCCCCATCAACGTCAGTTCTGTTTAGGGGAGCACGGTCGTGCTTCCCTCAGCACAGGCGTGCTTACTGGAGCATAATCGTACCGTTTTGGGCAGAAGGGTTGGAAAACCCTTGCGAAGCTTTCCTAGGGCATTCCTAGATCAGTCCTATTGGCTTTTAACTACACCATCAAGTATTAATCTCATTACTCTTGTTTAATCTTCATGTCTTATAATTATTGGGGATTAATCCTTTAATTCTGTTTTATCACTAACATCTCTAAAGCACTCATGGATCAATCCTAAGGTCTTGACTATACCATTGAGCATTAATCTTGCTCGTCATTGCTACGATTCAAGTCTTATGAACATTGAGAAATTATCCCTTAACTCTTATATCATTATCAAGCTTCTCATATATTTAATTAATGTCTTATTAACATTAACATCGACATTCAACTCACAACATCAACATAACCAACCAAGTCATTCATTCATGGTATGGCAAACATCAATTCCAACATTAATTCATACAATCATGGCATCATCATCATCATCAATAGCAATTCACAATTTAAAACATGTCAATCATATAGCAAACAAGCATTATTTAGGCAAATAGCACATAACAGGGTCATGGGTTAACCATTCATCTTACACTACCTCATTGCCTACATGTCATACTAATCCCTTCTCCACATACATGGTATAAAGATTCCAACTACGACAATGCAAGCAAACTAATCTCATTCCCTCGAGCGGCTCGACGAGTTCCTCAAGTCTTGGCCAAACATAAAAGGGCAACATTAATCTCAAATTCAATTAAACAATAATAAGATATTAATATAGGGATGATCATGTTACCTTAATCGACACTAGTGCGCGTAACTTCTCTCCCAAACGGACTCAAGAACACCAAGAACTTTTAAAGGTTCAAGGGAAGGGACAGGGGGGAGGTTTCTGTCACACTAGGATTGCTAAAAGTGTCAAAATGAGGGTTTCCACCACAACCCTCACGAAACTCTCTTATTTATAAATTTTGACCCCGAGCATGACCGTGCTTCCCCTAAGCATGGGCGTGCTTAACGTGAGCACGGGCGTGCTTGACTAAGCACGGGGTCCGCAACATTAACGTCAAAATGCGTGTTTTTCGACACGGTCATGCTCCCCCTGAGCACGGCCGTGCTTGTGGCTCAGGCAGCCACAGAACACGCGCCTAAGAACGGGCGTGTTGATACATGAGCACGGTCGTGCTCATGCACCAGAAAGGGATTTCTTGCTTTGAAATCCCACTTAGCTCTTTATTAACATATACCAAACATAACCAAACACTTATAGCTTTTACATGAAAAACGGGATGTTGCAAAACTTAAGGGTTATAATTGTCGTCTCACACACTAAAATTAAAAATGTGGGGGTGAATGGGTACTTGTAGGGGTACATGTAGCATCTCCCCAATAATAAACACATTGCTAGAGATCCAATCAAAAAAGAAAAAACAACAAAATATAAAGGTTACATGGAAGGGTTAAAACCTTAATAATTTCTTTGTCTAGCAAGGTCCAATCATCGGCTTATAGCGGATAGTGTAACATCCCTGTCTGCTCTACAGATTGACGATTGTCCCCATAAACCAACACAAGTCTTTTCAGCATGCACGCTTCCTGGAAAATCTTCCCAATAGGTCACCCATCCCAGAATTGCTCCAAGTCAAACACGTTTAACTGTGGAGTTCTTAAGTGATGGGCTACCGAAAAGAATATGCATCTTGTTAGGATAGGTAGTACCAATCATTTCATATAAGTCATCCTCAACCGTATGGTCCCATACCTACACAGCCTCAGGATCCCTCTCATTCTGGTGTGTAATCAGTTAATTCATGTGTCCCTCCGCCTAGAAGCATGCCAGGAGCCGCTCCTTGTTCGTGCCTTCTTGCACCGGTGACCACTCCCCGCCCTCGTCAGCCCTGGGTGTCACATGTTGACCAGCTTCCGCTTGGTTCGACCCCAAACCACACCACAACATCTCATTTTAATCTTGTTACATGTCCTAATAATAACTATTACTTATCAATCATAACATATACATAACTAGAATTTACATATACATAACATATACATTCATGGCCCTTTGGACACTAGAATTTATCTGAGTTAAATTCAAGCACCTATTATCTCAAACTTTATTAAAACTCAACACCTACTTGGATATTTCGCAATTCATCTACATATTCCAGTGCATAATAATCCATTATCGGTACAAGTATTTGATATACAAAATTAATACAAAAATAGGTTAAGACTCTCTAGACCTGGTCAAGGACACTTGTATTCTACTCTTTCCTCTATGTTCCACTTACGAATCCTCGAAGTGATATCATCCTTACGAATAAAAATGCAGCCTCACAGGTTGGGGTGAATCCGCATCCATCATTTGTAACCAACGACAAATCCAAGCGAACAACAACAAGTACATAAAGGAGAGGTAAGATAATTACTTCCAACAAAATGGTAATAGAGTAGATTTTATTTCTTAGGTACATAAGGGTAAATTTCCACACACAAAATAACATAAATAGATCAAGAAAATATCACAATAAGGACTTACTTATCAATATCTATCTTCATCAAGGTCGTAAATTAACATCAATAAATAACAAATGTAAATGCATATGTATATGCTCACACATATGTCTTTTTAGTGCCGACCGACTCAATCTCCGAAGAAACAATAACAACAGAGGAGCAATCAGGAGCCAACGTTTCCGTAACCAATATACAACACAAGTGCTTAAAAAAATCATTTGTGCGTCACACGGCTAATTGGAAACGTCCTCAACTAATCCTAAGTAGTTCAGGGTATCGTCGTTGGTCATATGTGTTGCATCGGATACCACGACAACAGGGGGACTACCACCTGACCTTGTGGAGTTCCACACCAAATGTACCCCCTAGGTCATCTCAACCTTCCCTTAGTACTCCCACCCGCACTTGGGTGTATCTCCTCACAGACACCGCATGCAAGATTGGACACAATGCAATCATTTATGCAATCACTTTATTTTAAGTACTCACCTCATCCAACTGAGATGAAAAAGGTGTCGGTCAACCATAAAGGGACACTTCAAGTTCATAGTAGTCCAAGTAAAGTTAAAATATAGTATTCATAGACCAAATAGATCCCATCCATATTGATATCCAATCAATGGTCATTGTGCATCACAATACTATGAAACTTGAATGAAGCAACCAATACATTTACTTTCAAATATAACCAAATATTCATCATTCTCACATACCACAAAATAAGACCAATCACATCTATTATAGGGTGTAGTCTTATGTAAGCTTTTTAAGACTATAAGATCAACCCCATTTGGGTTAGCACAATTAGATATTTATAATTTCCAAGTTTCTACATTAAACTAGAATTCTTCTCTTCAAACGAGGTTACTTTGATCACTCACTTAAATTGACTCTAAAATTATATAAATCTAAAAGTTTACCACTATAAGCTACACATCCTAATATTTCCAAAGAGATAAAAATCATTTAATTTAGAGTTTCCTAGCCAGAGACATGAACTGACAAAGAAGATTGTTTTGCAGTAGAATTCATGAACTGTACGTGGCTGGTTTTTAGTGCATAGCAGATAACCTATATGACCAAAAATTATGAAACTTACCATTATTTAACTAGGATATGTTACCTTTCAAACCTAACTTTTTTCACTCAAAAATGGTTTTCCTAACTCGAGTTATGTGCATTCCAATTGGACTGTCATGTAACAGATTTCAGAATTGAACCCATCTAGTCTTTTGAGAATTATGATCAATACCTTTGGCCAAAAGTTCTAAAACTTAACAGTATAAACTAATATATGTTATATTTCAAACTAAGTTGGTTTAACTCAAAAATGAGTTCCCTAGGAAAAGTTATGTATGTTTAAGCTGGACTGGTTTATATCAGACCACTAAACAGGTCAGCTAACTTCAAGGTAGCACTAAAACTTATACAGCGAAGATAAATTATGAAACTTTCTAGTCATCAAATACTATGGATCGGCTTTCAAATCCAACTGGTTTCATCAAAATATCATTCTTATAGCCAAAGTTATGGCCAAAAGAACATGTTTGCATCAGAATCTACAACAGGGCAACAGTGTTTACGAATTTACTGGGACCTATATGTTTGGATTAAAATTATGAAACTTTCCAGTCTCATACCACTGTATGTAATCTAACAAACAAAAATGTTTTCACCTAAGGAGGATTTCTATAGCTCAAGTTATACATATTTTAATTCAGCTTTGGATTCAATCCTAGTGGTTCTAATTCCAACTCTCTATAATTTCAATCTCACTTTTTCAAGGCACATAATCTTCCCATTCATCAACATGATAATGTTAAGCATTTACCCACATCTTTAAAATGTTAAATTTTCACCAAATCTAACCACGGAGCGTCAAATTCACCAACAATCATCATTTCTCCAATCCATTAAGACCATTATGAAACTTTAGCCCATAAAATCCGAAAATAGTAAACCAATTATATATACTAACTTTTGAAACATTAAGGCCTATGGTTTGAAAACCCTAATCAACATATTTGTGGTTCCTTAAGTCCTAATACTATTATTGACCAAAATGGGACCTAAATCAACCCATAAATTTCATTTTTGATGAATTTGTCATCCATCTTCTAAACCCCATTCAACAAATCCGAAAATCATACAATAAATAAATAAATCTAAAACGAAAAATGGAAAATACTTAACAAGTAGAGAGTGGATTAAAAAAAAGGAATGAGGAGTTCCCCTAAGAGTAAAACTACTAAAACCAAGTTAGATGTATTGGAATAATGACAACAATTTAAATATGAGATTATAAACATTAAATAAATATATTGATTGATCTCAAATATATATTTATATAAATATATAAATGTATAAATTAATGTGTTTTAATATGGCATAAAGAGTTGTTTTAATACTTATGAACGTTTCATACTTATATATACTAATTAAAGATGATTTTATATACATTGATTCGTATGCTTGAAACAACCTTCACATGGGTTTTTTGGCAACAGCTTTAAACATTATTTTTATTTTCTTTTCATGCTTTTACTTGGTCTTGTCATGGTACAGCTTTATGTGGGTTAATTGAGGTATTTAAAAGGAAGCTTGGTCGACGAGTGTAGTGGGGGAATAGGAATAGGAAGCAAACCAGACTGTCAGATTGCACCTGAGGACTGTCGGAATCTTGCTTTTAAGGAAGTGGTTCATCCACGGCACAACCATCGATCTTCCCTATTTTTCTAACAAGATGGTCATCTTCCTCCCCACTTCAGGGTTTGTAGTCAAGTTCTTCCATAACAACAAAAATGGATTTTCCCTTGCTCCTTGAGAAGTCTCTTTTAACAAATTGAAACTTTGAGTTGAAAAGGGGCTTGACTTGGCGTAGAAGAAGAAAAATGGAGAAGAATATATATATGATGAAATGGCACAAAACAACACTAGAAGGGTGGTTGAATAGTATTTTCGAAAATCGGAGTTTAAGAAGCACAAAACAAAATCAGTAAATGTGAGATGCTTAAAGACAGACACCTTTCTCAACAAACTGATCAGCAACTGTTTAACACACTCGAGTTAGTTACTTAAAACAGTTAAACAAACTGAATAATAAAGTAAAGGTTAGGGAAAGAGTATACTCAGATTTATCATGGTTCACCCACAAACTTTGGGCTACATCCAGTCCTTGGTTTCACCAAGCTTCAACACTATAACTGATCAAGGTTACAGACGAGTATTATTTTCACACCTAGTCTCTCCGGGCTCAACAACAAGTATTGTTTGCACACCTAGCCTCTTCAGGCTCAATAAGTATTCTTGAAACAAGTCTCTTCGGGCTCAGTTTTGAGAATGTTTTGAAGCACAGCTTCAAAGTTACAGAGCAATTCAACCAATCTTTAACACTACAGAGAGTGAATATGAACTTCGAACTTAGTGAGTTGCAGATGAGTTCTTCTTCAAATGATTTTCAGAGAGAGAAGAAGTTTAGCGAGTGATTGTTGCTATCAACTATTAATTTCCAAGATGAATGTTGTTCTTGAGTAATATAGCTTTTCACTGATGAGTAAATATTGACTTGTTCTTAGTTGCTCATCACTGAAACATTACTTTGTTCAGTCTTCGACTTCTTCTATTTAAACTTGATCACAAATATCCGTTGAGATGCATTCAAATGTCTTCAGCTTTGTTCTAAAGAAAATAGCCGTTCTGACTTGATCTTAAATGCTTTGAAGAACGTTGGAGATTCCTTGTTGACATCTGAGTATAACAGTCATGCTTTTCTAGCTTTAGGCAACGTTGTTTCCTTATGTGAGCAACACTTAGAAAAGCTCAGATAAAGTAGCTTTTCTCTTACTTACATAAGGAATGCTTTTCTGTAGCCTTGCCCTTTTGTCTTTTTCTCCTTTCTCTGATCTTGATTAAAGATAAGAAATATATTAAAAAACTTTTTTCATGTTTAATTAACTATATTTCAAAATGTATTTGCTTTTGAATCAGAGATTAAGTGATTTTCTCATAGAGGGCTTTTCTCCTTGGCGCGTGCTTCAGTAACACACAAGGTGACTTAGCATTTCACATATTCTAAGTTTGTGGATGTTTGAATATCTTTTGAATCAAACAAGTTGTTCTGATAGAAGAGTGGTTCTGATTTTGCCAGAAGCTTAGTCGCATACTGAGAGAGATAGACACTTATTTGAAGTGTGATTTCTTGATCATGTTCTATTCTGTAATCTTGATCATTCTTCTTTCAAATTTCTTCAGAAGATAGTGTTTGTATTCTTCGAATACTTGATCACGAATTTGATTGTGAACCGCTTCAGGCTTCTTGGTTTTCTATAAGAACAGACAATATTGTATAAGAGTATTGCTTGATGCTATCTCCCATTCATTTACTTTTTGGATGGATGAGTTCTTTTTCTTTAGTTTCCAATGAAGATGACAATTGTTGAATACTTTGCTTTCGTACTGCTAGCTGGTATTCTTCATAGTTGATAAGTTTGAGAGATATTGATGTAGGCTTCTATGTGAGTCGGACTTCAGACGCATTGTACTTAGTCAGCTTCGAATCAGATGCGTGTATTTAAGATTTTGATCATTTCATAATATTTTGTTGACTTGATCTGCTAAGATAGAATTCTTTGGCTACACAACTCAAGTAGATGATTAGCAATATTCAGATGGTTCAATGTAAAAATCGATTGCTTAATTTTTGGGTTCATCAAAACACACAAGGGCCACAGGAGTGTGAGTCAGACGTTTTATGACTTAACATTCTCCCCCTTTTTGATGATGACAAACATTCCATATGATTTTATATTGAACAAACAAAAGGATATATAGATGATAAACTTATAGGACAAAAATATAAGAGATTATCAAACTAGTTTGTTAACTAAGAGAGTTTAGAGACTCCCCCTAAACTTATGCTATGCTTACTCTAGTGATCTTTCTATTCTCCTTTAATCCTTTCTATCATTTCTTTTTATATCACTCTTTATATCACTATTTCTCACCCTTTTGGCATTATAAAAAAGGAAAGTACTTTGGTACTTTGGGGAGGCATTTTGGTAGAAAAACAGACAAGTAAAGTTAATTAATGCAGTCTATACTACCAAATAGATATGAGATAAACTTAATCATCAAATAGATAAATATGAGTCCAAACAAAGGTTGAATCAAACAACATTTAATCAAAAGTTCAAAAGTAGACCAAAAGATAGAAATTATCTAACAAGCATCATTGAAAGATTAATTAATTCATCTTCTCGAGAATCTTGTGCAGAAGGTTCACGACTTGTTTCATTTCCTGTCGCATTCCATGCAACTCAGCTCTAGCTACAGGATCACTGCCATGCGCAGGATTCTGTTCAGCTCTTTGATCAGCATGTTGAGGGACTTGGTGAGGGATCTCAGCTTCTTGATTGTTTTGCACATAAACCAGAAGAATAGGAGGAGCTTCAACCATTACTTGGTCAGAAATCATTACCTCATGGTAATTATCATACCATGGCAGAAGTATAGCATTTGATGAAGGTGAAGGTACAATCATAGCTTCAGGAACAAAAAATGATTCATTTGCACTTCTGGCCAGACTATCTTCACCATAAGGAATAACAATATCTTTTACTACTTCTCTGATAGATTTCTCTGCAACAGGTTGAAGGTGTTGCTCTACCACAATTTCCTCATCTTCTTCAGAAAGTTCATCCAAATTCAACACATTTCTTGTTTTATCAACTTCTTCATCAGAGTCCAGGAAGAAGTGATATGAGATAGGTACCTCGGTTATTTCAGGAGATTCAGATCCACGGGTTGTTTCATGTAGATTAATCAAGGATGGGACAGCAAAAGATACACTCACAAAAGATTGATGAATAGGAACATAATATTCATCATCAATGTCAGACAGATTTGGCTCATATGAGATATCAATATTTGAAAAACAGTTTTCAATCATAACATTGACAAAGTTTCTTGACACATGAAATGTGTCAAAAATAGAGTAGATGGAGTGGTACATAGCGATCGGACACAAACTGATGTAAGGGAGGGATGTTTTCAGAGACAGTTGCTTCATGAATTGGGGTTATACACCAAAGACTCAATCTATTGACTAGAGAGTGGGTAATTATGGTGAAAAACAGACTTTCAGTTGTCCTATGAGGGGGAAGAGGTTCTTCTTCATCCTCATAGAAAATAGAATCTTCTAGCCATGTAATGAACTATCTTGGACCAGTAAAGATGGAGTAAAATGTGTTTCTGAACAAATAAAATCTTGATCCAGGAACAACCATGAAAAGATAACTTTTGAAAAAGGGGTACAGAGGTAAGGGTTGTGAAGGTCCAACATACCCAAAATGTTGCAGAGCAACAAATCCAATCCTTCCATTTTGAGTTGGAATCTTCCACTTATGATATTCCGTTAAACCAGAGCATGATGACTCAACATCCCATTGACCTTTCTCATCTTCAAGGCAAACAACTACATCTCCTGGAGTGTATATGTTCTTGTCAATCTTCCTTTTGAGATCTTCCCTCTGATTGTCTTCCAAACGAAATCTTGGGATAGGGACATGAGTATCATTGGCAATGAGTTTTCTTCCTTTCACGGGTTTCCTTAAGGCTTCAAGAGCTTGCAGAGCTTCTAAGGGGATTCCTTCAACAGTCTTGATGGGTTGGGGAGAGATGTCTTGGTCAGGCCTATACTTGGCACACCAACCAAGCTTGTATTTGTTCCAATTTTCTTCAAACAGAACCAACCTTCTTTTTCTTTCTTCTTCAGTTTCTTCTTCTTCAACAAGGATTTCTTGTTCTTCTTCTTCTTCCACTACCAGCCTTTCTTGAACCATTTCATCATCTTGCCTTGGTTCATTAATCCTCATACCTTTGCTTAATCTTCCTTCTTCCTGATCACTCTTTCTTCCTTTTTTCTTTCTTGTCACTCTTTTCCTTTTATTAAAACTCTGAGATAGTCCAACAACTAACTCAGTTACAGAACTGGTCAACAGAACTAGGGTTTCTCCAGTCTTTGATTTCCTCAATCTTTTCTTCTTCTTGCTTTCCACAGTAGACAGTTTTCTTTTCAGAATACGAGCAATGGGCTTGTCATCATCTGAATCCTCAGGTATCCTTTCAGCATTAGTTTCAACAACGGGGTTCACCGAATTCCTAGGGTTAGTAATGAAATCACTTCCTGCTTCAGTTTTCATCCCCAAATCCCTAAGAGATGATACTGACACAACAGGGGTTTGGTTTAAGACTTCAGAATTCAAGACGGTTCCTTTGTTTCTGATTTACCTACTTAACAACATAGCATATGGATAACATGTTTTATTTCCTCCTACTGTCCTAAGCATGTGGTTAAAGATTAGGTCATTTATATCAACCTTCTTAAACTGCAGAAGATAATATAAGGCAAACTTATCTGTTCTATATATAATGTTCACAGAACCTTTTCTGGGGGTGACACACCTGGTTAGAAGCAAATGTAGGAACCTTGCCTTGGGTGTCAGATAGCGAACAAACTTGCTATCTATAAGTTGGTCTCCAAACAGAGTAAGATTGACATCTTCCTTATTTTCCTGTTCTTCCCAATCATCTGACAGACCGATTCCTTCTCTAGCACAACCAGTTGCTTTAACAATATCAAAGATGTCGAACCGGTGCCTTACAGCGTTCACATTTCCATGAACACTGAATAAGTGTGCCTGTCTTGACGAAGCAGAGTTCTTCCAAAACTCTTTGACAACATGAGGGTAGACATTTTCTCTGATTGAAAAGAAGTCCATCCATCCCGCATATTCTACTTCTGGGAAAACATCAAAACCGACATCTTTTATCTCTTGAAACTCATATATGTGCTCAATGGTTATCTTTCTTCAGATTCTTCCATATTGGGTATAACAATACGGTTTGTAGTCCTTTTGGGAGCCATTTGGAGTAAGAAGACAGAGAGATATTAGGTTTTTGAAGATGAAAAGGTGATAACTTTAGAGAGAGAGGAGTCTGAAGGTGAAAGGTTGTGTATGAGGGAGAGGTTTACGAAAAAACTCGGCATTTATGACGCTAACATGCGGAGAGAGAAACTAGCCGAGGGAGCGAAATGTTTTCTCGTTAAATTCCCACTTAATCATTCGAGAATTTGAAATAAATTATGTTTTTCTTAGTCTTTTAAGAGGGGCCATGTCATATCAGACGGGTCTTAAGCTATCAGACACATCAGACAAATATTCACACATAAAAATCTTAAGATAAGACTTTAAATACTTACTTGTAAGTGATTTGTCTTAATAAATCACTGACCTCTTTTGCTGTTTCCCTTTTCTTTGAGATGTTCTTGCTTAAATTGGAGGCTTTGAAATATATACTCTTTTGTGATTGTGAGTAGTGAGAGTCCATTTTCCAACTTCTATCATAGGAGTCCTCTTTGTTCTACTCAACAAATCTGCAAGAGGAATTATAAGGTGCTTGGTACCCATACCTTTTTGGTCCTTTCCCATTAGTTGTTTTAGTCTATGAAGACTTGGCTTTTCTCTTGTGAAAGCACTTTGACGTGATATGTCCAGATTTACCACAAAATGTACACGATATTTCAGAAGAAGATTTAATAGAAACTTTCAGTTTATCTGAGGGTTTATTAGATACTTTATCAGGATTCTCTTCAATGTATCCTATACCAGTTTTGTCAAAACTAGACATTTGACTTCCTAGAAGTTTCATCAGGTTGTTCTTGCCTTTGACAAATCAAGCAGGATCATTAGTGAGCTCTTCCACTTTCTGTTGAAGTTTTAAAACTTCTTCAGATGGTGATGTTTCGGTAATGATCTTAGCTCTAAGCATTTATGCCTTAAGCTTTCTGTTTTCTTTGATTAGTTCTTCAACCTCAAGATTTTTTTGTCTATGCTCCTTAGTGGTCTTCACATACTTTTTCTTAAGTTCTTTGAACTTATCAAGAATGCCGTTAGATTCGCTAAGAAGTTCATGATAGGTGTAACGCCCTTCGTTACAATAGTAATCCGAAATAGATTGACATAAAAAAATTGTCTGAATATAATTTTCATAAATATAATTGTCTGAAAATACCTTAATGATTATTAGAGTAAAATAATGGTAATAAATCCTTATACAAATGAAAATTGAATTGCCTCAAAACCCGGGCGTCTACTAAAATAACCCAACGTAAACGAAAATAAAAAAAAATAAACCTGTCTAGCCACAAACGGCTCCTTATTCAAAATAGAATACTAACAAGCTAGGTAATAAATGAGGAGGATCGCTAAGTCTTCAATCCTCTTCAGCTTCAATGGTTTCGTCCTCGTGCTCTGAAAACAACACTTTTATGAGATATAATCCCTGTGAATAAAAATCATTTAATAAAAAGGTTCGCAAATAGTGTTGTTCTCAGCCGGTGCGGTAACCGGAAAAACATTCATGGTACCCGCTAATTTTAAAATAATGGATATAGTAAACCCCCAAAATAATAAATAGATATAAAATTAATTAAAGTCAAGCATTTAAAGTACAAACTCATAAGCTCAGAAACGGTCACATCTCATTGCATTTAATCACATTCACCATGCAAACCCAACACAATGCAATACAACTCCATGAACATGACTCGGTGATTCCCAGAATCACTTGACTTGACTCTTTGGTTCCCAGAACCGGTGTGAATCCCAGATCCACTAAGGTCTATGAGCTCATATCCATGCAATGGCGTCCCACTGCCTTCCCCATCCCAGATGGAGGTATCTAATATTCCATCCCAGATGTGAATATTTTAATAATTTGATATCCCATCCCAGATGGTGATATCTCTCATCCTATTCCCGGAATAGAATGTACACCGTCATCCCTTCCCTAAGGTGATGACCAACTCATGCATAATGCAATATGTCATCCCGGATGACTTTCAAGGTTATCAAACTCTATGCATCAATAACAACGATATTATGTCATGCTAAGACAACACTATAATATCCTCTAGCAAGCCAATCAATCACAACTCATATAAATCAAACATATTTCTTGGAATTGACTCGTAATATATTTAATTAATTAAAAAAATTATGATTTATAATTCAATTAAATGAAATATTGTGAAACCATATTTCACGGAAAACATCATCCGGGAACGTGAAGAGCCTTATCACCAATTCAAATATGACTTAGCCTTCTCAAGTGAAATAGAACTTCACGCCATTGGGAGTTCAATTCACTAAGTTTGGCATTGGCAATTGTTTTGCCATCAACAATTAAAAGATAGGGTTTTAGGTGCAGCATGCAATATAATGTACAGTTATTTCCTATCAAAATCAAGAAAAATATATTTATTATATCAATTCATCAAATAACATCAAAATATTTTAAGAATTCAAGTAAACCCCAAAATATTTTAAGAAATTCAAATCCCAAATCAAGAACCCTAAAATTAATTGTACCATGAAAGGGTGAATAAATGTTTTTACTCACATTTTGCAGACCTCCAGTGTGTTCTAAAAATTTCGTATGATAAAACTACTATCTCTGAGAAAAAATCTCATTTCCTTCAGTGTCACGATTGCACTGCCAAAAAAAAGAACTGTATCAAATCTTGTTCCTGCGTGTGCGTCCCTTGCGCTGCGTGGAGGCTTCTATTCATATATATATGTGTGTGTGTGTGTGTGTGTGTGTGGCAGGCGGCGTGCACAGGGGTTAGGTTTTCTTTCTCTATTTTTTTTTTCTTTTGGCTTGGGCTTAACGCCCAAGTCTCTACCCCCACCTTTTTTTTTGTTTTTTTTTCTTTCATATATATATATATATAATTAGAAATTTTATAATAGTTAATAACTCTTAATAAATTATTATACTATCACTCCTTCACACTAAATCTCTTATTTATTTTTAATTTTAATTTTATTTTCCAATTTTACATTCTTTTGATTTGTAATTATTAAAGAAAATTCTGATACATTTTCGCACTACCAATTTCTACACTAAACCTCATAATAGCTTAATGTTTCTATTTTTAAAATTATATTTAAAATTTAGGATGTTACATTTTCTCCCCTCCTTAATGAATTTCGTCCCCGAAATTCTCACATCTCACCCAACCACACAACATTAAAGGTAATGCAATACTAAGTTATGTACCTGTGCCGAAAAGATCTGGATGATGTTGCCTAACATCTGCCTCAAGTTCCCAGGTAGCTTCCTCTGGGGTCAACCCTTCCCAAATCACTTTCACCAATGGGATCATCTTGTTCCTCAGAGTTTTTGTGCTCTTGTCAATGATCTGAATAGGTCTAGGCTTAAAGATTAAATTATCCTTCAATTGTATTGACTCAGGAACTATCACGTGAGAAATATCTGGTACGTACTTCCGGAGTTGAGACACATGGAAGACGTCATGGGGATTCGACAACTGTGGTGGAAGAGCCAATTGGTAAGCAACATGCCCGACTCTTTTTAGGATTTGAAACGGACCCATGAAACGAGGGTTGAGCTTTTTGACTTTCATTGACCTCCCCACCCCAGTCTTAGAAGTGACTCTCAAGAATACATGTTCCTCTTCCTGAAATTCTAAAGGCTTCCTTCTCTTGTCGGCATAACTCTTTTGCCTACTCTGTGCAGTGCGCATCCTTTCCCTAATGACTTTAATCCTCTCGGTGGTCTCCTGGACTAATTCTGGTCCTAACAGGGTCTTCTCACCCACCTCACACCAACATAAAGGGGACCTACACTTCCTCCCGTAAAGAGCTTCGTATGGTGCCATGCCGATGCTAGCATGATAACTGTTGTTATAAGCAAACTCTATAAGAGGTAGAAATTTGTCCCAACCTTCACCTTCATCTAAAACGCATGCTCTAAGCATGTCCTCAAGGGTCTGAATGGTCCTCTCCGACTGACCATCCGTTTGGGGATGATAGGCTGTGCTAAAACTCAACTTAGAACCAAAAGCCTGTTGGAAAGCCCTCCAGAATCTAGAGGTAAACCGTGGGTCCCTATCTGACACTATAGAGGTAGGTATGCCATGAAGCCTTACTATCTCCTTAATGTATAAGTCTGCTAACTTACTCAAACTATAGGTTGCCTTAATTGGCAAGAAGTGAGCAGACTTGGTCAACCTATCCACAATTACCCATATGGCATCTAATCCCAAACGAGTCCTAGGTAACCCCATCACAAAATCCATAGAAATCCTCTCCCATTTCCATTGAGGAATCTCTAAAGGCTGCAACAAACCCGAAGGTCTCTGATGTTCTATCTTAACCTTTTGACATACTAGACACTTGGCTACAAAGCTAGCCACATCCCGTTTCATTCCTGGCCACCAATACATTCTCTTTAGATATTGGTACATCTTGGTTATCCCTGGATGTATGGTGAACTTCCCCTTATGTGCTTCCTCTAAGACTTTCTCTCTAAGGCTCCCCTCCTTAGGAACAACGATTTTATTCTTAAACAACACTAGACCATCAGTAGACAACACATAATCCTCTTGGTCTAAAAGAGATTGTAACTCCTGGTCTAAAAGCTGTTCTCGCCTAATCATTTCTCTAAGGTCACTACAAATTTCTAGCCTATTCAACTTCAAGCTTAGAGCACTAAGAGATACCTCCAGGTTCATGTCTCTGAACTCCTCTAACATATTCATCTCTTGGACCATCAAACTAGACACATGTAAGGTTTTCCTACTGAGTGCATCAGCCACCATATTGGCTTTCCCTGGATGGTACTTCAACTCAAAATCATAGTCCTTAAGAAATTCCATCCACCTTCTTTGCCTCATATTCAATTCCTTTTGGTCAAACAAATACTTAAGGCTCTTATGATCACTAAAAACCTCAAACTTTGCACCGTACAAATAGTGCCTCCAAATCTTAAGAGCAAAAACTACTGCCGCTAACTCAAGGTCATGAGTAGGGTAATTCACCTCATGTGTCCTAAGCTGTCTAGATGCATAAGCCACTACCTTGCCTTCCTGCATCAACACACAACCTAAACCATTCTTAGAAGCGTCACAATATACCACAAAGCTCACTGCGGGATCTGGAATGGTTAAGACCGGGGATGACACCAATCTCCTCTTAAGCTCCTCAAAATTCTCTTCGCATTCCTTATCCCACTCGAAAGATTTTCCTTTCCTAGTCAACTTGGTAAGAGGTAAGGCTAGCCTAGAGAACCCTTCTATGAATTTCCTATAGTAACCTGCCAGTCCTAGGAAACTCCTCACTTCATTCCCTGACTTAGGCTGCTCCCATCCAAGCACTGCATCAACCTTACTAGAGTCGACCGCTACACCACTCCTAGATATGGTATGTCCTAAAAACTTCACCTCATCAAGCCAAAATTCACACTTTTCTGGCTTTGCATACAGTTGTTCTTCCCTTAGAATCTGCAACACTAACCTCAAATGCTCCTCATGATCCTCTGGTGTCCTAGAGTATATCAAGATATCATCTATGAACACCACCACAAAGATGTCCAAGAATGGCCTAAAGATCCGATTCATGTAGTCCATGAAAACGGCTGGGGCATTGGTCACACCAAAGGGCATCACTACATATTCATAGTGCCCATACCTTGTCCTAAAGGCCGTCTTAGGAATGTCCTCATCCTTAACTCTAATTTGATGGTATCCCGACCTTAGATCTATCTTGGAAAACACTGACGCTCCCCTCAGCTGGTCTAAGAGGTCATCTATCCTAGGCAAAGGGTATTTATTCTTGATGGTCACTTTGTTCAACTGCCTATAGTCAACACATAGCCTCATGCTCCCATCCTTCTTTTTCACCAGTAGGACAGGTGCTCCCCAAGGTGACACACTAGGCCTAATAAACCCCTTCCCTAGCATCTCCTCTAACTGTTTCTTAAGCTCGCTCAACTCTAAAGGTGCCATTCTATAAGGCGCTACCGACACTGGTCCACTCCCTGGCACTAGATCTATGTTAAACTCAACTTCCCTATTCGGAGGCAAGCTAGAGACATCCTTAGGGAAAACATCCTGGAATTCACACACCACATGTATAGCCGTCACATCACTGTCAGCCTCTATCTTAGCAGAGAACAAGAGTACATATCCTCGAGCTCCCTCAACTAAGCACTTATGACAAGCAACAGCAGAAACAATAGAACTGGGTACGGGAAAATCATTAGACATTGGTTGTATAGGAATGGAGATAGTTTTATCAGAACAATTTATGACAGCATGATTTGCAGACAACCAATCCATACCAAGAATGACATCTAACCCAGATATGGGCAAGCATATAAGATCAACAAAATAAGGTACACCTTGGTACACTAAGGGACAATTCAAGCAAGCAATAGAGGTAACAAGTTTATCATTTGCAGGAGTACCGACACTCAAATCATATGGCAACTTAGTAACAGACAAAGATAGATTTTTCACACACTCTAGAGATATGAATGAATGAGTTGCCCCTGAATCAAACAATAAATTGATTTTTCTTTCTTTAATTAAACCCATACCTTGTATCAGGCCATCTGACTCCTTCACCTTTTCCCCTTGGAGCGTAAAGACTCTCCCTAGGCTCAGTGGTCTAGGTTGGACTGGTCCTCCACTACTGCAATTTCTGGCATAGTGCCCCACTTTACCACACTTGTAGCAAGTGGTCTGTGCCGCTGGACACGTGCGATCTCCATGATTCAACCCACACCTGTGACACCCGGCGCCCGTGTCAGTCCGGGCTCCATGCATTTGCTTCCCTTTGTTGATGGAGGAGACTGGCCGCAAATGCTTCTGAAATTTCCCATCCTTGCCCTGAAATCTCTTTCCATCGCTAAGATTTTTCTCCTTTTGCCTCTCGGCCAATACAACTTGCATATTATGCTCTGCCACCCTACACTTGTTCACAAGAGTGGGATAGTCCCGAATTTCTAGGAGTCCGATAAGGCTCTGCAGCTCTGGCCTCAAACCCTGCTCGAACTTAATCGCTTTCCATTGACCGTCAGGATTATCCCTCACATGAGCAGAGAACCTGGCAAGGCTCTCGAACTTGGCCACATATTCAGCCACTGTCATACTCCCCTGACGAAACTGTAGAAACTCCATCTCCTTCTGTATCCGGACACTGTGCGGAAAGTATTTTTCCAGGAAAACCTCCTTGAATCGGTCCCATGTGATAGGGGCGCCCGAAGCAAGCAACCCGCCCCTAGCACAGTCCCACCAGTGCTCTGCATCCGACTCCAGCATATAGGTGGCAAAATCCACCTTCTGAACATCAGAGCACCTCATGACCCGGAAGATCTTCTCTAATTTCATCAACCATTCCTCTGCCTTAATAGGATCGGTGGTACCTCGAAAAACAGGCGGGTTATTGTTCCTGAATTCGGACAGACCCTGTCTTCGTGGATCTGGAGCTGCAGCCGGCACCATGTTAAGCACGTCCCCATTATCCCTCATCTGACGGAGAGTCTCCGTCTGCTCCTGCATAACTCTGGCCATTCGAGCCAAAGTCGCGGCAAGTGCATCATTTCTCCCTCGCCTGTTTGGTGCCATAATCTGCATACCACCAATCAAACAGTGGGTTGATCAAGTCCAATATCCAAAAGAATAGAATGCAGAATTATAACACAACCAAGCATCCTACACGCCCAAGTTTTGTTTTAGAAAAAAGCCCCAATACCACAGTCCGATTTAGAATCGAACTGCTCTGATACCATAAATGTAACGCCCTTCGTTACAATAGTAACCCGAAATAGATTGACATAAAAAAAAATTGTCTGAATATAATTTTCATAAATATAATTGTCTGAAAATACCTTAATGATTATTAGAGTAAAATAATGGTAATAAATCCTTATACAAATGAAAATTGAATTGCCTCAAAACCCGGGCGTCTACTAAAATAACCCAACGTAAACGAAAATAAAAAAAAATAAACCTGTCTAGCCACAAACGGCTCCTTATTCAAAATAGAATACTAACAAGCTAGGTAATAAATGAGGAGGATCGCTAAGTCTTCAATCCTCTTCAGCTTCAATGGTTTCGTCCTCGTGCTCTGAAAACAACACTTTTATGAGATATAATCCCTGTGAATAAAAATCATTTAATAAAAAGGTTCGCAAATAGTGTTGTTCTCAGCCGGTGCGGTAACCGGAAAAACATTCATGGTACCCGCTAATTTTAAAATAATGGATATAGTAAACCCCCAAAATAATAAATAGATATAAAATTAATTAAAGTCAAGCATTTAAAGTACAAACTCATAAGCTCAGAAACGGTCACATCTCATTGCATTTAATCACATTCACCATGCAAACCCAACACAATGCAATACAACTCCATGAACATGACTCGGTGATTCCCAGAATCACTTGACTTGACTCTTTGGTTCCCAGAACCGGTGTGAATCCCAGATCCACTAAGGTCTATGAGCTCATATCCATGCAATGGCGTCCCACTGCCTTCCCCATCCCAGATGGAGGTATCTAATATTCCATCCCAGATGTGAATATTTTAATAATTTGATATCCCATCCCAGATGGTGATATCTCTCATCCTATTCCCGGAATAGAATGTACACCGTCATCCCTTCCCGGAAAGTGATGACCAACTCATGCATAATGCAATATGTCATCCCAGATGACTTTCAAGGTTATCAAACTCTATGCATCAATAACAACGATATTATGTCATGCTAAGACAACACTATAATATCCTCTAGCAAGCCAATCAATCACAACTCATATAAATCAAACATATTTCTTGGAATTGACTCGTAATATATTTAATTAATTAAAAAAATTATGATTTATAATTCAATTAAATGAAATATTGTGAAACCATATTTCACGGAAAACATCATCCGAGAACGTGAAGAGCCTTATCACCAATTCAAATATGACATAGCCTTCTCAAGTGAAATAGAACTTCACGCCATTGGGAGTTCAATTCACTAAGTTTGGCATTGGCAATTGTTTTGCCATCAACAATTAAAAGATAGGGTTTTAGGTGCAGCATGCAATATAATGTACAGTTATTTCCTATCAAAATCAAGAAAAATATATTTATTATATCAATTCATCAAATAACATCAAAATATTTTAAGAATTTAAGTAAACCCCAAAATATTTTAAGAAATTCAAATCCCAAATCAAGAACCCTAAAATTAATTGTACCATGAAAGGGTGAATAAATGTTTTTACTCACATTTTGCAGACCTCCAGTGTGTTCTAAAAATTTCGTATGATAAAACTACTATCTCTGAGAAAAAATCTCCTTTCCTTCAGTGTCACGATTGCACTGCCAAAAAAAAGAACTGTATCAAATCCTGTTCCTGCGTGTGCGTCCCTTGCGCTGCGTGGAGGCTTCTATTCATATATATGTGTGTGTGTGTGTGTGTGTGTGTGTGTGTGTGTGTGTGTGTGTGTGTGTGTGTGTGTGTGTGTGTGTGTGTGTGTGTGGCAGACCTTTTTTTTTTCTCATATATATATATATATAATTAGAAATTTTATAATAGTTAATAACTCTTAATAAATTATTATACTATCACTCCTTCACACTAAATCTCTTATTTATTTTTATTTTTAATTTTATTTTCCAATTTTACACTCTTTTGATTTGTAATTATTAAAGAAAATTCTGATACATTTTCGCACTACCAATTTCTACACTAAACCTCATAATAGCTTAATGTTTCTATTTTTAAAATTATATTTAAAATTTAGGATGTTACAATAGGCATTTTGTAAATCCTCAAATTCAGAATTTGCCTCATAATTTGAGTCAGTGTCTCCAAGTAGACATTTAAACTCATCATCTGATTCTTTGTCCATATCTTCCCAAGTGATCATCTTTTTGAGTGGAGGCATCTTATCACCAGTTGCTCTGATTGCTGCTTTCTTAGCCCTTATTTTGTTCTAGAATCTTCTCATCTTTTTGGTGGCTTCAGAAATTTCCTCATCTTCATCATCATTTTGAGAATGTTGATCGTTAGGTGTACTTGATGATGGAAGCTTGTCAGTATTGTTAACTGATCTTTCTTCATATGTTTCTTTGACAACAACATCTTCATCATATAGTTCCTCAAGTATGTTCCAAATGTCTTTGGCTGTTTCACAGCTACTAACTTTATCAAATTCAAACCTGCTAAGAGAATATACAAGAAGATATTTTGCTTTGGCATTAAGCTGAACCATATTTTTGTGTTCTGATGTCCATCTGCTTCTTGGAATAGTATTTCCACTTTCATCAGTTGGACTGTATGGTCCTTGAGATATGATTTCCCATAGATTCAAGTCTGTTGACCCAATAAACATTTTCATCTTATTTTTCCAGTACTTGTAATACATTCCACTGAACATGGGTGGTTTGTTGAGGTATGTACCCTGATTGTACATAATGTTGCTTGAGCTTGCTCCACTTGCCATTCTTCATAATCTTCGCCTCTACACTGTGAGGTGCTCAACCCAGAGGCTGAGCTCTGATACCAACTGAAATGGCACAAA
The DNA here is from genome assembly GCA_030762895.1 of Sophora flavescens. Classification (NCBI taxonomy): domain Eukaryota; kingdom Viridiplantae; phylum Streptophyta; class Magnoliopsida; order Fabales; family Fabaceae; genus Sophora; species Sophora flavescens. Next base: position 131,025,777 of record CM061065.1, read on the forward strand.
ACAACACTATATGGGGGGGTGAATAGTGTTTTCGAAAATCAGAGTTTAAGAAACACAAAACAAAATTAGTAAATGTGAGATGCTTAAAGACAGACGCCTTTCTCAACAAACTGATCGACAACTGTTTAACACATCCGAGTTAGTTACCTAAAACAGTTAAACAAACTGAATAATAAAGTAGAGGTTAAGGAAAGAGTGTACTCAGAGATTTGTCCTGGTTCACCCACAAACTTTGGGCTACATCCAGTCCTTGGTTCCACTACTAAAGAAAAGGGCTTTAGTAGCACTTTTTTTTTTGCCTTTAGTAGCGCTAACAAGTGCTTTCTATTCATCCGCTACTAAAGGTGGAGGAGAAACGATAGCGCTCAAATAAGCGCTATCTATTCCCAACTTTAGATAATGCTTCCTTGAGGAAACGTTATCTATTCCCTTTTTTTAAAAATTATTATTTACATTATTTTCTCCATTTTTCTCTACACTCAACAAAATCAATGCATCAAACAACAAAGTCATCAAGCAGCTTGAGATCAAAGAGAAGAAATAAATCAAGAACACCAAGAAATTCTTGGAACCTTAAACAAAAATCAATTATTTCAGAATATAGGTTACAGAAACCAAAATACAAATATATAAAGAAACAAAGGAATCCTAAATTATAGCAACACCGGAAACCCAAAAAGCCTAACATCAAAGAGTTTTCCTCTAGCTTTTTCTTAATCAAAATACTAACATATGCGTTTTAGATCCTTAATTGTTCTTCGAGTACCAAATTGTCCTTTGCGTTTCATATCTCTGCTTATTTCTTCTACGTCATTTCAGATCTCTGCCTTTCAGAAACTCAAGGAACTCTTTTTCAGATCTCGCTACGTTTCTGTTCCACTACGTCGTCTCCAATTCATATTTCATTTCACAAACAGAAAAAAATTAAAATGAATAAATGAATAAAAATTAAAAAAGACAAACAGATCTGGTTACAAAACCAGAATCGTCAAGAATAGTGACGGCTTACAACGCGCGAACGACGGTTGTGCCCGGAGTCGAAGCGGAGAGGGGCGAGGGGTTCTACTCGCGGTGACAAGCCGAATGCTGTGTTGCGAAGGAGGAACTAGAGGAGTATTTACGGTTCTGCTCTAGTCGTGGCGGTTCTGGATTAAGAGGGCGGTGCGTCTCGCAAGGCTCGACGGCAAACGAACCAGAGGAGTGGTGGCGGTGGACCTGGGCGTGGGCAGTGACGAGGAGTGGTTGTGATTCTGCTCTGGTCTGATAATGGCGAGGAGTGGTTGCAGATCTGATGATGGCGATGAGTGACGAGGAGTGGTTGCAGATCTGACGAAGGCGAGGCTCGACGGCGGACAAACCAGAGGAGAGGTGGTGGTGGGCAGTGATGAGGTTGGCGTAGGAGAGGAAGATGGCGGCTTGGAGCCTGGCAAAGTGAGGCGTGAAGTTTGCTGAGTAAGGATTGAACTTTGGCATGGTGATATTTTTAGGGCAAGTGATCGCTTGAGTGTGGCGTGAAATTTTAGAACGAGGGGGGATTAGGGGTTGGAGGGAACCGGTTTATTTTAGGAAAAGAATAGACAACGCTTCCTTAAGGAAGTGCTATCTTAGGTAAGGAATAGACAGTGTTTCCTCAAGGAACCACTATTTATTTCCTTATCTAAGATAGCGCTCTTTCAAAGAAGTGCTATCTATTCTTATTCATCAACATTCAGCAGCTCTTCCTTAAGAAAACGTTGTCTTAGGGTAAGGAATAGATAGTGCTTCCTTTAGGAAGCGCTATTAAAAGTCTCCGCTTATTTTTCAATAGCGTTTCTTATTAAAATGCTATTGAAAGTGCGCTATTAAATCCCCTTTTTTGTAGTAGTGTTTCACCAAGCTTTAACACTATAACCGATCAAGGTTATAGACGAGTATTATTTGCACACCTAGACTTTCCAGGCTCAACCCCAAGTACTGTTTGCACACCTAGCCTCTTCAGACTCAACAAGTATTCTTGAAACAAGCCTCTTCAGGCTCAAAGAGTTTTGAGAATGTTTTGAAGCACAGCTTCAAAGTTACAGAGCAATTCAACCAATCTTTAACACTACAGAGAGTGAATATGAACTTCAAACTTGGTGAGTTTCAGATGAGTTCTTCTTCAAATGATTTTCAGAGAGAGAAGAAGTTTAGCGAGTGATTGTTGCTATCGGCTATTAATTTCTAAGATGAATACTGTTCTTGAGTAATATAGCTTTTCACTGATGAGTAAATATTGGCTTGTTCTTAGTTGCTCATCAATGTATCACTACTTTGTTCAGTTTATACTTGATTACAGATATTCGTTGGGATGCATTCGAAAGTCTTCAGCTCCGTTCTGACTTGATCTTAAATGCTTTGAAGAAGGTTGGAGATTCCTTGTTGACATCTGAGTATAGCAGACATGATTTTTCAGCTTTGGGCAACGTTCTTTCTTAATTTGTGCAACACTTAGAAAAGCTAAGATAAAGTAGCTTTTCTCTTACTTACATAAGGAATGCTCTTTTGTAGCCTTGCCCTTTTGTATTTCTCTCCTTTCTCTGATCTTGATTAAAGATAAGAATTATATTAATAAACTTTTTTCAAGTTTAATTAACTATATTTCAAAATGGATTTGCTTTTGAATCAGAGATTAAGTGATTTCCTCATAGATGACTTTTCTCCTTGGCGCGTGGTTCAATAACACACAATGTGACTTAGCATTTCACATCTTCTAAGCTTGTGGATGTTTGAATATCTTTTGAATCAAACAAGTTGTTCTGACAGAAGAGTTGTGACACCCTACTACCCCGCATGTTATAAAGCAATTTAAAGATAAAGATATAAAATAAAACATGCATTTACTGGATAAAATAAAACATTTGTCCATGAGTAGAAAGGTCCCACATGAACGAGTTCTAAAAATGCGGAAAACGAAACAAGTTTAAAACAAATAAACCAAAATATAAACAACATAACCCAACTCGATGTCACAACAGAGCTGGTATAACCGTTCCGGAAGTGAAATCCTGGGAATACAACTGAACTAACTACACATAAGGAAAAGTCCTAACTATGAGTGGTGGCTCCTCAGAGTCACTCCTCTCCCGACTGCTCGCCATCCTCTGCAAGGTGCAAATCAGGCCAAACAAACAAACAAATAATTGGGAGTAAGAATCATGTAAACATATACGACATGGAGATAGGAAGCAAGGTAAAACAAATAGCATGGCATCATCATAACATACATCAACATATATATCAACATACATCAACAATATCAAGTATGCTATGCGATGCAATGCAACACTACTCCGCTACTCCATTATGCATGTGGATCCAAACTAACTCAGGATGAACTACTTCAGAGTTAAATATCCACATTGGGAATCTACCCAATGTCGGGGAATCTACCCCTAGGATAGCCAACGCATCAAACCAACGAATGCCTCGTCACGGGGGCGCACGATCACCAAACCTTGGGTGACCTACCGTGGATGACCAGATCATCGTACTCTTGGACGACCTCCCCTATGTCGAACGTCCACCACCACCAACATCTCCAATGATGCATGCAACATACAACAATCAAAGTGCAACCGCCACCTCCTTTGCTTGGGCCTATAAGCACCCGAGACTTCAGCGGAATCAACCACAACACCTTAAACTTTAGCGGAATCGACCACAACACCTTAGACTTTAGCAGAATCGTTTGCAACACCGTAGACCCAACCGGGTCAAGGCCCCCTTGGAGTAAACTCTCGGCTACCAAGGTATAACATCAACGACACCTCGACCAATGAGCATCGAGAGCACCTTGGCCAATAAGCACCAAGGTTGTAAATCTTAACAGCGTGCGGTAACCCAACAGGTATCGGCTTACCAAACTTAACATCTCACCATCTCATCTTCTTAATCATCTTTGTTAATCATTAGCCAAGTTATCTAAACTGAGTCATTTATGTCATCAACATGTTATTGGGAAGATTGGGGGTCAAAAGCCCCTATTTAAACCTTTAATTCCATCTCTGTCTGCTAGGGGAGCACGAGCGTGCTTGTCCCTCGCACATTCATGCTGATCACATAAGTGAAGCACGGTCGTGCTTCCTTTTGGGCACGGTCGTGCTTCCTTTTCAGCACGGTCGTGCTCAGCTGCACGGTCGTGCTCCTCTGCTGTACGGCTGTGCTTAATGTGCTACCATTTTTCAGAATTCAAACTGGGAGCATGCTAGCACGACCGTGCTCAAAGCACGAAAGTATTGTTCTGGGTAGAGTTCAACACAGATTCTCAATCCAATTTTAGAGTTCATTAATCAGTTAATCTAAACTCATTTTTAAACCAAATTAGCCAATTAATATCTTAATCATAAAACTCAACAACAACAGCAACATCATCATCTACACCAATCATCCAATAACATCATCAATATAGTCTCATATTCATCCAAGAACTGACAGTAGCATATCAAGCATAACATGAACATAAACATATGAAATAACACATCAAAACAACCATGATCATGTTATTAAAACAACCAATATAGCATATCAAATCACACAAAACAATACCGGGGTTATGGGAACCCCTTTACCTTACACTACTCGCAAAGTCTATGAGTACACTACCCTTCTCCCCATACCTGGATTGAAGGTCGCTCCAACGTAAGCTCCTAACAGCAAACCGGTCACAGTTCCCAAAGCGGCTCAACTCAAACTCAAACCTTCTTTGATATACACTGACCAACTAAGCTTCCTAAGAGGCTTCCAAAACTCCACCACAGCAATGGGTAAAGAGGAAACAGGGAAGAACACAAGGGTAGCCGCAACAAGGTGATGGCTGCTGCCAAAATAGGGTTTCTAAAACACGTCCTCGATTTCTGTGCCACTATTTATAGACAGCAACAGCATGAAGCACGGTCGTGCTCCTCAGCCAGCACGGGCGTGCTGAACTTAGCATCTACGAGACGCAGTCCACACATGAGCACGGTTGTGCTCACTGTTGAGCACGGGCATGCTCAACTTAAAACTTGCAACACACTCCTGACCTTAAGCATGAGTGTTCTGGTTAATGAGTATGGGCGTGCTCATGCACCAGAAAGGGACTCTTGAACCAAAAATCTCACTAAGCCCTTAACCAACCAAACAACTTATAAAAAGCACTTAACGAAAAAGCAAGGTGTTACAAGAGTGGTTCTGATTTTGTCAGAAGCTTAGACGCATATTAAGAGAGATAGACGCTTCTTTGAAGTGTGATTTCTTGATCATGTTCTATTCTGTAATCTTGATCCTTCTTATTTCAACTTTGTTCAGAAGATAGTGTTTGTATTATTCCAATACTTGATCACGAATTTGACTGTGAACTGCTTCAGGCTTCTTGGTCTTCTATAAAAGCAGACAGTCTTCTATAAGAGTATTGCTTGATGCTATCTCCCTTTGATTTACTTGTTGGATGGATAAATCCTTTTTCTTTATTTTCCAGTGAAGATGACAATTGTTGAATTCTTTGCTTTCGTACCGCTAGCTGGTCTTCTTCACAGCTGATAAGTCTGATGTTGATGTAGTCTTATGTGTGAGTCAGACTTCAGACACATTGTACTTAGTCAGCTTCGAACCAGACGCTTGTATTTAAGCTTTTGATCCTTTCATAATCTTTTGTTGACTTGATCTGCTCAGATAGAATTCTTTGGCTAAACAACTCAAGTAGATGGTTAGCAATATTCAGATGGTTCAATGTAAAAATTGATTGCTTAATGTTTGGGTTCATCAAAACACACAAGGGCCACAGGAGTGTGAGTCAGACGTTTTGTGACTTAATATATGAATGTTGGTGGGAAATATAGAAATGGAAAGGATGAAGATAATAGGAGATGAAAATCGGTGGGTTTTAGGTGTGTACCCATTTGAGGTGAAGTAAGAAAATGAAATGTGATAGTGTAGGGAGATGGGGCTGCTATGAAATGCTAGAAGGGAAGGATGAAAAATATTTTGTGAATTTTGAATGGATGGTGAGAGATGAGGAGACAAGAAAGTAAGATCCAGAGCCTAAAAATTAAAGATCAAAAAGCGACGATTTTGATTGGTTACTCATGAGAGACAAAACTAATCTTTGACTCCAAGAAATAGAGTCCACGGCTCTAGGTTTGACACGGGACCTGGTACTGGTGTTGGTTTGAGACGGATGGATTTGATACATATTGTTCCACACCTAAAAAATATTCTAATTCATTTTGTCCGATCAAGTTGGGATTTTTAATTCCCAGTGTACGCTCTAACAGTACCGGTTAATACTGTCAACAATATTCGAACTGAGTCAAAATTCGAATTTTTCTGCCCCTAAAGTTTCGTTTAAATATTCCAAACATCTATGATAAATCATTTCCAATTTTTGAGCATTTGGAAAAATCAGGATGTTACAAATAGCTTATAACAAATAAGTCACTAGAGTTATTTAGTAAACGCCTATGTTTCTCACTGGCTTATACTGTATGCGACTTGAAAGTAGCATTTGAGCATAAAGATTATAGCTTATTATTTTTTATTTTATTTTCATCTTCACTATTTTAATTAAATTTCTCCTTTATCCTCTCGTAAAAAATAAAATAATCCTAATCCCTAATAAAAAATTCTAATGGTCCTTTATATATATATATATATATATATATATATATATATATATATATATATATATATATCAGAGCCTTAGTGCTCTGGTACTTCTATCGGTTACAAGCATTTCTTTCTGTGTAGTGTTGGTCAGCCGTAAGGGTGTTCCCGATAGTAAAGCCCGCAGGTTAGGGTCGTAAATCCGTTGGTTAGTCAGGTGGTCCCGGTGTCTTGGTAAGAAATCTCTGTTTCTGATATAGGTACTAGATAACTTAGGTTCAGTTGTCATGTCTAGCTTACTAAAGATGGTGTCTAGAAAAGGTAGAAGAAATAGATCAAACCAGTTCTAGTGAGAGTCTTAATTCATCTTTAATAAACGAACAACAAATAATTTTATCTGATATTGAATAAAAATTAAACAATTGGAGCATTCCATCAATAAATATCTCTGAGATTTGTAAAACAAAATTAATTGATAAGTTCAAGTCTGATTACATAATCAAGACTGTTGAATATACCATTAAAGTAGATAAAACTCAAGAGAGCTTAAATCTCTTGAATTTATCTATGTTAAAAGAAGACAAGTAAAAATATAGATTTTTGCATATTGGCTTAATACAAGTAGCAATAAAACCTCTTCATAGATTAAGCATAGATACACCTGGGTGTGTATGCCTAAGAGATACTCGTCCGGTAAAGTTCGAGGATCAAGTTCTTTCAATAATTGAGACCAATCTTCATGATGGTCCTACTTTTTTTAATAACTATCCAAACTATACCATGTCTTTGGAAAGTCTGGGGAAAAATAAACATAATATCAAATTAGACATAAAAATAAAGGAAGGGATTTTGAATCCAAATTCTTATCCAATGGCAGTAATATATAAGATATATTACAAAGCCATGAAAACAAATATTTCTCCTAAAGCATTAAATATTTCTTCAAAGGAAGATACTTTGCTTCTTCAAATCAACCTCGAAAAAGCAAATGCAGTCACTCCTAAGAGACTCAATCATAATGACGTCTATAGGAATCTTGACTGGAATTTACAAGAAATTCTGCCTCCAGAAGAGCCAGAACCCTCTCAAATGTCAATACCAATTGAAAATGCATATGGAAATGTTTCGATAAGTTTTGCGCCTTTTAGTAGGTGTAACTCTACCAGATCGTTTAGAACCCCCGAGGGATCTAAACAATCAAATAAATCAAGAAAATCAGTTGACTCATTTCATTCATTAAGATTAGCAGGAATAAGAGATCATCCTGTTATTCCTCAACCTGGGTTGAAACGCCACAATCAGTCCAACCAATAACCCAGAGAGAGTCACCAACTCAATCTGAAATAAACCAACGTTTTTAAACACATAATCAGTGTTTTGTTATTACAAAGTTTTACATTGATAAACAAAAACTTCAAAAAGAATTTTTGGAATCCAAAAATAATAATAAACGAAAATGGTTTTTTACTACTTTTTCACAACAAGAGATAAGACAATATAGGGAAGCCTACTATGCTTATCTTGAAGAGGTAGAGGATGACAACATTCCCTACTTTACTTGGTTTGAAAAACATTGCTTCAAAAATTTAGAAATAAACTTTGAATTCTGCAAAGAAGATTTGGAAAACAACTAAAGGTAAAGAAGTTATTTCCATAGTTCCTCATTTGGAAGAAGTAACTTTTCCAAATATAGATAATATTGAAATAACAGCATCTCCTTTCAAAGCCATGAAAGGAGATACAAAAACTTTAACAATTCAACATCTTAATCGAAATGATATAAAAAATATTCAACAACAATTGAATTTTACAAATCAGCTTTTATACCAAGTTGCTAATACTTCAGAGAATAATGAAATACCTTCAAGAGGTGAAACGTCAAAAAATCGGAAAAATCGATAATAACTCCTTATAAACTTTCAGATTCTGAAATAAAAGAAATAAAAATAGGAAAAGAATATACTAGCGACCTTTTAGAAGAAATAAACAAAAGACTATCTTCATTAAAAATATCTTCGCCAAAAGTAAATATGATAAATAATGAAGACATAATAAAGCTAGAAGAACAGTTTGAAGATAGAGGAATAGATATGATCAATAAGATAAAAAATACTTCAAAAAGCTATCCAACCTCTCGAAATTATTATCATAGACCCACTTTACCAGATATTCAATTTGAAGATAATAATCTTGATTTAGCATCACAATATACCAGAGATGGTATTGTAGAATAGAACATAGATGGATTCTTAGAACATCAAATAATGAGAAAACTGGAAGAAATGTCAATGGCAGCTACTGCCCACAGGGCAAAAAGAAATAATGCTCTAATTACAGTCAAATTATTAATTCAAGGTTTTACTGGAAGCCTGAAAGGATGGTGGGATAATAATTTAAGGGAAATAGATAGACAAACAATTCTTACATTTGTAAAACAAGAAGTAAGGAATAATGAACAAGGTGAACCCGAAACAATTCAAATAGATCAACAAGTAGAAGCATTAATCTTTTCAATTTCTCAAGCATTTGTTGGAGACGCCGATGTTTTTGCGGATAGATCACTAGAAATATTAAATAATCTTTAGTGCCCAACCTTAGGAGAATTTAGATGATATAAAGATAATTTTTTAGCAAAAATTTACACAAGAATAGATTGTTGACATTCCTATTGGAAAGACAGATTTATCTCTGATCTCCCGAAGAATTTTGCACAAAAGGTAAGAACTCAGATAAAAAAGAATACCCAGGGACTCCTTTAGAAGATTTAACGTATGGAAGAATAATTTCAATAATAAATAAAACAGGTTTACAATTTTGTATTGATATAAAAATGCATAGACAATCAAAATTTGAAAGTAAAACAAATAACAAAGAATTAGGAAATTTTTGTGAACAATTTGGATACGAAAAAATAACTCCTCCCTCTAAACAAAGGAAGAATAAACCACAAAAAATTAGAAATTACAAAAGATTCAATAAAGGTAAACAAATTGAAAGACCCTATAAACCTTATAAGAAACCACAGAATAAAAATTACAGCAAACCATACAATAAAGGTTTTGATAAAAATATTATTTGCTATAAATGCGGTCGTGCAGGTCATATAGCAAAGAAATGTAGAGTTAAACAAAAAAAAAAAAGAACTTAAAATGGATGATGAAATAAAAAATCAAATTTCAAAAATTTTATTATATGAAACAGATTCATCTGATAACTCATTCACAGATGAAGAACAAGACATAATTTATCAGAATCAAGAAACATCCTCTGATTCTAATGTTGGATGTCTAAGTTGGAGATGTCTTGGAGATAACTATGATTGCAAATTTACTATTAATGTTATTTCCAAAAAAGCTAGAGTCTTATTAGACCTACTTGGTCAAATTGAAGATCCATAAGTCAAATTAGCAATATTAGAAAAATATAAAGAATTAGAAAGCCAAGAAGTAACAACAAAAGAATTTTCAGGATATAATTTAAAGGATATTTTGAATCCTGAAACATTCTTTATTTAAGAACCAATAACTTTTCCCCTTTTATATAAAGAAGTCAAAACTTTAAAATCTAAAGTTTCTGACTTAAAACAAAAATACAAAATTTTACAACAAAATTTTCAAAAATCCTTGGGGCAAGGAAAAGGAAATTTCAAACTCCTCTTCAACGCGTTTTGAGATGATAATCCCAAAAAAGAGTTCGATGCTCTTTATAATGAGGAGACAAACTTCTCTTTAAGAATAAAAAAATGCAACAAAAATGGCATGTTAAAATAAACCTAAAAATTAAAAAATGTTTTCATCAACCATTCATTGCATTAATAGACTCTGGAGCAGACGTCAATGTATTCAAGAGGGACTGATTCCAACCCTGTATTATGAAAAAACACTTCAAAAACTATATACTGCTAATAACCAAAAATTACAAGTAAGCTATAAATTAGAAGATGCTAGTATTTGTAATAATGGAATATGCTTTGCTAGCTCATTCCTTTTGGTAAATGACACTTCAGAACAGATAATTTTGCGAACTCCTTTTCTCACTCAACTTTATCCAATACAAATAACTGAAGAATGAATAAAAATAATAAAAGGCAACCAAGAAATATGATTTGAATTTATAAATCCAATAAAAATAAAAGAGTTAAATAATCTAAATGAAAATCTAGAAGAAAAGAATTTCTTAACAATAATTCAAAGAAAAGAAAATCAAATAGGATTTTTACAAAAGGAAATCCTATATATAAAAATAGAAAAGCAAATTCAAGATCCTTCGATAAAAGAAAAAATAATTAAGATACAAAAGGAATTTGAAATAGAAGTTTGCTCAGAAGTTCCCAATGCTTTTTGGGAGAGAAAAACTCATATGGTATCTTTACCATATGAAGAAGGATTTCAAGAAAGTAAAATTCCTACCAAAGCTGGTCCAATTCAAATGAATAGTGAAACCTTAGAATATTGTAAAAAGGAAATAAAGGGATTTCTTGATAAGAAACTAATTAGGCCTAGCAAGTCTACCTGGAGTTGCACGGCCATCTATGTTTCAAATCAATCAGAAATAGAGCGAGGAGAGCCTCGAGTGGTAATTAATTATGAGCCTTTAAATAAAGTTTTGAAATGGATCAGATGCCCAATTCCCAATAAAAGAGATTTAATAAAAAGATTACATAATGGAATAATCTTTTTAAAATTTGATATGAATCATGATTCTATCAAATAAAGTTAGAAGAAAAAGACAAATATAAAACTGCTTTTACAGTTCCTTTTGGTCATTACGAATGGAATGTAATGCATATGGAATTGAAAAATGCACCCTCTGAATTTCAACACATAATGAATGACATTTTGAACCTTCATTCAGAATTTACCATTGTTTATATTGATGACGTTTTGATCTTTTCACAATCATTAGATCAACATTTCAAGCATCTCAATATTTTTAAGGAAACAATAAAAAGAAATGGAATGGTGATATCTGCCAAAAAGATAAAGCTATTTCAGACAAAAATAAGATTTTTGGGTCATGAAATCTATCAAGGAACAATAACACCAATAAGCAGAAGCATCACTTTTGCTGAAAAGTTTCCAAATGAATTAACTGATAAAAAACAATTACAACGTTTTTTAGGTTGTTTAAACTATGTCTCAGATTGCAGGGCACTCTTCACAAATGAATACCAGGTCCAAAGGTGGATCTACCCGAGGAGGGGTCCCACCTTCCCCTAATAAGTCGAAAGAATTAACTCCGGATTCTTTTGCCCCTTCAACCTTCCAAATAACCCAAAAGAATCTTCCATCAATCAAACCCACAAATGACCCCACACAAATCTCAAATAAATTTACCCCTTTGAGTGATGAGATAATTGCCAAAATAACCTCTCCGAGAGAACCTTTTGCCCTCAAAATAAAACCAGCTTGCAAAAAGCATGCTCTCCTAGAGCAAGATATTGGTAACCCTACAACTGAAAATCCTTGGGATATGTTACAACAACTTATTCCAAATGAATTTGGCTGGGTCCCAACCAGCAGTGCTACAAAGAATTTACAATTCTATCGGTACATTCTAATTAATACACATTCCGTCAAGATTGAGCAAGAAGTAAATGCTAACACCCCTGGAATAATTGCCTATATTGTCTTATCTCTTGTCGTGAAAAAGTAGTAAAAAACCATTTTCGTTTATTATTATTTTTGGATTCCAAAAATCTTTTTGAAGTTTTCGTTTATCAATGTAAAACTTTGTGATAACAAAACACTGATTATGTGTTTCAAAACTTTGGTTTATTTCAGATTGAGTTGGTGACTTTCTCTGGGTTATTGGTTGGACTAATTGTGGCGTTTCAACCCTATATTCAGGTTGAGGAATGACATGATGATCTCTTATTCCTGCTAATCTTAACGAATAAAATGAGTCAACTGATTTTCTTGATTTATTTGATTGTTTAGATCCCTCAGGGGTTCTAAACCATCTGGTAGAGTTACACCTACTAAAAGGCGCAGAACTTATTGAAACATTTCCGGATGCATTTTCAATTGGTATTGACATTTGAGAGGGTTCTGGCTCTTCTGGATGCAGAATTTCTTGTAAATTCCAATCAAGATTCCTAGAGACTTCATTATTATTGAGTCTCTTAGGAGTGACTGCATTTACTTTTTCGAGGTTGACTTGAAGAAGCAAAGTATATTCCTTTGAAGAAATATTAATACTTTAGGAGAAATATTTGTTTTCATGGCTTTGTAATATATCTTATATATTACTGCCATTGGATAAGAATTTGGATTCCAAATCCCTTCCTTTATTTTTATGTCTAATTTGATATTATGTTTATTTTTTCCAAGACTTTCCAAAGACATGGTATAGTTTGGATAGTTATTGAAAAAAGTGGGACCATCATGAAGATTGGTCTCAATTATTGAAAGAACTTGATCCTCAAACTTTGCCGGACGAGTATCTCTTAGGCATACACACCCAGGTGTATCTATGCCTAATCTATGAAGAGGTTTTATTGCTACTTGTATCAAGCCAATACGCAAAGATCTATATTTTTGCTTGTGTTCTTTTAACATAGATAAATTCAAGAGATTTAAGCTCTCTTGAGTTTTATCTACTTTAATGGTATATTCAGCAGTCTTGATTATGTAATCAGACTTGAACTTATCCATTAATTTTGTTTTATAAATCTTAGAGACATTTATTGATGGAATGCTCCAATTGTTTAATTTTTGTTCAATATCAGGTAAAATTATTTGTTGTTCGTTTATTAAAGATGAATTAAGACTCTCACTAGAACTGGTTTGATCTATTTCTTCTACCTTTTCTTTACCTTTTCTAGACACCATCTTTAGTAAGCTAGACATGGCAACTGAACCTAAGTTATCTAGTACCTATATCAGAAACAGAGATTTCTTACCAAGACACCGGGACCACCTGGCTTACCAACGGATTTACGACCCTAACCTGCGGTCTTTACTACATGGAACACCCTTACGGCTGACCAACGCTGCACAAAAAGAAATACTTGTAACCGATACAAGTACCAGAAAACTAAGGCTCTGATACCAGAATGGCAGTCTTATTGTTCAAACTGATGCATCAGATAAAGGACATGATGGTATCTTACTACATATCCTCCTTTAAGAAAAGAATATAAAAAACATAACAACATGGCATTTTAATTTTATTATCTCATTTTATTTCATTCAAGTAATTGAAATAAAAATAAATTGAAAAAATATTTTAATTTTGAGTTGATAAATAAATTTTAAAATATTAAAAGTGATAATAATTTTAAAATAAGCCTTTTAAAAAAGCATATGAACATGTCTTTTATCTCATTTAGCTAGTTCGATCTATAATTTTGTCAGACACATCAAATCCAATTAGATAACTTAACTGTTATCAACTGTCAGCTAACTTATCTGCTATCAGTTAGTTTTTATCAAAGAGAACCATGGTTACTTGTATAAAGTAAGTAAGTAAATGCTATCAGCCTTAACTTAATAAAGTATATACAAACCAACCTATTAAATAATCAATGGTTCATGGAAACCTTTGTTTATTTATTTTAGAGTCGTTTTCAAAGCAATTCTTAATTATGTGAATCAGGTCCGTCTAATGGTTGGTTGAACTGAAAAATTGGTGATTTGATCGCTTGACTATGCTAGTTGAAAGTTGTGACCTTTTTTATATACTAAACTATTAAAATTTATCAAGATCCATTCAAAGTGATGAAAAAGAAAATCAACACATTGTTATCCATTGGAATAGTTGCATTGTCATTCTCATAACACTTCATTATTTAAGCACTTATATAAGAAGACATCATGTGTAAAACTTTTATACCACAAGCTTTCTTAGATTGAGTTATTTGGTCTTTGAATCCACTTGAAGAAGCGCTTTTAATTAAACGTGCAAAACAACTTCGCGGTCATGCTTAATATGAGCCTTCCCACAAGGCTTCTCTAAGAAGCTGGAAAATTGACTTCATCAAGTAATCTAAAAATACCTTTCAGTGGTTGATAAATACTTATGTAAGTTTACCTAAACATTAATTTTTTATACCTAAAAGTCCTTATATTAGTAGAGAAACTTTAATATGTTGTAAGTAATGATATCCAAACAGACCTAAAGAACACTTTGATTTAGGGTTTTTCTCGTTCAACCTCTTCCTCAAGTTCTACCCAAAAAACCATTGGAGATTGGTAAGAAAGAAAAGAAAAGAAGAATATCAGGAAAGAAGGATAACATAGAAGGAAGTGCTAATCTTGGAGGATGATGGTTGTTTCAAGAAGACACAAAAAAAGTTGTTTCAATAAATGTTGGAAAACATAGGAATAATATGAAATTGGTATAACGAAAAAGTAAAATGAAATTTATATATTAGGTTTCCATATAATTGAATCTCCTCCGGTATAGTCAACAACTCTTATTCATAATTATGGCTCTGGGTATCCCTACCCCGTGTAGTTCATAGTATATATGTAATTTTCTTTTTTTTGGGCTTTTAGCCCCATTGAGCATAATAAAAAAATGAAATTTATATATTAGAATCAAAGTAATTCATCTTCTAACTAATTATAACTAAGACTTTTTCTAGGGTGAGAGTCCATGGAGAGTCTCTCACAGTGAGAGACCCAAAATTACCTCATACAGTCGGTAAATTGTCATGTTTCCATATTCTGTCTCTCTCTCCCTCTCCCCCTAAATCCTCGTTCAGAATTCAGAAGCACCATCCTCATCGTGCGTCTTCTTAATCGACCTCGAACCCCTTCCACGTGCTTAATTGCACCACAAGGAGGTAGCCCTTGCTGACGTGAGCGTTCTCGTTAAGATCATTGTAAACACCAGATATTCTAAGAAGATCGAGGTGTCATTGTTGCATGTGACTTTCCAGATGAAGTTTCAGTAGAGTTGGTGACGTAGACGTTGCCGTGGTTGTTAATGGTGGATGGGGAATCGTCGGAGGAAGGGAAGAAGGAAAGAAAGAGTCGATGACAAGAGCGTTGAAGGGACGGAAGGAATCGTGTACGACGACGAGGACGCAGTGGCAAGGTGAGTCGAGGGAAAGGCTAAAGAGGGAGACGTCAGAGGGAAGAGTGGGGTCATAGATAAAGGTTTCAACAATGTCATCTCCTTTCTCTCATCTCCAGCCGAACCCGAAGCAGGAGAAAACCCTTCCCACGATAACAAACCCTCTTTAACTCTGGATCCACTCACCCGAGTTGTAAAATCACCATCGCCACCTTCTATCTCAACCCTGTTCACCGCCACACCTTCTTGTTGGTCAATAACATCATATCGTTGCACCGATATTACGTCAAACTCTTCCACCATCGAATCCGCCACTGCCATTTTCTTTTGTTTCCTGAGAATTTTTTTACCGTGAAAATTTGCAATTTAGGAATGGATTTTGCATGAGGTACTTTGTATGGTTTGGATTTTGGTTTGGAAATTGATGATATGAAGCTGTGGGGAGGAATGGCATTGTGGATTGGTGCTATTGCCACAAAGTTTGAGTTGGAAGTGAACTGAGTTCTAATTCTGAGTTGAAAGACGAGGGAATCGACCAAACTGGTAACTTGTCTTCATCCATTACCGTCCAAATATGTTTTACCCTTATATAATGGTCGCAATTAATCTGGCACGGTAAGTGACATTAGCTGGTCGCTCACCCTAGAAGTTGCCTTATGACTAATTAGTTGTTTATCATTATTTTTAACATCCTGATAAGCTAAAAGATATATAAATTTATAATTTGGAATGAACAATACAATTTTTAAGAAAATAATTAACAATGACAATATACAATGAAGCAAGTTATAGTCACATCGGGCAATAATAAAAAAAAAACTATGGTATCTGGAAGCACAAGTGAAAATAGAATTCAAAGGATAAATAGGTGAAAAATATGTTAGCCTTCACTGTAATTCCCTCCTTACATTTGGGGAGAATAGGGAAATATTTCTTAATTTACTATATTTTATTAGTTTAATCGATATACATTCTTAGTATAAAGTTTTTTTTTATATTGTCAACCAATTAAAAATCAAGGTATAGATGATTTTTAAGGTAGTTAGGATAAGAGTCAAATATTTTTAATGATGTGTCAATTCTGATTAGTTGATAGTGTAAAAAATATTTACACTATCAATTCATACAAATTAAATCCATATTTTATTACTAAAATTTCCTAAAATCAGGTTTTGTTTTTCTTGAATAGTGGATAACAAATTTTTATTTATAATTAAGTTTTTCTTTGTTTCTATTTCTCATCACAGTTAAATAAAAACAGTGTAAATAATAATTAACTTTTTTTTTTAAAAAAAAAAGAGAGAGCACAACTTCGAGTGTGAGCAGTGAGCACAAAAAGTTGGATGCAGGTAGCTGAAGACGACATAGGTGTTCGTTCAGAATGGCGATTTCCGGAGATCTTATTAGGGTTTCTGCCACACTTCCTCTCTATCACTCTTATTCGCAATTCCCACTTCGACCCTCCTCTTTCCCTTCCCAAAAGGTTTCATTTTTCTCTCTTCTCTCTCTGTTTTTCAAATTAGGGCATTTTCGGAATCTAGAATTTGACTAGGGTTTAACTATGCCGGGGTCTTTATTTGCTTTAATCCGATAATTTCAATTTGCAAATTGCAGTGTTGCTTTCAGTTGTAGTACCCAGTATGAATTGCTATGTATTCATAATATAAGAAGGGGGGAAACTTGTTGCTATTTAAAGGTAATAAGATATATAGCATGTGTGGAACAACAACCTTGAAGTAACAAAATTGGTAAAGGTCCAATACTACAACAACAACCAAGTCTTATCCCACTTGGTGGGGTCGGCTACATGGATCATACGGCGTCATAATGTTATATCATGAATCATGTTAACAGTTAAATACGGAGACATATTTGATCATTGAGAAATGAAAAATACTAATTTGGTCCTTAAAAATCTCAAATGTATCAAAATAGTTCCTGATAGAGACCAAAATGTCCCTAAAAATCATCTTAAAAAGGACTAGTTTAACTGACATTTGAGATTCGTAAGGACCAAATTAGTATTTTTCATTTCTTTGGGACCAAATGTCTCCTTTATTTTATATCAAGAACCAGTTTGAGCCTTTACTCACCATTTTGTCTAAGTTCTGATATATTATCTTAATGTGTGCATATAGTATTATTTGGCAATTAGCATTATATGATAGCAAGTCTAGTTATCTACATTGTCAAGTAAAATGTGAACTTTTCTTCTATAGTGTTGTGTTTGGTCACATATAATATAACGGATGTGCAATGACACATGTCTGTTAGGTAGCATCTATGGTTGGCCTATATAGTTGTGGATTTGTGGTAAATTATAGGTGTTTTTCGGATGGTATAAGTCAGTGCAAATTATCACGTAAAAAAGGGGTGGGGATGGGGGTTGAAAAGGGTGGGTGAAGTTTTTCTGAGGTGTTACTTTCTATTCTCTATGGGATAGGTTTTTTGACATTTGGTGTAGTTAAATTATGTCTTTTGTCTCCCTTCACAGTTGGCTCAGTGCAAGAAGATATGTCATTAGCTAAGTTGATATGATAACCAGCATTTGTAAGTTGTAACTCTTAAGTTCATGGCCCACCAGACCAAAGTATAATAGGAGGGCATAACTGTTTTATTTTACCACCTTATTTGATTTGATTTGAGATATTTGTTACATATAGCTGATAAACATTAGGGAACATATATTTAGTTTTTCACCATTTTAGTTGGGCTGATCAACATACTTAAAGAAGGGCGAGAAACTGCATTTTTCCTTATTGAATTTTCACTGGGGGGTTCAATAAAATGTTCTTAACCTTTTAAATTGATGAGCTATTTTTATTCATATGCTTGGGATTTAGCTTCTTAAATGTTGCATTGTTGATAAATGCTCAAGCTTACCTATATATTGTTACAGATGTCATAACAAGAATTAGAAAGCAGTGGAAATGCCTTCTCATTAATTTCTTACTTTTTCTTTCTAATAGGTTGACTTTCATGGTTACTTGAACGGAGCATCTAGCATCTCTGAGTTCATCCCAAAATATCCCGGCCTGACAATAGTACGACGCAATATGCGCGGCTATTGCAAGCCAGTTTCTGGAGTCATTGGAGGTCCCAATTTTTCATCAAAGTCAGTTAGTCAAGAAGCCGAGAACTTTCTCCTTGATGCTGTTAATATGAGCTTCTTGGAGCGTTTAAATTTGGCTTGGAAGATAATTTTCCCGTCAGCAGTGTCTAGGAAAAGCTCCAATGCTAGGATTGCCAAGCAACGCTTGAAGATGATATTGTTCTCTGATCGATGTGCAGTGAGTGATGAGGCAAAGCGAAAAATTGTTAACAACATTGTGCGATCTCTATCAGATTTTGTGGAAATAGAATCACAGGATAAAGTTCAGCTTAGTGTCTCTGCTGATACAGATCTTGGAACTATTTACTCTGTCACAGTGCCTGTACGGCGGGTTAAGCCAGAATATCAAGATGTGGATGAAATTGGGACAATAATGAATGTTGAGTATAAAGACACCGGAGAGAGTTCTGGTTCTGTTGATGTTAGGTTTGATTTTTATGTGCCAGATGAAAGGTCTTGATTTTGAATTGGAAGGTATTGAATCTAGATTTCTTTGTCAAAAGTTTGTGTTTGAAACTATTACCAGTCAAGCCACTGTGGAGTCCTGTATATATTTGAAAATTGTAGGGTGGCTGAAGAGTTTGATGAGAAATTTTGTACGACTTTTTTCTGTTAGTTTGGTTTAATGCACCGCTGAACTAAACATGGTATGTTGTTTGTTCTTAACATTAATGATAGGTTTTTCTTGCTTGAGTGTATGAATCGTTATTAATGGTGTTGGTTCTCATTGGCCTGTAAAGAGAGTTGGTATTTTAAGCTTGTCCTATAATCATCCATTATTCCCTTATTTGGATTGCATATCAAGTTATAAATTTGGATCATAACCATGAGCAAGACATGTATGTATCTGGAAGCATATTTTTTCCTTTTAGAATGGGTGGCGATGTCCAAACATCTGCACTTATCAGTATTATAGATGTTGTATAAAACTTATATTGGATCTAATGCACTATTTCCATTATTTCCTTTCTTCAATGGATTGTGTTTTTATTGTAAAATACAAACTTCAAAAGGTAATCAGATCTTCACACCAAAAAAAATAAAAAAGGTAATCAGATCTATTATCTATATTTGTAATATTGAAAGCACAATGCAAGAGCCAAAAATAAAGGTTTAAAAAAACATGTAAATGTAAATATAAAGAAAAACATGCTAAATAGATACAACAAAGAAAAACAAGTCTTACATTTTCAATAAAGAACCAGAATATGGGAAAATAATCACCATACGTAAAAGAAACGTTTTTCTTGCATAGGTTGAATCAAAATCCAGCACTCAAAAATAAATTGGTTTCAAGATAGACAAAACAAAAATTGAAAACTTCACCGTGATTGATATGGCACACTTTATTAATGCCTTATTTATTTGCCTACGTAGAAAAGTAAAAAGATGGATCTCAGGGATTTGAACCCGACGTGAATCGAACACGCAACCTTCTGATCTGGAGTCAGACGCGCTACCATTGCGCCACGGATCCACAAGTTGACAACTAGCCTCAAAAGTTTATACTTATTACCTTATCTATTTGAACTCTTCAAATTTCAACGTTTGTTCCGAGCGGGAACATTCTGAGGTCACTGCCTCCAATTCTACTCCTTCCCACTTTGCTCCAAATCTCTGATGCACTGAATCTCTTCTGGGTTTGAAAAATGAACGAAAATTGCTCGCAATTACAATTCGAAACTCCAATTATTGACGCCATTTCCAGAATCAGATTCGCGCCCCACTCCAATAACCTCCTCATTTCTTCTTGGGACTCCGTAAGTTTCAACCTTTTCTTCCCCATTTTAAGATTTCTTGTTTTGGGCGCTTTCTACAATTTCTGAAAATTGAGGGGTGGGTGGGTCAATTTCTGTGGCAGAGTATTCGATTGTACGATGTTGACGCGTCTTTGCTTAGAGTAGAAGCTGCTTCAGAAGCTTCCCTTCTGGATTGTTGCTTCCAGGACGACTCGGTTGCTTTCACTGCTGGTTCTGATGGATTAATCCGAAGGTTTTATTCTAATTTATTGTTTCTAGCTACTCATTAAATGTTTAATAATTTTCATATATATATATATACTTAAAAATAAACCTTGGGTTCCATTTCTCATGATGCATAATACATAATATAATATAATGTCCAAGGAAGACCCATATGCAATTTTTTGTTACTGTGATTGTTGCCATAGTTAGAGAGCTTGAGATTGGTTAGGTTAGTTAGATGTTAGTTAGATTAATTTGCTGAGTCAGCATTTTGGTTATTAGTTAGTTGTTTTTTCTTGTATATGTGTGCCAATTGAGCTAACAAGTTGTGTATTTTGTGAGGATTAGTATTATATTATTTGGATAATTCATTTGGACAAACTATGTGTAATTTGCTAATAAAATATCAGTGTCGCGAGAAGCTGTCTGAATCAGTTTTTGTTCAAATTGCACTTTCCTTTTTTGAGTGTGTTTTGACTCCTCTTGAGCTAAACTTTATAGGTATGACTTGCATTCAGGAATTGTTGATACGGTCGGCAGCCATGATGATATAGCAACGTGTGTTGGATATTCCAATGAAACATGTAAGCTACCGACCCAAACAAGAAAATTGTCCCTTTTTCTATCTATGTCTGTTATAATTGTTACCTTTTATTGCTTTCCATTTATTAATATAAGAGGGCATATTAGCAACTAATATATAATCCTCCAGTAAGAGAATTGTTCCTTTACATGGTTTCTGCAGTTTCATATTTGTTGAGCACGGGATTCAACTTGATATATGTTACTAGTTAAGTTCTATGACAATCCCTTATGTATTATGTTCAAATAGCTGCAAAAACCAAATGATCAAGTCTCAGGTTTTGAAACAAATTTTCAAGCATAGGCCTTCGAAGCATAGAGATCAATGAATTCTTGATGGGGAGCACAGGATGCTATTATGATGGTGAGAGATAAAATGAAAAGGAAAATTGTAATTGTAAATCAAAAAGTAGAAGATTTCTTTTTCATTAAAAACATGTTTCCAGTTTCCATTTGCCATATGAATAAGTGTTGACTTGGTTCATTCTAAGTTAAATTGTATCTTTAAGCGTAAAAATAAAAGTGTTGAGATGTAGGTTTTGGGCAGAAAAAAAGTCTATTATGGTCAATCTGTATTGTCTCCAAAAAATTCATATTATTCTTGGCCTTGGTTATTGCAGACCAGTTGATCACATCAGGATTTGACAAGAAGTTATTGTTGTGGGACATCCGAATGGAGAAGGTTTCTTCATGCTTGAGAAGTCTAGGTGAAGAGGTGGACTCCATGTCTGTCTCTGGGTTTAATCTTATAGTAGGTTCTGGAGCATCAGTGCATGTTTATGATTTACGTAACTCTGAGAAACCAGTTCAATCGAAGGAACCATACAATGGTACACAATTAGGATGTGTCAGTTCAATTCCTTATGCAAAAGGTATGAACTATAATATCGTAGTTAATTTTGTCAACCGAGCAACAATGTACCTCTGAAAAGCTATGAAAATAGCACTGCTTTTCTTCTTTCTGATCCACCTTGAGAACTTTTTCAAGTTTTGTCATTTTTGTAGTTACTTGGTGTTCTAGATAGTAGATACCATTAATATTTGAGACTTAAAATTACTAAACCAACTGTACATAGACAGTCAGAGTTCAGGAAAATTTTTAAAGTTCGATGTCTTTGCAGGATTTGCAGCTGGGTCAGTAGATGGAAGAGTAGCATTGCAGATTTCCCATTCATCCAGTTCAAATGACATTGGGTAAGTTTCTGATGATAGAATTTCATATATGCATTTTTCGTTCTAAAAAAATTTAGAAGCATTTTATTGCCTTTCCTTTTTCCCTTTTCTCTGTTGTTGTGCCTAACCAAAGAACTTGCTTACTTGCTGAAAGAATAATTATGAACGCAGTTCACTCCAGGTGTTTTAATTTTATAATCTAACTTCCATTACATTAGTACTACTTTCCTCCATTCATGATTCATGATAGGATAAATCTAACAATGGACGAGAATATATATATATATATATATATATTTTCACGGCCACATGATGCATATGCTAAATTGCTAATTATGGATTTGGGGTTGATGATTTTCAATTCGCAACATACGGGTTTATGTTATGACTAAACACAATAGGACAGAAAATCTTTGGTGCTTGACTCCTATTTTGAGGGTATGAGAGAGCATCTAGTATGGTATCCACTGTCGAATTGTCAGTTCAGCCCTCATGAAACTAACATCTACAGCTTCAGTTTCTACTTTTTCAATTTTAGCTACCACTGACCATGAGTTCTTGATTGCTTGCAAAATCTTCTTAGATACCTGCCTTTCGGATGTCCTAATCTAACTGTTTGTGTATTGTTTATTTTGGATCCCAATGTTGCATGTCGGAAAACATTTGAGTTAGCAGATTCTTGTTAATGACAAGTTCTAACAAATTGCTATGTCCTCTGCTACAGATATATATTCCGGTGTCATCCAAAATCAAAGGATGCAAAGCATCACTTGGCATCAGTGAATGACATTGCATTCAGTCCACTGTATGTTCCTTCTTATCTATAAGTTGCCATTATAAATTATAAAACTTGAAACTTAATTAATTTAATTTCTGTTTAGTGTGTCTGGTGCTTTTGTCACTGGTGACAATGAAGGTTATGTTATCATGTGGGATGCTGAAAGTAGGAAAAGACTTGTTGAGGTATTTGCCCCTATTAAGTTTTTTACTTGTGTCTAATCACTATGATATTTGTAATGTGTTCAGAAACTTACTTACTTTATTACCATTTCTTAATTTCAGTTGCCTCGATATCCAAATAGTGTTGCATCTTTGTCATACAACCACGTGGGACAGCTTCTGGCTGTAGCATCAAGCTATACTTACCACGAAGCAAAGGAAATGTGAGTAATTCTTATCATATTTGTCCTCCACTCATATCTTCTGTATCAAATGTAACTTACCATTGGCATTGCAATTTTCCTTTTCTGTGTGCTTCATCATAAAAGGAGTTTCATATTATTTCTTTTAGATTTTCAAGTGTGTGTAGATACCCGTTGATCATTTCTTGGTGCCGCCAATATATTATTGATGACTTGAAAGTCTGAGCGCCTGATTTAGTATTTTATTGGATATTGTAAGAGAATGTCAAAGAGCTATTGGTGTGAACTGTGAATGATGCCCTTTGCATCATGACCTGAATCATTTACTCATTTTTTTGCTCTGGATTGTGGAAATTTTTATATATGCAGTATATTCTCAGAATTGAGAATGGATTTTCATTTATTTTCTTAATAAACCATGAAGTTTCTCTTTCTTCCTTTTACTCATCATAAAGTATAGCTTCTATTGGCTGCCCTTATGTTTTTAGGGACAATGTTTAAAATTTGGTTATGATAACTCTATTATTTGGTATGTACATCTTATTGATTTTCAAATATCAACTTCATTCATTATAATTTTGCATTTAGATTATGTGAACCCTTCATCTCACAACACTTGGACCAGGAAAAGCCTTGCTATCCGCAACGCCATATTACATGTTAAATGACCTAATTAATTCATATAACAACTAGGCTAGAAAGGTGAACATAGAAGTATTTTGCTTTAGAGTTCAACCTTTAATTATTTCATTTGGTATTGCATCTTTGCTACTGACAGAGATAAGCCTCCTCAAGTATTCATCCATAAAGTGGATAACATTGATGTGGGATCAACTTCATCTGCGAGTAAAAGTTAATGCTATGCTTGCAAAGGAAGGTAACTACTAACTAGACACACACCAGTGGTTAATCTGTGCTATTTATTTACTCTTTCCAATGAAACGGGGATTTATTGTTGTGTTCTACTAGTCTATTAATTTCAACCTCACTGTTTTTTTCTTTTTCTGGGTGGTGCCTGGAGCCTGACTTTCATCATTTTTCTCTAACAAATATGGGAAACACTCATTCCATGAAATGAACATAAAATGTTGTAACATTACTGTGTACCTAATTTTATTACCTAATACTAACTACGATTTTTCTATTCTATGCAACATTTCACATGTTAAGAAATCATAGATAGAAATATTGCTTTGAAAGTTGTGTATTCGATTCCGTAAAAGGTTAAAAGTTATTCACTCTTTCCAATACAACATTTCACAATTATTTTGAGTTTTACTTAGGAGCTTTGACTTGAACATTTCTGTAATAACTAATACTTATTCAATGTCATAAGCGATCATGTATCCTCTTCTCTAATTTTTTTATTTTTTTTTATTACAAGTCTGGTTTGCAGTAAATTTGGGTATCTAAACTGGAATAGTGACAGTAACTCACAATTGAAGTTGAGGGAATATAATCCTCATGCTTCGTATTATGCGCGCACACTCTTATGTGAATATATTGCGTGAAAAGGAAGGTTTCCGTATGTGTTCAATGGATGGCATTAGTATCTTTACCAGATCAAGATCGAAATTTTGCATGGATACGAAATTTTATAAACATTACATACAAAATTGAAATCTTTTTAACCTTATATTGAACTTAATTTAACTTTCAAAACATACGTGTGTGCGTGTATCATTTTCACATGAAGGGACTAAACAATTAGGTGTCGTCTATTCGAGCAATTGTTTTTTAATAGGCAAATGTTAATAGTTAGTTGTTATATTGATTTTTTCTCTTTTGTCAATGTTTGAATATTAAACCTCTTATTTGAGCACTTTTATAAACATGGATGTTTATTCAAAGTGTGTTTATTGCGAGTTTATAAGGCTCCTATAAATATTTTTTTAGCTTATATCTAAAACTTAAAATAAGTTAAAAAGAGTTTACAAAATCACCATAAATTGTTTTATATGTTTTTCTAATAACTTGCTTAATGTAAATATAGTGTGTTTGGATGAGTTTTTAGCAAACGTGATTTTGGAATGAATTGATTTTGGTTAAAAATGAGTTAGTGAAATGATTTATGTTTGGATGTAATAAAATGTTTTGTTGATTCAATATTACCTGACAAGTCATAAATTGTAGAATAAATTTTTGAATCCAACATATAAGCTACAAATTTTAGTTTTAAGATCAACTTGATTTTTGGGTTAGAATCACTTTGTGAATTGTTACCATAAAAGCCAAATATCAAAGGTATTCGATTAAATCATGTTTGACCATGATAAAAGTATTTTCCTGCAATTGAATCATTCGAACCAAACACAAGATAGTAGAACATTAGGATAAATTTATTTAACCAAAGTTTTTTTATAAACTCATCCACGTGTTTCGTGGGTATCAAATGGGTTTTAGAGAGCCGTGTAGAGATTAGATAATAGATGCTGGGTGGAATGTGGGCCTCACCAGCCTCACGTGTTGTAGACCTTCCAAGTATCTCCCGATAAAATAAAATAAAATCAATTTTATTTTTTCTCCCTCAACTTTTTCATTTGTACAATTTTAATTCTTTAAAAAAATTAATTATACATTTCGTTCTTCAATCTTTTCAATTGTATTATTTTGGTCTCTTAAAAATTTAATTGCATATTTAGTCCCCTGATTTATCGAATTGTTCAAAATTAGTCCTTCCGTCCATTATTAATCAATGTGCAATTAAATTTTTGAGGGATCAAAATTGTACAATTTTAAAAGTTGAGAGGCGAAATATGCAATTAAATTTTTTGAGGGATCAAAATTATACAATTTGAAAAATTAGGGATCAAAAGTGTAATTATAATTTTTGAGGGATCAAAATCGTACAATTGAAAAAATTGAGGGATGAAAATGTAATTAAACGAAATTTGTTCACCAATTTTTTTATATATTTTTATAATAATATTTTACTTTTAATTTAATAACAGGACTTTTATATGATTTCTGTTACGCTCGCCAGATATAGAAGAACATCTCCACGTGTTGGGGCCTCGTTACAGCGTTCTAAGTACGCAAATTCAACGTAACACTTACGTGAGTGGGCCCGGACGGGACCGCTTTAATATATCCAACTTTATGAGATACGAATAAGAAAAGCAGGTTTGACAAAAAAAAAAAGAAGAAGCAAGTTTTGTCAAAAAAAAAGCAAGTTTTTATTAAAAATTTAAGTATATTATTTTTTAAAATGTTAAATATATGTGGGAATGAATTTTTTTTCTAGACTCCTCGATCAATTTCCTCAGCATTCTTTAAAAAAAAAAAAACAGAAAAGCATGCCACACATGAAAGGAAATAAGAAAGGAATAGGAAGGAGGTTGAGGCATCAGGTATGTTTATCGGAATGAAAGAGATGAGAAATTATATTTGCACCAAATTTGAGAAATCATATCGAGTTTCTTTGGTTTTTTGATGTTTTTTTAGGACGTATATATATAAAGAAGATGAAAAAGTAAGTGAGAGATAGAGATAAATACATGATATCACATACGATGTCTGAAATTGAATGTTCAAATATCATAACTCAGAGATTTAGTTTAATATATACTTCTAAATTTAATGTTAGGAAATTTAATATTAGGATTTATATATAAAACACATTTTAAAAGGATTTTTACTTGAATTTAAACATTATATATCATTGGTGTAAAGACTTTTACATTGCTAACAGGGGCGTATCCATATATTCTTAGGGCTAAGGCAAAACTATTAGAGAAACTTAATATAATTTAAATTATTAATCATTATATTATTTTTCTAGGCTTTTGAAATTCAAAATCATTTATCAAAGTTTTATAATCAAGTCATTCTAAAATTTCATTTTCAATGAATAGCATAACTAACTCATCCAATCTATTTTGTAACATTGTTGATGTAAGATAGGATCTAAGTAATTTTAATTTTGGAAAACTTCTTTTAATAGTAGCAATTGTTACAAGTATTGTTAATAATATTCTATAAGCAATGTAAAGATTTGGGAAAAAATCCAATCTTTTAATAAAATTTAATATTTTTATCGGAGTATTAATTTCTTTTGTTACTTGATATGCATAAATAAAAACTCTCCCACATGTTGTGTTTGAGCCTTTGTTATGTTTGATGTATATACATATTAGATTTTGGATTTTTACAATAGTAGAAAATTACAAAGGGTCAATAGGTTGGTGAATGTGGGGATAAGGCAAACTGTTTTAGTTGCTTTACCACATACACGACCCCAATTGCTAATAATAATAAATTATTATATTATTAAAAATATTTGATACTTATAATGACTATCTTAAAGCCAATCACATATAAGATAATTTATGATCAGTTAATAGTATAAAAATATTATATTAATAATATATAAAAAATAAACTCTTTTTACTTGAGCGTGTAATTACATTTTAAGAAATTAATATTTCATTCACTGAATCAGATATTCTATCAAAAGAAGAAAAGCATTCAAATAAATAATTGGCATAGTTGCACTTTGCCCCTATTTTTGGTCATGTGTAATTTTGATCTATATGATTTTTTAGGATATTTGGTTTCCCTATTTTTTTAATATTATAAATTTGGTCATTCCGTCTAATGTCTGTCAATTTTTTTCAATGATTAACATTGAGGAACCACCAACCTCTGGTTTTTTAATTGTCAAATTATTCTCTTTAGATTTTTATATTATCATATTAATTTGTTTTCATAAAATCATCATATTATTTTACATAACAAAATTTATAAAACAATAAAAAAAAAGAGAGAAAGTGTGTCATATACATGTGTTTGAATTAAATGTGTAAAAAATGTTAAGGTCAATTATATTAAAAGTTGATTTTAATAAACCAACTATGTAAACTAATAATTTATAATTATAATATCTAATTAAATAAAAAGAATTGTTATGTATCAAATTAAAAAAAAAAGGTATAAAAGGACTAAAAATGTTATTCGAGTAAGTGCAAAAGATATATAACAATCTAGTTTGGGGTTATGACTTATGAGCGGCTTCTGCATGGGAATGCTAGTGCGAATTTCTTAGGAAATTGGAGATGCCCCAGATATGAAAATAATTTGTTTGGATGGCTAATAAAAATGCTCCCCTCACAAATGTTTATAGGGTTAGGCGTCAAAGGTTACTTGTCCTATTTTGTAGCCAGGAGGAGACTCTTATCCATTAAAGAATGTGGGCATGGTCAGAGCCTGTAGGGCCATTGTGTCCTAGAACAGTATCAGTCTCTATTCTCCACAATGCCTTATTTATGAATCGATTATTGCTAATTAGAGATCGTCCTGCTTATAGAATGGACTGTCACATTACCGCATGTGTTATGCATAGTAGAGCAATTATTGATGATGCCGACCAGACTAATATCGCAATTGACTAATCATGCCTTCGGTTTTTTTTTTTCGTTTGTTTTATAATATAACAGGATTTAGATTCTCTTATAAAAATGTCGTGAGTTCAACTTCCTCACTGTCATTATATACTAATTATTAATATCTTCCTATAGAAAAAAAAAAAGATTCTCTCCTATTTTATAATAACATGATATCGTTTCATCCAACCGAAAAAAGCAATATTTTAAAAATCAGTGGGACCATCAACCGAATACCAATCTAGTCCTGAAATTTCAAATGTGGAAAGTCCCATATTGCCTAGTGTTCATATTTTTTAAGAGTTTATAAATTACTTTGTGCTTTTTGTTCCCTTGAAATTGGCTCACGCCCATTAGAATTGATTTGATGTAGAGCAAATCTTTTGATTTGCCCCTTGTACGCACAATAATGAGATCTCATAGGTTTTTGGTTAAACTTAAATTAAAATTATTTTAATTTAATTTTGAGAACCTTATTTGTCTTTCATTGTTGCCCAGAACTGTTGCATTGTTCACAAAATCTTGGATTCTATATTGCCTGTTGTCGTTATTTTTCTTGTTGGTATGATATCTCGATTACCCATGGGCTTGTGCACCATGTACATCAACCTTTTAGGGCAATGTGCTTTCACACGCCTAAGGATTTCGTGCTGTGTTGAAGGTCACTTGGACAAATTTGAAGTGGTCGGATCATGAAAAATAACAAAAACTATTTAAACCGGCTTCAATTCGATTTTCGAAGTCATTCGATTCAATGTTGTAATTGTTTTTCTTTTAAAAAAACTAAATGAGCTTTTGGTCCAGATTATCTCGGGGTTCTAAATCTAATTGATTTTCATCTCTCACATTTGTTCACACAATCTCAAATTTGGAGGGAACCAGTGGTGACTAAGGAATCTATCTTTATGACGACGGCTTGGGTGGCAACAACGATGACACAAAGACAATTGAAGATCGTCTTCATGACATCTTGGGTGACCTATTTTTGGGCGAGCATTCCAATCTCCATTTAAGTTTTACTTAAAAGATCAATTTGAGTAAAAGTTATTTTTAAAAAATAAATAATCAGATAAAGAACATACATGACACTTATTCATTCTACTCCATTATTGTAAAGTAAAAGTCATTTTTTTGGTGCTAAAGCGGTTAGCAATAAATTCATAAGTATTTAAAAATATAAGTCTAATTGGAGAATAATTATTTATAATTTCATTATTTTGTAATTACAGTGATATAACTCTTAAAATATATTTATAAATTGAGTTTGTTCGGTATACACACGTAAATAATTTTTATACAATAGTGTATACCAATTAAATCCTTATAAATTTATTGTTTCCATCTATTTATGTCTATGTATACTATTATAAATGAGATTCTTCCATTTGGCCATTAATGTTATTTTCAAAATGACCATATAATTTACTAAATCACAAATAAAATGAAAGGACAAAATTGTAAAATAATTATAATAGAACTTGCGATTAGTATTACTTGACTATTCAAACATTCTTCTAAGGAAAGTGTTATCTCTCTTTTTAAATTGTGTTGAAATGTTTCCGACCTTTAACCTGTTCTTCACTTGATTTAAATCACTTGGGATCTAAAGTAATTTTTTAAACATTGAAAGTCTTAGATAAAAAGAATTTTTTTTTTGGTGCTCAAAAAGAAAATTATTATAACAGATTTTTTTTGAAAAAATATATGATATAACCGATGCATTTAGTTTCGAAGATACACAATAAAAAAAGTACGAATTGATCCGTAAAAAAAAAGTACGAATTATCTTGAACTATCTTCTAAAGGCATTACAAATACTACGGAGTATTTATCTTTTTCTTTATCAACAAATGGTGGTTGATAAATCAATTTGGGCAATGGGCATGTTAACCATTATGTAACAACTCTCATCCAAACATGTAAAAAGTTTGACATTGTGAGGTTAGATTCTTCTAAAATGAGCAAACCTATAAAGCAAGTAAGTAAGAATATGTATTTATTATTTACCCTTGATTAATTAGAATGAGTTGAGATCTCAATAAAATTGAATTAATAAATTAATAAATAATAGATATATTCTTACTTTCTTATTTTATACTTTACTAATTTTAGTAGAGTTTTATCCTCATGCAGTCATGCTTAACTTCATTTCATAAAGATAAATAAAGTTCAACAATTATCAAAAAAAATTGTAAAAAAAAAAAAAACAATTATCGGAAAAAAATGAATAATTGTAATTTTTTTTTGTTAAGAAGAATAATTGTAATTTAAATGAATCGGATTTAATCCACATACATTGTTAGTTTTAGATTGACAATCAATTAAAAATATTTTTTATACAAAAATATTTAACTCTTATAACAATTAGGAATTAACTAATTATTTTAGAAATCTCATATATAATTTTTGACAGTATAAAAAAAAATTATACTTACTTTATATTAAATTTAACTACAAAAATTAAATGCTTAATTGCAGTTTTGGTCCCCTATTATTGGTTATGTGCGATTTTGGTCCCCTGTTTTTATAATGTTG
The DNA here is from genome assembly GCA_030762895.1 of Sophora flavescens. Taxonomy (NCBI): domain Eukaryota; kingdom Viridiplantae; phylum Streptophyta; class Magnoliopsida; order Fabales; family Fabaceae; genus Sophora; species Sophora flavescens. The sequence goes on from CM061065.1 coordinate 131,057,287, forward strand.
CAAATTTGGTCATTCTGTCAATGTCGGTTAATTTTTCAATGATCAATGACCGTGCTGTCGCCACGCGCCAAAAAGAACGAGCGGTTATGAAAATAATGTAGTATAGAGCGACAACTCGGATCGTCTCTCAAGGACTCTTTAGTTGTTGTTATTATTAACAGAAAAAGTTAGAAATGGGGGGTTTTGGATTGAAACTAAAATAAAGAAAACAAAACAGAACAAAGAAAGAAAACAGAGCAGTAAAACAGATTAACAAATAAACTAAAGCGATTAACCTACTGCTTTTGGTTTACCAACTATCATCGGTTCATGCAATTTCCTAGCCCTAAGCAGATTTTAATCCCCTCCCGGTTGTAGCAATAATTCACAAGCGGAACCACTACTACAGATATATGTCCCTATTCCCGAATTAAGCAAACGGGGTTAAGCACTTCGTGAACTAAGCGAACACGAAACGTACACACGCGAATTAAGCAAACGCGATTATATATAGGAACATGAGATAAACAACACAACACAATATACTCTGAATTAAGCAAAGAAATATAAAGATGGCATTGAAAGGAGGAAATGAACAGGAAATACAAGAACTAGTATGGATAGAAACCAATGAAATAGGACTGTCTCAAACAAACATGCGAAAAAGGAAAGAAACAAACTTAAACTAGCTAAGACTAGCCAAAACCCGACTAGCCTGACTTGCCCACACTATGACTAACTCCTCTCTCAATATCTGAATGCTCCTTTTATTAACTTCAACCTCTGCCTCTTAGCTTTCCAAAGCCACTTAATTTGCTTAATTATGAATTAAGATGAGGGAGTTATGTCCACATTCAACTCATAGGGCAACTGAAACGCCTCTGACTTCACATGGATTAAAGCCCTTCAAAACGGCTCTGTTTGGAATAATGGTCTTCATGAGAGTTAAAGTTCTTTGTTTGATCTTTCATTTGCCACCGGTTTCAGTTCAAACCGACATCTACAGCCCAAGTTATGGCCCAATCTTCATGACCAGTTCAGGTTCCAGTGACAGCAATTATGTTCTGACTTCAAGGCCCAATGTGACCCACTATACATCCAATTCAGCATCTGAGTTCTTCATGAAAGTTGTTGGGCTTCCTTTTTATTACCTGAAAACAAGAAAATAGCATAAGTATTTTATTCAACTCTAAATCAACTAAATTATCCTAAAAATACTTTATAGACTCAAAATCTTACTTAAGGACAATCAAGTCTAATTTGGGTGAAAATGATATAAAATTAGCACAAAGCCAAGGTCTTTACTAGTTATAAAACCGGTCAACCAGAGGCTCATCAATCAACATAGAGGAACCACTCTACACACAAAACCACTGCTCTAAGCACATAGAATCGCTTTTTGAGCTTTTGTGGTAAAGGATCATATGGTGGAACAAAAAAAGCTTCGGAAAGGAGGGATAAAACAAGTAAATAGCAGAGAGGAACTGTTAAGTCTCTAAAATGTCTGATATGCATTTTCCTAAGTTTTGATGAGAACTAAACATTGGATAATGATTTAATTAACCTTCATATTGGTTGCTAACCTGTCAATCTAGTGTGCGGATTAAAACTGTAAGAATCATCCGTCCAACGCAAATAATAGAATCATCTATCCAACGCAAGTGATAGAAACTCACGTCCAACGCAAGTGATAGAAGCTCACGTCCAACGCAAGTGATTGAAGCTCATGTCCAACGCAAGTGATAGAAGCTCACGTCCATAAAAGTAAAAAAGCCAGCGTCCACTAAAGTGATAAAAGCCAGCGTCCAATAAAGTGATAAAAGTCAGCGTCCACTAAAGTGACACAAGCGCTCGCCTACTAAAATAACAGAAGCGCTCGTCCACTAAGGTGACAGAATCGCTCGTCCACACAAGTCTTTGGACTTGCTGAGTCCTTAATATGGCGTTCATCTACTTGGTTACGTTCAACCAGTTAAAGGAGTATCTGTCCAATGACATGGCATATGGAGCCCGTCTACTAGCTCAAATGTAAAATCTTAAATGGCTAGATGGACGCGGTTATCTTCAAGATGGACACGCTTATCTTATGAACGCGAATTCTGTAAGGATTATCATAATCTTATTCCAAGAACCAGTATCAAGAAAAGTCAGAAGTTACTCTCTCAAGCAACCTCAGATATCAGAACCAAAGACCAGTTAAAGAATGCTTCCAATGTGCTTTATTTCCTAGTACCTCTAGTTCTTACGCGAAAAAGGAAGTGTACTCAGCAAAGTACAAAAAGCTCTCTGCACAACTCTGATATGGTTGTATCACGATGCATAAAGCCATGATCCTTCATGTTAGAGTACAACCAACATTCATATTGCATTAATTGCTGCCTAGAACGACTCTATTGCATTTAATGAAGTTCTGCTTGAAGCCAACATCTGAGGGAATGTCTCTAACGGATCCTAAATGTTTGAAGACTATAAATACAGAAGTCATTGAAGATGAATAACAAGAAAATACACATGGCATTAAAGAGCCATTACTTCGCGCAATAATATATTCACTCTTTCATTCTGTATTCTTCAATCATTTGAAGTTAATACACAAACTTTCCTGAGCTTTACATTTAAACCACTCTCTGAGTGTTGGTGAAAGATCTGTCTGTGTGAAGTTGTATTTATTACAAACCAAATCTCTCAAACAAACCTGAGTGAGCCTGAAGAGGCTAAGTGTGCAAAGAATACTTGTCTTGAGCCTGAAGAGGTTGGGTGTGCAAAGAATACTTGTCTTGGAGCCTGAAGAGGCTAGGTGTGCAAACAATACTTGAGTCTGTAACCTGATCAGTTATAATGGATAAATCTTGGTGCTGCCAAGGACTGGACGTAGCTCTTTGCTTTGAAGAGTGAACCATGATAAATAACTGTGTCAATCTCTCTTTCCTTAAACTCTTTAGTTGCTTTAGTTTTCTTATACGTTTATCAAGTGGTGTGTTTTCCAAGGTCACTAATAAAATTTCATCAGACGAGCCACCCATCTGTCTTGTATCTTTCCACTCGTTTGAACCTAGCTTCTGTATGCGAAAAGATTTTAACTTTGTTTAAATTCTGATAAACACAATTCAACCCCCCTTCTCGTGTTTATAGTTGTCTATTTCAGTTGGTATCAGAGCTCAGCCTCCGGGTTGAGCATCTAACAGTGTAGAGGTAAAAGGTCCTGAAGAATAGACATGACTGCTGGAGCTAGTTCAAGTGGAAGTCACCAGACTGAAGGAGTTTCCCTAACCAGACCTCCTTACTTCAATGGAGAAAACTATAACTATTGGAAAGATAGATTTCAATGGTTCATTCTATCTACAAACTCTGATCTTTGGGATGTCATTACAGATGGTCCATTCATTCCCAAGAATGATGATAACAGTGACAAACCAAAAGCTCGGTGGACTACTGCAGAAAAGACAAAATGGGAGCTGAACCACAAAGCTAGATATAACATAATTTGTGCTCTCAGTCCCGAGGAGTTTGAGAAGGTACGTGCTTGTGACTCCGCCAAAGAAATATGGGACACTTTAGCTGTCACACATGAAGAAACAGAGGAAGAAGCCAATCTCTGTTTGATGGCCAACACTGACTCAGACTCAGATGATGAGGTACATCCTGACTATGATGAATTACTTGGTGCCTATGAGGATTTGCTGGAGGAATCCAACTGCTTATTTAAGACCTTCAAATCCCTCAAGAGAGAGTATGTAAAGCTCACCGGTGAGCATAAACAGAAATTTCAAGAGTGTGAGAAGCTGGCTAAAGAGAACAGTGAGCTGAAGACTGAAAAGTCTAATGAAGCTGAGATCTTAAGTGAAACATCACCATCTGAAGAAGTTGAAAAACTTCAACAGAAAGTGGAAGAGCTCACTTATGATCTTGCCAAATTTGTTAATGGTAGAGCCAATCTGACTAAGCTACTTGGCAGTTAGAGGCACTCTCTTAACAAAGAAGGAATTGGATATATCCATCAGACACATCATAAAGTATCAACTAAAGCTTATACAGTATCTGTTAAGTCAACTGTAACCAAATCTACACCTGTTTGTAACTTATGTGGAAAAAATGGACATGTTATGTCTAAGTGTATCCATAAGAAGAGAAGGAAGTCTTCACAGACTCCTAGAACTAACAGAAAATGACCCAGAAAAATATGGGTACCTAAAGATCAAATAATTTTTTGTTACAGATGTCCTCAATAGGACAAAGAAAACACCACGGCTGATACCTGAACAGTGGCCGCTCGCGTCATATGACAGGGGAAAGGTCTATGTTCCTAGACCTCCAACTTAAGAAAGGAGGACACGTTGCCTTCGGAGGGAATCAGAAAGGGAAAGTTATAGGAATTGGTACTATTGGTGGTAAACCCCCTCTTCCCTCTATATCTAATGTTCTTATGGTTAAAGGATTAAGACACAATTTGCTTAGCATAAGTCAATTATGTGATAGTGGTTTTGATGTTTCCTTTACCAAGGATGTATGCATAGTTAAAGACTGTCGTGGCACAACCCTCTTTTCTGCTAAAAGGCAAAAAAAAATATTTATAAGATTGAACTGTCTGATCTCTCAGATCAAAGTGTAACCTATCTGATGTCTAAAGAGGATGAGAGATGGTTATGGCATAAGAAACCAGGACATGCTAGTATGAAACTAATTTTTGAATTAAAAAGGAATAATCTCGTGAGAGGATTGCTTGATATTAGTTTTAAGAAAGATGCCTTGTGTGATGCATGTAAGATAGGTAAACATATAAAATCAAGTTTCAAATCTAAAAACCAAGTATCAACCTCTAGACCTCTTCAATTGTTACACATGGATATGTTTGGACCAGTTAGTGTTGCCAGCCTGGCTGGAAAAAAAATATGGATTTATCATAGTTGATGACTATTCTAGATACACATGGGTACTCTTCCTAACACACAAGGATGAGCCTTTTAAGGCTTTCTCAGTATTCTGCAAAAGAGTACAAAATAAGCAGGGTTTCTGTATTTCTATCGATAGAAGTGATCATAGGGGATAATTTGAAAATGAGCAGTTTAGACAGTTATGTGAGGAGAATGGAATCTCTCACAATTTCTTTACACCTAGAACTCTACAGCAAAATGGAGTGGTTGAGAGAAAGAACAGATCTCTACAAGAGATGGCTAGATCTATGCTCAATGAAAATAATCTCCCTAAGTACTTCTGGGCAGAAGCTATAAACACTGCTTGTTATGTACAAAACAGAATACCTATTAGGCCTTTTCTAAAAAGGACTCCTTATGAATTGTGGAAAGGAAAAAGCCCCAACATATCTTATTTTCATGCTTTTGGATGTGAATGTTTTATTCTGAATACCAGAGATAATCTTGGAAAGTTTGATTCTAAGGTAGATAAAGGTATTTTCGTAGGATATTCTGAAAAGTCTAAGGCTTTTAGAGTATACAATTCAAGAACTTGTATTATTGAAGAATCTGTTCATGTTAAATTCAATGATGGATTAAAGACTGATAAAGATCTATCAGATCTAGAAGATGATCTTGCAGGTCTTGATATAAACAAGCCAGAAAGTCAACAACCCGATCTAACCATAACAGAACCTGTGTCTGAGACTGAAAGACAAGTGGAACAGACGAGTCAACAGACAAGTCGAGATCTTCATGATGATCTCAAAAGGGATTGGAAGTTGAACACTTATCATCCTATGGATCTTATTATTGGAAATCCTTCTGAATGAGTAAGAACCAGATCCACATTAAGAGAATCAAGCAATGTGGCCTTTATTTCAGATTTGGAGCCTAAATGCATTGAAGAAGCTCTTGAGGATGAAAGCTGGATTCTTGCTATGCAAGAAGAACTTAACCAGTTCTCCAGAAATGATGTATGGACTCTTGTCTCTAAGCCTAAAAACAAGTCGGTTATTGGAACAAGATGGGTCTTCAGAAACAAATTGGATGAAGATGGTAAAGTTGTCAAAAATAAGGCAAGGTTAGTAGCTCAAGGCTATAACCAACAAGAAGGTATTGATTATACTGAAACCTTTGCACCTGTAGCTAGAATAGAAGCCATACGCATTTTAATGTCATATGCTGCACAACACCAAATTACCCTGTTTCAAATGGATGTAAAAAGTGCTTTTCTAACTGGTATAATTGAAGAAGAAGTGTATGTTAAACAACCCCCTGGTTTTGAGGATACTGATAAACCAGATCACGTTTTCAAACTTAAAAAGGTATTATATGGTTTGAAACAAGCACCTAGAGCATGGTATGATAGTCTCAATTCTTTTCTCATGCATAATGGTTTTACTAGAGGACAAGTAGACACTACTCTGTTCAAAAAATGCTCTAAAGAGAACTTTATTATAGTTCAAATATATGTTGATGATATTATTTTTGGAGCAACTAATGAAAAGCTGTGCAAGGAATTTTCAAATCTAATGCAAGCTGAATTTGAGATGAGCATAATGGGAGAATTGAAGTTCTTTCTTGGATTACAAATCAAGCAGACAAGTGATGGAATTTACATTCGTCAACAAAAATATACCAAGGAGATACTCAAGAAATACAAAATGGAAAATGAAAAGCTCATGAAAACCCCTATGCAACCCAATGCAAAACTAAGTAAAAATGATGAAGGTAAAAAGGTAGATCAAATTGTCTACAGAGGTATGATTGGCTCTCTACTGTACTTAACTTCAAGCAGACCTGGCATTCAATTTAGTGTCTGTATGTGTTCTAGATTCCAATCTGATCATAGAGAATCTCATCTTAAGGCTGTTAAAAGAATATTTAGATATTTGCTTGGAACTACTAATCTTGGTTTGCTGTATTTAAGATCAAAAGAATACATATTAGTGGGATATTGTGATGCTGATTTTGCTGGAGACATAATAGAAAGAAAAATCACTAGTGGAGAATGTCACTTCATTGGAGCAAGTTTAGTCTCATGGTCAAGCAAGAGAGGTAGACAACCATTACCCTGTCTACTGCTGAAGCATAATACATCTCTGCTGCTAGTTGCTGCTCTCAACTCTTATGGGTAAAACATCAACTTGATGATTACTCTATTTATGAACATAACATATCTGTATGGTGTGATAATTCCAGTGCTATATGCTTAACTAAAAATTCAATTCAGTATTCTAAGACTAAGCATATTGAAATCAAAAATCATTTTATTAGGGATTATGTTCAGAAAGGCACCTTTGATATTAAGTTTGTTAAAACTGAAAATCAATGGGCTGATATAGCACAGAAAGGTTTTTATTTATTAGAGATAATCTAAACATGCATTGCATTGTTGAATGACATGTCTGAATGTTAACCTGTCTGTGCTATATCTGTCATTACTCCTATATACATGTTCTTTTAACTAAGCATTAATTCAGGGGGAGTGATGATACAATAGCTTAAGTGGAGTATGCCTCATATGCTTGCTGCATTACTATGATTTTATTAACATGTTATCTTGCCCTTAACATATCTCATAAATAAAATTTGATAACCCGTTTTGATGTTGACAAAAGGGGGAGAATGGGAGAAATGAGAAATGTGATGGAAATGTGTTATAGAAGAATGAATATGATATGAATCTTAAATAATACATGGACATGAGTATGCTCTGATAGTTGCCATAATTGCTCGGATAAATCTTAAGTAAGATTGCTATGATAATAATTTCAAAGTAAAACAAGTCAAACTTAATGTCTGATCTAGCATCTGCATGACCTGTCCGCTTAAGAAAATTTCAACCTATCTGATATATGTTATTTTCTTTGTTGATATTTTCTGAGGTTCATTAAATTATCTCAATGTTTGTCATCATCAAAAAGGAGGAGATTGTTAAGTCTAAAAAATGTCTGATGTGCATTTTCCTAAGTTTTGATGAGAACTAAACATTGGTTAATGATTTAATTAACCTTCATATTGGTTGCTAACTTGTCAATCAAGTGTGCAGATTAAAACTGTAAAAATCATCCGTCCAACGCAAATAATAGAATCATCCGTCCAACGCAAGTGATAGAAGCTCACGTCCAACGCAAGTGATAGAAGCTCACGTCCAACTTAAGTGATTGAAGCTCACGTCCAATGCAAGTGATAGAAGCTCACGTCCACTAAAGTTAAAAAGCCAGCGTCCACTAAAGTGATAAAAGCCAGCGTCCACTAAAGTGATAAAAGCCAGTGTCCACTAAAGTGACACAAGCGCTCGTCTACTAAAATAACAGAAGTGCTCATCTACTAAGGTGACATAATCGCTCGTCCACACAAGTCTTTGGACTTACCGAGTCATTAATATGAAGCTCGTCTACTAGGTTACGTTCAACCATTTAAAGGAGTATCCGTCCAATGACATGGCATACGGAGCTCATCTACTAGCCCAAATGTAAAATCTTAAATGACTAGATGGACGCGGTTATCTTCAAGATGGACGCGCTTATCTTATGAATGCGAATTCTGTAAGGATTATCAGAATCTTATTTCAAGAACTAGTATCAAGAAAAGTCAGAAGTTACTCTCTCAAGCAACCTCGGATATCAGAACCAAAGACCAATTAAAGAATGCTTCCAACGTGCTCTATTCCCTGGTACCTCTGGTCCTTACACGAAAAGGGAAGTGTACTCAGCAAAGTACAAAAAGCTCTCTACACAACTCTGATATGGTTGTATCACGATGATAAAGCCATGATCCTTCATGTTAGAGTACAACCAACGTTCCTATTGCATTAATTGCTGCCTAGAACGACACTGTAGCATTTAATGAAGTTCTGCTTGAAGCCAACATCTGAGGGAATATCTCTAACGGATCCTAAATGTTTGAAGACTATAAATACAAAAGTCATTGAAGATGAATAACAAGAAAATACACATATCATTAAAGAGCCATTACTTCGCGCAATAATATCTTCACTCTTTCATTCTGTATTCTTCAATCATTTGAAGTTATTACGCGGACTTTCCTAAGCTTTACATTTAAACCACTCTCTGAGTGTTGGTGAAAGATCTATCTGTGTGAAGTTGTATTTATTACAAACCAAATCTCTCAAACAAACCCGAGTGAGCCTGAAGAGGCTAAGTGTGCAAAGAATACTTGTCTTGATCCTGAAGAAGCTGGGTGTGCAAAGAATACTTGTCTTGGAGCCTGAAGAGTCTAGGTGTGCAAACAATACTTGAGTCTTGATGGGGCTCCGGCAAGTATACCAGATTCATCGTCAAGTAATAAAAAGATCGATCCCACAGAGACCGTGATCTCAAATAACAATTAATTATTAAATCAATTGAATTGGACTATATAAAAAAGGATTTGGAAAAGATTTGATTTTTGTAATAAGAATTAACTAGAAAATCAGATATTTAAGAATGCAGTCAATTAAAATAGGAAAGCAAATCAATTAGGGGTTTTTCAAATCAAAAGAGATTCCTAGGAATTGGGTTACCAACAAGATTGTTCATGTTACCAAATTGACTACCCCTTGTTAATTATCAATATTGCTTTGAAGGCGAATTTATCCTTAATATAGTTAATGCTCCCTCTCGGGTTACAAAAACCGTGCCCAATTAAACCAACCCCTACTCTCGTGGTAATTGAATTTAAATTGAACCCTTTAGGTTTCGTGACAATTCGTGAACCCTCGAAGGGCCGCTTCTAACTCTCGTGATTTAAGTCCTAAGTTTGATTCCTATAGATCCGGTACCTAAGTTCTCCGCTAGGTTTCTCCTTAGAGTATCTATGACAAGTAAATAAGTGGCCACCAAATTTACGAGTAATTAAAGCAATAGAAATCAAATCGAAAGCAAAATCGAATTAACAAGAGACCAAACGTCAATTTGTCACCATAAACAAATCTTGGGCACAGCCCAATCCCTAGAAATAAGACTACTACTCAAGCATTACCATGTTCATATCAAGCTTGATTAACAAAAGTATAAAAGAAAACCTAAGAGAAGAGAAGAAGAAGAAGAGAAATCCTAATTTTGCCTAAGGTAGCAGCACAAAAAAGTCCCCTATTTTCGAGTTTTTAGGTCCTATTTATAAGGTAGGGTAACTTACATCCCAAGCAATTACAAAATCAGATAAAATCAGTTTTAAAATCCAGATATTGCGCGTCACGACCGTGATGCCTGTCACGGCCAGGCCGTGACAAATTCTGACTTGGAATGGCTTCACTGCTGGGTCTGTCACGGCCGTGACCACCATCACGCCTAGCCGTGATCAGTTCTGCCTCTGAGGGTCTGGTTCAGTTGACATGTCACGGTCGTGATGGACATCACGGCCAGGCCGTGACCAGCTCTGACTTTTCCATTCTTTCTTTTCTGCTCTACTCGATCATGGTCGTGATGGCTGTCATGGCTAGGCCGTGATGGGCTCTGTTTGGCTCATTTTCCTTACTTTTCAAGCTCCTTCTTCATGCAAGCTCCATCATGATTAATCTTGAGCATTTTAATGCTCAATTCCTTCACATAAACACCACAAAACCGCCATACCCGTTCCAAGGTAAAAACTAACAAAAATCAAATTAAATATGCCTAAACTATATGAAAAGGCATGCAAAATGTCACTGAAATATGAGATGAAATCACACTCATCAAACCACCCCAAGCTTAAGATTTTACTTGTCCTCAAGCAATTACCAAGGCCAGACAAGATAAACAGTCAGAGCATGGACAGTGAACCAAGAAACCGAGTAACTAATCCAAATTACAGGCATATTCAAATAAGTAACCAAGAGGCAATCAATTTCAAGTCCAATTAGAAGCTTAGGTTTTCTAGATTCATGCCTCTTACTAATTCGGGCACTCTTCTCACCTCACTCAAGTGTTTAAGGATATTTGACAATTCACTCAATTTTCTCAAGGAAGGTACCATACCATAAGCTTGACTATTAACCAAATCTCTACTTTAATGAAAACACGTAAGAATCAAGAGATCTTTTATTTTGGTTGTAATGGGGCCATTTGATTAATTGTTAGGTGGGGAAATCAAGAAAGGGAAAATTCAAGAAGGCTAAACAAAATATCAAACAATGCAAAGCATGACAACCTTCTAAAATATCTTTTTGGGCTTTAGTTCACTTTTCCACCTTTCTTTTTTTTTTCTGTTTTATTTTATTTCTCACTTTTTTTTTCTCATCCCCTTCTCCATTTTTTTGTTTATTTTGTTTTATTTATTTGGATAAGGGGAGATTTTAAACTTAAGAGAAATATTTTTCTACTTTCTCATCCCACAATTTATTTTTCAAACTACCTTTTTGCCCTTTTTGCAATACTTTAAAAGGTGTCATACCAAGCATCATTCATCAAAATAAATCAAGGTACCAAGAAAAGTATTTTATTCTTTTAGGCTCAAAATTGGGCAACTAAGGGGTAGCATTTAATCAGTCAAAGCTCAGAAGGCTAGAAAAATACCTAGTGCCTCAATCATTTTCAAATATGTTTTCAAAAAATTTTAGTTTCAAAACGGTTTCAAGTCAAAGTTCTAGAGAATACAATCCAAGAGGAATAAAACACTCAATCACAAAGAATGAAGAAGATTTAATGAGTACCCCTTTTAGGCTCAAAAATCTCACATTTAGTAGTTTAAAATCAATGAGAAACACAAATCCAAGGAACCACATGCTAATTATCAACTATCATAAGATCATCTCAAGCATTTTTATTTTTAGCCTATCACAAGAATACAAAAATTGGGTTAAAAAATTCACTGTCTCAATTCATTTGGCACCACGTTCTCACAATTGGATGCATATTCTAAGCAAGGGGCAATCTAATCATGTGATTATTCAAAATTATGCCTATATGAATGCAACATGAAAAATGCAAAAAATGTAAAAATACCCCTACCCCAAGCTTAAAAACTTACATTGTCCCCAATGTAAATAATCAAGTCGGAGAGAGGAGAAAAATGGAACAACTCACCGAGGTGGTGGAGGGTGTTGGCTCAAATGCTAGTCAAAGAGCTGCTGGAAGACAGGTCACGGCCGTGATGTTCATCACGGCTGGGCCGTGATCAGTTCCAGTGTTAAGCGAGTACCCATCATGGGCGTGATATACATCACGGCTGGGCCGTGATCAATTCGGGTCTATAGGAGCTGGCCTTTCACGGCCGTGACTTTCATCACGGCTAGGTCGTGGTACATTCTTATCTTCATCTGTTGGCGAATCACGGCCGTGACTACCGTCACGGCTAGGCCGTGATCAATTCTGACTTTATTTTTTTCATGCCTTTTTGCTCTTCCTGCCTTTATACCCTGAAAATACTTGGCAAAACCATCAATTAGTGATCTTTCTACTCTTAATCTTCTCAAATTATTCAAAAACAAAATTCAAAAACAAATGGAAAAGGGAAAGAAAACTTGGGTTGCCTCCCAAGAAGCGCTTATTTACGGTCTTAAGCTTGACCATATTTCCTTGGATTAATCGGGATCAGCTGGGCTTGGATGTGCAAGAACACCTCTCTTCCATGGAAGTCCTTCAAAGAGCCTATTTTGTTCGTATGGCCAATTGCGCTTTCGCTTTGCTCTTTTCACTCTGAGTTTCATGGCCTTACTTCCTTATGGGGGAAGTTTTAACTCCACATGTTGAGCAACTCCTGGTTCATCTTTATTTGGTGCATCATTTGTCATGCAAAGTTTGGGAGTTGCTTCCATGTTAAGCTCTTCCTTCACCTTTGGGGGCATTATCTCAATCATGCACACATGACTCTCAAAAGGAGGGTTGTTATATGAGTTAGTCAAATCAAAATTCACCCTACCTTCCTCTACATTCAAGGAGAGATTACCATTTTTTACATCTATTATCGCTCCAGCTGTGGCCAAGAATGGCCTTCCAAGAATGATGGGGAATTTAGAATTCCCGTTCATGTCCAACACCATGAAATCGGTAGGAATGAAAAATTTCCCTACCTTTATGGGAACATTCTCTAGTATGACTAGGAGTTTTAGTTGATCCATCCGCAAATTGTAAAGAGGACTTGGATGGACTCAATTCCTTGGTTCCTAACCTCTTACAGATAGTAAGCGGCATAAAACTTGCACTAGCCCCTAAGTCACATAAGGCTTGATCTATTTTTAATTCTCCAATTGAGCAAGCAATAGAAAAACTTCCTGGATCTTTTAGTTTATGAGGCATATTAGTTTTTATCACGACATCACGCTCCTCAATTAAGCTCTTAGTTTCTTTTTCTACTTGTATTTTCTTGACCAACCTTTGTGGGAAAGGTATTGGGGGTTGGTAAGGTGGTGGAGGGACATACTTTGGCTCTATCTCTTTATGTTCACTCATGTCCTCCTCGCATTCCACATCCTTTTCAATTACCCCAAGCTTATCATCCCTTAAGTATATAGCATTACAGTGCTCATTGGGATTAACTTCGGGTTGTCCTGGAAATGTACCCTTAGTTCTAGAATATGTACTAGCTTGTTGGGAAATCTGAGTTTCTAACATCTTATTATGGATGGCTAATTTATTTACCTTAGATGCTAACTCTTTTATTGCCTCATTGACTGCCCTACCTTATTGCCTAAACTCTTCATTTTGCTTTGTTTGAGTTTCCACAAAATTTTCCAAAAGAGACTCAAATTTAGACTTTTGTACCTGAGGATACCCTGATGCGGGTTTCCTATTACCTTGGGCTTCCTAGAATTCGTGGTTCAACGTGTTGAAATAGACAACTATAAACACGAGAGGGGGGGGGGGGGGGGGGTTGAATTGTGTTTATCAGAATTTAAGCAGAGTTGAAATCTTTTCACAAACAAAAAGCTGGATTTGGACGAGTGTAAGAATACAGGATGGACGGGTGACTTTTTCAAGCACACCACTTGATAGACGTAAGAAAACTAAGGCAATTAAACAGTTTAAGGGAAGAGAGATTGACACGGTTATTTATCCTGGTTCACTCTTCAAAGCAAAGAGCTACGTCCAGTCCTTGGCATCACCAAGATTTATCCACTATAACTGATAAGGTTACAGACTCAAGTATTATTTGCACACCTAGCCTCTTCAGGCTCAAGACAAGTATTATTTGCACACCTAGCCTCTTCAGGATCAAGACAAGTATTATTTTCACACCTAGCCTCTTCAGGCTCACTCTGCTTTGTTTGAGAGATTGGGTTTGTAATAAATACAACTTCTCATAGGCAGATCTTTCACTAACACTCAGAGAGTGGTTTAAATGTAAGGCTTAGGAAAGTCTGCGTAATAACTTCAAAATGATTGAAGAATACAGAATAAAAGAATGAAGAAATAAATGCACAGAGTAATGGCATTTTTAATGCAATGTGTATTCTCTTCTTCTTCATCTTCAATGGCTTCTGTATTTATGGTCTTCAAGCATTTAGGATCCGTTAGAGACATCCCCTCAGATGTTGGCTTCAAGCAGAACTTCATTAATTGCAATAGAGTCGTTATGGGCTGTCATTAATGCAATAGAGTCGTTCTGGGCAGCCATTAATGCAATAGAGTCGTTGGTTGTACTCTAATATGAAGGATCATGGCTTTATTCATCGTGATACAGCCATATCAAAGTTGTGCAGAGAGCTTTTTGTACTTCACTGAGTACACTTTCCTTTTTGTGTAAGGACCAGAGGTACTAGGGAATAAAGCACGTTGGAAGCATTCTTTAACTGGTCTTTGGTTCTGATTATCCAAGGTTGCTTGAGAGAGTAACTTTTGACCTTTCTTAATAATTGTGAAACTGAGTAGGAGAGAAGGCTTCAAGTCTCTTTCTGGTTCTTGAACTAAGATTCCGATAATCCTTATAGAATTCGCGTTCATAAGATAAGTTCTTCTATCTTGAAAATAATCGCGTCTATCTAGTCATTTGAGTTTTCATTCGGGTTAGTGGACGAGCTCCATAGCAAGTCCAAAGACTAGTGGACGAGCGCTTCTGTCACCTTTAGTGGACGAGCACTTCTATTACTCTAGTGGATGAGAGCCTTTGTTACTTTAGTGGACGAGAGCCTCTGTTACTTTAGTGGACGAGAGCCTCTGTTACTTTAGTGGACGAGAGTCTCAGTTACTCTGGTGGATGAGAGTCTCAGTGACTCTGGTGGACGAGAGTCTCGGTTACTCTAGTGGTCGAGAGTCTCAGTTACTCTGGTGGACGAGCTCCATTTGCCACGTCATTGGACGGATACATTCTGACCTTAATGGACGAGCTCCATATGCCACGTCATTGGACGAGCCATTCTGACCTTAATGGACGAGCTCCAATTGCCACGTCATTGGACTAGCCATTCTGACCTTAATGGATGAGCTCCATATGCCACATCATTGGTCGATCCATTCTGACCTTAATGGACGAGCTCCAAATGCCACGTCATTGGACGAGCCATTCTGATACTTTTATGGACACGCTGTTCTGATACCTTAATGGACGCGCTGTTCTGATACTTTAATGGATGCGCTCCAAAAGCCATATTAGTAGACGCTAGCTTTCATCACTTTGATGGACGCAAGTTTCTATCTCTTGGGTTCTGGACGTGCGCTGCAATCACTACAGTGTTGGACGTCTGCTTGTTTACACTTTGTTGGACGTCTGTTTGTTTCACTTTGTTGGACGTCTGTTTGTTATATTTAATCTGCACACTCGATAGACATGTTAGCAACCAATATGAAGGTTAATTAAATCATTAACCAATATTTAGTTCTCATCAAAACTTAGGGAAATGCACATCAGGCATTTTAGAGACTTAACACGTGTTGTTGTAGTTCCCATAGGAGAGATAAGGGCTATTCTTCCTTCCTTGGTTGTAAGAACTTGGGGGAACATAGTTTGGCAACTTCGGGTTCGTGTTATAGAAATTGTGACAAGAGTTCACTTGTTCCCCCGAAGCACCGGATCCAGGAGCAATACCATGTGGGCACTCCATTATGTCATGTCCCTGCATTCCACAAATCTCACAAACAACATTAGCAGCACCTATTGAACTCACATTAGCCTTTTCAAGCTTATCAAAGCGTTTATTCAGTGAGTCAATTTTAGACATAATTAGATCAGTGCTATTCATTTCAAACTTACCCCCCGAAATCTTTTTCGGGTTATTACCTCTTTCCGAACCCCATTGGTGATAGTTGGTGGCTACGTTTTCAATGATATTGAATGCTTTAGTCAGAGGTCTATTCATAAAGGCTCCACCAGCTACAGAGTCAAGTGACACATTCAAAGAGTAATCCAATCCGTTGTAGAAGGTATGAACTAACAACCACCTCTCGAGCCCATGATGTGGGCAAGACTCCAACAATCCTTTGTAACGATCCCAAGCTTCGGATAAGCATTCTCCGTCCTTTTGGAAGAAGCCGGTGATCTGAGTTCGTAGGTAAGCAGTCTTGGATGGAGGGAAGAATTTCTCCAAGAATGCCTGCTCTAGTTGGTCCCAAATTGACAAGGTATTAGCGGAAACTTGCTTCAACCAAGTTTTTGCCTTTCCAGTCAGAGAGGATGGGAATAACCTCAGGCAGATAGCATCAATCGGGGCACCATGAATTCTAATTGCATCGGTGAACTCCAACAATGTCTCCACATGATTAGTCGGGTTCTCCGAGGGTAATCCTCCAAATTGATGTTGCCTAATCATGCCAATTAGCATATGCGGTATAGTGTAGTTCTCCGCCTCAATTTCTGGCCTAGCAATCCCAGTTCGTAAGCCCCAAGCATTCGGGGCTGCGCAGTCCTTCAGTGGTTTGGTATCCGGTAGATTCGCCATGAGTGGAATGAGAATCAACCTCCCTCTCTCTCTATTTGTCTTTGTAGTCTCCCACGTCTATGAAAGGTCCTTTCGATCTCGGGGTCAACTTCAATGAGATTTCCAAGACTTCGGGATCTTCGCATAAAAATACCTGTAAAGAGAGATGGATACTAGAAAAAAAAAGAAAAAGAGATAAATGAAAATAATAATAATAATAAAAAAGGCCCAGAAAAATCAATTTGAAAATTAAATTGAGATTCAAGAAAGCACAGTCCCCGGCAACAGCGTCAAAAACTTGATGGGGCTCCGGCAAGTATACCGGATTCGTCGTCAAGTAATAAAAAGATCGATCCCACAGAGACCGTGATCTCAAATAACAATTAATTATTAAATCAATTGAACTGGACTATATAAAAAAGGATTTGGAAAAGATTTGATTTTTGTAATAAGAATTAACTAGAAAATCAGATATTTAAGAACGCAGTCAATTAAAATAGGAAAGCAAATCAATTAGGGGTTTTTCAAATCAAAAGAGATTCCTAGGAATTGGGTTACCAACAAGATTGTTCATGTTACCAAATTGACTACCCCTTGTTAATTATCAATATTGCTTTGAAGGCGAATTTATCCTTAATATAGTTAATGCTCCCTCTCGGGTTACAAAAACCGTGTCCAATTAGACCAACCCCCTACTCTCGTGGTAATTGAATTTAAATTGAACCCTTTAGGTTTCGTGACAATTCGTGATCCCTCGAAGGGCCGCTTCTAACTCTCGTGATTTAAGTCCCAAGTTTGATTCCTATAGATCTAATACCTAAGTTCGCCGCTAGGTTCCTCCTTAGAGTATCTATGACAGGTAAATAAGTGGCCACCGAATTTACGAGTAATTAAAGCAATAGGAATCAAATCGAAAGCAAAATCGAATTAACAAGAGACCAAACGTCAATTTGTCACCATAAACAAATCTTGGGCATAGCCCCAGTCCCTAGAAATAAGACTACTACTCAAGCATTGCCATGTTCATAACAAGCTTGATTAACAAAAGCATAAAAGAAAACCTAAGAGAAGAGAAGAAGAAGAAGAGAAATCCTAATTTTGCCTAAGGTAGCAGCCCAAAAAAGTCCCCTATTTTCGAGCCTCTAGGTCCTATTTATAAGGTATGGTAACTTGCATCCCAAGCAATTACAAAATCAGATAAAATCAGCTTTTAAAAATTCAGATATTGTACGTCACGGCCGTGATGCCTGTCACGGCTAGGCCGTGACGGATTCTGACTTGGAATGCTTCGCTGCTGGGTCTGTCACGACCGTGACCACCATCACGGCCTAGTCGTGATCGGTTCTGCCTGTGAGGGTCTGGTTCAGTTGGCATGTCACGGCCGTGATGGACATCACGGCCTGACCATGACCAACTCTGACTTTTCCACTCTTTCTTTTTAGATCTACTCGATCGTGGCCGTGATGGCTGTCACGGCTAGGTTGTGATGAGCTCTGTTTGGCTCATTTTCCTTGCTTTTCAAGCTCCGTCTTCATGCAAGCTCCATCATGGTTAATCTTGAGCATTTTAATCCTCAATTCCTGCACATAAACACCACAAAACTGTCTTACCCGTTCCAAGGTAAAAACTAACAAAAATCAAATTAAATATGCCTAAACTATATGAAAATGCATGTAAAATGTCACTGAAATATGAGGTGAAATCACACTCATCAAGTCTGTAACCTGATTAGTTATAGTGGATAAATCTTGGTGCTGCCAAGGACTGAACGTAGCTCTTTGCTTTGAAGAGTGAACCAAGATAAATAACTGTGTCAATCTCTCTTTCCTTAAACTCTTTAGTTGCTTTAGTTTTATTATACGTTAATCAAGTGGTGTGTTTGTCAAGGTCACTGTTAAAATTTCATCAGACGAGCCACCAAACTGTCTTGTACCTTTCCACTCGTTTGAACCTAGCTTCTGAATGCGAAAAAATTTCAACTTTGTTTAAATTCTGATATACACAATTCAACCCCTCCTTCTCGTGTTTATAGTTGTCTATTTCAGGAACCACTGAATCATGTTGAATCGGAGACGCAAATGAGGGAAAACATCACCAAGAGGTTGTGTGTGCTTAGAGGAGTGGTTCCTCTATGTTAATCATCGAAAAAAATTGATAGACATTGGACAGAAAGACCAAATTTGTAATATTAAAAAAATTGGAGGATCAAATATAAATGAAAAAAACTTTTAAGAACAAAATCGCACACTATCAGTAACATGAAGACCAAAATTGCAATCGAGGCAAAATTAAAATACAGAAGAAAAAAGGGTAGCATCTTTTCTAAACGAGATTCTTGTATACTTGCAGTTGCGAGTATTATTTATTTAATAAAAGCATCGCATAACACGTAACATCTTATAATAAAAGTATTATAAAAAAATATATTTATAAAAAAAAAGTATTGTAAAAAAATTTACGTTGTCAATCATTACAAATTATGATATGAATAAATTTTTTTTATGAAAAAAATTTAGATGAATTGGATTATGGGAATTCATCATGATGCCTTAAGACTTAAAAAGTGTTTACAGATAGATTATCTACTAACGAGGTCCTCACATTAATGGTAGGATTTGAACTCATGATCTTGTGGATTACGAGATCCTTACCAACTAGATCAACCTGTTATCAACTTAACAACTAATTTTATCAAACACTTTAAATTTAAACATTAAACTTATCCACTATCAACTACCTTATTCACAATTTATTATAAGCTGGTCGACTATCTTCTAATTTATCCATTATATGTTTTTTTTTTTTTGATAAATTATCCGTTATATGTTAGTCTTTAGTTTTTAGAAAAAAAAAAGATAAGATAAAAACCATAATGATAATAGTGTAGAAATATTAAAAACAATAAACAATTTTTTATAAATTTCCGAGAATAATTATGAGTATTTAAGAATTTATCGGCGTGTTGTGTGCACTGTGTGTGGGTGCCTAAAATCCAAATCGCTCTGCTCTCTCTTTCTCTGCGTTTGTTTGTGTGATCGGAAGATGTCGGACGAGGAGCATCACTTTGAAGCGAAGGGAGATGCAGGAGCATCCAAGACGTTTCCACAACAAGCTGGAACCATCCGCAAAAACGGTTACATTGTTATCAAAGCCAGACCCTGCAAGGTTATACCTTCCCTAAATTACAACAATAACCTCTTCTCCTTTTTTCTATTTTTTTAATTTTATTATCAAATCGTGTGTTGAAGTTGTTATTTGTTGCTGCTGATTCATTTATTTCTGTATTATAATTTTTTAATTGTCTCTTATCGCTTTCTCTGCGTGTTTAATCAAGTGATGAATTTGTGTGTTTGGTGGTTATTCTGTGTATATTTTTATTTATTTTTTAAATTTTTATATGTTGCATGCTAGATAAGTTTTATTTAAGCAAATAATGGGTTTGATTTACCAGAAAATACTAAATATCGGAAGAATTTTTGTTAGAGTGATTTGACCTTGTTTTTAACCTAAGATGGATTTTACTCAAAAGTTCCTCATGACTGGATTTACATCACTCGTTACTTAATTAACCACATTAGATTCTCTTTTTTGAATATAAATTTCATGTTTATGCAGTTTATGCAAAATTAAAAGTTTGATTTTGTTTTTTTTTGTGACAGGTTGTGGAGGTTTCGACTTCCAAAACCGGCAAGCATGGACACGCTAAGTGTCACTTTGTTGGAATTGACATTTTTACTGGCAAGAAGCTCGAAGATATTGTCCCTTCTTCCCATAACTGTGATGTATGAGACTGGGTGTTTTTTGGATATTTCTTTAACAAGGTCACCTATGTTTATGCTTATAGGATTATTGTAAAATTGTAAAATAAAATGTGTGCGTGTCATTCTGTTATCACAGGTCCCTCATGTCAACCGCACTGACTACCAGCTTATTGATATATCAGAGGATGGCTTTGTAAGATCACACTTGCCCTCCTCACTCCTTTACTTTATGGATTTTATACTAAACAGATGAAGATCTGTTGTCCCATTTTGATGTACCACACCCTGTCCCCAGTCCCCACCAATAATATCTTGCCACATAAGTTATAATTTCATGTAATTTAAAAAAATAAAAAAGAGTAGAATATGTGGTAGTATATTATTGGTGGGGAGAGGACATGAGATACCAAAATGGGACAGTAAATCCTCATTCATACTAATCACTAAACATACATGATTACCTCATTGTTGAGCTGAACTACCTATATACTTATTGTTAACCACTTTATGCAAACTCATTAATCATTTATCTAACTAATTTAATCACTTACAGAAAATGCCAATGATGTAATTAACCATTTATCTAACTGAATTGATCGAACTGTATGTTACTACGTAGCTGGGCGGTAACCCCTTGTGGACAGGTTAGAATTCCCTTTCTTTATTTTGTTAAAGGTGAACTAAGGATATTTTTCGTTGAATGTATTTTTAGGTGAGTCTTCTGACTGACTCTGGTGGTACTAAGGATGACCTTAGGCTTCCAACCGATGAAAATCTGCTTTTGCAGGTTAGTTTGTTTGATTACTTATTTAAATAATATGGAATGGTTTTGCCTATTATGTTAATTAGTTGCATGACATTATTGTTGTTAGATTATGGCATTGTTGTAGATGTGAAGATGTGAACGGTAGATACGAACATTGTCTTTTAACTTAGCATTTGTCGTCTGGCTTTGTTAAATTGGCATGATACTAATCATCATTGAACTTTTATAATTTGCTTCGCCTTATGCTGATTTCAATTTCTTTTAACAATGCAGATCAAGGATGGATTTGCCGAGGGTAAAGATTTGGTCGTGTCTGTTATGTCTGCCATGGGTGAGGAGCAGATTTGTGCCCTCAAGGACATTGGCCCCAAGTAATAAAGTCATGTCACTTGACTGCTGGAAAGTGGAATTTGGAATTGAGATTTATAGTTTTTATTATCTTGTGTGGTTTTGTGTACTAAATCAGCCAAAGTTTGTACCATTCTTGAAAGATATGGTCGAAACTTTTGGATGACTATAATTTGGAGCCCTTGACCTATATTTTTGTTCTGTTAAATCAGTACTATAACCATGAACTGATCCATGGTGTGAAGTTATGTTGGCCACTATGGCTGGCCATTAAGACTATTTATACACTTCTCAGATCCTTTTCCCTTTCTAATAGAATTTTCCTCATTTGGATTGTCCTTAAATTTAATTGAAGCTGAAATATATGCTTTATTTACGCATTGCTTTTCTGAAATCCCATAATCTTATAGTTGGCAAAATCATTCTGTGGTTCCTTTAAAAAAGACAAAGGAGGCATAGATTATGCAAAGTGCCAACCACATATTATAATTGTTGTCCTTATGTTTGCCAAGAAACTTTATTTCACGCATTGAGATAGACTGTGTATATTTTGAGTGGATTTTGTTTCCCTTATTAATTATTGTCGTTAATTATGGACTATCAAATATTAATTAAAATTAGAGGGGTGTTTTTGGAAATTTATGAGTTAATTCCAATTAACTCATTCCAATACATTTCCTTGGTCTTTGTGTTTTAGGGTTTTGTTTTTTATATTGTGGACCAGAGGGAGTATTATTATGCTGTTCTGCAAATTTTTGAACGATATAGGCTTTGTTGTATGTAAGTCATACGATTTAAATATCTTGGGTCTATTATACAAAATGACGGAGAAATTGAGGGGATGTAAACCATCGGATTCAATCAGGGTGGTCGAAATGGAGGAAGGCTTCGGGTTTTTTGTGTGATAAAAAGGTACCTCTTAAGCTAAAGGAAAAATTTTACCGTACAACTATTAGACCGACGATGTTGTATGGGGCAGAGTGTTGGGCGGTAAAAAATCAACACGAGAGTAAAATCAATGTAGCAGAGATGAGAATGTTGTGCTGGATGAGCGGAAAAACTAGACGTGATAGGATTAGGAATGATAGCATTAGAGAGAGAGTTGGGGTAGTACTTATTGTAGAAAAGATGGTTGAATCTCGATTTAGGTGGTTTGAGCATGTATGGAGGAGACCTTTAGATTCTGTAGTAAGGAGAGTGAACCAAGTGAAGGGCAATCCAATAGCTAGAGGCAGAGGTAGGCCAAGAAAAACTATAGGAGAAACTATTAAGAAAGATTTGGAGGCCAATGATTTAACTATTAATATGATTCATGATAGAACATTATGGCGTCGTATGATCCATGTAGCCGATCCCATCTAGTGGGATAAGGCTTGGTTGTTGTATGTAGCAGTACAATTATTATTTTCTAGGGTTGGCAACAGGATGGGGGCAGGTTTTACCTTCCCGACCCTACCCTTGCCCTCGTTCCCTGTTGGGGTTGGGAAATAGATCCTCGTTGTTGCCCCTAGTGGTGGTCGGGTTTCCTCGCTCTTGCCCTTGTCAATGAGTAAACAAATTTAAAAATTATTTAATTTAATTAAAATTAACAACTCAAAAATTGCACTTCCAAGAAATAAACAAATAAAACTTTTACACAATTATTAAAACAATTAACCAAAAATTGAAACTTAGTTTTCTTCCTGTTACAAATTAAAAATAAACTAGTCTTTAGAAGCACTTTGTTATGTTTTAAATAACACTGATAGCATCAAAATACCATATAAAAACACAATCACATGTCCTGCAATTCTTCAAAAAAAAAAAAGAACCCCTTTATACATAATGAAACATTTTAATCAAAACAAATCAAATTCCCTATATAAATATATGAAGGTATTATTATAATTACGTAAATATTGGATGGGTTTGGGATCAAGGACGTGGCAGGTATCAATATCCACATCCACATCCCCGCCCCCAACCCCAGTCAAAGCGAGATTTTCCCGTCAAAGTCGGGACAGGTTCAGGTGGGTGTCCCATGGCTTGGATCTCGTTGCCATGCCTATTATTTTCTTTAGGTGAAAAAAAGACCGAAGGACAAACTTTGGGTGACAAATTGAACCCCGAATCATTCTCTAGAACTTCTGTACAAGTGCATGACATTCTTGAGTTTTGGCTCATATCAAACCAAGTTTGCAACTCCCACATTCATGATTTAACATTCCATCTTGGTATTTAAACGTAGATATGAAAGATTTGAAAAATGTGTAGCATGTTTTTTTTATCAGAAAAAATTGTACATAAGAGTATCAGTTTGGTATAGTACAAGCACTTTTAGCTAATTTCTAAACCGAAAACCCAATGTACGATTACAGAACATCCTTACAACTGCTGGAAGCATCTCTGAAAAGCACTGAAAATATCTCAGTTGCCAAACTTATATCCCTAGAGAAAAATAGTCAAAATAAAAAATTACAGTATAAATTACAGAACAGAGGTAGAAAACGCCAAATGACCATATCAGCAATTCATTTTGGTTGTCAATCTTTATTATATGTGGAACATCACTGCAATGCAATATGACACATGATTTCGGACTTGTTTCTGGAAGACACATGATAGTCAAAATGGATTCTTTCCATCCAATTTCTCTCCTTCCTCTCTACATCCACAATCATATCCCTATGCAAAAGATTATTTTATGGCAGATCGAACCGCCGTTCCAAGCCAGTCATTGGGAATGCTGCCTCTCAGATCTCCATTTAAGGCCCTTAATGAGTGGCTTGTTGCTGCCTGAAATGCAGCTAGAGGTTTCAACATTAGGAGCTCTAAGACATAAGATAAACAGATGAAATATAATAGACAAAAACTTATTACTTTTACAATGTAGACATCAATTCCAAGTTTTGCTATCATTGCAGCTTCTGAGATCTTTGTTTTCATCCCACCAGTTGTATCATGGGCTGCAACAGTTAGCTCAACTGTGGAAAACACATTCCAGAAAAATTCAATCCATAATTGAAATAACATACCCCAAATGTTAAATTAGTAAATAAATGCTAACATAAAAGCTTCTCAAATTCTCATAATTGTTTATTTATGGAGTCAGAGAAACAGTGACATACAAGGTAAATTTGTGCCCTAACTCAGGAGTGAGTTGGCTAGCCTATTGTGGAGTGGTAACTTAAGATGAGTTAAAATAAAATAATTTGAATCTTATTGTTGAACTTCAGCTGTTTTAGTTTCATGCTACTGAGTCATAATAGATTCAGACTCCATTTCAACAAACTTCCTTAAAAATCTGGACACTGACAGATACTGTACTCAAAGGTCAGAACAATGCTTGTATTGGTCATTTCAACTCTCTCCAAGCTCCCAAAAGAAACAGGCAGAATAACTAAACTATTACAAATGTCTTAAAAATTTATCACAGAACAGCGAACCGAACTAATAATTTCAGACATATCCGACTGCAAAAAAACAAAAACAAAAAAAACAAGAGACTAGAGAATAGAAGAGAAAGTAAATTGAATAAAGATTTACTAAGTCGACTTACTTGAGTTCTGCAACTTCGGTTTTACAACCGACCAGCTTCCATCTTCACTAACAGCTGTCATAGTTTAAAAAGAAGCTATGTGACAACCAACCATGAAGAGAATAGGCCCAATGGAAGATCAAGCTTATTACAAGTGCTCACCAATCTCCTTTAAGAGTATAGCATAAGGTTCTGTTGGTGGGCGATCATATACTCCATATACATCTGTCTTTCATCAATACTTAATGGAAAACATTCATGCAATGTCTTCTAAAATTTCAGATAATAATACTGTGATAGGTTGTTCCAAGTACTTTGGTCCAAGATAAATCAAAATTCTGGTTTTGCAAACCGATTTTGCATATCAATACAATTTTTAACAGATTTTATCAGACTTTAGTTCATGTTTGTATCAGATTTTATCCAATGCAAACGCCATTCTGCTAGTCTTTCAAGCCATATTCATTTGTGTTTTGTTATCCAAACAGCTCAGCCATTTGGAGTATTAAACATGTGGCAAAAATAAAAAATAAAAAATAAGGGCAGTTATTGTCATTATATTCATGATCTTCATCACTGGAAGGGAACTATACACTGTATAGTCACTAGAAGACCATTTGGTTTAGTATGTACAGAAAGAGCATTATATTTGTAGTAATTCAAAATGGGTACATATGATATGTGGTGGATACCAGGAAAACAACATACTCAGGCTTTGAGTGTGCTGCCAGATGACTAATGATAACATCTCCACTCAAAATAGTGCATCCCTGAAAATATACTAATGTAAAATTTCTATTTCTATTATTATTTATTAATGAACAATAAAACTGAATACACTGAGTCTCTACCTGAATCTCATCAAGCACTGCATCTCCATGCAGAACCTAGACAAATTGCAATAACCCCATATTATTCGAAGTAAAAAGGAAAGAAATAAAAGAGGAACAATTGCAGAAATTGGAACCTTCAAAGTAAAGTTGAAAGATAAAAAAAATAAAATGTAAGTGCTTAATTTTATATCACTAACTCCATATTAAGATTTTATATAGAAAGGTATGAACGACTTTTCTTATATTTCATTGCAGCTGTCCATAACAATTTGTTTCGTTCAGACATTTCAAAAAGAAATACAGTGCTCAAGCAAAGAGGGTACCGTTGGGACTATGTCAATTTGGATATAACTACCCAATATTACCCCAGCCAGCTGTGTATGTATAAACTGGCAACTATAGCATATAATGCTGCAAATCCAACATTATAATATACTTTTTCTCTACATGCATCACTGATTCACCCATGAAGAACTCTATCCTTGACGAATGACAAACCAGACTTTCGCTAATTTTCAACTAGCTTAACATTTTAAGTACCACTAAAATGAATTTTCTCAGACAGATGTAGAGTTAATATAAGACCAATCACATGTAACAGTAACAAATGGTTAAAACAATGGCAGAAAAATATTTAAAAGCTTCGAAGTAGAGATATATATTAAGGAACCAATCTTACAGGTGTAAAACCAGAATCAATTGCCTTAGCCACTGAAGATAAATCAGCTGAAGATATCTGCACATGTTGAATATGAACTTTGAAGATTAGTTTATCAGAAAAGGAAGACAAAACAGGTCTAAAATTAATGAACATGATCTAGTAGTTAATCAGTTGAGAGTTTACTAACTTGTCTCTCCTTGGTGATCCATCCACATGAGAAAGGTGACATTCCAATTGATGGAATGCCCTCTGCACAAAGAAACAAATATCATTTTAGAATTAATTCCGATACTTCTGAAAAGAACATGAAGCGAAAAAATGGGGTGAAGCATATAGGCTGATCAGCAAGTATTCAATAGTCGAAGGATAATTATTATCAATGTGGCACACAACTTATACAAAACCTCTCAGTTATGACAAATCAAACGGACCCTAAGGCTTTCTTTAAGCAAGGATTAACAATTATAGGGAAAAAAATTTGAATGCCTGCATTTTCATATACCACTAAGTAGCACGGTAAGGAGAGTGCCATGTAATAAAGAGCCACCCCAAATTAATAAAGCAAGGGAGATGTCACATTAGCAAAAGTCAAAATGGTGATCAAACAAGAACTGAAGACCGGTGGCAATACATAGCAACCATGTCAGCCAAATATCGATATAAATGAAAAGGATAAAGGTATATTGTGCAGTGACCATGACAACCTTCCGTAAATTACTAATGACCGACTTGATCATGAACTTAAAACCAGAATAAAACAAAAGATAAATACAGAGTGATTTGATACAACAGGAATATTTGTGTATATATATGTATCAATAGTTATGACACTACCTCTGGCTAGTGCTCTAACAATTTCAAGAGTCAGAGTGGTTACCTGAAATTGGAAATAAATGGAATGATAAGCATGGAAGAGATCCTGATTGTGGGAATAATTTGTATAAAAGAAATTACTTATCTATAAGCAACAAAAAAAGAGGCTCGCATATTATTTAGGGATTATAAAATTTCGATGAAACTCATCTGTCTAGAGATAGATACCACTTGGCCAATTTCTTCTAAGTTCTAATGTATAAAAATTTGGCACTGATAGAACCCCAAAATTTATTCTTAAAGCACAATATTGTGGTTTGTGAGAATACACCAACCAATTATCATTTTCGTGACATTCCAGTCAAATTCTTGATTAATCTCCTCTGAAGTTAGGAAATATACTGCTATGTACAATCTAAACATTGAGAATTTGGTATTTGATAGATCCCAGAATATGTTAATGCACCATATTCCAGAATCCAGATGGCACCAATCAGTGTCATTCTTTTGACATTCCAGTCAAATCCCCCCCACCCCCGCCGGTCAAAGTTAATAATTATGCCTGTTGTGCATGAATTAGATTCAGGAAGGCAGCAGTGCTTACAGATGCATGTTGATTTATATAAAAATAGTACAATATTACACTTTCGATATGTGACATTGATGGGGAAGCATATTATGGTTACAAACTACACAAGAAAATTTCTACTGAAAGGGAGATAACATCAGTATATATACTAAATTTGGAAAGAAAATAATTTGACTCTTGTCATGAAATTCAAGACTAAGCTTGATTAGCACCAATTTGAGTCTAAAGAAGCAGCTACCAGGTGCTAGCTGCACTGGTAAAACAGTCAAAAAGTCACATTTTCATTTACAAACTCCACAATTACAACGGTAGAGAGGTCTTATACAGATGTCAATGATTACTTACAGAAATTCGAGTAGCAACAAAGCCAGCCTTGACTAGAGGTTTATTCAGTTGTCCTTTGTGAACACCGGATTTGCTAGCTTGGAAATGCCCAAAAGAACCTGAAAGCACCACAGAGCCTAATATGAACTAGTTTCTTCTCATTATAGAATTAAGATCTAGTCTTTAAACATCACATATAAGGTGAAGCAGTTCGAGTACAAAAATATTATTAATTTTGATACTCTATTGTTAATTCCATCCATTGAGACATTTGAAGAATATCTCTAGTGCCTCTTTGAAAATTATGTCACATAACATCACATTGGTCCTCCATTTATGAATACATCGAATTGGTCCTTTAAAGATATATGTGACATCAAGTTGCCTTCAATTTCACAATTTTGCCATCAAATTGGTCCCTAAAGGAGGCATTGATTATCATTGAAGGACTGATTTGATGTCATTGATAAATAGATGACCGATGTAATGTCGCATATACTCCAAAATGTGTGTTTTCCT
This sequence comes from Sophora flavescens, assembly GCA_030762895.1. NCBI lineage: Eukaryota > Viridiplantae > Streptophyta > Magnoliopsida > Fabales > Fabaceae > Sophora > Sophora flavescens. Next base: position 131,086,083 of record CM061065.1, read on the forward strand.
CTTTAAAAAACAGCTCTTGTTCTCATCACGGATATACTGTTACCCCCCACACTTACTATGTGCAAAATATATAATTTCCCTAATGCTTTTAATTGAATAAAAATATTTTACTTCAAGAAAAGAAGCAACCCAAGGAACCTGCTCCATGAACAACAATGAAACGGCTATAATCCACGACTGAATGATCTCCGAATTCTTCGGGGTTACAACAAATTTCTGAGCTTCCAGGTCTCTTACTCCAGTCCATTCCAGGAGGCTTCTCAGAAGATGCAACCATTGCCTGCCTCAGCTGTTCTGAGACCTTCTGAAGAATCTCCTCATTTATCATCTCTAATTCATTTTTGCAAGTAATTGCAGCCCCTCCTGAATATTATCAAATCAATAGCATTTCACTTTATCACTGATAGAAAATCCACATTCTTAAAGTCCCAAGTACAATGGGTTCCATCCAAATTCTACAGAAACACAGTCTTCTGGGGTGTTTTGTTCAAAAAAGGCACAAAAACAAGATGCCCCAGATGCTTATATCCATGAAAAATGCTTACTTTTGAGATCCTAGATGCTAGCAGCCTTGTAAAGCAACAAACTTTGAAAATAAATGATGCAAATAATCCATACGAGTTTAGAACCAAAATCAGAGAGAGAGAGAGAGATACCCAGTTTAACTATACAACGGATTGGTTGAGTGAAAGGAGAATGGGTTAAGGTAGTCTGGGTTTGGTTAGGATTGTTGTTCTGTTCCATTGCGTTGAGGGAGGGGATTCTTTCTATGCAGCTCGTTCTGCACGAAGTTGACTGTTACAGTTTGTGTATACTGCTAACAATTCCTTTTACTCTATGGTTTATTTGTTGCTTTTATCTTCACATTTCTGTTTTTTTGCCTAAACTAGGAATTTACCTTTATGCAATTCCTTTTGTAACCTACAGCTGATGTGGCTGTGGTAGTGGACATTAGTTACTACTCTTGTGTAACTTGGTGCCTATTAGTAAGGCAATATGACAGAATGAATACCATACAATCATTATACAATTTTCCTCTCACCTCTAACTAACTTCGGCTCACTCCTCTTCCTCTAGCTCACTGCACCGAGTTTCATTCTGCCATTGAAATTCCTGCTAGAGCTTGGGATTCTACCGGAATCCTCCCTAGAATCCAAACTGTTACAATTGGTATCAAAGCACCGACCTGGTGCCTTGAAAATGTCTACTGGAACTCGTACCCAAGTCACCATCGCAGAGGTGGATAAGAAATTTGATGACAAAATTGAAGACCTCAGTGCTCGAATTGAGCAGATGAACGCGGGAATGGAAGAAATCAGAAGCATCTTTGCTCGCTCGGACTACACAAACCCGGAATGGTGATTTCTCCACCAACAACCAAAGATCAACAGAAAACACACGGCCAAAATGGAAATACCCCACCACGAAATCCCTACTCAACAAGGATTTCAAGGTAGAATTTCCCGATTCAGCGGTAGGGGGACGTGAAAGAGTGGTCAGTATAAGTGTGACCAATTTTTCTTGTTGGATGGCACAAAGAAATGACGCAAAGGTCCGATTATCTTCAATCCATTTGGATGGAATCGCTCTCTGATGGCACTTGAACTACATGCGGTCCAAATTTGACATTTACCCGGCTTGGCAACAATATGTAGCAGATGTGGTGATGCGATTTGGAGTAGCTTACGAGGATCCTCTGTCAACATTGATTCAGGTGAAACAATCGGGCAAGGTCCAAGATTATGTGGATGAGTTTGAGCTAGCTCGACTCGGTCGATCTTCCGCGAGCATGCCTTGAGTATCTTCTTAGCAGGGTTAGAGCACAGCACCCAGATGCAGGTAAGGATGTTTAACCCCACTTCAATTTCGCATGCTGCCAGTCTTGCTAAATTACATGAAGCTTCAAGGGTGTCTATAAGTAGTTTTAACAATCGAGCCAACTATACTGCCGCTAAACCTGCAAATATGAATCCGAGACCTGCATTCAATAATAACCACGTACCTCAAACCCATGGTCAGAAACCATTATTCAACAAAATTCCTAGAGCTGTTAGTGCGTCTGAATTGGCTGATAGAAGGGCTAAGGGTCTATGTATGTTTTGTGATGAACCTTTCACCCCTGGGCACCAATTGAAACACAAAAGATCACAAATACTGGTGATGGAATTGGATGAGGAGGATCAAGTTGAGGGGGAATCTGAGGTTGTAGATGATCCTGGCATGATGAATATGGAGAGCCCTCCAAGTGAGACCCCACAATTGTCTCTCAATGCTATGACTGGAATGGCAGGTTACCAAACTATGAGGGTCACTAGGATGCATGATAAAAAGCTGTTGGAGATATTGCTTGATAGTGGGAGCACACACAACTTCTTGGATTTGGAAGTAGCTAAGAAACTGGGTTGCAAGCTGGAGAAAATCACCCCCATGACAGTCACTGCTGGTGGGGGCACAAGGTTGGAAGCTCCTTTCATTTGTAAGGGGTTCAGCTGGCAGCTACAACAGGCAACCTTCACAGCTGATGTAATTGTTTTGCCCCTTGGTTGCTGTGATTTAATTCTTGGTGTACAATGGTTAAAGTCCTTAGGACCAATTTTGTGGGACTTCAACAAATTGCAATTGGAGTTCGTTGTGAAGGGTAAGAAGTTTTTGCTAAGAGGAGCTAAACCCTCTGGTATCAAGCTTATTAATAACAAGTCATTCTCTCAGGCTGTTCAACAGGGAGCACAATTATGTTTCCTATGCATGGATCCCTCTAATATCCATTTCGAATTGCCCTCTTGTCAACTGCATACTGCCACTGAATCCTTGCATTAGGTACCTGCTGTAATTGAACAAATCATTGACCATTATGCTGATATATTTGAGGAACCTAAAGCACTACCTCCACCTAGGCCTGGGTTTGATCACAGGATACCATTGAAGGAAGGAACTAATCCATTCAGTCTCAGGCCTTACAGATACTCAGTCATACAAAAGGACATAGTGGACAAACTGGTTGAAGACATGCTGGAACAGGGCATTATTCAACACAGTAACAACCCATTTGCTTCTCCTGCAGTGTTAGTGAGGAAGAAAAATGGAAATTGGAGATTGTGTGTGGATTATCGAAGGCTAAATCAGTTTACAATCAAGGACAGGTTCCCAATTCCCTTGATAGAAGACCTAATGGATGAGCTGTGTGGCTCTACAATTTTTTCTAAATTGGATTTAACTTCGGGTTACCACCAGTTGAGGATTGAAGTTGGTGAAGAGTTTAAAACAGCCTTCAAGACTCATGCTGGTCATTTTGAATATTTGGTGATGCCTTTTGGCCTCACTAATGCCCCTGCATCCTTCCAAGCTCTTATGCATCACATATTCCATCCCTTCTTATGCAGATTTGTCATTATCTTCTTTGACGATATTCTCATTTACAGTCCTACTGCAGAAATTCATGCCAATCATCTGGAACTTGTCTTCCAAGTCATAAGAGATCATCAACTGTTTTTAAGGAAGGATAAGTGTTGTTTTGCTGCCCCAAAGGTTGAGTACCTAGGTCATTTGATCACCAAGGACGGTGTGTCTACAGATCCTGCCAAGGTTCAATCAGTTGCAAATTGGCCACAGCCAGTCAACATCAAACAGTTGAGGGCCTTCTTGGGGCTGGCTGGCTATTATAGAAGGTTTGTTCACAATTTTGGCAAAATTGCCAAACCATTGACAGATATGCTTAAGAAGGACAATTTTAATTGGACTCAAGACTCTCTTGATGCATTTGAAACACTGAAACAGTCCCTCATTACAGCGCCAGTCCTAGCACTCCCAAATTTTGAAAAACCTTTTGTTGTGGAAACTGATGCCTCCGGTAAAGGAATTGGAGCAGTCCTCATGCAAGACAAACACCCTATTGCTTATATAAGCAAGTCATTAGGTCCCAAGCAACAAACCTTGTCAATCTATGAGAGAGAACTTCTTGCTGTGGTCTATGCAGTTCAAAAGTGGGGTACTTATTTGGCTCATGCTCCTTTTATCATTAAAACTGATCAGAAAAGCATCAAATTCTTATTGGAACAGTGACTCAACACCCCCTTCCAACAAGTCTGGATGTCCAAGCTCATGGGATTTGACTTTGAGATCTAATACAAGGAAGGGATAGAAAATAGAGCTGCCGATGCACTTTCGAGGAATGTTAGTTCCGAACTGCTCCCTTTGCTGTTAAACAATGCTCAAGAAGGCCTATTGGACCGAATTAAAGCCTCTTGGCTTCAAGATTCGGTTCTAAAAATGCTTATCCAAGACCTCCAACAGAATGCTACATCCCACCCCAAGTTCACTTGGCACAGAGATGAATTGAGAAGGAAGGGAAAACTGGTAATTGGTACTGACCCGGATGTCAAAAGAACCATTTTGCACTGGTTACATAGTTCTTCCCTTGGTGGTCATTCGGGCATGGATGTAACAGCAGCAAGGGTGAAATCCCTTTTCTTTTGGAGGGGCATAAACAAAGACATCCAAATATATGTGAGGGAATGTGATGTGTGCCAAAGGAACAAACCGGACCTAGCAGCTTACCCAGGCCTACTACAACCACTCCCAATTCCAGGTAAAATTTGGGATCAAATAAGCATGGATTTTATTGAAGGCTTACCCTCCTCTAATGGCAAGCAGGTTATTCTAGTGGTGGTGGATAGGCTGAGCAAATATGCTCATTTTCTTCCCTTATCCCATCCCTACACTGCCCTTGATGTAGCTCAACTATTTTTGGATCATATCTTCAAACTACATGGCATGCCTAGTACTATTACTAGTGACAGGGATCCAATATTCCTTAGCAACGTATGGAGTGACTTATTCCAACTTCAGGGAGTTTCTTTGAACAAATCCACTGCATACCATCCTCAATCGGACGGCCAAACTGAGATTGTCAATAAATGTCTTGAGACTTATCTCCGGTGCATGTGTTCGGAGAAACCTTCTTCTTGGTTCAAATGGATCTCCTTGGCTGAATGGTGGTACAACACCAATTTCCACTCCTCTATACAAACCACTCCCTATGAGGTTGTTTATGGCCAACCCCCTACAATTCATCTTCCCTACCTCCCAGGTGAATCCTCCAACATCACTGTTGACAGGACCTTAATTGCAAGAGAGGAAGCCATTAAACTTCTGCAATTCCATCTTTTGAGAGCTCAAAACCGAATGTCACAGCTAGCAAACAAGCACAAAAGTGATAGGAATTTTTCCATTGGAGATTATGTGTTTCTCAAGTTGCAGCCCTACAGACAACACTCCATGCGCCATAATTTCCACAAACTTATGCCTCGCTTCTATGGGCCTTTAAGAGTGCTTGATCGCATTGGCAACACTGCTTACCAGTTGGAACTACCCTCCTCTGCTGAAATACATGATGTCTTTCACGTATCCCAACTGAAATTGTGCAAGACTCCCACTGCCTGCTCAGTTACACCACTTCCTGATGCTTCAATAAGTTTGGACCCCCGGGGTGAACCTGAGACTATTTTGGAGAGAAAAATGGTGAAGCGTGGCCGCATGGCTGCAACCAAGGTGCTGATCAAGTGGTCCAATTTGCCTCCAGAACAAGCCACTTGGGAGTTCTACTATGATGTGCTCAAGAAATTTCCTAATTTCCACCCTTGAGGACAAGGGTGTTGTTGAGGGAAGGGTATTGTTACAGTTTGTGTATACTGCTAACATTCCTTTTACACTATGGTTTATTTGTTGCTTTTATCTTCACATTTCTGTTTTTTGCCTAAATTAGGAATTTACCTTTATGCAATTCCTTTTGTAGCCTACAGCTGATGTGGCTGTGGTAGTGGACATTAGTTACTACTCTTGTGTAACTTGGTGCCTATTAGTAAGGCAATATGACAGAATGAATACCATACAATCATTATACAATTTTCCTCTCACCTCTAACTAACTTCGGCTCACTCCTCTTCCTCTAGCTCACTGCACCGAGTTTCATTCTGCCATTGAAATTCCTGCTAGAGCTTGGGATTCTACCGGAATCCTCCCTAGAATCCAAACTGTTACATTGACCAATGAAGAAGGTTTGTCTTTTGGAAAGTGAAGAGTGAATAGGGGTTCGCTGAAGAAGGAAAGGAATGGAGGATTGAGCAGTTAATTCATTTCATTTCTATTAATTTTTTAGCCTAAAGCTGAGATGAGTTTTTAGTAGGGGTGGACATCGGTCGGATTCGGGTAAAAAATCCCGATCCGAACGAAACTGACCACTTATATATGTCACCCATTCTCGTCTGCCGATGCCTTCGGATTGGTTGGGTCGGTGTGTCAGCGGGTCGGCGAGTCAATGGACGGGTTGAAGCGGATGAAGACCCAATACAAAAAAAAATGTTCAAGATACAGAAACCAACAAGAGGAGAAGAAACCACAAAGTAATCTCAGAACCCAGAAATATCAAACTTCAATGACAACAACAACATGCATCCATAAAATTTGAAACTTTGAACAAAAACATCAAATTTCCAACAAAAAAAAATCAAAACTTTCAACGGAAAGCACCTAATCTTCTTCGTTGGATGCTTCTTCATTTGCAGATCTGGCTTACGACAGCGGCAGAGGATCTTTGATGCATCTAACGACGGAGTGGAAGACGAAGAGACATGCATGGCAGAGCAGCTCAGCGACACCGGTCGGAGTAGAACGAGGCAGTGTTGACCGGAGACGGGGCGGTGCTGGCCGAGCAGTGAAGGAGAGAGGGATCGAATTAGAAGAAAGGGAACGTTGATGGGCGAAATCGGAGAGCAGAGAGAGTGACCATTGCAGGAGTGATTGTTGTTGAGCGAAAATGAAGAGAGTGAGTGAGTGAAACGTTTTTTCTTTCTTGTGATGATGAGAGTGAGATTAAGTAGTTAAGAAGAAGGAGGGTTTCTTCTGTGTTATTAAACTGAAGCAGATTTTCAAAGTATAATATTATTTGTTTTTGAAAAGCAAATGATGCAATTCTCAAGATAGGCATGATAATAGAGGGGGAAAGGTGCATTGAAAGACTGATGGATGTGCATTTATGATGAGGCAGGCACAGCTGTAACCAAATATAACATAATTGTTATTTGATTTTCGGGCGGGTTCGGGAAACGATGGATTTATATTTTCACATTCGAACCCGCCCGCACAAGACCGTATGAAACCACAAAATTCACCCATTGACCCGTGAGCCCGCCCATACCCACCCGCACAACTGATTTCTATTTCGGTTATAACGGGTTTCGGTCGGATGCAAAAATTTGTCCACCCCTAGTTTTTAGGAGAGCTGCCATCAATGAAACTAGCCTAGAAAATTCCCCAAATTACCCCCTTTGTATTTTGTTCCCATTTCATTCATGTTCTCAACTTCCAAGCTTCTATTAAATGAAAGGGGAGAGAGATAGGGAGATAAAGGGAGAGAGTGAAAGAAAAAAAGAAAAGAAAGAGGGACCAACATTTTCCAGCATAATTTCCAGATTTTGACGACATTTATGTCATGCTTAGTATAGTGTAAATCTAACGAAATAGACCAATGTTATCTAGAATTAAAAATATTTTTTGGTCCTTGATCAGGAGTATGTTCCGTCGGAAGTGGTGACTAATCTCCTGCGGAGAAAGAATGATATCTAGGAAGTCCTCATGTTGCACATCTTTTAAGAAGAATCATCATAATCTAGAATTAAAAGTATTAGATTGTTTATGTTATACCTATACGAATTACTTATGTCTCAACTATTTTTCAACCATCTAATCTAGGGAGAAAGGATTCTCTCGTATGTCTTTTCTTGTTATGTTATCATATGAAGAATAAAGATAAACACTAATAGAAAAAGAAGAAGAAAGATAAACACACATAGATTTTATTAGTTGAGTCGTTTAAGATTTGTAAAATTTCTTTTATAATTTTTGTATTTATTTCATTCCTTCATAGGACCACTTGACAAGAAAAAGGCAAAAAGCACATCAAAGGCCATTTTCCCACCCTTTTCAAATGCTAATGAGAGCTGGGCTTCGTGAAACTCTCCAATTTACAATATTGTTCAATAAATTTTAGATCAAATCCTAACCATTGAGAGAATTACTCTCAAAATACCTTATATTTCTCCTCTCCTCCCTGGACAAACTTCAAATTGATTTTCGAGTCCTTATCTGATCATATCCCCAGAAGCATGATCTTATGATTATGGATATTTGACAAATCACAAGGGCACAAGAGAATGGTTATGCAAATTGCAAAGTAGTCATACAGGACTTTAATACCATCATCACATAGTAACATATTAAAAATAAATAAATCTTGCATATAGAGAATGCTCAAATTTCTTCAAATCTGCTTCATTTCTTCCCCTTTTTTTCGTGGTTAATTAAATAGATCGGGCACCTAATTCTTACAAAATATCATTCAATCTTTTCTTTACTTTCCCCCCAATAGATCATCTGGTGCCTCCCTGGATCAATTATTATCAAGAGTCACAATGGTAGGGATTTGACCATGGTTAACAAAATCAAGTTTATTCAATCGTAGGCAGCACAAGACTTGCTCTGGAAGTTCCTCTTGCTTTTGCGCCTATAGAAAAACACATAAAGATAAGGGATATTAAAATATGGAAGCATATTATTAGAGGAATCAATCAACTGAAAAGGAAAGAACATTAGGCTTGTTATGCACAAATACTAAAAGATTTTACTTCTAGAGATTCAATAATTAGTAATGAGTAATGAGTGCATAAGATTGAGAAAATGACTTCCATGTGATCTTTCATTCATTCATTTTACTCTAAAGTCTAAAAATATGACATGCAAAGTAAAATTCTGAGGAGGTGAAGAAAAAAAGGAAAGTTGACTGAAGAATCCCCTTTCTTCCTAACTATGAGAAATGCTTGCTTGTCATTTACAAGGATATTCAGCAGTTTATATGAACTGAATAAGGAGTGACAATAGTTGCATCTATATCACTGAATAGAGAGTCTATCATTTGTCTAAGAGGCATAGTAGTTTGATCAACTTGATGAGTGAAATGTTCAAACTAAGTGCTGCAAGACCATACTATACCTGGATAGTTAACCCAACATTAAATATTGCATGCTTTAAACGGTCTCGGAGTGAATCAAGTCCTTTCCTTGATATATAGCTAAAGCGATGTATATCCAGGTCTATCTCAAAGTAGTTAGGTCCCTGCAATTAAAATACATGAATAAATTGTAAGGAATATATGGAGCAGAAGAATCATTCTGTATACTAAACTATGCTAAAAGAAATGTTAAGATAAATTAAACTTCAGTAAGTTCTTTGTTCTCTGAGAATAATGATTATGTTACACAACTTAACATAGGTTATGTCACTTCCAAGTTCATTTAAATATTAAAGACAGAATAATGCACGCTCCCTTTGGAATACTCAGATCCATGTCGATGACCAGATCTGTAATTTACCTTATTGGAGATAAACAAAATGAAGTTGCTAGTAATCAGTGAATGCAGTCAACATACTGCAGAGACCATGAGATTTGAATATATCTCAACATAAAAGACATAATTGAATTTGTATCATGTGTGTCTGCTACTAGATGGAGGATCCTAAGGTTCTGTTATATTAGATGAAGACATTTCAAAACAATAAATAACAAAAGTCGTATCTAAAATGCCAATGCCATTATGAACTCGATTAATGTGTGGTAAATATGTTAAAGATTAATATTTTCAGAGATTCCTCCAACTGAGAAATAGAGAAATATTTTGATCCAAGAAACAAATTTGAAAATACCTTATAGAAATGGTGTTGAGGGCGCGAAAGCACCGGCTTCCCATTGTAGGAATGTACAAGCTTCCTCTCTGCTGAATTCAGATGAAGGTCATCTGGATTATCTATCCCAACCAAAATTTTTAGCCTTTCCCTAAAGGGAACCAAGCTTTCCTTAGTATACCCTTTCACCTTTTCCATCTCGCCATCTACTAATCTCTGTAAACCAATACTATTATTTAGCTCAAAAAATTAAATTACTCAAGTAGAAGCAAGAAAACTTCTGGAAGACCAAATGGGAATTTATTTTTTTGGAAGTTAGAAATTGAGAATAATATAGCAACTTCTAGAAGGCAACACAACGAAGCTAATGAGCACGTCATATTTGGAACCTATTTCAAAAGTGTACCTAACAATTTCTAACACATTTATAGCTAGATAATACACGAGGGCCAATCAATTATTGGAAACAAAATCTAATATCTATCTATGCACAGAGGAACACCTAATTCTTCTGAACAGGATTAACCCTTAAAATGTATGCAATGCCTTCACTACTCATCAGTAGAGATTGGAATACCAAGAATGTAGAAGAGGATACATGTTTTCCAAACAGCCATGATGCTAACCATGTCAAGCATCTTATAAGCAGCCACTTTATTTATTTAATGCAAACTAGACAAGTTTGGAAACAGAAAATATAGTTATTTACAACTAAGTTTTAAACCCTGGCCCCCCATACAGATTGACAATTGCACTCCTCCATGATAACCAGTAATTCAATCAGATTATGAAATTCTATTGCCTTTAGGGAACATAAGAAGAAAGCTGCCAGCAATTGAAGGATTTCTTCACTTGAAAAATCCTTTTAGAAGAATATTATAGCAAACTAGGATTTGAAAGTTGAATCAAGTTACTATTGGTGAGAGGAAATACCTTGATGCTCTCTTGAAAGTCTGGTGAGACCTCTTGGTCGAAATTCTCGGATAATTTAAAATATAGTACAAGGCTCATGCCTTCTCCATCGGCATCACCAAGGAACATGCTAGCAGGATATGTTGGAAACTGAGACAAAGGGAACATAATTAAATTATGTAAGCATTTTTTCATGTTGTTCAAACAGAAAAACAACAGTCATAGAATTCATCACAAGGGAAATGAACAGGTTGTGTATAAAAGGAGCAAACATGTAGTTTTAAGATATAGAGCAAACCTGTATATTAACTATGAGAAGGGAAGGTGCTTTCTCATGTTCTTTGACAAATGGAAGTTCAAGATGCTGAGCAATATGATTTATCTTCCGTGAACAGACAAAGAAATCAACACCTATTGGTATATATGGGCAGTAGTCTGGAGCAGGACACTTCTGCTTATCTCTGCATAAGTTATTGCCATTATATGATATGAATCATTCAGAAGAAACAAAAATAAAATCAATGGACTAACTAATGGATATAGATGTGCATAACATAACAAAAGATCAACAAGTACAATTTTCTGACTTGCCTGAAAAAACTTGTGCCACGGAGCTTGAACACCGAAGGTGAAACCGCAGACCATGATCCAGGAAATGGCTTCTCTGGAGTTGAGAGTGGAATTTGAAGCGCTGCTCTAGGACGATAAAGAAATCTCTCAGATGCACCTGTCCATCCACTCATTTAGTATCAAAATGTTTATTGACGTGAACTTCCTAATGTTTTACTGCTTTGACAACTTCAAATAATATAGAAAAGTAACTCAGAATAAAGAAAAAAAAATGTAACAAATAGTGCCACACACAAAAGATTATCAACTGATATACTGAGTATAGATTACAGTCTCATTGACAAGGAAAGCCTCCAAATCTAAAGGCATAAATTAATTACATGAAAAAGTTTTAAAAGATAAATCTTATAAAAGAAATATTCAACAAAAATCCAGAACATTAAATAAAAACAAAAGAAAATTTCACATATTATGTACTTACATAATTCAGTCTTGTCTTTTCCATCAATGGATTTCCTTTTTACAGAAAGCATGATAACAGTTGATTGCTTTGAGCTGCTTTCTTGAGTTTTCTCTCCAATTTTACCATTGCCTCCATCTATTTTGAGGTAGCTTTCATAAAACTCCTCATACTTACACCCTGAGTCTACAATGCAAGATGCACTTTCATACTGGAGTAACTGAGTATTTGGGACACTTGCCAAAGCATTACCAGTGAAAGGAAAACAATCTGTTGTGCATAAAGGAGGAAACATATAAATTACATGAAGATAAGAACAAAAAATACCAATTCTGAAATAGCCACTTGTTAGTAACAAGATATAAATTCATCACCTCCATGCACACTACTGAATTCATCATCTGAATCAGATTCTAGAATGCTAGCTGAGTCAAACCATGCTTCATCTTGGTATTTTCCTTCAAATTGCAAAATATATATATAACTGCTTAGCATGTTTAACAAAGGTATGATAATAATGAGAAAATAATGATATATCCACCCTTGATTAATCTCAGTTCACTTGAACTAATCGAGGGTGGATACATCCTTATTTTTTTACTTGACACTTTGACTCAATTTATAGGAGCTTTATCCTAATTTACTCACTAGTCACTACAATTCCCTCTCCGTCTCTCTCTTAGACAACATTAACATAAATCTCCTAATAGTTTCACATTCCAGCAGGGAGAGGGAGATAAAAGATACCCTTTGCATCAACTTGACTATGGGTGTGGTATTGTAGCTGCGTAAGGTGAATTGTCATGTTTGAAACCTCAGATCTCCTGCAGGTGGCAGAAGAAGGCTTCTCAAAGTCCAAGTTAACAAAATCACTGAGAGTGAAGTCTCCCACAAGGTTTCCAGCATTGCTAAGCCTTTTCAAAGGCATATCAGGAAGTGCAGTGTTAATATTTCCTCGACGTTTGCTAGACTTGTGACTTTTTCTCTTATGACCATTGCTCTTCTTCCCATTTGGTTTTGAGGTACAGCTTCCCATTGTGGTGTAAGCTATCTTTTTCACTAATCCAGTCAACATTGTATTTTTTTGATATGTGATGATCAGGCAGTGTGTTTATAATCTCCTTGAGAAAAAAGAACCTTGCAGCCACACAAACAATCAAATTTACATCATGAAAGGGAAATGCAGAAGAATAAATATCAAAGTTACATGAGTAATTCAGTTTCCCTTAAACTGTTCATAAGGACTTTACCTAACCATCATCCTGATTCAAAATTATGTGAGCAATTGCAATATACTAAGATAAGCATAAAAATTATGAAAGAAGATACATTAAAAAAAGCATGCTTATACTATGATTGGTAAATTAATTTTAATGGGATTGTCACTTCCAATTAATGAATAGAATTGAGAAGTATCACATACCTTCAACTCTAAAAATTAGAATTCCAGAGTTCTCCACCTGAACCAATATATAACCACACACACCTACAATCAAATATCACATCGAGGTCATAGAGCCGACTACATAGCTGTGCCTGCACACCACCTCCTTTGAAGAAAACCTGAAGAAAGCAATAATCAAATAAAAATACACATATTCTATCAATAAATGCGCAAGGGTAAAAGAAAAATGTAACAAGCTTTTTTGCAAAACAATCTGGAAGGTGTAGCATCAACAATTAGATCCAAATTAAATTATCAATAATAATATTACTAACAATAAACAAAAGATATAAAATATATTTTTCCAATGTAAAAAATGGTAACCTTGACCTTGATTAAATATCACAAGAACACAAACATACAACAATGCTGCAATGTTTAAGGGGTAACATAAAACATGCACTATGAGCATGTCACGTGAAAATAAAAGCTGACATAACAAAAAACGATTGGAAATATTCAATAGGGAAGGCATATACAACACATGCATGAAGAAGTTTTAGAAAACAAAAAAACTAATAAAAGAAGAAACTGCAGCATTGCAGAAGATAAAAAAGGGTCATTCTCATTTGAATGAAAAAAGAGAGAGGGAAGGACCTGAGGAAGCTAGAGGCATGCAAAAACAGGGGGAAGTGGGGGCATAAATGAGGAACCGTCGTTCCTTAAAAGGAACTAGGAATCCTCTGTTGTTCCCCTGTTTTTGTCTCTGATAAGAAGGAATGAAGAAGACAAAACAAGTTAAAGACAGAGAGAAAAGAAGAGTTTTCCAAAATGGAGAGAGAGAGAAAGACACAGAAAAGGTTTTGACAACTGCACACACCAAACCCAACAAAGACCATCCGGTGTATTCGGATCCTACTTGGTTGTCAAAGTCTTTATCCTTTCCTTTCAAACCTCTTTCTCTTTCTCTGCCTCTCTCTGTATTTCATTCTAAAAAAACTATACTTTTTTTCTAATTTTTATTGTTTTATTTTGGGTTTTTTTTTTCTATATCCTGTGTGGTATAAGAATTAGACTAATTATTACTGCTGGAATTGCTAAGGTTATCCCTCTTAATAATTCTGTTAGACAAATGTTAATCCAAAAAAAAAAAATCATGGGGAATTGATATATTTAATATTTAAAAAAGTGAAATACTTAGTTTTTCAATAAAAACTTGATTTTTTTGGTTTCTTAAGAAGTGCCCTAAGGACACTCATTAGCTTAGCAAGACCCAATTTTGTATTGGAAAGTGGTATATACAATTTATATATTTCATTCCTTAATCAATATTCTTATAGCACTGGTTAGGAAGACTCTTATATTAATATATTTTTTTGGTTCCATATTCTCCACACGTAATTATAGAGACTAATCTCTCGATTCGGATAGGATCACAAAAACGACAGAACTCTCCCTTAAGAATTCTAACGATTCTGAATCAGGATTCAAACTCAATATTTGCAGATTCGTAATATTAAGATTACATAATTATTCAACTACTAAGTTGTTTTTTTATCGGCATTCAACTACTAAGCTTAGACATTTGTTAAAAAATAAAAAATAAAAAGTAATAAGTTTTTATTAAAAATTAATATGTTTAATATTATGGAAATTCAAAAGTAATACCATCAAATAAATATTTTCCATTTTTATTTCTTGATTACCGGTTAGCATTTACCTTCATCGTTTAACATTTGGCATAGAAGTTTTTTTTTTTGTTAAGATTTGGCATAGAAGTTTTGTTATATTATCCTATCAATTTTTAATAATCTTCTTACTATTTATTAAAAAATTATTAACAACTAAAAATATTTAATATTTTAAAAATATGAAATATTTAATACTTTTAATTTAATAATTAATAGTAAACTATAGGAAGATATAACATTTACGTTGGATTTTTTTTTACTTATGTAGTACCATTACCTTTCTAGGTAAGTCATACATGTGATATATATCCCATGTAGGACATTATTATTATTATTTATTTATTTTTTACAAAAGAAAATTTAAACAATTTCATTAATAATGAAAAACGCGATACATTTGATAACATCATCACAAATTTGAAGAATAATAATATATGTAGCCAACCCTAACAAAGAGTGAGCAATTACATGGACTTTCTTCCTAACAAACTCTACCAAAGAGATGTTAACATAAGATGATAAAAGACTCCTACAATTTGAAATAACAGCCCTATAATTAGCTTGGTCCTCTTGAAGGGGACCTAGGACTTCCTCTGTTTGCACCTGGAGTCTGAGAGAGTAACTATAAAATTTAGCTTTGAAGAAATATCCTCCTTCATCACGTAAATTGTGATCGAAGTCGATTCTTCGAGCTACCTGTAACAAAGGCTCAATGCACTGCCAATTGACTTCGACTTTATTTGCATAAACTAAAAAAACCAAAATTAAAAAGAGAAAGCGACAAAACGCGTCTAGACAATAATACCAAATGAGGTATTTATGGATAGAAACTGCACACAGGTTACCCATGCCTTGACAATTCCAACTAAGGATAATTATGGCTTCTGGCAGGCCTGAGAACCAGAACCTGCGCGCCAATAAAAAATGGAGAAAAATGGAGAGAAACAATTCTTTCATCTTCTTCGTCCAGCAACGATAGACTTTCACAGATGGAGATAAAAACATAGCTCTCACAAGTGGAGAGAAAAACATAGTACTCTCGAAAAGCATGACTCTCACAAAAGGAGAGAAAATCAACAAAATGCAAACCTTTTTAGGTTTGCTAGTGGTGTTGTTTTTAGGTTTACTAGCACCGCTATTCTCTTCATGTAGAATGTAGATAATAAAAGCCGTACTTGTATACGACTCTTGTTTAATATGAATATAACAATTAAGTAAAGTCGTACATGACAGTTACAACTTCCATTATTTATTATAAAATTGAAAAAGTGTAGTCCTACATGGGATATACAACTTCAAAGTCGTATATCTCATGTACGACTTAGAGGGCGTTTACTACAAACTATTTCACGAAAGAATCACTTTTTTTTAAGTTATAAATCATTTTTAATGAGTTTGATTGCTTTTGTTTAAGCTTTTCATAAAAAATAAATTTAAAAAAAACATTTTTAAGATTAAAATGAAAAGCTATTTTCATTAGCTTTTGGAAGAAATCATTTTTTTATCACTAATTACTTTTAAAAATAAAATAAAAATTTATTGTAAACAAACATAAAATAGCTTATGTTTTTCTTTAAAATCTCTAAATTATTGAATGTCAAAATTACTTATTTTTTAATCTATAACAAATACGCCTTTACTTCTGACAAGTAATTTCTTTTAGATTTATATCAAATTAATAATTAGCTACTCCCTCCGGACTCAATTATAAGCAAAATTAACTAATTTTACGCTTATTAAGGAAGTTCGTTATTTTAGTTTATTTATGTTGATTTATGTAAAAAAAATAGTTACAATTACTCCTTTCGGTCCACAATATAAGAAACAAAACCCTAAAATATATAGACCAAGGAAATGTATTAGAATGAGTTAATTGTAATTAATATTCCTATAAATTTCCAAAAACACCCTTATAATTTTAATTAATATTCCGATGGCCTATAATTAATGACTGTAATTAATAAAGTTAATATTGTAAATTAGTATTTAATATGTGTGAAAATTGATGTATGTTTCTTATATATTGGACCAAAAAAAGGACTCATTTGTTTCTTATATTGTTGACCGGAGGGAGTACTAAACTACCATTTAATTCTCTCGAGAGTGTACAATGCTCTTGAAAAAGTAAAAGAAGAATTGGTTGAATTGATTGATTGTCTTGATTGAAACACTGTCATTAAATAAAATTGAATTGATTGACTTTTATTTATATTTAAATTCACAATATATATATATATATATATATATATATATATATATATATATATATATATTTGAGTCCGAAAGAGTATACATTACAGAGGTAAAAAAAAAAACCATTTATCTTTGCAATAGATGCCTAGAGGGGTCTCTTTTAATTTGATACTGGGTCTGCAATCTTAAGGTAGTCACTGAAATTGAGGAAGTTCTTTTCGTGTGTCAACTGTCATGGCGTGGGAGTTCGCGGATTCAGCTCTATAAGACGTGCACATTGGAGGCCACGTTCCTTGAATACCACAACATTTTAATGCATCCGGACTTCGGACCACTTCGTTTTTTCCAATAAACATCATTTACATTTATATTTACATTCAAAATGTACAAGAAAAAAACCCTTTTTTTTTTGAATTCTTGTCTTCAATGATTTTTTTTCATGGCTCTTCACGACAGTATTTTTAGAATATTAGTTAAGGAATAAAAAACAGGAGAATGCTAACGAATATTTTTAGAGTATTTTTTAAGAAATCAATTTTTTTTTATGAAAAACTGATATATTTATTATTCAATATTTGAAAATGTGGAATATTTGATTTTTCAATAAAAACATGTTTTTCTTAATTCCTTGCATGACCCTAAAAAATATTAAAATTTTCTTTGAAAAATCATAAGTTTAACTTTTCTTGAATACGTCATTTTTCTATATAAATTTATCATTTTAATTTCTTAATCAATGGTTTAAAAGTACTTGTTAGTATTTCTTTTTTTTATATAGGAAATTATTTTATGAAGAGTGTTAATAGATGTTCTTAGAACATTTGATTAAATTTTTTTTATTAAGTAATGATGTAGTTTTTAATAAAATATTTCAACTCCGGCCTACTTGATTAAGAGCAGTAGAGCACAAACATTATATAATGATGATTTCGTGAAAAAAATGTTCTTTCTTATCAAAAGCTTTCTCCAGGAATGAAAATGTGTAACGGATCTAATGAATATCCACAAAAATTATCATAATGTTTAGGACAAGTACTCGTTTAATTAGGAATGGATGCAAGTACATATACTCTAGGATCACTCTCGGTCATATGTGAAGATGAAAAAACTTTATTCCCAAAAATCACATTCTTAGTAATATAGTTTGTCTGGAAATAAAATATTTCAGATATATACCAAACGTCACCTAGGAGTCTTAAATACCATTGATGCCAAAGAATAGGATTTTAAATATAATATTGTTATTGTTGGACTTTTATTGTGATTTATGAAGTTTGTTTTTATTGAAATTTTTCATTGTTTATATTGTTAGACACTTAGACTTTTTCATTGTTGGGAAGAATAGTTAGCATGTTGGAAGTCACAAGGATTTAAGTGTTAATGTCAATATACATAACATAGATGGAGAATGTAGTGATGACTTTAAAAAAAAAAAAAACCATTTCAGCATATTTGTTTAAGACATTCAATTCTTTTTTATAAAAAAATACTAGTCAAAATCCATTTGGGAAAAAACACAATAAAAATGAAAATGACTGAAAAAACAAATAAAAAATATCGGGCCAACCCGAAAATGTCCGCAACCCGCATAAGGCCGAACTTGGGCACATTTTTTACAGCCCATATTGATTCTGAGCATTTTTTACCGGCCCTATAAAACCCGAACCCGCATCGGGCTAGCCCGCGGTGGAAAGGGTAGCCCATTTTGTCACCACTTACATGTGCACAAAGCTAGTTGAAACATGAAAAGAAAGGTAGTAAATGTTGCACTGATCTATGTATTCAATTAAATTTGTATTTCCTACTTTTAATTAGTTAATCTAATTAGTCATTAATTTTCTTATTATGTTCTATTTTGTATCTATACTGATATAAAAGATGGAGAGCAATTTTTACTGTATAAACACATGTCAGAGCCATGATTTTTTACAATTTTTTATCTTTTTTAAAAGTTTATTTGTTTTAAAAAAGTTTTTTAATTTTTTTTTACTTTCTTTTGTTAATTTTTTAATTGTTTTTAATTTTAAATTTTTTTAAAATTTTTTTATTTTAATTTTTTTAAAATTTTCCTTCATTTTTTAATTCTTTTTCCTAATAAATTTTTTTTGCTAATACTTTTTTTTTTGAATTTATTTGTATACACTGACAGTGTAATTTTTTTTACACTGTCAACCAATCGTAAATTGACAAACAGTAAAAGTAGAGTTGTCATGTTCTTGATGTTTTAATTTTTATATACTTACATTTTAATGTATATATAATTTAATAGTTTAAAATTTAAATTTATATATTTTTTATTTATATATATATATATATAAATATTTTCCAGTTCGAACCGAATCAAAGCAAACCAATTTTAATTGGTTCAGATATTGTTATTGACTTTTTAAAGTTTAGGGTCATAAGACTCGAACCAATAATTCGATGATTTTGAAAATCCGAACCAACAAACTAAATTGGTTCGTTTTTTCTTTTTTGTGCATGGTTCCGAATTGAACCAAACCCAATGGTCATTAATTCTTTTATTTTGGAACCGAACCAATTACTATATTTTAATATTTACATATATTTTAATATTCAATATGTATATCACTTTATCAATTAACAACTTTTCTTCTACTGTTCCTGTAACAGTAGAAGCAGTTGTTAGCTGGTGGATTATTTTGGATTATTTAAATTTATTTATTTATTTTTTAAACATATATTCTTTATGATATTTTTTAAAAAAATTATTTTTTTCCAAAATAGTTTTTTTCTAATTTACAATTTTTAAAATGTTTATTTTTATAATTGACTTTTTTAAAATATTTTTGTTTTCTGATTAATTTTATTTTTCTAATTTGTTTCTAATTATTATTTTCCTATTTATAAAAAATATTTTTAAATACTTTTTCTAATTATTTTTATCTAATTTTTTTTTAAAATTTATCGATTTTTTTTCTAATTTACTTTTTTTTATAATTTATTTTTTAAATATATTTATTCCTAATTATTTTTTAATATTTTTTAAATATATATTTTTTCTAATTAATTTAAATTTTCTTTAATAATTAATTTTATTTTTCTAATTTTTTAAATCTATTTTTTCCTAATTATTATTTTTCTTAATTTTTTTTAAATATGTTTTTTCATAATTTTTTTTCTAATTATTTTTCGAATTAATTTTTTTCTAATTTACTTTTTTCTTTTTACTTTTAAATTATTTTTTACAATTAATTTGTTTTCCTATTTTTGTAAATATTTATTTTCCTAATTTAAAAGATAATAAAAATAAAAATAATTATAAAAAATATTTAAATTAATTAGAAAAAAAATATTTTAAAAAATTAATTATAAATATAAATATTTTAAAAAAATTAATTAGAAAAAAATTTATTATTTTTATTTTTCTACTCTTTTTAAATATATTTATTTTCAAATTATTTTTTCCTACTTTTTATTATTATTTTTTTTAAAATAAATTTTTTCTAATTATTTAAAATATTTTTTTATAACTACTTTTTTTTCCTAATTTTTTTAAAATAATTTTTTCCTAATTACTTTTTTTCCTATTTTTTTTGCTAATATTTTTTTTCTATTTTTTTTTGTTAATACTTTTTTTTTAAAGCAACATCCTTGCCTTTGTTTTTCTATTTTAAATAATAAATCTATATCTATACTAATTGATATGGGGAAATTCTGATTTTAGTGTAGCACAATAGTGCAAGCCACTTAAGTTATGAAATATTTTTATTATTATTTTATTTATTTTCTAATATTTATATATTTTTTGTTTTAAAATTTACAAACCGGTAAAGGTACATTGTTTTGGGAGTCAAACACTGCAATTTCTGTATTAACAAAAATAAAGGCAGAACTATTTATATTTTGTATTATTTTTTTTGCTACATTTTTGCCTTTATTTTTTCTATTTTAAATAATAAATCTATATCTATACTAATTAATAAGGGGAAATGCTAATTTTAGTGTAGCACAATGATACAAGCCACATGTCAAGTGATGAATTTTTTATTTTATTTTTTTCTCTAAAATTTATATATATTTTTTGTTTTAAAATATTTACAAACCGATAAAGGTATAGTGTTTTGGGAGTCAAACACGACAATCTCTGAATTGACATAAATAGAGGCATAGCTATTCATATTTTCTAATCTATTTTTTTCTACATCCTTGTCTTTGTTTTTTCTATTTTAAGTAATAAATCTATATCTATACTAATTAATAAGGGGAATTGCTGATTTTCCATCAAAGGGACACGTGTCAGCACCACATGATTTAAGAGGATTAGTTGATCATTAGTAATAATCAAATAGGAACACTTAACACATAGTGTTACATTACGTATTGTCATATCATTTTAAAATAAAAATAATATTCAATTCTTTGCACTCAAGTTATAGATAAAATTGTTTCAAGGTTTTTGCTGATCACTTCTGTCTATAAATAAAAAACCTTGGAGATGAATGAGTATCACTGTTATGGGTGGAAAGGAAATATTGAAAGCAAAGTATGAAATAAGTAAAGAAAATGTTTGACATAATGGACTTAATTCGGGATAAAGGAAATTTTTTTTTGGTACATATAGAGGCATAATTCAAATTATTAATGATAACAATGTTATCAATAATAATAGTAACTGATGACCCGTGTATTGCACGAATGCAAAAATACTAGTTGATATGATTAAACTAAAATAATATTACACTTAAAAATAAATGCTCGCGGTCTTTTAGAGACTATGATTAAAATAACCAAACAATTTGTGTTATTAATAATTTGAATTTATAATTGTAACTAATTAATGAAATGTATCATTTGTTTAGCGGATTTTGGAAAGTGTCAGCTTAGGACTTCCAAGTTTATCAATTAGTTGTTTGAGAAGATTATTATTATTGTAACATTTACTCAATGTTCAAGCATAATGTTATCGTTAGGTTGGATGGTCTTTGAGTAGTTATAGTTGTATTTTTAATAAATGTTCTTTTATTATTTATTGATTTTTCATATTAAATTAAAGTGCGGGTAATAAATATGGGTATCAACACTTAGATATCTAACATACTCTTCCTCCGGTCACTATTATATAAGCAAAAATTGAATAAAACATACATATTAAAGTAGTTAGTTGATATCATTTAAAAGAGTCATTGAGAATAAAAAATTGAGTTTGTTACCTATATTACCCTTCCTCTTATTTATTAAGCTTCTGTTGTTGAGAATAAATGAGCAATTGAAAAACAAAATTTATATTAAATGAATGGTATTTTGAGAATAACTTCATTAAATAAGATGAAAGTAGTTAAAATTTATTTATATTTTGGACAAAAAAATTGAAATTTTTTACTTATATTATTAACCGGAAGGAGTATATAAGTACATGTATTGAAATTACTACCAATATGAGTATGGTTCAGATATAAGTATCTTAAAAAAAAAACATAATATAAGGATGAATACTATATTATTCTACCAAGTCCTTATCCGTTCATCCCTAAGTACGTGTTTAAAAAAAAAAAAACACTATGGGGATGAGTAATATATTATTCTACCAAGACCTTACCTATTTTCATCCTTAACTTTTTCTTATAATGTCTACAATATATTATCTATTTGTTTAGGTGAATGGGAAATGCGACGATTATAAAATTAATATAATAATGCAGCCAAAGGCAATGTAGCTAAAAGAGTTCCGGTTCCTCAAACAACTTTATCAGATGGCTTTGCCACTGATTTGTTATTATAATCAATGCGTTTGAATTGATATAGAAAGATTAATGAACGATTGAATTCGTTTTTAAAGTAACTTGGACACACGATATTAAGTCAATATTCTTGCCTATCTTACCTACTAAATGAAGAAACAAACAAATACATAGTTTAATTAAGAAGTACATTAAGATATTAATGGAACTTAACCAAGATGCTATGCAGAATGCATTGTTTCTACCATGTTTCTAGCAAGTTTAGCCATATCATAGCACTAAGCCATCCTGTGAATTACAAAAGCATATAGGAGTGTAAGACCCGAACCAATGATACGATGAACAATAAAATTCAAATCAACCCACTTAAATTGGTTTCGATTTTTTTGGTGTTCGGATCCGAACAGAGCCGAACCAAACCAAACCCGATGATGATTGGTTCGGATCTTGGGTTCAAGGACTCTGGAACCAAACCAAACCAAGCTGAACCAAATACTATATTTTATTATTTACATATATATATTAATATTTATTATATATTAATATTTATATATATTTTAATAGTTTAATATTTATTTATTTATTACATACATTTTAATATTTAATATATTTAAAATTTATATATTTTTGAAATTTAATAATTTTCGAGTCCAAACCGAACCAACCTATTTTTGAATGGTTTGGTTTGGTTCAAGTTTTGTAGAAAAAATTTTGAAAACCGAAACAAACCGGACCATTTTTTATTGATTCAGATTTTTTATTATTTAAAATCAAACTATACCGACCTGTTACACCTCAAGGGCATTGATATCAATATTAAATGACCGAAGCTATTGATACTTCCAACTGATTATTAATAATTACGATTTTTATTAATTAATCATTCTTTTATAAATAAAAAACTAAAATCAATATGATTAATTGATAAGAAGTATAGATAGGTGATTTAAAATGTTTATAACATTTGTCTCGTTATATAATGAGTTTAATTGGTATACACTGTCAGTGTAAATGTTTTTTATACTGTCAACCAATTATAAATGGCCGCATCATTGAAAATATTTTATTCTTATCCAAATCAACTTAAAAGTCATTTATATCATGATTTGTGATTGATTAACAATGTAAAAACTTTACACTAACAATATATATAAATTAAACTCTTATATAATTGCTTCTATTCACATAGAATTTTAATTACTTATATGATATACTTAAATGGAAATATCACCAACCAGCAGCAAATAAAAATCATGACAGATGCAAACAAGCGGGGCACACTGCAGCTAACAACTACATTAAAATATATCAACCACAAGAATCTCGATAATCTTTTTTAAACCTTTTGCCAGTTATTTTAGACTTTCCAAACCCGATCAAAAGGAACCTGCTCTGCCTCTAAAAAGCCCTTTTCAAGATATAGGTTTTCCAATTACCATTCACCAAACTAATCATTGTATTTAGGCACTCAGCTACTTTCGTCCATAATAAGAATTCCACTAAATGACTCCGTTGTGCTAAAATTTCACATCACATCCACTTCAACAACCTCCATAAAATTAAAAGAGTCTACTTTTTTTTTTATATAATAAAAAATGACATGTAAATATATCAATGTTTTATTAGACATCCCAGCTATGCTGACACTCCTAATAAAACTCATCATTTGCAACACACCATGAATTTATTAATAAAGAAAAAAAGAATACAAAAAATGGGAGAACATGAACCCAACCCATAAAAGAATCATCTAAATCTAAACTTACGAAAACTACTTAACAACTTGGGAAATCAGATTACAGTATGATATGAATAAGGGATCTAGTAGGGAGAGCTCGCATACTTTGAAAAGAAACTATATAACTCTTTGATAAGAAGAGAAATTGAATTCACACAAAGGGAAAGCCTTAGGGAGAGAGACTTTTGGTTCTTGCTTTATTTTTCATTCATAATGTATGCTAAATATATAGCAAAAGAAACACTAACAAACTTCATACAGATAAGAATCATATAACAAATGTCCTCATCTCTAATTTTCTTACATATTTAGGATATTTAAAATTGTAAACTAATTATAAGATTCTAACTAATTGTTATTCTAGAATATTCCCAACTACTATCCCTTATCTTGTATCAGATTGCTCCTTGTTTAATTTCCAACTTGCCTAATTGGTTTGATGTCTCCATTATTTGTAGGTGTATCATTACCGACCCCTTCAGACTGATCTTGTCCTCAAGATCAAAGTGACTGGAAATCAACTCATAAGTGTTAAGAAGGGAGAACAGAAGGGCCCAAAATTTTTTATTGTAGCTCAACATTAATATAAATGGGTATAATAACAAACTTTTGAGACCCATTTGTTTCTTTGGAATTAATTGGGCTTGGTCCAATGGTTCATTCCTTGGACTTTTCTGGCACACTTTCACATTTGCCCTAGTTTGCATCTTCCCTCTCACCATCTCTTCCAAACAAACAATCCCATTGATGTTACTTGTTAGCAGCTTGGCAAGGTTGTGTGGTGTTCCGGTACTCCTTCGAGGGACCCATGGCCAGCAAGAGGTGGCACCAGGTGACTGCCTCCTCGCCAACAAAGGACCTACCGGCCACGTTCGTGACAGAACTATAGAAGACAGAGGAGTGCGTGGTGGAGTTTCTCTTGTCGGCGACGGATATGACGGAGTCAAGTTTGAAACGTGAAGTCTTGAAGGTGCCGGTGCCGAATCTGAATCATGAAGGAGGCGGCGCACGACGGAGGGGAAAGAAGCTGTGTTGGAATTGCCGGGGTCGAACATGAACCCATAGTGTGATTGTGGCGTGGTGGAGGTGATGTGCAGAGCCGTCTTCTTCGGTGATGGCATGGCGGTTGGGGACATAAACTTCACAGAGTAGAATTGCTGCTGAACAGGTGTGAGGACGATGAACGTGAAGCACAACCGCGAACCGGATGAACCGGTGGTGGATCTGGCCGGAAGCGCATCATCTGCCCCCGTTGCAATGCTCTTGTGAGCGGTGCATGATTCCCCCATTCCCTGTGAAACCCTTCCTCTGTTCCGTGCTTTCTCTCTCGAAGGGGCCATGGCGGAGAGGGGTCTCGGGGCAGAAACCATGGTAGCTAGTCCGGGGTTGCAAGCAACAATGTCGCCATGGTGGGGTTCCCCCCTTGTTTTTCTATACACCAAGGGGGAAATTGCCATCGGCATTTCCACGAGGTATGTGACACCCTCTACCTCGCATGCATTCATAAAGCTTAACAGATATAAAAGGAAAAGAGAACACATGCATATTATATCATAATAATAAAAATCGGGCAGATGCTGTCGCATTGTAACATAACATTTCAAACATGGAATTATAAAACATGTTTAAAATAAAAACATAACATAAACACATAAACATAAACGAAAGATGTAAACGAAACCCATCCCCGATGTCATATTACAGAGTTGGTATAACCATATTCTGAACATTTGGATAACAGACTAAAACTAAACATAAACTAAACTACGAGCAACGGCTCCTCGGAGTCACTTCTCAGCAAGCTAATCACCGTCCTCTGCATATCCAAAAAGATACATGCAAGCAAACAACAGAAGACGGGGAGTAAGAACTATATATATAAATATAACGGCAACATGATAGTTGGTAAGATGAACATACAATAAGTAACACATCATCATACCAACACAACAAATATATCACAACATATAACATACATCAATTATATAATGCAATGCGATTCACTACTCTGAATGCACGTGGATCCATCTATATTGGGCGTTGGACTTCGGAGTTACATTTTCATATTGGCCAATAAGCACCAATGCCGGGGTAATCCACCTTACCTTGGGTGGACCCCTTGGAAAATCGACGCACCATACTCTAGGATGCGCCACCACGGGGAGCCACGATTCACCTAACTCTCAGATGAACCACCATCGACTGTCAGATCGCCTTACTCTCGGACGACCTCCCCTATGTCGTACCTCCCCCTAATAACTTTATGCATGACGCATGCACACAAACAACCAACCATTTATCCACCACCTCCATCAACACCATTTATTATGGCTTAACGTCTTTGGCAAACAAGAACCAAAGATAACATCATCTTTAATCTTTTAACTTTAAATGTTAAACAACACTCTGGCCAAAAAACACCAGAGCTGAACACCTTGACCATTAAGTATCAAGGCCCCCTTGGCCACTAGGCTACCAAGGTATAACATCAACAACATTATCTTTCTCTTTAGTTATTAACACTCTGGTTCTTAAGCACCAGAGCTCAACACCTTGACCATTAAGCATCAAGGCCCCCTTGGCCACTCGGCTACCAAGGTACATTATTATCTTTAAGTTATCTAGCTTGACTTCACTTTGTTTGGTGTCTTCTTTTATTATTATTAGGGACAACTGGGGTGAACCACCCTTGTCCAGCTTTTTGCGTTCTGGTCAGCATAGGGAAGCACGACCGTGCTTTCCTCTGCACGGGCGTGCTGACTGATAAGTCAAGCACGGTCGTGCTGACTGTTGAGCACGGCCGTGCTCAATGGAGCGTGGCCGTACTCTTTCTGGGAAGAAGGGTTGAAGAACCATTTCTAAGTTTCCTAGGGCATTCCAGATCAAACTTATTGGCTTTAACTACACCATTGATTATCAGCTTCATTATTCTTAACTACTCTTCATGTCTTATCATTATGGGAAATTAATCCCTTAACCACAGCTTCGTTATTAATGTCCTTAGACACTCACTAATCAAACCTATGGTCTTTAACTAAGCCCTATGAACATAACCTTGTCTCTCATACTATATTCATGTCTTATGAACAACTGGGAACACATCCCTTAATCTCATTCATCATTGTTATCATCTTTTAACATCATTAACAAGACCTATTAATTAATTAGAGACTTTAACATAATTATTGGCATTAACATCCTCAACAATCAACACTCATTAAGAGCACAACCTCATCATCATTATCATGGCAACATTCTCATAAAAAAAACATCATCATCATAGCACTCATCATCATGAACATTCACTCATGGAATTCATCAAACATATCAACATCATCATCATAGTAACAAGTCTAAACATACCAAACATAAACAATTAAACATACAAATATCAAATAGGAAAATATAAACATGTTATCAAGTAAACAGTCCTATAGGCATTTAATCAAACACCAGGGTCATAGGTTAACCCTTCATCTTATGCTACCCCATAGCCTACATATTCATACTAGCCCTTCTCCCCATACCTGATATGAAGATTCCCAAAACGATAACTTGGGTAAACTAGACACGTTCCCTCGAGTGACTCGATGAGTTTCCCAAGCCTTGGCCAAACAAGAAGAGAACAACCAATTAGTCTCTAGATCTAATAATAGAAAAGAGACCAAGAGAGAGGGAAGACAACATTACCTTAAACGATACTAGTGCGTGCAACTCTCTCCCAAACAGACTCAAGATAACTAAGAACTTCAAAGGGTTCTAGGGAAGGGAAAGGGAAAGGGAAGATGTTTCTGCCACACTAGGACTGCCCAATGTGCCAAACTAGGGTTTACACCTGTAAACCCTTGCACATTGTTCTCTATTTATAAACTCTGACCCGAGCACGACCGTGCTCCCCACTCAGCACGGTCATGCTTACAACAGCGTCAACAAGACGCATTTTCCCCTTGAGCACAGGCTTACTGATACATGAGCACGGCCGTGCTCATGTATCAGAAATGGATTTCTCACTTGAAAAGTCCCACTAGCCCTCGACAACACTCCTAAGGCCAAACTTAACATCTAAAGCACACACATAAGCACTTAAAGGCTTCACACGAAAAACGGGGTGTTGCAAGGTAGAAGGCGATGCCGGAAATGAGGGTGAAGATCCTTACGCCGGTAGCAATAGGGAAGAAGGCTTACTTAGTTGCGTGGCCACCGATACTGCAAGGCCAGTTGTCTCGTGGCTCGGTTCAATGGCGGTGTCTGAATCACTATCGTTTGTCTTCTGTTGGGAGTGGCATCCCTGGGTCGTGACTGTAGAGCCGATGACTGGCAGCTTGAATGGACTGATTGGAGCCAAGGAGACCGCATCCACAGCTGAGTGGCTCGATGGTGGAGGTGGAGAGGGCTGAGGTTGGCATGACAGGAGCTGTTCTTGGATGGTTTGAAAGGAGGCAAGGTAAGAATCATGGCGACGATCCTCGGTGAGCTTAAATTCCTGGAAGGCAGTCGCAAGGGAGGTGATGGAGGCATGGAGCTGGGTGAGGTCAGGTGTTTGGGTATGCATTTTTTTTGTTTTTGTTGATGAATGAGATTGAGTTGCAAGGATGAAAGCACCAATGATAAGAAGAGAAATTGAATTCCCATAAAGGGGGAAGCCTTTCACTATGTTTTGTTTTGAAGAAAATGGAAGGAAGGAAAATGAGAGGAAAGAAAGAGGGGAGAAAATGATGTTTTCCTTCGTCTGGTTGCATGGTAAAAAAGGAAGGGAAAACATAAATGATGGGCCCCACGTTAAATGATATTTCCTCCAAATATGGGAAGAAAACTGGAAGGAAGCCTTAGTTTCTGTAACAACCTGTTTTTAATTACGCTGTATTACCGGTAAAAATATGTTTATCTATATTTTTATCTGAGACCTAGGAAATGATTTTGGAGAAAAAAATCATATCTAAAACCTACTCTATGGTAGGAAGCTCTGGTTAAAATTTGGGTTTAAAACTCAGCCGGAAACCAATTTTAATTGACAGTTTAATTTTATACCGGCAGAAAACCCTAATTTGACTCGAAACTAAAAATTGTAGATTTGTATATTATGTCCGTGAGGAAGTCTATTTTCCAAAGTTTTGCCCAAAAATAAAATATTTGATTTTATTCGGGAGAAATTTGGGGAAAACTGATTGAAACCCTAATCGGGTAAAACTACGGAGCCAGATATGGAGCTGAGGTGAGGGAAGTGATTGATGTGACAGAGGGGACAAGCATTGAATGTGAGGGGCAAAGCATTAAATGCGAGGGGACAATCATTTATGGCGCATTTATGACGATTCCTAAATATTTAGGTAAAAAGACCAAATAGCCCCCAAGTTTCATGGTTATTAAAAAGACACATCTCCTCACTATCAACCACTCATTTTACATGGTTGTAAACCTCCCACATCTCTCCAATTTCTTGCAGCCATATCCACTCAACCATACCCATTTCATTTTGCATTCGTTTCATCATTTTCCTCGCAAAAACCGTAATCGGGTAACCAACGGAACCGGATACGGATGCACAGAGATAGACCGAGAGACAGAACGGCGAGTCATCTATGATTACTCAGAGGGAATGAGTCACCATGGTGAGTCATGGTGGTGACTCATCTTCATCATATATGCTAGTAATTATGTGTCTTTATAAGTGTAATGACCAAAATACCCTTAACCTAACCTATTCTAGTTAAATGTTAACTATGGTTAAGGCAAGTCAAGAACAAATTGATCTCTTCTTCATCATGGGTGGTGAAAACAGAAGCCACACCATCCCTTCACCCTTCACCACTCAATTTTTCCTATGTCATAAATATTATTAACCCTAGTTAAGTATTATATTATTTTTTAAGCTTAACCTAACATATGCTAAGTTAAGTCCAACTATGGTTCACTATTGTAGACA
This sequence comes from Sophora flavescens, assembly GCA_030762895.1. Lineage (NCBI taxonomy): Eukaryota > Viridiplantae > Streptophyta > Magnoliopsida > Fabales > Fabaceae > Sophora > Sophora flavescens. Next base: position 131,116,388 of record CM061065.1, read on the forward strand.
TCAAACAACACATTTTCTGCCCCTAACTCCCTCATGCGCGCAGCCCACATCCACTTCACACACTTAGACCATTTTCATTTCATCCTATTACACATTCACACTTGTTCTTCACAAAAAAACACTAAGAACTCCATTTGTGTTCTTTCTAAGTTCATCAAATATCTTCATTTTCTTCATCAAACTTCTTCATTCCAAGGTGAGGATCATGTCCTCATCATCTTATCTTCATTAATCATCCATCAATCTTCATTTTCATCGGCTATTTCACAAATCTCTATTCCTAGATGTAGATTTTCAAATAATTCTAGAAAATTGTAGAAAAATAATTTAATGTGAAACCAATTTCTATGATCTTTATATGACTTTTAATTTGATAATCTAAGAGCATGGAAGCAAAATAATTTTCCTCCCTATTGTTCTATTGATGGTCGAACCTATGCTTGTATAGGCAAATGAGATTTTGTTCAATTTTTAACTTAGATGAGGTTGGTTGTAAGCTATATAGAGTTTCTCTGCTCTTAATCCTCATCTAATTTCAATTTTCATTAAGTTTTTCTCTATTTCAAGTCTTAGATCTATTTCTTCAAAAATCATGCAAAAATGCTTAGAAAATGTTTGATGAGTTATGACTCTTGTTTTCATCTCTCTTATACCTATAATTTCATTATCCAAGAGCTTGAAATCAAAAGAAATTCCTAGCCTTATTTTACTATCTTGACCGAAACCCTAACCCTAGAGGTTGGAGGATTTTGTTTCATATTTTTAACTTGGAACAAATTATCTATGCTAGTTAATACTCTAGTAACTAGGATCCAAAAGATGGAGTTGAGAAAATAACCCTAGCCCTATTAATGACTCATGGCCGAACCTAGCATAAATTTGTCATAGTTGGATTTTGTTTGATTAATATATTTGTATGTTGTTTTGGGTTGAAGGTTAACCATTAAGCGTGGTAGAGTAACGAGGATCGGAAAGTTCGTGACTTCGGTGATAAGTTCAGGTGGGAGAAAGAATCAACTTGTCGTCGGAATGGATAAGTAGTATATTTTATAATAATGGTGTAGGGCGACCTAAACCCTACTAGTGGTTGAGTAATCGACAAGACCAAAATCACATTGCAAACTTTTCCGTAATACCAATGATGATTTGTGGATTGTAGGTTTATCGCCATTAGGATAATTTTATAATAATTGAGGATGTCTGACTTGTTTATTTTTAAATTGTTTGTGATACGCTGGTTGGGGTATTCTACTGCATGTGACGTTTTATTTTGGTGTTTGAATATTTTATGAGTATTGTATTATGCATGATCTGTCTAGTTTGATAATTTACTTAGTTGGTTTTTAAGTAAAGATATGTGTTGTTCATAGATATTTTGTCGGGGTGAGAGATTGAATGTGACTTAAAGGTGCCTAGCCTAAATTTATTATTTTATAGATGAGATGTGACAGAATGCGAATTGAGGTTATGATGGAAGCTTGAAGCACTAGGTTGTTATTGATGCAAGTCAGTGAGATTCATATATATGTATTGTTGTTCACAGCCGTGTGAATGGAACACACGAGGTCAGGATATCTTATTTTGGATATCGGAGATTGTGGCTGAGTGCCCTACTGATATTGAGTTCCGAGGAAGACTACCGTAATACTCGTTAGTCCTGGACACGTGCGCTGAGTATTCTATCTGGGATAGAAATATTAGATATCTTGGCATAACTGCATACGAAGTTTGGCAGAATTGCATATGTAGTTTGATACAACTGCATATTGAGCTATTTCCAATGGGGGAATAATGGCATACCGAGTTTCTGGCACTAAGTTCTTGGCACCGAACCGTTCTGGACTACTGACTAACGTGACAGGAATAGAGATGGCCAATTCATCATAAAGGTTTAGTTGCATGAGATTGAGGGTAGAGGAAGATATCATGATTTAAGGATGGTTGTTAGTTATGTGTGATGTGTGTCTTTGACTAATACTATATTATATGCTATGTATCCTTTTCCGCTTTTGATGATAGAACTGTTTCTTATCCCCTATTTTCTGTATTTGGTATATATTTTATCATGTGATCGTATGAGAAGATCCGGTGGAGGATCTAGCTACTGAGGAGCTGGAAGGGATTCCATGCGAACCGGATGAGGGAGGACGAGTTGTGGATTCCAGCGATATAGTTTAGTGTCTAGGGCCAATGAGTCTTATAAGACGTTTTATTTTCCGCTGATTATAATAGTTTGTGTAAGTATGTACCTGCAAGGGATCCTACTGATAGGATACCCTAAACAGTGTTCCGTTTTAGGTTGGATAAACATATGCGTGTATGTGTAATATAATCATGGTGTGGTGTGTTAATTTTCCGAAGTTGAATATGTTATAAATAATTTTTTAATATCTTCTTAATTTCGGGTTACGTTTAACGTTAAGTACGCGATTAAGTTTAATAAATAATTAATGGCACAACGCGGCACAACGAGGTGTCTCAGTTTTAAGCAAAAAGACCTAAATATCCCTATACTATGATTGAAGGACAAGAGTTATGTACTGGGTGTGAGTGACACAAGTTCAATTTCATTTGTATATTTTTTTAAATTATTTTAAGACCCAAGTATCCATTTCCTTTCTCACGTTTTAGTTTATGTTGATTCAATAATTTAGTTTTGTTTGCAAATATTTTTTTAATATATATTGTTCATTTTATTTTATTTAATTTTAAGAGGTAAACTAAATATTTTAAATTTATTAATATTTTTAAATTATCTTAGATTCTAATTTAGTGTTTATTTATTATTATTATTTTTGTATTTGTAGGAGTATATTTATATTATAAATTTATTTATTATCTCTTATTTTTACTTAAGGGTATTAATGCCATTTCAGAAATATTTTTTTTTCTTTCCTCTCACTTTCTATTAAACCAAACAAGGGAAGAGAAAAGTTTTAGTTTTCTTTCCATTCATTTTCTCTCCTACCAAACAACTAAACAATCCACTCATTTTCCACTCATTTTCTTTCCTCTCCCTTTCTTTCCTTCATCTTTCGTTCCTCTCACTTTCTCTCCTACAACCAAACATAGTGTTAGCGAGAGAGAGACTTTTGGTTAATTTTCTTGCTTCATTTTTCATTCATCATGTATGCTAAATATATAGCAAAGGTAGCACTAACAAACATCCCACTGATAAGGATTATATGACAAATGTTCTCATCTTTAATTTTCTTACATATTTAGGATATTTAAAATTGTAAACTAATTATAAGATTCTAACTAATTGTTATTCTAGATATTCCAAGCTACTATCCCTTGTCTTGTATCAGATTGCTCCTTGTTGTCCAACTTGGCTATTTGGGTTGATGTATCCATTATTTGTAGGTGTATCACTCTTCTAATTTTAGTTGTTGTTGGTATATAACTCTTCTAATTAGCATACTTTTACAAGAAATAAGAATATGTTTTGTTATAAGACTTTTTTTTTTGAAGCAGAGAAACTTGTATCATTAAACCGTAAACAAAGTAAAAGTTACAAGCACAGAAACTAGGGGTGTAAATGGACCGGGTAAACCCGACCAATCCGAACCAACCCATAAAAACTGAAGTTAATTGGTTCGGATGAAAACCAGAACCGAATAGAAGGGAACCGATGAGCTTTGGTTCGGGTAGTGGATTTTATTTTTTAAAACCAACTACTCGAACCGACATTGTGCAATTCAGCATTTTCCGACCCAATTCCTGACCTACCTTAGTTTCACAACTCTCAGACTCAGACTCTCACTATCGTATCACATCTTTGTACTCTCTCATCTCATCTCTGACCTACCCACATAGGGTTTTGTCGTCGCCACACACAGTCGTGACCAGATCGACGTCAGCGGCTCCTCGTACCTCGGTCCCAGGTGGTCGTGACTTGTACTTCGTGACCAGATATCGTCGCTCCTCCATCCAAGCTTTTCTGTTATGCTTCATCCTAGTCCAAGCTGCGGCTGTCGCGTCATCCTCTGTCCAAGAAACACCGTCGAGGCCACACTGTCCAAGCTTTTCTGTTGTGCTTCTCTGGATTTCGGTTACAAAATAAGAAAGGAGAAGAACAAAGATCAGAGATGAAGATGAAGCACCGTACGTTTCTCAAGTGGCAGATGAAGAATAAAGATCAGAGATGAATATCAAGTAGAAGAAGGGTAGCGACTGAGTAAGGATAGGGAATGGGGGAGATGGATCATATCTAGGGTTAGTTTTTATGCTATTGGGCTGGGTTGGGCTGTGGCTTAGTGTTTTTTAATTTTATTTATTTATTTTCCATCTTTTAATAGCGAACCCGATGACCCGAACCGAACCAACCCGTACTTCATCAATTTGGTTTGGTTTGGGTTTTGTGGAAAAAATATCTTAAAATCAAACCCAACCGAACAAATCATTTTTTATTGGTTTGGATTTTTTCCACCTAAAACCGAACCAAACCGGCCTGTTTCACCCCTAACAGAAACTATTAAAAACATAATTCCTAGTATAACTAATAGATTTCCTAGCTAGAGTATGGGCCTGAACATCAACATTTCGACCAGCAAAAGTAACTTTACAATCGGCATGTGCTATTAAGAGCTCCTTGCAGTGAGAGATAAGTGCACCATACTCAGAAAATTCCACATTAACAGCATATATACTATCAACAACTCCCTTACAATCTATCTAAAAAATAACATGACACGGACCGAGACTTTGAGTCCATTGAATAGCCATCAAAAGAGCATATGCCTCACCCCCTCTGACAGGTAAAGACAAATCTCTCTAATGAGTTTTGGCTAGCAAAAAAGCACCTGCAACATCCCTCAAACACAGACCAACACCCAATTTCTGTTCTCCATTAAAGAAAGCAGCATCTAAGTTACATTTCACATATCCAGCAGGAGGCTTCTGCCAACATTTAGCAATGTCATTCCGAATCTGCATTGCACCTGTATAATTGATGACGTGTTTTGCTGCACACCAATCCTCATGAACTGATCTTGCTCTAAACAACATATCAACAACAAAATATTGTTTATCCTCCCAAAGCTTATTGTTTCTGCCCTTCCAAAGACTCCACAGAACCATAGCAAATGTAGCTCTCTGACTGTCATTAACCTGATTGCAAACCTGAAAGAACAACTGAGCAAAAGATTCCGCTAACAACAATAAAGGCTCAATAATACTCCATAAACCACATTGCTGCCAACATGAAATAGCTTTAGCAAAGGATAAAAATAGATGCCATGACTGTTACAACTTCAATTCATACACCACACAAATGGATTGACGGTGCACATCCCTATCTTGTAATCTCAGTCTTGAGGGAAGGAAATTCGTACAAGATTTCCAGAGAAATAATCTAACCTTGGTAGGAACTTGCATTTTCCAAATATGATTCCATGAGCCCGCTGTTAACTGAGGCTGAACTTCAGAGACCTGAGACATATACAGATAATAAGCAGATTTGACAGTGTAGTCTCTGTGCTTGCTTAAATGCCAAATACACACATCCTCTTTGACATAATTCAACAAATGAGTGTTGCACACTGCTGCAGCAAGATCAAAAGGTAGCATCCCATGAATCAATGTAGAATTCCATTCCTTAGCCCCTTCAATTATTAAGTCCTGAACTTTCATCTGCAATACAATGTCATTGGGGGTTGTCCTGGCAGTTTGGTGTACTGTGTAACAATCGTAATTTTATGTTTTATTTACATAATAGGATTAGGTTTATGGCTTGAATTACATATTTTAGATGTTGTTTAAGGTTTAGAGACCCTTGCATGGAAATTACGCAGTCATCTAGAGTGAGTTGGAACGTACACGAATCTTAGGGTTTCCGATTATCGCTTTTAAAACCGTTGAGTGTGAAACTAGGAAATTGGAGTTAGGGTTGATATTAGGCATTTTTTATGGTTTGAGGTTGTTTATTAGGTCTTGATGAACCTATATCTCAAATTTGAGGTCAATTGGACGTCGAATGGACCCAGAACGCAACAAGTTGACTTCTAGTCAGTGGTCAACGCTCAAGCATGGGTCTATCAGTGCTCAAGCGCCCTAGTCAACAGACAAGGCCTAACGTTGACCTGCCACGTGTTAAAAGGGGGACACACATGGCATGGCAGGATTGGTTGCATGCACGGTGGTCCTACCTGTCTCCAACGCTCTAGCGTGGAGAAGCCAACGCTCAAGCGTTGGAGCGCTCAAGCGCTAGTATACCAGCGCTTGAGCGTTGGTGCGTAAGTTAGTAAAATAAAAAAGGCTTAAGTGACAAGCTAAAACAGAAAGAAAATGAAGGCAGAGAGCAGAAGACTACGAGCAGAGGCAAAAACAAGAGTTTTATAGAGAAAAAGAGGGAAACCTCGAGAGAGAAATAGTTCTAGTTCGATTATCGACTCGTTCGATCATCTCGTGACGTATCCGAGTACGTGATTACGTTCATGGCAACGTCCTCTTCACTTTCCTCTTCTTCTTTTCTTCTAAAATGAAGGTAAATCTCACTCTCTTTATGTCGAAATGCCGTCTGTTACGGTATTCGTATTATCTTTAGTTTTGGTTTATGGATTTCGATTCCGTCTTCAAATTTGAACTCCTTGTAACGTGCTCTTCACAATGTGATGTCTAGATGAATTTTCGGAGGCTCAGAGTCCTTAGAACTATGCAAGGCAGAATCGAGAGGTGTTGAGGAGGAGCGTTTTCGTTACGTTCAAGTTGTCGTACGACCTTCCAGGTGGGGGAAAGAAGCCATCTAATGTCAGAAACGGCGAAGTGGCATTTAATTCGATAATGACGTAGGGCGACCTAAACCCTACTAGAGAGCGAGTAACGGACAATATCAATATCACTTTGGGGAACTACTTAGTGGCACCCATGATGATATTGAAATTGTATGTTTATCATTGTGACGTATACAAATATATTGTTTTATTATCAATGTTGACTGCTTTGACTGATTGGACTGGTTTGATTGTTATTGGTAATTGGTTGTTTATCTGATGAGTAGTCTGGAGTATTGTGCTATAAATATATATATTTATATGTTTATATTATTTTATTTTATTTGGAAATGATTGTAATGATTACATGTGGTTATGATGATAATGATTGTGCTTAGAGATTGAATAGTGATAAGACATGATGAGTTATGGATGTATGTGGGGAATTCGTGATACATGTGTCGGTAGTGCCTAACCGAGATGATTATTGCGTTATGGTGAAGAAAATGATGAGATGGGATTATTGTTGAGATGATCTATGAGATAGTGATGAGCGGTTAGGGCACTAGGGGGTGACCTAAAACACGGTCTGTGATATTTTTCATATGGGTGACCTGAAACATGGTCTGTGGGGTCTATTCCTCGGAGGATGTATTCCCATGGTTTGGGCTATTGGCATGATCGTCCCAGACATTATTTCATTATTGTTGCAGCTATAGTTCATGCTTTGCATGAGCACCTTGGCCGTGGTTCAGTGGTGTGCACCGTCGTGTATTTGTGCAACTATAGTGCCATTGCTTTGCATGGGCATCCTCCCTCCGCGGACGAGGATGTACGTTGGGGCCTATGGAGACGTTTCGATATGGATATCCGGATATGTGGCCAGACCTGAGTATACTTACTGCATTGCATTACATCATAGTGGAGGGTAGAGGAAAATCATAGACGTTGTCGAGGATGGTTGTGTTATATATATATATATATATATAGAGAGAGAGAGAGAGAGAGAGAGAGATTTATGGAGATGGATGTTTCATGTGTTTATGCTGTTATAGATTTAAATGTTGCTAAACCCTTTCTGAGTTTGATGTTAAATCGTTTCTTATCCCCTTTCTTTTTACTATGGTGTTTGCTGTATTGTTATTGCTACACCTTAGACCCTGATCAGACAGATGGCGCACTGGGATCACCCTTGGATGACACAGGAGGCAGGGTTCCCTCTCACGGGGACCTTTGAGTTTGAGTTCATAGATCCCAACCGGCTTCACAGTTTACACGGGTCCAGTTTCGGTGACTACCGGACTGGGGCAGTGAGCTCTTTTAGGTTTGGTTGGAACTTTCAGAGTCGGCCAGAATCTTCCCTTCCCTATTGGAATTCCCGATAGATAGTTACCACCGATGCCTCCGAAGTTGACACAGGCAAACTCAAGAAGGGGGGTTGAATTGTGTTTGTTAATAATTTTCGAAAACAACCTTTAAAAAAATTTTTGCACTCAAGTAGATTAGAAACAGAAGCAAGTACAAAGACAAAGATCCTTTTTAAAAGACTTTAACAAAAGCAATATCAAAACTCCACAGTTAGTATAAGCAAATAAAACTGAAGAGTTTAGGGATAGAAGATTCAAGCAAGAGATTTTATCCTGGTTCACTCTCTTCCAACCAAGAGCTACGTCCAGTCCCTTCGACTTGAAGGATTTATCCACTATTTCTCCAAATAGATTACAACCAAGTATTCAACACCTCTCCAGGCTACAAGTATTACTTTCTTACCAAGCCTCTTCAGGCTCTAACTTTAGCAAAGAGATATAATGTTTGATCTTCTTAACTCACTATGTGTAAGAATATGACAATTTAAGATCAGATGAATAATTTCACAATATTCAAACTAAAAAATATCGACTCTTGTTCTCTAAATAAATATGAGTAAAAGTTGAGCTCGTAAGGTTATCTAGTCAAGAGTTCTAGTTTCAGTATCTTAGGTCTCCTATTTATAGTGACCTTCTTCTTCACTTGTATTTCTTCAATGGTTACTTTGAATAATCCCGTTTAGAGATAGCATTTAATGCATGATATCTGTTGTGTGTAACATCCTAAAATTTCAATGCAGTTTTTTTTTAATAAAAAGATTAAGCTATTATAAAATTTAGTGTAGAAAATTATTACTATGAAAATTTATTAGAATTATTTAATGATTATAAAAGATATAATATTATTAAAAAAAAATGCAAGCAAACCTGACGTGAATGGGTCATTTTGTGCATTTGTTGGAATTGTGATTTAAGTCAGGTGCTTCTTTTATTTCTTTAAGAAAGAATAAATAAATATAAAATAAAGGAAAGGAAAATAACAATCTGGTTAGATGGGCACGTTGCTGGGCTTTTAGCCCATGGCAACACTTAAAGGAATGACGTGTTTAGGGTGAAATTTTAACAAGGATAATGGAGAGGAATTGAAGTCCTCGCGCGGCACAGTGAGTAGAGAAGTTTTCGAGACGTGATTTCATTCATTGCAGTACCGAGTAGGAGCGCGACACAGATCAAAAAAAAATACTAGCAAAGAGAAGGATGATATTTAGTGAAGCGCCAACGTTGGTCATCAATAATTTTTAGAGCATTTTGGAGGTCTTCGAGAAGTGAGTAACAATATATGTTTATAACCCTTTCCATGGTACATGTTTGTTGTGTTGAGCGATTTACCTATGATTTTGAGAGATTTTAATTGAATGATGCATGTTATTAATAGAATAATTTTTTTTTAGGGATCTTGAATTAAAATAAAATTTATTAAATTGGGTATTTATTCTTGTTATTGATGGCATGAAATACATGACTGGTATTTGTATTATTTGAATGACGTGCTTATTGGTGTATGCTATGCCATGTGAGTTTATTTGACATGCATGATAAGATAAAATATTTAATTTTTGGTAAATGAATTGTTACACGTATGAGACATGAAATTGTGCTTTATGATGAATTGTATGATGTTTGCCGCAATACCACCTATGATAGGGGTATCGAAGAGAAATACCGCCTTAATGGGGTATCGAAAGTAACATCGCCATGTGAATGGGATGTCGAAAATGAGTAATACTACCTAAAAAGGAGTATCGAAAGTAACACCGCCACAGGTTGGGGTGTCGAAAAAAGAGAAATACCACCATGTGCACATGGGAGGTATCGAAATGGAAATGTCCCCGACAGGAGGGTGACATGGAAACACTCCTCGTGAGTAGGGGTGGGCAATGGGACGCCATTGTCGTGTGATGTGTGAATATATGGCATGCCGGCAAGAGTCCAATTTAATTAGGAGGTCTTCGGACCGCTTGGATTAAACTTGAATTTATCTGGTATATGGAATGTGATGTATTGAGATAAGATTATTATTAATGTTAAAAGTATTTTCTTTATATATATTATTTTGAAAAATTAGCGGGTGCCATGGACAGTTTTTCCTAGTTATCAAGACCTGAGAACAATGCTATTTTCGAAAATGTTTTTATAAAACTGTATTGTTGATCACTGGGATTTTATATCTCATTATTAAGCATTGTTTTCAGAGCACGAGGAGGACGTCATTGAGGCTGAAGAGGCGTGAAGACTTAGTGGACACCATTAGATAATCTTTCTAGTTTGGTTAGTCTGTTCTTAAATAAGGAGCCGTATGTGGCTAGACACAATTATTTATCATTGGGATTGTAGTTAGACGCCCAGTTTTGAGGCTTTTGATTTATTTATCTATTTATTTATTTATATCTATATTCATTACATGGATAATTTAATACTATATTATTTAATATGAGGCATTTTCAGACTTTAATGTTTTTTTTTCTAATTTTTCGTTATGAGATATATGTTTTAATTAAATGTTTTAAAGGATATTTTATTGATTTTATCTTGGGATCACTAATGTAACGAAGGGCGTTACATTGTGACTGAGAGCTTGATTGTGGCAATGCTAAGTAGTACTCTTGGTTATTGAGGTAGCATGAAATTTGGAGGCTTTATGCTCTGAGCATTGTAGCTTTTGAACTTTGTTGTTCCTCATTTGTGTATAATTTAGCTTTTTCAGCCATTAAGTTGTCATCGTACAGATCGTTTTGCAGTATCTTATTGTACGATTCTGCTTTCTGTATTTCTTGATGTTACTATGTTTCTTTTACAACAAGGTGAAACATAAAAGCAGATAAAACAAATGTGAAGGACAAATATTCTATTGAAATAAATATCAATCATTTGAAATAAATTCAAGAGATTCGGATTGCATTTAATTCATTCTAAGATAGAGCTCGTCTAAAAATAACTCCTTCTACTTAGTTACATGAGAGACTAAGTCTGTTCAATATTTTATTTTGCGCGTCTGATGACGTGGCATATCCTCTTGTCTATCAAGTCTCCGGACTTGCCATTCCTCAATGAGTTATAAATATCTCTGTCTGGTGACGTGGTGGTTAGAGCTCGTCTACTAGATTACTTTATTTTTCAGTTAATTTACTTCTACTAATTACTTCTGTCTGCTTACGTGGCAAGATGGACGCGCTTATTATCAAGTCTTTGGACTTGCTGTATCTAACAAGTTATTTAGGTATTCATCTAGCAAACACTTAGAGCCTCGTTCACTTAAGAAAACCATTCTACTAAATTAAATAAACAAGTAACTTTACCAAAGTTTTTGAGCAGCCCGTCTACAAGGGTGGACGCGTATTTTTCAATGAAAACTTATCCCAAGTTTATTTTACTTATATTCAAGTATTCCTGCATAACTGAAAGCACATGTTAGATCTCAACTAACACTTTGCCAAACAAATTTAATCCTTTTGTTAGCATCAAAACTTAGATATTATTAAATCCAAAACCACTTTGGTTCCAACAATCTCCCCCTTTTTGATGACGACAAAACTAATTAAATTTGAAAAGTAAAGTCTAAGAGAGCTTGCAGGGCTCCCCTAAGACAAAGCATTTAAATAATTAAGCAAAATAAGCATATGAAAACAACTGCATATAACCTAACAGATAGGTGCAACAGCTTATCATACTTAGAGTATATATAAGGGAATAAATAAGCATAAGTATCAGAGCAGCAGATATTAAAGCAAATAAGCAAACATAAGTATCAGAACAGTTAGCAAGTAGAAAAGAATATGCAGATGCAAACAAATAAGAGCTTTTCAAGAGCTGACTTTATATATATATATATATAAATTTCTTTTATTTCCTTTCTCCCCGTTTTTGTCATCAGCCACAAAGGTAAAAGGAGAGGACTGTCATTGTCAGTATAAGAAAAAAATAAATAAATAAAGGTTAAGTAGGAGGCGGTGGAGGTGAATTCTGAGTCTGACTCTTCTTGAAGTCCATGAGAAATTCCAGCATTTTATTGACAACCTCTAAGGTTGGAGCCATTGAAGTTTGAACTTGATGATGGACATCCTCTATCTTCTCAGTCATCTTTTCAACCTTCTCATCAACTATCTTGCCAACCCTTTCATCAACTATTTTTCCAAGAACCTCTTCAATATTAGATGGCAGAGCCTGTTACCTTAAGCTTTCAGCAGATTCTTGAAATGTGCTTAGTGTTCTTGAATGATCTAATGGGTGCATCACAACTAGAGCTAAAAGTTGAGAAGATTGTCTTTTTGATGAGCTCTGAATATGAGTGGATTCAGTTGTATCTTCTAAACCAACAACGGTGGCAATTTGACCATGTTCTTCAGCAACAGGTTCATCTGTGATAGGCTCTGGAGTAGGTGGAGGGATCACTGAGACTTCCTTTGCCCATCTAATGGGGTAGATGAATATCACATTCTTACTGTTTATAGGAAGTCCCCAGAGGTCTTTATAGATCATATATCTAAAGTTTGACAGACCGCACTTCCCTCTGACCTTAGGAATATTCTTCTTCTCTTCTTCAGATAGACCAAAGGAAGATGCCTCTCTGGCACAGTGGATAATGTGAGATTTGCAGAATTCAACAGCTCTATGTTCATTGATCAACTCAATGGATTCAATATGCAAAAGGAAATCCAGCATTGAGTAGTCAAAGGTTTCTTGGTCAAGATCAAGCATTACTGATTCAGCTTCAGGCATTATTGTTTTTCATGTCCTTGTCCTTATTTAGATCTAACATTGGCAGTCTTGGACAGATTCTGTAAGGCATGATTCCAATTCTGGTTGCTTCTTTATACCTCAGCCAGGATGGAGGGACAAAATACGCGGCTCTATCAACTCTGATTTGACTGAATTCCCACTTCAGCATCTCATAGTATAGCTGATCCAGAAAGAAGTCAGAGGCCCTCCTATATACTCTGGGATGCTCAAAAGATACCCATTTTGTGTCCCTTGGCATGATCATGGGAACATGCTTTGAAGATCTTGCTCTTCTCTCAGGGATGGTAGGAAGATTTTTCCTATTGGGGTCAGTCTCCCAGACAGGTATGATATGTCTCTCAACTCCATCAGTGAAGGGTATGAAAGGAGGAGTTTTGACAAGGTTATGGTAAATTTTTCTTGGGGGGGAATTTGTTTCGGGGTAGGTGAGTGACTAATGGCCCTAAGTTATTGTGCATTTGAGAAGGCACATTTTTTATTAATTTACACTCAGGATGAGGTAGGTAAAGGGGTTCAACAGATGGGCTAATTTCTTCCTCATACTCAAGTAGAGGATACCATCTGGTTGGAATATGTTCGGGTTCAGGTTGGTGAGAATGAAACAGAACTTTCCATTCCCTTTTTACCTTGGCCCAATCCTTAGATTTGTCATTAAAAAGAACAGAAGTTGGGGTGAAAGGAAATAAGGTTCTCAAGGGTTTGGGGAAAGGAGCACCAGGGAAAATACCATCATCTGGTTGATTAAACCAGGGATCATCGGTAGGGATAATATGTTGAAATTATGGAGTGACTATTTGTGTTGGTTGGGGTGAAGGGGGTGTGGGAATGTACACATCATCTGGAGTGGAGACAGGCACATCATCAATCCTAGTTTCTAAACTAGACACTAGGGCATCTACTACTATTTGAACATGATCATTAGTAGAGATGGTTACCTTAGAAGTCTTAGTTGATCTGGTTTTTCTTGCTGGTTGCCTTCTAGGTTTAGTTGGAACAATTGTTGGAACAGGCACAACGACCTCAGCAGCAGCAACAGAGGTCTTCTGCTTCTTCAAAATTGTACTGATAAGAATGCTACCCTCATCAGCTTCCTCATCTTCATTGTGAGAGAAGATAACTTTTCTTTGCTTCTTTGAAGCAGGGGCATCAGAAGGTTCCCTGATAATAATGCCACCAGCTGGTCTCTTGGGGGCAGGCTTCCTTGTTGCAGTGGTCTTTTGCATAGTTACCATTTTAACTCCTAGGACTTCAGCATTGTTTTGTTCCATCATCTCTTCTTTAGCCTTCATTAACTCCTCAGTCTTGGCCATTGCAGCAGCAACATAGGTACTGAGGTTCATATTGGCTATATTCATTTTTCCAAAGTCTGCAGCTGACATTGGTTTTTTAGTCAGTATCCTAGTTTGCTCCTCAGATGTCTTTGCAGCAAGAATCTTATGAATTCCTTGAGCATTGAAAATCTTGGAAAGAATATGGTAAAAAGGAAGTGTAGAGAGTCTTTTCTTATTCATCACAGCGTCTCTGAATCTTCCGTACAGAATTCTTGGAAGATTGATTTTTGTTTGTGAGAAGATGGCAAAGGCAAAATTTGTGTAGAGAGGAGAGGTTGTCTTTGGATCCAACCTTGTGAAGGACCACCTTGTTGAGAAGCTGATGAAGGATGCGAACAATGTCCTTCATTTCAACAGCCTTCCAGGTGTGAGTTCTGACTATATCTTCTTTCATGAGACATACTTCAATAGTCTCAGAGCCACCCAAATCCTCTTCCCACGACTCAGTGAAAACTAAACCCTCCTGAGCACTGGAAATTGCATTAACAATAGTCTTCTCCGAGATCACAATCTTCTCTCTTGACACCGTTGAGAAGAAATCAGTATCAGTCACTTGGACGTTTCTCCAGAAATCCCTGATCAGGCCGGGAAAGACAGAGACCTTCTCTGTGAAGAGTCCTCCCCACCCGACTGTATTGACATATTTGCTTATGTCTAGATTGTAGTCTTGCAGCACTCCAAGGTTGAAATGATGCTCTATTACCAAGTTGAGCTTGTCCACGTTAAAGGTTGAAGAAGAAGCCATTTAAGGTGATCAGAGAACTTAGGGTTTGAAAGCAGAGAGAGGTAGAGAGAGAGGTAGCTCGAGAGGTTATGGAAGTGTAAAGTTTTTCTTAGAGGGAAAAGATTTCTTTTAAAGGAATTTTGAATCTAAAAAAAAACTTTTGACATGACATGTCATTATGATAAAACGGCGCTGGTAACTTGGAACTATAAAAAGGTCTTGATGGGATTGATGGAAGTACTGACTCAGCAAAGAGAATAAAGGATAAATTTGTCTTGAGACGAAATAAATGCATTTATTAACACACAAAAAATATGCTTAAACACAGGCTGATGTGAACTCGTCTGAAACTATACAATGGACGCGGTAATCGGTATCAGTGGACGTGTCATATGGACGTGCAATACAGTATGCAATAGACGCACATCTTCAAATAAGTATTAGACGAGCATAGGTAATAGACGCAGGATTAACAAAATAAATTTTTCTCGAGGC
The DNA here is from genome assembly GCA_030762895.1 of Sophora flavescens. Lineage (NCBI taxonomy): Eukaryota > Viridiplantae > Streptophyta > Magnoliopsida > Fabales > Fabaceae > Sophora > Sophora flavescens. Next base: position 131,131,755 of record CM061065.1, read on the forward strand.
TGGCCGCCTAAATTAATCCGCACATATCATATTAAGATGCTTCCTAATAAAAATAAATATGTCCTCTATAAGAGGTTTAGTAAAGATATCTGCCCATTGTTGGTCAGTATCTACAACTCGAATATCAATCACACCTTTTTGCACATAATACCTAATAAAATGATGTTTAATCTCTATGTGCTTAGCTCTAGAATGCAAAATTGGATTCTTAGATAGATTTATTGCAGTAGTATTATCACACATATGCGGAATACTACTTACAAATGCATTGTAGTCCTCCAATTGATGTTTGATCCAGAGAAGTTGTGAGCAATGATACTTTGTCTTTTGTTTGACTATGAGACAAGATTAGCTCCAATGAAGTGACATCCTCTACTAGTGCTTGTTTTTTTTCAATTCTATCTCCAGCATAGTCAGCATCACAGAAACCAACTAATCTGTAATCTTCATTTTTCTTAAAGCACAAACCAAGATTAGTAGTACCTTTTAAATATCTAAAAATTCTCTTAACTGCTGATAAGTGAGATTCTTCAGGATCAGATTGAAATCGAGCACATAAGCATACACTGAACATAATATCAGGCCTAGACGCAGTAAGATATAAGAGAGATCCTATCATACCTCTGTATACCTTTTGGTCTACCTTTTTCTCTTTATCATCTTTATTCAGTATGGAAGTGGGGTGCATAGGAGTATTCATTGGTTTACAATCATCCATCTTAAACTTCTTCAGAAGTTCTTTTGTATACTTAGTTTGGTGGATGAGCACCTCGTCCATGGTTTGTTTTACTTGAAGTCCAAGGAAGAATTTGAGTTCTCCCATCATGCTCATTTCAAACTCTTTCTGCATTAACTTAGAGAATTCTTTGCATAGAGACTCATTAGTACCACCAAAAATAATATCATCAACATATATCTGTACAACTATGAAATTAGACTTAATGGATTTTCTAAATAAGGTTGTGTCAACCTTTCCTCTATTGAATCCATTTTCCATAAGAAAGGAACTTAGTCTGTCATACCAAGCTCTAGGAGCTTGCTTAAGATCGTACAAAGCTTTCTTAAGCTTATATACATGTTTAGGATGGGTTTCACACTCAAAACTCGAAGGTTTCATAACATAGACTTCTTCATTAATAAAGCCATTTAGAAAAGCACTTTTAACATCCATCTGAAAAAGCATAATACTATGATGTGCAACGAATGAAAGTAGAATTCTAATAGCTTCTAATCTAGCAACATGTGCAAAAGTTTCAGTATAATCTATACCTTCTTCTTGAGAGAAGCCTTGAGCAACAAGTCCTGCTTTGTATCTGATTACCTTACAATTTTCATCAAGTTTGTTTCTGTAAACCTACTTTGTTCCAATCACTGATTTGTCTTTGGGCAGTGGAACCAGAGTCCAAAAATCACTTCTTTCAAACTGATTGAGTTCTTCTTGCATATCTAGAATCAAACCATCATCTAGTAGAGCTTCGTCTACTGTTTTTGGTTCCAACTTAGAGACTAGTGCAGAATTGTCTTGTTCTCTGAAGGTTCATCTGGTTTTTAGGTTGTCATTGGGGTTTCCAATGATCTGATCTTGTGGATGATAATTCTTGAAGTACCAAGATTTTTGAACTGTACCATGTTGAGAAGTGGAAGTTTCTGGTTGTTGAGTGGGGTCATCTTCTTGATAATCAACTTTTATCTCGGGTGAGTCTCCTAGAATGCTTAGATCAATATCTGCAAAAGCTTCATCTAGCTCTGTAATTTCCTATCAATCTGTATGTCATCAAACTTGACATGAATACTTTCCTCTACTATCAGAGTCCTATAATTATAAACTCTGAAGCCTTTAGATGTTTCAGAATATCCTAATAGTATTCCACTATCTATTTTAGCATCAAACTTACCAAGTTGATCTTTAGTATTCAGTATAAAGCATTTACAACCAAAAGGGTGAAAATAAGACATGTTAGGTTTTTGTCCTTTCCACAGTTCATAAGGAGTTTTATTCAGGATAGGTCTAATGTATATTCTGTTCTGAATGTAGCAGACAGTATTAACAGCTTTAGCCCAGAAGTGTCTAGGGACAGAGTTGTCATTGAGCATAGTCCTAGCCATCTCTTGAAGAGATATGTTCTTTCTCTCTACCACACCATTTTGCTGTGGTGTTCTAGGTATTGAGAAGTTGTGAAGGATACCACTTTCTTCATAGAACTTATGAAATAGCTCATTTTCAAACTCTACCCCATGATCACTTCTGATTGAAGTGATACACATGCCTTTTTCATTCTGTACACATTTGCAGAATACAGAAAAGACCTTAAAAGACTCATCCTGGTGAGTTAGGAACATAACCCATGTCCATCTAGTGTAATCGTCTACTATGACAAGACCATATTTCTTACCATTGACAGAGGCAGTCCTTGTTGGACCAAAAGATCAAGATGTAGCAACTCTAGTGGTCTATTTGTACTAACAACATTCTTAGATTCAAAAGAACCTTTGACTTGTTTTTCCTTTTGGCAAGCATCACAGAGAGCATCAGATTTGAACTTAAGGTTTGGTAGTCCTCTCACGAGGTTATGCTTGTTTAGATTTGAAATTAATTTCAAGCTTGCATGACCTAGCCTTTTGTGCCAAATCCATCGCTCATCTTCAATGGACACTAGACATGAGACACTTTGATTTGAGAGGTCCTCCAAGTCAATCTTATAGAGATTGTTTTACCTTTTTACAGTGAATAAAAGTGATTCATCATCTTTCTTGACAGTACACATGTTCTTATCAAAAGACACTGCATATCCACTGTCACATAATTGACTTATGCATAGTAGATTGTGGTTCAAGCCATTTACTAAAAGAACATTATCAATGGAGGGAAAAGGATGTTTACCAATTTTACCTATACCAATGATTTTCCCTTTCTGATTTCCTCCAAATGTGACATAGTCACCATCTTTGGGCTTAAGGTTTTGGAACATAGACCTTTCTCCCGTCATGTGTTGTGAGCAGACACTGTCCAAGTACCAAGACATCTGTTTTCTTTCTGTTGTTAAGCAAATCTGCAACGGGTATTATCTTATCTTTAGGTACCCAAACTGACTTGGGTCCTTTCTTGTTAGTTGTTTCTGGACGAGTATGCTTAGCATGTTTATTGTGTATGATTCTAGATGTAATATGCCCACTTTTTCCACATACTTTACAAAAGGTGTTGGACGAGCTAGACTTAGCTTTGGTATATTTATTTGGAACTTTTGAAGCTCTATGCTGTTTAAGTGGTTTTGACTTTTTGTGAGATGCGTCTTGCTTCTCTTTGTCATAACCAAGACCACATTTATCATAAGGTGACCTAGAGTACCTTAAAATGAGACTAAGCTTATATGAGCCACCTACAAGCTTTGATAGAGAATCAGTTAGATATGTTACATCTTGTTTCAGTTTTGCAACTTCACAAGAGACATCAGGTTCATACCCTACCTTGTCAGCTAGACTCTATCATATTCTCAGTGCAGACCCTATCATATTCTTTAGACAGTTTAGAAAACTTCTTTTTGAGACTCTTATATTCTCGTGATAGTATAGATGACTCATGCAACAATTCATCAAAAGCATTTTGAAAAGTGGACGGGTCAGGGTTCATTACCTCAGCATCAGTGTATTCACTTTCTGATGCAGTGTCTGCCATGAGACAGATATTTGCTTCTTCCTCTGCTTCATTTTTTTCATCTGAAGAAGACGGATCAAGATCCTCCCATGTTGCCATTAAGCCTTTCTTCTTTTTTAAGAATTTCTTTTTATCTTTTAACTCAGGGCAGTCAGCTTTGAAGTGACCATGTTTCTTGCATTCAAAGCACAAGGGTGGACCTTTTTCCTTGGAGTCTGACTTCTCCTTGGAAAACTTTTTGTTGAGTTGATTCCTTCTGAAACCACCTTTATTTCTCCACATATGTTGAATCTTCCTGGAGATAAAGGACAATTCATCCTCATCTGATCCTTCATCGTTATCAGAAGATTCAGATTCATCAGATGACTCAGTGTAACGTCCTTCGTTACATTAGTAACCCAAATTAATTTCAATAAAAATCCTTCAAAACATTTAATAAAAAAAAACACAAGTCATAAAATTTTCTCAAATAACTAAGTATGAAAATACCTCGTATTAAATAAAATAATAGTATTTACAAAGTATTGAAAAATATTATTAAATCCAATCATTTGAATAAAAACTAAAAGCCTCAAAACCGGGCGTCTAATTACAATCTGAGAAAATAGTATGTAAACCAAAGAACGTCGTCCGCATAATACTCCAAACCATACTACATTACTAACCAACTATCTAATCAAAGATAACTCTTCAGATCTCTGGATCCTCAACAGCGATGTCCTCGGGCTCTGAAAACAACACTTATAATGAGATATAAAATCCCAGTGCACAACAATATATTTATAAAATGTTTCGAAAATAATGTTGTTCTCAGCCGGTGCGGTAACCGGAAAAACTGTCCATGGTATCCGCTAATTTTCCAAAATAATATATAAAAAAATACTTTTAATAACAACACAAATTTCATCAAGTCCAATGCATATAACATAAGATCAACTCGTCTCAATGCATCACATTCCATATACCAAGTAAATTCTAAATTAATCCAAGTGACTCGAAGGCCTCATAACTAATCTGGTCTCTTGCCGGCATGCCATAAATCTCACACATCACATGACAATGGCGTCACATTGCCCACCCCTACTCATGAGGAGTGTTTCGATGTCACCCTCCTGTCGGGGACATTTCTATTTCGATACCTCCCATGTGCACATGACGGTATTTCTCCTTTTTCGACACCCCAACGTGTGGCGGTGTTACTTTCGATACCCCTTTTTAGGCGGTATGGCTCTTTTTCGACATCCCAATTATATGGGGATGTTACTTTCGATACCCCATTACGGTGGTATTACTTTTCGATACCCCTATCATAGGTGGTATTGCGGCAAACATTATACAACATATTATAACTCAAATATGTCATGTCTCATGCATGTAACAAACTATTTCCCTCAATTTTAAACATATAAACTTCCACCAATGACAAACAATCATGAATATCACAACACATCACACATGAATAAGCACGTTACAACATCAATTAATCAATTAATTCCCCTTTTAAACAAAACCCCAATTTTAGGATTTAGGTTACTAACAATATGCATCAAGTCAATTAAAGACTCCCAAAACCACATGGTAATCCCTTATCAACAAAAACAATCATATATATACCATGGAAAGTGTTCGCAAAAACTACTGTTACTCACCTCTTGAAGACCTCCAAATAGCTCTAAGTGTTTCCTACTGCGAATCCTAACGTTTGCCAAGAGTTATCATCATCTTCATCTTCCTAGACTCCCTCTTCCACAACTATCTCTTCTTAATCCTTGATTTTCTTCTCTTCTTAGCCGTTTCTGAGTTTCTAGGTGTAATTAGGGTTCAAAAACACACCCTAAGAGTGTTAAGATTCTATTTATAAAGCCCCCAATAGCCCAAAACGTGTAAAAACGCGCTAAGCCCGCTTACTCTGCATATGGTGCTGTATTTCGCACATATTATAGTTATAGACATTCAAAAATTATAAATTTTATATCGTTGGAAAGATAAAAGAATTTTCTACAACTATTATGAAGACCACAAAATCTGAAACCGACGTTTAGATAGTCAAAACGTGGAAATAATTTAAAAAAACGGTTCTGGCGCTGGAACATGAATAGTGTGTACGAATTTGGTCATAACTTGAGCTACAAGAATCCAATTTGGACGAATTTGGTGTCTATCGAAAGATAAGAGATAGGCATATATTTATTATGCAGATCTTGAATTCAAACAAGTTCTCTTTGGTTACGAAATATCCGTCTGAAGTTAGGTATCTAGTCATATAATGCGAAATTGTGCTTAAAACACTCAAACTATCTATTTATAATGGGTAACACAGCATGGGCCTTGAAATTCTTATGTTTCCTATCATTATTGCCGCAATAATTTAGTCCAGGGTAGGTTCTTATCCTTATTTTTATTTTATTTTATTTTAAATTAATTTTACATTATTGTGGAACCCACTGGATTTTTATTATAAAGAAAACAATTATAATAAACTCTTATACTACCTTTTTTTATTAAAATAATTATATTTGAATTTTTAGGATGTTACATTTCTCCCCTCCTTAGAGAATTTCGTCCCCGAAATTCATCACATACTCACACACATATTGTAACATATGCTGAAAACCAAACATAAAGTTACCTTACCTAAACAACAAGATCTAGGTATTGACATACGATATCCTCTTCCATCTTTCAAGTAGTTTCCTTCGGAGTTAATCCTTTCCCATAACACTTTCACCAATGGAATTGTCTTGTTCCTTAGAGTCTTTGTGCCCTTGTTCAAGATTTGACTAGGCCTAGGCTTATAGATCAAATTATCCTTCAATTGTAAAGACTCAGGAGCTATCACATGAGACTCACCAGGTACATATTTTCTAAGTTGCGACACATGGAAAACATCATGAAGATTTGCCAATTGTGGTAGAAGAGCCAATTGGTAAGCAATGGGCACGACTCTTTTGAGAATTAGGAAAGGTCCCATGAAACAAAGAGTCATTTTTCTGAATGACATTGACCTCCCCATCCAAAACTTAAGAGTGCCTCTCAAGATTACATGTTCCTCTTCCTAAAATTCTAAATGCTTTCTTTTCTTGTCGACATAACACTTTTTATCTATTCTGCACAATGTGCATCTTTCCCTCAATTATTAATCCTAATTGCGATCTCTTTGATTAAATCTGATCTTAACAATATATTGTCACCTACCTCGCACTATCATAAAAGGGGATCTACATTCCTAATCACATAATTAATATATATATATATATATATATATATATATATATATATATATATATGTATATATATATCTATGTATAGTCATTAGATATTCCACCAGATAATAAACGTACAATTCATGGCCCCTTAACTTAAAAAAAATTATTTTTTTTAAAGAAAAAAATTTTAATGTTAAAATGAAGTCAATAATAATATTCATATAATAAAATCATGCACTTAAGCATTTGTTTCTATCCATTCGCCTATAATTAGAACACCTTTACTTGCATTTCATCTTTATAAGCATTCTCACAAATTAAATTTAACAAACAATCCATAAAAGAAATTGATGTAATATTTTATATCATCCATACGTAGACATAATATTTCTTACGAACTCTATACCAAATTTCTTATATTCTACACAGGACTGAGGAATTTTATAAATTTTATAAATAAAGAAATGTGAAGCAGTAGCACGTTCACATACTAATTTTTAGCTATCCCAAAATGATAATTTCGAAAGAGGAAGAAATAGTTTCACTTTATGTTGATAAGAAGAGCTTACTAAAAAAAATGTGATAACAAAATGGAGAATAATGTTTAACAAAATTACAACTAAACTGTGCAGACATTATGCAAAAACAACTGTAAAAATTAACACCACAACAGTATAAGAAACCAATTCAATCTCGATCTTTGAGTAGGCACATACAAATAAGAAATAACATTTTTTCACTTTTTGTTAAGAAATATAAGTTTGTTAGGATTAGACATGCTATTAATCTATATGGAAAACAAATCATAGGGGAATATCAATCGCGATTAATACTTCGACACTTGAGAAGCAATTTGAAATTTCAAGAAAAGTGATCCTCTAAAAATTATATAACAAAATTACAACATTATAATAAAATTTGAACATATATATAAAATTCTTTAATCTCACTTCCATTTTTATTCCTGTCCACTAATACTTCTTTAAATCTTGATGCTTCTTGGTTATTCCTAGACACATGGTTAACGTTCTTTTATGTGTCTCTTCTAACATTTTTTTTCCTCTAAGGCTCCCCTCCTTAGGGACAATGATCATATTCTTAAACAACACTACACCATTATTATATAACACATAATTCTCTTGATCCAAAAGAGATTTCAAATCCTAGTTTAAAAACTACACTCGCTTAATCTATTTTCTAAGGTCACTGCAAATTTTCAACCTATTCAATTCCAAGTTTTAAGCCTTAAAAAGATATCCAAATTCATGTCTCTAGACTCTTCTATTTTGTTCATCTCTTGCAACTTCAAGTTAGACTTGTGCGAAAATTTCCTACTCCTAGTATCGACCACTGCATTAGCCTTTCCCGAACTATACTTCAACTCAAAATTATAGTTCCTAAGAAAATTCATCCACTTTCTTTGTCTTATATTTAACTCTTCGTCTATGTCTCTGTCTCTATCTCTTAACAACTGTTTAAGGCTATACTGATCATTAAAAACTTCAAGTTGTATCCTATACAAGAGATTTTTCCTTCCTAATCAGCTTGGTGAGAGGTGAGGCTAGTCTAGAGAACTCGTTTATAACTTCCTATAATACTTCTCCAATTCTAGGATACTTCTCACACTTGTCATTGTCTTAGGCTTCTCTCATTCCATCTCTAGATCTACTCTACTAACATCAATCGTCACTCTACTCAACGATCTAAGGTCATCTATCATAGGCAAACGATACATATACCTAATGGTTACTTTGTCCAATTGCATATTGTCCACACACAACCTCCTACTCCAATAAAAAAAAATTTCCACTAAAATCACTCAAAAATTATTACAAAATCAAACATATTTCTTACCATTGACTAAGGTGGAATTTGACACATACTATAATTAAAAAAAATATTTAATTAGGATCCGATAAAAATCACTACAGAGTGAAGCCGTGCATCAGTATACATGAGCAAATTGTGATTCCAAATAAGTCTAATTTGAATTTGGCAAAGTGAAACTAATTCAAACGTTAGTGACTTGACAAAGTGAATCAATGCTTCTAAATATGAAATAAAAAAGTCAATTCAAGTGAGATTTGCGATTTTGCCATCAAACAAAAAGAAAAAGTTAATTCAGGTAGCGTAAACACAAATGAGATAGGACTGCACATTTTGTACGAAAATAAAATTAAGGAGCCACATATACACCACAACAAAGAAACAAAACCACAATTAAAAGAATCTTAAATTTTTTTTAAAAGATTATCAAATTAATTCATCAAATAACATTAAAACATTTTAAGAATACCAAATCAATAATCAAGAATCTCAAAACCTCGATTCTTCATATTAGACAAATATACATGTGAAAACCTCAATTCCTACATTAAAAAAATCAAAACAAATTAAAAGATCACATCCTTCAATAATTCATTCCATTAAGGTTTTAAGAAAGTGTTTTACTCACATGCTATGAGTATTACTGTCACGTCACTATAAATCTCCACCTTACCAAAAAACTAGAATATGTATCGATCCTTGAGTTCCCTCAACTAAGCACTTATTAGAAGAAACAACCAATACAATAAGGGTTGACACCGAAGAAAAATCGATAGACATTGGTTGTGAAGAGATATCAAAAATAAAAATAGTTCTATTAGAGTACTTTATGACAACAGGTCTAAAAGACAATCACTCCTTACCAAGAATAGCATCTAACCCAGACATAGGTAACAAATAAGATCGAAGACATAAGGCACGTCCCGATGCACAAGAAAACAATTTAAACAAGAACTAGAAGAAATAATATTATCCTCCATAGAAGTAGAAACACGTGGATCAAAGGACAAAAGAAAGATAGGTAACTCCAAATTTCACACATGAAGGATATATAAAAGAATGTGTTGCTCCTGAATTAAACAATAGAGTAACTTTTCTCCTGTACGAGTTGCAGAAATTCAGCCCCCTTCGGATCTAAGCTGCCTTGGAATGATGGCGGGCTGTTCTTCTTGAATTCGGAAAGTCCCACGTGCTAAGGGTCCTAGGTTGCCACCACTCCATTAGTGATTGGCCCCCATTCCCATTTAGTTGACGAAGAGTCTCCGTCTGTGCTTGCATAACTCTGGCTATACAATCCAAAGCTGGTCCAAGTGCAACGTTCATCCCTCGCCTATTAATCGCCATAAATCTGCTCACTACCAATGAAATACTGGGTTGATCAGGTCCAATATCCCAAAGAATAGCATGCAACATTCATAACTCTAACAAGCATCCTATGCGCCCAAGTTTTGTTTTATAGAAGCCTCAATGCCACAGTCCGATTTAGAATCGAACTGCTCTGATACCAAATCAATGTAACGCCCTTCGTTACATTAGTAACCCAAATTAATTTCAATAAAAATCCTTCAAAACATTTAATAAAAAAAACACAAGTCATAAAATTTTCTCAAATAACTAAATATGAAAATACCTCGTATTAAATAAAATAATAGTATTTACAAAGTATTGAAAAATATTATTAAATCCAATCATTTGAATAAAAACTAAAAGCCTCAAAACCGGGCGTCTAATTACAATCTGAGAAAAATAGTATGTAAACCAAAGAACGTCGTTCGCATAATACTCCAAACCATACTACATTACTAACTAACTATCTAATCAAAGATAACTCTTCAGATCTCTGGATCCTCAACAGCGATGTCCTCGGGCTCTGAAAACAACATTTATAATGAGATATAAAATCCCAGTGCACAACAATACATTTATAAAATGTTTCAAAAATAATGTTGTTCTTAGCCGGTGCGGTAACCGGAAAAATTGTCCATGGTATCCGCTAATTTTCCAAAATAATATATAAAAAAATACTTTTAATAACAACAAAAATTTCATCAAGTCCAATGCATGTAACATAAGATCAACTCGTCTCAATGCATCACATTCCATATACCAAGTAAATTCTAAATTAATCCAAGTGGCTCGAAGGCCTCATAACTAATCTGGTCTCTTGCCGGCATGCCATAAATCTCACACATCACATGACAATGGCGTCCCATTGCCCACCCCTACTCATTAGGAGTGTTTCGATGTCACCCTCCTGTCGGGGACATTTCTATTTCGATACCTCCCATGTGCACATGGCGGTATTTCTCCCTTTTCGACACCCCAACGTGTGGCGGTGTTACTTTCGATACCCCTTTTTAGGCGGTATTGCTCTTTTTCGACATCCCAATTATATGGGGATGTTACTTTCGATACCCCATTACGGTGGTATTACTTTTCGATACCCCTATCATAGGTGGTATTGCGGCAAACATCATACAACATATTATAACTCAAATATGTCATGTCTCATGCATGTAACAAACTATTTCCCTCAATTTTAAACATATAAACTTCCACCAATGACAAACAATCATGAATATCACAACACATCACACATGAATAAGCACGTTACAACATCAATTAATCAATTAATTCCCCTTTTAAACAAAACCCCAATTTTAGGATTTAGGTTACTAACAATATGCATCAAGTCAATTAAAGACTCCCAAAACCACATGGTAATCCCTTATCAACAAAAACAATCATATATATACCATGGAAAGTGTTCGCAAAAAGTACTGTTACTCACCTCTTGAAGACCTCCAAATAGCTCTAAGCGTTTCCTACTGCGAATCCTAACGTTTGCCAAGAGTTATCATCATCTTCATCTTCATCTTCCTAGACTCCCTCTTCCACAACTATTTCTTCTTAATCCTTGAATTTCTTCTCTTCTTAGACGTTTCTGAGTTTCTAGGTGTAATTAAGGTTCAAAAACGCACCCTAAGAGTGTTAAGATTCTATTTATAGAGCCCCCAATAGCCCAAAACGTGTAAAAACGTCCTAAGCCCGCTTACTCTGCATATGATGCTGTATTTCGCACATATCTTGAGTTATAGGCATTCAAAAATTATTAATTTTATATCTTTGGAAAGATAAAAGAATTTTATACAACTGTTATGAAACCACAAAATCTGAAACCGACGTTTAGATAGTCAAAACGTGGATAGAATTTTAAAAAACGGTTCTGGCACTGGAACATGAATAGTGTGTACGAATTTGGTCATAACTTGAGCTACAAGAATCCAATTTGGACGAATTTGGTGTCTATGGAAAGCTAAGAGATAGGGCTATATTTCATATGTAGATCTTGGATTCAAACAAGTTCTCTTTGGTTACGAAATATCCGTCTGAAGTTAGGTATCTAGTCATATAATGCGAAATTGGGCTTAAAACACTCAAACTATCTATTTATAATGGGTAACACAGCATGGGCCTTGATATTCTTATGTTTCCTATCATTATTGCCGCAATAATTTAGTCTAGGGTAGGTTCTTATCCTTATTTTTATTTTATTTTAAATCAATTTTACATTATTGTGGAACCCACTGGATTTTTATTATAAAGAAAACAATTATAATAAACTCTTATACTACCCTTTTTTATTAAAATAATTATATTTGAATTTTTAGGATGTTACACTCAGCAGCTTTGAGAACTTTTGATGAACTAGCTTTCTTTGCCTTTAGGGCAATAGATTTTCCTTTTCTGGAATTTTATTCTTCATTAAGTTCAAGTTCATGAGCCTTAAGAGATCTTAGAAGCTCTTTCAGAGAGAGTGTATTCAGGTTTTTGGCTTCCTGAATAGCAGTTATTTTGGGTCTCCATTGTTTGGATAGACTTATCAGGATTTTTCTGTCAAGATCTCTATTTTCATAAATTTTTCCAAGAGATCTGAGACTGTTGGTGATGGTTTGGAATCTTCCTAACATTTGGTCTATTGTTTCATGTTCACTCATCTTGAACAACTCATACTGATGAACCAGCATGCAGATCTTAGACTCCTTAACTTGTGAGGAACCCTCATGAGCTAGGGCAAGAGTATCCCAGATTTCTTTAGCAGTATTGCAACCGTGAACTTTGTCATGTTTAGATCTGGTTATAGCACAGATGAGATAGTGCTTAGCCTTCAAATTCAGCTGATGTTGGTTTTTCTGCTCTTGAGTCCATTGGCCTCTAGGAACAACAGCTCCAGCTTCATCTCTTGGTTCAGTGTAGCCGGTCTCAATCAGCTCCCAAATATCTACATTCTGTGCATCTAAGAAGGCCATCATTCTCTTCTTCCAGTAGTCAAAATCTGTTCCATCAAAGAGATGAGGTCTATTGATAGGTTGTCCTTCTGCATCCATGGTTGTTGGATCGTACTCCCTCAGCACTAGTTAGATGCTCAACCCTTTCGAGGCTGAGCTCTGATACCAACTGAAGTTGACACAAGCAAACACAAGAAGGGGGCTTGAATTGTGTTTGTTAATAATTTTCGAAAACAACCTTTAAAACAATTTTTACACTCAAGGAGATTAGAAACAGAAGCAAGCACAAAGACAAAGATCCTTTTTAAAAGACTTTAACAAAAGCAATATCAAAACTCCACAGTTAGTATAAGCAAATAAAACTCAAGAGTTTAGAGATAGAAGATTCACGCAAGAGATTTTATCCTGGTTCACTTTCTTCCAACCAAGAGCTACGTCCAAGCCTCTTCAGGCTCTAACTCCAACAAAGAGATATAATATTTGATCTTCTTAACTCACTATGTGTGAGAATATGACAATTTAAGATCAGATGAATATTTTCACAATATTCAAACTAAGAAATACCGACTCTTGTTCTCTAAAGAAATATGAGTAAAAGTTGATCTCGTAAGGTTGTGCAGTCAAGAGTTCTAGTTTCAGTATCTCAGGTCTCCTATTTATAGTGACCTTCTTCTTCACTTGTCTTTCTTCAACGGTTACTTTGAGTAATCCCGTTTAGAGATAACATTTGATGCATGATATCCGTTGTGACTGAGAGTTTGATTGTGACAATGCTGAATAGTACTCTTGGTTATCGAGGTAGCATGAAATTTGGAGGCTTTCTGCTCTGAGCATTGTAGCTTGAGAACTTTGTTGTTCCTCCTTTGTGTATAATTCAACTTTTTCAGCCATAAAGTTGTCATCATACAGATCGTTTTGCAGTATCTTATTGTATGATTCTGCTTTCTGCATTTCTTGATGGTACTATGTTTCTTTTACAACAAGGTGAAACATAAAAGCAGATAAAACAAATGTGAAGAACAAATATTCTATTGAAATAAATATCAATCATTTGAAATAAATTCAAGAGATTCAGATTGCATTTAATTCATTCTAAGATAGATCTCGTCTAAAAAGAACTCCGTCTACTTAGTTATATGAAAGACTAAGTCTGTTTGATATTTTATTTTGCTCGTCTGATGATGTGGCATATCCTCTTGTCTATCAAGTCTCCGGACTTGCTATTCCTCAATGAGTTATAAAGATCTCCATCTGGTGACGTGGTGGTTAGAGCTCGTCTACTAGATTAATTTATTTTTCAGTTCATTTACTTTTACTAATTACTTCCGTATGCTTGCGCGGCATGATGGACGTGCTTATTATCAAGTCTTTGGACTTGCTGTATCTAACAAGTTATTTTGGTATTCATATAGCAAACACTTAGAGCCTCGTTCAATTAAGAAAACCAATCTACTAAATTAAACAAACAAGTAACTTTACCAAAGTTTTTGAGCAGCCCGTCTACAAGGGTGGACACGTATTTTTCAATGAAAACTTATACCAAGTTTATTTTACTTATATTAAAGTATTCCTGCATAACTGAAAGCACATGTTAGATCTCAACTAACACTTTGCCAAGCAAATTTAATCCTTTTGTTAGCATCAAAACTTAGAGATTATTAAATCTAAAACCATTTTGGTTCCAACAGCCTCCTATGCCGTATATGGCACCGGTTCCTTTCATGGTACCCTTTGAGGCACTTGTCCCAGGACCTGCACCAGCACCAGCACTAGTACCTGCACTGGAGCCTATGCTTGCACCGGTACCGGAGGAGGGCCCCATAGTACTAGTTCCAGATCCGATGCCTGTTCCAGAGGTTCCCACACCTCCCGAGGTTCGAGCCACAGAGTCAGAGTCTTCTCGAGTGTCCTCCCGGCTACCTTCCTGAGATAGCAGAGTTTACAGACAGATGTTCCAGAGACCTTCAGATAGGAGCTCTTCCCTTGGTAGCGGAGGAGTAGCAGGACCGTCGAGACCACCGGGTGGTAGTGAGGGTAGTAGTTTGTGATAGCTCAGGTCAGTGTTATCGGTGTAAGTGTGTGTGAGGTTTTTTATGTATTTTGAGAGGGGACTGGGTGCTGAGAGTTAGTGAGGCATCTTTCCTTTAGTATTTTGATGTATTTTTGTTATCTTACCAGTTTGTACATATTGGGATCCTACGGATGGGATTCCCTTTTCAGTACTGTACCAGGATATATGTATATAGTGAGGCATGTATGTTTATAAATGTTGTTTTATATTTAAGTTTTAAATTTTTCCGATGTTTTAATATAACCGCTTAACGCTAATAATACGATTAGGTTTTAATAATTTTGGGTTTTCTTTAATGGAACGTTGGGGCATCTCATACTAGCCTCATAACCAAGCATCATTCCACACACTGAGCTCAGAGCCATCTCCTATCATCCATCTATGACACTTTTAAAGCAAGGCTTTAGAATTCCAAATGATATGCCACACATAACTTGGATTTTACCCTCTAACAGCATCCAAGAACTCACACCTTAGAAAATATTTAGTTTTGAAGAATTTTGTGACCATAGCATTCGGCTGAGTTCGAAATTTCCACCCTTGTTTTTCAAGTATTGCTAGATTAAAGCCATGAAGTTCTCTAAATTCCATCCCACCATCCTCCTTTCTAACAGAACGTCTCTTCCATCTGATTCCATTCTCCTTTGCACCCCGCCAATAAGAGTTCATCATACGCTCAAAACATCTTTACTGTATTTGAAAGTTGTTGCCCTGCTCCTACCAATGATAGATGGAAGCCCCTGGTATTTCCCTGCACCTAACCGAGCTTGAACACCTAGTAAATCAGCCAACTCCACCTACACATGATCTAGAGTATTGCTGTTGAAATACACTTTAGATTTCTGAAGATTGATTAATTGTCTCGAGGCTTCTACATAGACATGAAGAATGCTCATAATATTCTCAACCTCCTCTGTTGAAGCTCTAAAGAATAGGAAGCAATCATCTGTAAACAAGAGATGAGAAATAGTGAGTGCATTCCTACATACTTAAACTCCATGGATATCCCCATCTCTTTGAGCTATGTGGATTAAAGCCGTGAGCCCCTAAGAACAAAGAAGGAAAAGATAAGGAGAAAGAGGATCTCCTTGTTTCAAGCCCTTCCCTGGTAAATTGGGTCCAACCTGCTCATAATTAACTAGAACAAAATATTGCACAGACTCCACACACATCATAATCCAAAAAATCCATTGATGGTCAAACCCCATCTTCTCCATAATGGCTCTAAGATATCCTCATTTAACCCTATCACATGCCTTACTTATATCAACTTTCAAAGCTACATCACCCCTTCTACCATACCTCTTTTTTTTTTTTTTCATAAAGTGAATAATATTTGAAGCAATCAAGACATTGTCCGTTATAGATCTACCCAAAATAAAAGCAGATTGCTCCTTCGAAATATAATGATGAAGAACACATTTCAATATATTTGCAAGGACCTTTGAAAAAATCTTGTAAATTACATTACATAGAGATATTGGTCTATAATCCTTCATAGCCATAGGATGATCCACTTTAGGAATTAATACATTGTTTGTATCATTAACATTATAAGGGAAAATACCAGTAGGGAACCAAGGGCTACAAGCAGTAACAACCTCACCTCCACACAAGTCCCAAAATCTTTGGTAAAAAGTAGCATTTAGTCCATCTGGTCCAGGTGATTTGTCTGGATACATTTGAAACAAAGCTTTCTCGAATTCCTCAGAAGAGAAATCTGCACATAACATACTATTATCCTCCAAAGAGACCCTCGGGTTCAATGCTGAAATCACAGGATCATAACAACACTGACCACTGGTAAATAAACTCTCAAAGTAGTGCTTGGCCCCACCACATATCCCAAGTTGGTCCTTAATTTCAACACCCTCTTCATTAACTAATTTATGCACAACATTCCTCCTATTTCGTTGGGAAGCCATGACATGAAAAAACTTGGTATTCCTATCACCCTCCCTCAACCAATGGACTTTTGCTCGTTGTCTCCAAAAATCCTCTTCTTGCATAAGAAGCACCCCTAGCTCAACCTTGGTAGCAGCAAACATAGCCGCTTATTCAGCATCATGAAAATAACAAAGAGTTTAAATATCCCTTTTGCATCTAATAATACCTCTACTGAATTTGGCCTTCAAATTTCGGCCCCACACCATAAGCTCACTAGCACAACTACTGAGTTTATTCTTAAGATCACCCTGAATCGCACCACTCCAACTCTCGTGCACCACTGAATTCAGCTCCTCCTCCTTTAGCCAGGCATTCTCAAACCGAAATCGATGCTGAAAATGGCATGATTCTGCACTATCAAGCTTCAATCCAATTGGTGTATGGTCAGACATTGAAGCAACCAGATTCGTGAGTCTAGCTTGGGGAAACATAGTCATCCAACTCTCTATACTCATCGCCCTGTCCAACCTTTCCTCTACAACATCATCATAACCTCTATGCCTAGCGCAAGTAAATGGAAAGCCTTCAAGAGGAAGGTCTATCAAATTACATTCTCCAACTGCTCTACTGAAACCATCTAGATGCCATGAAGGATGCTCCACTCTCCCACTTTTGTCATCCAAAGATAAAAGATCATTAAAATCGCCAATTATATACCAAGGGATAGAAAATCGAGCTGAACGATTACAAAGTAATTCCAAAGACGCACGTCTCATAGCCATTTCAGAACATCCATAGAACCCCTTTAACCTCCACACACCCTTTTGAATATCAGTCACATCCATATCGATGTAGTTAGATGAATGTGAAAGAATCCTGCACCCAAACGATTCCTTCCACAAAACAGCAACACCACTTCCTCTCCCCTCCCTCCTCCCTATCCACCGCAAAACACCCATGAAAATTAAGCTTCCTTTTAAGATCCTCTATTTTTATAACATGAACCATCGTCTCATAAATAAAAATAATGTCAGCTCGGGTAGACCTAACCAGGTCCCTAATATTAGGAACTGCCCTTAGGTTTTCCAGACCACGACAGTTCCAACTCAAGATACTCATTTATCACAGTGGGCTTGGGGATCAGAACCCACCGATAAAAAAAAAAATCCGTTGTTGCATTCAGAGTGTTCTTCTCATGCGCAGATGTTCCAGATGAAGATGCCTCCATGTTTGTCTCTAGCCTTCGCTTCTTTTTCTGCATGGATAACATTCACGTGTCCTTATATTCTCTCCCTTAATTGGTTGGATTTCAAAATAGGGGCCCCACCAGAAGCAACACCAGCATGGACAGTTACTACTTTTCCCATGTCCCCAGGAACTCCTTCGTGAAAGTTGGATATGTTCCCATGATCCTCTCCCATAATCGTTGCCCCACTCTTGAAACTATCTCCCTTATTTTCAGAAACTACTGCACCATCTCTCAGCCATCTTGACCCACCGGAATTTCCTATCCGCCGTGGCTCCACCCTCAACTCAGCCCCCCATCCGCGAACACCGTCATCGTTTTCCAACAAAAACAATTTTTCATAGTGCTGATCAGAGTGTCCCAAACAGCCACATAAAAAGCAAAAAGTTCCAAGCCTCTCGTATTTGAATTTCACAACATGCTATTTGCCTCCAGGCTTTCGCACATTCTTCTCCTTCTTCGGTGGCAAACAAACATCCACTTTCACCATGATTTTCATATAAGAGCACCACATTCCATCATTGTTATGGGCATCATATTCCATAAAAGTTCCAATGAAGTTTCCGAGCAGCTTCCCCACCATTTCAAACATGAATCCCACCGGAAGATCTGCACCCAGAAACACACATGATTCAGGGGTACTTGAGTGAAAATAACCCCTGCGTTAACCTCTTCAAGAATCAACATATGGTTATCAAAAGACCACGGGCCACCATTGATCACCCTCATCATGTCAAGTTTGTGATAGAATTGGAACACATAACTACCTTGAGACAAATCCTTCACATAAACCCCCTTCCCAGGCTTCCATACTTCCGCCATTCTCTCCTACATAATGTTGAAACGGATGCTCCTATCAGTGAGAAAGCATCCCACTAAACAAAGCTCATAATTAGAAATGGTTTTTGGTCTCTACTTTTTTCTTTACATCTATCTAAAACCCATCATCATCCAACGACAATCCCTCCAAATTTTATTCCATGACCAATAACCAAACGAATGAAACTCACACACCTCTTACACGAAGAGAAGACTCGAAGCTCTCACGGGGAGAGAGAAAATAACTATAATTTCACGAGTTATTTATTAAAAAGTAACTCAAGATTTTTGGGGTTGGTTGAAGTTGACAACCTTGGTGGGTCCAAGTTGAACTTTTGATATATAGGTTAAGAAACTTAAAACTGTTAAAACTTTTTTAAAAAAGCTTTTCAATTTTTCAATAGAAATAAATTTGACAAAATTATTTTGTGTATTTATCCTTGTAACATGTGAATGGAAACCTTTGAGATAGTCATTGTGAATGAAAAGGGCAAAAACAACTTGGGTTTGTCGATAATCTCATTTTTGACAAAATACATCTACATTTTATGATTGTGTATTAACATATTACTCCAATTTTAATATATTAAAACTTTTTTTTTTGGTGAAGTAGTAAAAGTGTAAAAGGACAAAACAACAACAAAGAAAACCAAAAACACTAGCAGGTGAACATTTACTAGAAAGAAATACAAGTATCTTTTTCGGAGAGACCATCGAGATATGAGTACGTATAACCACAGGAGCCGTTTCAGTTGTAAAACATAGCAAAAACAAAAGTGCGGTATGCAATGTGGGTACATGACAGAAAGAATACCAAAAGGAACAAACACAAAAAAGAAAACTGAGTAGCAAAAACTGCTAATGTGCAGTAGTGTGGCATTGGCTTGGGGATATTTGTTACAAGTAGGAGGGTGATGGTGGAATAGTTGGTACAACTGTGGCTCTTGGTTTTGACCCATCCTCCTCTTCTCTCTCTTGGAGCCTTCCATCTAACTTACATTACTACCACTCTTCTCTTGGACCTCCTGCTTCCTCACTGCATTTAGTAAGTTACATTGTCTGTGCCTTTCCTTATTTTTTTAAGGCTAAACCCTTATTTTGGTCCCTTATCTTTATTTTAGTTTTCATTTTGGTCCCTTATCTTTTATTTTTTTGATCATTTTTGTCCCTTATCTTTCAACCGTTAGCCTATTTTAGTCCCTTATCTTTTAACCGTTAGCCTATTTTGGTCCCTTCCGTCGTCGTAAGTCGCCGGAATCACCGCCGTCGCCGGAAACCACCGTCGGAATCTGGGTTTTAGAGAGAGAAAATCTTGTTTTCTCTCTCTCCCTTCTTTCTTCTTCCTTCTTCCTCCTTCCTCCTTCTTCCTCCTTCCTCTCCCCTTCCTTAAATCCCATTGATGTTGTCACTATTTCATGGAGGAAGAAGGAGGAGAAAGGGAGAAGGAGGAAGAAGGATGAAGGATGAAGGATGAAGAAGGAGAAAGGAGGAAGGGGAGGAAGAAGGAAGAAGCTGGAAGAAGGAAGAAGGAAGAAGGAAGAAAGGAGGAAGAAGGAAGGGGGGAGAGAGAGAAAACGTGATTTTCTCTCTCTAAAACCCAGATTCAGGCGGCGGTTTCCGGCGGCTCACGGTGGATACCTAACGCCGTCAGTGTAAAACCGACAGAAGGGAGCAAAATGAAAACTAAATAAAAGACAAGGGACCAAAATGACAAAAAAAATAGATAAGGGACCAAAAATGAAAACTAAAATAAAGATAAGGGACCAAAATACTAATTTACCCTTTTTTATCATTGTAACATGTTAGTTATAGCTAAGCATGGTTGTTACCTGTCATATATTTTTCTAAAGCCGTTGAACTTTATACATGTTTATTAAAATATAAGAGTTTGATTTTAGTCAGAAATAAACTTAAAAGACCTACATTTCTTAGAAACCTTTGAAATAGTCACAATGAGGAAAAGGGCAAAAACATGCAAGTCGATAATCTCATTTACGTCCACCTGAGGCAGTAAGATAATGTGTGTACGTTGATTTTTTGAATGTGAGTCAACCATTTTTCGCAACTTGGGCAAAAAGAACTTGGACAAAAATGCTTCCACCATTTTTTGCAACGTCCTCCGCCATTGAGTTTTGACTTTCTGCAATGGACCCCTGTCTGTGATTAATAACACAACATCCTATTTTTTTTTTTTTTTTATATTTATAATTTTGACTTATTGATTTATGTATAGCTATTTTAATTTTCAGAGTCTTATGGGGAGAAAGAAGAACAAAAATCTACCGGAGGTAAGTGACATAATTTAAAAATAAATAGAATTTGAAAGTTTTTAGTTTATTTAGTTCTGTTTGGTTGTTTTTGTTTTAATAGCATGCATATTAAGTTTATGCTAAAGAAGATATAACAATAATATTGTTCTTACGAAACACTTTTCGTACCAATAAGTGTTTCCCTAGGTTTATGAATTAAGTTTTTTTTTTTGTCATTAATCACTGTTTTAATAAAATTTGTTAAATAATTTTAATTGATTGATATACTATCGGTGTAAAAATTTTTACAATAGAGTAAAGATGTTTATATTGTAAACTAATCATATGTCACTCCATATGTGACTTTTAAGGTAATTAATATAAAAGTTAACTATTTTAATGTTATATATGATTGGTTGTTCATGTAAAAACTACATTATAATTAAATCCAAAAAGAAATTACAATCCAAGATGTTTGATGTTCAACAAAGTTGTGCAAATAATTTAACTCCTCCTTATCTGGGTAGGAAAAAAAAAGAGCTTTCGAAAAGAAAAATAAATCATTTTTTTTTCTCCAAAATACCTATCCAATTAAGTTCAAGTTCTAGCTAGGGTCAAGCTATCTAAAGGAAGGAGAGGGAGGGAGGGAGGGAGAGAGGGAGAGTGAGGTGATAAAGGCATATTCTACTTGATTTTGCTCCTCTGACCTGTATATGATCTTATAGTCATATCCCAGTAGCTTAGTGAGATAAAATTGTTGTTCTGGAGTTTGAACAACTTGAGACATGAACTCTTTCCAACTTTGTAGTGCCTCCAATAGTCATTGCTTGGACTAATACGAATTAATGCATTTAATAAAATATCAATGCAGAGAAATTTAAGGAAAAAGCAATAAAATCAGAGTCCTTATGTCCTCTTCCTATGCAAGCATAACTTCCTAAATCCATGAAATTATACTCAATTGCTATTTTAGATTAAGTCCAATCCCTTAACACCTACCTCCCTTTTGTTTCAAATTAACAACCCTAATTCTTTAGATTTCGTTAATTCAAGTCAAGCAATAATCAATGTATTTCAGTGAAATACGTTGATTGATTAAAACTAGTGGCACCTTCATTGTAACCATTAAAATTCTTAGCTAGCTGTCACATTTTTCTTAAAATTTTGTAGAGGCATCTGCTAGATTTTATGGTAGAAATTTTTCAATATGCATTTTAATTCTTGCATGTGAAGCTTTGTTCTTTTATCAACCTCGAGGATGATGTTATTTTCAAATTTAAGTATTGATATAAACCAAAATAAAAATAAGTTGGTTAGATAACACCATCTAATTAGTTAAAGATTTATCTGCCTAATTGCATTTGTTGGTATAAATAGGAGAATAATGACATTGCTTTGATATAGGCAAGTTTATAAATTTTGTTTTAATAGCATGCATATTAGGTTTAACAAATTCCAGACAAAACTATATGCTCCAATAGAAATAGCACATCAAACAAAAATCATGGTGATATAAATAAATTGAGAAAGAAGATATATCACAATGATATTGTTCGTATGAATGTATGAAACTCTTTTCGTACCAATAAGTGTTTCCCTAGGTTTATTAAGTTTTGTTTTGTGATTAATCATCATTGTTTTAATAAAACTTTTTAACTAATTTATAAACTCTTTATTCTTTATATAATGTAGAAAGATATCATTATAATTGATTGGAGGAAAGGAGGGTCATTTGAACCCGGTTATTATCAAATGAGAGGCGGTAAGTTGCTTTTAGTTATCATTATTTAATTTATATAATGTTACTATAGTTTGAAATAAATTTTAGAATATGTCGACTTTTTGCAGAGTGTTGTTATGCTTTTGCCGTGTGTGGAGCTATTGAAAGTCTATATCACGTCAAAACAGACTATAAACATCGCATTATATTATCGCCACAAGACTTTCATAACAATTTGATAAAAAAAAAAAAACAACAAGAAGATGAGAAAGGACGTACTATAAAAGACACATTGTTATGGATTGAGCTGTGCTAATTGAACACAATATTCCGACATCAATACGACATCATGCTATAGTTGCATTTTGTAGCGTCACTTTTTTTTTGACTTTTTTAAAAAAATAAAAATTTTATTTCTCAAAAAAACCCATTCATCAGATAATGAACTGAATTCACCAGATATTTGTACATAATTCACCAGATATTTGTACATACTTAACCACAAAATTTATTTCTCAAAAAAACTCATTCACCAGATATTTACACATACTTAACCAAAAAATTTATTTATAAAAAAAAATTCACCAAATAATGAACTGAATTCACCAAATATTTATACCTGATTCACCATATATTTGTACATACTTAACCAAAAAATGTATTTCTAAAAAAAAAACCTATTCACCAGATAATGAACCGAATTCACAAGATATTTATACCTGATATATTTACCATATATTTGCACATACTTAACCAAAAAAAATATTTCTCAAAAAAACTCATTCACCAGATAATGAACTGAATTCACCATATATTTGTACCCGATTCACCAGATATTTACACATACTTAATCAAAAAAATTATTTATAAAAAATTTTTATTTTTTTAAAAAAAGGATCCGTTATAGTACCGCACTGTGCGGCACATACGATGCTGCCATATTGATGTCTAAAAACTGTGTCAAATTAGCATTTGTCTTATGGATTATGGACAATGGTTGTGTCTTAGAAGAGACGTGGCCATATGATGGAATATTCAAAGCATCTAAAGGCGAGCGCAAGGTATTGTTTTCTTGTTATTGTTTTTTTATTTCTTATATATTGTACTCAAATTTTTCTAGATAAAATTGTGAATTGAAACTATTAAACCACTACTACTTTCGGAAATAGAAGCAGCGCTAAAACAACAACCCTTGGTAGCAACGAGGCATTGGCTTAGTGAGATGAATTCTTTGGACGAGGTAAGTGTAAATTTCATATCATTTTACTAGAAACTGAAGTTAATTTTTGGTTTAAACTTTATTTTCTATAATATAATTACAGGATGTAATATATTCGGGCTCGAAAGATGTGTCATTGTTTGTCGATAATCTCATTATATATTTTCTCAAATTAAACATAAATACCTTTTTTTAGAGACTAGCTTTCTTTAAAGAATATTATTCATTTGACAAATGTACCGATTAAGGAATAAATCAAATCAAGTCTTTATTGAAAAGTAATTTTTTACTTGGAAAATTGTAAATCAGCCGAATATAAACTCAGCCGAGAAACACGTATGGATTTTGAAAGAATCAAACGATTTGGTACCAAGGGCAAAATCTAACCCTCAACAAAGGTCCTCAAACTAACTAAAGAAAGTGTTTGGTATTAAGGTGAACTAAAGAAAGCTAAAATTGTGAAGACTAAAATGGTAATAGGCTAAGCAAAATAAGCAAGAAATTAAGTAAAATAGCAATGTAAAAGCAGTAAGTAAGCTGAGTGAAACGCGAAGAAAAGTAAGCATAAAAGGCTTAAATGTTGTATTGGTGTGGTTGTGTATCTTTAACATTATGAACAATGGGTATTTATAAGCAAAATCTAACCCCCGCTATAGCATTTCTCATTGGTTACGATTCCTAAATACATGCAACTACCCACATATCAGCTTGCCCACGTCTCTTAACCGCTTAACCCACTATTGTCACAACGGCTATTCTCACAAAACCACCTCCTTTTTTCTCGGCACCTCTTGTGGCATCCATTAGCAACTATCCCCCAAGTCTTCTTCAGAGTGTGCGCAAGTGACTCCGATTCTTAATCCACGATCCTCAGAAGCAACACTTGATCCTTATAAGTTGATTCTCGGCTAAGCTTGCAATTAAAATTGGCCCATTAACATGAAGCCCAGCCTAAATTTAGTCGAATATTATCCTCCATTCATCGACAATATCTTTCTTCGGCTAGTCATCTCAGCTATTTAAATATTTAGAGGTTTTGTCAAATTGAATTATCTCAATTTATTTTTTAAGGGATAACAATTGGCCCCTTACATTTTTCATCTGATTTTAAGAAGCTGAAAGAATGTAACAACCTATCCTCGAGTGTTGTGTCCAATCTCTTATCCTTTAATTTCAACTACTTATCCTTTATGAGGATAGATCATCGGCCAATATACAACAATAACTTGGTTTAAATGCTAGACGGTCAAAACCCTTCCGTATTGCCATGCTCAACATTTATATAATTTAGCTGAATATCACTTCAGCCAACTACTTTCATCTCCTTTCTTCAAAGCAATAAGCAAATCAGAAACCCTAGCTTTTCAACCATGTTTGACAACTCCGATTCCCAGAACAAAAGCTACTCTTATGGAGATGATGATCCTTCATCACCATCACCTGATTCTGCTTTCAGCATACAACAGCCAACGGACCAAGATCAAGATTTTGGTTCCCCAATTCTTACCCCCCCCCCCCCCCCTCCCTTATGAACTCATTTACCATATCCCCTTGTACTTCAGATATCTATGAAGGCAAGATTTTCCTTAATCATCATCTCTATCCCAAGCACTTAGAACTTCCAATTACCTCAGATTGTTATTCGTCGGTAAATGTCCTAATGATCTTCGCACTTGGCCTCATCCTACAACTCAATACATTGATTGGTTGAAATGTGTTTCAGCTATCTGAGGTGAGAACTGGAAGAAATGGGGAATTTATGAAATCATCCTGTTATCTCAACATGACATTCCTCTCAACCTTGATCTTCTATTAAGCTTTCTTGGCTTTTGGTCCACTTCTGTGAACGGATTCATTCTTCCTTCTGGTGTTGCGAGCCTAGCTCTGCTAGATGTAGCAGTCATTACTAGCCTTCCAATAATTGGAGATGACGTCCCTTCATTATTTGAACTTTCCTATCCAGCACTGAAAGTGAATTTCTCCAAGAATATTGCTACTTACTCCAACTTTCTGACGGTAAATGCCAAAACCTCTCATCAAGTTTTGAAGGCGAACACCAAGCTTTTCTATTGTACGTGTTTTGTAAGTACTTCATTTGTTCTAGCTCAGTAGCAGTAGTTCTATAAATCTCCCATTTTGTTTCTTTGATTACCTCAGGCAAGCCCTTAGCTCTTGGTACTCTATTCCTTTCTTGCTTATATAAAAGCCTTTTCACCCTAGTAACTCGGCTTCAAAACAATGAGAAATTGGAAAATATAGCAGGTCCCCTCTGGTTTCTTCAACTTTGGATAACACTTTACTTCTCAGAGTTAATTCCATTATCCCACAAGAATTTTGCTCATTATTCCTCGGCTCCACTTTCTCTTGGTCGAACCTTACAAACCATCCCCATATTCGAACATTCAGCTTTCAATTTCAAAACTAAATTGTTTATTACTACCCGTCACTCCAAGGAATTTTTTCCATTACATGATAGACCCCACAACCTCCTTTGGATGAGTACCAATATTAGTTCTCAAGACCCTGAATTGGAAAACTTCATTTCTCTCTGTTGGGGTAGTGTTTTATCGGCCAGAGACTTAATGTGTGGATTAAAACCCTCTAGATGATATAACAAGACATCGGCTGAATTTTACTGCCCACAGCTTCTGGCTCGGCAATTTGGACTTCTCCAGAATATTCCTTTGACCTACCAGTTAATGGTGACAGCATTAGGAAGACCCACTCTTTCTGACGAAAATGTGAAGTCCCTAACTAGGCAGAATTTTCAAAAGTTGAATGCTTTTGAATTCAAAACATTTTGTCAAATCCCCTGAGAATCATCAGCTTTCATCAACTGGTAGCCTTCAGTCCAGCAAAGTTTTGTCTGCTCCCACTTCCAGCTATCTTACCAAGCTGATCACAGGAGGCATGTATCAACCGGCCATTAATGCCCAACCTATATCAATTAAGAAGCCCAAGGTTACAAGAAGCAAGGCCTTAGCCGAAGCAGCAGGTAATTTTATGACCATTTATTTGTCATCGACTGCCTTAGCAATCTTTTCTAATGACTTTATTTCACAGGAACTTCTCAACCTGCTGAAATAGATATTGAATCTCTTGAAGAGACCCCTGCTCCAAAGTCAACTCATCCTTGACCTACCAGACACATTACAAGGCAAACAAGAGTTGTGATAAAAGAAGTTCCCTCAATTGCTCAACAATCATCCCCAAAGAAGAAAAAACTCAAAAAAATATTTGATCCCCTTCCTTAATTTTGACACTTGTTGAACTTATCCACTTGGGCTAATGATCTTTCCCTTTCAGACATATCAACATTCCCTAGAGACCCCTGTTGAAACTGCTCCGCTCAGACCTTCTCCTGCAAGACGTCCTATTACTCCGGTAAATCCCTGGCTAGTCGATATTTTCCTTTTCCCCTATTCATTTGGTTATCGGCTAACCTATGCATCTTACCAGGAGCATGAAACTCCTCCAGTACCTTCACCACAGGTTCCAACTACCAACACCTCGTCTATCCCTATTTTAGAAGAAGACTTGGCTTAATACTTCTCCTCTCTAGTTCCCAGAGCCATCGTTGCTCCAGGCTCTCCATTCGATCAACAGCTAGCCTTCATGGAGAACCTGCTGAATCAAGACATTCCCGTAGAGCAGCATACCATCACCGACCTGAGGATTGCACTGTCCAAACTTGCCAAGTCACCCAATGTTGATGATAACCAGAAAGCCATTTTCAATCGCACGGCTGTCCAAATTAGTGAAATTTCCTGCAACTTCCAGGTTTACAAAGGGCGTAGTGATCAGGCGGCCAAAGATCCCCATCGACTGACAGAACTTGAAAGTCAGAAATACCAGTTTCGATCCTCTTTTCAGAAGGAAGAAACTGAAAGAAAGACTGATTTTGCTGAGAAAGAAAAGATGTCTGAACGCCTGGCAGAATTACTTGCCAAGAGGGAGAAAATAAACAAAGAAATTTATGAGACTGATCCCAGGTTGGCGGTGTTGACCCAAAATCTAAAGTCCGGTAATGAGTTCAAGATGCAACTGTATCAGCAGTCCACGACTTTAGATGCCGAAATGGTTCCTCTGTTGCAGCAGAAAGAAGCGCTTGAAGAGGATTTATCCATTGTGGATCGTGGACTTTTCTTTGCCAAGGAGTCTTGGGAAGGTGTGAAGAAGCTCTTGGTGGAAGCGAGAGGAAAGTGGCACCATACTCGACTGATACAACAATTAATTAGCCAGAGGTGGAAGCCTCTTCTGCCCCCGAGTCTATAGCCAAACATGTTGACTCTTCTACTGCAAACCCTGCTGAACTAACTCCACCAATTGATGGTATAACTACTGGACCTGCTTCTGCTCAGGAACCTGCTTCTGATCCTTCAGCTTCCATCCTTATTGCAACTGATCAACCAGCTGCCGAGCCATAGATTTTCTAGAATTTTCAATAATGTCTTTAAATTTTGGTTTTTTGAAGAGTTAAACGGCTTACTTGTAGTCGTAACATTCGGACAAGTATTTGATTATCCCATATTGATGGGTTTTATCTTTTCAAATACTTGTTGTTGATGCTTCTAATCATCTCCTCACCATGCATATTGACTAGCTGATAAGCTCCATTAAGCATAAGTTGACTAACATTATAAGGTCCTTCCCGGTTTGGCGACCATTTCCCTAACTTAGGGTCTTTAGTTCCCAAGGGTAAAATGGCTTTCCATACTAAGTCCCCTTCAACAAACCTCTTAGCTTTGACATGTTTATTGTAAGCTTTGGCCATTTTTTCTTTATTCCTTCGAATATTTTCTAAGGCCATTTTCTTATTTTCATCAGCCAATTCTAATTCCATAAACATGGCCTGCTGATATTCATCTAAGGTTAAGCAATGCTGCTTAGCCACCCTTAATGATTTTACATTAATTTCCAATGGTAATACATCATCTTGGCCATAAGTCAGTCGATAAGGGGTAAACCTTGTTGCGGTAGACTTGGAATTTCTGTATGCCCAAAGCACCTTGGCTAATGCTTCATGCCACCTCTTAGGCTTTTCTTCTATAGTCTTTTTAATCAAGCTGATCAATATCTTGTTTGTGGCCTCTGTCTGACCATTTGCTTGTGCATAATATGGTGAAGATCGAATCAACTTAATTCCATACTCCTGGGAAAAAAGCAACCATCTTATCCCCAGTAAACATAGTGCATTGATCCATGGTGATAGTATCTGAAATGCCAAACCGATAGGTAATCTGATTTTTAATGAAGTTAATCACATCAGCTTGAGTAACATTAACCATTGACTGAGCTTCTACCCATTTGGTGAAATAATCAGTAACAACTATGATAAATGAATGTCTATTGGAGGGTGAAGGGTATATATTTCCAATTAAATCCATTGCCCAACCTCGGAATGGCCAGCGCTTAACAAATGAGTGCATCTCATCGGCCGGGATTCTTTGTACTGGCCCATGCTTTTGACATTCCTCACATCCTTTGGCATAGGCATGACAGTCTGAATTGATGGTTGGCCAGTAATAACCATATCTATGGATAAGCCAAAGCATCACAGTCCCTGATCTATGTGTTTCACATATACCCTCATGTGCTTCTCCCATGATCCTTAAAGTTTCTACCTTACTAGGACATTTCAGCAGTACCCCTTCCAACCCCCTCTTGTGCAGCTCATCATCTACCAAGGTGTATTTCAGAGCCTTTTGCCTTAGCTAAAAAGTTGAAGGATAGGAAGGTTTTTGCAAATACTTTGTCAGTTCGGCTCTCCAATCATCACTTGCATCCACTTTTCCAATAAGGAGTTCTTTGAGCTGTTCATCTATAGGTGGGATATCTTCGAAGGTCTCTTTATATCTGGAAGCATGCTGAGCCAAATCATTAGCTTCTTCATTGTCTCCTCTTGGTATATGCATTATTATTACATCGGTAAACTTTTTCATCAAACTGCTAGCTGTTTCATAATAATCCACCAAATTAGAATTAATACATTTGTAATCCCCAACCAATTGTTTGATAACTAACTGAAAATCACCCATGACTTGAATGCATTTAGCTTCCATAGACAACAAGATCTTCAATCCTAAAATTAAAGCTGCATACTCAGCTTGGTTGTTTGAACAACCCATTTTCAACTGATGCATGAACTTCCAGATCTCTCCTGTAAGGCTAACAATTGTAATTCCAGCCCTAGCTCCTTTGTCAGTTCTAGATCCATCAAAGGTTAAGACCCAATGCCTTAAGATTTATACAATGGTTCACCTCGGCTAGTGGATCTGTAAGATCCATACAAGGATGCTGATTTAAGAAATCAACCAGAGTATGTCCTTTTACTGCCCTCAAGGGTACATGTTTTAATGCATAAGCACTTAGCTTAATGGCCCACTTCGTTAATCTTCCTTGTAAGACAGGCCTATGAAGCAAGTACTTTACAATGTCAATTTTACAAACCACTAGAACCTCTCTGGGCAGGAGATAGTACTCTAGCTTGGTACAAGCGTGAAAGAGAGACATGTATAATTTCTCTATAGGGCTTTACCTGATCTCAGGATCATTAAGCAATCGGCTTAGGTAATAAATGGATCTCTCATTTCCATCTTCATCATCCTATGCTAACAGGCAGCCGATTGATTATGGGGCAACCGATATATATAATTTCAACAGCTTCCTTGACAATGGGGGAACTAATACTGGAGGGTTATATAAACATTGCTTTATTTGATCAAAAGAAAGTTGTTGTTCTTCTCCCCATACCATTTAAACCGCATCTTTTAGTTTCAACAACGGGAAAAAAGTCTTTAGCTTGCCAGCGAATTCGCAATAAACCTCCTCAAGAAATTGATCTTGCCAACTAAACTTTGCAATTCCTTCTTATTTTGAGGAAGTCTGGCTTTGGTTACGGGTTTGGCCTTATTTTTATCTACTTCAATCCCATGTTTATGAACTAGAAACCCTAGAAAGGTTCCAGCCGATACACCAAAAGAGCATTTGGCAGGGTTCATTTTTAAATTATGACATCTAATCTTTTTAAGTGCTTTCTCTAAATCAGCTAGATGCTGATCAAAGTCACGAGATTTTACTATTACATCATCAATATATACTTCGATATTTTTACCAATCAACTAAATGAAAATAGCATTCATAGCTCTTTGGTACGTGGCCCCAACATTTTTCAATCCAAATGGCATAACTAGCCATTCAAATCTCCCAATGGCGCCAGGACACCTGAAAGCTATCTTATGGACATCTTCCTCGGCTATGAAAATCTAATTATACCCAGAATAACCATCCTTTAAAGTTAAAATGTCATTTTTGGCTACAGAGTCAACAAGCATATCAGCTATTGGCATTACAAGCTCGTCTTTTGGGGTGGCAAGATTTAGATTCCTATAATCAGTACAAATTATAACTTGCCCACTCTTTTTAATTACATGAACTATATTCGACAGTCATTCTACATATATGGTCGTGCGATGAAACCTACTGATTCCTCTCGTCTTCGCTAAACAAGCTGCTAATCCTCGTCATCCTCGGCTCCTGTTCAATACCTAAGTTCACATCTAGCAAAGGATACCGAGCTTCAACGGTAGGAATTTTCCTGCTGATTTGGGACTCCCACCTCTCCTCTTTTTTTCTGCATAGACTCATGCTCCCTAGGCGTACTAGCCGAGTGTTCTTCTTCCAGGACTTCTTCTAATTCCGTTGACATGACCTCACCAACCCTTTTTTTAATTTCCAGGGATGTTAGCCTATGCCTAAGGTCTTCGATTACGTGGTACCTACTATTCATTAAAAACTATTTGATGAGGCCGTAAGTCGGCCTGAAACTTGACAGCAACGAATATCCTTCCTCGTAGTCATCCGGGATTGATATTGGTTCTAGCCAATGAGAGTAGAATATAGCCTCAGTCATCTTCAAGTATGCCTTGAAAAGGTTCTTATCAACTTCCACTGCCTCTACTTTATTGCCATCCCAAAACATCAACATATGGTGCATATTGGAAGGCACACATTGGCTGAAATATATCCAGTCTCTCCCCAGTAAGATGGAATCTATGGACTTAGCATCCACCACAAAGAAAGCAGAGCTCAGAGTTTTGCTCCCCACAGTAATATCGGCTACTAAAATTCCTAAGGCAGTCGTGACATCTCCAGTGAAGTTTGTCATCTTCATATTGGTAGGTATAAGATCCTGCTTGGTCCTCCCCAGCTTCCTCATAGTGGTGGATGGCATAACATCAGTATTGCACCTCCATCAACCAAGACTCGGCTGACTACCTTGCCATTCACTTGTGCCCTGATGTATAATTGCTTGAGATGCTTGGCCATCTCTCCGGTTGGTTTGGGGAATTCCATCTTGGGCTCTTCAGGAATTGGAGCTAGCACAACCCATCCAGCCTCTTCTGCAAACACGGCTCCTTCAAGCTGTCCAGACTGTTATTGGTGAGCTGAGAACTCACTTGGGATCATTCCTACCTTATTAGTTTCAGTTGGGGCCTGATCCCCCTCTTCCCCCAGTATGGAATCCAGTACGGAGTCTTCTAGGAAAAAATCCACTCCATGTTTCCTTTCCATTTCTTCCACTGTTAAGGGAGGCTGGACATTTGCCACCACTACCTGAACTTCCCCTAATTCGGCTACTTCCAACCCATTAATTATCTCCTGGAAGTCCTTTTCTTCCTTCATTAGGAAGTCTTGGTTGTCCTGCTGTACTTGATCCACCTTCTTCTCCTCGACTGTGGTTTCTCCCTTTGGTTTCCCAAAAGCATCTTCCAAGATCTCAGCTACCTTAGGAGACTGTATTTCAGTTCTATCCTTCTTTTTTGCCTCGACTAACATTGCCAAGGTGAGTTTAATTCTCTGGATGTACTTGTTTCTTTGTGCTCTTCTCTTTTGAGTTCTTGTCATGGCCTCAGGGACTGCCACTGTTGGGCCCATGCCTTTGGTGTACTTGTTGAGGAACCAGTGCTCCTGCTCCACCTCAGCTGGTGGCTTAACCATGAGTTGTGGCTTAATCTCTTCTTCATTATTCATTGTTATCCTCAATGTCGTCATCATTTTCTCAACATCAAAACAGGCTACTTGTTTCCTCCCTGCAGGAATAGGGGTGTCATCTACTGTATGTATCTTTCCTTTTTCAACAGTTGGGTAACCCTTTAACCTATTTGGAAGAACTTTTGCCATCTTTCCCTAATTCATCACTGATGGTTTACCATCCTCAGCTTCAAACCCCAACATGTCAAAGACTGCAGATT
This sequence comes from Sophora flavescens, assembly GCA_030762895.1. Lineage (NCBI taxonomy): Eukaryota > Viridiplantae > Streptophyta > Magnoliopsida > Fabales > Fabaceae > Sophora > Sophora flavescens. The sequence goes on from CM061065.1 coordinate 131,165,194, forward strand.
TCTTGCTAGCTAATCTACTGTCCCTAGAAGGAACATTCCTGGGGCTAGAATCTTGGGCCTATCTTTTTTCAGTCGAGTACTGCTCAGATCTATTTCGTCTATTTAGCTGAGACCTCTCCAACCAATTAAACACTGTTGGTTTGTTATAATCGGCTGGTGGCTTCCTCCTGTTTTCACCTCCTTTATCAGACTTTGGCATCTTCAATCTATCAAATACAGATGGCTTCAGTTCTATGAAATTCGATTAGCTCGAGATAGTAAAGATACTTCCAGCCCCATCTGGTTCATCAAAAACCTTATTTTGCCTCCACTGGTGGCGCATTGGCTGTTTCCATTTCTTAGATGGTGAGCCAGATACTGCCTCCCCAGAGAAAGACACCATGTTGACTCCAACGGTGAGGAATGGGTCAGTAGTCAAAGACGTTTCCTTCTCAGCTAATTTAAACCTGCCTTCCTTGACAGCTTTCTGAATGGCCCTTCCTTTTCCAATTTAACTCCTCGGCTGAAGGGATTTGATGTCATCCTGTCAACTCTATCTGTTGATCTTTTAACAAATAGTAAAAAATCTGATATGCTTTAGAGATATCAAAGGCATAGTCCACCATGCTCTCAAAAGTTTGTACCTCATTTCCTTTAGGAGGTCTTAATTCAGGACATGAATAGAGTTTGCCTCTTAAAATATCAGCTGCCATGATGTCTACCGTTTGATCGGTTGATTCAACTGATAGGTTATCTGAATCCTCAATATCAATTATGCTGATCAGATGGGGTCCTCTCCCCTTGTTAGATCTCCTTCTTTCCTTTTCTATGATGTATTGTTCAATCATAGAAGCTCTTGAAGCCAGCTGGCTAAAGTCTGTACAATCCTAGCCTACCAGCTTCTCTCTGAGCTAAGGATGCATGTTACTGATAGTCATAGAAGAGTCAGCTTCAGGGAGCTGCACATAACACCTGCTCCTTAGTTTCCTTAACCTTTCCAAGAAATCACCCACTGGATCATCCACTTGCTGTCTTAGGTTCATCATATCAGCCACAGTCACATCAGGCTGAGGGATGTAAAACCTGTCATGGAAACAACGTTCCACGTCTGTCCAGTTCTGTATAGAATTAGGAGCCAGGGCAGAATACCAAGTAAAGGCAGCCCCAGTCAGAGACAAGGGGAATAATTGAAGCTTATAGAACTCATTATGGTTTGCCTTTCCACATTGAGCAGTGAACCTTTCAATATGCTCCATTGTGGATTTGCCATCCTCTCCTGAGAAAGTAGTAAAATCAGGAGTTTTGAAACCTCTAGGTAGAGGCATCATTCTATCTACCCACTCAGGATAAGGCTTCTTGTAGACTGGCCTATCCAACAACCTTAGCTGGATGTCGAAGTGCCTTCTCATCGTCTCAGCTATCATTTCTGGATCAATCAGCTGAGCAGGCCTAATTAGCCTAGCTGGTGCATTCCCAGGTTGATAGGGCATATGATAATGTGGATCTTGTAATGGCATTGCCCCCTGGTTATTTGGGGGATAAGGAGGGACACTTGCCAAGGCTGAACAAACGGCTGCACAGGTTGTGCTAGTATGATGCTCACCCACGGCTGATCTCCTCTGACGGGAATTTGTCCATATGGGAATATTTCAGGGGTGCCCATTGGAGTGGGTGGAATGTTGGACCAAGGCAATTCTCCCACATAGTCAGCTATGTATCTTGGAGGCCCTACAACAGCCGAGTAGACAACACCTCCAGGTATGGCCACCAGAGGACTAGCACATGTTACCGGAGTATTAGGCGCCAAATACGGTAGTCCAATTGTCCCTAAGGTATTAGAAGGGCGTCTTGGCACCTGCACTTGCCCGAACTGCAAATTCGACTAAAAACCACCATCAGATTTAGGAAGCCGGAACATTGGAACTGTTTGTGGCATGCCATGGCTCAGCTGGACCAATGACTGTGGTCCTACCTGAAGTTAGCTACCAGCAGGAGGTCCTGTCTTCCCAGCAACAACGGAGTGGGCTGAAGTTCAACTAACATTATTTTGTTTTTTCTCTTCTTCTTTAGCAGAACACACCTCATTTTGCACCATAGGCCTTACTACCTCAAATAGTTGTTTTGATACCTGGTACATTAACTCATGCATACCTTGATCAATTTGCTGCCGAATAAATGACGCAGTCACTTTTGTCGGTCGAGATTGATCGAAGACCTCTACCCTAAGGGTAGAAGTACCAGTAGAAGGTGTTGATGTCCCCACTTGTTGAGATGATGTTGGCATCCCTAGAGTTGGTTGTGGAGCCCCCTCTGAAGACTTACAACCCCCATTCTTCTTGTTAGTCTGATCCATACTGCTAAGGCTTTTTCCAGACCTTAATGGATTGGCGACTGACCCCACAGACCAACACGGGTCTTTTCAGAGTGCTTTGTCCTCACTCACACGCTTCCTGGGAAAACTTCCCGGGAGGTCACCCATCCCAGAATTGCTCCAAGTCAAGCATGAGACACCCCGTTGTGCCCCATTGTATTATTACATTAAAACCTTAATATTTATTTACTTAATCGCGTGATTACTGTTGAAAATACGTAAAAATTAAAACTTAAATAATAATCATATAACTTCTACAAATACAAACACACCAAAACTATATTACATAAATACACACATAATTATTCTTTATTTTACACAACACGGTTTAGGGTATCCTCTCAGTAGGATCCCACACCAGTACTTATTCATACAAACATGCTTATAACTAACTGAAAACAAGAAACATCTTATATGACTCACTGGCCCTAAACTTACTACTTTATATTATTAGAATCAGTAGGTTGTTCTCCAGCGTCATCTTCATACGGAATGCCATTCAACTCCTCAACAACCTCCGTCTCATACAATGCTTCATCCATCTCCTCAGCAACATATTCGTCCATCTGGTCTTCTAACGTAACAAAGTAGACATACACAAAAATATAGAAATAGGAAGATAAGAAACAGTTCTATCATCATAAGTGGAAAAGATTCATAGCATATAATACAATAATAGTCACAGACACGCATCATTCAAAATCAACAATCATCCTTAATTCACTATATCATCCTCTACCCTCCAACTCATGCAACTAAACCTTTATGCTGACGTGGCCACTGCTAATCCTGTCACACATCCCTCGTTAGGAATGTCAGTCAGTCGTCCAAGTGACACGTTCCCAACGCCGGTGCACATTCACACCCATGGTGTACATCCATGGTGAGAATGCTCATGCAAAGCAATGACACTATAGCTGCACAAGATCACGGTGCACACCCCGGTTCTCTCTCTCAACTCAGTCAAAGGTGCTCATGCAAAGCAATGACACTATAGCTGCACAACTTAAATTCTAATTTGGAACGGTCTATAAGAACTTCGGACCTCGTGTATCTCAAATACACGGTTATGAACAACAATGCAACACATGATTCTCACTGACTTTTATCAATAACAACCTAGTACCTCAAGCTTTTCCTCATAACCTCCACTTACACTCTATATCACATCACTTCTATAAAATAATAGTGAGGCACTTCTAATTCATATTCAAAACTCTCACCCAAACAAAATACCTCCGAGCAATATATATCTTTCCTTAAAATCAACTAAGCAATTTATCAAACCAGGCAGATCATCTCTAACCATATATCAGAATATTGTTGAACCAAGCAATTCAATTATCATCAAGCTATAATACATTCTCACATAAACATATTAATCATCATAAAATATCATTCAACAGAATAAAAATCACCAAATTTAAGAACTACGAATAGTATACCGGATAACTTCCCAGGAAAAAGAGGTGGTGATAAACACGCTTAAATACCAAGTTTTTCCTTAGCCAGAAATTACCCAGACATATACCATTCAAACCTCAAAACAACATATTAACGTCCATATCACAAAGTATCAATTCGATATAAATAATAAAAGCAAACCATCCATCAACGGTTAATAAATATCAACATAATATCAATAAAATAATCAAACACCATAAAATATCACTTAAAACAAATTATCACAGCCAGCATATCACAATCAGATCAAATAATAAATAAAGCCAAACATCCTCAACATCATAAAATCAACCTTAATGTCGATAAACCTACAATCCCTGAATCACCATTGGTTTTATGGAAAAGGTTTCCAATGTGATTTTGGTCTTGTCGATTACTCGACTTCTAGTAGGGTTTAGGTCGCCCTACACCATTATTATAAATTATATGCTACTTATCGGTTCCGACGATGGAATGGTTCTTTCTCCCACCTGAGTTTGCACCGGAAACACGTACACGACGATCCTCGTTATTCCGTCACGAGTTAACACAACCACCTTCAACCAAACAACATAATTATAATTTATCAACTAACAACCATCTATGACACTTTAGGGCTAGGTTCGGCCACTTAAAGAAAGTAGGGAAGGAAAATGTTTTTGATTACATGCTCTTGGATAATGAAAGTGGAAGACATCACAAGATCATAGAAATTGGTTTCACATTAAAAGGATTTTTCTACAATTTTATAGAATTATTTGAAGTTCTAGATCTAGGAATGGAAAAATATGATTCATGGCATAAACATGAGAAATACATGAATATGAAAGCTTATATGATCAAGGAGATGAGCTTTTACCTCTTGAAGATTGAAGAAATGAAGAAATGATCAACCTTCACTATGTTGAAAACTGGACAGCTTGAGGGTGTGATGGTATTGTGAGTGTATCTCACAATATACTCATCCAAAAATCACCAACTTTGGCTTGATAGAAATATAACAAGAAAATGAACAACTTTGGTGTTTAAGGTTTCATTCGGTTCGGATCATAACAGGGGTGAAAAGGACCTTCTTTCTGCTGTTTCGTGGGTTGCTGAGAATTCTGGGCAGTTTCGGTATTTTGAGCCTATCTCCCAATCCACTTATCCGTTTTTGATGATCTTTATCGTGCTGGAAATAAGAGAGAAAGAGGAACAACTTTTATGTTGAGTGTTTTCGAGTTTCAGAAAGTAAGAGGGTCATATGTTTGGTGGGAATTCGGTGTTCTTAGGGTTTTGTAACTTAGTTGGTGGGGAAGATGAAGAGAATGAAGAAGATGAGTGAAATGGTGAGGGAGGCCACGGTTTGGGGTATTTATAGGAGTAATCTTATGCCTTGTTTGGTTAAAAGGAATTGGTTTAATGGGTTTTGTGATTATTAAATTAATATAAGCTTAACTAAGGTTATAATTAACTTAACTAAGGTTATAATTAACTTAACTAAGGTTATTTTGGCTAACCATGGTTAATAATATGTGGCTCCCATTTGATGGAGGTGTGTCTGATTTTGGTCCACACAAAATGACTCACCAATGAGTCATCGATCTTATCCATTAGCGGTTCCCGGAAATTCCGTACGTAGCTCCGTCGTTTACCCGATTTCAGTTTTTGAGAGGAAAATAATGAAACGAAAGCAAAATGAAATAGGTAATATTTATTGGAGGTGGATGCACGAAATTGGAGAGATGTGGGAGGTTTTCAACCACGTAAAATGAGTGGTTAAGAGTGCGTAGATGCGTCTTGTTAATACCCGCGAAAGCTTGGGGGTATTTTGGTCTTTTTACCTAAATGTCATGATTACTTGCATTTAATGCTCATAAATGCTTGGTGACTCATCCTCCATGAGTCATCATGTATGACTCGTTGTCCCAATCTCTTGACGGGTCTCTGCACTTCCCTTCTCGACTCCGTCGGTTTCCCGATTAGGGTTTTACGCCCGTAAAAAGTGTAATATTTTATTTTCGGTTGAAAATTTTCAAAACAACCAAACTCGTTAGAAATATGATTTAAATATAAATCATTTCGTTCACGAGTCAAAATTTGGTTTTCTGCCCAGTAAAATTATAGTGTCAGTGAAAACGCAGACCGAGTTCCGTCTGAATTTTCAACCCAAATTTTTACCGTAAGCTTCTACCCTAAGATAGAGTATGAATATGATCTTTATTTCATAAAAATCAATTCCCATGAACTCGGATAAAAATATAAATAAATACATTTATACCGATTAATACAGCGAAAATATTTTTACTGAAAAAAATAAAAATCGGAAAATAAAAAGTAGGGTGTTACATTACTACCCCTCTTAGAAAAAAATTCCGTCCTCGGAATTTCTTAACTCAATACTAGACATCATATTGTAATCGTATCTTAATCTAAAGATCCAACATTATATTTCTCATCGCTGTTTTTCCCCTAGGTAACAGCGGTAACTTCATAACATAATTCATTCTTATATCATTCTATTTATCCTCGAACTTATCCATCACTATATTCCATTCATTGTTCTTAACCTTTCCAACTTGATCTAACATCCTTAAAGGACATTATCAAAACTTAATTCCTTCCTCTTCTTACTACTGATCCATTAAAGAACCTTATTTCAACATCTAACACCCGTAATTAACACCACAATCAAAACTACCCTAACTTCCTACTTCATGTATCCATTCACAGTCTTAGTTCCTTAGAATGTATTTCACTATTCTGGATTATATCAAAATCACACCTTTCAAATCTCCAAATAAACATCTCAACACTCCATAAGATAAATTGCAATCAAAAGATCAACACCTGTTAGGATTATCTAACTTAACAAATTTGAATTTCTCTAGTAACCTCAATTTACATCAGAAATCATCTTTTCTGCTCATCTTCAGCTTAGGTGAAAGCTCATATTCAACTTAGATGAAATTACTATATACACTTTCGTTTACTCTTCCCAAACTCATACAATCCATCTTAACTACGATCATTAATCATTGCCCTAGAATCCATAATGATACTATGCCTCGATCAACATTTGATTTATAGTAATTGTCTTACTCACTGATACCGATCTTAATCTTACCAGTCATATCTATATCTCAAAACTCCCATCACTTCCTATTTATCCTACTATAGGGAAACAATACTTAGGTACTATACCTAGATTATATGTTGCTCAATCAAATCTTAATTGTAATCCATAACCATCAGAGGTTAAGGTGAAATCCTAACTCACCATTTAAACAAGAACAACATATCATTATAACCATTATCTCAAAAATAAAAGGCTACAAAGCTTCAACCAAATGAATCCTATACTAGCTAAGCTCCAAACTAATTCGTTATCTCTTTATTATTTTCAAGGACTACCCATACTATCCAAATATATCAAGCACTTAAGATAAAGTTCCCTTAATAACAATTATCCCACAACAATCTATACTTTCACTGTAATTGATTTTAAACAAGTATGAAAACCACAACCGACTAACTAACAAAACTTGCGGATTTCCGTTACCATCTTCAGACTTTCCAATCAAGAACACGATTTCCACTTCCGTAAGATTATCGACAAGTGTTTACGATAAATGTCATATTCTTAACAACTATATGACATTGATGTCAGACACATACCTTATATGAGATCTGCAGAGTGAGAAGGTTTAACTCCCCTCACTGTAAACACTCTCCCAGTGACCCACTGTCCGCAATCTCTAGCTATATGACCAGGTTTTCCACAGTGGAAGCAACTAGGTTTCTCCTTGCAATTTCTAACATGATGAGGTCCTCCGCATCTAAAGCAAACCAAGCTCTTTTGAGGCTCCTGACCTGCTCCTGGATCTCTTCTCCTAGCTTCACCTCCATAACTTCTAGCTCCTTTACCAGCAGCTACAGTCTGCTGCCTATTTCTCTGTCTACACTTACGAGCATAATGACCTGGTTTACCACAATGGAAACAACTAGGTTTTTCCGTGCAATCTCTAAAATGATGCGATCCTCCGCATCCGAAGCAAGCATAGACTTGTTGTTGTTGATCCGATCTAACCACTAGTGTTGGTGCAGCTGTCTGCACTGGTTTAGTATATGGTCCCCATCTCCATTGAGAATCCACTCTCTACCTTCCTTGGAGAACCTGAATGATTAGGGCCTCTACTTCTTGGTTGTTTCAGCTCATCATCTTGCTTCTGGTCTATGCTTTCTATAGCATTGCAACTATCAACCCACTCCGGAAAACACTGAATATCTAAATACATTACATCTCTTCGCAGCTCATGTCGTAATCCTTCTTCAAAACTTCTACACTGCCAATCCTCATCTGGGAATCTCTGATAGAATTCTTGTTAATCAGAGACTCAAAGCGTGATACATAATCACCTACAGTCATGTTTCCTTGTCGGAGACTAGTAAACTTCCTCTCCTTCGCACATCGGACTACATTCGGAAAATACTTCTCGAAGAAGCATTCAGTAAACAACTGCCAGCAGATAATCCTACCCTCTAACTCCAGTATTCTTATCTTACCTCTCCACCAAGACTCTGCTTCTCCAGTTAACATGTATGCAGCATAAGTCACTTTCCTCTCCTCCATGCAGCGCATGGTGTCAAATATCTTCTCTATCTCTTGTACCCACCATTCTGCCTTCTTTGGGTCATAGTCCCCTCGGAACTGTGGTGGCTTCCCTTTTAGGAAAGTAATCAATTCTGCCTCTTCAGTTTCAATGGCTGTTATTTGATTCTGCAGTTCCTGCTGCTCTTTGTTTATTTGTAGCATCTTCGTATTCTGCTGTGTTTGAAATAGCAAGGCAGCAGCTATCGTTTCCATGATATTGGGAGTCGCAGATGACTCTCCTCCATTTCCATTAGGATTAACCTCACCATTGTCAGCTCCAATGGTTCCCTCAGGAGATCTATCGCCACTAATAGTCGGACTTCTTCTTCCATTAGCCATGATTCTGTAACAGAAATCATCCTCTCTCATCAGTATGACATATAATACTACATAGACAGGTATATAAATACCATATGCCATACTAATGCTAATTATCGCATCGGGTTCGGACACACTACCCAACTTCTAAGCATAGTTAAAATGCGATGTGGACTCAACTAGACACGGCCAGTAATAACATCCTAGACCTCACAGTCCGATTAGAATCGAACTGCTATAATACCACCAAATGAGACACCCCGTTGTGCCCCATTGTATTATTACATTAAAACCTTAATATTTATTTACTTAATCGCGCGATTACTGTTGAAAATACGTAAAAATTAAAACTTAAATAATAATCATATAACTTCTACAAATACAAACACACCAAAACTATATTACATAAATACACACATAATTATTCTTTATTTTACACAACACGGTTTAGGGTATCCTCTCAGTAGGATCCCACACCAGTACTTATTCATACAAACATGCTTATAACTAACTGAAAACAAGAAACATCTTATATGACTCACTGGCCCTAAACTTACTACTTTATATTATTAGAATCAGTAGGTTGTTCTCCAGCGTCATCTTCATACGGAATGCCATTCAACTCCTCAACAACCTCCGTCTCGTACAATGCTTCATCCATCTCCTCAGCAACATATTCGTCCATCTGGTCTTCTAACGTAACAAAGTAAACATACACAAAAATATAGAAATAGGGAGATAAGAAACAGTTCTATCATCATAAGTGGAAAAGATTCATAGCATATAATACAATAATAGTCACAGACACGCATCATTCAAAATCAACAATCATCCTCAATTCACTATATCATCCTATACCCCCCAACTCATGAAACTAAACCTTTATGCTTGACGTGGCCATTGCTAATCTGTCACACATCCCTCGTTAGGAATGTCGGTCGATCGTCCAAGTGACACGTTCCCAATGCCGGTGCACATTCACACCCATGGTGTACATCCATGGTGAGAATGCTCATGCAAAGCAATGACACTATAGCTGCACAAGATCACGGTGCACACCCCGGTTCTCTCTCTCAACTCAGTCAAGGGTGCTCATGCAAAGCAATGACACTATAGCTGCACAACTTAAATTCTAATTTGGAACGGTCTACAAGAACTTCGGACCTCGTGTATCTCAAATACACGGTTATGAACAACAATGCAACACATGATTCTCACTGACTTTTATCAATAACAACCTAGTACCTCAAGCTTTTCCTCATAACCTCCACTTACACTCTATATCACATCACTTCTATAAAATAATAGTGAGGCACTTCTAATTCATATTCAAAACTCTCACCCAAACAAAATACCTCCGAGCAATATATATCTTTCCTTAAAATCAACTAAGCAATTTATCAAACCAGGCAGATCATCTCTAACCATATATCAGAATATTGTTGAACCAAGCAATTCAATTATCATCAAGCTATAATACATTCTCACATAAACATATTAATCATCATAAAATATCATTCAACAGAATAAAAATCACCAAATTTAAGAACTACGAATAGTATACCGGATAACTTCCCAGGAAAAAGAGGTGGTGATAAACACGCTTAAATACCAAGTTTTTCCTTAGCCAGAAATTACCCAGACATATACCATTCAAACCTCAAAACAACATATTAACGTCCATATCACAAAGTATCAATTCGATATAAATAATAAAAGCAAACCATCCATCAACGGTTAATAAATATCAACATAATATCAATAAAATAATCAAACACCATAAAATATCACTTAAAACAAATTATCACAGCCAGCATATCACAATCAGATCAAATAATAAATAAAGCCAAACATCCTCAACATCATAAAATCAACCTTAATGTCGATAAACCTACAATCCCTGAATCACCATTGGTTTTATGGAAAAGGTTTCCAATGTGATTTTGGTCTTGTCGATTACTCGACTTCTAGTAGGGTTTAGGTCGCCCTATACCATTATTATAAATTATATGCTACTTATCGGTTCCGACGATGGAATGGTTCTTTCTCCCACCTGAGTTTGTACCGGAAACACGTACATGACGATCCTCGTTATTCCGTCACGAGTTAACACAACCACCTTCAACCAAACAACATAATTATAATTTATCAACTAACAACCATCTATGACACTTTAGGGCTAGGTTCGGCCACTTAAAGAAAGTAGGGAAGGAAAATGTTTTTGATTACATGCTCTTGGATAATGAAAGTGGAAGACATCACAAGATCATAGAAATTGGTTTCACATTAAAAGGATTTTTCTACAATTTTATAGAATTATTTGAAGTTCTAGATCTAGGAATGGAAAAATATGATTCATGGCATAAACATGAGAAATACATGAATATGAAAGCTTATATGATCAAGGAGATGAGCTTTTACCTCTTGAAGATTGAAGAAATGAAGAAATGATCAACCTTCACTATGTTGAAAACTGGACAGCTTGAGGGTGTGATGGTATTGTGAGTGTATCTCACAATATACTCATCCAAAAATCACCAACTTTGGCTTGATAGAAATATAACAAGAAAATGAACAACTTTGGTGTTTAAGGTTTCATTCGGTTCGGATCATAACAGGGGTGAAAAGGACCTTCTTTCTGCTGTTTCGTGGGTTGCTGAGAATTCTGGGCAGTTTCGGTATTTTGAGCCTATCTCCCAATCCACTTATCCGTTTTTGATGATATTTATCTTGTTGGAAAGAAGAGAGAAAGAGGAACAACTTTTATGTTGAGTGTTTTCCGAGTTTCAGAAAGTAAGAGGGTCATATGTTTGGTGGGAATTCGGTGTTCTTAGGGTTTTGTAACTTAGTTGGTGGGGAAGATGAAGAGAATGAAGAAGATGAGTGAAATGGTGAGGGAGGCCACGGTTTGGGGTATTTATAGGAGTAATCTTATGCCTTGTTTGGTTAAAAGGAATTGGTTTAATGGGTTTTGTGATTATTAAATTAATATAAGCTTAACTAAGGTTATAATTAACTTAACTAAGGTTATAATTAACTTAACTAAGGTTATTTTGGCTAACCATGGTTAATAATATGTGGCTCCCATTTGATGGAGGTGTGGCTGATTTTGGGCCACACAAAATGACTCACCAATGAGTCATCGATCTTATCCATTAGCGGTTCCCGGAAATTCCGTACGTAGCTCAATCGTTTACCGATTTCGGTTTTGAGAGGAAAATAATGAAACGAAAGCAAAATGAAATAGGTAATATTTATTGGAGGTGGATGCACGAAATTGGAGAGATGTGGGAGGTTTTCAACCACGTAAAATGAGTGGTTAAGAGTGCGTAGATGCGTCTTGTTAATACCCGCGAAAGCTTGGGGGTATTTTGGTCTTTTTACCTAAATGTCATGATTACTTGCATTTAATGCTCATAAATGCTTGGTGACTCATCCTCCATGAGTCATCATGTATGACTCGTTGTCCCAATCTCTTGACGGGTCTCTGCACTTCCCTTCTCGACTCCGTCGGTTTCCCGATTAGGGTTTTACGCCCGTAAAAAGCGTAATATTTTATTTTCGGTTGAAAATTTTCAAAACAACCAAACTCGTTAGAAATATGATTTAAATATAAACCATTTCGTTCACGAGTCAAAATTTGGTTTTCTGCCCAGTAAAATTATACTGTCAGTGAAAACGCAGACCGGGTTCCGTCTGAATTTTCAACCCAAATTTTTACCGTATGCTTCTACCCTAAGATAGAGTATGAATATGATTTTTATTTCATAAAAATCAATTCCCATGAACTCGGATAAAAATATAAATAAATACATTTATACCGGTTAATACAGCGAAAATATTTTTACTGAAAAAAATAAAAATCGGAAAATAAAAAGTAGGGTGTTACAAAGTACGCTTAACTGTGGAGTTCTTAAGTGATGGGCAACCGAAAAGAAGATGCATCTTGTTGACATTGGTAGTACCAATCAATTCTTATAAGCCATCTTCAACTGTACAGTCCCATACCTATACAATCTCAGGATCCCTCTCATTCGGGTGTGCAATCGGTTCATTCATGTGCCCCTCCGCCTAGAAGCCTGCCAGGAGCCGCTCCTTGTCCGTGCCTTCTTGCACCGGCGACCACTCCCCGCCCTCGTCGGCACCCGGGTGTTACAATGTTGGCATCCCTAGAGTTGGTTGTTGAGCCCCCTCTGAAGACTTACGGCCCCCATTCTTCTTGTTAGTCTGATCCATACTGCTAAGGCTTTTTCCAGACCTTAGGTGCATACGCCAACTGTAATCCGAATCGGGAGAAGGAAACTTCTCAATTTGTTCACCTTCGAGTAGTCCCACTGGGCGTGCCAAATTTGTTTACGTGGAAAATTGTAAATCAGTCGAATATAACATCAGTCGAGAAACACGTATGGATTTTGAAAGAATCAAGTGATTTGGTACCAAAGGAAAAATCCAATCCTCAGCAAAGGTCCCTAAACTAACTAAAGAAAGCGTTTGGTATGAAGGTGAACTAAAGAAAGCTAAAATTATGAAGACTAAAATGGTAATCGGCTAAGTAAAATAAGCAAGAAATGAAGCAAAATAGCAAAGTAAAAGTAGTAAGTAAGCTGAGTAAAACGCAGAGAAAAGAAGGCATAAAAGGCTTTAATGTTGTATTGATACGGTTGTGTATCTTTAAGATTCTGTACAGTGGGTATTTATAGGAAAAATCTAACCCCCGCCATAGCCTTTCTCATTGGCTACGATTCCTAAATACATGCAACTACTCACATCTCAGCTTGCCCGCGTCTCTTAACCACTTAACCCACTATTGTCACAAGGGCTATTCTCACAAAACCATCTCCTATTTTCTCGACACCTCTTGTGGCATCCGTTAGCAACTATCTTCCAAGTCTTCTTCAGAACGTGCGCAAGTGACTCTGATTCTTAATCCACGATCCTCAGCAGCAACACTTGATCCTTATAAGCTGATTCTCGCCTAACCTTGCAATTAAAATTGGTCCATTAACATGAAGCCCAGCCCAAATTCAGCCAAATATTCTCCTCCATTCATCGGCTATATTTTCCTTCGGCTAGTCATCTCAGCTATTTAAATAATTAGCCGTTTTGTCAGCTTGAATTATCTCAATTTATTTTTTATGTGATAACAGTAATATATTCAATATATTAAAAAAATATGTTTAATTTTTTGAAAGATATTTAACCTTTTTTATAGATTTCATAACCATTATCCTAAAAAAAGACTATTTATTTTCAAGTGACTCAAGTAGTAAGTGCATGTTTATTTAGATTGTAGAGGTTGACATCTCTGTTTACAGTCTAAAAAATTAGGCTAAATTATATTTTTGGTTACTTATCTTTATTTTAGCTTTTAATTTGGTCCCTCTTTTAATTTTTATTTCGATTTTTTATCTCTTATGTTATCAACGTTACACCAATTTGATCATTTCCGTTAGATTTACACTAGCGACGTTAGGTTTCCATCGTCCATCGATCACCGGAATTTGGGTTTAGAGAGAGAAACCACCTTTTCTCTTTCTTTCTCATATTCTTTCCCTTCCTCCTTTCCTCCCTTCCTCCTTCTTCTATTTTCTTCAATGGAAAACTAGTCATATGGAAAACTTTGTTGCAACGATACAATTTCTTATTAGATGGGTATTTAATCATGGTATTTAATCAATTTTTCTAATCTCATTTTTAACTTATGATTACTAAACTTAAATCAATTTTGTTAACCTCGATTTTTTTAAAAATTAATTTTTAAAATCAATTCTATCAAAGTCAATGTTGTCAAGATCTAAAAGAAATGGACCTAATAAGTTTGAGCTTTGTAGTCGAAGAGTCTCTACAATGAAGTTGGAGCCTATAGAGAAAATATTTGTTTGAGGAATAACATCAGGCTCTTTAACATCCGTGTCATAAGGGTATTTGTTAAGAAATCTAAAGATAGAAAATTTTTATTAAAAAATATAACTTCTGAATTTTTAATATATTAATTGAATATATCACTTTTCAATATAAATTTTCTATTTCTGATACCTTATCCAATATGTCCTAAGGACGTTAGTTTGCATTTGACTAATATTATACAAAGGAAATTTTTTTTAAAAAAAATACTTCTCAAGACCAAAAGAAAAATGTATAAGGATCCAAGATATGATCCTAGAAAAAATATTCCCTCAAGTTGTTGATATAGTATCATAGTTTAATTTTGGCTTAATTGTACTTTTGATCCCCTATTTTATTGTTTAGGCGATTTTGGTCCCCTAATTTTTTTTTCACTCGATTTTAGTCCTCACATTTTAAAAATGTGTAATTTTGGTTCATCTAAATGTAAAGATCCAATAATTAACATTCCAAATCAACATTCATTTATGGCACCAATTGTTAGAAAGCATAAGTAATGTTAGAATATCATAATCCATGTTAGATACACCATTAATTATTGGATGTTAATATACATATCGACCAAAATTGCACATTTTGAAAATGTGGGGACTAAAATCGAGCGAAAAAAACTGTGAACCAAAATCGCCCAAGCAGTAAAATAGAGGGACCAAAAGTGCAATTAACTCTTTAATTTTGTTAGATCTAGCTATCAGTATAATTAATGGATTATTAAATATGTATTAGTATTTAGTCGTTGGTTTAACTATATTTACAATTAAAAAATAAGAAGAATGTTAACGAGTGTCCTTAGAACATTGTTTAAGGAATCAAAAAAGAAAAATTTGTATATGAAATTGTTTATTTAATATTATGAAAAGTATTACACTTAGTTTCCCAATGAAAACTTTCCTTTTATGGGTTCCTTAACCAATACTTTTAGGATTATCGTTAGCAAATCCCAAAAAATAATCAAAGATATTATAAAGTTCGGCAATAAAAATATAGATATGGGTTGGAAAAAAACATAGAGAATGCTAATTAATGAGGGAAGAGTGTCCTAAGCGCATTAATTAAGAAATCAAAAGATGAATTTTTTTATTAAAAAATAATTTATTTAATATTTTGAAAAGACAAGTACTTATATTACCTAATATTAAAAAAAACTTGTTTTTTTATGAATTTCTTAATCATTGTTCTTATGATCAAGATCTCAAAAAAAAATTATAGATACGTTTGGGGAAAAAGAATTATCCCCCTTGTAACAATTGCTTCAAAATGACGCTATCTGCTCGAGGTTAATCAGTCAATGACATCGAATTCTAAGGTTTTGACTGCATCGTTGTACCAATTGTTCCTTCAAATCCAAATGCTTTTGATTAATTTTTTTTTGACTCAAATGCTTTAGATTAATTAGTGGAGTGAGATCGACTACTCAAATTACTATGGTATCAATTCATAAATTCTTGATGGGTCACACTAACAAGTATTCTAAGGATATTGGTTAAAGAATCTACAAAAGGAAATTTTATATTATGAAACTAATTATGCTTTGATTGGTGGTGAGAAGAAAAAGATAAAGAGGTGAGAAAGAGTACGAGAAGAGATAAAGATGTAAGAAATAGAGTAGATTTGATGTGTTGTTTGGTATAAGAGAAACAGAGAAGAAAGAAGTATGTTGCCTCTCCCATTTGTTTGGTTGGATAAAAAGTGAGAAGAGAGAAATATAATTGTTTTTTTTTTAAAATACTCTTAACTAAAAAAATCAATATACAAATATTTTAATTTCATTAATTAAATTAATTTAAATAATCCAATAATTTAAATTAATTTAATTGATTTAAGTTATTTTAACTAATAATTTTTTATTTTAATATAATTTTTTATTAATTGAAATTTAATTAAATTATTAATACAATTTAAGTAAATAGTTGATTGAGAACCCAAAATTTTCCTGTAATAACAATATGTGAGTATTGTTAAATGGTAGAGACAGAAATATGCTGAAATATGGTTAATTGATGGAAATATGTTTAAATTTAATTTAATTCAACTTAATTTAATTAATTTAATGTTTTATTTTAATTTACTTTAATCTATTCCCACTCCTCACCGTTTTGTCTTCCACCCCACCCCACCCCACCCCACCCCGCCCCGCCTCCTCGCCCATCTTTCCATCCAATGCATCAAACCTTCCTTCTTCCTCCATGAGGGCAATGTTGAGCTTCAAAAGCATGATCTTGTGTTTTATCTGATACAACCTCCTTTCCAAGATGACAGGCCCCAAACTCCAGTTACAGTAATAGATAAAGATCATATACAGGTACAAGGCTAACCCTTGCAACCCAATATTTGAACACCTCAACCCAACCTTTCCACCAACCTCAAAAGTAATCGTGTGTGGTGACAGAGAGGTGTTATTGCTGCTGGAGGAGGAGGGATATAGATGGAATTGGAAAAAATTGTCGGTTTTCTCCTCCCTTTCTTCGCTCATCGGGAGAGGATGAAAAAAGAGGTAGGTCCCACATAATTTATTTCTCTCTTTCCTGTATCAATGCTAACCAAACGAGGGAGAATTGCAATTTATCTTCCCTTTCTCTCTTCTCTAACTCTCTCTGGGCTGTTTCTATCTAACAAATAAAGGTTAAGTAATATTTTTCAAAATGTTAAATATACAATTTTCGATACAAACTTTCATTTCTTAATTTCTCAAATAGTACCTAAAGAGTACTTGTTAGCATTTTACATGCTTAATTATCTATCTACCCATTAATTATGGTAAATGCTAACCCATGTTCACCACTTTTCATTTCAAACTAACAAACTTTCTTTACTTAGTATCCCCATTATGAACACATAATTTTGTCTGGGTATCACTTTTTTTAATTAATATTTTGAAAAGACAAAAAAAATTGCAAAAATCAAAAATATTTTGTTCATGCTCTTGGCCTAATAGATTATTAGAGTTAGCCCAAATTTTAATTGCAAGTTTTATGTAGCCCAATTATCCAAGCCCATGGGTTAAAAAAAAAAAGGTATTTTGTGCTCTTTGTTTTCTCTCACATGTAGCTCTCTGCCTCCTCCCAATTCAGGTAAAAATCAGCTTTGTTTTTATTTCCCTTCTTTTGTTTTGTTGTGCTTTTTTCCAAAATAAAGGGTACACAACCCCTGCACATGCAGCAACCAAGCAGCGTAGTGGGAGCACCCCACCATGGCACCACCATTTCTGCAGTTTTCGTCCTCACCTCACAGCAGCTGGCTAACAAATATTTTTGTCTTCTTCTTCATTGGTTTGACTATAAATTTGGCACACATAAAATGAATAGAGGGGGGAGGAGGTGGAAAGAAGGAAAGAAAGCATGAAAATAGAGTCTACCCCCCCAATCTCCATCAATAATAGTGGCAACACAACATCTTCCACTCATCCAGAACTGTCATCTTCATCTACTATCTTCTTCTCCATTCCTATCATGTCCTACCCATAGCCCATAAAACTTTCATCCTCTTCAACCCATCATGAACAACCTTCACCACCACTTTACAAATATCAAACCTCTCTTCACCAAATCCCCTCTCCTTCATAACCCACACACTACTCCCATCAACCAAACCAACAAGCCAAAGACCATATCTACCACCCAAGAAATTAAATCAAAGTCCAAATAAAAATAAAAGAGAAGAGAAGAAAGAGGTAAGGAGGGGAACGACCTACATAGCAACCTATGACCACCGCCGTTGCTTCAACCCACCACCGTCACCACTGCGTCACCACAGTCACGTTCCTCCGCCCCGAGCCCAGCTCCGTCACACTCCACCGCATCACCGCTCTCCCCTCCGCTTAGCTCAGCCACGAACTCAACACCGCACCAAATGTTCTGCTACGTTCCCCACCGTCACAAATCGCAGATCCGCCTTTCGCCACAACCTTTGCTCAGCTGTGTGACCACCAATGATCGCCGTCGCTTCACAGCATCGAGCCAGAGCCAAGCTTCCTTCTCCGTTCCGTCGTTGTCAAACTCGGACCAAATATGCCCACCAAGGTCGCGAGCGCCGCCGTGTCGGCTGGTCGTCCTCCCTGTAGCCATCCTTTGCTTCTCTGCCTATGGCTTGTGTTGGTAACAAAGCTTCTAGCTTCTCTTTTCTAATCTGATTGTTCTTTAGTATTTTACTTTGTTGTGTCATTAGAGTTTCGGCTTATTTTGTTGGATCCATAATATGTGGGTTTGTGTTATTTTAGTCACATCCTTTTTTTTTAATAATAAAAGCAAACATAAAAATATGAAAAAGACATTTTCTAAAAAAAAACAAAATTCAAACATGAAAAATCCTTTTAAAAAAGATTTTCAGGTTATTGTTTTAAATAAAAAAAAACTTAAAAAAAAATTCTTTTTCTTAAAAATATCAAAATCAACCAATCAATCAAGCTTTTTTCAAAGAACTACGTGACTTTGAGTTTCTCATCGCACCCGGGAATACGTAAGAGCAGAATTAATCATTCTATCAAGCCAAAATTAAATTTTCCTTTTTATTGTCCATTTTTATGGATGTCCTGTGGACTCGGGTGCCATGTCCGATCCCTTATATTTGAGGTTGCCCTGTGGACTTATGTGCCATGTTCAACCTCATTTAGGTTTTATCAACAATAATTTTTTAAAAAATGAAAAACCAATAAAGAAATACAAATATTAAAAAAATAAAAAAATTCTTTCTTGTAAATAAGTTTTTGGAGTAAAATAAATATTTAAAAATTTATTAAAATATTTTGCACAATTAACTTGCGGTACCGTTTTTTTAAACGGGCGATGTAGGGTGCTAACACCTTCCCTACTCGTAATCGACTCCCGAACTCAAATCTATCTGTTTTTAAAAGACCAATTTACCTTAAATAAATGGGTTTTCCAAGATTCTCCCAATTAAAAATTTTGGTGGCGACTCCTCTGTTTAACCTTCTTTTCACGGAACCTGGACGGGATGGTCGCGACACCCATAATATACTACCTCCGGACTCAGTTATAAGCAAAATTAACTAACTTGATACTTATTAAGGAAATTAGTTAATTTAGTTTAATTATCTTCATTTGTGTAAAAAATGTGTTACAGTTACTAAACTACCATTTAATTGTCTCGGGAGTGTGCAATGCTCTTGGAAAAGTAAAAGAAGAATTAGGTGGATTGTCTTGACTTTTGGAACACTGCCATTAAATAGAGTTGAATTGGTTGATTTTTGCTTATATTTCAGTAAAAAAAAGTACTTTTTTTTCCTTATAATTGAGTCCAAAGGTAGTACTGATTAAGGAAACACATTAATTACTGATTACATATTGTAAAAGAAACGTTTATTGTAAAAATCAACGTTCAAATGAACTCGTAATTCGAGAGTATTGTATCCCCCTATATAACGATCCTGGTAATTAGGAATTGTGGGAAACAAACATTAAAGGGTAGTGTAGCTCCATTAATGGAATGAATTAGAATCCCCATATTCATAAATGAGTAGACACCCGGTCAAAAAAAAAAAATTTTGGTGAACAACGGGGAGTTAAGGCTCCCAAAAACAACTAGAAACCACGGGGGAACGCAGCACCCCTCCTATCAGCTAACAGCAGCAAAGAAAGGAAATGGGGAACATAATCATAAATTTTACAGCTAGAAGAAAGCTCCGAACTCTCCTTGTCCAGAATATCATCAATCTGGTTAGCTTCTCTCAAAAAATGCCTCCATCTGACCGACACCGGGGTAACAATAATATTCTTTATCCCTCTAATCAAATGTGAACACGAGTAACACTCATTACACTCTTCGGAAAGTAACCGAATAGCATTGGAGGAATCAGATTCAATAACTAGATTCCTAAAACCTCTTCCCCAAGCTATGCTAAGACCATGATAAATCGCCCAAAGCTCAGCTTCAAGAACTGAACATTGCTCCATCTTATGCGAAAATGCGAAAAGAAAATTACCAGACTCATCAAGAAGAATGCCCCCACAACCAGCTACTACCCAACTCTCGAAACAGTACCATCATAATTCAGAGTCCATAAACCATGCGGAGGAGGGGACCAGTGAATCATGAGGCCTTCCATAGAATCGACCACACATGGTCTAAGCTTAGGATTCCTGGAATTAGCATGAATAATAGATTGGACCGGATTTTTTACCTTCCAAGTAAGAGAAATGGGAGAGGTCATCTTTTGTGAAAAGATGAAATCATTCCTCGCCCTCTAAATACAATCCAAGACAATCCCAAAAGTCAGAGGCCGGGGGTAGGACCATTTGCAAATCTACTCTTGGAAAGATTTTTGAACAACCAATGGTGCCAATTCATATAGGAGAAGAACTGATCCTGATCGGGAATTGCAAATTGATACCAAAGTAAGGCAATACAAGGGCAATCCCTGAAGGTATGAAAAAGGGACTCCTCATGGGAACCACAAATAGAGCAAGCTGGAGAGGGAGACATATGCCTTCTGCATCTCTCTAAATTGGTCATTAACACCATATGCACTGCTTTCCAAAGAAAGGCCCTAATACGTTAAGGGCCGTCCCACCTCCAAATACATTCGAAAATGTGGCTAAGTGGATTGGGCTCACACTTACTGATGGCTTTATATGCTGAGGCCAAAGTGAAGCAACCATCAACACTAGATCCCCAGGCCATCACGTCATTCGTGCCTTGTGTAGTTGGAGGAATTAAAGGTACAATCTTGCTGATAACATCGCTGGGCAGATAGTGAGCCAAATTCTAGTAGGCTCAACCTTCATTTCCATCCACATAATCAATAACTTTTTGGTCCATTATAGCATCAGGAATTTCAACATAAGCAACATTTCTAAGAGGCCCGAAACTAGGCAACCAATTGTCAGTCCAAAATTTGACTGTGTGACCATTACCCAAGCGCCACTGAAGCTGCTTAGTAAACAAATCCCAATGGTGACAAATACCTCTCCACCAATTGGACCCAGGTTTTTTCACATCAATTTTAGGAAAGCCCACCATACCACAGTTGTATTTGCTTCTCATGATAGACACCCAAAGGGAATTAGGAGAATTACAAAAATTGCAAGCTACTTTCATCATTGAAGTTGAGTTGGCATTTCTAGAGGATCTAAAGCCTAAACCACCCTCTCAAGCTTGCAAATTTGCTTCCATTCCAGATGATGTAATTTTCTATCATTCTCCTCATCACCCCAAATAAAGGAGCGACACATTTTATCAATATCATCACAAACTCTCCTAGGAAGGATGCTAGATTGCATAACATAAGTAGGCATAGCTTGGATGACGGATTTAGCTAGAGTAACCCGACATACAAAAGAAAGATTCCTCGCCTTCCAAGAGCTTAATCTTTGACTCATTTTATCAATGACAAATCTAAAGGTATCCTTATTCACTATTTTATGAAAAATAGGAACCCCAAGATATTTTCCCAAATCATCTGTCATGTTAAAGTCCATTTCATTGCTAATTTCCACTCTAACATTCCAATCAACATTTTTGGAGACATACAATCTAGTTTTATCATGACTAACCTTTTGGCCATAGCTATTGCAAAAGATATTTAGAATGTGGTTGAAAACTCTAGCTTGGTCCATACTAGCTTCGGAAAAGAGAATAAGATCATCGGTAAAAGCTAGATGAGAGATTTTAGGGCGTATCCTAGCAATCTGAACCAGTTCCACTTCTTAGCATCCACCGCCACCTGAATAAGCTGAAAAAGATACTCAATGCATAAAACAAACAAATAAGGAGATATAGGGTCTCCTTGTCTAATCCCCCTTGTTGGTTTGAACTCTTCCAAGGCCTCACAATTCCATAAAAGACGCATGCTCGGGGTCGAAATACAATGCCAAATAAGCATGATGATTCTAGTAGGAAAACCAATATCCTCTAGAATGTCTTTAATAAAAACCTACTTTAGTCTATCATAGGCCTTCTCCAAATCAATTTTAATAGCTAACCACCCTTTCTTCCCTTTCTTCATTTTCATAGAATGGAAAATTTCTTGTGCAACAATAATATTATCTTGGCTATGACGCAAAGGCACAAAGGAGCGCTGCTCAGGGCCTACTAGTTTATGTAAAATATTTCTTATTCTACGGGCTAGAAGCTTTGTCACCGTTTTATAAGAAAAATTACACAAACCAATAGGCCTGAATTGATTCATACTAGCCACTTCATCTATCTTTGGGATAAGGGTTAAAAAGGTTTCATTCAACTCCCTTATCCTCCAGGGTTCATGAAAGCAATCCCAAATTAAATAAAAAGGAGAATCTCCAACAATAGGCCATTGATTTTGATAAAAAAAATAGCCTGGAACCCATCGGGACTCGGAGCTTTAAAGGAACCAATGCTTCTAAAAGGACGACGGTGGCGGTTTGGTCTAACTCGCTGGCTTAAGACCATTAGCAGGGGCTTGTGATCTGATTTCATCTGGGGAAGATGAAAGATATCAGCTTGAGTAAACTTTAGCCTCCAATCAAGATCCACAAGGACTCTATCCAACCTCTTCTTTACACCACCATCCTGCCAAGTAAACGGATCTCCATTAAAACATGCATCTAGGAACTCACAGTGCCTAATGACATTATTAAAACTAGTCTCGTGTCTCTGAGGGCTAGCTAATTGGGGACCATTTCTCTCATTATCGTGAAGGGTGGCATTAAAATCACCCATCAGAGCCCACGGACCATCCACCTCTTGATACAAAACTACAATATCATCCCACAAAACTTGTCTTTGAGCATGATGAGGATTCCCATAAATAGCTGTAAGAAACCAAGGGGTATCATTCTTCCATTTCACCCTCGTGTGAACAAACTGGGGAGAAGAGGAAATAACATTAACTGACCAAACCGCCGAGTCCCAAAGACACCAAATACCCCCAGCTTGACCATTAGCTTCCTGTATAAACTGTCCATCAAAGCCAAGTCTATTTATAACTTGTTTCGCCCTGGTCCCACTCAAGTGGGTCTCAACCAGAATCAAGAAGGAAAATGTAAACTCCCTACGCAAGTCTTTCATCAGACCAACAAAGCCCGTGCCGCCATACCCCTACAATTCCAATATAGGATATTCATTAGGAAGTTGAAGGAGGGTGAAACACCATCGTCCCGGAAACATCCATAGGGCTATCCCCATATTTTCTTCTATCTTTGCTCAGACTATCTAGATCATCATCCTGCAAAGAATCATCATCATGAGATATGCTGCCTCTAACCATATCAACCGAAAGTCCCATACCTCTCCTATTGTTCTCCTCCAAAAACGCCAAAGTGTTTTCATCAATAGAGACTAGGGCATTACGTAGAGGACCATCAATGTCCATACTGTAAAGAAAAGCTTCCCCATGAGCTATGTTTTTCACTCTCATTAATTCCAGAATCCTATGTTCTTCTTCTCGAGTTGCACCTTTCGCGGGTTTAACCTTCAACATGTCCTCATTTGTCTTGGAATTCGTACCCTCATTTGCATGGGGGTTACATACACTATGCGATGGGCCTGGGCTATCCAGGTTTTTTCCTGGATTATTTTTCTTATGGGCTCCCTTTCCATTGTTTTTAAAGCGCGGCCCACTTTGTGGATTTTTACCTCCATTTGAATTCCTGACTTTCACCCGCACGTGGTCATTAATTGGCAATGATCCCATGGTCCCCACCTTCTCATCTACGTGAGTTTTAACACCCCTTTTTCGTTAAGTGCTTTTGTGTGTGCCTTGTTTGCTAGGAAGGTTGAGAATGGGCTAAGTGGGATTTTAGGTGGAAAATCTCTTTTTTAGGCTTGCGTCTTGTGACTGTCTGAGTCACAAGCACGACCGTGCTCAACAGAGAGCACGACCATGCTCGTTGGGCTAGCGTGTCTCGCTGACGCTAAGTTGAGCACGCCCGTGCTCAAAGGCAAACAGTGCCTCGTAGGCGCTAAGTTGAGCAAGGTCGTGCTCAAGGAGGAGCATGACAGTGCTCGGGTCTGTGCCTTTAAAAAGAGAACAGTAACCGAGGGTTTTTTCATAAACCCTATTTTGGCATAAACAGAAACCTTAGTGCGGCAGCAAACCCTTTCTTCCTTATTTTCTCTAAACCCATTGCATTGTTGGAGCTTTGGAGACTTGTGGGAACGTCTAGTTAGTCAGTGCCAATCGTAGTAAGGTAATAGTTCTTCCCTTTTAGTTTCCTTTTTCTTGTTCTTAATTTCGGAACTAATTGGTTAATCTTTTCGTGTTAGCCAAGGCTGGGGGATTGTTCGTCGAGCCGTTCGAGGGAACCAGTTGGTGATCTGCGTTAGTTAACCGGATTCTTCATACCAGGTGTGGGGAGAAGAATAGTGTATTCATTAGGCAAGGGGGTAGCGTAAGATGAGAGGTTCCCATAGCCCCGTTGTATGTTGTTAATTTTTATTATTAATTATTGAGTATGCCATATTCTGTTTGACTATATGGTTAATTGCTATAATTGTTAGTTGGTTAACGGTATGCCTATTGTTTATAATGACTATGTTGTATGGCAATGATGTATAAATATTTGAATCTGTTCATGGTATGAATTTGACTGTTATGTTGTTGTTGTTATGCATTGATTGGCTGAATGTTGATTGGCTGAATGATGATTGGCGAAGTTATGTTGTCGCTATGTTGAACATGTTAATAAGACCCTAATTGTCTAAACAGGTCTCTTTATTAACATAAGAATTTAGGGATTAATTCCCCAATGTTTCATAAGACATGAAATGTTAGTGAGAGGTGGGAATTGATGCCATTTGGATTAGTCAAAGGACCCTAGGATTTGACTTGAGAGTGTTAGGGAGTTTTGACTCCAAGAACGTAAGTTGAATCTGCCCAGAACAGTGCGACTGGCCCAGGAGCACGACCGTGCTGAACAGGGAGCACGCCCGTGCTCCCAGTTGAATTCTGGAAGATGGCCGCACATTGAGCACGGTCGTGCAGGACAGTGAGCACGATCATGCTCCACTTAAGGGGCAGTACGACCGTGCTGGGGTGAGCACGTCCGTGCTCCCCCTACTGGTCAGAATCCGAGATTAATGGAATTAAGGGGTGTTTCACCCCAAATGTCCCCAATAATGTAATAACACACCAATTGAACGAAGAAGACTATTAAGTAGGTTAAGCCGGTGCCCTTTGGGTTGCCGCACGTTGATATGCTTTGGTGCTTTTTGGCCAAAGTGGCCTTGATGCTTTTTGGTCGAGGTGTTGATGAGTTTAACCTTGGTGCTTTTTGGCCAAGGAGCCTTGACCTTATGGGTTGAGGTGTTGATGTTAGTGATAAGTCTCGGGTGCTTATTGACCCAAGCAAAGGAGGTGGTTACCTTGTTTGCTGTTGTGCTCATGCATTCATACGTTGAAGTTGTTAGTGGGGGAAGATCAACATAGGGTATCGAAAGTATTAATTTATTCCACATATCTAAAATACACTTAATAACAACAGTAATATCACCAATTCAAAAACATATAGCATAAGGACAAATCACTTTAATGCCTCACATTCCACATACCAAATGATCTCAAAAATAATCCAAGTGGCTCGGAGACCTCAATCTAAAATTGGTCTTTTGCCGGCATGCCATAAATCTCACACATCACATGACAATGGCGTCCCATTGCCCACCCCTACTCATAAGGAGTGTTTCGATGTCACCCTCCTGTCGGGGACATTTCTATTTCGATACCTCCCATGTGCATATGGCGGTATTTCTCCCTTTTCGACACCTCAACGTGTGGCGGTGTTACTTTCGATACCCCTTTATAGACGGTATTGCTCTTTTTCGACATCCCAATTATATGGCGATATTACTTTCGATAACCCATTATGGCGGTATTACTTTTCGATACCCCTATCATATGTGGTATTGCGACAAACATCATACAACATATTATAATTCACATATGTCATGTCTCATGTATGTAACAAAATATTTTCCACAATTTAAACATATAAATTTCCACCAATAACAAACAATAATGAATATCACAACACATCATACATGAATAAGCACATTACAACATCAATTAATCAATTTATTCCTCTTTTTAACAAAACCCTCAATTTTAGAATTTAGGTTATTTAAAACATGCATCTCCATTAAATCTCCCAAAATCATAGTTAAACCCTTTTTAACACAAAAAACACATATACCATGGAAAGGATTCAAAATCGTATTGTTGCTCACCCCTTGAAGACCTCCAAGTAGCTCCAAGCGTTTCCTACGATGAATACTAGCGTTTGTTAAGAGTTCTCCTCATCTTCCTCTTCCTAGACTCCCTCTTCCACAACTTTCTTCTTAATCCTTGATTTTCTTCTCTCCTTAGCCATTTATGAGTTTATAGGTGTAATTAGGATTCAAAACTCACCCTAATATTGTCAAGATTCTATTTATAGAGCCCCCAATAGCCCAAAACGTGTAAGAACGTGACAAGCCTACTTACCCAACATACAGCTCTGTATTTCGCATATATCTTGAGTTGAAGATATCCAAAAATTATTAATTTTATGTCTTTGGAAATATAAAATAAATATCTACAACTTTCATGAAGACCATAAAATCTGAAACGGACGTTTATATGGTCAAACTTGGGATAGAAGTTAGAAAAACGGTTATGGCGCTGGAACCCGAACAATGTGTACGAATTTATCATAACTTGAGCTACAAAAATCCAATTCGGACGAATTTGGTGTCTATGGAAATCTAAGTGACATATCTACATTTATTATGCAGATCTCGAGTCTAAATAAGTTCATTTTGGCTATGATATATCCATCTGAAGTTTGGTATCGGGTCATAGGAGGTCTCTTGTATGAAATTGGACCTAAAACATTCAAAACTATCTATTTAAATTCTTTTAAATCACTTATGAGATTTTAACCACTTCTAAACTTGAATTATAATCATTATAATAATTCAATTCCTATTAAATTACCTAGTAGCTAATTTTTGGGATGTTACAGAGGTCGTCCTAGAGTACGACGATCTGGCCAAGTCTCGGTGGTTCACTCAAGGTTTGGTGAATCGTGCGCCCCCGCAGTGGCGTATCCTCGTTATGATACATCGATTATCCAAGGGGTTCACCCATGGTTTGGTGGACTTCCGGTGTTGGTGCTTTTATGGCCAATGTGGATATGTAACTTCGAAGTTGCCTTCCTGAGATAGTTTGGATCCACATGAATAACGGAGTAGCGGAGTAGTATTGTACCATATAGCATATGTTGGTTGAGATGACATGTTGATATGATTATATTATGTTGATGTTATGTTGTATATTGCTATGCCATGTTATGATGTATGTTCATCTTGCTTAATTACTTCCATGCCGATGTGTTTACATGTTTTCTTACTCCCTGTTTTTTGTTTCTGTTGTTGGCATGTATCTCTTCTTGCAGGGGGCGGCAAGCAGCCAGTGGAGGAGTGACTCTGAGAAGCCGTGACTCTAGCTAGGATGTTTAGTTGTTTCAGTGGTTATAGTTTGTTGTTAGTTTCAATTTCAGTTGTATTCCGAGGATTTTATTCCGGAACAGTTATACCAGCTCTGTATGTGACATCGGGGTTGGGTTATGTTTATGCTATGTTTACGTTTATGGTTATGTTTTATCTTTTTTAAATCTATGTTTCTTTCCGTGTTGAGATGTTACAATGTGGTATCTTTGTACCCAGTTTTTATTTTAATTAAATAAATTCATGTTTTTATATTACATCTTTCAAGTGAATGTTTTATATTAACGTGCGGGGTAGATGGTGTCACATTTAGTGGTATCAGAGCAGGTCTGTCCTATCAGGCCGTGGTATGAGTCTGTTATGAGTTTGTTGTGTGCTCATGTTTGAATTGTCTATACTTGTTATAGACAATGATGCTTAAAGTTGTGAGCCCATCGCTTTTCCTGCTTAAGTTCGATGTATTTAATGGTTGTTTTGGACATGTACAGGAAGTCATGGCAGGAAGAGGCTTGAACGATCAGGCAATCGCTGATGCGTTGCCACTCATTGCCAATGCAATCGGTCAAGTTCAGAACAACAACAACGGAGGACCAACTGAGTTTCAGGGTCTTTAAAAGTTCCAGCGGAACACTCTACCGTCTTTCAAAGGAGCTTATGATCCCGAGGGATCTTTGTTGTGGATGAGGGAGATGAAGAAGATCTTCAGAGCTATGGACTGCAGGGATCAGCAGCAGGTTATCTTCGCCACGTTCATGCTCACTGAGGAAGCTGAGTAATGGTGGGAGAACTGTCGTCAAAGGATGGTGACCGAGGGCACGATGATCACGTGGGCTGTTTTCAGAGATAGGTTCTTGGAGAAGTATTTTCCTACGGATGTCCGTGACAAGAAAGAGATGGAATTCTTGGGGGTGAAGCAGGGAAATACGTCAGTGGGCGAGTATGAGCCTAAGTTCGAGGAGCTGGCTAGGTATTATACACCTTATCAGGTCATGGTGGATGATCGATCAAAGTGTGTAAAGTTCGAGGATGGTATTCGTCCGGAGGTCAAGCAGGCGATCTGTTACTAGGAGGTCAGAGTATTCACAACCTTGGTGAACAAGTGTAGGATCTTTGAGGATACCTACAAGTCCAGGGTTTCTAGTTTCAGGAATTCAGATAGCCAGGGTAGCAAGAAGACCAGACAGAAGGATAAGGGCAAGCAGTGTTACGCTCCAGCCGACCGGGATTTCAAGCAGAGTGGTAGGAAGCCACAGTTTTCTCACGATAGGTCCAGGGGTGGCAACTCTAATGCCACTAGACCCATGAAGTGCGGCAAGTGCGGCGCACCATATTACTTCACTGCCCAGTGCAAGGAACCAGACGTCATCTACTTTAGGTGTGGCAAGCCTGTCCATATTGATCGGAATTGTGAAGGAGCAAAGTCAGAGCCTCCAAGTGCTAGCAAGAGTCAGCAATCTCAGGCTAACCGACTGAAGACCGCTGGGAGAGTCTTTACCCTTAGTGGAGCTGAGGCCTCCGAGTCTGATGATTTGATTCAAGGTATGTGCTTAATTAATGGAACTCCTTTAACTGTATTGTATGATTCGGGTGCTACACACTCCTTTATATCACATGATAGGGTCAAGAGTCTTAATTTGCCTGTTACTTTTCTTGAGTATGATTTGGTTGTTTCTATGCTTACAAATAAGCCTGTTCTTACCTCTCATGCATGCAAGAACTGTCATATCACCATTAATGGTAGAACCTTTATTGTAAATCTTGTGTGCTTACCTTTAAAGGATCTTGATGTTATTCTTGGCATGGACTAATTATCATCCAACCACGTCCTTTTGAACTATTTCGATAAAACCATAGTTTTTGAAACTCCTGTGGAGTCTAAGGATCCAATCTTTCTCTCTGCCAACCAAGTTAAAGCTTCGATGAAAGACGAGGCCCAAGTGTACATGATGTTGTCTTCACTGGAAGTAGAGAGCCCTCCTGATGTCGGAAGTGTGCCTGTTGTGCGGGAATTTCCTGAAGTGTTTCAGGGGGGTGTTTATAACTTGCCCCCTAAAAGAGATGTTGAGTTCACCATAGACTTAGTGCCTGACACCGGGCCAATATCTATAGCGCCCTATAGAATGTCTCCTCTAGAGCTAGGATTGATGATCTTATGGACCAGTTGATAGGCGCTTGCGTCTTCTCGAAGATAGATTTGCGGTCAGGGTACCATCAGATTCGGGTTAAGTCTGAGGAGATCCTTAAAACAGCGTTTAGGACGTGTTATGGTCACTACGAGTACTTGGTTAATCCCTTTGGTATGACCAATGCTCATACTGTGTTCATGGATTACATGAACAAGACCTTTCACCCTTACTTGGATAAGTTTGTGGTGGTTTTCATAGATGACATCTTAGTGTACTCCAAGACCAAGGAGGAACATGAGGAACACTTGAGGGTCATCTTGCAGACCCTTAAGGAGAAGCAGTTGTATGCTGAGTTGTCTAAGTCCGAGTTTTGGTTAGAGGAAGTGAGTTTCTTAAGACACATCATCTCTAAAGGTGGGATAGTCGTGGATCCAGCTAAGGTAGAGGCAGTGCTCCAACTGGAAGTGCCGAAGTCAGTGACCGAGATTAGGAGTTTCTTGGGTTTAGAAGGGTATTATAGAAGGTTTCTCTAAGTTAGCTTTACCCTTAATCCGTCTCACCAAGAAGGGACAGTTGTTTGTGTGAGACTCTATGTGTGAAGAGAGTTTCCAAACCTTAAAGAAGAGGTTGACATCAGCACAAGTGTTAGTTTTGAAAGATCCTAGTAAACCTTTCATAGTGTACTGTGATGCATCGAAGCAAGGTTTAGGTGGAGTGTTGATGCAAGATGGTAAGTTAGTAGCTTATGCCTCTAGGCAGTTGAAAACCCATGAGAAAAACTACCCTACCCATGACCTAGAGTTAGGAGCTGTGGTATTTGCCTTAAAGATCTGGAGGCATTACCTTTATGGAGCAAAGTTTGAGGTATTTAGTGATCATAAGAGTCTGAAGTATCTCTTTGATCAAAAGGAGTTGAATATGAGGCAGCATAGGTGGATGGAGTTTTTAAAGGATTATGAGTTTGATCTAACCTGCCACCCAGGAAAGGCCAATGTGGTGGCAGATACCTTAAGTAGGAAAACCTTGCACGTCTCCGCTTTGATGGTTAGGGAGATGGATCTGATTGAGGAGTTTAGAGACCTGAGTTTAGCTTGGAAAGTTACCCCTAAGAGCATTAGGCTTGGAACCTTGAAGGTGACCAACAGTTTGATGGATCAGGTTAGAGAGGGTCAGAATATAGACCAGTTTCTCTTAGACTAGAGAGAGTTGCTCGCTCATGGTAGAAACCTTAGTTTTAAGGACGGAAGTGGTGGAGTTTTGAGGTTCAAAGATAGAGTATGTATACTGGATGTTCCTGAGCTTAGAAAGTTGATCCTTGAAGAAGGACATAGGAGTGGACTGAGTGTGCACCCAGGTGCCACCAAGATGTATCATGATCTTAAGCGCGTGCTTTGGTGGCCTAGGATGAAGAAAGATGTGGCTGAGTTTGTGTACGCTTGTATAGTGTGTCAAAAGGCTAAGATAGAGCACCAGAAGCCGTCAGGTAAGTTGCAGCTGTTAAGTATCCCAGAATGGAAGTGGGATAGTATCTCCATGAATTTTGTGTCGGGACTCCCTAGGACTCCAGCTGGTTTTGAGGCTATATGGGTTGTTGTGGATAGACTGACTAAGTCCGCCCATTTCATCCCTATGAACATAGAATATCCTTTGGAAAAGTTAGCTCAGTTGTACATCAAAGAGATAGTTAGGCTACATGGTGTACCCTCTAGCATAGTATCTGATAGAGACCCGAGGTTTATCTCTAGGTTTTGGAATAGTTTGCAAGAGGCCTTAGGAACGAAGCTTAGGCATAGTTCAGCTTATCACCCATAGACTAATGGTCAGTCTGAGAGAACCATCCAGTCCTTAGAGGAATTGCTTAGAGCTTGTGTGCGAGTGCAGCCGGGTAGTTGGGACAAGTTTTTGCCCCTGATAGAGTTTACCTACAACAATAGTTTCCATTCCAGTATTTGGTGAACCGTGCGCCCCCGTGGTGGCGTATCCTCGTTATGATACGTCGGTTATCCAAGGGGTTCACCCATGGTTTGGTGGACTGCCGGCGTTGGTGCTTTTATGGCCAATGTGGATATGTAACTCCGAAGTTGCCTTCCTGAGATAGTTTGGATCCACATGCATAACGGAGTAGCAGAGTAGTGTTGCAACGCATATCATATGTTGGTTGAGATGACATGTTGATATGATTATATTATGTTGATGTTATGTTGTATATTGCTATGTCATGTTATGATGTATGTTCATCGTGCTTAACTACTTCCATGCCGATGTGTTTACATCTTTTCTTACTCCCCGTTTTCTCTATTTCTGTTGTTGGCATGTATCTCTTCTTGCAGAGGACGGTGAGCATCCAGTGGAGGAGTGACTCTGAGGAGCCACGACTCTAGCTAGGATGTTTAGTTGTTTTAGTAGTTATAGTTTGTTGTTAGTTTCAGTTGTATTCCGATGATTTTATTCCGGAAAGGTTATACCAGCTATGTATGTGACATCAGGGTTGGGTTATGTTTATGCTATGTTTATGTTTATGGTTATGTTTTTTTTTTAAAAAAAAAACTATGTTCCTTTCCCCGTTGAGATGTTATAATGTGGTACCTTTTTACCCGGTTTTTATTTTAATTAAATAAATACATATTTTTATATTACCTCTCTCAAGTAAATGTTTATATTAAGGTGGGAATAGAAGGTGTCACATGAGTTATACTCTGCATGATTTCCTCCCCATACCTCGCTTGTTAGCTAGCACCTCAAAACATGTTCCCCTACTAGGATTTTCCACTGATGTTCTTTGCACCAAATCCGCAACACCCTGATTATTCACCTTAACCCCTTGATTCACCTTCCTATTTGGTTTACGCCAGTTGTTACTTTCAACTATGCTCCATGGACCCAGTTCTAAATCTTGCAACAATCCCTTAGAACTCGCCGTGATTTCAGCAGGGATAATAACTTCCTTTCCAGGGCTGACGTCAGCTTGTTGACCATCTGGTTGCGCCTCCGCCATCCCTTCCTCCGTTGTACTGGCCTGGCCTTCCTTCACCAGGAGTTGCTCATGAACCTCAAGAATTTCCCTACACTGGTCTTTCTTATGCCCATACTTGCCACACCTAAAACATATTGAATGTAACCCTTCATCCGCTAAGTGGAGTTTGTTCCCTCTGATCACAATATGAGAAGACAAAGGACTCTCCAAATCCAACTCCAACTCCACACAAATTCTTGCAAACTTCCCATAATCATGGATCGACGTCAACCTATCTACCTTTAACATAGTCCCCAGTTGGGAACTAATTCGTCTCAGGAAGCTATCGTTGCATAACTCAAGAGGCAATTTAGGTATCATGATGGAAGTTCTTATAAGAACCGGTTCTTATATTTAAGAACCACCTTAAGTACAACCATTGAAGTTGGTCTTAGGTACCGATTAAAAGTGCTAATCACTATTTTAAGGATATTAATTAAGAAATCAAATATAGAAAAATTGTATTAGAAAATGGTGTATCCAACTCATTAAACATTTAAAAGTTGCACTTTCTAATAAAAAATTTATCTTTGAATTCCTTAATCAGTACCCTAAGAGCTGATTAGTAATACCCAAAAATTAAAAGTTGAAATATTTTATTAAAAAGTAAATTTATTAAATTGTTAAATGCATCACTTTCAACGACAAGGTATTTGGTTCTCCAAACAATTGTGAAGTACCAAAACTCAAATGTATTAAGTCATTGATATGTTTGTTTTTAATTTTTTAATCAATAATTAAATTTTGTGGAGGGTCAAAATTCAACCTAGACTTTGGAGGATGGTAGAATTGCATCTTTCTAATACAAATTTTCTAACTTTAATTTGTTAAACAATGTCCTTAAAACACTTCACTAGCATTTACCTTGCTTTAATAACAGTCTATTCATCTACAAATACTAATCTAACATGTTGTTAGTTAAATAAGTTTTTTTTTTTACATAAGTTAAATAAGTTAAGAATTGGAATAAACTAAATAGATAGATGCAACAAGAGAATAGCATAAAAATAAATATTTAAATTATATGTTGTAAAAAAATTTATACCTCTAATCAATTACTATATTATCATATTATTAAAAATGATTGACTTTACTTGTCAAAAAAAAAAATGATTGACTTTAACAATAATTACTTCAAAAGTTAAATATATGATAATGTACAAGCAATACTAACCAAACAGTGTCCTTTTTGAGAAATCAAAAATAGAAAATTTTTATTGAAAAAATATGTATTTAATACATTAAAAAAATGAAAAATTGTAATTTTCAATAAGAAATTTTTATATATTAATTCATTAACCAGTGACCTTAGTTAAGGATACTGATTAGGAAGAATCCAATGTATAATTGGTTAATAAGTGTTCGACAAAACACAAGTGGTAGAACTTAGAAGCAGGGTTTACAAAACCCGATCGGACCGACTGGTCCGACCGGTTTAACCGGGACCCGGGACCTAGGCCGGTTCGGTTGGCACCCAGAACCGGCCTTGCCTGAAACCGGTCTCAGAACCGTCGAATCGGTTCAAAACCGATAAAATCGGTCATAACTGGTTGTGGACTGGCCTGAACCGGTTTCCTAAAATAAATTAGTATAAAAGGATTTGGGTCATCCTAGCTAAAACTCAATTCTTTTGTTTTCTAACATATGTGGGCTGGTTGTAGATTTTGGGTTGGTTTTCTCTATGAAGATGATTTTAACATATATCTTTATATTTATTTAGTTTAATTTCAAAATAAAAAAAATTGTGCTTAATAATTTTAGTTGTTATGTTGTTTTTTTGTTTAATATTTTTATAAATATTATATTAAAAATTAAAACAATATTATTTAATTATAACCGGTTCAACCACGGTTAAACCATTGAACATCGAACCGCTGCCTTCACCGGTTCGATGACCGGTCCAGTTTTGTAAACGTTGCTTAGAAGTAATGAAGTAGTTAGTGCATGGTATATATCCTTTTCCAAAGGATTGGTTTCGAAAAGCACTAACAACCAATCCATTAATGCTAAATTCCTATTTAAACAACCAAACATTTTTTTTAGCAAATTAAACAACCAAACATTGAAGGACATAATTTACACAATAATTAAAACATAAATTCAACTTTATTTATAATTGAAATTGAGAGATAAATCTGGCCCCGCCATCTTTACCCATCATTCCACAAGATTCCAAATAAATTTTCTAAATTACATTAATAGTTCGGTTTATCAACCAAGACTATAATTTTTTTTTTTTTGAATAAGACTATAATTTGAGCAAGAGAAGCATAACTAATCAGATATGATATTTGGACACAAGGTCCAGACACCATACGGTTGACATCGTATGGTACTGTAGCGGGTTTATGTTTCAGCTTCATGACTCACGTGCCTCACTTATCTGGTTAATCAAGTGCAGATATCTGGTTAATTCATTTTTTTATCTGGTTAATGGGTTATCCTAAAACTTAACACTAAGTCTTCCACAACCCATCAATTATTTGGTTAATCAAGTGCAGATATCTGGTTAATACATTTCATTATCTTGTTAATGGGTCATCCTGAAGCTTACAATCATTTTCCATAATCATGTAATTATATGGTTAATCGTTAATCAAAAAAAAATTATATGGTTAACCACATGTAAGTATTTGGTTAATTCAGTTCACTATATGGTTAATGTGTTACCCTGAAGCTAGATGACCGGTTAACCATATAATGAACTGAATTAACCAAATATTTGTACGTGATTAACCAAATATTTTCACGTAATTGACCAAATAACCAAGTTTTTAAAAGAGATAAATATTAATAAAAAAATCCAAAAATTGCACTGTTCATGTACTGTTCATGCGATAAGATTAAAAAACTTCCCCCAACACTAAGCATAATTGCAAAACTATCACAGGTGTCACCGTATGTTGTCTAAAAGCTGTTTACAAATATCATTTTTCTAATTAATTTACCTTGACATGAACTTTTAATACAAAAATACTATAATTGTATTAAAAGTTCATGTGAAGGTAAATTAATTATGCTTCTCTTGCTCAATACATTATATTTCACTAAAAAATATATAAGGTCAGTGAAGCACTTGAAAATCATTTAAAGGCTATAAGCAATTTGTGACACCCTCTACCTTGTATATTATTTATAAAACATTTACTTAAAAGAGGTAATATAAAAACTTGCATTTATTTCATTAAAATAAAAACTTGGATGAAAGGTACCACGTTATAACAACTCAACGCGGAAATAACATAAAGGTTTAAAAGAAATAAAGCATAACGAAGCAATATCATAACCCAACCCCGATGTTACATAGAGCTGGTATAACCGTTCCGGAATAAACCCTCGGAATACAACTGAAACTCCTAGACTAGAAACAGGGAAATCCTAACTACGAGTGGCGGCTCCTCAGAGTCACTCCTCTCCTGACTGTTCGCCATCCTCTGCATAAAACCATACATGCCAATAAGAAGACAGAGAACAGGGAGTAAGAAATCATGTAAACACAATGGCATGGAGATAGTAAGCAAGATGAACATACATCATCATAACATGGCATAGCAATAAACAACATATAACATCATTATATAACAATTATAACAACATATCAACTTAACCAACATATGCTATGCGGTGCAACACTACTCCGCTACTCCGTTATGCATGTGGATCCAAACTATCTCAGGAAGGTAACTTCGAAGTTACATATCCATATTGACCAAAAAGCACCAACGCCGGTAGTTCACCAAACCATGGGTGAACCCCTTGGATAGTCGACGCATCATAACGTCGATGCGCCACCGCGGGGGCGCATGGTTCACCAAACCTTGGGTGAACCACCCGAGACTTAGCCAGATCACGTACTCTAGGACGACCTTCCCTATGCTGAACTTTCCCCACTAACAACTTTAACGTATGAATGCATGAACACAACTACAAACAAGGCAACCACCTCCTTTGCTTGGGTCAATAAGCACCCAAGACTTATCACCATCATCAACATCAACACATTAACCTTTCTGGGTCAAGGCCCCCTTAGCCAAAAAACACTAAGGTTCAACTTATCAACACCTCGATCAAAAAATATCGAGGTCACTTTGGTCAAAAAGAACCAAAGTGTGTCAACGTGCGGTAGTCCAAAGGGCACCGACTTATCCAACTTATTAATCTTGTTATCTTAATTAATCTTTTAATTAAGTTATCTAACTCTTCTTCATTCGATTGGTGTGTTATTACATTATTGGGAACACTTGGGGTTAGGCATCCCTTTGTTCATTTAATCTCATATTCTGACCAGTAAGGGGAGCACGGGCGTGCTCACCCCAGCACGGTCGTGCTGCCACTTAAGTGGAGCACGGTCGTGCTCACTGTCTTGCATGATCGTGCTCAATGCGCGGCCTGCCTTCCAGAATTAAACTGGGAGCACGGTCGTGCTCACTGTTCAGCACGGTCGTGCTCTTGGGCCAGCCGCATTGTTCTGGGCAGATTCAACTTATGTTCTTGGAGCCAAAAACTCCCTAAACACTCTCAGATCAATTCCTAGGGTCCTTTGACTAATCCAGCTGGCATCAATCCTCACCTCTCACTAACAGATCATGTTTTATGAAGCATTGAGGAATTAATTCCTTAATTCCTATGTTAACTAAGAGTTATAATTAAACCAATTAGAGTCTTATTAACATCTTCAAAATTACCATAACAATCATCCAAAATCATGGGCAATAACAACAACCAACAACATTCACATCATATTGTCATCAATATCAATGAGCCAATGGTATAACAGTTACCATCAAACATACAACATCATGACATTTCAACAACTACATCAAATAGGAATATGACAGGCATACCAATAACTAACAACATTCAGTCAAACACTTCATAGGCATTAACAACAATTAGGCATATTCGAAGATAACATTAACATTCATAACAGTTAACAACATCGGGGTCATGGGAACCCCTCATCTTACGCTACCCCCTTACCTAATGTATACACTATCATTTTCCTCATACCTGGTATGAAGAATTCGATAGTAGAACGCCAAACGGTACACCACGACAACCAACGTGATCCTAACTGGTTCTCTCGAACGGCTCGACAAACAATCCCAAGCCTTGTCTAACACGAAAAGGTTAACCAATTAGTTCCCAAATCATGAACAAGAAAAGGGAAACTAAAAAGGGAAGAACTATTACCTTACGATTGGCACTTAACGCGTGCTCAGCGATTGGATTCAAAGGGAACAAACGAGAGAGACTGCCGTCACACTTAGGGTTGCCTAAAAGTGCCAAAATAGGGTTTAACTCGTAACCCTCAATTACTTTTCTGCTTATAAAGGCAGAGACCTGAGCACGGTCGTGCTCCCCCTTGAACAAGGTCGTGCTCAAATTAACGATTGCGAAGCGCGTCCTGCCATTGAGCACGGGCGTGCTCACTGTTGAGCACGGGCGTGCTCAACTCAGCGTCAGCGAGATGCGCACTCTCAACGAGCACGGTCGTGCTCCTTAACAAGAATGGCCGTGGTTGTGACCCAGAAAGTCACAAGGCACAAGCCTAAGAGAAGGGATTTTCCACCTAAAAATCCCACTTAACCCATTCTAAATCTTCCTAACAAACAATGCATACATAAACGCGCTTAAACGGAAAACGGGGTGTTACACAATTCACCAATTCAGGCACATTTTACCATACAGGATGGAAATTATAAAATAATTACAAATAGGCTTTAGTGATAGAAAAACCAATGATAATAAGGATATGCATTTGACTTTTTAATCAAAATAGACTCAAATAACTCAAATTTAGCCTAAACAATTTTACACTTATAATATATTTATTTTTTTCGAAATCCATCCTAATTAGCTCTTTGAGTCGAGTGGGTCCATCAGAGTATCCCTACGACTTAGGCCATTCGGCCTAAGTCGTAGGACTAATCTCTAGTTTGACTGATTGAGCAGGGTTTTACCCCTTGGTTCTCAGCCTCCCAATGGGGGTGACTCCACAAGGATTCGAACTCGGGTTCCCCGGGTTCTCCTTATGGGGGCTAGTTGTTTCCACTAGACCAACACCCCATTGGTTTTACATTTATAATATATCAAAATAAAATTTGAACAATAAAACATATCAGATATGCAATATATATGTCAATATTTTAATTTTCTTTTGGTGGTTTATAAATGTCTACATTAAATTATTGAATACTTATACCTAGGGGTTTCAATTTCTCTTGTAGGTAGGGGTGGACACCGGACGGATTCGGTCGGTTTCGGGCCGAAAAGTGTCCACCCGACGAAAACCAAACCGTGTAAATATGGAATCGTTTCCGACCATCTGGGACCTTGATTTGGTCAAATCACGGTTTGAACGGGTTACGGGTTCGACGGGTGGGTTATTAGGGGTGTGACGAGCAACAAACCAGAAGATCGCCGTCCAGGAACCATCGTTGTCGCGCCACCACCATTGGTCATGAGAATAGAGAAAGACAAGAAAGACGCAGGCTGAGGGGAAGAATGGAGGAAGACGCTGAGTATGAGAGAGGCAGGGAAGAAAACGGTGCAAAACTAGGTTAGAAAACACAAATATGAAATTCGGGTCTGGGCCATTTAACCTCATGAGTCATGACCATAAATTCTTTTGGGCCTTTTAATTTAACAAATGAAAAAGTAGTTGTGGGCCATTTAAATGAAAAACAAATAAGTCTCTGTTTTTGGGCCATTTCAGTTTTTGCCTTTTTGGGCCAAATGTTTTTTTACCTTTTTTTTTTCTAATACCTGAAGGCTGAAACCCTAAAGACCTTACCTCTATTTCTCATTCTCTTTTCTTTGTCCTAGGAATCAAGTGGTGGCTGCTGATATCATTTCTCAGTTCTTAGCCCCTGCTCGCCTCTCCACAGCTCGTTATCGTCGCGATCGACAACCGCTCGACACCGTCACGCCCACCGCAGCACTGATCACTCCGTCATCTCTCTCCCCATCACCGGAAATCTACCCCTCCCAGCCATGGCAGCAACCTTTCTCCCTCGTTTCTCTCCCCCTCTTCTCTTATCTCGGTCGGGTTCGGTCACCGACGGTATGAAATTTTTGGAACCGAGCCCGACCGACGTCAACCACCGTTCTCCCTTTTTCTCGAACCGAAGACCGAATATCCGCTACAACCTGCCCGCATTCTTGTTTTCACTCTCGGATTTGTCGGGTGCGGGTTGAAATCGGGTCTTTGTCCAGCCCTACTTGTAGGGATCATAAATGGATAACTAAGATGCAGATGGGGGAAGCATTACTCACCCCACCCATCCCTATTGACATTTCCATACAAGAATATGTTGCTTAGACAATAGAATGAAAAAGAATAAAATTGACCAAGTTCACCGGATTCTACAAACAAATAAAAAAAAAGAATTAAGTTAATAATGTATCCGATAAGTTTTTTTTATTTATCGAGCCTTTATTCAAAATAAAATGTATTTTATGGATAAATTTGAATTTGGCAAATTCCGTTATTGTTAAAATTTATTTATTTTTGGTATTTTTTTTGTGAATTTTAAATATATAAATTGAAACATTAAATAACAGCAAATATCCATATGTTCCTGCTTCTCCGATTGGATAAATGGGTACCCTTGGTGAGGACAAGAAAAAGCACTACTCTCCACGCCCTTCCCTATCCATTTGATTTACCTGTCTCGAAACATGTAAATAATGTAGATAGATTTTTCTAAGCAAAAAGAAAAAAGTTTGACAATGTAGCCAATAAAACTTTTTGTTTATTGAATTTTTAGCGAAAGAATTATCATTGGTGTATAAAATTAAACTTCAGTAACTTTACTGAATTTTTAAAATTTTATATCTAGTTATTAAATGCATGATAATACACATAGATAGCTGTCTCCACACACACACATATATATAAATATATATATATATATATATATATATATATATTAAAATAATGATATGTCCTTTTTCTTTTAACAATAATAATGGTGTGTCCACTTGAGAAAACTTCGTAGTGCATAAAGATAATTTTTCATTTTTCTTGTGACCAAGGAATATGTGGGGGGCCATTTGAGCCCTTTCATAGGGCAAGAGAGATTGGTCAAGTGATTTACCAAAATTGACCAGACATCTAAATCAGCTGTATTTATTTTTTGGCCCAAAATACACCGAAAGCAAGTCAACCAAACTACATAAGTAAGTGGTGAATGGTCATGATGATTTCAGAACCCATTCCTTGTAAACGAGCATGGCCCTGGTCCAAGGAATAAGGTTACTCAAATATATAGTACACAACGTCCATTAATTTGTGTAGTTTTGTGAAATTATTTCCTTTCTTATAGTGGGCATGCCAATCATTAAATAGATGTACTCTTTTGTACTTGTAGATACGATTCTTTCACATCTATAATCTATATAATAATATATATATATATATATATATATATATATTAATCACATAAATTGGAAAGTTTTATAAGTGTCAAACATACATCTATATCTACTAGTGTTTTCGTCCGTGCCTTCTATGAGGTTATAAGTCGACTGATGTTGTCGTGGTGCGATATATTCTATATAGCAATTAGAAATTTTTAATTTTTTTTTATAACAATTAACCTTTTTTAGAAAACATATTTAACTATCATTTGTTTTTCTCTCTCTCTTAAAAACCTATAGGATTTGTTTCTCCTTTTTTCGGGTGTAAGTTAACCTTATTTAGAAAATATATTTATTTGTCGGATTTTGTTTTCTTACCTCTTGAAAATCAATTTGATTTGTTTCTCATTTCTTCTAGAGCAAGTTAATTATAAACTTCAAATATGAAACAAATAATTTAAATTGATAGCTTTTATTTATTTTTTCCCCCTTCAAATTAGCATATACTGTGATGGTTCACACTGCATATAGCATATACAACAAAGGTCGTGCAAGTTTATGATCATAATTTAGCAAAGGAAAGCAGCGTGGGGTGGCAAAATAAGAATAAGATTTGGTTATTTTATGTGTATTTTTTTATATATAAGATTGGTTATTTTAGGTGTTAATATCAACAATTTCATTGTCTAGATTGCTAAATCGATCTTGCAGCGAAGTGCTTGTTTGCAAGTGCCAAACAAATAACATTGGTAATTCCCTGACCAATAGGAACTGGACAAAAATAAGAGAATAGATAGCAAATCAAAACATATAAAAAATTTAAACAAAAACTATTCTTATAAATTCAAGTTATATCTAACATGTTGTGACTTCAAATCCAGGCGTCTCAAAGTTTTCCTGGTACCCAACACAATAAATTGAACCCCCAACACAACAAGTTCACCTCAACATATAAAAGTTTACACAAACTTATAAAAGCACAAAATATTTAACAATAAATAGATCAAACAAAGGGCCTCAGTAATGC
Organism: Sophora flavescens; assembly: GCA_030762895.1. Taxonomy (NCBI): domain Eukaryota; kingdom Viridiplantae; phylum Streptophyta; class Magnoliopsida; order Fabales; family Fabaceae; genus Sophora; species Sophora flavescens. The sequence continues at coordinate 131,207,788 of CM061065.1, forward strand.
AACAAAAAAAGAACACTATTAATAATCAAGATTTTTAACCATTTTAGAAAATATATTTATCTTTCACATTATTATTTGTTTTTGTTTTTTTCCTTGCTAGTTAATTATTTTTAGAAGAGTTATTTATTTATCAAATTGTTTTTCTTATATGTTGAAAATCTATTTGATTTAATTCTTTTATTTTTCCCGTGTAAGTTAACCAATTTTAGAAAATATTTTTATCTATCATATTATTTTTTATTCTCTTTTGAAAATCATTTTTTTTTTATTTTTTTCTCTTTTCCTCGTACTTGTTTAATCATTTTTAGAAAATATATTTATGTATAATATTATTCTTTTTCTTCTCCTCTTAAAATCTATTTGATTTGTTTATCTTCTATTTCCATAAAAGTTAACCATTTTTGGAAAAATATATTTATATATCATTTTTTCTTCTCTATTAAAATTTATTTTATTTCTTTCTCCTCTCTTTCATTCAAGTTAACATTTTTTAGAAAAAATAGATTTATGCATCATATTATTATTTTTCTTCTCACTTGAAAATCATTTTGATTTATTTAATTAACTGTGATGGAATTATTTAAGTAATTATTAAATTGTTGGTATTTATTTTTTATTTAACAAATTTCCAATTACATATATTACTAATAAATTGATTTTGTAATTTATATTAACCAGGGGAGTACCCTAATTCCAAAAAAAGGTTTGTACATTCCCTTGTAATTTCAAAAAAAGGTCAATTTGTTATAATAGTATTTTATTATTTTTACATCAATGTTCGTCTTTTTGCACTTAAATGAGATAATTACTTTTATTTTATTATTTAATTAATTTTTACATTTAAAAGGTTATAACGGAATGTTGTACTGTCATTGAGAATGATGCATGATTAACTCTTCTCTATTTTCTAAACTGTGATAATTAACTTTAATTGCTTATACATTTACACATCAATCAAAGTTTATGGAGAATGATGAAAGGTTGTGGAGAATGCATACGGTTTATACTTAGTTTCTAATAAGGTATCATATCTAATTATAAGGTAATTTTGAACTCTAGACCATTATTAAGGTTATATAGTAATTTCATATATAAAAACATATTATTGGATTTTTTTTTTAATTTTACTTGTTTTAAAGTAAGGTTATTTTAAATTCTGGACGGTTAAGAAATGATTTATTTAATTTATTATCATTGTGATTATTAATTATTTTAAAAATTGATATGCTTTAATTGTTTTAAAAACATTTATCTAAGATTTTTTTTCCAAGGGTGTATCTAAGATTAATTGTTACTATAAGGGTCTGTTTGATTGTCATGACATGATAGTACAGGACAGAACAGTACAGAACAAGTAGTTAAGTCGCATCACAACTTTTTGTGTTGTATGATGTTTATCGATATGCTTACTTACAGGATAGAACATCGTAAAATTTACTAGAATACCCTTTTGTACTATATAATGTTTAATTGCATTATGAAAAAGACACGAAACAAGTTTTTTACATTTTAAATTATTTTTATTTATAATTAAGTTATCATCATACTATTCTCTTATAAATAATTTATTAATTTACTAATTTATAATTTTTTATTAACAATTGATAATGTGGATGATATTCCCTCGTTTGTAACCCTACCACCGCCGCATGGACATCTTCATCGAAGGCAAACTCCATTACTGCGTTGCCCCATTTCCCTGAGTATACAACAACAACAACCAAGCCTTATCCCACTAGGTGGGGTCGGCTACATGGATCATACGGCGCCATAATGTTCTATCATGAATCATGTGAATAGTTAAATCATTAGCCTCCAAATCTTTCTTAATAGTTTCTCCTATAGTTTTTTGTGGCCTACCTCTGCCTCTAGCTATTGAATTGCCCTCCACCTGGTCCACTCTCCTTACTACAGAATCTAATTAAAGGTCTCATCCATACATGCACAAACCACCTAAGTCGAGATTCAACCATCCTTTCTACAAATGGTGCTACCCCAACTCTCTCTAATGCTATCATTCCTAATCCTATCACGTCTAGTTTTTCCGCTCATCCAGTGCAACATTCTCATCTCTGCTACATTGATTTTACTCTCGTGTTGATTTTTTATCGCCCAACACTCCGTCCCATACAACATCGCCAGTCTAATAGCTGTACGGTAAAATTTTCCCTTTAGCTTAAGAGGTACCTTTTTATCACACAAAAAACCCGAAACCTTCCTCCATTTCGACCACCCTGATTGAATCCGATGGTTTACATCTCCCTCAATTTCTCCATCATTTTGTATAATAGACCCAAGATATTTAGACCGTGTGACTTGTGGTATGTTGTGGTTTCCAACTTTCACCTCTAAGCTAGAGGTGTTTCACCTTTTGCTAAACTTACATTCTATATACTCCGTCTTGCTTCTACTCAAATGGAAGTCATGTGTCTCCAAGTCTCCAACCTTCCATTTATATCATCTCTCGACTCTCCAACTAGAACTATATCATCTGCGAAAAGCATGCATCGCGGTGCTGGCTCTTGAATGTGCTCTGTAAGTACATCCAAGACCAAGGTAAAAAGATAGGGGCTTAAAGCTGACCAGACCCATGGTTATTGGGAAATCTTCTGTGCCCCCCCCCCCCCCCCTCGCGTTCTTACACTAGTCGTGGCCCCCTCATACATATCCTTGATAGCTTAAATATAGGAAATCCGAACACCTTTCTTTTCTAGGGCTTTCCACAAAACCTCTCTTGGCACCCTATCATACGCTTTCTCCAAATCAATGAAGGCCATGTGTAAATATTTTTGATCCCTTCGATATTGTTCCATCACTCGTCGTAGCAAGTAAATTGCTTCCATGGTTGACCTCCCGGGCATAAAACCAAATTGGTTGTCGGTGATTTTGGTTTCTTTTCTTAGTCTCAGTTCAAGCACCATTTCCCATAGCTTCATAGTATGACTCATAATCTTAATCCCCCTATAATTTGCGCAATTTTTTATATCCCCCTTGTTCTTGTAAATCGGAACTAAAGTGCTTCTCCTCCATTCGTCCGGCATTTTCTTTGACCTCATAATCTCGTTAAAAAACTTCGTGAGCCAACTAATGCCTCTATTTCCTAGACTCTTCCATACCTCCACAGGTATATTGTCTGGTCCAACTTCCTTGCCATTATCCATCCTTCTCAAAGCTTTTTTTACCTCATGCTCTTGGATTCTACGATAAAAAGTGTAATTTTGGTCCTCCTCTCTGATGTCAAGCACCCGTGAGCATGATAAAACTTCAAATCCTTAACCAAAACTCTACCTTCTTCATCCTTAATACACTTCACTTGGTCCAAGTCTCTTGTCTTTATTTCCCTATTTTTAGCAAGCCTATAAATAGATTTCTCACCATCTTTGGTGCCTAAGGATTAGTACAACCCATCAAAAGCTTTAGTTCTAGCTTCGCTCACTGCCTTCTTGGTCTCTTTTTTGGTCACCTTATAATTTTCCCAATTTTTAGCATTTTTACATAAAGACCAAGCTTTAAAACATTCCCTTTTAACCCGAACCTTAGCTTGCAGACTTTCATCCCACCACCAGGATTCTTTACCCCTAGGTCTGAATCCTCTTGATTCACCAAGCGTCTCTATAGCTACCTTCCTAATCCCCTTGGCCATCTTGTCCCACATATCATTTGAACTTCCGTTTGCCTCCCAAAACCCTCCCTCCAAAACCTTGTGTCGGAAGATCCTTTGTTTTTCACCCTTTAGTTGCCACCACTTGATCCTTGAAACCTTTTCGTGGCCTCTTCTCTTCACACTCCTCTTAACTCTTACATCCATAACCAAGACTTTATGTTGGGTAGTCAAGATCTCTCCAGGTATGACTTTACAGTCCAAGCAAATCTTTCTATCAGATCTCCTAATAAGAAAGAAATCTATTTGAGAGCTTGTCACCCCACTTTTGTATGTGATAAGATGATCCTCACATTTCCTAAAATACGTATTGGCTATAGTAAGATTGAAAGCAGATGAAAAATCCAGAATAGACTTACCTTCACCATTTACCTCCTCTAGGCCATATCCCCCATGCCAACCATCATAACCTCTAGGTGCCCTCCCTACATGCCCATTTAGATCCCCTCCTAATAAAATCTTTTCACCTAGCGATATTTCCTGAATTAGGCCTTCTAAATCCTCCCAAAATTTTATCTTGAAGTGTTCTTCTAACCCTACTTGAGGTGCGTAAGCACTAATCACATTAAAGGTGTCTTGTTCCACTATAAATTTTAGGGCAATAATCCCATCTCCAACCCTTTTTACATTCACAATATCATTCTTCCAATATTTATCCACAATTATGCCCACCCCATTTCTTGATTTTACTTTGCCAGTGTACCAAAGCTTAAAATCCGAAGAGTCTAATTCCTTTGCCTTTTCTCCCACCCACTTAGTTTCTTGTAGGCACATGAAATTGATCCTCCTCCTAATCATAGTGTCAACTATTTTCATTGATTTACCTGTAAGTGTACCTATATTCCAAGTTCCAAAGCGAATCTTACTCTCGTGAACTAGCTTCTTTACCTATACTCGTTCACAAAAATGTGGGAACCCTTGCTTATATTTTTCACTACATCCAGGCGGCGATGTAGCGGCCCTTGATCATTTAACATTGTACTCGAGCTATACAGCATTGCCCCATTTCAAAGAAAGATTATTATGTGAAAGGGAACATATTATTTCATATCAGATGGCAACATCCATTGCTGCGTGGCCCCATTTGATATATCATATCATTATTGTGTCAAAGATCAAAAACTTGTGCGAACTTGGGGCCTGTGGTTATGTTTTTGTGGTTGTTACAAGGAGAACGATTCGGTTGGTGCGAGAAACCTGGGCGGTGGTCTTGTCGGTTGCTGAACTTAGTTGTTCTTCCTATTCATTTCCTTGAATTATTTTCACTTCTTTCATTCTTGACTTTTCATAATTCTCTGTTCTTTTCAGGGTCTGCACGCATGGCTTCCGTCAACAAGGCACACCAACCCCCTAACGTCACTTTGGATTAAGGGTGCGGTTGTTAGTGGAAGAATTTCAAACTCTTGACAGAAATAATTCCGACAGGCTGACGAAAGAAATGAAGTAAAGAAAGTTAAAGTGTACATGTCGACAAAAAGATAGATTGACAAGCAGCATTTTTTGACGAAATTCAGGGGACGATTGTCAAAGATATGGAAAAAAAATAATAAAAAAAATGACTAAGTCTCAAAATCGACAATATAGTCAAGATAAGTTGTCAAGCAGTTAATCCCGTCGAAAACAAGCCAGTTGACACGAAGCAGTTCAAGACATTGAGCAGTTATTGGAATTATATTGACAAGCAGTTTAAATGTAAAGCCTAAGAGAACTGTCAAGGACATGTGGCAGTCATTTAGATAGGAAGTTACTACTAGGTAGTTATTTTATTTGCCTATAAATACTAGTTATTACGATGTAATAGAGGAGGTTACTTGATACACATCCTACACATCTCGATCACACAGCAGATTGACGGATTACATTCAAGTATTCCCTCCATCCTTCTTATTTCGATACTATGACAAAATTCAATGCCATTTTCATCCTTTTTGTTCAAGTTCTTTACTTGTTCATTTTAATTTCCAGTATTTCTATCAAGTTCGTCTTTTAAGTTTATTTTACTTCTTGCAAGTAGTGTCATTTAGATCCTTCTTTACTTAACTTTCCTTTCAAACTTCAGTTTTCTTTTCATTATAAACTCAGTACGATTAGGAAGTTATTTTCTATTAAATAATTGTCCCTCTTTTTAAATTTGAAACTTATCTTTTAAAACATGAATCATTTATCGTCAAAACTCATTATTGACAATGCTTTATACCTTTTTGACAAATTTACATAATCGTTTGACACCAAATCTTTGTCAGCATTTCCTGATCTGGCTTTAATTGTCAAATTTGTACTTGGCAGACTATTCATACATACATTCTGATGAGATTACCGCATAACTAGTAGGTCCCACACTCATTTGATCTATAATTATTTGTCACGAAGGAACTTTTTGGACACAACCGAAAAACCACGTTAACAAATTGGCACGCCCAGTGGGACGAGTTTAGAGTAACTCATACAGTGTCACGAATTTGACATACGAATTTATTGTATGCGTCTACGGAGTGGAAAGGTGGTTCAAACATCATCTATTTCCCAAAACTTTGTGAATATGAGTAGTGCAAGTGATGCAGACATAGTAGGAACTAACACCGTTGCGTCAACGGTGGATGCTATTGCACCAGTTGACAATATTCCTGCAACCAGGGCTAACGCTACTAATGCAGGGATTAACAGCACTAATAGTTTAGGTGCGAGAAGAGCCGTTTCTTACGCTCAAGTTGTCAATAGATTTGACGAAGTTGGCCAAGGAACACTCCCGTCACCAACTTCCCCAGTTTTACAACAAATAAATCCACCAACTACCGGATTGTCTCCATGAAGTGTTGTGAATTCAAACCCAAGAGGGACTACGCAACCTCTGTCACAACCTTTGTATGGGATGCCTTATGGTTCTATTGCTGTCAATCCAAATACCCCATTTGCATACATACCATATCCAAATGGAATGACGATGGATGCCCATGCATCTGGACAGGCAGGACCATCGGCTGGGGGGCAAATTCCCAGTCATGCGAATGGTATAGCAGATCAATGGTAATAACCCATTCTCGACAAGAGCAACCAGTAGTAAGGCCGCACATATCCCCACTAAGACAACCCCCACAAAATATTGTTGGTCTGTTAGAGGCTACATTAGCCAATGTTCGACAACAAATTGACTCTAGTAACCATGACATGGTGAATACATTTACTCAACAAATGAGTACAGTGATTACGTCATTAATGGAAAACACGAATAATGCATGCTTGACATTGGCAAATGAGATACGTAGGTTAAATAGAGCCTTGGGCATTGTAGCCCCAGATGATAACCAAAACACCAATAGAAATCTCAATAGAAATGTCAATAGGAATAATCAACCACAGGTTGAACAATCACAAGTTGTACAACTTGACGGATCTGAACATGATGACGAGCGGCCACAGCCCCATCATCGGATTCCTTTGAGACGTGGGAATGTACATATTTTACAACCAGAGGAAGACGAGGACTTTGTCATAAACCAGGGTGCTCTTGGAGCGCTTCGTCAAAATGTTCTAAACCAAAATGTTAACCAAGTTATCGAGCAGGCATTGAATAGATTTGGTTTTAATATAGGTTATGCCAATCAACCATTTTTTGCATCGGCATTCCTGACTGGGTCCAACAGGCAGAAATGCCTCGAGGATACAAAATACCCAAGTTGTCAAAATTCTCAGGAGAAAGTGGAGAGTCGACAGTCGAGCACATTGCCCGATATACAATCGAGTTGGGAGATTTGGCTTTAGAGGAGGGATTAAAGATGAAGTTCTTTCCGAGTTCATTGACTAAGAATACTTTTTCTTGGTTTTCAACTCTAAGGCCGAATTCCATACATTCCTGGAATCAATTAGAGAGGAGTTTTCACGATCAATTCTTTAGGGGTGACCTAAAGATAGGATTGACAGACTTATTTGGCATTAAGAGGATGAATAACGAGTCTGTCGATGACTACCTTGCCCGATTCCGTCAAATGAGGAGTCGTTGTTTCACCCCTATCCCTGAGGCAGAAATAGTGAAGATTGCTGCTGGGGGTCTAGATTATCACATCAGGAATAAATTGGTCAACCAACATCTAATTGACCTTGCCCAATTAGGAGATAAAGTCCAACAAATTGAGCAATTGAAGGCCAAAGGGGTCTTCAAGCAGAAGAAATTCCTCAAAAGAGAAAAGATTAACTTTGTCGGATGTGGTGAATTCGACGAGGAGGGCAACGACTCTGAGGAATATGAGGTAGATTACGTCAAATTAAAAAATGGTCCACCTTATATATGCCAAGCTTTGAAGCCTGCGAGGGCCAAAGAAAGGATTCTTTTCATTAATAAGAAAGTGTATACATTTGATGTGATCAAGACCGATCAAATATTTGACATATTACTCAAAGATAAACAGTTAAAATTGTCAGATGACCATAGGCTTTTAAGAGCCCATGAGATTAAGGATCGGAAGTACTGTAAATATCATAACACTTTTGGTCATGTGACTAATGATTGTATGCATTTCAGGGACATTATTCAGAAAGGTTTGGCAGAAGGAAGACTAAAATTTTCAGACAAAAAACCAGACATGAAGGTTGATACAGAACCATTTGGACCTGAAGTTAACAAGGCTGACCGCTGAGTCCCTATGGGAAGAGGCATGGTCAATATCAGAGCTGGGCAAAATTTCCAGATGGATCTGTCGGATTCATTTGATATTTATCCACAGTCGGGAGAACCGTTTGTGATTTTATGACACGCAAGAAAACTGGTGGCATACTTAAAGTCTGCCTAAGATGTGAAGAATTTTATGATGAAGTGGCTGTCGAGAAGGCCGGGGGGGAAAAACGCCATCCTGGCATCCACAAGACAGAACTGAGTCCCGCAAAGGTAGTCACCAAGGCAGATTTTTACATTCGAGCAGTCATGCTGGGTCTAACAATGTACACAGAAGTGTTGCACCCGTTGTTAACAGGTCGGCAAATAGCCGTCAACAACACATGCATCAGACAAGACCTAGACAAAGCCACACCGGGGGTTGGCTTAAAGAGCCAATCAGAGGATCAGTGAGAAACAACGACTTTCTCGGTGGCAGATTCAATTATGTCAAGACTAGGAAACCCCCGTCCAATGTGATAGTGGATCAATGGGTAAAGAATTATGCCACAGATCGTTATCCAGAGTTACGAAAGCATACATGGGTCAGAAAAAACAAGTTCAATGACCACAATCCACCCTTTTGGAATGAGGATTACCGAAAGGGCCAGCTAGCTCAGCATGTTTAGATGACAGGACCTGGCTTATCAGGACCATCAACTCAGCCGGCCATCTCTAAGAGCCAAAAGAGGAGGTTGCAAAGGCTCCGACAGGCTCAAAAGAAGAAGCTTGCCAGGCAAGGAGGTGCCATCATAAAAGATATGCCTTCACAGAATACTGGTTGTTTGGTTGCAACGGCTGACAACGTAGCTGACAAGAGTGGAGATGTCAAAATGAAGAGCGTGATAGAGGCTCACCCAATGGAGGTTGACATGAAGATGCCTGTTACTCAAAACAGGCCAAAGAAGCCTATGTCGCAAGTCTGTGGAGAGAAAAATAAGGCCTTAGAGATGTCGTCACCACCAGCAAAATCCACAGGCAAATGGCCAGTTGGATTGGTAAACATGGAAAAGGTAGCTGGGCTTGAGAAGAAGTTTGAGGTAAGGATGCAAGATCATCAGTTGGCAACATTGAAACCTGAATGTGATTTGACCAAAGAGGAATTGTCTTTTGATGCCGTTATTGAGGCATTAAACGATCCAAATAATGATATTAACATCAGCAGAGGCATGGATATGGATAGCCAAAATGAAGATCTAGCTGACATCATTAAGGCATTGGATAACTGTGGTGCAGGGATAGCCCGGCCTTTGTCAGAAAGGTCAAGATCAGACGATGACGATGACAATGATTTGAGAAGAAATCATGGAAGAACTGTAGGAGGTGCATTCTTAGACGAGGATCCAAAGAATGAAATCATCCTGGAACCAGGCATGAGAATGAATATAGGATTGATTTCCGTCATCCCAGCGGAGTATGAAGGATATCTTGAAGTGAATTTTTCCGACGATGAGGATATGGTAGACAATAACAGAAATCCAGATGATTTTTGGATGTATGTCCAAGAGAATTTGGTCACCATGTTCGACAATGTAGCCCAGTTAGAAAAGCCCACCGACGAACAAAGAAATCATTTAAGTTCATTGCATGTAAAGGCCATAATTGATGGGAGACCCACTAATAGAGTTCTGATTGATGGAGGAGCTGCTGTCAATTTGATGCCTAGGGCAATGTTTAGGAAGCTAGGAAAAGATCAGTCGGATTTAATTCCGACAGACATGGTCGTTACTGATTTTAGTGGCAAAACGTCTCCATCTGATGGTGTCGTACTTCTCAATATCCAGGTTGGCACTGTCGAGAGAATGACATTGTTCGTTATAATTCCAGCCAAATCAAGCTACAACTTATTAGTTGGCAGGGATTGGATTCATGCTGTGGGAGCAATTCCTTCGACAGTGCACTAGAAAATAATCTTGTGGAACGAGCAAGATCAAGTGGAGATCATCGAAGCAGACGATAGCACGTGTTACGCCCAACAGTTACATGTGGATTTCAAAGTATATTCGCCAAATGTCAGACCCGTGACTGCTAACGAAGGGGTCATTGACAAAGATGGGTTAGAAGCAAGCCTTCTCAGTCAGTTTGGCATAAAGATAAAGGAAGAGGCCGACGAGTATCGGCCCAGTTCCGACAATGAGCCTTGAAACACACCTAAGAAGATTGTCGGCCTATATGGCCGATAGAGAAGTACACACTTCAGAGAGTGTGTTGGCAGATTGTATCATTGACGACGGCCCTTTGGGTTTTGAGAAAGGAGCCGAAGTTAAACAAAACGTTGAAGTAGAAGATCATCTGGAAGAAATAAATTTAGGGACGGAAGAAAAGAAAAGGCTCATTTTTGTCAGTGCTTTTCTGCTAGAGGATTATAAACAAAAACTTGTCAGATTAATTGCAGAGTATAAAGATTGCTTTGCATGGGACTATAATGAAATGCCTGGTTTAAGCAGAGATCTTGTCGAACACCGACTGCCACTTAGGGAGAATTGCAAGCCTGTCAAGCAGGCAAGCAGAAGGTTTGCTCCAGAGGTAGTGCATAAAATCAAAGAGGAAGTGCAAAGACTGCTTAAAGCAAAGTTCATTCGAACAACCAGGTATGTCGATTGCCTTTCTAATGTAGTTCCTGTCATTAAAAAGAATGTCAAAATGAGGGTATGCATAGACTTTAGAAATTTAAATATGGCTACCCCCAAAGATAAGTATCCGATGCCAATAGCCGACATGCTTGTCGACTCAGCATCAGGAAATGAAATTTTGAGTTGTATGGATGGTCATGCAGGTTATAATCAAATCTTTATAACCGAAGAAGATGTGTCAAAGACTGCCTTCAGGTGTCCAGGAGCAATTGGGACATATGAATGGGTTGTCATGCCTTTCGGTTTAAAGAATGCAGGAGCCACCTATCAACGAGCAATGAACACGATTTTCCATGATGTGATTGGAAAGTTCATAGAGGTATATATTGATGACGTGGTTGTCAAATCCAAAACCAAAGATGACCACTTGGAACATCTGAAGCAAGGGTTTGAAAGGATGAGGAGACACAACCTCAAAATGAACCCAGAGAAGTGTAGCTTCGGAGTGTCAGCTGCCAAATTCTTAGGCTTCCTAGTTCACAAAAAAGGAATTGAGGTGGACAAGAATAAAGCCAAAGCAGTTATGGAAGCCTCAACACCGACAGATAAAAAGGAACTACAATTCTTCCTAGGAAAAGTTAACTTTCTAAGAAGGTTTATATCAAATCTGTCAAGAAGAACAAGAGTATTTGCACCATTGGTCAAGTTGAAAGCAGTGCAAAACTTCATATGGAAGCCTTGTCACCAAGAGGCTTTTAACCAGATCAAGCAATACCTAGTCAATCCACCGGTCATGATGCCCGTAGTGCCTCGTCGACCGTTGAAGTTGTACATATCAGCATCTGAGGACACTATAGGATGTTTATTGGCCCAGGATGATGATGACAATGTTGAAAGGGCCGTATATTATCTAAGTAGAGTCCTCAATGATGCTGAGAGAAGATACAGTGCAATAGAGAAGTTATGTCTAGCATTGTATTTTTCTTGTACAAAACTTAAATATTTTATGATGCCATGTAATGTATTCGTTATTTCCAAAACTGATGTTATAAAGTATATGTTGTCAAAACCAGTCCTTAATGGACGTATCGGTAAATGGACCATTGCTTTGTCAGAATATTCTTTACAATATGTACCATCTAAAGCTGTCAAAGGACAAGCAGTAGCTGACTTCTTGGTAGAAATGTGCCAGAAATAAATGTTGTTAGTTTACAACCCTGGAAACTTTATTTTGATGGATCAAGGACATCAAGGAGGTAGTGGGGTAGGAATCTTAATCGTGACTCCACAAGGAAATCCTACTAAGTTCATATTTGAACTTAAGTATCCATGTTCCAACAATGAAGCTAAATATGAAGCTTTGATTGTCGGATTAGAGATACTAATAGAAATGAAAGCACGAAATGTGCATATCTTTGGGGATTCTCAATTGGTTAGCAAACAGCTTACTCAAGAATACAAGTGTGTCAATTACAACTTGACAAAATATTGTATCATAGATAGCAAGTTAATGAAAAAATTCGATGACGTAATTGTCAAATATATTCCCAGAAATTTAAATCAAGAGGCTAATGAGTTGGCTCAAATAGCCTCAGGTTACAAGATATCTCAAAAGACTTTGTCGGGACTAATGGAAATCAGAGAATTATTGTATCCATTAGAAGAAAGAGACATTTTGGTTAATGATGTAATTCTATCTAATGACTGGAGGTTGCCAATAATTGAATATTTGGAAAATCCAAGTCAGAATGAAGATAGGAAAATGAAATACAAAGCATTGAAATACATAATGCAAGGAGGACCGTTATATAGAAGGTATGTTGACGGGACTCTACACAAGCGCCTAAGTGAGCAAGATGCTTATTTGGCTCCATCAGAAGTCCATGAGGGCATATGTGGAGCCCAACAGGTAGGAGACCAAATGAAATGGGTTCTTCGACGAAGTTTGTATTATTGGCCAACTATGATTAAAGAATGCATTTTGTTTGCCAAGTCTTGTGAACAATGTCAGAATCATGGCCGTATACAAAATGTACCAGCCAGTGAATTGCATTTTATTGTCAAGCCTTAGCCATTCAGAGGTTGGGCTTTGGATTTGATTGGTCAAATACATCCTACTTCATCGAAATGACATCAGTTCATTCTAGTTTGAGTGGACTATTTTACCAAATGAGTAGAAGCAGTTTGCCTTAAAGCAGTTACCCAACAAGACGTAATTGATTTTATTGAAAATCATATAGTTAGTTGGTTTGGAATTCCACAAACGTTGACAACTGATCAAGGGTCAGTTTTTAATGGGAAGAAAATTATAGAATATGCCAGCTCTAGACAGATAAAGATGCTTACATCTACTTCCTACTATGCACAAGCCAATGGCCAAGTTGAGGCCATAAATAAGATCATTATTAGTCTTATTAAAAAGCATGTGGGTCGACAACCTAAGAATTGGCATAATACTCTTGATTAAATACTGTGGGCATATAGAAATTCACCCAGGCAGTCGACATGAACTTCACCATATCGGCTAACTTACGGACACGATCCTGTGTTACCTGTCGAAATCAATCTTCAGTCTACTCGCATTCAAAGGCAAAATGACTTGCCTACCAACCAATATTGGAATGCAATGCTGGACGAATTGGATGAATTAAGTGATGAGACATTGATTGCATTAGAAAGTTTAATTCGACGGAAGGAAAGAATTGAAAAGTTCTATAATAGTCGAGTTAAGTTCAAATCATTTAAGGTAGATGATCTGGTGTGGAAAGTCATATTGCCCATGGATAAAACTTGTCGAGAATATGGCAAATGGTCACCTAAGTGGGAAGGACCATTTAGAATTGATAAAGCATTTTCTGGAAATGCTTATGCACTTGTCAATGTTGATACTGGCTTGAAAATTAAGTCAATTAATGGCAAGTATTTGAAGGAATATAAACCGACAATGTGGGAAGTAAAAATTGACAACAAGTAAAAAGGAACAAGAATATTCACTAAATTGGCAATACAATGAAATATTGTCAAAATCACAGATTGCCAGTCCAAGCCATATAGAGATTGGCAATATGACAATATGCTATCAGAAGTCAAATTGTCAACCAAAGTTAATCTAATCCTAGAGTATAAGACTATGCTTCAGCAGCATCTTATCTTCCTCCCTTCGACAATGCAGAGGTATAACCTAATTTGTTGAGGCTTCATTCCCCATTTGATGAGGTTTCAGCTATTCCATATGTCGAGGATGCGCGAAGAAGGAGACGAGCAGAAGCAGATCTCACCATCATTTAACCTAGAAGGTTGTAGTTGCTATGGTGCAATAAAGATGACACCAAGAGAGAACCACTACCTTCTAGGATGAAGATGATGGAACTAGAGCAAGATGCACTCATTCCTTAATGAGATCGACTTCTCCCTAGATGTGCAACGAGGTCAGCTCTAGATGTTACGTTGGTCGCTGACCTCCACTGTGTTTTTTACGTTGGTTATTGACCTCCACCAAGGATATGAACAATTGAAATAGAAACTTTGGTCTGAAATCTTAAGGTGGTAAGGTCAGACTCCCATGGAGGAAGAAAGAAGAATAAATGAAAGCCTTTTTAGATGAAAGCATATTATGTGAAATACCCAACTATGAAATCGTCTGATTTGCAAATCTCATTATTTATAGTTGGTCCAGAGAGACAACGAATTTAATGCGAGTTGGCTTACCAAAGTTTCGAAATTTATTATGGCATTTATGACGATTTGGTAAGCATGAGTTACGAAGTTGATTGGAAACATGCAGTCAAATCAAACAGTAGGTAAACGTGCGGATAAGAAAAAAGACATTTTTATTATTAATCAACGATTGTTGGAAGTCACAAAATTAGAGTTTGACAAAGAAAAGAATTACAACTATCAATTTTGGCCTAAGTTGAAATCAAAGGATAACTGATCCCATGCAAAGGAAAGGCCAGTCTTGTCAGCAGCAGCAGCTTCATATTCAGGATGTAATGCACGGAGTTTGCCAACTACACTTTCAGCTTTCCGGTCAAGTTGGATAGATTCGTCGTCAATAGCCTTGACTTTGTCTCTACTCTTTTCTAAATCTTTGTCAAACTTGGCACATTTTCGATCTGTCAATTCAATCTCTGCCAACGGTTTCTTTTGATACTCCAGGAGACTCTCTTTAGTATGAATTCTAGTGGAAATAAGGTCAAGTTCCTTTTGATTAGAAGTTTACAGATCTCGGAA
The DNA here is from genome assembly GCA_030762895.1 of Sophora flavescens. Classification (NCBI taxonomy): domain Eukaryota; kingdom Viridiplantae; phylum Streptophyta; class Magnoliopsida; order Fabales; family Fabaceae; genus Sophora; species Sophora flavescens. Next base: position 131,222,900 of record CM061065.1, read on the forward strand.
GCGATCTAAGAGATCATCTTTAGTCTTTTCTTCCTCTTCATAAGAAGGAATGACAGAAGCCATCCTTTCTAACTTTCCAGAGAGCCGCTCCCAGAATTTATAGATGGAGAGAAAATGCGTACGACTCGACTTGGGGAGATTGGAATGGAGAGGAGTGATCTCTTTGATGAGTTGTGACAGTTCTTGTTAGATGCTGGAATTAGATAAAAGTGCATTAAAATAATTGCCAAGAAGAGCCTGGAGATCATGCATAAGGTTGACGACTCGAGAATCACTGGAGTCATGTTGAGTTGATGAAGAGTTGGCAGAAAGTGTTGACTCTTCTCGGCTTACTTCCGACAGCATATTAATCCCTGGTCATATTTGGAATACCCCAGTACTTGTCAAGCCTTTCAGATTCCTTATTATCATGCTTCCTTTTGGCTTCAGCTAAAACACTATTGACATGACGAACCATATCAAATGGCCTTAGGGGATTCCACTTGATTTTGTAAAAATTTTCAAAGGCTTGAATTTCTTTCTGAAGTTCACCTCGAGTTTTTAATGCTGGATCCTGTTCCTGCATAGAAGAATCATCACCGTTACCCACAGTGTCTTCAATACAACTCAAGCAGGTCTTTAGACTTAGGTGGTGGTTGGAATAGTACTCATCCCACCAGTCAAGAAAGCTTTGAGTTACTCCATGGAAGACAGAGAATGGGACAGGCTGTATAAAGGCCCTATGAGCTTTATCCTCATCATTGATGGCCATAATATTTTCATATGTTAGAGCTTTGGCACCAATGAAGTTCTCATCAGGGTTTGACGAGTAAGGAGCGGGAATAGATTGGCAGAAACCGAGTTGACAAGCAGTGGTATTGGGCAGATGAAGATAGATCCTATGGGTTTTGAAACCAGGTCCATCGACAAAAATGACATTTTGGCAGAGAAATTTGGTCCAGATTGACTTGTTGGATTTAGATATAGTGGTACTTAATTTAGTAAACCACTCCGGACCATACTTCCGGTCAATAAAAGGAGTGAAATTGATCTTTGAGGAGGTGGACGAAAGAGAGTGAAAGATTTTAAAGTAGAACTTGAAGCTGGCAGTTTCATCTCTTGACAAAGATTCAGCAAGCACATAACAGAGATAAGAGCCATAAGTATCGATTGACAAGTCTGAAGGAGCTTTGTATGAAAATTGACGCTCTAAGACAGCATTCAACCACAACTGGAGAAGCCAAAGAGGCCCTCCTATGTTGGTTTTCTTTTGTCTGGATCTGACAGTATCAACTAATATGCTCATACTGTCATAAAGATTAGCCAGAACGCATTGGCCCAATGCTAGTCTCTTACCAGTTGACAAAAGATGAGCAAGAGGAACATATGAAGCAATCAAAGTAGCGGACTTGCTACAGAAGACATAAGCACATAGCCAAAGAAACAGAAAGGCTACGTGTTCAATATCCATCACGGGTTCTTGATCTCCACCTCTAAAATCTGTTATATATTTGGAGAAAGAGCATTTTGGAACATAGACATCAATTTGATTCTCGACTTCGACATCAAAATGCATGGTAGGGCCATCTGGACGGAGGCCCGTAATAGCCGACTTATCGAATAAAGTCGGACCCATCATTCCATAAGAGAAGTGGAAATTATTTGTGGTTCTGTTCCAGAAAAAGACTGACGCCCCTATGAAAGAAAAATCTACTAATTTAACATGGCGAGAGAGCTGAATAAATTCAAAAATTCCAGCTTCTGCCCACACGTTGCATTTTTCAACCTGAACTCGGTCAAGCCAACTAATGTAAGCATCAAACCGAGTAGCAGGAGGCATTCTAAAAATTCTATTGCTCTTTTTAAAGACATGAATGGGGATTGGGGTTAATGAAGATAAGATAACCTCATTTGAGTTAGTAGAAGGAAAAGAACCACGTAAATCCTCAGAAATTTCGTTTTGGGCTACAAGAGGACCCAGGAATGCAGCAGGCAGACTCAAAGCAACAGAAGAATCATGAACATGGTAAATTACCTTAAATTCCTGCCATAATTCTGATTCTTCCAAAATTTGGTCTTTAACTACTGCCCTAAGAGGAGCAACAGTGGCTCGAGGTACTAAGGTTGACATCTTTGAAGATGTTGCCATGGAGATTGAACGAAGTAAGGAAGAGGAAAGGTTTTTCCTTTAAAGAAGAAGGGTTTTCGCGAGGGAAGAAGAAAGGTAGGAAGAAGGAAGTCACAATAGTGATGTGATTGCTATTTAAAGAAGAGTGAAGGTCTCTGGTTCGAATTTCGAGAAACCTACAACGTTATGATTATCCCTATTAAGTAGGGATGAAATTAAAATGAAAATTAATTAACGGGTGAAAATTCGGAATTGAGAGAACTTGTTGGCATTTTAAAATTCAAATTTTGCTATTCTTTCGGACAAGGCCGTCGAAAAGCAAAACTTGGGGGGACATTTGTTAGTGGAAGAATTTCAAACTCTTGACAGAAATAATTCCGACAGACTGATGAAAGAAATGAAGTAAAGAAAGTTAAAGTGTACACGTCGACAAAAAGATAGATTGACAAGCAACCTTTTTTGACGAAATTCGGGGGAGGATTGTCAAAGATATGGAAGAAAAAAAATGACTAAGTCTCAAAATCGACAATATAGTCAAGATAAGTTGTCAAGCAGTTAATCCCGTCGAAAACAAGCCAGTTGACATGGAGCGGTTCAAGACATTGAGCAGTTATTGGAATTATATTGACAAGCAGTTTAAATGTAAAGCCTAAGACAACTGTCAAGGACATGTGGCAGTCATTTAGATAGGAAGTTACTACTAGGTAGTTATTTTATTTGCCTGTAAATACTAGTTATTACAATATAATAGAGGAAGTTACTTGATACACATCCTACACATCTCGATCACACAGCAGATTGACGGATTACATTCAAGTATTCCCTTCATCCTTCTTATTTCGATACTATAGCAAAATTCATTACCATTTTCATCCTTTTTGTTCAAGTTCTTTACTTGTTCATTTTAATTTCCAGTATTTCTCTCAAGTTCGTCTTTTAAGTTTATTTTACTTCTTGCAAGTAGTGTCATTTAGATCCTTCTTTACTTAACTTTTCTTTCAAACTTCAGTTTTCTTTTCATTATAAACTCAGTACGATTAGGAAGTTATTTTCTATTAAATAACTGTCCCTCTTTTTAAATTTGAAACCTATCTTTTAAAACATGAATCATTTATCGTCAAAACTCATTATTGACAATGCTTTATACCTCTTTGACAAATTTACATAATCGTTTGACACCAAATCTTTGCCAGCATTTCCTGATCTGGCTTTAATTGTCAAATTTGTACTTGGCAGACTATTCATACATACATTCTGACGAGATTACCGCATAACTCGTAGGTCCCACACTCGTTTGATCTATAATTATTTGTCACGAAGGAATTTTTTGGACACAACCGAAAAACCACGTTAACAGCGGTAGATTTGTCTCCTGTCTTAGTTGGTATACATGGAAACTATGGTGAATATTCTGTTAACTATGATTTTCTGCCAAGATATTTTTGGATTGACAACCCATTTGCCTCCTTTGTTGGTTTCTTTTGGTGGGTTCGTGTTTTTGTAGTGTAATACCATTTGGTGGGTTTTTATTTTGCAGAGCAATACTTGCATTATCTTATGCAATTTCCTATATTTTTTTTATCTTTTGAATGCATTTTTTCTTTATGTATTCTCTGGTTCATGATTGCTAATCATGTTGTTGATCAAGTAAAAGGAACTAAGAGGCAAAAACATAAGGAAGGCAATTGCATTTATTTGGAACCGATGGCTTGCTAAAATGTTGAGGATATATTACCATTCTTTCCAGATTCAGCCCTGATTAATGACTTCATGGTAAAATTATTTTCACTTTACTTTTGCTATCTTTATTGAAAATTTCAACTCTATCGATTTGTTTAATGATACCTACATGTCCTATTTTATTTTTCCTGTTGCCATGTCCGTGAAACAACATGTCTTCCTTTTATTTTAATATTAACAACGAAAGGTGTTATATGTAATACACCACACATCTAGCACAATGGGTCAGTCATAATATTAAACTACTATGAAGCATTTTAATTCTAGGACATGTACTGGGTAAAGCCTGAAGAAATAGGTATATTTTTATTTTTAACATGCAATTTCATGGTAAAGCCTTTTAGTCTTCAAAGAATGTAGCATATATTGAACATTTAATATTAATTATGAAGTTAAAGTTTAACATAAATACATTTAGGATCGAGACTATAACAGAGACAGAACACTTTGTGGTTTTATCTATAGGAATAATATATTGTTATAATATAATGTCATGGGATCACTACAGTCTATATAGTAAAAAATGTTATGTTCCTTTTATGTGTTTCCCTACTAGATATGTGTGCATTTATTTGTGTTTGTGTGACTCTGTTTATGCAGGATTTCCATGCATGGTTATGTTAAATGATTATTCTGAGAAGATTGAAACCTTTGTTTCCAAATTGGTTGACCTTGCCGTGTTATATTTGTTAACAGACTATGTTGTATTTTCAAGGAATGATTATTCAGAGAAGATTAAAGATCCTTTGCTTGCACCATCTAAAGTAAATGGTCAATAAAAGGGGACAATTTCATTAACAAAAGGATGCAGTCTGTTTATTTGAAATTTTTATAAGAACTGGTGAATAGGAAATAATTTATTTATTTATTTATTTATATTTGTTTCTTAAAGTATAAACACATTAATGCAGTTATTATAAGGAATAGATCTATGATTCTATGGTGGGTGTTGGGCAAAGAGAAAAGAGAGGAATGAGGGTCTAGAATGGAGAAAAGTTTTTTTTTTTTTTTTAAATTCAAACATTCATTCAAGCAGAAACAGAAGCATTACAGATATTGAAGCTGGCAAGGCTTGGGACATTGGGACACCACCCAACCAAGATCTTGACCCTACACATTTAGCTATTCCAACTAAGTTATGGGCATCATAATTGAACTGCCTCCCTATGTAGGAAATAGTGACCTCTTTAAGGTTGTTCATTATGATTCTACAATCATCAACTACATTCTTAATGGCAGCAACACAAGTTTTACCTTTAATACAGTTAATAACTACTAAAGCATCAGAAAATATAGCAACATTTTGCAGCCTCTGACTGATAGCAAGGTGAATGCACCATCTAATTCCAAGGGCTTCAACTAGAATAGGATCGGTTTCAATCAGTTCCTTCCTAGTGGCAGCCCAGATTGCCTCCCCTGCTTGATTCATAGTGATGCATCCCCATGTTGTGATGCCTTCAACAAAACAGCCAGCATCGACCTTCATAATCATGCAGTCTGGCCTGAAACTGGAAAAGTCTGGCATGTCAGGTATTTGGCCATGCTTCTTCCTTGGATTGGCCTGGATGAATTCCTCCACGAATTCCACTGATGTCTGAGTTGTTTTCTCTGGTCCCATCTCCTTTTGCTGGAAAATTAACTGGTTCCGAGCCTGCCAGATCTTCCATAAAGTGATACAGAAAATTTGGACACCAAGATTCTCCTGACAAGTCAACCATTTTAGCAGCCAAACATTTATATCTATATTTGTTGGTGCATGCATCCCTAAGGGGGAAGAGAACCATACCCTTTTAGCATAGTGGCAGTGCATAAAAAGGTGCTCAGAGGTTTCATAAGTCATACAACAAAAGGGGCAGTTCGAGTCTAAATTCAAACCTCTTTTTTGCCAAATTGCTTCGGGTTGGGAGAATGTTCTTTGCTAACCTCCAGAGAAAATTCCTGACTCTGTTGGGAATAGGAGAGTGCCAAATCTCTTTCCAAAGCTTTTTGTTCTGATCAGTTGATGGGCCCGGTTGAGACTTCCTTTTCTCATCGCACAACAAATGATAGGCAGACCTCACTGTGTAATCACCATCCTTCTTCCAGTGCCAAATCAGCTTGTCCTCAGGGAGTCTGTAAGAGATTGGAATGCTGACTATCTGTTGAGCTTCGAAAGGAGTAAAACTAGCAAAGATCAACTCCTTATTCATTGATTTGAGTGGGGATCCATCAGATCACACACCATAGCTTCAGGATCCAAGTTGCAAGCTGGACTGATGACTTTAAAACCACTTTGAGCAGGTATCCAATTGTCTCTCCAAATTATGATCTTCTGCCCATTTCCAATCAACCACCTAGATCCTTTTGACACAATGTCTCTGGCATGCAAAATACTTCTCCAAGCATAACTCGGAAGATATCCAGTTGATGCCTCCATGACCGACCCCCTTGGATAATATCTGCTTCTAAAAACCTTCCCAACCAAGGTGTTTTCTCCATGTAAGAGCCTCCAGCTATGTTTCCCCTGGTGGTGATGCATGCTCTAAAGCCTTCTTATTTTCTGTGAAAACTCGTGATGTAGGCTTATTCTGTCTGGCTTGATTAATGGGCCCCGTCGCATCAACTTCCATGGGATGGGTCACTATCATGCTTTTCATTTTGGCATCTCCACTCTTGTCAACTTTGTTGTCAGCCACTGCTACCAGACAACCAGTATCCTGTGAAGGCATTTCCTTTATGGTGACGCCCTCTTGCTTGGTAAGCTTCCACTTTTGTGCCTATCGGAGCCTTTGCAGCCTCCTCTTTTGACTCTTAGACATAGCTGGATGACTTGACGGTCCGAACAAACCAGGTCCTATCGTCTGAGTGTTTTGAAATAGTTGCCCCCTTCGATAATCCTCTTTCCAGAAGGGTGGATTATGATTATTAAACTTATTTTTCCTGACCCATTTCTGCCTTCGTGATTGGGGGAAGCAGGCCATAGCGGAATTTCTTACCCATCGATCCACTGTTACGTTGGACGGGGGTTTCCTGGTCCTGACAGAATTGAACCCTCCACCGACAGGCCTGTTACTTCCTACTGATTCTCTGACTGGCTCTTCAAGTCAACCTCCAGTGTTATTTTGTCTAGGTCTTGTCTGATACGTATGTTGCTGATGACTACCTATCTGCATGTTGACAGTATGCATATCACTTCTGTACACACTATTAGACCCAGCATGGCTATTTGAGTGTGCGAACCTGCCCTGAATATTACCGTCACGAGACTCAGTTCTGTTTTGTGAGTGATATGATGACGTTTTCTGTGCCCTAGTCGTCTTGGCAGCAACATCGTCATAAAATCCTTCACATTTTGGGCAAACTTTGATAATACCACCAGATTTCTTGCGTGTCATGGATTCGACAAGTGGTTCCCCTGGCTTGGGATAGATATCAAATGAATCCGTCAGGTCCATCTAGATATTCTGTCCAGCTCTTATATTGACCATGTCTATTCCCATAGGGACTTGGCGGTTAGTTTTATTAACTTCAGGGCCGAACGGTTCTGTGTCAATCTTCATGTCTGGTTTCTTGTCTGAAAACTTTAATCTTCCCTCTGTCAAACCTTTCTGAATGATGTCCCTAAAATGCATACAGTCGTTAGTTACATGACCAAAAGTATTATGAAACCTACAATATTTCCGATCTTTTATTTCATTGGCTTTCAATAGACTATGATCCTCTGACAATTTTAACTGCTTATCTTTGAGAAGTATGTCAAATATTTGGTCGACTTTGATCACGTCAAATGTATACACTTTCTTATTGATGAAAGGAATCCTTTCTCTGGCCCTTGCAGGTTTCAAGGCTTGACATGTATATGGGGGATCAGTTTTCAATTCAACATAGTCTACCTCATATTCTTCAGAATTATTACCCTCTTCGTCGAAATCACTACATCCGACAAAATTAATCTTTTCTCTTTTGAGGAATTTCCTATGCTTGAAAACCTTTTTGGCCTTCAGTTGTTCAATTTGTCGGACCTTGTCACCTAACTGGGCAAGATCAATTAAGTGTTGGTTGACCAATTTCTTCCTAATTTAGTAATCTAATCTCCCGGCAACGATTTTCACTATCTCTACCTCAGGGATAGGGGTGAAGCAACGACTCCTCATTTGACGGAATCGGGCAAGGTAATCTTCGACAGACTCGTTATTCATTCTTTTAATACCGAATAAGTTTGTCAAGTCAATTTTTAAATCACCCCTAAAGAATTGATCATGAAAGCTCCTCTCTAATTGATTCCAGGAATGTATGGAATTAGGTCTTAGAGTTGAAAACCAAGAAAAAACATTCTTAGCTAATGAACTAGGAAAGAACATCATTTTTAGTCCCTCCTCTAAAGCCAAATCTCCTAATTCGATTGTATATCGGGCAATGTGCTCGACAGTTGATTCTCCACTTTCCCCCGAGAATTTTGACAATTTGGGTATTTTGTATCCTAGAGGCATTTCTGCCTGTTGGACCCAGTCAGGAAATGCGGATGAAAAAAATGACTGATTGGTATAACCTATGTTAAAACCAAACCTATTCACAGCTTGTTCGACAACTTGGTTAACATTCTGGTTTAGAACATTTTGACAAAGGGCTCCAAGAACACCCTGGTTTATGACAAAGTCTTCGTCTTCCTCTGGTTGTAGAATGTGTACATTTCCACGATGGGGCTGTGGTCGCTCGTCATCTTGTTCGGATCCGTCAAGTTGGATAACTTGTGGTTGTTTAACCTGTGGTTGGTTATTCCGACCTTGGTTGACATTCCTATTGACATTCCTATTGACATTTCTATTGGTATTTCTATTGGCATTTTGGTTATCGTTTGGGGCTAACACGCCCAAGGCTCTATTTAACCTACGTATCTCGTTTGCCAATGTTATACATGCATTATTTGTGTTTTCTATTAATGGCGTAATCACTGTACCCATTTGCTGAGTAAATGTATTCACCGTGTCAAAGTTACTAGAGTCAATTTGTTGTCGAACATTGGCTAATGTAGCCTCTGACAGACCAACAATATTTTGCGGGGGTTGTCTAAGTGGGGGTGCTTGTGATATTACTACTGGGCGCTCTTGTCGAGTATGGGTCATCACCACTGACCCTATTATCCCATTCTCTCAACCGGGGATTTGCCCCCCGGTCGACGGTCCTGCCTGTCCAGATGTATGGGTGACCGTTGTTACTCCATTTGGATATGGTATGTATGCAAACGGGGTATTTGGGTTGACCATGGTCGAGCTGTAAGGCATTCCATACAAAGGTTGGGGCAGAGGTTGCGTAGTCCATCTTGGGTTTGAATTCACAACACTTCGTGGAGACAATCTAGTAGTTGGCGGACTTATTTGTTGTATAGCTGGGGAAGTTGGTGACGGGAGTGTTCCTTGGCCAACTTCGTCAAACCTATTGACAACTTGAGCATAGGAAACGCCTCTTCTCGCCACTAAACTATTAGTGCTATTATTTCCTACATTAGTAGCGTTAGCCATGGTTGCAAGAATATTATCAACTGGCACAACAGTGGTTATAGGATTAGCACCCACCGTTGACATAACGGCGTTAGTGCTAACTACGCCTGCATTACTTGCACTACTCATATTCACAGAGTTTTGGGAATTAGCTGACGATTGAATCACTCTCCCACTCTGTAGACGCATACAATGAATTTGTATGTGAGAGTTTGTGACACTTATACGAGTTACTCTGAACTCGTCCCACTGGGCGTGCCAATTTGTTGACGTTGGTTTTTGGTTTCTGACCAAAATTCCTTCGCGACAAATAATTAGAGATCAAACGAGTGTGGGACCTACGAGTTATGCGGTAATCTCGTCAGAAATATGCTATTTGATGATAATGTCTGCCAAGTGCACGTTTGACAACTTAGTCAAATTTGATAATATACTGGTGAAGTCTAATAGTCTGGATTTGACAAGTGAGAAAATTGACAATTCACATTGACATGTAATTAATTGGATACGAATATTAGACAGATAATGTTATCTAACTTTAAAATAAGAAACATATGCTTATATGTAGAAAGTATAGTTATTCAATGAAGATGATAAAAACAGTTTCTGGAATTGAAATAATTGACTATGAAATACTTGACAAGAAGTAGAATTTAGACTTAAAAAGTAAGAACAACGTAAAAAGTGGCTATTTATTAAAGAAATACTTTCTGAAAAAATTAACTAGAGAGCGAGTGAAAAATGTTGGTTTGGATGAAAAGATATTAAACAAGAAACTACTTAAAAATTCTAAAGTAAAGGGAAACTTGATTAAACAAATACTAAATGCATAATAGTAATGATTATAGTAAAGAAAAACTGGATTAAACAAGTATTAATTTATTAGAAAAAATAATAAAGTTTAAAGAAATAACTTGAAGATGATTATAAATAAACGGAAAATGCATGAAGAACTATTGAAGAAATATTAAAAGTTAATAAAAATTAACAAAGAAATAAGATGAATCCGCCATCACAATATTGATGGCAGTAAAATAAAGAAGTGTAAGAACACTATGAAGAACATGATGAATAAACTAGAAAGTATATGAAGAACTTGAAGGAAATGAACCAATATTGTATTGAAATTGAACATTGTATTGATGATAATAGGGTGGAAGGAGTACTTGAGTTAATCCGTCAGTCTGATGTGTGATCGTGACGTGTAGGATGTTTCAAGTTTCAACTCTTATTACATTATAATAACTAGTATTTATAGGCAAATAAAATAACTACCTAGTAGTAACTTCTTATCTAAATGACTGTCACATAACTTGGCAGTTCTCTAAATTTCAAATTTAAACTGTCTGTCAAACAACTCTGGTAACTTCTCAATTTCTTGAACCGCTCCACGTCAACTTGATTGTCTTCGACGATCTGGCTGCTAGACAGCTTATCTTGCTAATGCATTGTCAGTCTTGAGGACTTAGTCATTTTCACACTTCTCTGTACGTTTGACAACTCTTCTTAATACTTTGTCAAAAAGCTTGGTTGTCGATTTATCCTTTCTGTCGACCAGTATTTTCTTGTCAACTAAATATTTTCAATACTTAGAAAATATTAGTCATTACTCTGATTCCTTCGTCAGCCTGTCGAAATGCATCTGTCAATAATCAGAAATTTCACCCCTAACAGATGCCCCCAAGTTTTGCTTTTCGACGGTTTTGTTTGTCTGACATGTTAACTGAAGAACTTCTTGTCAACTCCACACTTGTCAATTCTTCTATAATCTTCTGAATTCGACGTTCTTCTTTATGTCAATTTTTTCTGTCAACTTTCCGTCTGTCGACTTAGCACTTGTCAACTTTCTTTTAACCAAAACAGTATATATCAATTGTGGGACTTATTTCTCAATTTTTATGTAGCCTCTTTTTGTCTGTCTAACGAAAGCTCAAATTTGAAAATCCACTCCTATCACCTAGTGTAGAAGTTTGCTTTGCATTATAGAACAAAACCAAATGCTGTATTGAGCCACGGCCACCATTTTTGTTGAATGGGGTAAATAAAAGTATAAAACAATCATTAATATGAGATAGTGGTAAGAGACTAGGATAATCGTTATGAGATATATATTGTATTAAAATAACTGTGCTTCTAGGTAAATACTAACCATGGGTTAAAAAGAGCTCTAGAATATTAATAACATTCAACGTTTGTTCTACATATATTAATTAGATTGGGTAGTGTGTTTTTCCTTTGTGAAAATTTGATCTTATTCCTCTGTCATATGTTTTTCCCCCTTTTTTTTTGTAAAGGCGTTATTGGGCCTTGATATTACGCACTATGTGATCAATTACTATGAGTTGGTCAGTGGGCCTTACAATGAAACCTGTCCACATTTGGCCCACAAATGCAGGTGGGGGAAGTTTGAGTTTTGCGCCATGGTGTCATCACGACTGAGAGTGATGTTAAAGTATGATTTATGAAACATCAAATGTGAAATACTTGAGTAATAACAACACACTTATGCAATATTATTTTTAACATTTTTTATTGGGTCCCTTTTTATACTCTTTTCAAAATATGATTTAAAAATAAGAGAGAATAAGCTATGGTCCAACAAGAAATAGTGTAAAAAATGATTCCTAACATTCAATTATGAAATATCAATGAATGAAGGAGGATGCAATGTCCAGTCTCATAATGTGTTATTTGTAAAACAACACAAAGTAAATTGTATTTTATCATTTAATTTATAAAAGTAATAGAAAATAGGTCTTTTAACCTGTGCCCTATGCAATGGTTAAAGAATACATTAAAAACAAGTTATTATACGAAAAAACTGAACATGTCATTTCTTTAAGAAAAAAATTGACATAACAACAAATCCTTTGAAAATAAATATAACACTTCCCCATAAAAAGTTGTTTTTGCTTGATTCATCAACCAATGTCATTACATTTTGCTAGAAAAATTTAGAGTAAATATTTATATTGATCTTCCAACAAGACATTAATGATGTGTTTGTTTTGAGGAAAAAGTGGGAAAAAGACATTTCTCCTCGTTTGATTGACTTAGGTAAAGATAAGGAAAGAAAAATTTTGTGGGCAACATATCAAAAAAGTTTTCCTCCTAAATTGGGAAGAAAAGCGGGAAGAGATTTTTGAAAATGATAAAAAAGAGGTAAACATTATTGACTTTATTACATTATATTTTTACTTAAGGATATTTATGTCATTTCCTAAATATTACATAATCAACTAAGAGGAAAGAAAAGTATGTCAACAAATATCTAATCTAATCTAATAAATTATAAAACGGAAGGCAGAGGAGGAAGCAGCAAACACGAAGAGGTGGGACCACGACATTTAGAGCTATAGACATAATTAAATGCATCACATGTTTGTCTAAAGTTGTATAATAAGTCACACCCACCAAACTCTAGCACCTCCACCTCCACCCCCTTTTCTTTTCTGTTTCTCTCTTTTGCTCCCCATCAAGCAAATGTTATCATCAACAATTACCCTTTCCACCTTGGCTTATATTCTATATTGTCACGGGTCATGGATGGCCATGGACCCACTACTTCTCATTATGCCTGCCTATCCATTAAGCTCCATCAAATGGAAGTGAATCACCAATTATTATTTTGCTACAAAGGTTACCAATTTATCCATGAATTGCGCATTTTGTTTCTCTTTTTGGCTGGCTAATGTGATGAGTGATAATAATCTATTTGGCGATTTGAATGTGTATACTTTTCATTTTTACAATAGAACGAATGAAAGACTGAAAGTATACCAACACTCTTGATGTGAAAAATCTTATCATGTGTCATTTGACTCATTTCCGATCAGAATAACCTCTCATAATATCTACTAGTTCAATTGATTCTGTAATAAAAGTAAACCTGACATGTTTAAATTAAAATATTTTATTTAATTGTAGTGAATTGATTATCCTGAAGGTTGCATGCAACTAAAGGAAAAAAATATTAAATATCGACATTTTATTAAAACTTATTCAACACTGCACAATATTTAATTTTAATTAGGGAATAAAAAGAGTACCTCGGAACTCTACTAATGTGTGAAAATGAACTAAACACGTTAATCTACCTACAAGCAAACTAGCCTGATGAGGTCAAATCAATCCATTGAACATTATGGTTGATAAATTATAGGTTGATGATAGAATCCTCAGAAAATATGTGGGAGGAAAGGCAAAGCAAAACCGAAACTTTTTGCCTAATTTTTATCAGCAACTCTGGAGTGTCGGCATCACCTATTCAAAATTCGATGCTACAGTAATAATGAGTCTTAATTAAAATGCTAAAATGAATTACCAGTTTGTTGATGCTAGGCCATTTTAAGATGCATCCACCCACCATTTTCTAATACATAGGCCAGTTATAAGATAATTGTTTTTTTTTAATCACTAGACTTACATCTACTAGAACATCCTTTTATTTAATTACGATATAGGTAGTATATATATGTACGGAGTATCCACCAACATCAGCAGTGACTAATCTCCGTCGGAGAACCTGTTGGGCACACAAGGTGTTAGTTGTATGTTAGAATAAAATGCTTCCATATGCCTATTGTTAGCTTTTCTGTTATTCTGTTAGTTAGTTGTTGTGCTGTTATAGTGTTATGTAAAGCTCAGCTCTATAAAGAGCTTGTACATTCAGATCAATAATCAAGTTGAAGCATTACTTTCATTCATTCAATTCCCTGAGTTTAACATTTTGGCATCAGAGCTCCTAGTGGGGCCTGAGAAGAAAAAGTAGCATGCTTTAGAGTGTTAAAGAAATGGCAAGTGAAGGAAACTTTGTGCAACCAACGATCCCTCGTTTTGATGGTCACTATGATCATTGGAGCATGCTAATGGAGAATTTTCTGAGATCCAAGGAGTATTGGAGCATGGTTGAGACAGGTTACACAGAACCTGAGAAGGGGCAAGCTTTGAATGAGGCGCAGCAAAAGAGACTGGATGAGTCAATACTTAAAGATCTGAAGGTGAAAAACTACCTGTTTCAAGCAATAGACAGGACAATCTTGGAAACGATCTTGCAGAAAAACACCTCAAAACAGATATGGGACTCGATGAAGAGAAAGTATGAAGGAAATGCCAGGGTAAAGCGATCCATTCTTCAAGCTTTGAGGAAAGAATTCGAGGTTCTTAAGATGAAGACAGGTGAAACTGTCACTGACTATTTTGCTCGAGTTATGAGCGTTGCAAATAAAATGAGAATACATGGAGAGCAAATGCAATATGTTACAGTAGTTGAAAAGATTCTTAGATCCTTGGTCGACAAATTCAATTACATTGTTTGTTCAATCGAGGAATCTAAGGACATAGATGTGCTTTCCATTGATGAACTACAAAGTTCTTTGATAGTTCATGAGCAAAAGTTTCACAAGAATCATGGAGAGGAGCATGCTTTAAAGGTGAGCTCTGAAGAAAGAACAGAGTTTGGAGGAAGAGGAAGAGGGGGCTATAGAGGAAAAGGGAGAGGGAGACAAAGTCGAGCCACAGTGGAGTGCTTCAAATGCCACAGATTGGGACACTACAAATATGAGTGTCCAGAATGGGATAAAAAGGCAAATTATGCATAATTCAATGAGGAAGAAAAGCTATTGTTGATGGCCAATGAGGAGAAAGGTAATTTACAAAGAGAAGATGCTTGGTTCTTGGACTCTAGATGTTCAAATCACATGTGTGGTAATAAATCTTCGTTTTGTGAAATAGATGAGGGATTCAAGCAGCAAGTAAAGCTTGGTAACAATACAAGAATGGAGGTGACAAGTAGAAGAAGTGTGAAGCTGAGTATGAAAGGAATCACTCGTGTGATTTGTGATGTGTTCTTTATGTCTGAGCTCAAGAATAATCTTCTGAGCATTGGACAATTGCGAGAAAGAGGGTTGACAATTATGTTTCAGTTTGGAAAATGCAGGGTGTATCATCCTGACAAAGGACTAATACTAGAAACCAATATGACAGCAAATAGAATGTTTATTCTGTTTGCACAATCTCCCATCAAGAAGGTTTCTTGTTTCCATACCAGTGCTCAAGATCTCTCACACTTGTGGCATTGTAGATATGGACATTTGAGTCATAAAGGGCTAAAGATTATGCATAGCAAGGGGATGGTTAGAGGTCTTCCACAACTAGCAGACTCAGAAGTTGTGTGTGTAGATTGCATGAAAGGAAAACAACATCGTGATCCAATTCCCAAGAAAAGCCAGTGGAGAGCAACTCATAAATTGGAACTAATTCATGCAAACATTTGTGGTCCTATCACCCCAGCTTCTAACAGTCAAAAGAGGTATTTTTTGTGCTTTATAGATGAATTTTCTAGAAAAGCATGGATATACTTCCTAGTTGAAAAATCAGAAGCTTTCCATTACTTTAAATGCTTCAAGAGTTTGGTTGCAAAAGAATCTAGTTTGCGACTCAAATGCCTTATAACGGATAGAGGGGGAGAATTTACCTCTATGGAATTCAATGAGTATTGTCAACTCAATGGAATCAAGAGGCAGCTAACAACGGCCTATACCCCACAGCAAAATGGGGTAGCTGAGAGGAAAAACAGGACAGTGATGAACATGGTCAGAACCTTGCTCTCAAAAAAAATGCCAAAAAGTTTCTGGCCTGAGGTAGTGAACTGGACAGTGTATGTGTTGAATAGATCTCTAACCCTGGCTGTAAAGGATCAAACACCAGAGAAGGCGTGGAGTGGAGTCAAACCATCAGTTGAGCATTTTAGAGTATTCGGATGTGTAGCACATGTGCACATTCCAGATGCCAAAAGAACCAAGCTAGAGAACAAAAGTCGCAGATGTGTACTTCCTGGAATGAGTGATGAATCCAAAGGGTACAGGCTATATGATCCAGATACAAGGAAGATTATTGTGAGCATAGATGTGGTTTTTGAAGAAGAAACTCAGTGGAATTAGGAGGCTAATCATAAGGAAGAACTGAAAGTAGACATGGAATTGGGTGATGCAGCAAACAACACAGATAATGAAGAAGAGAATGAAGTCTCAGAAGAAGAAAGTGTGTATGATGTGCCAATCAATACAGAAACAGAAAGTAATATAGAGAAAGCAGAGAAAGACATCCTCCTGGCTGGATAAGAGACTATGTCACAGGTGAAGAATTTTCAGAAGATGAAAATACAGTCAATATGGCTCTGGTTGATTCAACTGATCCTGAGACTAGAGCCATCAATTTGGCCCAGTCCACCCCATTCAGCCCTGACCCACGTGGGTCAGGGCCAAAAAAGCTCACAGGACCAAAAATCCCACATCTAAAAAAGCCCACAGAGTCAAAAGCCCCAAAAAGCCCTGCGGGTTAGGGCCAGCCCATTGGCCATATATATATATATACTTTTTTAGAAATTTATTAAAAACATGTGCTCTGGAATGAAATAACACAAACATTATAATAGACATTAACATATGATAGTACCCACACACGTTCAATCTTCAAAATACATAAATAATTTGGTCACATAATTATTTTTGATTCTAGGGTTTTTGCCAATTGCATAATCATAATCATGACCACAGTAATTACGCACAGCCCTTTCAATGTCATCCTTGTCCTTACCAATTTTTGTAAAAAAATTCCAAACATTTGAGATTTATTTCCTAGTCCTCTCAGCACTTTCAGACACAAAAAGGGTTTAGAAACAATATCCTCCTCTACATTCACGGTGTTACTTGTAGACTCCATAATAGAATTTTATTGTTCCTATGCATTAAAACAAATAATATTAAGAGAAGATTGTAAAATACGTGACAGATTACAATTAAAAAAAAGTTCATGCTTCAAACATTGTTCAACAACACAGAACACAAATAAAAATTTCAGCTCTTCTTCATAAAGTAAAATTGCTAGATGGAAACAAAATTTAGTTGCTAGCATCTATGAACCAACCAGAGGACATTCATACATAAAATCAAATTTTAGTTCAAGCATTTCACCAAATGGTTCGTACTCTCATCAAAGTGATCGGATAAAAATGTTTAAAGCTAGCATTACAACTACTTGAAGAACACATTCATATAACACATTCATATCCTCAAGTAAAACATTGTTGAGATATTTCATATAAATATCATATGTCAATAAAAATATAAGCATATATTAAAATATCACATATTTTAAAATATAATGAATATGCCATATATAAATATTTAAAAAAACTTAATAGTTGATCCCAAATAAGAGAATTTAAATACGTAAATATCATTATTCTTTTGAGCTTCTCGCAGTCACACAGCTTTAGCATTATTGTTCTGACACATTACCGTTCATGAAATACATTTTTTATTTTTTACTAATAATCTAAAAGAAGACCTTGTCGACACCATGACCAGAAACGAAGAAATGAGGTGACCCAGGGGCGAAGAAGCGAAGCGAGGTAATTGGGGCATTATCGAGGATCATAAGCAAAGTGAGGGGCATTGTCCACTCCAAGACCATAAGCTAGTGTGGTGTTGTGTGAGTGTGACACAATGACAAAGTGGGCTAACCCAAAAAGCCTCAGTCTTGGTCCCCAAAAAATTTACAATTATGGGTTGGGACTGAAAATAAACCCACTTAAGAGGGGGCTATAAAATTCATGGGATGTTAAGGGGGGCAGATGGGGTGGGTTGGGGGCTTTGGGCCATATTGACAGCTCTACCTAGATATTTGAGGCAGCAGTGAAAAGTGCAAAGCGGAGGACATCAATGGATGCAGAAATCAATTCCATTATTAAGAATGGAACTTGGGAACTTACTGGTTTACCAGTTGGGGCAAAGAAGATAGGAGTTATGTGGATCTACAAGACCAAGTTGAATGAACTTGGTCAAGTGGATAAGTATAAGGCATGGCTAGTAGCTAAGGGGTATTCACAGTAGTATGGTGTGGATTATATTGAGGTTTTTGCTCCTGTGAGTAGGTTGGACACTATGAGGATGATTATAGCCATTGCAGTTCATAGAGGGTGGAAGCTATATCAACTAGATGTTAAGTCTGCTTTCTTGTATGGCAAATTGACTGAGGATGTATTTGTAGAACAACCAAAAGGCTATGTAAAGAAGGGCAGTGAACACAAAGTCTACAAGCTTCATAAGGCACTGTATGGACTCAAACAAGCTTCAAGAGCTTGGTTTAGCCGCATATAGTCCTATTTCATCAGTGAAGGATTTCAAAGGAACAAAAATGAGCAAACTCTATTTCTGGAATGCAAAAAAGAAGGAAAATTTCTCATTGTCAGTGTGTATGTAGATGATCTCATTTACACTGGTAATGATGAGTTTTTGATGAATTCTTTCAAGAATTCTATGAACAAGGAGTTTGATATGACAAATTTGGGAAATATGAGATTCTTTCTTGGTATTGAAATTCTGTAGGAGGATCATGGAATCTACATTTATCTGTTGGAATTCCTATGGTTCCAGGACACAAAATGTGCATAGATGAAAAAGGGGAAAAGGTGAATGAGACACACTATAAGCAAATGGTAGGAAGTCTCATTTACATCACTGCCACTCGACCTGATCAGATGTTTGTTGTGAGCCTTATTAGTAGATTCAGGAGTCAGCCAACTCAATTGCATTTTCAAGCTGCTAAAAGAGTCGTAAGATATCTGCAAGGAACTGTGAATTTTGGCATATTATACAAGAAGGGAGGGAATGAAGAATTGTTGGTTTATACAAACAGTGATTATGCAGGTGATATACAGGATATGAAGAGCACATCTGGTTATGTTTTTCTGCTGAGTGGTGGAGCAGTAGCTTGGTCCTCAAAGAAACAACCAATTGTGACACTTTCTACAACTGAAGCAGAGTTTGTTGCTACAGCAACTTGTACTTGTCAAGTTGTTTGGATGAGAAGAATATTGAGAGAGTTAGGTGTAACACCCCATTTTCCGTCTAAGCATTTTTACGTATGCCTTGTTTGTTAGGAATGTTTAGAATGGGTTAAATGGGATTTTTAGGTTGAAAATCCCTTCTCTTAGGCTTGTGCCTTGTGACTTTCTGGGTCTTGTGAATTGCTTGTTAAGGAGAACGACCGTGCTCGTTGAGAGTGCGTGTCTCACTGACGCTGAGTTGAGCACGCCCATGCTCAACCATGAGCATGCCCGTGCTCAATGGCAAGACGCGCCTCACAAGCGCTAAGTTGAGCACGACCTTGCTTAAGGGGGAGTACGACCGTGTTCAGGTCTCTGCCGTTATAAGCAGAATAGTAACCGAAGGTTACGAGTTAAAACCTATTTTGGCACTTTTAGGCAATCCTAAGTGTGACGGCAGCCTCTCTTGTTTGTTCCCTTTGAATCCAATCGATGTTTGGTGTTCCGTTCGTGTTTTAGAGAGTGGAGTCACGCGTTAAGTACCAATTGAAAGGTAATAGTTCTTCCCTTTTTAGTTTCTCTTTTCTTGTTCATGATTTGGCAACTAATTGGTTAACCTTTTCGTGTTAGCCAAGGCTTGGGATTGTTCGTCGAGCCGTTCGAGGGAACCGGTTAGGATCATGTTGGTTGTCGTGGTCTACCGTTTGGCGTTCTACCATCGAATTCTTCATACTAGGTATAAGGAGAAGGATAGTATATAAATTAGGCAAGGGGTAAGCGTAAGATGAGGGGTTCTCATAACCCCGGTGTTGTTAACTATTATGAATGTTAATGTTATCTTCGAATATGCCTAATTGTTGTTAATGCCTATAACATGTTTGACTGAATGTTGTTAGTTATTGGTATGCCTGTCATATGCCTATTTATATAGTTGTTGATTGTCATGATGTTGTATGTTTGATGATAACTGTTATACCATTGGCTTATTGATATTGATGACAATATGATGTGAAAGTTGTTGATTGTTGTTATTGCCCATAATTATGGCTGATTGTTGTGGTAATGTTGAAGACGTTAATAAGACTCTAATTGGTTTAATTAGGACTCTTAGTTAACATAGGAATTAAGGGATTAATTCCCCAGTGCTTCATAAAAGAGGTGAGGATTGATGCCAACTGGATTAGTCATAGGACCCTAGGAATTGATCTGAGAGTGTTTAGGGAGTTTTTATCTCCAACAACATAAGTTGAATCTGCCCAGAACAATGCGACTGGCCTAGGAGCACGGCCGTGCTGAACAGGGAGCACGCCCGTGCTCCCAGTTGAGTCCTGGAAGGCAGGCCGTGCATTGAGCACGACTATGCAGGATAGTGAGCACGACCGTGCTCCACTTAAGTGGCAGCATGACCGTGCTGGGGTGAGCACACCCATGCTCCCCTTACTGGTCAGAATCTGAGATTAAAGGAACAAAGGGGTGCCTAACCCCAAATGTTCCCAATAATGTAATAACACACCAATCGAATGAAGAAGAGTTAGATAACTTAATTAAAAGATTAATTAAGATAACAAGATTAATAAGTTGGTTAAGCCGGTTCCCTTTGGACTACCACATGTTGACACGCTTTGGTGCTTTTTGGCCAAAGTGACCTCGATAATTTTTGGTCGAGGTGTTGATAAGTTAAACCTTAGTGGTTTTTGGTTAAGGGGGCCTTGACCCAGAAACGTTAATGTGTTGATGTTAACGATGGTGATAAGTCTTGGATGCTTATTGGCCCAAGCAAATGAGGTGATTGCCTTATTTGTTGTTGTGTTCATGCATTCATACGTTGAATTTGTTAGTTGGGGAAGTTCAGCAAAGGGGAGGTCATCCTAGAGTATAGCGATCTGGCCAAGTCTCGGGTGGTTCGCCCAAGGTTTGGTGAACCATGCGCCCCGACGGTGGCGCATCCACGTTATGATGCGTCGGCTATCCAAAGGGTTCACCCATGGTTTGGTGAACTGCCGGTGTTGGTGCTTTTTGGCCAATGTGGATATGTAACTCCGAAGTTGCTTTCCTGAGATAGTTTGGATCCACATGCATAACGGAGTAGCGGAGTAGTGTTGCACCGCATAGTATTTGTTGGTTGAGTGGATATGTTGTTATAATTGTTATACAATGATGTTATATGTTGTTTATTGCTATGCCATGTTGTGATGTATGTTCATCTTGCTTACAATCTCCATGCCGTTGTGTTTACATGATTTCTTACTCCCCGTTCTCTGTCTTCTTGTTGGCATGTATGGTTTTATGCAGAGGATGGCGAGCAGCCAGGAGAGGAGTGACTCTGAGAAGCCGCTAGTCGTAGTTAGGATTTCCCTGTTTCTAGTCTAGTAGTTTCAGTTGTATTCCGAGGGTTTATTCCTGAACCATTATACCAGCTCTGTATGTGACATCGGGGTTGGGTTATGATATTGCTTCATTATGTTTTATTTCTTTTAAACCTTTATGTTATTTCCGCGTTGGGTTGTTACAATGTGGTACCTTTTATCCAAGTTTTTATTTTAATGAAATAAATGCATGTTTTTATATTACCTCTTTTAAGTAAATGTTTTATAAATAATATGCGGGGTAGAGGGTGTCACATTCAGTGGTATCAGAGCAGTTCGGCCCTGTCCGGACGTGGTATGAGTCTGTTGTGTGCTCTTGTTTGAATTGTCTATACTTGTTATAGACAATGATGCTATATGATAGAAGCCGTAGCTTTTCCTGCTTTGAGTTCCTGTAATTAACGAGTTGTTTGGGCGTTTATAGGAACTTATGGCAGGAAGAGGAGGCAGAAATGAGAAGGCTGTCGCAGATGCGTTGGAACTCCTTGCCAATGCGATTGGTCAAGTTCAGAATAACAACAACGAAGGACCAGCTGAATTTTAGGGTCTCGACAAGTTCCAGCGGAACAATCCGCCGTCTTTCAGAGGAGCTTATGACCCCGAAGGAGCTTTGTTGTGGATGAGGTAGATCGAGAAGATCTTCAGAGCTATGGACTGCAATGATCAGCAGCAGGTTATCTTCACCACTTTTATGCTCACTGAGGAGGCTGTGCACTGGTGGGAGAACTGTCGTCAGAGGATGGTGGCTGGGGGTACAACAGTCACCCGGGATGTGTTCAGAGATAGCTTTCTAGAGAGGTATTTTCCTGCTGATGTACGTGACAAGAAGGAGATGGAATTCATGGGGCTGAAGCAGGGAAATATGTTAGTGGGAGAGTATGCGGCTATGTTTGAGGAGCTGGCTAGGTATTACACACCTTATCAGGTCATGGTGGATGATCGGTCAAAGTGTGTAAAGTTCGAGGATGGCCGTCGTCCGGAGATCAAGCAAGCGATCAGTTATCAAGATATCAGAGTCTTCCCAACCTTGGTGAACAAGTGTAAGATCTATGAGGATGCCTGCAAGTCCAGAGTGGCCAGTTTCAGGAATTCGGATAGCCAGGGCAGTAAGAAGACCGAGAAGAAGGACAAAGTCAAGCAGCATTACGCTCCAGTCGGCCAGGATTTCAAGCAGAGTGGCAAGAAGCCACAGTTTTCTAGGGATAGGTCCAAGGGTGGTACTTCTAACGCCTCTAGGCCCATGAAGTGCGGCAAGTGCGGCGCACCAGATCACTTCACTACCCAGTGCAAGGAATCGAACGTCGTCTGCTTTAGGTGTGGCAAGTCTGGTCACATCAATCGGGATTGTGGAGGAGCAAAGTCAGAACCTCCAAGTGCTAGCAAGAGTCAGCAGTCTCAGGCTAATCGACTGAGGCCTACTGGAAGTGTCTTTACTCTTAGTGGAGCTGAGGTCTCCGAGTCTGATGACTTGATCCAAGGTATGTGCTTAATTGATGGAACACCTTTAACTGTATTGTATGATTCGGGTGCTACGCACTTGTTTATATTACATGATAGGGTCAAGAGTCTTAAATTTCCTGTTACTTTTCTTGAGTATGATTTAACTGTTTCTACACCTACAAACAAGTCTATTCTTACATCTCATGCATGCAAGAACTGTCATTTTACCATTAATGGTATAACCTTTATTGTAAATCTTGTATGCTTACCTTTAAAGGACCTTGATGTCATTATTGGCTTGGTTATCTGCCAACTACGTCCTTCTGAATTGCTTTGATAAAACAATAGTTTTTGGAACTATTGTGGAGTCTAAGGATCCGAATCTTCTCTCTGCCAACCAAGTTAAAGCTTCGATGAAAGACGAAGTGATGAGCCTCTGTTTGACTGGTTTTATAACCAGTAAAGACCTTGGCTTTGTGCTAATTTTATATCATTTTCACCCAAATTAGACTTGATTGTCCTTAAGTAATATTTTGAGTCTGTAAATTGTTTTTAAGTTAATTTAGTTGATTTAGAGTGAATAAAGTATTTACTTTTATTTTCTATTTTCAGGTTAATAAAAAAGAATAAATCTGGAGCTTTCGCCCCGCGAGAAGGCTGCTCGCCCCGCGAACCAGAAGGTGACTGTTCCTGAAAATTGCAAAACTTTCTGTCTCGCCCCGCGAAGACTGGACTCGCCTCGCGAGTAATGCTACCTTGGAAAAGTCAGAGACGATCACGGTTTACCCGTGTTGAAGGTCACGGGTGTTACAGTTGGGAATTTGAAGAGTTCGCCTCGCGAAGATATGCTCGCCTCGCGAGAAGACCAAGAGTTGCAGACCTTTCGCATAATTCGCCTCGCGAGCAGTGCTTCGCCTCGCGAGGACTTGGATTCCAGAAACGTGTATATAAGACAGTCTTAGGCAGAACTGAAGAGTCTGGTCAGAATTAGCCAGTTTTGGCTAGTTTCTGAGCTTGTTAGTCTTTTGTTTTTCTCTTAGTTTATTGTTTTCTTTTGTAATGGAGAACTAGTCTCCTAGATTAATCTACTGGGATTGGTTTCCATTTACACTTGAGGTTCTGTATTTCCTGTTTTCACATACTTTTCTCTTTTCAATACGATGCTATATGTTTCTGTTTGTTTAATTCAGGAGTGTATAGTATTGTATTGATTCGTTTCAGTGATGCTATGTTCCTATAATTAATCGCGTTTGTTTAATTCGCGTGTGTACGTTCATGTTCGTTTAGTTCATGAGGGCTTAACCCCGTTTGTTTAATTCGGGAATAGGGACATGTATCTGTAGCAGTAGTTTCGTTTGTAAATTGTTGCTACAACCGGGAGGGGATAAGAATTTGCTTAGGACTTGGAAATTGTATGAACCTATGATAGTGGGAAATCAAGAGCAATAGATTAATCTGTTTTTGGCCATTTGATAACTTCCTTGAACTGCTTGTTTTCAATTGCTCTGTTTTTAATATTCTGTTTTCTTTGATTGCATCTCAAACCAAACCCCCCCCAAAAAAAAAACTTATTTTTGTGGAAAATAACACTTTCAGAGTCCTTGAGAGACGACATCCGAGTTGTCGCACTAAACTACAGTTTTAACCCCGCTCGTCCTTTTTGGCGCGTGCGCGACAGCGCGACCAAAAATTGGCGCCGTTGCCGGGGACTCTGAGTTGTTATTTTTCGCAATTTGTTTTATTTTATTTTCTTTTCTTTCTTTTATTTTCTGTTTTGTTTTGAATTGGTCTGGCTACTAGGTCTCATTGCCCTGAACTGTGTGATTTTGACCCGGAAATTGAAAGAACACTGCACACACTCCGTTGGGAATTTCGGGCTAGCACTAGTAGTGATTCCAATTTTAAAATTGCTTTTGAAAACATGGGAGACCAGAGGACATTAAGGCAGCTTGCTGCCCCTGATGTCAACTATAATGGATTATGTATTTCTTATCCTGGTGCTGACACTCCTTTTGAACTGAAATCTGGTTTTATTCACTTGTTGCCCAAGTTCAATGGTCTTGCAGGTGAGGATCCACACAAGCACTTGAAGGAATTCCAAGTTGTATGTTCCACAACCTCGAGAGCAGAGGGAGTCACTGAGGATAGTATCAAGCTGAAGGCTTTTCCGTTTTCACTCCAGGGAGCTGCAAAGGATTGCCTATTGTATCTTGAGCCCAACTCCATCACCACTTGGAATGATTTGAAGAGGGTGTTCCTAGAAAGGTATTTTCCTGCTTCAAGAGCTGCTTCAATAAGGAAAGAGATATGTGGCATCAGGCAAGGGAACGAGTCACTAGCCGAATACTGGGAAAGGTTCAAACATTTGGTATCTAGTTGCCCCCAGCATCAAATTTCTGAACAACTCCTGATCCAATACTTTTATGAAGGATTACTGCCAATGGATAGGAATCTGTTGGATGCTGCTAGTGAGGGAGCATTAGTTGATAAGACTCCAGCTGCTGCCAAGCAACTCATTGAGAACATGTCATTGAATTCCCAGCAGTTTTCACAAGAAGAAATTCAGTTGAGCCAAGAGGTGTGCATGAGATTCATAGTTCATCTTCCAACCAGGCCGCCCTTGAGAATAGATTGGATGAGCTGACTTCCTTTGTAAGACAATTGGCAATAGACAAGGTTCAGCCTGCAAAGTTATGTAGCATGTGCAATTCACTTGAGCACCCATTTGATCCATGCCCGATCCAGAGAGAAGAGTTTGTCAGTGAAGTACCTCAAGCTTATGCAGTGAACCCCTATAATCAAGGAAACAGTCGTAATCGGTACAACATTCCAGACCTCTCTACTAATAGGTACCATCCTAGCTGGAGAAATCACCCTAACCTGCGGTATGGGAACTCTTCCCAACAACAGCCGATGGCACCTCAGAATCATCCTCCAGTGACCACTTCTGCACCTTCTGGACCATCATTAGAAGACTTGGTAAAGCAAATGGCTGCATCTAGTGTACAGTTTCAGCAGCGGACAGATGCTAGTATTCAAGATTTGAGGACACGGATTGGACAGTTGGCCACATCCATGAATAGCATACAACAAGGTCAAGGGACAAACCAGCTGCCTGCACAGCCAGTGATAAATCCTAATGCCTCCAACCCTAATGTGAGTGCCATCTCTCTGAGATCTGGAAAGGTTGTTGAGGCCACTTCTGGAAAGGATGAAGAAACTATGAAGGCTACTCCTGAGGCTACTGTTGAGGTTACTCCTGAACCTGTGGTTGAAGTTGAAACTGAGAGAGTGTATAGACCACCCATTCCATTCCCACACAGAATTCAGAAAAATTTGAAGATTGGTGGTGAAAATAAAGAGAAGGAGATTCTTGATGTTTTCAGAAAAGTAGCTGTTAATATTCCACTGTTGGATGTGATCAAGCAAGTGCCCAGATATGCCAAATTTCTGAAGGACCTATGCACCAACAAGAGGAAGATGAAGACTAATGAGAGGGTTGACTTGGGAATGAATGTCTCAGCGCTTATCCAGTCTAAGATAGAAAGAGTTGCTTCTATAGCCCTACTCAAGCACTGCCACAAAAGTGCAAGGATCCAGGCACCTTCACTATTCCATGCACTATTGGGGACAAGAAGTTTGAGAACTGCATGTTGGACTTGGGAGCATCAATCAATGTCATGCCTACCTCCATCTTTAATAACCTTGATCTGGGGCCATTGCAGTACACAGGTCTTACCATCCAGTTGGCTAACAGGACCAGTGCCCGACCCATGGGAATGGTAGAGGATATCCTAGTGCAAGTTGATGATTTGATATTCCCTGCGGATTTCTATATCCTAGACATGGCAGGAGAGACTCAGTCCAGTAGATCACCTATAATCTTGGGGAGACCATTCATGATGACATCCAAGACCAAGATTGATATTTATTATGGGACTATGTCTATGGAGTTTGGTGGTATTGTGGCCAAATTCAAGATCTTTGATGCTATGAAGCACCCAGTAGAGGAGCACTCTGTATTCCACTTAGAGTTGCTTTCTGAGCTTATTGAGGATACTCATGATGACTTTATTTCTGATTTTCCTCTTATTTCTGGTTTTAATGATGTATATACTTGTACTAACTGCACTAACACTAACCCATGTTCTGTTTGTTCTGAGTTTTTGGATTCAACCTTGCAGGGTGAGGATGATAGTGATAGTGATAATGAGAGTGAAGCTGTCTACTCAGCAGAAGTCCTTGACCCCATGGCTACTCCCAATGCACCATCTGTTGAGCAGCCACCTTCTTTGGAACTCAAACCACTTCCTGAGAACCTGAAGTATGCCTACTTGGGGAGGAATGCAACATTGCCAGTCATCATTTCCTCCAGCCTCAACTCTGATCAGGAAGCCAAGCTTTTAGAAGTTCTGAGGAAGAACAAGAAGGCCATTAGGTGGACATTAGCTGATATTCCAGGAATTAGCCCCTCCAGATGCATGCACAGAATTTTATTGGAGGATGGGGCTAAGCCGATCAGGAGCAGGCCCAAAGGCGACTTAACCCACTAATTCTGGATGTGGTAAAGAAAGAGGTGACTAAGCTTCTACAGGTGGTATTATCTATCCCATCTCCGATAGTTCTTGGGTAAGTCCGTGTTCAAGTTGTACCAAAGAAGTCCGGTCTAACAAGTAGTTAGGAATGAGAATAATGAACTTGTGCCTACTAGAGTCCAGAATAGCTGGAGAGTTTGTATAGACTATAGGAAGCTAAACCAGGCCACCCGAAAGGATCATTTTCCTTTGCCGTTCATAGATCAGATGCTAGATCGACTGGCTGGTCAGTCCCATTATTGTTTTCTAGATGGCTTTTCCGGGTATTTCCAGATTCATATTGCCCTTGAGGATCAGGAAAAGACCACCTTCACGTGCCCCTTCGGTACGTTTGCTTATAGGAGGATGCCATTTGGCCTCTGTAATGCTCCTGGCACCTTTCAAAGATGCATGCTTAGTATTTTCTCTGATTTTATTGAAAATTGCATAGAGGTGTTTATGGATGATTTTACTGTGTATGGCTCCTCTTTTGATGCTTGTTTGCATAGTCTAAGTATAGTTCTTCAAAGATGCATTGATACTGATTTGATTCTAAATTATGAGAAATGTCATTTCATGGTAGAACAGGTATTAGGTCATGTAATTTCCAAAGAGGGTATTTCTGTGGATCCTGCAAAAATAAATGTGATTGCTTCATTGCCTTACCCATCTTGCGTACGCGAGATCCGTTCCTTTCTTGGACATGCAGGTTTCTACAGGCGCTTTATAAAGGACTTCAGCAAGATAGCACTGCCATTGTCAAATCTTCTGAAAAATGATACCCTGTTCCAGTTTGATGAAAAGTGCAAAGAGTCATTTGACTATCTGAAGAAAGCGTTGACTTCTACCCCTGTCATCCAGCCCCCAGACTGGACACTCCCGTTTGAACTGATGTGTGATGCTTCAAATTTTGCTGTGGGGGCAGTTCTGGCACAAAGGGTGGGCAAGGTTGCCCATGTAATTCACTATGCTTCTAGGACCTTAGATGCTGCTCAGGCAAATTACACCACCACTGAGAAAGAACTGCTACCTATTGTATTTGCACTTGATAAGTTTAGGTCTTATTTGCTAGGTTCTAGGGTGACTGTTTTTACTGACCATGCAGCTTTGAAATATCTGTTGAAAAAGCCAGAAGCTAAGCCAAGACTGATCAGGTGGATGCTTTTGCTCCAGGAATTCAATGTTGAGATAAAGGATAAAAGTGGAGCTGAAAATTTGGTAGCAGATCATTTGAGCCGGATAGCAAGGGATGAGGATACTTTTCCCATCCAAGATGATTTTCCTGATGAGAGATCACATCATCTGTATGGGGTAACCCCCTGGTTTGCTGACATTGTAAATTTTCTAGTTGCTGGTGTTGTTCCTGCAGGTACAAGTAGACATAAGTTCCACAAGCTGAAGAGCGATGCAAAGTACTATGTGTGGGATGACCCCTATCTGTGGAAGTTTTGTAGTGACCAGGTTATTCGGAGGTGTGTTCCCGAGCATGAGACAGAGTCCATCCTGCATTTCTCACATGCCTCTCCAGTTGGAGGACACTTTGGACCTCATAGGACAGCAAGAAAAGTCCTGGACTCCGGGTTCTACCGGCCCACAATTTTCAGGGATTCATATGAGGTATACAAGAATTGTAAAGAATGTCAAATAACAGGTCCTGCAATCACTCGTAGGAGTGAGATGCCTCAGCAGCCAATGCTTTATTGTGAGATCTTTGATGTGTGGGGGATGGACTTCATAGGTCCCTTCCCTCCGTCTTTTGGTTTTGTATATATTTTGTTGGCTGTAGATTATGTTTCAAAGTGGGTGGAAGCAATCCCCACTAGGACTAACGATGCTCAGATTGTTTCAAAATTTGTTAGGTCCAACATTTTTTGCAGGTTTGGCATACCCAAGGCAATCATCAGTGACCAGGGCACACATTTTTGCAACAGAACCATGGAGGCCTTACTCAGAAAATATGGGGTTGTACATAGAGTGTCTCATCGCTTACCCTCCCCAAACCAATGGCCAGGCAGAAATATCAAACAGGGAGATTAAGCAAATTCTAGAGAAGATGGTGCAGCCAAACAGAAGGGAATGGAGCCGCCGTCTGGAAGACGCACTGTGGGCCCAGAGGACTGCTTTTAAGACACCTATAGGAATGTCCCCCTTCCGGCTTGTATTTGGCAAGGCATGCCACCTCCCGGTGGAAGTTGAGCATAGAGCATATTGGGCAGTAAAGTGTTGCAACATGGACATGAAGAAATCTGGTGTTGAAAGAAAACTGCAGTTCAAGAACTTGAGGAGCTTAGGCTTGAAGCCTATGAAAGCTCCAGGATGTATAAAGAGAAAACAAAAATTTTTCATGATAGAATGATTGTTAGGAAAGCATTTTTTGTGGGTCAGAAAGTCTTATTGTTTAATTCCCGCCTGAAATTGATGGCTGGGAAACTTAGGTCCAGGTGGATAGGACCATTTGTGGTTACTAATGTGTTTCCATATGGTGCAGTAGAGATCAAGGATGCAGGTACCAACAAAACCTTCAAGGTTAATGGACAAAGGTTGAAGCCATTCCATGGTGTGGATGCTGCTGACCCTGCGGATGCTAATGTTGAGGAGCTATCTTTGGATGCTCCAACCTACACTGATACTTGATCAGGGAGTTTCTTTTCCTTTTCCCCTCACTCTGATTGTATAATTCTGTTGTTCATTGGGGACAATGCATGTTTTAAGTGTGGGGGAGGGAACTAGTTGTAGTTTTTCTTTTCTTTGAATAAAGCTTGCACAGATTTCTTTGAATAAAGCTCCTGAATAATTTGAGAAGCTTAGGAGCATTTGTGTGTTGAGTCTTTTGTTGGCAAGTTTGCTAGATTTTGACTGATGTTGCACAGATTGCTTGCATGATTGATATGTGATGATTCCCCCTAAGCTGAAAAATTTTTGTTTTTGAAAAGTGATTCCCATGTGAAATTGAAAACTGAACTTTGAGATTTTGTTATGATGGCATGATGAATGATAAGTTTGGGGTGATAGGGAGCACACACTAGGGATAGAATCTCTTTCAAACAATTTGCATGAATGTCCAGGTGAGGTTTTGAGCCTCCAACATGTTTTTGACTGTGTGAAAATCACTTTCAAGTTGCACTTCCCTGGATTTGATTGAATCTCTTTTTGGTTTGCATGATTATATGTGTGTAGCAAATGATTTAGGCATTTTCTTTGTAAATAGCTACTTGGCCTGAATAAACCAATTCCTAATGCATGTTCCCTAGTTAGCCCCTTTGAGCCTGATTAGCCTATTGTTAATTCTTGATAACCTAATGTTATAAGCCCAAAAATCTGGAAAACCATGTTAACCCGATCTTAGGATTAGGAGAGCATGTAATCTTAGAATGGATGCAAGAAACTAAGTTTGGGGTGGCTGCAAGGTGTAATATGTTGTTGGGATTGAGAAGAAAAAAAAAAGAAAAAAAAGTTGGAGCCAAAGGCTTGTGAAAGAAAAAGTGTACAAATGTTGAAAAAAAAAAAAGAAGAAAAAAAATATATAAAAAAATATAAAAATACAAAAATGCCAAAAAGAAATAAAAAGGGCTGTAGCCACCCAGAAGTGTAAAGAAAAAAAAATAAAGAAAGGAACTTGAGCGAATTTCAAAGTGTAAATATAGTTCATGCTCTCTTAGTTCCTAGGGTCTTCAGCCTAGTTTCCTTTGTATATCCTACCCTTAGCCAGGCCCCATTACAACCCATAAAAGACCTTCTGATGTTGCTTGCATGTTTTCTGTGGGAGCCATTTTGAGATGAAAAGCAAATTTTTGGGAAGTGTCCTTGAAAAGTGAAACTGAGTGCAAGTTGTTAGCCTGACACAAACTGAGTGATTGAGTGATATACTAAATGCCCTTGTGAGGAAGGCAGTTGTTTGAAGTTGGTGATCTCCCTCTTGTGTGTGACTTAGATCCCTTGCTTAGATTTCTGATTGTTTTCATGATGAAACTCTCAAATGTTTAGAATAAATGAATGTGGGGATTGCTCTGTTTGAAAAGGGGGAAACAATGAAGAAAAATTGTTTTTGATGTATTGCTTGAATGTGTGCAATGTTGATTGAATCTTTTAAGCTTGCCAGGTCTTGAGTCTTTTTAAGTTTTTAAGTTTTAGTTTGCTTGGGGACAAGCAAAGTTTAAGTTTGGGGTATTTTGATGAGCCTCTGTTTGACTGGTTTTATAACCAGTAAAGACCTTGGCTTTGTGCTAATTTTATATCATTTTCACCAAAATTAGACTTGATTCTCCTTAAGTAATATTTTGAGTCTGTAAATTGTTTTTAAGTTAATTTAGTTGATTTAGAGTGAATAAAGTATTTACTTTTATTTTCTATTTTCAGGTTAATAAAAAAGAATAAATCTGGAGCTTTCGCCCCGCGAACCAGAAGGTGACTGTTCCTGAAAATTGCAAAACTTTCTGTCTCGCCCCGCGAAGACTGGACTCGCCTCATGAGTAATGCTACCTTGGAAAAGTCAGAGACGATCACGGTTTACCCGTGTTGAAGGTCACGGGTGTTACAGTTGGGAATTTGAAGAGTTCGCCTCACGAAGATATGCTCGCCTCGCGAGAAGACCAAGAGTTGCAGACCTTTCGCATAATTCGCCTCGCGAGCAGTGCTTCGCCTCGCGAGGACTTGGATTCCAGAAACGTGTATATAAGACAGTCTTAGGCAGAACTGAAGAGTCTGGTCAGAATTAGCCAGTTTTGGCTAGTTTCTGAGCTTGTTAGTCTTTTGTTTTTCTCTTAGTTTATTGTTTTCTTTTGTAATGGAGAACTAGTCTCCTAGATTAATCTACTGGAATTGGTTTCCATTTACACTTGAGGTTCTGTATTTCCTGTTTTCACATACTTTTCTCTTTTCAATACGATGCTATATGTTTCTGTTTGTTTAATTCAGGAGTGTATAGTATTGTATTGATTCGTTTCAGTGATGCTATGTTCCTATAATTAATCGCGTTTGTTTAATTCGCGTGTGTACGTTCATGTTCGTTTAGTTCATGAGGGCTTAACCCCGTTTGTTTAATTCGGGAACAGGGACATGTATCTGTAGCAGTAGTTTCGTTTGTAAATTGTTGCTACAACCGGGAGGGGATAAGAATTTGCTTAGGGCTTGGAAATTGTATGAACCTATGATAGTGGGAAATCAAGAGCAATAGATTAATCTGTTTTTGGCCATTTGATAACTTCCTTGAACTGCTTGTTTTCAATTGCTCTGTTTTAAATATTCTGTTTTGTTTGATTGCATCTCAAACCAAACCCCCCCCCCCCCCCCCAAAAAAAAACTTATTTTTGTGGAAAATAACACTTTCAGAGTCCTTGAGAGACGACATCCGAGTTGTCGCACTAAACTACAGTTTTAACCCCGCTCGTCCTTTTTGGCGCGTGCGCGACAGCACGACCACGAAGTCCAAGTGTACATGATGTTGTCTTCCCTGGAATTAGAGAGTCCTCCTGATGTCGGAAGTGTGCATTGTACGGGAATTTCCAGAAGTGTTCCTGGGGGATGTTTATAACTTACCCCCTGAGAGAGATGTTGAGTTCACCATAGATTTAGTACCTGGAACCGGGCCTATTTCCATAGCGCCCTATAGAATGTCTCCTCTAGATCTAGCTAAGTTGAAGGAACGGTTAGAGGATTTGATCCAGAAGTAGTTTATTAGGCCTAGCGTATCCCCTTGGGGTGCGCCAGTGTTGCTAGTAAAGAAGAATGATGGCAGTATAAGGTTGTGTGTCGACTATCGACAACTCAACAAGGTGATCATTAAGAATCAGTATCCCCTCCCTAGGATTGATTATCTTATGGACCATTTGATAGGCGACTGGTTCTTCTCAAAGATATATTTGAGGTCAGGGTACCATCAGATTCGAGTTAAGTCTGAGGACATCCCGAAGATAGCATTTAGGACGCATTATGGTCACTATGAGTACTTGGTTATGCCCTTTGGTGTGACCAATGCTCCTGTTGTGTTCATGGACTACATGAACAAGACCTTTCACCCTTATTTGGATAAGTTTGTGGTAGTTTTCACAGATGACATCTTAGTGTACTCCAAGACCAAGGAGGAACATGAATGTGAACGCCTAATTTTGTCCGGGTATTTTTTTCTCTTAATTAATATTTTTGAAAACAAAAATAAAAAATATAAAAATGAAAAAAACTAAAAATGTTTTTGATAGAATTAGATGTAGCTCAATTTTATTTTGTTGTTGCAAGCCCATTATCCAAATGATCCAAATTAAAAAAAATAAAAATAAAAACAAAACAAAACTGAAGATGCTTTCTATTTTATAAAATAAAAATAAATTTCTTTAAGGAATGAATCAGCTTTGTTTTGTTTCCCCATTTTTGTTTTCTTGTGCTTTTTTCCATAAATGGTGGTGTACCACCTCTGCCCCTTGTACCAACCCAACAGAGTAGAGGGAGCACCACACCAGCTGCACAAATCCTCAGACCTTGCCTCTCAACAGAGCAATAACAAATTTTGGCAATATCTCACAGTGATCCCAACATATATACACTGCTGCTACCGTAGTAAAGGGGAGAAAAAACGGAAAATACTTAGGGGAAAGCTTGAGAAGAGTTTCTCAGACTATTTTTATATCACATCTTCTCTCATTTCCTTCATCCTTCCATTTTCATCCCATCCCACCATGGCAGCCACCACCATTACACTGTTCGACCAGTTTTTTCAGTAATATCAAACCTCTCCAAACCATTTTTATTCCTCCCACAACCCATCACCATCATCTCAGAAAAACCAAAATAAAAATAAAAATAAAATAAAAAACCACACTCACAGAGACGAATCTGAAGAGGTGTTCTCCTCCGCCATCTCTGCCACGCTCCACTGGGAAGACCACCACAACGCCGTCGCTGCTCTGCCAAGCGTCGTCCGGCCACCCACCGCCATAAGTCCCTACCCACGCCGCCGTCATGCGACACCACCACGACTTCGTCGCGAACCCCGACCCACCACGTGTAGAACTGCTGTCGTTCTCGCAAGGAGCTCTATCCAGTTCGACGTTCACGTCGCCACGCCTCTCTCCCAGTAGCCGCCGCGCGAGCCAACAGAAGCTACCCTGTCTGCCTGGTTGGTAACGCTAAGCAGAAGCTTCTCTGTTGTTATGTTTTATTTTTATTTATTTCCCTTTTAGGTTTTTTTTTCTATATGTTGGATTTGGGCCTCTAGGTGTTTGGGTTTATGATATGTGTGTGGTTGTGATTTGGGTTTATGATATAAAAATCAAACCTTTTATAAAGAAATAAAAAATCTTTTTTCAAAAAATCAAACCTTTTATAAAAAATAATAAAAATCTTTTTTTTCAAAAAAAAAGAATCAACCAACAAATCAAGCCTTTTTCAAAAGAACTATGTGGCTTTGAGTTTCCCATCGCACCCGGGAATACGTAGGAGCAAGATAAATCATCTTGTCAAGCCAAAACTAAATTTTCCCCCTTTTTTGTGTCTCTTTTTATGTTAAAATAATTAAACTTGTCTATTTTTAGGGATGCTCTATGGACACGGTGCCATGTTCAGTCCCTTAGATTTGAGGTTGCCCTGTGGACTCATGTGCCATGTTCAACCTCATTTAGGTTCTATAAACAATAATTTAAAAAAATGCAAAAAAAAACAATAAAATACAAAATATCAAAAATAAATAAATAATTAAACTCGTCTATTTTTAGGGATTCTCTATGGACATGGTGTCTTGTTCAGTCCCTTAGATTTGAGTTTGCCTTGTGGACTCGTGTGCCATGTTCAACCTCATTTAGTTTTTATAAACAATAAATTTAAAAATGTAAAAATTAATAAAAATTTAAAATAATTCTTTCTTTAAATATTTTTGGGTAAAATAAATATTTAAAAGTTGTTAAATTTTTTGCACAATTAACTTGAGGTACCGTTTTTTAAACAGGCGATGTGGGGTGCTAACACCTTCCCTACTCGTAACCGACTCCCAGACTCATCTCCCTCTCTTTTTTTCAGACCAATTTACCTTTAAATAATTGGGTTTTCTAAGATTTTCCCAATAAAAAATTTTAGTGGCGACTCCTCTGTTTTTATTTCTCTTTTCGCGGCTCCTGGACGGGACGGTCACGACAGCTGGCGACTCCACTGGGGAATTTTTGAGAGTCAGGCCTATCATAGTGGGTTGTGCAAATTGTTTTTTTTTTATATCTTTGAAAATATTTGTTTTACCCCTTTTTTTTGTTTTTGTTTTATTTCTTTTTCTTATGCTTTCATAACTGCTTTTGTATATTCTTGCAACCTTAGGGTAGAGAACTATTGTGTTTGTGTTGTTTGTTCCTTTTGTAGGTTTGGTGTAGTTTTATTTTAGTAGGTTTTTGTGAAGGTTTGTGTGCTCCCATCACAAACATCACTATCACATATTGCAAACACTTTTGGCTCTATACCCGAGCTTGCTCAAAACTCAAGGATTAGGCGGTGTCTCGACATTGTCATTGAAGAGGTCTTGTACCTCCCTGATATTTGTTGATTCACCACTCAGGTTGTACCCAATATCATGGGATGGTCATATCGAGAGGGTTTATCCCTACTTGTGACTAGATTCATGAATCCGATCCTTATCTTTCGGGATAGGGCAATCTGGGAACCATGGCTTTTAGAAGTCTAGACCCTACCTGATTTTCACTGATAGAGCAAACTTAGTAGCCAACCTATTTAGAGTCATTACCTCAGGTTTATCCAACCCTAAGTTTTACCTAATTTAGGACAAAGGGAGCATACTCTTTCTCTCTCTCCATTTTTCCTGGCATCATAAACATCGATTGCCATGCACATACATATTTACTATGAAGTTTTCTAAAAAAAAAAAAAGGGCGACACATCGTCGCTCCAAGCCCGAATGACATGTTCGAATATTATTGCACTTCTAATAAGCGGCATGTCATAGTGAAGGTTGTGCATTGACAGCATACTCGACATAGGGTTCCCAACCCTACCGGGGCTCATGCAACATGAAGCATGTAGGGCTTTTTTTTGTTTCATTTCTAATTTTTTTCTTTATTTGTGTTTCTTGACAGGAAGACCTTAGTATTAATCTTATAGCAAAGAATGGAAGGACCTAGTATCGGAAAGAGTACTAGCAATGCAAGCAGTTCCAAAAAGAGCATCAAGATCGACGTGACACTCAATGATGTTCAGAGCTTATGGGAAATTAGTCAACAAATGTCAGAAAAGGCATGTTCAAACTTTAACAACAAGTACGGGAGGATACTAGATCTGTTACGTATTCCTGTGGATACCTCCGCTCTGAGTGCATTTTCTCAGTATTGGAACTCAACTTTGAGATGTTTTGAATTGCTTGACCTAGATATAACTCCGACCATAGAGGAGTATGCTTACATACTGAGATTGCCTATCCAAAAGGGATCGCGTGTCTATTTGTATTATGGAAAATATGTGGCAGATGGGAAGATAGCAAGTCTATTGGAGCTTAAACCGGAACAATTGGATAAAGTGGAAAAAGGAAACACTACTGGCTTGAAGAGGTGATTCTTGGAAGGCTATCTTAGGGAGTTGGCCCAACAACAACAATGGGTTACTTTTAATAGATTGTTGGCTCTCCTTATCTACGGACTGGTGCTTTTTCCCTTTATTCCGGATGTGATTGATCGATCAGCTATGGACGTCTTCTAC
The DNA here is from genome assembly GCA_030762895.1 of Sophora flavescens. Lineage (NCBI taxonomy): Eukaryota > Viridiplantae > Streptophyta > Magnoliopsida > Fabales > Fabaceae > Sophora > Sophora flavescens. Next base: position 131,260,111 of record CM061065.1, read on the forward strand.
AGAGTTGAGGAATATGGGGTGAATTTAGTCCCTGCTATCATAGCTGAAACTTTTCTCTCACTACAAGTTTGTCATCAGAATCAACAAGGAAAGTTGCGATGTTGTGCACCAATGTTATATGTTTGGATTATGACTCACTTGTATGCTGGTAACAAAATTGATAGAACAGATGATCCATTAAAAGGATTCATTCGCATGCCGCTACAGTCATGTAAGCTATATGAATGGAAACAAGAGTTTGATCAGGTCGACTCATGTTCATTTAGATGGATGTGCCCATGGTACAATGGAGATTCAGTTATATTCAGTTGTGGAAGTTTCCCGAATGTCCCATTGATAGGACCCAGAGGATGTGTGTCATATTCACCAGCTTTAGTAATGTGCCAACTTAGATGGACACAAGATGAACCCCCAGAAGAGTTGCTTGGTGGAGTATCTTTCCTATATCAAGAATGTGAAAGCATCAAGAACCAGACAATGGCAGTAAGGTCAGCATGGGACAATATTCATACAAAAGGACGTGATGAGTTGGGAAGGCGGATAATAGCTCTAACAAAAAGATATGAAGCATGGAGAGAAGCAAGAAGAGGTTGTCCTTCAAAGCTTGAACCCCCTCCCATACTGAAAGCAATCCTCTTACAGAAGACCAAATGCTGAAAAAAATTGAAGTTCTAAAAGCTTAGATGGGGGTTTTGGATGAAAAGAACCAAGTTGCAGAAATAACTATTGTCAAACTCCAAAGCCAGGTACAAAAGCTGAATTTACAAATCGAAAATTTAAGAGATGAATGTTCCGATTCCTACGAAGCCCCAAGTCGCATTAAAAAGGCAAGAAAGGAAAAATAAGCAGGGATTCAAGAGTTGCAAGCAAAGGTGGAATGTCAGGAAAATACGCTAGTCAGAATTCTGAAGAAGAAAGAGGAGCTTGAGTGGGACATAGGGATTCATGTCGAAACAATACAGATACTAAAGGAGAAATTTGAATCTCTACAAGAATTCTTGGCCCAAACCAAGATTTACTCTGATCGAGGATGGAACGAAGCTGCCAATTATCACGAATTATTATAGGAAACTAATGCGAGGGAAAATTGGCTCAAGACCAAAATACAAGAAACTGAAAGAGGAGAAGCTCAACGTCTTGCAGAATGGGTAAAGGGGTGGAAATTGGTTGTGAGGGATGTAATGTATGAAAGGGAAGCATGGAGAAGAAAATATGAAGACATGATTGGTAAACTTCAATATCATACTTCCCAGTTGATGGAGCGATTTGAAGAAGTATCAATTCGGGTTTACAAGAATCCTTTCCTCCATATACCACCAGAGGTGACTGAGTTCTTTAAGTATTTTGGGAAGCTTGCAAAGGGATTCAGGAAAAAGAAGATGAAGCTCTTAACATAGTATTTCGCAGTCCCCAAAGACGGATTTAGAAATATGAAAACTTTCGATGTATTGTTTTTTTATTCGACCAAAGACTCATGTTTGTATCGCAATATTCATATAATGAAATGGAAGTTTTCATCAATGTTTGTGGAATTTTTTTTTCCAGATGATATCTATCGAGGAGTGAATTCTCCATTTGATACTTCATCAACTATATTTTTACCCTAAAAACGACCTGTTTTCTACATAAAATATGAGTGTCATTAAAACAATAACATTGCTAGTACAGATGTGGTCTATCGAGGAGTGGATTCTCCCTTGGACTTGGCATCAACTGCAATCAAGCTAGAGGGAATTATACCACTAGATTTGATTACAAGATGAGTATTCTTGCTATAAGTGTATGCGACGGTCTTCCTATCAAAGTTGGTGTTTAATTGGTTTTTTCTTATTGCTTTTGATTTTATTCATTTATTATTTCTTTTATTAAATAAAACAGTGTGGGTTTTTGAACAATTGCTCCAAGACACCCTTATCGCACTCGGTCACAGACAAGAGCCATGGCGGATGAACTAGAAGAAGTCCAAGAGATCAGGGATGAAGTCGGTCAATTCAAGGATCAGATGACTAAGATGATGGAGATCCTACAAGGAATACAGAAGGAAAAGAACACAGAGGAGAACCCTCCAGCCTCGAACGAAGGACATTTGGTTGTGAATCAAATGAGTATGCCATTAATATGGTTGCTGAATCTACAATTTCCCCAACCCCAATTAAGATAACCCCTTTTACTGTTGTGGTTAATCCTCAACTAGTTCCTGACCATGTCACTCCGAAACTAGTGGAGATATACTATACTGAGAAGAAACCTTTGCCGATTCCAAGTGGGCCAACACCAATCGCCATCCGAGTTCCAAGTCCTTTCCCTTACAAGGACACCAAAGCGGTACCATGGAAATATGAGATGCAGGTTCAACCCAATCCTTCCGAAGGGACTACTGTTGTTACCAACATTTCAGGAATTGGTGGAATGATTAGGAGTGGTCGCGTTTACACTCCAGAGGTATTACTAAGGGAGGAAACAGAAAAGGAAGGAAAGGATCGCAAGGGGAAAGAGAAGGTGGAAGGAATTCTAGATGACAAGGAAGCAAACGGGGGTGAGAATAAAAAGGAGGTATCTGATGAAGAAGTCGTCGAATTCTTGAAGTTCATCAAGCGGAGTGAATACAGGGTTGTGGATCAGTTAAATCGAACTCCGGCTCGGATATCTCTTTTGTCTCTATTAATGAACTCTAAGCCACACATGAAAGTACCGATGAAGGTGTTGAATCAAGCTCATGTCTCTCATGACATCACAGTTGACAAGCTCGATAACATCGTGGGTAACATCGTTGCAGATAATTATGTCACTTTCACTGATGATGAAATTACAGCTGAAGGAATAGGGCAAACCAAGGCGTTACACATTTCTGTGAAGTGTCGAGATCATGTCATGGCTAGGGTCCTCATTAACAATAGCTCTTATTTGAATGTAATGCCAAAGTCAACACTGGCAAAGTTGCCTTTCGATGGAACTCATATAAAGCCAAATACAATGATTGTAAAGGCTTTTGATGGTACACGGAGGGAAGTCACGGGGGAAATTGAATTTCCCATTCAGGTTGGTCCTTGCACCTTCGAGGTACTCTTACAAGTAATGGACATTACACCAACGTACAATTGTCTCCTAGGACGACCATGGATCCATTCTTCTGGAGTTGTACCTTCCACATTACACCAGAAAGTGAAGTTCATTGTTGATAGTAAGTTAATAATTGTTTATGGAGAGGAAGATATGTTAGTGAATAAGCTATCAACGACCCCTTACATTGAAGCTGTCGAAGAAGCTCTCGCGACCGCTTTCCAATCACTTGAGATTGCCAATGTTACTTATGTTGGGGATGGTTCTCCACTCTTGAAACCTCAGTCATCTAAAGCATCCATTATGATGGACAAGATTATGCTCGAGGGAGGGTACCGACCTGGAAACGGTTTGGGGAAGAACAAGCAAGGTGTCTCTGACATCCTCACGCTCACTGAAAACAAGGACAGGTTTGGGTTGGGATACAAACCCACTAAGGCCGACAAGATGAGGGTTACAGAAGAGAAGAAAAGAAAGACGTTGGCTCGGCTGGAAAATCGTGAATATGAGGCTGAAAGGGTTCCCATCTGTGACATTCGACAAAGCTTCCGGAGTGCAGGGTTCGTGTTCCTGAACCAAGCAACAGCTGTTGAAGATGATTGTTGACGCGTTGTCCCACGCGCGTCAAAAAGAATAGTGGTTTGTAAAAAGTGTAGTCAAGGTGTGACAACCCGAGTATCGTATCACAAGGACTCTCGTAATGTTATTATCACAGAAAATCAGTTTTTGGGGGGGTTTGGTTTGAAAGTCAATTGAGAAAAACAGAACAGAAACAGAGGAATAAAAATGATTATCAAATAAGGCGAAGACGATCAATCTGCCGTTCGGTTTCCCACTATCATCGGTTCATGTAATTCCATGCCCTAAGCGGATTCTAATCCCTTTCCGATTGTAGCATCAATTAACAAGCGAAATCGATGCTACACGATATATGTTCCTAATTCCCGAATTAAGCAAACGGGGTGAATCACTCGTGAATTAAGCAAACACGATTGAACGCACGCGAATTAAGCAAACGCGATTGAGTTTAGGAACATAAAATCATCGAAAATAAATCAACACTAATTCGATACAAACTGAATTAAGCAAACAGAGAATAAAGAATAGTATTGAAGGAGAGAAGGAAATTCAATCGGGAATTACGAGACCTCAAGTGTCGGCGGAAGCCGATTACAGCAGATTAATCTAGGGAGATTAGTTCTCCATTACAAATATGACAAAAACTAAGAGTATATGATGTAAACTGTGAAAATTGGATCCTTTTTCTGTCTGCTGCACTTCTGTTTTATAGGGTGACCGCGTGTCACAGTCATGATGGCCGTCACGGCCAGGCCGTGACCGCTTCTGTCAAGGGCGCCAGTTCAAATTCTTGTCTGTCACGACCGTGATGCCTATCACGGCCAGGCCGTGATCCTTTCTGACTTTGGGTACTGATTTGTCACGGTCGTGACTTCCATCACGGCTAGGCCGTGATCACTTCTGTTCTTCATTGTATTCCCATCACGCCCGTGATGGTCATCACGGCTAGGCCGTGATCCTCTCTGATCTCTCTGGTCTTCTCATCACGGCCGTGACCATTGTCACGGCTAGGCTGTGATGGTTTCTGACTTTCATGGGTAGCTCATCACGGCCATGATGACTTCTGCTCCTAAGTTCTCTTCCCTTCTTGCTCTCCTTATTAGCCTGAAACATGAAATAGCAATAAGTGATTTATTTGACTCAAAACTGGCTAAATTATCCTAAAACTACTCAAGGGACTCAAAACCTTGCTTGAGGACAATCAAGTCTAATTTGGGCGAAAATGAGATACAATTAACACAAAACCACGGTCATACTAGTCATAAAACTAGATGAGCCAGAGGCTGATCAATTATCCCATTGATCATGGTGTCAATCTGGTGTAACCATGCCCTCCGGATATAGATCTCAACAATTGGGAGATCATTGAGTTTCCCAAGACCATAGAGTCTTTTTCAAAGTAATTCTATAATGCTTATCCTTTAGCTCTGCCCAAGGCTTTAGGAATTTGGTTGTAATGGGCTTACTTGTTTTCGTTCCAGTATGACTTATCAATAAATGCATGCATTCAGTATCTCTGTGTTTGTTATCTCTTTTTTTTTTACTTTCGCCTTTACCCACTATTTTCCCACCAATAAATGAAGTCTTTTGCATTATTTTTGGCTTTAACCTTTATTCATTTATCTTTCCCTGATAACTGTCAAAATGCAGATCTAAAAGTGACTCTCTTGAAAATGACAGTGTTAGTAACTCAACGTACAATTTTGACTATCACATTGATCATACTGACGAGGTTGTTGTTGATGACGGGGAAGTCCCTCCGAACTATTGAGGTTGGTAGAACAAGAAGCCAGGGAAATTCGGCCCCATGAAGAGCCAAGTGAACTAATCAATTTGGGAACCAAAGATGATAAAAAAGAGGTCAAGATTGGCCTTTCCCTAAAAGAAAAGGAGCGAAGCAGGTTGATCAGGTTGTTGATGGATTATAAAAATGTTTTCGCATAGTCATACCAAGACATGCCAGGGTTAGACCCCGGTGTAGCAGAACACAAATTGCCATTAAAGCCGGAGTGTCCTCCAGTAAAGCAGAAGCTACAAATGATGAAAGCAGAAATGTCTCTAAAGATCAAGGAGGAGGTCAAGAAACAACTGGATGCAGGTTTCCTAGAAGTTGTAAAGTACCCTCAATGGGTAGCTAACATCGTTCCTGTTCCCAAGAAAGATGGAAAGGTTCGAATGTGTGTTGACTATCGAGATATGAACAGAGCTAGCCCAAAAGATGACTTTCCTCTGCCTCACATTGATGTTCTTGTAGATAATACTGCTTAACATGCATTATTCTCTTTCATGGACGGATTCTCGGGATATAATCAGATCAAGATGGCACTTGAAGATATGGAGAAAACTACATTTGTCACTTTATGGGAAACCTTTTGCTACAAGGTTATGCCCTTTGACTTGAAAAATGTTGGGGAAACATATCAGCGGGCTATGGTGGTTTTATTCCATGACATGATGCATAAGGAGATAGAAGTTTATGTAGATGACATGATCGCCAAGTCCAGATTCGAAGATGACCATGTTGATATTCCGCGGAAACTTTTTTGAGCAGTTAAGAAAGTTTAAGCTCCGATTGAATCCAGTCAAATGCACTTTTAGAGTGAATCAGGCAAGCTTCTGGTGTTCATTGTTAGTCAAAGAGGAATAGAGGTTGATCCTGAAAAGGTTCAAGCGATCATCTATATGCCAACACCTCGAACGGAGAAGGAAGTTCATGGGTTTCTAGGAAGATTGAACTACATTGACCGATTCATCTCCCAACTAACCGCGACATGTGAACCAATCTTTAAATTGCTGCGCAAAAATCAGGTTGTAACATGGAATGAAGATTGTCAAAAAGCCTTTGAGAAGATCAAACAATACTTACAAGAGCCTCCCGTCTTGGTTCCCCCAGTGCCGGGAAGACCTTTCATCATGTTTTTGACTGTGTTAGATGAATCTATGGGTTGCGTACTGGGGCAACATGATGAGTCAGGAAGGAAGGAACATGCCATCTATTATCTAAGTAAGAAATTCACCAGTTGCGAAGCCAACTACTCACCGCTAGAACGCACTTGCTGTGCTTTGGCTTGGGCGGCTCGCCGTTTGAGGCATTACATGTTGTGTTACACTACCTGGTTGGTGTCCAAAATGGGTCCGATCAAGTATAACTTTGATAAGCCTGCTCTGACTGGAAGAATTGCTTGGTGGCAGGTCCTGCTATCAGAATATGACATTGTCTATATCACCCGAAAAGCAATAAAAGGGAGTGCTCTTGCAGAATATCTAGCCAATCAGCCAGTAGAAGATTATGGATCGATGCAATGTGATTTCCCAGATGAAGATATAATGGTTTTGTTTGATCGCGAGCAATCACCAAAAAAAGAAAAGTGGACTTTGTTATTTGATGGAGCTTCTAATGCATTGGGACATGGAATTGGGGTAATACTAATCTCACCGTAAAATGATTATTTCCCTATCACTGCAAGGCTTTGCTTTGATTCTACAAACAATATAACTGAATTTGAAGCTTGTGCGCTCGGGATCCTGACAGCGATAGAATCAAAGGCAAGGATACTGGAGGTATATGGGGACTCTACATTAGTCATCCACTAGCTAAGAGGGGAATGGGAAACCCCAGATGCCAAGTTAATCCCGTACCATGACTACATCAAAGGTTCGAATAAGCAGTTTGATGAAGTCACATTTCATCATATTCCTCGAGAAGATAACCAATTAGCTGACGCGCTATCTACCTTGTCCTCGATGTTCAAAGTAAGTGACGAGAGGAACCTACCACTCATCAAAATGGAAAGTCGTGATCATCCTGCATATTGTCAAGTGATAGAGGAAGAGTCTGATAAAAAACCGTGGTACCATGACATCAAATGCTTCATCCAAAGAATGGAATACCCTCCGGGCACTTCAGAAAATGACAAAAGAACTCTAAGAATACTTGCAATGGGTTTCTATTTAGATGGAGGTATTCTTTACAAAAGAAATCATGACATGGTGTTGTTGAGGTGCGTTGATGCAAAAAAAGCTAAACAGATAATTGAGGAGGTACATGAAGGATCTTTTGGAACACACGCGAGTGGTCATGCAATGGCCAGGGAAATCTTGAGGGTTGGCCAATACGAGTTGACAATGGAAGCAGATTGCTTTAATTATGCGAAGAGGTGCCATAAGTGTCAAATATATGCTGATAAGGTTCATGCACCGCCAGCTCCCTTGAATGTCATGTCAGCACCCTGGTCGTTCTCAATGTGGGGAATGGATGTGATCGGGCCAATCGAACCAAAAGCCTTAAATGGGCATCGCTTCATTCTTGTTGCCATTGATTATTTCACAAAGTGGGTTGAGACTGCATCATATGCCAACGTGACCAGAAATGTCGTGATCAAATTTGTAAAATGATAATTAATTTGTCGTTATGGGTTGCCGAGTGAGATTATCACTGATAATGCGACCAACTTGAACAACACGATGATGAAGGAGATGTGCGAAAACTTCAAGATAAAGCATCACAATTCCTCCTCATGCTTCCCTAAGATGAACGGAGCAGTTGAGGCCGCTAATAAAAATATCAAGAAGATTGTCCAAAAGATGGTGGTGACGTATAAGGATTGGCACGAGATGTTACCTTTTGCTTTACACGGCTATCGTACCTCTATTCGCACCTCAATGTGGGCAACGCCATATTCTTTAGTTTATGGGATAGAGGCAATGCTCCCGATTGAAGTAGAGATCCCATCATTAAGAGTACTGAGAGAAGCAAAACTGGAAGAAGCTGAGTGGGTCCAGGATCGACTAGACCAATTGAACCTCATTGAAGAGAAGAGATTGAGGGCATTGTGTCACGATCAATTGTACCAGAGAAGGTTGATGAGAGCTTATGAGAAGAAGGTACGCCCGCAATAGTTTCGGGAGGGTGACCTGGTGCTTAACAAGATTCTACCAATCCAAAAGGATCACCGAGGGAAGTGGACTCCGAACTACGAAGGACCTTACGTCGTGAAAAAGGCCTTCTTGGGAGGAGCTTTAATTCTCACCAGAATGGATGGGGAAGATCTTCCACTCCCTGTAAACTCAAATGCAGTCAAAAAGTATTATGATTGAACGCACTTCCCAAGAAGAAGAAGAAGAAAAGGAAAGAAAAGGTGAAAAATGAAAGGAAAAAAAAAGCTCGCTTGACTGAAAATCTGAAAAAGACAGTCTGGGTAAAATTTAGAGCAACCCGCTAGACTGAAAACCTGAAAAGGTGGTCTAGGCAAAAGTTAGGGTTCAAAAAATAAATAAATAAAAATAAATCACAACGGAAGTGTCGTCAAGCAGTGAACTGGGGCAGTCAGTAGGTTGGATGTATGAAGACTAGGGCAAACAACATCTCTGAAGTCAATTAATGAGCAGTCGAGATTGTATGAGGAATACTAACATTAGTCATTGAGAGAAACATCACCTGAGAGATGCGATTCTACTCTGAAATGTTTTGCAATTCCATACTCCATTGTAATATATGCTTTGTACACCTTTTTCAATCCAAATATAATGACATTGACTTCCTTTATTTTATTTCGCTACCTTGGTCCCTTTCTCTTAACTGTTGTCATTTATGTGTGTTAATTCATCCTGATAAGTATATACTAAAATGTAAAACAAGTAATGGTTTTTTAAGCAGTTAAAATTCCTTAGAAAGTCTCAAAAGGTCATGGGGGGCACGATGGTTCCCCGACGAAGGGCGCTGAATAAAGGAATGAATATCAAGAATCAACCATTGGGATGACTATCATCAAGGGTGTTTACCATCAGAAAACAAAAGTGCAAGATATCTCTCCCCGAAAAGATGGGCCTTGTTTTAGTTAATCCTCAAGATTGATTGTGATCGACGCTTTTAAGGGGTCAGGGATCCAATAATGAAAAAGAAATAGTAAAGAATAAATATTTTCTCATCTAAAGTATCTCTTGCATCGTACAAAAGTATAATAAGGGTTTTCGTCATCAGTGTTCATTGTGTGTAGAATTGAAAGATAGTTATTTGAGTTTTCATCAATCATGAAAACCATCTCATACATTGTCATACCATCATTGATGGGTAATCCACCCCTTAAGCTCCTTTATCTTTTTGTTCCGAGCTTCTGATGGGTAATCCACCCCATAAGCTCTTTTATCTTTCTGTTCGAGCTTTTGACGGGTAATCCACCCCATAAGCTCTTTTATCTTGCAGTTCGAACTTCTAACGGGTAATCCACCTCGTAAGCTTTTTATCTTTTCGTCTGAGCTTCTGACGGGCAATCCATCCCGTGAGCTCATTTTATCTTTTTGTTCGAGCTTCTGACGGGCAATCCACCCCGTGAGCTCACTTTTATGTTTCTGTTCGAGCTTTTGACGGGCAATCCACCTCGTAAGCTATTTTATCTTTCTGTTCAGGTTTCTAACAGGCAATCCACCCCGTAAGCTCTTTATCATTGTTTTTAAGCTTATCAGGCAATCCACCCTGCAAGCTTTTCATGTGTAGACCACATTGGGCAGTCCAACCCACTGGTTCTTTATAGGAAATCGCTTTGTAGTCACGGGTCCTTTTGCTTGCCTACGTATCCCGACCAAAATTGGAGTTCATGTCTTTACTCGTTTCTTATAACTTTAATAGGTTAACTACGGTTACACCTACTATCTAATAAGAAACAAGTAAAGAGGGGCAGCTGTGAACGCCTAATTTTGTCCGGGTATTTTTTTCTCTTAATTAATATTTTTGAAAACAAAAATAAAAAATATAAAAATGAAAAAAAACTAAAAATGTTTTTGATAGAATTAGATGTAGCCCAATTTTATTTTGTTGTTGCAAGCCCATTATCCAAATGATCCAAATCAAAAAAAAAAATAAAAAAAAAATAAAAACAGAACAAAACCAAAGATGCTTTCTGTTTTATAAAATAAAAATAAATTTCTTTAAGGTATGAATCAGCTTTGTTTTATTTCCCCATTTTTGTTTTCTTGTGCTTTTTTCCTTAAAATGGTGGTGTACCACCTCTGCCCCTTGTACCAACCCAGCAGAGTAGTGGGAGCACCACACCAGCTGCACAAATCCTCAGTCCTTGCCTCTCAACAGAGCAATAACAAGTTTTGGCATTATCTCACAGTGATCCCAATATATATACACTGCTGCTACTGTAGTAAAGGGGAGTAAAAATGGAAAATACTAAGGGGAAAGCTTGAGAAGAGTTTCTCATACTATTTTTATATCACATCTTCTCCCATTTCCTTCATCCTTCCATCTTCATCCCATCCCACCATGGCAGCCACCACCATTACACTGTTCAACCAGTTTTTTAGTAACATCAAACCTCTCCAAACCATTTTTCTTCCTCCCACAACCAAGATTTACAAAATCAGACCGACCATCGAACCGGTGAAGGAAGCGGTTCGAGGTTCAATGATCCAACCGTGGTTGAACCGGTTATAATTAAATAATATTATTTTAATTTTTAATATAATATTTATAACAATATTAAACAAAAAAAACAACATAACAACTAAAATTATTAAGCACAATTTTTTTTATTTTGAAATTAAACTAAATAAATATAAAGATATATGTTAAAATCATCTTCATAGGGAAAACCAGCCCAAAATCTACAACCAACCCACATATGTTAGAAAACAAAAGAATTGGGTTTTGGCTAGGATGACCCAAATCCTTTTATACTAATTTTTTTTTAAAATTTTTTTTTAGGAAACCGGTTCAGGCCGGTCCACAACCGGTTTTACCGGTTTTGAACCGGTTCGACGGTTCTGAGACCGGTTTTAAGCAAGGCCTGTTCTGAAGGCCAACCAAACCGGCCTAGGCCCCGGGTCCCGGTTAAACCGGTTGGACCGGCCGGTCCGGTTTTGCAAACCCTGCCCACAGCCCATCACCATCATCTCAAAAAAACCAAAAAAAAAAAACACACTCATAGAGACGAATCTGAAGAGGCGTTCTCCTCCGCTATCTCCGCCACGCTCTACTACGAAGACCACCCCAACACCACCGCCGCTCTGCCAAGTGTCGTCCGGCCACCCACCGCCATAAGTCCCTAGCCGCACCGCTGCCCTGCGACTCCACCACCGCTCATCCGCGAACCCCGACCCACCACGCGTAGAACTGTTGTCGTTCTCGCAAGGAGCTCTGTCCAATTCGACGTTCACGCCACCATCACGTATACGCCGTCGCGCCTCTCCTCCAGTAGCCGCCGCGCGAGCTGGTCATCCTCCCGAGTCTCCAATGTGCCTTTGCGCTCAGCCTCCCTGCTCTGCCTGGTTGGTAACGCTAAGAAGCAGAAGCTTCTCTGTTGTTATGTTTTATTTTTATTCATTTCCCTTTTAGGTTTTTTTTTTCTATATGTTGGATTTAGGCCTCTAGGTGTTTGGGTTTATGATATGTGTGTGGTTGTGATTTGGGTTTATGATATAAAAATCAAACCTTTTATAAAAAAATAAAAAATCTTTTTTTCAAAAAATCAAACCTTTTTATAAAAATCAAACCTTTTATAAAAAATAAAAAAAATAAAAAAAAATAGAATCAACCAACAAATCAAGCCTTTTTCAAAAGAACTACGTGGCTTTGAGTTTCTAATCGCACCCGAGAATACGTAGGAGCAAGATAAATCATCTTGTCAAGCCAAATCTAAATTTTTCCCTTTTTTGTGTCTCTTTTTAATCAAAATAATTAAACTTGTCTATTTTTAGGGATGCTCTATGGTCACGATTCCATGTTCAGTCCCTTAGATTTGAGGTTGCCCTGTAGACTCATGTGTCATGTTCAACCTCATTTAGGTTCTATAAACAATAATTTAAAAAAAATGAAAAAAAAATCAATAAAATACAAAATATCAAAAATAAAAAAATAATTAAACTTGTCTATTTTTAGGGATGCTCTATGAACACGGTACCATGTTCAGTCCCTTAGATTTGAGGTTGCCCTGTGAACTCATGTGCCATGTTCAACCTCATTTAGTTTTTATAAACAATAAATTTAAAAATGTAAAAATTAATAAAAATTTAAAATATTAAAAATTAAAAATAATTCTTTCTTTAAATATTTTTGGGTAAAATAAATATTTAAAAGTTGTTAAATTTTTTGCACAATTAACTTGAGGTACCGTTTTTAAATGGGCGATGTAGGGTGCTAACACCTTCCTTACTCGTAACCGACTCCCGGACTCATCTCCCTCTCTTTTTTTTTTAGACCAGTTTACCTTTAAATAATTGGGTTTTCTATGATTTTCCCAATAAAAAATTTTAGTGGCGACTCCTCTGTTTTTATTTCTCCTTTCGCGGCTCCTGGACGGGACGGTTGCGACAATGAGGAACACCTGAGGGTTGTCTTGCAGACCCTTAAGGAGAAGCGGTTGTATGTTAAGTTGTCTAAGTGTGAGTTTTGGTTAGAGTATGTGAATTTCTTAGGACACGTCATCTCTAAAGGTAGGATAGTCGTAGACCCGGTTAAGGTTGAGACGGTGCTCCAGTGGGAAGCGCCAAAGTCGGTAACAGGGATTAGGAGTTTATTGGGTTTAGCAGGATACTATAGGAGGTTTATAGAAGGTTTCTCTAAGTTAGCTTTACCCTTAACCCGTCTCACCAAGAAGGGACGATTGTTTGTGTGGGAATCTAAGTGTGAAGAGAGTTTCCAAACCCTTAAGAATAGGTTAACATCAGCACCAGTGTTAGTTTTGCCAGATCCAAGTAAACCTTTCGTAGTGTTCTGTGATGCATCGAAGCAAGGTTTAGGTGGAGTGTTGATGCAGGATGGTAAGGTAGTGCCTTATACTTCTAGGCAATTGAAAACCCATGAGAAGAATTATCCTACCCATGACTTAGAGTTAGGAGTCATGGTATTTGCCTTAAAGATTTGGAGACATTACCTGTATGGAGCAAGGTTTGAGGTCTTTAGTGATCATAAGAGTTTGCAGTACCTCTTTGACCAGAAGGAGCTGAATATGAGACAGCGTAGGTGGATGGAGTTTTTAAAGGATTATGAGTTTGATCTAACCTACCACCTAGGAAAGGCCAATGTGGTGGCAGATGCCTTAAGTAGGAAAACCTTGCACGCCTCCGCTTTGATGGTTAGTGAGATGGATCTGATTGAGGAGTTTAGAGACCTGAGTTTATCTTGGGAAGTTACCCCTAAGAGCATTAGGCTTGGAACCTTGAAGGATACCAACAATTTGATGGATCAGGTTAGAGAGGGTCAGAAGATAGACCAATTTCTCTTAGACCAGCAAGAATTGATTGCTCAGGATAGAAACCTTTGTTTTCAGGACAGAAGTGATGGAATTTTGAGGTTCAAGGATACAGTCTGTATACCAGACGTCCCAGAGCTTAGAAAGTTGATCCTTGAAGAAGGACATAGGATTGGACCGAGTGTGCACCCAGGTGCCACTAAGATGTATCAGGATCTTAAAGGGATGCTTTGGTGGCCTAGGATAAAGAAAGATGTGGCTAAGTTTGTGTATGCTTGTTTAGTGTGCCAAAAGGCTAAGATAGAACACCAGAGGCCGTCAGGTAAGTTGCAGTCGTTAAGTATCCCAGAATGGAAATGGGATAGTATCTCCATGGATTTTATATCTGGACTCCCCAGAACTCCAGCTGGTTTTGAGGCTATATGGGTTTTTATGGATAGACTGTCCAAGTCCGCCCATTTCATCCCTATGAACATGGAATACCCTTTGAAAAAGTTGGCTAAGTTGTACATCAAAGAGATAGTTAGGTTGCATGGTGTACCTTCTAGCATAGTTTCTGATAGAGACCCGAGGTTTACCTCTAGGTTTTGGAATAGTTTGCAAGAGACATTAGGAACCAAGCTTAGGCTAAGTTCAGCTTATCACCCACAGACTGATGGTCAGTCTGAGAGAACCATCCAATCCTTATATGACTTGCTTAGAGCGTGTGTGCTAGAGCAGAAATTTCGAGGTCAAAATTTTTATAAGGGGGTGGAGTTGTAACACCCTGTTTTCCGTTTAAGCACGTTTATGTATGCCTTGTTTGTTATGAAGGTTTAGAATGGGTTAACTGAGATTTTTAGGTGAAAAATCCCTTCTTTTAGGCTTGTGTCTTGTGACTTTCTGGGCCTTGTGAATTGCTTGTTAAGGAGCACGACCTTGCTCGTTGAGAGTGTGCGTCTCGCTGATGCTGAGTTAGGCACGCATGTGCTCAATAGTGAGCACGCCCTTGCTCAATGGTAGGACGGGCTTCGCAAGCGCTAAGTTGATCACGACCTTGCTCAAGGGGGAATACGACCATGCTCAGGTATCTGCCTTTATAAGCAGAACAGTAACCGAGGGTTACGAGTTAAACATTATTTTGGCACTTTTAGGCAACCCTAAGTGTGACGACAGCCTCTCTCACTTGTTCCCTTTGAATCCAATCGTTGTTTGGTGTTTCGTTCGTGTTTTAGAGAGTGGAGTCACGCGTTAAGTGCCAATCGTAAGGTAATAGTTCCTCCCTTTTTATTTTCCCTTTTCTTGTTCATGATTTGGGAACTAATTGGTTAAACTTTTCGTGTTAGTCAAGGCTTGGGATTGTTCGTCGAGCCGTTCGAGGGAACCAGTTAGGATCACATTGGTTGTCGTGGTCTACCGTTTGGCATTCTACTATCGAATTCTTCATACCAGGTATGGGGGGAAGGATAGTGTATACATTAGGCAAAGGGGCGTAAGATGAGGGGTTCCCATAACCCAGGTGTTGTTAACTGTTATGAATGTTAAGTTATCTTCGAATATGGCTAATTGTTGTTAATGCCTATAACATGTTTGACTGAATATTGTTAGTTATTGGTATGCCTATCATATGCCTATTTGATGTAGTTGTTGAACTGTCATGATGTTGTATGTTAGATGATAAAAGTTATACCATTGGCTCGTTGATATTGATGACAATATGATGTGAATGTTGTTGACTGTTGTTATTGCCCATGATTCAGGCTGATTGTTGTGGTAATGTTGAAAACGTTAATAAGACTCTAATTAGTTTAATTAGGACTCTTAGTTAACATAGGAATTAAGGGATTAATTCCCAAATGCTTCATAAAACATGAAATGTTTGTGAGAGGTGAGGATTGATGCCAACTGGATTAGTCAAAGGACCCTAGGAATTGATCTGAGAGTGTTTAGGGAGTTTTTGGCTCCAAGAACATAAGTGGAATCTGCCCAGAGCAGTGCGGCTGGCCCAGGAGCACGGCCGTGCTAAACAAGGAGCACGCCCGTGAATTATGGAAGGCAGGCAGCGCATTGAGCACGGCCGTGCAGAACAGTGAGCACGACCGTGCTCTACTTAAGTGGCAGCACGACCATGCTGGGGTGAGCACGCTCGTGCTCCCCTTACTGGTCAGAATCTGAGATTAAAGGAACAAAGGGGTGCCTAACCCCAAATGTTCCCAATAATGTAATAACACACCAATCGAATGAAGAAGAGTTAGATAACTTAATTAAAAGATTAATTAAGATAACAAGATTAATAAGTTGGTTAAGCCGGTGCCCTTTGGACTACCGCATGTTGACACACTTTGGTGCTTTTTGGCCAAAGTGGCCTCGATGCTTTTTGGTCGAGGTATTGATAAGTTGAACCTTAGTGCTCTTTGGCTAAGGGGTTTTGACCCAGAAAGGTTAACGTGTTGATGTTGATGATGGTGATAAGTCTTGGGTGCTTATTGGCCCAAGCAAAGGAGGTGGTTGCCTTGTTTGTTGTTGTGTTCATGCATTCATACGTTGAAGTTGTTAGTGGGGGAAGTTCAATATGACACCCTTTCCTCAAGCATCACATTAAATACTACGTGTTACGGAAAATGTTATTATTAACGACCTGTCGATTTCTTTCAGAAAATATATTGGATATTTACATTCTTGAAAATATCATAAAACTTTTCACCACAAGCGCCCTTAAACATAAATGACGAAAATGTAAATAACACCAAAAATATACATAAACACCATTTTATATTAACAAAAGCCTTCTTGATGACAGGCTATTTTGACAAAAGTTACATTGAGTGGTTCAACATGGTTTTTCACAACAACTAGTTCAAATATCAACAAGCTTGAAAAGAGTTAAACAAGTTCAAAGAGACGTGGTCAGATACAAAAGTCAAAATAACTGCACAGATACTACCACCTCAAAATAAAATAAAAAAACCTATGGCTGGTCTAGTCCTAGTGGTATCCGTTAGGGAGACCACTACGGTTATCTCCACCCCACGGAGATGCAACTGGTGAAGGGTCATCCACATCACCTCACTCATCGAGGGCATCTTCATCATCATCGTCAAGTGGATGGTAGTGAGGATCCTCATCTATCTCCTCAACGGGATCGTCCTCCAAATCTTCCTGATGGTCCTCCTCCATAATCTCCGGTGGGTCCTCCTCAACAGGCTCAACAGGTGCTGCCTCTTGATGAGGTGGGTCTTGGGGCTGCTAAAGACCTAAGACCACTAAACCCTGGGCAGCCCAATACTGTATGCAGATATCCACAGGTGGTAATGTGATCCGCACCGTATCTATAGTGTGAACCCTCCGAACGGGTCCATCCAAAGCTCTACCCTCCACTGTACACACCAGGCCGGTATAGTAAGCTGCGTGGGCTCCCGGTTGAAACTCTCACTCATCTGGATCCAAGTAGTTCTCAAATATGAGGGCTCGCGCCCGAGAGTGAATCAATGGTCCATCCGGATCCATCTATTTCCCGAAACAAAATAACATACCACGTAGATATGGATAATCATGATAACTATATACTTGCAACACAAAACATCAGAGACAATAGATATTATCATATATATATATATACAACATGAAATTTTCAAATAAAGCATAGTATCACACAATTCATCATCAACTTTGAAAAACATGTGACATTTCAAAATTCAACTTTTTTATGCAAAACTCCGGAGTTTTCAACTTCTTTAAAAAAATTGAGCTGATCAGGCTCGATTGTCAATAAGGCACAACATGTTTTTCCACAGCACTGTCCAAAACTCCTGGCACAGTGACCAACGTGCGTAGATGCCCATAGCATACTGTCCAACACAAGGCACGACAATCCAGGCTAATGGACTTCATTGTCCATCAAGGCACAATGAAACAACGTAGCATAAATACCTGACCCTTCAAGGTATTCATACAAAAATAGCGTAGGCACATCTGCCATAAATGCATGAGAAAAATCATTTTATTTTCGGCTTTTCTTTGTGGTTTGTTGTTTCCATTGTTGAGGCTCAAAGCTCACGACCTTCCAAAGTTTTCAATGTCTTAAGACTTTTATTATCAACACAGGACTTTAAGTCCGAGTGTTTAATCACAACAGTCCTGGACCCGTGCACCAGTCTTGGACTTTGTGGTCGTAGAAAACAACTTTCACCTTTTTACTACTTTCTCCACGTTTCAATACAACGTGTATAGGACAAACAGTCCATAACAACTTACTTTGGAACACAATCCATAACAACACATGACACGGATCATACATCAACGTATTTTAAAACACTAGTATCCCGACGTCTCGGTTACTAGGTTCAACTTTTCAACTTTTCCTTTTTCATTCAGTGAAAAATACAAAATCCAAAAACAAAACTTCCGTAACTTATCCAAGTTATCGGATATTTTTATTTTGAATAAAACCTTTTCGAAAAACATTTCTCTTTTGAAATTCATTTTAAGAAGAATCCTTGAGTTATAGAAAATCTCTTTCTTTTCTAAAAATATATCTTTACTTCGTAAAAGATCCACTTTTCTAAAAATATTGAGACTTTAGAGAGGAACCTTTTTTATAATATTTTGAGAACAATATTTTCTTATAATTCTTCACCATAAAATAGCTTCAAAAATTCGAAGTCTGCTATAGAATAATATTTTTGAAATCTCTAAAGAAATTTTTTCTTTTATTTTCATAAAGAATATTTTTATTTTAAAACTCATAAGTTTTCACCAAACGTTAAAAATTTTGCTTTCTCTTTTATTGAAAGTTATTTCAAAAACTTTAAAATATTTAATTTTTGGCTTTCTATATAAGCTTTTAAGGCTTTTATCTTACTTTATGATTGTGCTCTAACCGAAAGGTTAGACTTCTTATGCAACAACCAACATTACTTTCAACAATTTGCAACATATACACATAAATCATTCAAGCATATACTTCAGTTCAACATTTTATCAAGGCCACATAAATTAAAATAATTCCAGAACAACCACCTCAACAACAACAACGAACAAAACTCAAACAAAACAAGCATACAAAATTCAAAATTTTCACCAAAATAGCCATATCAGCAACAACATCAACACAACCAAATAACTCAAACACACAAGCATATAGTTATCACAATTTTTAATATCCCTTAAGCTTTCTCCCATTACCTCAAGGTGAAACGATAAAGGATGGAAATTCGACTGCGATTTTTAAAGGAACGGACACGGGTTCTCGATACGATTGTGAATCTAAACAAAAACAAGTATTTAATATCAGTTAAAAAATTTATAAAATCTCCTCAAATCTTCATGCATGTCTCGACCATGATCCTTAAAAATATGCTAAAAAAATCTTAATTTTTACAAGCTTTTGGATCTATGATCCTTAAGCATCAAGGAGGTAAAATAAAAGCTTAAAACTTGAAAATAAAATTTTAACCCCCTAGTTCCATGAAGCATAGCTTTCGGCCTTCACAAGAAAATATGGAAAAAAAAATGATTTTTCAACAATCTATTTACATGCATGCAACTAATATAGTATCTCAAGCATCAATCTACTAAAACAATTGAACAAGGCATCATCAACTCTTCAAAGTAAGTTTCGGCCTTCTCAAAATAAAAGGCTAGGAAATTTGAAAAAATTTCCAACTCCATATAAATTCATGCATGTAAAAAAAAATATGATTAAACATGCATCATTCCTAAAGATTTAAACTTAAGCTTCATTAACTCTATATTTTTAGAGTTTTAGCCATAAAATCATAACAAGGAAGGAAGACACATTTTAAATGAAACCAACGAGTTGAAAATTACATGAATCAAAAGTATTTAAGCCATGCATGTAAGATTTTTAACAAAAACTCTCCTTTTCCTCTCATGGTGCTCTCGGCAGCCACAAAAAAAAAAGGATTGGGTGGGTTTTTCGCCACATGCAAGACATGAAAATGGAAGTGGAGATGAGTAGGAGTTGATAAAATTTAGTTCCATGTTAAAATAATTTTCTTGAAGGATATGAGTTAAAATCATGAACATAAAACATGAGATACCCATCAAGCATGAAATATTTTTTGCAAAACCATCACCTTTCCTCCCTAGGGTTTCGGCCACCCTTCACAAATGGTCATAGGAAAGTCTTTTTACAACATGCAAGTGTTGAAGATGGTAGTGAAGATGAGCAAGTCTTAAAAAAAATTAGCTTTATGAAAATGAACTTGCTTTCGTAACAAAATCAACATGCATGTGAATAAAATGAATATAGTAGAAAAGATGAAGGACAATAGTTGAAGATTATACCCTTGAGATGATGATGATAATGAGTAAGAGATAAAGATGAAGATAGCTCCTTAGCCTCCAAGCTCAAAGAGTTCAGAGGTTGAAGATGATGAATAGTAAATTAGTGAGTGAGAGTGAACTTGAGAGAGAAAGTGAGAAAATGGAAAATGGAGTGGAATGAGGGTATATATAGAAGATGGGGGAGGGGGGAGAATGTTATCCAGTCAAGAGAGAAAGGGATTTTTAATTTAACTTTTTGTTTTGAATTTTAAACTTAAATTTTGAAATTATAAAATAATAGGTTTTCTTGTAAAATGAAAAAAAAAATAATTACATTGTGTAAAAAATAGTGTTAAGTAGTGAGTGGAGTCACTATTCACCTCAATCAAGTCTATTTAAATATGCATAAAATTTGAGTTGGATAAATTTGGTTCGTTTCGGTTCCAATTGTTTCCCGTCATTGAAAATCGATCGTATTTTCTTTCGTCAATTTTCCACCCGAAAACTCATATTGAAATAAATAACTTCTAGAATCATAAAATTAATAATTATTATGTTATTAAAAATTAAAATTCTATTTTTCGTAACGGAAATTATTTTTTTTTAGGTCAGTATAACTTTACTGACAGTGAAAACTCAGACCAGAAACGTCTGAAATTTTCTACCGAAAATTTAACTGCACTTTACTCATATAAAATAAATCATAGGAATTAAATTTGGTTTGTTAAAATGATTCTTCATAGATCATAATAATAAACACTCAATTATCCACATAACATAGATTGCAGACAAGCAGAAAAAAAATCGGGGCGTTTCATTCAATATAGGGGAGGTCGTCCTAGAGTATGACGATCTGGTCAAGTCTCAGGTGGTTCGCCCAAGGTTTGGTGAACCATGCACCCCCGTGGTGGCGCATCCACGTTATGATGCGTCAGCTATCCAAAGGGTTCACCCATGGTTTGGTGAACTGCCGGCGTTGGTGCTTTTTGGCCAATGTGGATATGTAACTCCGAAGTTGCCTTCCTGAGATAGTTTGGATCCACATGCATTACGGAGTAGCGGAGTAGCATATGTTGGTTGAGTGGATATGTTGTTATAATTGTTATATAATGATATTATATGTTGTTTATTGCTATGTCATGTTATGATGTATGTTGATAATCCGCTGGCTTATCATGTTTTAGCTAATATTTTAGAGTGGATTTCATCAATTAAATTTTGTTGAATGCTTGATTTAACCCAAATTAGACTTTGTTTTCCTATTTTAGTTATTTTAGAGTCAATGTGTGCATTTAATTGATTTTAATTAGAATTTAATTGATTTTCTCAACATTTTCTTATTTTTATATCTTTAGGAAAGGACAAAGAAGAAGGATTGCAATTAAATTGAAGATTGCCAAGTACATTGCGAGGGCCCACATGATGGATATGAATCCAAATCAATTTGGATTTGGATTATTATGATTAAAAGATAATTCAAGTGCCATTGAGATAAAAGATTGGATCCAAATCAATTTGGATTTGGATAATAATTGCCTATCACAACAACAAAGGATATGATAAGATTTGGCAATTAATTTGGAGATATTGATTTGGTAATTAAATATGAAGATTAAAATTCTCAGGACCAGTTATGTTGGACTTTGCATGAAGGCGAAGCTTGAAATACAAGTATAATGAGCCAAACAGAGCCCATCAAGGTCTGATCATGATAGGCATCACGGCCATGATCGAGTAGGACTGAAAAAGAAAGAAGAACACAAAGTCAGAACCTATCACGGATGGCCATCACGATGGTGACAGGCCAACCAGTGTCAAGTTCTCCAGGACAAAATCTGTCACGGCCTGGCCGTGACATGCATCACGGCCATGATGCTTAAAATCTGAAATTTTGATTTGCTGATTTGATTTGATTCTGTAATGGTTTCAAATCCAAGTTAACCTACTCTATAAAAAGGGCAATTAGGCTCGAAAATAGGGAGCTCTTGACTGCTACCTTAGGCAAAAAATAGGATTTCTCTTCTTCTCAATTTCTTCTTTTCTCTTAGGATTTTTATGCTTTTGTTACTCAAGGTTATCATGACCATGACAATGCTTGAGTAGTATTTTTATTTATAGGAATTGGGGCTATGCCCAAGACTTGTTTTATGTTATGAATTGATGTTTTCCCTTTGTTAGTTCCAATTTGCTTTTGATTTAATCCCTAGCGGTGAACTTAGGTATCGGATCTATAGGAATTTAACTTAGGACTTAAATCACGAGAGTTAGAAGCGGTCCTTCTAGGGTTCATTGAATTGTCACGAATCTTAATGAGTTCAATTTAAATACAATTATCATGAGAGTAGGGGTTGGTTTAATTGGGCACGGTTCTTGTATCTCGAGAGAGAACATTAACTTATTTAGGATAAATTCACCTTCAAAGCAATTTTGATAATTAACAAGAGGGGTAGTCAATTTAGTAGCATGAGCAGTCTTGTTGGTAACCCAATTCCTGGAAATCTCTTTTAATTTAAAATCCCAAAAATATTTGATTTTATTTTATTGTTTCTTTTATTTTCTTGAAACATTTCCACACCTATTTCTGAGTTTAAATAGTTGTTTAATTTGTGAAGTGGTACTTGGTTTCCCAATCCCAGAGTCCGATACACGGTTTCTCACCGTTTTATTATTACTTGCTTCGATCCGGTACGCTTGCCGGAGCCTATCAAGTTTTTGGCACCGTTTCCGGGGATTGGCATTATCAATATCATTAGTAACAAAGAAGACAACCACTTTAGACATTATTTTTTCTATTTTGTATATATTTGATCTTTTCTTTTGAGTTTTGTTTGTGTTAGGTGGATGCCACACATGGACCATTGTTTCTATCTAAACAGGGAATCTCAAATTGATTGGATCGTGCTTGATTGTATAGTTGATAAGCATGTGAAAATATACTCCAAGGAGGAATGGAGATCCTATTTGTCATCCTTACAACCACCACCAGACATTAAGCTGGACCCTGAGTTGCTGGAATCACTTTGGGATATAGATGCTCAACATTTTATCCAGAGCATAAAGCGTAGCAAGGAGGAATTTAGTGCCATGATTCAAAGTCATAAAATGTGTAAGAAACGTTCTCAATTGATGGCGGAGGTGCTAAGTAACAACTTTCAAAGGTTAGAAGAGCAAGCTGGTGAATTTTCTAAATTGCTAGCAAAAAAGCCGTACGAGACTCAAATTGAAGAGAATGTTGTTGCCAATATGGACTTAAATGAAGATGAAGTGGTGGTGGAAGATGATTCAAGAAGATAGGATCATGAAGAGGAGTGCAAGGAGGAAATAACTCCTATTGTTCCTTTGCAAGGGACAAATGAGACAAATCATGTGGAAAATACTTCTCTCACCAATCCCATTGAGGAGCCTCAAAATCCTGAGTTGGATAAATATGTTGGTTTGCATGCATGTGTGGATGCTACAAAGTTGGTGCCTACAATTTGTCTATCACATTACTTAGTAAAAATACCAACTTTGGAGTTCAAGTCATTGCCTGAGAATTGGGAGTTTTCATCAATAACGGCAAAGGTTCTAAGGTCGCCTCAAAAAGTTATGGTTCTAGTTCTTCATGGGGAAAATAATTACATAAAGGCCATTCTTGGAGTAGGTGACTTACCATTTGACCCGGGTGGAAGTGGGCTCATAATAGCACTTAGAGAAGTAAATAGAACCTCATCACACTTGATTCTTCCATCTCCACTCACAAGCCATGGGATCCGGGAAGAAGGTCTTACATCTTGGGCATCTCTTGGTCTTTTTACCACAGGCTATGGGATCCGGGTGGAAGCGTATTCAATGAGTTTTTCTAAACCCTTCCCTTTTTAATACTCGATTTCTGACCGTTCTATTATTACTTGCTTCGATCCGATACGCTTGTCGGAGCCTATCAAGTTTTTGGCGCCGTTGCCGGGGATTGGCACTATCAATATCATTAGTAATAAAGAAGACAACTACTTTAGACATTATTTTTTATATTTTGTATATATTTGATCTTTTCTTTTGAGTTTTGTTTGTGTTAGGTGGATGCCACACATGGACCATTGTTTCTATCTAAACAGGGAATCTCAAATTGATTGGATCGTGCTTGATTGTATAGTTGATAAGCATGTGAAAATATACTCCAAGGAGGAATGGAGATCCTATTTGTCATCCTTACAACCACCACCAGACATTAAGCTGGATCCCGAGGTGCTGGAATCACTTTGGGATATAGATGCTCAACATTTTATCCAGAGCATAAAGCGTAGCAAGGAGGAATTTAGTGCCATGATTCAAAGGCATAAAATGTGTAAGAAACGTTCTCAATTGATAGCGGAGATGCTAAGTAACAAATTTCAGCGGTTAGAAGAGCAAGCTGGCGAATTTTCTAAATTGTTAGCAGAAAAGTCGTACGAGACTCAAATTGAAGAAAATGTTGTTGCCAATATGGACTTAAATGAAGATGAAGTGGTGGTGGAAGATGATTCAAGAAGAGAGGATCATGAAGAGGAGTGCGAGGAGGAAATAACTCCTATTGTTCCTTTGTAAGGGACAAATGAGACAAATCATGTAGAAAATACTTCTCTCACCAATCCTACTGAGGAGCCTCAAAATCCTGAATTGGATAAATATGTTGGTTTGCATGCATGTGTGGATGTTACAAAGTTGGTGCCTACAATTTGTCTATCACATTACTTAGACCAGCGAGGGTCAGAAGATAGACCAGTTTCTTAGAACAGCGAGAGTTGCTCGCTCAAGGTAGAAGCCTTAGTTTTCAGGACGGAAGTGATGGAGTTTTGAGGTTCAAGGATAGAGTCTGTATACCAGACGACCCGGAGCTTAGAAAGTTGATCCTTGAAGAAGGACTTAGGAGTGGACTGAGTGTGCACCCAGGTGCCACTAAGATGTATCGGGGTCTTAAAAGGATGTTTTGATGGCCTAGGATGAAGAAAGATGTGGCTGAGTTTGTGTATGCTTGTTTAGTGTGCCAAAAGGTTAAGATAGAACACCAGAGGCCGTTAGGTAAGACCCTAAACCCTAAACTTCATTTAAGTCCATATTGGCAACAACATTCTCTTCAATTTGAGTCTCGTACGGCTTTTCTGCTAACAATTTAGAAAATTCGCCAGCTTGCTCTTCTAACCTCTGAAATTTGTTACCAGTGAGGGTCAGAAGATAGACCAGTTTCTTAGAACAGCGAGAGTTGCTCGCTCAAGGTAGAAGCCTTAGTTTTCAGGACGGAAGTGATGGAGTTTTGAGGTTCAAGGATAGAGTCTGTATACCAGACGACCCGGAGCTTAGAAAGTTGATCCTTGAAGAAGGACGTAGGAGTGGACTGAGTGTGCTCCCAGGTGCCACTAAGATGTATCAGGGTCTTAAAAGGATGTTTTGGTGGCCTAGGATGAAGAAAGATAGGAATGGAGATCCTATTTGTCATCCTTACAACCACCACCAGACATTAAGCTGGATCCCGAGGTGCTGGAATCACTTTGGGATATAGATGCTCAACATTTTATCCAGAGCATAGAGCGTAGCAAGGAGGAATTTAGTGCCATGATTCAAAGGCATAAAATGTGTAAGAAACGTTCTCAATTGATAGCGGAGATGCTAAGTAACAAATTTCAAAGGTTAGAAGAGAAAGCCTTAGTTTTCAGGACGGAAGTGATGGAGTTTTGAGGTTCAAGGATAGAGTCTGTATACCAGACGACTCGGAGCTTAGAAAGTTGATCCTTGAAGAAGGGCATAGGAGTGGACTGAGTGTGCACCCAGGTGCCACTAAGATGTATCAGGGTCTTAAAAGGATGTTTTGGTGGCCTAGGATGAAGAAAGATGTGGCTGAGTTTATGTGTGCTTGTTTAGTGTGCCAAAAGGTTAAGATAGAACACCAGAGGCCGTCAGGTAAGTTTCAGCCGTTAAGTGTCCCATAATGTAAGTGGGATGGTATCTCCATGGATTTTGTGTCTGGACTCCCTATGACTCCAGCTAGTTTTGAGGCTATATGGGTTGTTGTGGATAGACTGTCCCAAGTCCGCCCATTTCATCCCTGTGAACATGAAATACCCTTTGGAAAAGTTGGCTAAGTTATACATCAAAGAGATAGTTAGGTTGCATGGTGTACCATCATGTATAGTATCTGATAGAGACCCGAGGTTTACCTCTAGGTTTTGGAATAGTTTGCAAGAGGCTTTAGGAACCAAGCTTAGGCTAATTTCAGCTTATCACCCACGGACTGATGGTCAGTCTGAGAGAAATATCCAGTCCTTAGAGGACTTGCTTAGAGCGTGTATGCTAGAGCAGTCGGGAAGTTGGGACAAGTTTTTGCCCCTGATAGAGTTTACATACAACAATAGTTTCCATTCCAGTATTGGGATGGCACCTTATGAAGCTCTTTATGGGAGGAGATGTAGGACACCCTTGTGTTGGAGTGAACCTGGTGATAGTGTTGTGTTAGGACCCAAGGTAGTGCAAGAAACCACGGATAAAGTGAGGATGATTCAGGAAAAGATGAAAGTAGCACAGAGTAGGCAAAAGAGCTACCATGACAAAAGGAGGAAGGCGCTCGAATTCCAGGAATGTGACCACGTGTTCTTGAGAGTTACCCCGACAACTGGGGTTGGTAGAGTGATGAAAGTGAGGAACCTTACTCCGAGATTCATTGGACCTTACCAAATCCTAAAAAGAGTCGGCAAAGTCGCCTAACCTTACCACCATTTTTATCCAACCTTCATAGTGTCTTTCATGTGTCTCAACACAGAAAGTACATCCATGACCCTAGCCACGTGATAGTCCCCGATACCATACAGTTAAAAGAGAGCTTGACTTTTGAGGTATTACCACTTCGATTCGAGGATAGGAGGGTGAAGAAGCTAAGTGGCAAGGAGATTCCTTTCGTCAAAGTCGTTTGGAGTGGGGCTACTGAGGAATGTGTTACGTGGGAGCTGGAAAGCAAGATGATGGAGTCGTATCCGCACCTTTTCGACCGAGGTGAGTAGAAATTTCGAGGACGAAATTTTTATAAGGGGGGTGGAGTTGTAACACCCCGTTTTCCTTTTAAGCGCGTTTACGTATGCCTTGTTTGTTAGGAATGTTTAGAATGGGTTAAGTGGGAATTTTTGGTGTAAAATACCTTCTCTTAGGCTTGCGTCTTGTGACTTTCTGGGTCTTGTGAACTGCTTGTTAAGGAGCACGACCGTGCTTGTTGAGAGTGCGCGTCTCGCCGACACTGAGTTGAGCATACCCGTGCTCAACGGTGAGCACTCCCGTGCTCAATGACAGGACGGGCTTCCCAAGCGCTAAGTTGAGCACGACCTTGCTCAAGGGGGAGCACGATCGTGCTCAGGTCTCTGCCTTTATAAGTAGAACAGTAACCGAGGGTTACGAGTTAAACCCTAATTTGGCAATATTAGGCAACCCTAAGTGTGACGGCAGCCTCTCTCGTTTGTTCCCTTTGAATCCAATCATTGTTTAGTGTTTCATTCGTGTTTTAGAGAGTGGAGTCACGCGTTAAGTGCCAATCGTAAGGTAACAGTTCAACCCTTTTTAGTTTCCCTTTTCTTGTTCATGATTTGGGAACTAATTGGTTAACCTTCTTGTGTTAGCCAAGGCTTGGGATTGTTCGTCGAGCCGTTCGAGGGAACCAGTTAGGATCACGTTGGTTTTCGTGGTCTACCGTTTGGCATTCTACTATCAAATTCTTCATACCAGGTTTGGGGAGAAGGATAGTGTATACATTAGGCAAGGGGGCGTAAGATGATGGGATCCGATAACCCCGGTGTTGTTAACTGTTATGAATGTTATGCTATCTTCGAATATGCCTAATTTTTGTTAATGCCTATAACATGTTTGACTGAATGTTGTTAGTTATTGGTATGCCTTTCATATGCCTATTTGATGTAGTTCTTGAACTGTCATGATGTTGTATGTTTGATGATAACTGTTATACCATCGGCTCATTGATATTGATGACAATATGATGTGAATGTTGTTGATTGTTGTTATTACCCATGATTCTGGTTGATTGTTGTGGCAATGTTGAAGACGTTAATAGGACTCTAATTGGTTTAATTAGGACTCTTAGTTAACATAGAAATTAAGGGATTAATTCCTCAATGCTTCATAAAACATGAAGTGTTAGTGAGAGGTGAGGATTGATGCTGACTGGATTAGTCAAAGTACCCAAGGAATTGATCTGAGAGTGTTTAGGGAGTTTTTGGCTCCAAGAACATAAGTTGAATCTGTCCAGAACAGTGCGGCTAGCCCAGGAGCACGGTCGTGCTGAACAGGGAGCACACCCGTGCTCCCGGTTGAATTTTGGAAGGCAGGCAGCGCATTGAGCACGGTCGTGCAGGACAAAGGAACAAAGGTTAGAATCTGAGATTAAAGGAACAAAGGGGTGCCTAACCCCAAATGTTCCCAATAATGTAATAACATACCAATCGAATGACGAAGAGTTAGATAACTTATTTAAAAGATTAATAAGTTGGTTAAGCCGGTGCCCTTTGGATTACCGCACGTTGACTCACTTTGGTGCTTTTTGGTCAAAGTGACCTCGATGCTTTTTGGTCGAGGTGTTGATAAGTTGAACCTTAGTGCTTTTTGGCTAATGGGGTGAACGCGCTGTCGAGCATGCGCCAAAAAGAACGAGCGGTTTATAAAAATGTAGTTTAGGCGACAACTCGGATGTCGTCTCATAAGGACTCTTGAAGTGTTATTTGTCACAAAAATCAGTTTTTTTTTTTTTGGGGGGGGGGGGGGGGGGTTGGATTTGAATGCAAATAAGTAACATGCAAAACAAAGCAATTAAAACAGGGCAGTTCAAAGAGATTATCAAATAGCAAACAACGATTAATCTACTGTTCTCGAATTCCCAACTGTCGTTGGTTCATGTAATTCCAAGCCCTAAGCAGATTCCATTCCCCTTTCAGTTGTAGCAACAATTAACAACGAAATCGCTACTACGGATATATGTTCCTATTCCCGAAATAACAAACGGGGTTAAGCCCTCATGAATTAACGAACATGAATGAACACACGCGAAATAACAAACGCGATTAAGTATAGGAACATAACGTCACCAAAATGAATCAATACAACACTATACACTCCTGAAATAACAAACAGAAATGTATAATATGGTATTGAAAAGGGAAAAGCAAGTAAAGTAGGAATTACAAAACCTCAAGTATATGGAATTCTCATACAGTAGATTAATCTACGAAATTAGTTCTCCATGACAATAATGAAAAAAACACAGAAAAGATGTAAAACTATGGAGAAGCAAAAGTTCTTGCAATCTGTCCAGAACAGCCATTTATACTATTCGGAAATTAAACCCACTTGCGAGGCGAGCACACCTTCGCAAGGCGAATCTTGTGAAAAGTAAGCAACATTTGGTCTTCTCGCGAGGCGAGACTCTTCAAATTCTAAACTGTCACAGCTGTGACCTTCAGCATGGTTAAACCGTGATAGCTTCTGGTCTTCCAGGGTTGGATTACTCGCGAGGCGAGTCCAGTGTTCGCGAGGCGACACAGAAACCTTGCATTTTCCTGGAACAGTCAGCCTTCAGGGTCGCGGGGCGAGGTGTTGGTCGTGGGGCGAACCAGAGAGGATGACATTTTCACTGTTCTGCTGGCTTTCAGGTTCGCAAGGCGAGAATACTCTCGTGAGGCGAATCCCCTGTTTCTTTATTCTCTTGACTTCCAACTTAACCTGAAAACAAAGACACAGCTATAAGTGCATTATTTGACTCAAAACTGGCTAAATTAACCTAGAACTACTTTAGAGACTCAAAACCTTACTTGAGGACAATCTAATCTAATTTGGGTGAAAATAGGATATAATTTGCACAAAACCCTGGTCATACTAGTCATAAAACTAGATGAGCCAGAGGCTTATCATGGGGTCTTGACCCAGAAAGGTTAAGGTGTTGATGTTGATGATGGTGATAAGTCTTGGGTGCTTATTGGCCCAAGCAAAGGAGGTGGTTGCCTTGTTTGTTGTTGTGTTCATGCATTCATATGTTAAAGTTATTAATGGAGGAAGTTCAACATAGGGGAGGTCGTCCTAGAGTACGGCGATCTGGCCAAGTCTCGGGTGGTTCGCCCAAGGTTTGGTGAACCATGAGCCCCCGCGGTGGCGCATCCACGTTAGGATGCGTCTGCTATCCAAGGGGTTCACCTATGGTTTGGTGAACTGCCGGCGTTGGTGCTTATTGGTCAATGTGGATATTAGGGGTGTTCATCAACCGATCCAAACCGATTCAAACCGCAAAAACCGGACCGGAAAATCGAAAAAATCGCATTTTTCATTGGATTGGATCTGATTTTGGATCTTCTAGTGAAATCCAATCCAAACCGATCTTTTATATACATATACTAATATTTTTTAAATTATAGTATTACTCATACTTGATCATTGATTTTCATACTTTTATGTCCCTCGTTCTCTTTAATACTTTTGTTGGAATGACATATATGAAACTATTTAGAATAAATATTAATGTCTTGAAGTTATATTTTGCTAAAAGTTTTGATGCATAACATATATATACTTAATTGAGTAAATATGAAAAATAGGAAATCAACTAAGTAAATTTTAAAAATAATTAGCTATAATTTATTTGTAGCCGACATAAAAGAACATTTAATATAAAAGAGCGTGTTAAAAAATATCAATAATTATTTTTTCTCAAACTCTCAAGTAAAAATTTTGCCAAGAATTCTCTAGAATTTTCCTCCCTCGTCATCAAATCAAATAATGGTTAATAAAGAATAAATAATTGATGTCTTTCATAAAGGTCCTACCATTCTAATAAAAAGAGATGTTAATATAAGTATTGGGCACCTTAAACTAGTTCACTTAAATGAAAATTATCTTTTGTCCATTAATAAATAAGTAAAAATGACACTTAGCATAAGAAAAAAAAATGACAAAAACCGAATTATCCAATCCAATCCAAACCGCATCTGACTGGATTGGATTGGATCGGATTTTTTTACGGAAGCAAATCAATCCAATCCAAACCGCACGTTGTATTCGTCATTGGATCGGATAGCTTTTTAGCTCAAAACCGATCCAATCCAATCCGCGAACACCCCTGGTGGATATGTAACTCCGAAGTTGCCTTCCTGAGATAGTTTGGATCCACATGCATAACGGAGTAGCGGAGTAGTGTTGCACCGCATAGCATATGTTGGTTGAGTATATGTTGTTATAATTGTTATATGATGATGTTATATGTTGTTTATTGCTATGCCATGTTATGATGTATGTTCATCTTGCTTACTTTCTCCATGCCGTTGTGTTTACATGATTTCTTACTCCTTGTTCTCTGTCTTCTTGTTGGCATGTATGGTTTTATGCAGAGGATGGCGAGCAGCCAGGAGAGGAGCGACTCTGAGGAGCCGCCACTCGTAGTTAGGATTTCCCTATTTCTAGTCTAGTAGTTTCAGTTGTATTCCGAGGGTTTATTCCGGAACGGTTATACCAGCTCTGTATGTGACATCGAGGTTGGGTTATGATATTGCTTCGTTATTTTTTATTTCTTTTAAACCTTTATGTTATTTCCACGTTGAGTTGATACAATGTGGTACCTTTTATCCAAGTTTTTATTTTAATGAAATAAATGCATATTTTTATATTACCTCTTTTAAGTAAATGTTTTATAAATAATATGCGGGGTATAGGGTGTCACATTAGGACATTCATAGGAATGATGCACCACACTATTATGTGATAATAGTTCAACTATAAAGTTGTCAAAGAATCCAGTTATGCATGGTAGAAGCAAGCACATTGATGTGCGGTTCCATTTCCTCAGAGATCTCACTAAGGATGGAGTTATTGAAATGATACACTATGGCACAAAGGATCAGATTGCAGACTTGATGATCAAGCCTCTGAAATAGGACATCTTTCTCGCACTTCAAAAGCATTTAGGAGTATGTGAGGTTCCTAAGATAAACTAGTTGCATCTGCAGGAAGGTTGTTTCCTGAATATACAATAGTTTATGGGAGGGAATGTTGAGTTAGTTTTTCTAGTTAGTTTTCTATTAGAATAAAAGGCTTCCATATGCCTTTTGTTAGCTTTTCTGTTATTTCGGTTATTCTGTTAGTTAGTTGCTTTCCTATTATAGTGTTATGTAAAGCTCAGCTCTATAAAGAGCTTGTACATTCAGATCAATAATCAAGTTGAAGCATTACTTTCATTCATTCAATTTCCCTGAGTTTAACATAAGGTAGGTTCTATTCTCCCAACCAGATTTT
The DNA here is from genome assembly GCA_030762895.1 of Sophora flavescens. Classification (NCBI taxonomy): domain Eukaryota; kingdom Viridiplantae; phylum Streptophyta; class Magnoliopsida; order Fabales; family Fabaceae; genus Sophora; species Sophora flavescens. The sequence continues at coordinate 131,292,489 of CM061065.1, forward strand.
CTCCATACTCAAGATTCGAACTCCTAACCATTTACTTAAAGTGTCAAGGTCCCTTACCACTTGAATCAATCGCAATCACAATTACCTGTTGGTAGAACATCCTTATTTTTAGGTAAGTGGAATTAGATACTAAAAAAAAAATTGGATAAAAATATTGTATACATATATAAGGGTAATATTGTTCGAATATCAAATCTTGATACAAATAAAGAAATTCCATTGTCAAATGCTCAATTGGGCCATTTTTACGTTTTGATGCCAATCATTGGTATCGCAGTGGACCCTCTCTCTCTCTCTCACCAATCTAGTTAGAACTTTACAGGGAAAACCGTCAGAATCTCTCTATTAATTCCTTTCACTTCTAATCAGCGTTGATAACCAAAATGGTGGCCAGCAAATTCTGTTTTCTTTTCTCACACGAGTCTACATCTTTGCCCCCAAATGAAGCAAGTCTTTTGGGTTATGAATGTTTTAGTGATCTCTTGCACTTTTTGGGTTTAAAATTCCTTTTTTATTTTCTGAGCCCGGGTCCACTTCATTGCATCGATCATTCGAAAAATAGCATTGCAAGTCACCAATCCATCACAAGAGAAACTTTGAAACATTTTTTTATACTGACATTTATCACTGTTCTCAAAAAGAAAGATGATATATAATTCTCAGTAACGTGTGGACATTTAAGCACATAATTCTTTCGGGTTGACTTCAGATGACATTGTATAAAATATTGAAAACATTGGACTTTATTCATATGGCAATTGTTATAGTGTACAGACGAGATATACTTGATGATTAGTTGAAGTAGTTAGTAATTATTTATATATATTTACTGTACATGTCTTTCTCATTTCAATCCAAATTTATTTTTAGTTACTTTCTCCCTTTAGCTTTTGCTATGCCTATGTTTCTTTAGAGTAATACTAATAGCCAATTCATAATAATAGAATTAATAGTTACTTTCTCCCAATCCATGCAATGTGTGTGGCTCAATTAGTTACGCATACTGAATTTATGGGGAAGGACCCAAGTTCGAACCCACAAACTCATCTTTAGAGAGGGGGATGAATCCTAACTGTGACTAAGCACCAGTGCACCACAATAAAAATTAATATCATAGCGGATCCAAAGAATCTAAGTTTGTGTAGATACTCCGTGAACCCACCGATGAGCTAAAGGTTCATAATTACGAAGGGTTCAAAAAAATAAATAATAATCTCGATTTGAATATTTTTTAACGAATTGAATAGAATGGTATATAACAAAATGGAATAAACATTCGTCCACAATTTAATTATAATGGAAATTAATTCTGTTTTTACCAGCTTCGTCTTGGAACACCTTATTGTTATTGTTTCTCCACGAGTATCACAAGATAAAAAGAAGTGTAGTACTTATTGTCCTCCAACCTTTAATTGTCTTCCGATATTCTTGCATGAAGGATTGTCAACGAGCAAGTGCGTGAAGGAACCAAATTGCAGCTCCCTTATATTGACACATCAAAAGGAATTCCAATTCATCAAAACCATAACACATTGAGCACTATCGACTCTACTAGACTTTTTTTTCTTCACAAGATGATTTCCTTGTAAGCAAAGTTATTCTTAAACAATTTCAAACGAATAATATTTATCAAAACTTTCAAATGCTATTTTTGGCCCTCTTTGACTCAAAACCAAATACTTCAGCTTAAAAAAGATAATATGTGTTTAGATTCTAGTTGAAAATATCTAAATGAATGTTTAAGCAAACACTATTAGAGATTAACTTTTACCCAAACATATGTTTGAGACATTTCCATGTTGGAGAATTGTAGGCGAGCAACACAGCAAATCACAAAGGCATATATTAATAATATGTTAATATTAGGATTTAAAATATTATGCCTAATAATTATTATTTGCCTTCAAAAAAAAATTATTATGCATGGTCAGTGTAAAAATTTTTTATACTGTGATTCAATCATAAACTATCACATTATTAAAAATGTTTGACTTTTATTATAATTATCTTAAAAGTCACATATAATGATTTGGGATTTAGTTGATAGTATAAAAACTTTATATTAATAATGTATCAAAATTAAGTCCTTCACAATATAATTTGTTGTGAGAGGGGTTCATTGTTTTATCAATCAAAATAAAATTATTATATTTTGTCTCAAATTTTCAACATTATAAGTGAATTATGATTCTATGCAACATTTGATCTTAAAAGTTTTGAATCTTTGATTATTTTTTTTCATTACAAAAAAAAAAAGTCAAAGATTCAAATCTTTTAAGATCATAACTTAAAAAAAACCTTGAATAAAGTTTCTTTAAAGCAAAATTTCATTCAAAGTCCTATATTAACTAAAAATCTTAACTAAATACATAGAATGTTATAAATTCAAACTAAATAATATGACACCAAAGAAACTACACATAGATGAGTATTTGATCACCCATTAATTCCCGGTCAACTCTAGAAAGAAGGTTGCTCAACGCTTCTTTATGTCCATAATGTCCTCTTTAGATAGTGGATCCCAAGTGTCGAATATCTGCATGTAACATAAGATAAATTAAACATTACAGATAGTCAGACTAAAAAAAACATAATTAATATATAACTTATTACAAATTCTATTACTTACCGTCATCCATCCTTCAGTAATTCTGCCGGATACAATGTCGAGCATCTACTTCATAACATAGTAGCCGCACTCCCATGAGCCACGCACTGGTGCAATAAGTGCTTTTTACGTCAGTTAAAATTGATTTTTTACGTCAGAATACTGACTGACGTAAATACAGCTGACGTTAAAAGCTACACTTTTAACGTCAGTTGAGAACTGACGTTAAATATAACACTATTAACGTCGGTTCTTTAACACAACTGACGTTAATTTTGTCAAAATTAACGTCAGTTCTTTAACATAACCGACGTAAATTTTGTTAAAACTAGCGTCAATTGTTATAAAGAACGGCGTTAAAGGTCTTAATTTTAACGTCAGTTGTAATAAACAACTGACGTTAATAGTGTACTGTATATTTTTATAAAATACTTTTAACGTCAGTTGTACGATACAACTGACGTTAATAGTATTTTTTTTTTTAAATTCGGTTTTAAAATATCACTCCCCTAAGCCATCCCTGCATTCAGTAAATATCCCAGTAACACAGAATATCTCACACATTACAGAATTGCAAAGGAAAAATGGAACAATGATCCATATGTATGCCTGTTCAAAACAATATATATTTATTAACATAGGTTATAAATGTATACTAAGTTTAAACTACCTATATCAATATCCCTTCGTGATGATCATCACGAGTGGCATGTACATCGTCCACCTGTGTCTCCTCGATTATAGTAGGCATGTTTATTGAAAAAGAAGGAGTCTCAGGAATATCAAGATTTGAATCTTCATTTTCATCACTACCATTATACATGCTTTTTCCTTGGAGAACCACGGACAACCTTTTGTTAGAAGGATCAGTGATGTAGAACACTTGTTTTGCTTGGGAAGCCATTATGAAAGGCTCGTTTATGACCTAACTTGTTGAGGTCTACCAATGTGAACCCCAATTCGTCGGTTTGTACACCACCGTTACTATCAACCCACTTACATTTAAATACCGGCACCGTAAGCTTAGTGTAATCGAGCACCCAAATAACTTCAATATATCCAAAGTAAGGTCTCGGTCTTTGAACGGGTTTTGTGTCCTTTGCACTAGAGAAGTGCATTGCTTCGGCCACGATCATAACCCCACTATTTTGCATGGTACTCTTGTTATCTTGTTCCTTTGTATAAAAGGAAAAGTTATTTATGTCGTATCCGCTCCAACATATGACGTTGAAGTTAGGCCCACGTGCTAGCCATTTTACGTCATCAGAAGCAGTACTACCATCCTTAAGCATTTCTTCCTTGAACCATGGCAAGAAAGTCTTGTTATGCTTGTTCAACAACCACCTTTCGCTCATTCGAGGGTTTTCTTGATTGACTTTTCTTTTATGTTCAAATAAGAAAGGCTGAACACATTCGATGTTGTTCAATACATACAAATGTGCTTGAAGCACTTCCTCCCGATCCTTCATATTAATTCTTAAGCCATGTGTACCCTTACCTTGACATCTGATCTCATCATGCCGAGGCTTAGGAACCCCTATAGGATCCGTGTTATGAAGGTAGTCCGAACAAAACTCAACAGCTTCTTCTGCAACATACCTTTGAACAATAGATGCTTCCGGACGATGAGGATTCTTCACGTACCCTTTCAAGATCTTCATGTAGCGCTCAACAGGGTACATCCATCTCAGAAAAACCGGCCCACATAATCTAATCTCCCTCACCAAATGAACAATTAAGTGAACCATTATGTCGAAAAAGGAAGGAGGAAAATACATCTCCAATTGGCACAAGATTGTAGCAGCCTCAACTTCCAAGTCATCCAACATACGGGGGTCAACGACTTTGCTACATATAGAATTGAATAATGGGCACAACCGAGTAATGGCATGTCTCACATTTTTTGTAGCAATATCACGAATAGCAACGGGCAGAAGTTGTTGCATCAAGATGTGACAATCATGAGACTTCAAGCCAACCAATTTAAGATCACTAGAGACAAGTCTCTTCATATTTGAAGAGTAACCATGTGGAACTTTGATGCCCTGAAGACACCCGTAGAAACTTTGTCTCTCTTTTTTTGACAAAGTATGACATCTTTGGCAAAAATAAGTCCGCTTACCATCCTCAACAACTGGAGCTAACTGCTCTCGTATACCCATAGCAACGAGGTCGAGACGAGCATTCACACCATCCTTTGTCTTGCCCTGAATGTTGAGAAGCATCCCGATCACACTATCACACACATTTTTCTCCACATGCATCACATCAATACAGTGTCTGACATCAAGCTTGCGCCAGTATGGAAGATCAAAGAATATCGACCTCTTCTTCCATATGTTTTTCTCAACAGCTTTACCTTTCTTTTTGGACTTGCCGAATATAACATCGATGTCCTTTACCCTCTGATAAACCTGCTCTCCAATTAAGGCCGTCAGCGCTTCTTCCGTCTCTCTTGGCATCCATTAAAAGCTTTTTTCATCTTACGATATGGGTGATCACGTCTAAGAAATCTCGATGCCCAAGGTAAACCGTCTTCTTTCCATGATGCAACCGAGTGTAGCATGTGCCTTCTTCACATATAGGGCATGCTTTATGCCCCTTGACACTGCATCTGGACAAGTTACCGTATCTTTGGAAAGTCGTTGATGGTGCAAAATAACATGGCACGAAGCTTGAAAGTCTCATGAGAATACCCATCAACTACATCAACACCTTCCACCCACAACGTTTTCAAGTCTTCAATCAAGGGACCTAGATAAACATCTAAGTCATTTCCCGGTTGCTTTGGGCCGGAAATCATCATAGACAACATCATGTATTTGCGTTTCATGCACAACCAAGGGGGCATGTTGTAAATCACCAACAGAACAGGCCATGAACTATGAATACTACTCATGTTACCATAAGGATTCATTCCATCCGTAGCAAGTCCAAGCCTTAGGTTTCTTGGCTCATCGGCGAAATCCGGAAACATAGTATCGATATTCTTCCATTGAATAGAATCAGCAGGATGGCGAACCTTTCCATCACGTTTCCTCTCATCATTATGCCATCTAAGATTCTTCGCATCTTTCGCATTGACAAACAATCGCTTGAACCTTGGAATTATTGGAAGATACCACAACACCTTCGCAGGAGGACCCTTTTTTCTCACATCATCAACATCATCATCATCACCACCACCCTTCACTTTGTATCGTGATAACCCACATTTGGGGCAATCGTGTTTGTCTTCATGAACACCGGTGTACAATATGCAATCATTGGGGCATACGTGTATCTTCTTATACTCCATACCCATACGACACAATACCTTCTTGGCCTCATAGTTATGGTCAGGCAATGTGTTGTCCTCCGGAAGCAAGTCTTTCAACACTTCAAGCAATTCCGTGAAGCTTTTATCGCTCCAACCATTTCTCGCCTTCACACAAACCAATTTTAGCACCGCCGACAACCGTGTATGAGTAGTACACCCTGTATATAAAGGCTTATCCGCATCACCGCACAACCTATCATACACATGCGCTCGATGAAAAGATTCTTGTCCAATATCATGGATCATGTCCTCTACTCGATCATCCTCCATATCTACGTCAACGTCCTCACTTTGGGAGACACTCGCCGTATTACTACTCAGCAACATATCACCATGCCATATCCATCTTGTATAACTCAAGCAAATCCCTTCACAAATCAAATGAGTACGTATATCCTTCACCGTACATTTCCTCGTATTCAAACACTTGACACAAGGACAACAGAACATTCCATTACTATTAGGAACATTCCTTTGAGCAAATTCTATAAATTCTCCCACCCCCTTCAAATACTCAGCACTAGTACGCTTACAAACCATCCAACTTCGATCCATAACTAGATAGGTCCTGTAGCTATACAAAACATATATATATCCAATATAAGGACAATATGAGAGATTGAAAACTATAGTTTTTAAAGATTAATTGCCAAAAACAGAGACGTACATTCCAAACAACTCAAACTCACGGTTTCAAGTTTCAACTACTGAGACTACAGTTTCAACATACACTCAAAACCAACAATACAAAAATGTGCCCTAAATACTCACCAGAAATAGGTGCTCGCGTGGTGGTGGGGAGAGGAGCTCAAGTGGTGGCCAACGTTCGATGTGGTTACTGAGAGCAGAGGGACACGGAGAGTTAGTGCGCGGGAAGGGGAAAGAGAGATGTACGTCAAGTTATTACAAAGAATGAATGGAAAGAAAGAGTTAGGGTTAATAGTGTACCTCACGGTGGTGGCGAAGAAGCCCTCGTGGTGGTTGCGGTGGAGATGAGCTCGCGATTAGGGTTCTGTGCTGGGTGAGAGTGAGAGTGGGGGTTGAGAGTGATTTAGGGTTGAGCGTGATGAAAAGAGAAAAGAGACGTACGTACAGAGCGAAGTGCAGAAGGCGCGCGGGTGTAAACTAAAACAACATTTAACGTCAGTTGTATTAAACAACTGACGTTACAATTAATTTTTTAACTTCAGTTTTATTTACAAACTGACGTTAAATATTAATATTTTTTTAAAAAACGCTTTTAACGTCCGTTGTTGAATACAACTGACGTTAAAAGTGTTAAAGTAACATTCTTCTGTAACAGTCTGTAACACTGCCTCTTCTTTTCCTCTATATTTCTATTCCTTCACAAAATGGCTCTGAGACCTGTGTTAATTGAGTGACAACAGGGCATTTCAGATAGCTAGGGATATAGGATTATTTACGTCAGCTATTTATTTAACTGAAGTAAAAATCACACTTTTAACGTCAATTGTATAAACAACAGACGTTAAAAATAAATATTTTTTATTTTAAAAACACTTTTAACTTCAGTTTTATTCAACAACTGACGTTAACAGCCCTGTGTGACAACAGGGCATTTCAGATAGGGATATAGGATTATTTACGTCAGCTGTTTATTTAACTGAAGTAAAAATCACACTTTTAACGTCAGTTGTATAAACAACTGACGTTAAAAATAAACATTTTTTATTTTAAAAACGCTTTTAACGTCAGTTTTATTCAACAACCGACGTTAAAAGTGTCTCTTCCTATTCCTTCGGGCGTTTTCTTTTCTGCACGTTTATAATATATGACTGCCAGGCCAACTCCCAATGCGCCTTGGAACCTAATGCTCTTAATGATCAATTTAATTTTTTAGCAACTTACGACGCCTAGTAACTTCATCCCCTACTCCTATAAATAGCTTCCTTCCTTCGTTTAATTTTTTTGCTTCACAATATGGCTCTGCCATGGAGATTAACTTCATCACTCTTTCTTCCTATACCTAGACTTAAAGGTCTCTGTCACAATTGGTCAAAACAACTTCTGGGGTTGTGTAAATCGCATTACATGGGTGATAAGGGTGTGTAAATCGCATTATGTGAATTGCACACACCATCATCCTTCTGGAGAATCAGCAGCTACAGTTCCAAAACCTCAGCTTTGGAACCAAGTGGCTGTTCCAAGAATATTGCTGAAACAGATCGAGTGCACCCTTCACTCTGCCACGGCTCCAAAGTGACTGTGGATTCAGATGGAGCATCGACTTCAAATGAGGGAGGGGATGCATTCAATGTTGGAGATTCTGAGCACAGGACTGAGAAGAAAATGATGTTGAAGGAGAAAATTTTTTATATTTTAGTGCTATATATCTTGCGGAAATTTTTTATCTTTTAAACATGTAATTGTAACTTATGAATCGCTTCAATGAGATACGATTTGATTATACATATATAACTTGTTTTATGTTAAGTGTTTATTTATTTTAATTTGCACAAGAATTTGTTAATTTACTAATTCAAGCTAATTAATTAAGATTAAAAATAAACTTTTTAAAAAAAAAAGATTAGAAATAAACTGCACTATATGGAGTGATGATCTGCGTTAAGAGTGACAACAGGGAGATGACAACGAAAGAAAGATAGGAATGAGTTGATTATTTACGTCAGTTATTTATTTAACTGAAGTAAAAATCACACTTATAACGTCAGGTTTATAAACAACTGACGTTAAAAGTTTTAATAATTTCTTGCAAAACACTTTTAACGTCAGTTCATTAAACAACTGACGCAAATAGTGATTTCATATTTACAAAACTGTCACCGCCTCACTTTTAACGTCAGTCCTTAAAACAACTGACGTTAACAGTGAATTAATTATTTACAAAACTGCCACCGCCCCCTTTTTAACATCTAGTTTTTGGTTAACTGACGTAAACCTTTACCGTCTAATGTATATTTTCCACTAGTGACGTTGCCTATGAGACTACAAATGAACCCGATTTAAATATAATGAGTAAACACTTAACATTAACTATATTGTAAGTTGCAATTGAATCTCGGGTACTAATAAAATACTTACGTTAGGGAAAATCCACTTAATAGGCCTAGGCCTAGTACCATCTAACATGCGACGTGCATCCATAGATCTAACATAAGAAAATATACACTTAAAGTATGTTATAGATTTTCGAGTAATTAATAAAACAAATGCAGTACTAAATAAGAAAATTAAAAGCTTACGTTTCAACAATGGCCTTGAGTTCCTTCGTCGCTCTTATTCCCAACGAACAGAAGAGCACCACAACATTCGAACTAGGACATAAGACCAATAATTGCCAATGTTCACTGCAATTTGGAACAGTTAGTGACAAATCACAGATAATTATAAATCACTTTTATACTTGTACTTACCTCTTGAGGCAAGGTGCTAGGTAGCACTGTTTGTTGCCTCGACCAAGCATGTGCCGTATGCTTGCAATAATCTCATTTGGGGGAAGTGTCTCACCCTCAATGAGGCCAGAGTCAATGAATCCATAAATATGGAGGTTGCCCCTAACAATACATTGGCGATGCAAATACCTAATATATTGAAAAAACATGTTAATTATTATAGTATTGAAACTTATTTAGTTAAACTAACAAATAAAAAATGTACTTACGTGCACCATAATGAGACGCACAACCAGCAAACATTTTCACCATCAAGAGCTATCTCCATCAAGTCCCTTGCGGGGAGATTGAAAGGTTGATCAGGCCTGCCATCGTGTTCCAACTCTATGGAAGCCGGATTCATCACAAGTTTCACAGCCATTACAGTCAGATGTTCAAGAGCATCAGAGTGATCCCCCTCGTCGATACCCTAATCAACAAAGATAAAACATTAGTGAACACGATTAAGTTAATTCAATTGTAAGTAATTGAATGATTATATGAATACCTTGCTAGAAGAAGACTTCACAGGTCTTCCCAGATGAGACTTTTTGGGTGGAACATCTTTTTCAAAATCCTAAACAACAAAAAAAGCATTAATAAACACAATTAAATTATTTCTATTGTAAATTTAGAAAAATGCACGTAATTGATTACCTTGGCTGAAACAAAAAACCTCAGAAGTCTTCTTGGCCAAGAGACGAAATTACCGAGGGCCTGGCCTACTATTTGAACATCCTCAGTGGGCACAAGGACTCGAGCATCAGCATCTCGAATATCTTCAACCACCACCCTCACCTCATCATCTCCTAATGTCCGGTTGTGTAAGGTATTTCCCAAGTTGTGTGCCCCCCAAATGCCACTAAGTGGTCATGATTATCATCAACATAAGCTCACACATGTCAGGATCCTCCTCCATGTCATCAGGCTGATGAGGAGGACCTCATGACCCCTTGGTGCTCACACGGACAGAGGGTGAGACACCAGGATTTTGCTGGGAAATAGCAAAAGTTTGCATCTACTGGGCAATCTCTCGTCTAAGCTCATCTGCAATCTCCCGTTTTAGCTGTTCTCGATCTACATCTTCCCTGGGGCGATGGTGTGAACATGAACCATGGTATTGGCGAATGCCAATGCCCCATCCAACACCAATGACACGTCCAGGGTGGTCTGGCTTACCAATCGCGGTAGCCAAAATATCCTTGCGTCCTTTAGGCACAAAACTTCCTTGAGTGGCCTGCTCGTCCAAGGAATCCTACAACATATAGAATGTCACATTAATTTGTGGAAGACAATGGATAAGATTTTTAAGATTACAATTAGAATTCAAAATAAACTTACAATCTTCTCAGCTACCCGACGTGTCTCCTCTGTTGTATATTGTCCCGATTTTCTTAATCGGGCTCTCTTCCATGACTTATGGCGTGGGGCTGGAGGTGGATCAACAAAGTCTGGAGGGTTTTCAGCATTAGTATCAGCCTGAGATGCTTCTTCCTGGAGTCTTTTCTTTTCCTCTTCCGTCATTTTTATATTAAGACCATCATATCCTGCACGAGCCATTACATGGGGGTAGACATTACTTTTCTGGATGTCTTGCGCCTTTTTCCTTTTCACCTGTTATAAATGACAGACAACCGTATTACGTAAATTAATAAAATTAATTAAATTAACAGATGACTCAATTAAGTTAACCTGGTGGGAGGCCTCATGTCGGGACTAAACAAAACGATCCCAAGTCTCTTGGTCAAGAAACGAGTATGTTTCAAGTGGGGACTTGTCACGCTGCCCAAATAAGTAGTATCTGCCCAGGTCCACCTTAAATTGCCTCCAACTCTCACCGGCATACTTTATCCATGTCCTCCTCATACGCTCGGTATTGGACACTTCAAAGATGAGCTATATTACACAACAAAATGGAGAAATTAGTGTATGATATTAATATGGTTAAATAAAATAAATACAAAAAAAGACATTAAAAGTATAGATACCATGATGGTATCCCATATTTGATCCTTCACAATCTCCGGTACATGGTCCCAATCCTCAATAAGAATACTAGTCTTGCTTCGAGCAACGAAGCCCACAAAACTGTGAAATTGATCAGCCATTGGCCCTACAGGCTTGCAACGCTCATCAAACTGGATCTGTATCCTTTGATTAGCACCACGATTGACGGTCAAATTCCTTAACCGTGTGGCACCTCTACCCTTTTTGTGTTTAGGCGGGGTATCCGACCCGCTGCGCGAAGGAGGGATGTCCTCGTGATCAACCATGTATGCCTATTTAGACACACAAAAAAAAACGTAATGTCAGTAAGAATCGAGTTATATCAAACATAACTTAAATTAACTTGTAAATATCAAGAAAAATAAAACTTGTAAATATGACTTTAAACAAGACTTATAAACACAACTTATAAATATAACTCATAAATACATATGACTTGTAAACATAACTTATAAGTATAACTTATAAATATAACTGTAAACATAACTTACACTATGGTCAAGTAGTAATGTTCTCCCATAACCATTCCTGATGATCATCACGAGTGGCATGTATGTCGTCCACTTCATTTTCCTCATTGAAAGTAGGTACCCGTGTTAAGAAAAAAGGAGTATTAGAAATATCAAGAGTTGAATCTTGATTTTCCTCACTACCATTATGCATGCTTTTTCCTTGGAGAACCACTGACCACCTTTTGTTAGAAGGATCACTGATATAAAACACTTGTTTTGCTTGGAATGCCATGATGAAAGGCTCTTCCTTATAACCTACCTTGTCAAGGTCCACCAATGTAAATCCCAACTCATAAGTTTGTACACCACTGTTACTATCGACCCACTTACATTTAAAAATGGGCACTCTAAATTTAGTGTAATCGACCTCCCAAATCTCTTCAATGACTCCAAAGTAAGATACAGATGCCATAACAGGGTTTGTATCTTTTGAACTAGAGAAGTGCATGGACTCAGTCACGACCATAACCCCACTATTTTGCATGGTACTCTTGTCATCCTGGGACTTTGTATAGAAGGAAAACTTATTGATATTGTATCCACACCAACATATGACATCAAAGTTAGGCCCTTGTGCTAGCCATTTTAATGTATCAGAAGTGGTACCATCAATTGCAATTTTTTCTTTAAACCAGTTTAAGAAAGTTTTGTTATGCTTTTTCAACAACCATTTTTCATTCATTGGAGGGTAATTTTCCTTGACAATGCTTTTGTGATCACGTAAGTAAGGTTCAACCTCATCAGCGTTATTCAATATATACAAATGTGCTTGAAGCACTTCCTCTCGACCCATGTTCTTAACAGTAATACCTCGTGTACCCTTACCATCACATCTTCCCTCGAGACGATACTTAGGAAGCCCTACAGGTTCCGCTTCTGATATGTAGTCTGTACAAAACTCAATAGCTTCTTCTGCAACGTACCTTTCAACAATAGATGCTTCAGGATGGTGTGGATTATTCACATACCCTTTCAAGACCTTCATGTATCGCTCAACTGGGTACATCCACCTTAAATAAACGGGTCCACACAATCTAATCTCCCTTACTAGATGAACAATCAAATGAACCGTAATGTCAAAAAATGAAGTGGGAAAATACATCTCCGATTGGCACAAGATAATAACTGCCTCATTTTTCAACTCATTCAACTTCTGCGTGTCAATGACTTTGCTACATATAGAATTGAAGAATAAGCACAACCTAGTTATGGTGTGTCTAACTTTTTTAGGCAATATGTCCCGAATAGCCACTGGCAGTAGTTGTTGCATCAAGACGTGGCAATCATGAGACTTTAAGCCAACTAATTTGAGATCTTTCATTGAGACAAGCCTCTTGACATTTGAAGAGTAACCTTGTGGCACTTTGACGCCCCATAGACACTCACAGAAACTTCTTTCTCTTTTTTTGATAAAGTGTGACATGCTGGGGGTAAATAAGTCTTCTTACCACCTACTGATTGTGGAGCTAACTGCTCTCGTATACCCATCACAACTAGATCCAGACGAGTATTAACACCATCTTTTGTCTTGCCATGAATGTTGAGAAGCGTTCCGATTACACTATCACACATATTTTTCTCCACATGCATCGCATCAATACAATGTCTTATATCAAGCTTGCACCAGTATGGAAAATCAAAGAAGATCGACCTTTTATTCCATATTTTTTTCTCAGTAGCCTTCTTTTGGGTCTTTCCGTAGATAACATTGATGTCCTTCACCTGTTGATAAACTTGCTCTCCAGTTAATGCCGCCGGAGCAATTTAATTATCCGGAAGTCCATTGAAAGCTTTTCTCAATCTACGATAAGGATGATTAGGTCCGAGAAATATCCGACGCCCAAGGTAAATTGTCTTCCTTTCATGTTGCAGTTGATGGTAGCATGTGCCTTCTTCACATATAGGGCATGCTTTATGCCCCTTTAACATTATACCCGAACAAGTTCCCGTATGTTGGAAAGTCATTGATGGTGCAAAATAACATGGCACGCATCTTGAAAGTCTCATGGCAGTACCCGTCAATCACATCAACACCTTCATCCCTCAACATTCTTAAGTCTTCAATCAAGGGACTTAGATAAACATCTATGTCATTTCCTGGTTGTTTTGGACCCAAAATCATCATAGATAACATAATGTATTTGTGCTTCATGCACAACCAAGGAGGTAGGTTGTAGATTACCAGGAGAACATGCCATGAACTATGAATACTACTTAAGTTACTATACGGATTCATTCCATCTATAGCAAGTCCAAGCCTAAGATTTCAGGGCTCATTGCCGAAATCCGAAAACAAACTATCAATTCTCTTCCATTGCAAAGAATCAGCCAGATGGCGAAGTTGTCCATCACATTTCCTCTCATCTGCATGCCATCTAATGTTCTTTGCATCATTTAAATTGGCGAACAATCGCTTGAACCTCAGAATTATTGGAAGATACCATAACACCTTCGTAGGAGGACCCTTTGTGACCACATCACAACTAGAATCATCATCCTTCACTTTGTAGCGTGATACCCCACACCTAGAACATTCGTGCATCTCTTCAAACTCTTTCATGTACAATGTGCAATCATTGGGGCATGCATGTATTTTCTTATACTCCATACCCATCAGGCACAATATATTCTTCACCTCATAGTTACGAGATGGTAACGTGTTACCTTCTGGAAGCATGTCTTTCAACAACTCAAGCAATTCGGTGAAGCTTTTATCATTCCACCCATTTCTCACCTTCACGTTGATCAACCTTAACACCACTGTCAACCGTGTGAAATTAGTGCAGCCCAGATACAAAGGTACTTCTACATCACTGTACAAAGTCTCATACACATGTGTTCGCTGAAAAGACCCTTGCCCAATATCATGGGTCATGTCCTCTAGTCGATCGTCCATGTCTACGTCATCAACTTCCTCTCTTTGAGACACACTTGACCTGTCTAACAATTCACCATGCCACATCCATATTGTATAACTCTTGCAAATCCCCTCACAAATAAGATGCTCTTGTATCTCCTCAGCTTCTAGTCGTCTCCCATTCAAACAATTAACACAAGGACAATAAAACTTTTTGTTACTACTATCAGGAACATTTCTTTTAGCAAATTGTAGAAAAGCTTCCACTCCATTCTCATACTCATCACTTGTCCGTCTAGCATTCATCCAATCGTGATCCATAACTACAACAATAACTTCGTACTTAGGCCAAGATCTTCATCAACTAATTCTTATGACTGGGTATGGCCCTATCCCATTGCTAATTAATTAACACTAACAGATAATCCAGAAGAAGAAAATAAAATAATAAGGGGAAATAGGAAGTACCTGTTGAGGATGAAGAGCTCACCAAAATGCAGAAAGTGTAACCAATCGTGTGCAATAGGAGGGGAGAGCGTGGAGTGTAAATAGCTGAAATACACAAGCAAATCACAAATTACAATTCACAAACAAATTTCCAAGCATTAACTAGTTATCCAATTTAAAAGAATGGCGATTAATTCACATTGTTATATATTTGATGTAAGAAATACAATAAGAAACACAATAATTCTACCCATGATGATCTCATCTAATTTCAGGAACAATGAGTATGGCACAAGCATGCATGCATGTATGAGATCCATATAATATGAAAATGATCAGGATGTCATTACAGATTACATTCCATATGCATAATTGAAGTCAAAATCGAAGGTGAACAGATTCTGTGAACATCAATTATAATGAAGATTTGGCACTTGGCATGCAACAGACTTAATATTATAGGTTGCAAAATCAATCCAACAACTTTAGAATTACTCAAAAGATGAACACACTATCGAATTCAAATAGTCTAAAACATATATAAGCACTTGTCAAGCAAATGTTATGAGTGAGAAGAAATAGACATAATGTGAGAAATCTATATGGGAGCAATCTGGTTATACAAGCACCAGTGACTAGTGTTTATCAATGTTAGACTCCTAACAGACTAATCATGTGACCAGTGTTATGAAGCCAAAACATTGAGGTAAGTTTGGTAGGAGTGAAGATGTGTTAGGTTCCATCCCAATAATATAATTAGGCCACTACAAGTATTAGTTGAGAAATATAAATTGGAGGGAATAATTGTAATAAGTCAATTTTGACAATTGAAGAGTGATTAGTACCTAAGCGGTTGCTCATTGGAGGGGACAAGCCCCTTGGACAACCTCCTCACTAACCATCTGACTCATTTTTTGTTTTTACTCATTTAAGGCCCTAGAGACACTTAATAATCTGCAAAGCACGCAGTAATTAGTAATCAAAAAAGGTACCATGCATTAAGAAAATCATCATGCATGCATCGGAAATAACCTTCTTCTTTGGTTAACCACACCTTGCTTCTTTTCCATGAACCCATAAGCTTGCCACGGTAACCACCCCAAGCCTCAACACTCATACAAACTTCTATCAAGCCAAATAGCCACCTTAATTTCTTAACATAGTAACCACCCCATTCCTTAACACTCTTATTCTTTCTCTCTTTCTTTCTATTTCTACTTTTTCTCTTTCTATACTCAAAATTCTATACTCTTAACACTCAAACAAAACCTCCAATACTTGAAAAATTGTCCACATAAGGCAGAAATCCAAGAACAGAATTGCACACAAAGACAAAGACTAATTATGCTATTTCTGAAATAATAGAGAATGAATCCCACGGTTATCTACATGAAGGAGTTTATGCTGCACTACTAAAATGCTAGATTAATTTCTCAATCGGATTTTCATGATAAGGAAGAGCCGTGAACAAAGTTTTGTAGTTTATCTAAAACAAGGAACTACATACGAATACAAAATTTGTAATAAAGATGAAGAGATGCTGGTGGATAGTACATAAGAAAATTCCATATAATGTTCTCACCAACCTGAATACTCCTAAAAACAAGTTACAAACACTGAGGATTCGATGAATACATTGGCAACACCAAATAAAGCACCACCACCACATATTCACACCCTAAAAAGAAAACTAAAGGCAAGTACATCAAGTGCACTTACTTTTGCCAAACAGCTTAATAGCCAGAAAGTAGTTCGGAAATCTAACAAAGCTATTACAACACAATTATACTCATATGCCACTTGAATCAGTCAAATAAATAACTATAACCAGAGCTTGAACATATCTATGGTAAGGGATATCTGCACCTCAATTGATCCCTCCACTCTATGTTTCCTGTGGAGGGCACATACAATTTTATGGAACTTTAAATCTTTGAAGTAACAGACATGGTTTTTTCCAAGACGGAACAAAGGAACAAAATTCTTGGTTTAAATTTGTGAGATAGGAGAAATTAAAATTAAGATGCAAAGAAATCCCTAAGATGTATCACAGAGGAACGAAAACAAGGAAGAGCCGTGAACAAATTTTTGTAGTTTATCTAAAACAAGATGGGAGATGAAAAATGGAAGATGAAAATTGACACATGCCTCATTTTCATTCTTCCATTTTTAAACTTCCATCTTCAACCTTAACAAACACACTCTTTTTTTAGCACTAGAATTGAGATACAAATTCCCAATACCAACATTTCAAAAACTCATCTCAATGAAAAACCGGTTCAAATTTTCTCCAGAAAACAAAAATCAACACGAAAATTTAGTTATACATTTGATAAAAACAAAGGCTGTGCAAGGATCCATCATGTACCTGGGAAGAGCTTGAAATGGTTTGGCGTAGTGAAGTGAGGTTTTGAAGAAATGGCAGCGGCAGTGAAATAGCAGCGAAGTAGTTGATAAAGCTTCTACTCTACATGAGAAGACGGAGGGCGTGAGTGAAATGAAAGATAGAAAGTAGAAATAAGAAGAAGAAACAGAAAGGGGTAAAGAGGGAAACAGAACCTGCGTGAGTGAAATGAAAGAAATAAAGTGGGTGGTGGTGAAGAGGGAGGACGGAGGCGGTGGTGAAGAGGAAGATGCAGGCGACGGACGGCAAGTAGTAGCGGAGAATTTTTGGGCAACGGTGAGTGTTCGGTTGGTCTCAGAAGAAAGAAGGTGAGGCTTCGAATGCGAAAAGTGAGTAGTATACCACGCAGAAGAAAGGAGGGAAAGGGAATAGAAAATAAAGGGTTTTTGATGAGTGTGATTTCACCTCATATTTCATTGACATTTTGCATGTATTTTCATATAGTTTAGGCATTTCTAATTTGATTTTGGTTAGTTTTTACCTTGGAACGGGTAAGGCGGGTTTGTGGTGTTGTTGTGCAGGGATTAATGATTAAAATACTCAAGATTAACCATGATGGAGCTTGCATGACGATGGGGCTTTGAAAAGTGAAGAAAATGAGCCAAACAGAGCCCATCACGGCCTAGCCGTGACAGCCATCACGGCCATGATCGAGTGGAGCTGAAAAGAAAGAATGGAAAAGTCAGATCTGGTCACAGCCAGGCTGTGATGTCCATCACGGCCGTGACATGTCAGTTGAACCAGACCCTCACAGGCAGAACTGATCACGGCCTAGCCGTGATGGTGGTCACGGCCGTGACAGACCAACCAGTGAAGCAACCTCCAAGGCAGAATCAGTCATGGCCTAGTCGTGATGGCCATCACGGCCGTGACGCGTGATATATGGATCTTTAGAAACTGATTTGATCTGAAATTGTGGTTGCTTGGGATTCAAGTTACCCTAGTCTATAAATAGAGCACTTAGGCTCGAAAATAGGGATTTTTATTGGGGACTTTGGGGCTGCTACTCTTAGGCAAATATAGGATTTCTCTTCTCCTTCTTCTCCTCTTCTCTTAGGTTTTCATTTATGTTTATGTTAATCAAGCTTGCCATCACCATGGTCATGCTTGAGTAGTAGCTTTATTTCTAGGGATTGGGGCTATGCCCAAGATCTGTTTTATGTTATGAATTGATGTTTTGCCTTTGTTAATTTCAACTTTGCTTTAGATCTGATTTCTATTGCTTTAATTACTTGTAAATTCGGTGGCCACTTATTTGTATGTCATAGATACTCTAAGGAGGAACCCAGCGGTGAACTTAGGTATTGGATCTATAGGAATCAGACTTGGGACTTAAATCACGAGAGTTAGAAGCGGTCTTCGAGGGTTCACGAATTGTCACAAAACTTAAAGGGTTCAATCTAAATTCAACTACCACGAGAGTAGGGGTTGGTTTAATTGGGCACGGTTTTTGTAACCCGAGAGGGAGCATTAACTTGTTTAGGATAAATTCGCCTTCAAAGCAATTTTGATAATTAACAAGGGGTAGTCAATTTAGTAAGATGAACAATCTTGTTGGTAACCCAATTCCTAGGAATCTCTTTTGATCTGAAAAACCCCAAATTGATTTACTTTCCTATTTTGTTTAATTGCAATTTTAAATTTGATTGTTACTTGATTCTTATCTCAAAAATCAAAACCTTTTCAAAGTCCTTTTTATATAGTCTAGTTTAATCGATTTAGTAATTAATTGTTATTCGAGATCACGGTCTTTGTGGGATCGATCTTTTTATTACTTGGCGACGAATCCGGTACACTTGCCGGAATCCACTCCATCAAGTTTTTGGCGTCGTTGTCGGGGACTGTGCTTTCTTGAATCTCAATTTAATTTTTAAATTGATTTTTCTGGACTTTTTATTTTTAATTATTTCCTTTAAAAAAAAGATTTTCTTTTTTTTTTCATTTATCTCTTTTTCTTTCTAGAGTATCTATCTCTCTCTTATAGGTGTTTTTCTCTTTTATGCAAAGATCCCTAAGTCTTGGAAACCTTACTGAGGTCGGCCCCGAAATCGAAAGGACCTTTCATAGACGTAGGAGACTACAAAGAGAGAGGGAGAGGTTGATTCTCATTCCACTCATGGCGAATCTACCGGATACAAAACCACTGAAGGACTACGCAGCCCCAAATGCTAGGGGTTTGCGAACTGGGATTGCTAGGCCAGAAATCGAGGCGGAGAACTACACTATACCGCCTATGCTAATTAGCATGATTAGGCAACATCAATTCGGAGGATTACCCTCGGAGGACCCGACCGATCATGTGGAGACATTCCTGGAGTTCACCGATGCAATTAGGATTCATGGTGCTCCGATTGATACTATTCGCCTGAGGTTATTCCCCTCCTCTCTGACTGGAAAGGCAAAAGCTTGGTTGAAGCAAGTGCCCGCTAATACCTTGTCAACTTGGGACCAACTGGAGCGGGCACTCTTGGAGAAATTCTTCCCTCCATCCAAGACGGCTTACCTACGAACTCAGATCACCGGCTTCTTCCAAAAGGACGGAGAATGCTTATCCGAAGCTTGGGATCGCTACAAGGGATTGCTAGAGTCTTGCCCACATCACGGGCTCGAGAGATGGTTATTAGTGCATACCTTCTACAACGGATTGGATTACTCTTCGAATGTGTCACTTGACTCCGCAACTGGCGGAGCCTTTATGAATAGACCTCTGACTGAGGCATTCAATATCATTGAAAACGTGGCAACCAACTACCACCAATGGGGTTCGGAAAGAGGTAATAACCCGAAAACGCTTTCGGGGGGTAAGTTTGAAATGAATAGCACTGATCTAATTATGTCTGAAATTGACTCACTGAATAAACGCTTTGATAAGCTTGAAAAGGCTAATGTGAGTTCAATAGGTGCTACTAATATTGTTTGTGAGATTTTTGGAATGCAGGGACATAATATAATGGAGTGCCCACATGGTATTGCTCATGGATCTAGTGCTTCGAGGGAACAAGTGAACTCTTGTCACAACTTCTATGACATGAACCCGAAGTTACCAAACTACGCTCCTCCAAATTCTTACAACCAAGGAAGGAAGAATAGCCCTTACCTCTCCTACGGGAACTACAACAACACGTTGAACCACGAATTCCAGGAAGGCCAAGGTAATAGGAAACCCGCATCGGGGTATCCTCAGGTACAAAAGTCTAAACTTGAGTCTCTTTTGGAAAATTTTGTTGAAACTCAAACAAAACAGAATGAAGAGTTTAGGCAACAAGGTAGGGCAGTCAATGAGGCAATAAAAGAGTTAGCATCTAAGGTAGATAACTTAGCCATCCATAATAAGATGTTAGAAACTCAGATTGCCCAACAAGCTAGTACATATTCTAGACCTAAGGGTACGTTCCCAGGACAACCCGAAGTTAATCCCAATGAACATTGTAATGCCATCTACTTGAGGGATGATAAGCTTGGGGTAGGGGAAAAGGTTGTGGAATGTAAGGAGGACATGAGTAAACATGAAGAGATAGAGCCAAAGTATGTCCCTCCACCACCTTACCAACCCCCAATACCTTTCCCACAAAGGTTGGTCAAGAAAAAGCAAGTAGAGATAGAAACTAAGAGCTCAATTGAGGAGCATGATGCCACGATAAAAACTAATATGCCTCCTAAACTAAAAGATCCAGGAAGTTTCTCTATTGCTTGCTCAATTGGAGAGATGAAAATAGACCAAGCCCTATGTGACTTAGGGGCTAGTGCGAGTTTGATGCCGCTTACTATCTTTGAGAGGTTAGGAACCAAGAAATTGAGTCCATCCGAATCCTCTTTACAATTTACAGATGGCTCAACTAAAACTCCTCTAGGCATACTAGAGAATGTCCACATAAAGGTAGGGAAATTCTTCATTCCTACCGATTTCATAGTGTTGGATATGAACGGGAATTCTAAATTCCCTATCATTCTTGGAAGGCCATTCTTGGCCACAGCTGGAGCAATAATAGATGTAAAGAATGGAAATCTCTCTCTGAATGTAGAGGAAGGTAGGTAGATTTTGATTTGACCAACTCATATAACAACCCTCTTTTTGAGAGTCATGTGTGCAGGATCGAGATAATGCCTCCAGAGGTGAAGGAAGAGCCTAATATGGAAGCAACTCCCAAACTTTGCATGACGAATGATGCACCAAATGGTGATGAAGTTGGAGTTGCTCTTCACGTGGAGATAGAACTTCCACCGGGAGGAAGTAAGGCCATGAAACTCAGAGTGAAAAGAGCAAAGCGAAAGCGCAATTGGCCATATGAACAAAATATGCTCTTTGAAGGACTCCCTTGGAAGAGAAGTGTTCCTGCACTTCCAAGCCCAGCTGATCCCTGTTGACTGAAGGGAGTATGGTCAAGCTTAAGACCGTAAATAAGCGCTTCTTGGGAGGCAACCCAAGTTTCCTTTCCCTTTTCCATTTGTTTTTGAATTTTATTTTTGAATAATTAGAGAAGATCAAGAGAAGAAAGATCACTAATTGATGGTTTTGCCAAGTATTTTCAGGTTATGAAAGCAGTAAGAGCAAAAAAGGCAAGGAAAAATAAAGTCAGAAGTCATCACGTCCAGGCCGTGACGGTGGTCACGGCGGTGATTAGCTAACCAAAGAAGATCAGAAAGGATCACGGCCCAGCCGTGATATCCATCACGGGTGTGATGAGAAGGACCCTGAAGATCAGAATGTATCACGGCCTAGCCGTGAGAGGCCAGCTCCTATAGACCAGAATTGATCACGTCCTAGTCGTGATGAGCATCACGACCGTGACACATTTTCCAACATCTCTTTGACTGGCATGTCAGCCAGCACCCTCTACCACCTCGGTGAGTTGTTCCATTTTTCTCCTCTCTCCGAGTTGATTATTTACATTGGGGACAATGTAAGTTTTTACGCTTGGGGTAGGGGTATTTTTGTAAAAAAAATTTTGTATTTTTGCATTTTTCATGTTGCATTCACATAGGCATAGTTTTGCATAATCACATGATTAGATTGCCCCATTGCTTAGAGTATGCATCCAATTGTGAGAACTTGGTGCCAAATGAATTGAGACAATGAATTTTTTAACCCAATTTTTGTATTCTTGTGATAGGCTAAAAATAAAAATGCTTGAGATAATCTTTTTATAGTTGATAATTAGCATGCGGTTCCTTAGATTTGTGTTTCTCATTGATTATAAACTACTAAATGTGAGATTTTTGAACCAAAAAGGGGTACTCACTAAATCTACCCCATTCTTTGTGATTGAGTGTTTTATTCCTCTTGGATTGTATTCTCTAGAACTTGACTTGAAACCATTTTGAAATTAAAAACATTTTTGAAAACATATTTGAAAATGATTGAGGCACTAGGTATTTTTCTGGCCTTCTGAGCTTTTATTGATTAAATGCTACCCGTTAGTTGTCCAATTTTGAGCCTAAAGAATAAAATATTTTTCTTGGTACCTTGAAATATTTTGATGAATGATGCTTGGTATGAGACCTTCTAAAGTATTGCAAAAAGGGCAAAAAGGTAGTTTGAAGAATAAATTGTGAGATGAAAATGTTAGGAAAAAAAAAGTATTTCTCTTAAGTTGAAAATCTCCCCTCCTCCAAACAAATAAAATAAAAAGAAAAAATGGAGAAGGGGATGAGAAAAAGAAAGTGAGAAATAAAATAAAAGAGAGAAAGAAAGGTGGAAAAGTAAACTAAATCCCAAAAAGGTATTTTAGAAGGTTGTCATGCTTTGCATTGTTTGATACTTTGTTTAGCCTTCTTGAATTTTCCTTTTCTTGATTTCCCCACCTAACAATTAATCCCACGACCCCATTACAACCAAAATAAAAGACCTCTTGATTCTTATGTGTTTTCATTAATAGTCAAGTTTATGGTAGAATACCCTCCTTGAGGAAATTGAGCAAATTGTCATACACCCTTAAACACTTGAGTGAGGTGAGAAGAGTGCCCGAATCAGTGAGAATATGAATTTAGGAAACCTAAGCTTCTAATTGGACTTTGTCTCTTAGTTTCTTATTTGAATATGCCTGTCGCTTGGATTAGTTACTCGGGATCTTGGTTCACTGTCCATGCTCTGATTGTTTATCTTGACTGGCCTTAGTGATTGCTTGAGGACAACCAAAATCTTAAGCTTGGGGTGGTTTGATGAGTGTGATTTCACCTCATATTTCATTGACATTTTGCATGCATTTTCATATAGTTTAGGCATTTCTAATTTGATTTTGGTTAGTTTTTACCTTGGAACGGGTAAGGCAGTTTTGTGGTGTTGTTGTACAGGGATTAAGGATTAAAATGCTCAAGATTAACCATGATGGAGTTTGCATGAAGATGGGGCTTGAAAAGTGAAGAAAATGAGCCAAACAGATGTTGTTTTAACATTAAGTGATGATGGAGCTTGCATTGTTTTAACATTGGTTCATTAATAGACCGATGTTGTTTTAAAATATTACACATCGGTTGAAACTCGAATCGATGTGTTAAGTAAGTCTGCAATTTTTATTTTTGTTTAATTTGAATTTTAAATATCGATTTTGAAATTAACCGATGATAACAACATTTTCACATCGGTTCAAATTTTAAGCGATGTTAAAACTATTGCATTAATTTCAAAATTGTCACCACCTCCTTTTTAACAACAGTTCAATTTGAATGGATGTTAAATCCTGGCGTTTAAAGCATATTTTGCAGCAGTGAAAGTGGGAAAATAAAAATGTACCATCGTTGATTAATTAAAATAAATTGAGAGATCTCACATGATTTAATGATTTAATAATATATATTTTTATCTTATACCCAAACTCATTTTAAACGAGTTTTCCCCCTTTTTTTTATTTTGGAGGTAAATGGGTTTTTCCCTTGAAGTAACTATCAACTCGACTTAAATATTAGTTTTTTTTTTCACTATACATGTAGAAATATTTGCCATGATTATGAATTAAAAAAAATTTAAAAAAAAACACCAACTTGTAATTGAAAAAATGGGTAAGACAAACCATAACTGGTCAAGATCTTGCGTTAATCAAGGATTCCTTTATCAAAATCAACTTATGCCTCATGCCTTGCTTCCAAGTTCATTTTTTTAATTAAACTTTGGCTAAAATACATTTTTGGTCCTTTATCTTTTGGGTAAAATTCATTTTGATCATTTATCTTTTAAAATATTCAAATTGGTCCTTTATGTTTCAAAAGTGAACCAAAGTGATCCTTTCTGTCAACTATCATCCATCTACAGACGGAAAACGCTGATGTGACATAAAACTTTTTATAAAAAAAAGGAAAATTAAACCCACCCCTGATCTGGTTCATCTCTTACTTCATCTTCATCATATGGCACACAGGTACCAAGGAGGTGGAGGGAGTGGCGGTCTGTGATGGCGGTGCGGCTCGGGATGGTGATATGACTTGGGGAGCATGGTGGCGTCGTGCTGGCCGACGCGATGCGAGGAGGTGTTGGCGGAGGGAGGAGGCGAGTCCAGATCTGCGAGCGGCGAAAATGGTGGAGACGGCGGAGATGGCAGAGATGGCGGAGTTCAGCTCATTGTTGCTGGAAATCTCTCCCAGGCTCTCAATGAATATTATCACAAGCCTGATGTGAACAATGTTGAGGTCAAAGGGGGAAAAATGCTCAAGGTAGAAGAAGATAGAGAGACCAATGTTCATGATCTGCCTCTTATTGTGTTGGTTCATGGGATTTTTGGATTTGGCAAAGGGGTAAAGCCTAATGTTTTTCTTTCTTTGTTTATGTGTTCAATTTTGCATTTTCATTTTACCCTTTTGATAAATATCATTCAATTTCAACATTTCTCGTCTGGGTTTTTGAAATTGTTTTCTTTGCATAATCGTTTTGTGATTTCTGGTTCCAAATCGTTTTGAGTTCTGGTTCCAAACGTTTTGTGAGTTCTGGTTCCAAATGATTGGGTGCATTGTCATACTTTGGTGGGGCAGAGAAGATGGATGAAAGGGTTCTTGAGACACCCCGTTGTGCCCCATTGTATTATTAAATTAAAACCTTATTATTTATTTAATTAATCGCGCGTTTATTGTTGAAAATACGTAAAATTTTAAAACTTAATACTAATCATATAACTTCTGAAAATTAATACATAACAACGTTATAATATATAAATACACACATGCTTATTCATTACATTACCAAGACACTGTTAAAGGTATCCTCTCAGTAGGATCCCTCACAGGTACTTATTTACAAAAACTACTTATAACTAGCAGAAAATAAAATGTCTTACATGACTCACTAACCTTAACTTACTATTCTATATTAATAGGATTTGTAGCTTGTCCTCCAGCATCAGCATCATACGAAGTTTCATCCAACTCCTCAGTAACATTCGTTTCATACAGGGTTCCATCCATCTCCTCGGCAACATATTCTTCCATCGAGTCTTCTAACGTAGTAAAACAGGCATACACAAAAATAAAGAAATAGGGAGATAAGAAACAATTATATCATCATAAGTGGAAAATATTCATAGCATATAATACAATAATAGTCACACACACTTATCACTCACAATCTACAATCTTCCATACTTTATAATATCATCCTCTACCCTCCAACTCATACAACTAAACCTTTATGCTGACGTGGCCACCACTAATCCTGTCACACATCCCTTGTTAGGAATGTCAGTCAGTCGTCCAAGTGACACATTCCCAACGTCGGTGCACATTCTCATCCATGGTGAGAATGCTCATGCAAAGCAATGACACTATAGCTGCATAGTATCGTCAATGCACACCCTGGTTCTCTCTCTCATCTCTATCCAGGGTGCTCATGCATAGCAATGACACTATAGTTGCACAACTTAACTTCTAATTTGGAACGGTCCACGAGAACTTCGGACCTCGTGTATCTCAAATACACGGTTATGAACAACAATGCAACATATGATTCTCACTGACTTGTATCAATAACAACCTAGTGCCTCAAGCTTTCCTCATAACCTCCACTTACATTCTATATCACACCACTTCTATAACATAATAGCTAGGTACCTCTGATGTATATTCAAGCTCTCACCCCAAACAAAATACCTCCGAACGATATATATCTTTACTTAAAATCAACTAAGCAATTTCTCAAACCAGGCAGATCATGCATAACACAATAATCAATAAAATATTCAAACACCAAAATAAATGTCACATGCGGTAGAATACCTCAACCAATGTATCACAAACAGTCAAAAATAAATAATTCAGACATCCTCAAATATTATAAAATTAACCTAAGGCAATAAACCTACAATTCCCAAATCGTCATTGGTATTACGGAAAAGTTTCCAATACGATTTTGGTATTGTAGCTTACTCAACCACTAGTAGGGTTTAGGTCGCCCTACACCATTATTATAAATTATATACTACTTATCGGTTCCGATGATGAAATGGTTCTTTCTCCCACCTAAGTTACCACCAGAAACACGAAATCGACAATTCTCGATATCCCACCACGAGTTACCAAAACCGCCTTCAACCAAATCAACAAATTAATCAAACAAATCTAAATATGGCCATATGGTGCTAGGTTCGGTGAACTCATCAAATAAGGCTAGGGATGTTAAAATTGTACAAACTTTTGGATTTATGATCCTTAGGTATTGGAATGACAAAATCAATTATTATAAATCAAGAACATTCCACAAAAACCATCTAACTAAATGAGTTAGGGTTTCTGTCTTGACACTAAATTTGAGTTAGAAATTTCACTTGATTTCCATCTCTTGGATTCAACAAACATTGATTGTATAAGGATGGAATCAAGTGTCACAAGACAAACATTGAATCAAAATTCACCCAACCAAATAGGTTAGGGTTTCGACCCTCATAAGGAAAATAGGTTAGGATTTGATTTGGTTTTCTAAATCACTTGGATTCAATACCCATAATGATTTAAGAATTGAAATCATGCATCATTTATCAAAAGTTGAAGCAAAACCCATTTACACCCAAACACATAGGGTTCGGCCATGCTTGGAAAAATAGGGAGGAAATTTATTTTGGGTTCATGCTTCTAGATGATAAATATATTTATCAAGATGAGTTCATAGAAAGTGGTTTCTAATCAAATGGATTTTTATACAATTTTCTAGAGATTTTTGAAGATTGGCTCTAAAAATTGAAAAGGTGATGTTCATGTCATGAAATCATAAAATGAATGAAGAAGAAAGCATGAGTGATCATGGACAGAAAGATTCTACCTCTTGATGATGAATAAGTGATGAGGATTGATCAAGTTCCTCACAAAATCACTAAGTGTTCATAAATGTTCTTGAGAAGTTTAGAGAGAAAATGAAGATGATGAAGATTTTGACCAGTTTTAGTAATTTGGACACATTTCCCAATCTACTTATCCGTTTTTGATGATCTTTAGCTTGTTGGAAAGAAGAAAGGAATAGGAACAACTTTCATGTAAAAAGTTTTTCGAGTTTCAGAATAAAAAAGGGTCAGAATTTCGGTATACTTTCGATGAGTCAATGGAGCTTTCCTTTGTGTTCTTGATGAAGAAAGAAAAATTGTCTAAGTGTTCCTGTCATAGCCTGATTTTAATTATGATGTTCAACCGGTTAAAATATAATTAATTATATTTTAATTTGAGAGTTAGAAAGTGTTTTTGAATAAAATAAAATCATATTCATAGTCTACTTTATGATAGAGGGTTACGGTAAAATTTTGGGTTGAAAATTCAAACGAAAGTCGGTCTGCGTTTTCATTTACAATAAAAGTTTACTGAGCAGAAAACCTAATTTTGACCCGTGAACGAAATGGTTAGTGTTTTTGTCGTGTTTCCAATGACTTTAGTAATTTTGGAAATTTTACGTTCGGAATTAAAATTTAATATTTATTTCGGGCGAAATACGATTGGGAACTTGAATCAGATACGCAATGGAGCAGAACAGGAGACATGAAAGAATCGAAGTGACTTGTTGGAAAAGTAGGCATAGTGGTAGAAGCCTTTTGTCACATCCATAAAAAGTGTCATCATTTCACTTTTTTCAAATTTTACTATTTTATAATCAAATAAGTCATTTTTCTCCTTTTTGCCAACCAAACATGGCATAACCCAAAAACTTGGTCATCAAGTTCTCTACCTGTCTCTCTCTTTCACGCCTACTCTCTCTCTCCTCTATAAAAAACACTTCATCTTCTTCATTTTCTGACTTTCTTCGTCATAAACACATAAACTCCATTTTTGAAGCTTCAAAAGCTTCAAGTGCTTTCAAGTGAAAACTTGCCAAGATCATCATCAATTATTCTTCTACATTCTCATCTTAGGTAACATAATTATCTCCTTTCTTTTCCAAGATTTTGTTCTTCATTTTCATGGTTTTTCATTTCTAGATCTAGAACTTCAAAAATTCATAAAAAATTGTAGAAAAATCCTAAAAATGTGAAACCAAATTCTATGATCTAGTTATGATCTCTACTCTCATTATCCAAGAGCTTTTGATCAAAAACATTTTCTTTCCTATATAACCCTAGTTGACCGAACCTAGAGAGGAAAATGGGTATGGCGTTTTTGTGTCTTTTCTAAATCCTAACACTTGATTCATACTTTTTAATACCTTTATGATCTTAATCTAGAAGCTTAACTTCAACAAGGTTTTCTATCCTAAATTCCATGTATGGGCCGAACCTATGTAAGAAAGAGTAGTTGATGTTTTGTTGTTGTTTTTGAAAGTTAATGCTTGATTTGAACTCTCTAATACTTGTATTGTCTAAATCCAAGAGCTTGAATCCAACAAAGTTTTCTAACCTATTTTTTTACATAGGACCGAAACCCTAACATAAAAGGGGTGAAAGGTTTTTGATTGATTTGTGAAATATAATGATTGATTCATACTCTTTAATACTCTAAGATCATTGATCTAAGAAATTATGTTGTTTTGAAAACCCTAGCCTATTTTGTAATACAAGACCGAAACCTACCCTAAGTGGTTGGATGATTTTTATTCCATATTTTCAAGTTATAGCAATTTATCTAAGTTACCTAGAACCTAAGTGATAAGTATCCAAAGGCTTATGTTGAAAAAAGAATCCTAACTCTAATTTGAATTAAATGGCCAAACCTAGCCTAAAGAGAACATAGATGAGTTTGTTTGATTTATAGGTTATTATGTTGATTGGTTGAAGATGGAGTTAGTACTTTGTGGTGTGACAACGAGGAGCTTCGAGTTCGGGAGTTCGGTGATAACCCAGGTGGGGGAAAGAACCAACCTATCATCGGAATGGATAAGTAGTAGATTATATAATAATTGTGTAGGGCGACCTAAAACCTACTGGTAGTCGAGTAATCGACAAGACTAAAATCACATTGGAAACCTTGTCTGAAAAATCAATGGCGATTCGGGGATTGTTGGTTTATTAACATTAGGTTGATTTTATATTGTTGATGGTTGATTTGATTTTATTATTATCTTTATTGAATTGATTTTGTGCAATGTTGGTGATATTGGAATATTTTGATTGATATTGTGTTATACATGCTCTGCCTGGTTTTTATGATTATACTTAGTGGATTTTAAGCAAAGATATATATGTTGTCTAAGAGATGATGGTTTTGAGTGTGAGGATAATGATGATTTAGAAGTGCATAACCTAAATGATGTATATTAAAGAGGTGTTATGGCATAGAATATGTGTCAAGCTCTAATGGAAGGTTAAGGCACTAGGATGTTGTTAAAACGGGTTGGTGAGATTCAAGTATGGGTGTTGTTGTCCACAACCGTATATTGGTAATATAATACACAAGGACAAAAGTGTATTGGTAATATAATACACCGTGTATTGGTAATATAATACATCGTGTATTGGTAATATAATACACGTAAAACACATCCGTGTATTGGTAATATAATACAAGTGAAATCAAGAGTTCTCGTGAGACCACTTCCACCTTAGGAAATAGGTGTGCAGCTATGGTGTCTTTGAGTAGCATGCGATTGGGGGTAGAGGATGATATATTAACTTGAGGATGATCTGTTAGTTATGTGCGTTGTTTGTCTGTGACAATTACTGTATAATTTACTATGACTCTTTTCCGCTTTTTGATGATAGAATTGTTTCTTATCCCCTGTATATTTCTGTATGTTGTATTTTATCTCCTTGTGGAATCGTACGAGAAGACCCTGTAGATGAGCGTAACCAAGAGGAGTTAGATGGAACTCCCTACGAACCGAAGGCTGGAGGACGAGCTGTGACCATGGTGATTAGGGTCTAGTTAGTTATGGTCAGTGCGTCTCGTGAGGTGTATTTTTATTATGTTTTTCGCTGTTTAACTTTTTGTCTGAGTATATGCCTGTGAGGGATCCTACTGATAGGATATCATCAACGGTATATACTTATATTGTGATATGCTATTCTATATGAAGTTGTATACTTTAGAAGTTAAGTTTTTAATTTTTTTTACGTATTTTCACGATAAGCGTGCGATTAAGAAATTAAATAGAAAGGATTTAATATTATAACACAACGGGGCACAGCGGGGTGTCTCAGTTCCTAATGAGGAAGATCGGAAGCGCACACATGGCTGAAATGAGGGGTGATTTGGTCCAAAATGCTAGGACAAAGTTGGAAGTACAATGAAAGGTCAAGGGTATTTTAGTCTTTTTGCTAGGTTAGCATTTAATGCCATTAATGCATCATTAATGCATTGGTGAGTCATGAGGATGAGTCAAGGACAATGTGTGGTGAAAAATTGATGGGAGGTGTGGCTGCCTTTGCACCACATAAACTAACCTTGACTTGCCTTAACCATGGTTAAAATCTAACTAGAATATGTTAGGTCAAGCTTAAGAGCATTTTGGTCATTTCACCTAAACTCATAAATATGAATATCAACTGCATCATAAATTCTTGATGAGTCATCCCATAGCTCAGCTCCTCTGGTGTCCCGTTCTTTCTCTGCAGTTCCGTTGCCGATTCCGTCAGTTTCCCGATTAGGGCTTTACGCCCGAATAAAAGCGTAATATTTCGTTTTCGATTAAAAATTTTCAAAATCACCAAACTCGTTGGAAATATGATTTAAACATAAACCATTTCGTTCACGAGTCAAAATTAGGTTTTCTGATCATTAAAATATTACTGCCAGTGAAAACACCGACTGTTTTCCATCTGAACTTTTACCAAAATTCGTCCGAATAAACATAATATTTTTTTCTGATCAGAAATTTGCAAAATAAAATTCCTCACTGACAAAATATAAAAAAAAATTCTACAGAATTCAATTTCGGGTCAAATTAGGGTTTTCTGTCGGTATAAAATTATACTGTCAGTTAAAAACGTATACCGGTTTCCGTGTGAGTTTTAAACCCAAAATTTCACCATAACCTTCTACCATAACATAGAGTATGAATATGATTTTGATTTATCAAAAATTATTTTCTCGGTCTCAGATAAAAATATAATTAAATATATTTTTATCGTTATAACAGTATAATTAAAAACAGATTGTTACAGTTCTGGTTCCTGATATGGGGTCTTTAACCAGTATCTATGATAGGTGAGTTCTTGGGGCGTCAAAGCTTGCTTTTTTATTTTCAAATTAATTCATGGAATCATGAGTTCTTGGACGAATCTATGAACCTGGTTAGAAGATCTTCAAGTTTTGTTTTAGCCAGATCTGGGTTGAGTTATGTTCTGGGTTTAATTTTCCTTCTTTTTAAAATATTTTATGCCACATCAATATTTTCCATCTGTAGATAGATGGTAATTGATGGAAAGGACCACTTTGATTCACTTTTAAAACATAAAGGATTAATTTGAATCTTTTAAAAGATAAAAGACCAAAATAAATTTTATCCAAAAGATAAATGAGGGAAAATTGTATTTTAACCTTAAACTTTTTTGTACTATCCTTTTTTTTATATAAGACTTTCTATGTACTATCTGTTTGTTCTAATGCACAAGTATTATATTCCTTCTATTATCAAAAAAAAATATATATTATATTCCTTCTAAATCTTTTATACTATACGGCTACTCTGTTCATCTTGGGTATATTAATCATAAAATGCACATACCATGTATAAGGTTTAAGAATGTTCGCATTTGAATTCAGCAACTAAATCAACCATCTAGTATATATTAATTTCATTTTATTTTTATTTTATTTTTATTTTTTGAGGCAACTTCATTTTAATTTAAGATCTATATATTGGTCTATAAGATCTATAAGGTGTGCTTATGAACAGATACCCTACGATCAATCATGACTGTCCAAAAATTGAAGATGGGTGCCCATATCGACGGTCTATCGGATTTCGCGGGTCAGCGTTATTTAAAAAAACTGGGTAGTTTTTGGAACTCGTGAGGCCGAAACCGAAGAGGATATTCACAAAACGCACATCAATTTCCTCCCTTTCCCCAAAACGACGTGCATATAAATTCAATGCACTCGATCTGCTAACTTAAAAAAAAATACTCCATTTTGAATTCACGTGAGCTTTGATCGTCTGCATGAAGGTGTATCTATACACCGTGGTTCACAGCCTCATTGTTTTACGTTGCAGATGATTCTACAATTTAGACGAACTGCATAGCCGGATGCAATGGATCGATTATACACGTTTCCACAGAGTAACATGTGTTCACGTTTTGGTGTCTGACAAGAAAACGACAAATTGGTTTCGACGTCTCTAAAGCCTGAGTTACAACTCTATAGTCTGTACTCCATCCTGTACATATTATAATCAATAAATTAATACAAGACACGTGTTAAGGTGGTTAGTTAATTTCTTTTAATTTATTAAAAATTTGGTTTTTTTTTTGAATTATCCTTTGTGGTAACGAAAAGTTGTTTGTATTATTAGGAATAGAATGAGTCATTAAAAAATAAAATTTATATTAAATAAATGATATTTTAAAAATAATATCATTAAATGAATAATTGAAAAACAAATTTTATTTATATACTGAACCAAAAGTTTTGAGATTTTTTTTGTTATAGTATGAACCGAAAGGAGTAGCATGTACTCACCGCTCGGTCACCGATATCAAAGCACTGGGTTGAAATTTGTTTATTTAAATAGTCTTGCTAATCAACTTCAACTCACTAATCAACTTCAACTCATTAACAACACAGTATTTGATATACAATTTTTCACAAAACCTTTCTGATAGGTTCCGGTAAGTGTATCGGATCGAAGCAAGTAATAATAAAATAGTGAGAAATCGAGTATCGAACTTAGGGATTGGGAAACCCAGTGTCACTTCACAAATTAAACAACTATTTAGACTGAGAAATAGGTTTAAAAATATTTCAAGAAAATAAAAGAAACAACAAAAGAAATAAAATATTTTTCGGGTTTTTAAATATGAAAAGAGATTTTCAAGAATTGGGTTACCAACAAGATCATTCGTGCTACTAAATTGACTACCCCTCTTGTTAATTATCGAAATTTGCTTGGAAGGCGAATTTATCCTAAATAAGTTAATGCTCCCTCTCGAGCTACAAGAACCGTGCTCAATTAAACCAACCCCTACTCTCGTGGTAATTGAATTTAAGTCGAACCCATTAAGCTTTGTGACAATTCGTGAACCCTCGAAAGACCGCTTCTAACTCTCGTGATTTAAGTCCTAAGTTTGATTCCTATAGATCCGATACCTAAGTTCACCGCTAAGTTCCTCCTTAGAGTATCTATGACATACAAATAAGCGCACACCAGATTCACAAGTAATTCATGCAATAGGAATTAAATCGAAAGCAAATTGAAATTGACAAAAAGTAAAACGTCAATTCATAACATAAAACAAATATTGGGCATAGCCCCAATCCCTAGAAACAAAAAGACTACTCAAGCATTGTCATGGTAAGCTTGACTAACAAAAGCATAAAAGAAAACCTAAGAGAGAAGAAGAGATCGGAGAAGAAGAGAAATCCTAGTTTTTGCCTAAGGTAGCAGCCCAAAAGTCCCCTATTTTCGAGCCTCTAGGTCCTATTTATAAGGTAGGGTAACTTGCATCCCAAGCAATTACAAAATCAGATAAAATCAGCTTTTAAAATTCCAGATATTGCGCGTCACGGCCGTGATGCCTGTCATGGTCAGGCCGTGACAGATTCTGTCTTGGAAAACTTGGTACTGATGACCTGTCACGGCCGTGATGGCCATCATGGCCTGTCCGTGACGGCCATCACGACCTGTCCGTGACAGGTTCTGACTTTGACTCAGATTTCTTGCTTTTCAAGCTCCATCTTCATGCAAACTCCAACATAATTGGTCTTGAGTATTTTAATCTTCATATCCAAATCAATATCTCCAAATTAATTGCCAAATCTTATCATATCCTTTATTGTTGTGATAGGCAATTATTATCCAAATCCATTTTGATTTGGATCCAAACATTTATCTCAACGCCAATTGAATTATCCTTTAATCACAATAAATCTAAATCCAAATTGATTTGGATTTAAATCCTTCATGTGGGCCCTTGCAATTTACTTGGCAATCTTCAATTTAATTTCAATCCTTCTTTTTTGTCCTTTCCTAAAAATAAGAATAAGAAAATATCAGAAAATTAATAAAAATATAATTAAAATTAATTAAATATACACATTGACTCTAAAATAACCAAAATTGGAAAACAAAGTCTAATTTGGGCTAAATCAAGGCTTCAACAAAATTTAATTGATGAAATCCGTTCTAAAATAATAGATAAGACATGATAAGACAGTGGATTATCACTCCCTCTTTTATATTTCTTATAGGGTCTTGCTAACCAATGTCCTAAAGGCACTGATTAAGGAATCAAGAAGAGGAAATAATTTATTGGAAAACTCAAAATTCAAGTGTTCAAGGTAATAACTTCATCACTTCCCCTAAAAACTTACCATTTCAACCGGTTAGCATTTCCCTTTCTTATATACTCCCTTCGTTCTTTTTCTTTGGTGTTTTAATGTTTATACACATGAATTAAGAAATCATTAATTTGTCTACATTTATACCAAAATACCCTTATTCTACCATTAATTGTTTACAAGTTCTAATGGCATTTACTAATCTAAATAAATATTCCATATGTCATTCATGGAAGGTTTTGTGTATTTTCAAGGAAAATCAACTTAGTTCTATATAAGGGTATACATAGAAAAAATTGGTCAATTATATATTGGGTTTATAAAACACTCATTGTTTTGGAACAAAAACAGTAGCTAAAAATACTAAAGAAAAAGAATGAAGGGAGTAATATAATATCTTTAGAACACTTGTTACTTTTTGTGCATAAAAAAGAGAGTTTTACTAACCATTGTCGTGAGATTATTGGTTAAGGAATCCAATTAAAACAAGTTTTTATTAGAACACTTCAAAATAACAATTCTCAAAATTTTGATTACATCACTTCCTCTCAGTTCCAATAAAAACTTTCTTCATTTTATTCCTTAATCAATGTCATAGAAACACTGATTAACATTTTCCTTAAATTGACAGAATATCGTATATTAGAAATCGAGAATATATGATTCTGGCCACATGGTTGAAATGTGCTCGAGGCTTTAGCTTATACTTGTTGTAATTTAAGTTTGATTGTTAATATTCCTATAATTTTTTGTTTTTGTTTTTCAGGGTATCCTTCACTCGTAATTGTAGAGACTAATCCCTTGAAGTACTGGACGAAATTTAAGGGTTGACCTCTCCCAACCAGGTTTCTCCATACTCAAGAGCCGGGGATTGAACCCTAACTATTTACTTAAGGGGCCCAAGCTCGTCACCACTTGAACCAACCACATGTCGGTCAATATTCCTCTAATATAATATTTTATGTAAAAAGCGAAAGAATATTTTTTGATAAAAAATATATTATATTTTGATATTTTAGTTAGTATTTTAAATATTGGTTAATGAGACTAATAAAAAAAGGAAAATGTTGGATCGTACGAAGCTATTTTTGTACTGTACAGCGCGAATGACGTGGCATCCCTTTTTTTAATTTTTAATTTTAACTAAAACATAACTTAAAAAAAGAAAGATATTTGGATGGTACTGGTACGTTGCCGCTCCCTTCCATTGTTGGCTCCTGCACGTTCACCCGTCTCCGGTGGCCAAAGCCAAACACCAATAGAAAACACTAAAACATCACTTGACCCTATATCCTACGCACAAGACCACTTCCAATCCATCATTCTTCACTCTTCAACACTAAAACATCACTTCCCCATTCCATGCGGCGTGCGCGACGAACCTGGCTCGAGCCGCCTCTTGCTGAAACGGAACCGCCGCAGGGCATCTGAAAGTGGTATCCGTCTTCACCATCTTCATCACCAGCATGATAGGAATGTCGTCTCCAGTGATGCTCACACGGTGGTTCCAAGGGAAGTCGCTTTGTGAAATGAAATTCGTAACAAATTGTGTTCACGCGCATTCCTCCTCCACCACTTGTATTCCTATCCCTCTCCTTCTTTTCTTTCTGGTTTCTTTTTCTCTTTTTACCCAAAACTGAGATAGAACCCTCAGCCCTCACATTCTAATAAAAGAGAATGTGATCTTCTTCCTCACCACCCATTCTCCCCAAAACCCTAAAACTCCATTCTTACCACTTGCAAACCAGTTCCCACAGGCAGTCCGACACGGCAGGGCCATCCCTGGGATTTTGGGTGACCTATGTAAACTGAGAAATTGATGTCTTTTTTTATAAGCCCCATATATATATATATATATATATATATATATATATATATATATATATATATATATATATATATAGAGACGCATATTATAAAAAAGGTACAAAGAGGAGCAAAAAAAAATTAGTTATTGATTATTTTAATAATTATGTTGTTCATTTTCACCCCGATGATCATCTCGTTTTCATTGTTTTCAACATTAGAGCCTAAATTATCTAGATTTGCATCATTTTGAACATAAATTGTAGGATGTTTGCCAATAATTTATAAAGAGCATCATTTTGAGATTCAATATTAATTGTAAACAAGTCGACCTATGTCGACTCCTAATTACAAGTTTTTAGCCTGAATTTTAAAAAAACAATTTGGGCCCTCAAGTAAACAAATCTATATAATTTTTTTAATATATACATTAATACATATATACTAAGTAAAAAAATTTTGGTGCCCCCTAAAAAATGGAGCCATGTGCGGTCGCACTATCAAATCATGCTCAGGGCCACCACTGACCGGTACCATGCACAGCCACTGCTCCATAGCACGTCATCTAACATTGCCTTTAGAACCACCGCTGGTAGTAAGGATGACAATTTGGACCATATCCTATGGGTACCCGCTAAAAATACCCACATGGGGTAGGGTAATTACCCGCTTTATGGGTATGAGTTCGGGTATAGGTACCCGGAAACAATAGAGGGTATGTGTGCGAGTACGAGTACTCTAGTACCTACCCCGCACCCGTACCCGCATATATATATATATATATATATATATATATATATATATATAATTATAATTATAATTTTTAAGAATAAAATTAATGTAAAAGTTTCAAACCTAGTGCTCGTTAGTGTTTTTCTTTTTCGAACTTACAAGTTCATGAATTTATTGTTTTGGATGTTTCAGATGTTTTTATTTAGTGTAATACTTTGGTTTTTAATGTTTCATGAATTGATTTGAAAGATCTTTGGATGATTTTTAATTGAGTTATAATGTTCTTTACGTTATTTATTGTTTTTTCTTAGTTAAATTGCGGGTAACGGGTGCTGGTGTGGGTACTTAGGTATCTAGAGGGTACGGGTAAGGATACTAAAGTTGCTACCCACGCGGATATGGGTCCGGGTACGGGCAAATTTTTCAAACCCGGGTATGGGGACTGTGACACCCCGACTTTTCGTTGTTTTCTAATATCAGAAATTTATATAATTATGTTTATATTTTTATATGAGACTTATAAAATTATTTTAAATAAACGGAGTATACTACTCAATTCTACTTAAATGTAGGAAGTTACGATTAAAATTTAGGTTGGAAAGTCAGGTGAAACCCGGCCCGTGAATTCCATTGACCATATAATTATACTGCTCAAAAGACCTAATTTTAATTCGTGAACGAAAGACTTAAGATTTTTATTTTATTTCCTACAATTCTGTATTTTTAGAATTATTTCAGAAAAAAATAAAATAATTTACGTTTTACGGACGGAATACGTAATCGGGTAAACGACAGAGTGAATTTCGGAGCTTCCAAGAGCAGATAAAGAGTTTATATTAGGATTTTGAGATGATTCATGGGGATGAATCATACTTTTAAGTCTAGAAGGTTCTACAAGGTTAGAATAACAATTTAGGAATTTTACGCTTAAGTCTCCGAACTTTCTATTAATTACACTTTGGTCCCTAAGTTAGTTTCTAAGTTTTTTCTTTCAAGTGAATTGGGCTAGAATCCTTGTTCCCAATCTCTTATTGGACCATGGCTATGAAGCCCAAATTTCTTGTCCATGGATTAATTCCGTAAAGCCTATTTGACACTATACAAGTTTCCTATGTCATGCTTAAGCTTAAATCTTTAAGTGGGCCCCACAAAAATGAATCCAAGCCCAAATTTAGTAGGCCGTGCGCAAGCCCATGAGGGAGAAGGGGCTGCCCTCATAATTTTTGGATAAGTCAATAATGTTCTAGAATGTTCTACATTCTTCCACATTATTCTACCATCTTCTAAAATGTTCTAAACTCTTCTTGATTCTTCCAAAAATATCTTATGGAGAAAAAAATCAGTCAAAGTTAGTCAAGATAAGACCACATTTAATGTGGCAAATAGTCATCATTACAATTTATTGGTAATTTGCAAAATAGTCCATATACTTTTGGAATCTTTGCAAAATGGTCCCTAGGAAGTATTTGCATTTCAATCCCTTGAACAAGACAACTCATCCTTACTAGATCCTTCCAAGATGGCGCCACCCATCTCTATAAATATCTTCTCTCACATTTCATTTAGTTTCTATTGCCATTTGTTCAAAAACCCTAAAGTTCATAAGTCTTTTAGTGTCAAATTGTGAAGCAAGTTCTTGGATTTCCTTTGTCATTGATCTTCAAGAGGTAAATCCTAATCTTCTTCCTTAATCATGCCTATGTTCTTCAATAAGTTTCTTGATTCAAAGTCTATTTCATCTATGTTCATCACTTTTAAGTTTCTAGATCTAGAACTTTGAAAATGCATAACTAATTCTAGAAAAATCCTTTTGACATGAAACCAATTGCTATGATCTTATAATCATCTCTATTTTCATCATGTAGAAGCATATGATCATGATAAATTTCTTTCCTTGATTTCTGGACTGGGCCGAATCTAGGACAAAATAGTGTTTATAGGTTTTGTTTCATTTTCATGTTTTGATTCATGATTCAACCTTCTAGTACCTTGATAATTCTTGTATAGAAGATCAAAAATCAAACTCTAACCTATTTGTTTCATAAAGGCCAAACCCTAGGTAGATGAGATTTGATGAGTTTTGTTCAA
This sequence comes from Sophora flavescens, assembly GCA_030762895.1. NCBI lineage: Eukaryota > Viridiplantae > Streptophyta > Magnoliopsida > Fabales > Fabaceae > Sophora > Sophora flavescens. The sequence goes on from CM061065.1 coordinate 131,332,511, forward strand.
AGTTTTCATTAATGACCTTAGTAATCAAGCTATTAGTATGTATTCTTAATAAATACAAGTTGGTTTATCAAACTAAAAACCCTAGCCCTATGATCATGTCAAGGCCGAATATAAGTATATGAGGGTTAGGAAGTTTTGAGTTTAAGATTTGGTTGTTTAGCCACTGATCCATGATCTTGGTTGATTTGGACCATTAATCCATGATTTAATCATGATTAGGAATTTTTAGTCACCCAAAACCCTAAGAGGTCGTGACCTATTAGAGAGGATTAGGTGTTTGTTTAGCTTGTTTTGATTGGTTGTTTGAATGTGTTGTTGAAGGTTAATTGTTTTACGACGTACGAGGGTTTCCGACAACCGACGGAGTTCTGTTAATTTCACCGAGGAGCTTCAAGAGGTAAGGGGAGCTTACCTGAGGGATTTTCTCAATAACTATTTGCTTTTAGTGTGGTTTATATGATTTATATGTGGTTGTGGTTATTTGCTTTTGTTGTTTACGTTGTGTTGTTTATCTGTGTATCGGTGTTTGATCTGCTTTTAATTTATTTAATTATCTGCAGTTGTATATTATATTGCTATGATGCATGATCTGCCTGGAGATATAATTTTGATAATTGTTGTTGAATGTTATTTGTAAGTGTTGTTTGAGAAGTCTGACAGTGGTCAGTGCACAACCGATTAATCAGATAAAAACTTTAATAAGCTGTGAAAATTATATTCAATGTTTTATGGGAAATGTTGGGAGATAATAGTGGTGGAAAATATTATTTTGAAAAAAAATAATGAGTTTTGAGAAATATTATTATTTTAATGATTTGTTAGTGTAAAAGTAATTTGTGAGTCACAATGAGAGCGAAACCGTGAAAATATTTTTGCACTGCTAATTTTTACGTAAGAAATTCCGGAATATTAAAAAATATTATTTTATGAAATTAATTGGTGAAAATAAATTAATTAGGATTTTAGAAAATTATTTAATTGGAAAAAGCTAAATTTTGGCTTAAAAAGCCTTAAAAATAAGATTTGACGACAAAATTGAAATAGTGTAGACGACAAGTATTTTGAAACGGCAGTGCATATTTTGAAGAAGTTAAAACCTCAAGTGACTCATTGGTTTGTGAAAAAACTAAGTTTTATTATTTAAAGGATTTTATTAATGAATTTCCAATTTGAAAAGAATTTCTGAAAAACCAAAAATTAATTCAACCGTGTTGAAAGTGCAGTTGAACTTAGTAACCGAGACGTCGGGGTACTAAGGTTCTGTGTTGTTATGAACTTGGGGTCATTTGGACCTTGAGGTTCTGTACTGTATACGTGGTGTATACCGTATTTAAACATTTAAGATGTTTTCTATGACCACGAACCTATGACTGGTGCATTGGTCGAGAGGTGTCGTGATTGAGCACTCGGACTGTGAGGTCCTTGTTTTAATGAAAGTTTTAAAGATGGTTAAAACTGTGTGAGTCGTAAGCCATTTCGAGCTTCGGCAAGGAAAGATCGAACACAAAGAAAAGCGTCAAGAACAGAGTGTTTTCCATGCATTTGGCAGACGTGCCTGGTGTTCTGGATGCGTGCCTGGAGTCTGATCAACTCATTTCTGGTTGGGATATCTCATGAGATTAAGTGTGAATGTTTAGATGATGTATTGAAGTGTTTATGCATAGTTTTCCAATGTTGATGTTTGGGGTGTGAAACCCACTGATAAACTGTATGCTATAATTGAGATGTTTATGTATATGTGTATGTGTCTACTTTTGTGCGAGCATTTAGTTATCGTGTTAAATCCATATATTGGCGTCTCACCCTTACAAACATATCAGAGTAACACAATGGGTATGACCTCTACAAGAAGAAGGATGATGTCTAGTTCGGGGCATACTGTTGTTGCTCCTACTGTGTTATATTATGTTTTAAGAATAAATTAACTGGTAATGATCTAGGTGTGAAAACATATGAGGCAGTATAGTTGTATAACTTATATACAATATGTATTTAAGTGTGGTTTGATTTTGTTGTTATTGTTTTGAGGTTAAAAAGAAAAAAAATTATCACCATATTTTGAAAAGATAAACGTTGAGAGAACATTATTTTCCGAGAGTAACCAGCAAATTAAGTTTTATTTTCGTAAACGGATAACCATATGATGACCCGAGTTAGGGTGTCACAGGGACGGGTACTATAGTACCCTACCATTGTCATCCTTAGCTGGCAGAACCCGCATCTCTATCCTCCTTGCGTGTCCTAGGGGTGTTCATCAACCGATCCAAACCGATTCAAACAGCAAAAACCGAACCGAAAACCCGAAAACCGAAAAAACCGAAAAAACCGCAATTTTTTATTGGATTGGATCGGATTTTGGATCTTATAGTGAAATCCAATCCAATCCAATCTAAACCGATCTATTATATACATATACTATTATTTTTGAAATTATAGTATTACTCATACTTAAACATTATTCTTCATACTTTTATGTCCCTCATTCTCTTTAATATTTTGTTGGAATGACATATATACGACTATTTAGAATAAATATTAATATCTTGAAGTTATATTTTACTAAAAGTTTTGATGCATAATATATATATATATATTTGATTGAGTAATCATGAAAAATAGGAAAACAATTAAGTAAATTTGAAAAATAATTAGCTACAATTTATTTGTAGTCGATTCAAGGAAAAAAATAGGATAAGTAGGAGTAGATATAGAGAATTAATATAAAAGAACGTGTTAAAAAATATCAATAATTTTTTTCTTCTCAAACTCTCAAATTAAAACGAAGATTATCTTTTATCCACTATTAAATAAGTAGAAATGACACTTGACATTAGAAAAAAAAATCAAGTATGACAAAAACCGAATTATCCAATCCAATCCAAACTGCATTTGATTGGATGGGATCGGATCGGATTAGATTTTTTTAAGGAAGCAAACCGATCCAATCCAAACCACACGATGTTTTCATTATTGGATCGGATGACTTTTTAGTTCAAAACCGATTCAATCCAATTCGGAACACCCCTAGCGTGTCCAACCCACAGTGGCTATAGGGGAGGCACCACCCTTAGAAAATGTGACTCCCAACTGTTTTTAGTGTTAACGGCTGTTGTTGCTACCTTCATAGGCGGAGGCGGCGACAGCGATGCTTGTTGTTATCGTTGTTGATGATTCTGAATGGCTACTGTAGGCGGTGGTTTAGAGCAGAGCTGAGAGGCGATGGCGTTTAGAGGATTCGAGCTTGCGGCGGTGGGTCAACTGGAGTTGGGTTCGCTGTTCTGGATGTAGTGGATCTCGCAGTGGCGTGGTTGGCTAACTAGCTTTGTTTCCCGGTGGTGGTTCTGAACTGCAAACAGTGACTAGGAGGAGGCAACCCTCGAGTGGCAAAAGAGGAAGACGAACCCGTTTCTATTTTTTAAATATTATATTTTAATAATTAAATAATTAATGATTAAAACAAAACATTTGAAATGAGTAATGACACGTCATTCGTCGAGTTTCGTACTGCACCCATTCGCACTAACTACCGGTGCTGATAAGAAAAACACTCCTTTATAGCGAGTTTGTACTTAAAAGAAACTGTTTATCATGGTTTTTTTTTTTTGGGTTGGGTTGGGGTGGGGTACATTTCTTTAAAGCGAGTTTGTACTTAAAAGAAACTGTTTATCATGGTTTTTTTTTTTGTGGGGGTGGGGGGGTTTCCAAAACATTTTGAACCAAAAGAAAAAATAAGGGGCTCAAAATCCCTGGCCTCAAATCCATGTATCCCCTCCAAAAGTGTAGGGTTTGATTAAAGGGAGGAAAAATGGTGGTATTTGTAGACAAAACAAGGAAATAATATTTTCCCGCCCTCCTTTGAACTAAACCGTGTGAAAAATAAAAGGCAAATGTGTATTTATTCTTAATATTTTTATTATATATTTTTAATTTTTCACTTTAAATGTGGAAAAACAAAAATAAGAACTAGGGATGTAAATGGGACGGGGTGGGTAGTAGCCCCCACTATCCGGCCTCCATCTTGCTAGTTTTTAACAAATTTATCAATATTTGCAGGTATCCATAGATATTCAAATACCTCATAAAATTATTGAATATTATACTAAATATTTTATTCAAACACCCCTATCTAAACATCATTCATAAATAAACATTTATCCCAAAGCAATAATCCATAAGCATTAATTCATAGCACAATAATTGAACAAAACCAATAATACATAACACAATGATCCATACGACTTGTGTATGATATGGTTTAGGTGTTGTGGCTATCAAATTTAAGAAACAAAATAAGGATAGTTAAAAAAAATAGGGCATTTGTTTTTTATATGTAAAGGTATTTTAGTAATTTCACCTTAACATATGGATACTACATTATCCGCCCTCGCCTCGTTAATAAGCGAGTAGAGAAAATATCCATTTAACTTATCCATGGATACCTATTAAGGTATCCATTTTCTACCGTTGAGGATATTACCTACGAATATCCGTGGGTGCGAGTAAAATTCACATCCCTAATAAGAACTAACTCGCTATATGTATGATCATAACAAAAAACTAACTATTTGTATATGGGTTCGACTATTAGCATTTCTAATTATTTATTCATAATTCTCATTAATTAATGATAATGTATAAAATAAAAAACTAACACTATAATTAATTAGTAGAAACATGAACAACCAATTTAAAAGTGCGAATTACAACACCATTTGTGCCCTTTGTTAAGTCACTCTCTTTGCATATTTTTTCTTTAAATCATTGTCATTCTTGGGAAATCAGAAATGAATGTTTCATGTATTTTGGTTTGAGTAAAAAAAAAAGAATGAAATGTGTTAGACAAGAGATTTTGAAATTTGAAAGCGAAAATGGAATTGACCATGTATAGAAGCATCAACATCTTTTGTGGGGACCTGGGAACGATAATAAATGCTCCTCCATTATTCGTAGATAATTTAGTCACGGTTTTTTCCTTCAATATTTGCCTAAAATGAAACATTTTTTTAAAGGCAAATTGATGTGCTCAATACATTACAAATTGGAAAGTGGTTTCCGATAAAATAAAAAATATATTATATATTGATTCCTTTCTTTTTGACTCAATTATATATTGATTCCCTGAACAGGTGTTTTTGAAAGCTGTTGTTTAATTTATATAACACCTATTAGTTTTTTTTTTTGTTGAAGAGAACACCTATTAGTTAAAGTAAATGTTCTGTCACAATAAAATTGTTTTAAGTATTTACATAACTTTTGTAAAAAAAAAAAGTATTTACATAAAAAAAATGGTTATAAAGAGCCTTTTTTTTGCATGTTACACATAAGCTTTAAGAAATAAAAAAGTATCCAATTGAGAAATTTAAGAGCTACTAGTAAAAAAAAATCTAGAGCCGCCTCTCTCTCAACCTTTCTTCTACTCCTCTTTTCCTTCTTCTTCATTCATCGAAAGGGATGATTTTGGGTCATTTTTGGCCTGGAATCACCCCTCTACATTGTTTTTCTCTCATTTTATCTAAATAAGTGGTTTTTCCACATAGATCTGGTTTTTCTTTCGTGTTTTTTCGTGTTTTCGTCGTCTGCGTGCGGCGGTGTTTTGTTCATCATCTTGTTGTGACGTCGTTTGGTTTCCTGTCTTATTGTAGTGTTCGTTTGGTTCAGATTGACAGATCAGTTTCGATCCATTACATATTCAATCAAGACTTGGGCGTCAACGTTACAGATCCGGAGGCATTGGTATTCCGGTCACTTTGATTTTGTCACATTCGTAGGTATTTTGTCGTGTTATGCTATTAACCTGGGTGCTGTGAGTTTGTTCGCAAATTCATCCTTTTCGATTTTTAGCGATGTTGAATTTGTGTTGTTTTCAATGTGTTTTACCAATTTGAAGAATGAATATTTTTTTAGTAAAAAAAAAAAAGGGCTACCAGTAAAAAAATTTTTTTTTTTGGCTGAGAATATTTTTATAGATTATTGTAGGAAATAAGTAATATATAAAATCATTTTGATCGATAAAACACTGAACAAAATATCAGTATAATTCTTTATAAAACTATTAAAGTAGCATAGTGGTGTAATGGCATTTTCAAACCTCGCATGTAAGAGGTTTGCTTGGTATCTAAACAACTCAACTGCTTCATTTGTGGTTGGTTCTATATTGGACAATGTTTTTGATACCGGACAACAAAAAGTCTACCTTAGTTTGTTTTTATTTAACAAATAGGAGTGAAAGAGTAGTAAAGTGAACATCAAGAGATCATCAATAAAAAAAATGGAGAGGCAAAAGAGTCTAAAATAATTTCAAGAAAATTTGTTCGAAATGCTGCATTCGGTACATTATTTATCAAACTCACCATTTTTTACAGCTTTTCGAAAGTCAATTCTTCTCTAATCGACTTCTCACATGGGTGGCGTTTAGAAGAGCTTATTTAAGCTCCTTTTGACTTATCTGATGACATAAGCTCTTATGCAGTGTGTTTGGCAGAGCTTATAAAAATAACTTATGTCATCCCATAAGGAGTTTTTGACTTATTTTCATAAGTCACTGGGAGAAGCTTATGGAATTATCATAAGAGCTTATGCACTAAACACCCTCTCCGTGTTTTTCACTATTTAAATCCTCTCATGCCCCTTTCTTTCTTTTTCTTTATTTAAGCGCTTATGGCAGAAGCTCTCATGCGATAAGGTCTTATGTGATAAGCTCTTAATTAAGTTGTTTACCCAAACACACCTATGTTCACTCTTTATTTTTTTATTTTTCGTTTCAAGAAAGTCGCCTTGCAATCGGTTTGCAACATTTGTTTTAAAAAAAATGTTGAGATGTTGATGATCTCTTGCAAATCATAATGTGCAAGAAGCTGATTGAAAAAGAACCGATTTCTCAAATGTTTGGGGGGGGGGATAGGAAATTTTGGTAAATAATCCACAAAACACAGTGTTCTTGTAAATTAGTTTCTTAATAGTAATATTTTGATATTTTAGCCTTGGAGAGGGTGGAAAGGAGATTAAAAAAAGAAAAAGGAGAAGTTAAATATTAAAAGAGTTTTTCTATTGTCTACAATCTTTGCACGTGTTAAAGAATTTAAAGAATAAATTTATATGAAAATTTATGTATTTTATATGTAAAAAATAAAATATTTAGTCCTTCAATAAATAGTTATTGTTTTTGAATTCCTTAATATATACAATAATACAAGATTGTACAAGATAGAAAAACTCATATTAAAATAGAGTTATGTTATTTGAATATAAATTTTGAACACCGTATATAATACTGTATATGTTAATCTCTATCTCTTACTTATATTTTATCTTTTTTTATCCACATTTCTCAATAATAACACCTTATGATACCCCATTTTGTGTTAAAAAAACATTCCTCGTTAAAATAAGGAAATTGTTCAACCTATATGCTGCTGCTAGGGGTGGGTGCACAGTCATGAAACATGGTGCTAAGCGGTTAGACCCAATACCCCTTTTCAGTTTTCAATTTTTCATAGCAATAGCATCTGCTGCTGCACGCGTGTTTGCGATTATGGTGACGTTTGAAAGAGCTTATTTAAATTTTTTTTGACTTATCTGATGACAAAAACTATTATGTAGTATGTTTGACAGAACTTATAAAAATAACTTATGCAATCCCATAAGGAGTTTTTGACTTATTTTTATAAGTCACTAGAAGAAGCTTATGGAATTATCATAAGAGTTTATGCATTAAACACTCAGTCCATGTTTTTCACTATTCGAATCCTTTCATGTCCCTTTCTTTCTTTCTTTTTCTTTAAGCGCTTATGACATAAGCTCTCATACAATAAAGTCTTATGTGATAAGCTCTTAATTAATGTGTTTATCCAAACACACCCTATATATCTCTTTAAAAAGGACCAACAAATATAATCATTGCTTTGGAAATATATATAAAAAAAATGAGAAATGAAAATTGTTCAATTAACTATATAGAACTGACTTTGTTCGATCGATTGAACAAAAAAATAACTGACTTTGTTCGAACTGGATAAAAATACATACGTATCGGATCCTAGTATAATTAGCATAGGTTCTTTTTTTTTTTATTAAAAATATATTTATTCATTCAAATTGATAAAATACATTGAAAATAACACAAATCTAACATTGCTAAAAACCAAAAAGGATGAATCTGCGAACAAACTCACAGCACCCAGATTAATAGCATGACACAAAAATCAAAATGCCTACAACAGTGATAACATCAAAATCATCGGAATACTCATGTCTCCGGATCTGTAACATTGACGCCCAATTCTTGATCAAATATGTGATGGATCGAAGCAAATCTGTCAATTTGAACCAAACGAACACCGCACCAAGACGGAGAACCAAACAACGCCTCACCAAGACGACGAACAACAATATTGCTGCATACAGATGACGAAAAACACGAAAACAATAAAAAAAATATCTATATGAAAAAACCACTTATTTAGATAAAAGATAAATTTAGCATAGGTTCTCTTCACTAGTGCAATAAGTGATTTTTACGTCAGTTAAAATTGATTTTTTACGTCAGAATACTGACTGACGTAAATACAGCTGACGTTAATAGTTACTATTTTAACGTCAGTTGAGAACTGACGTTAAATATAACACTATTAACGTCAGTTCCTTAACAAAACCGACGTTAAAATAAAACTATTAACGTAAGTTCTTTAATACAACGGACGTTGATTTTGTTAAAACTAACGTCAGTTGTTATAAAGAACTGACGTTAAAGGTTTAATTTTAACGTCAGTTTTAATAAACAACTGACGTTAATATAGTACTGTATATTTTATAAAATACTATTAACGTCAGTTGTTTGATACAACTGACGTTAATAAGTTTTTTTTTTTTAAAATTCAGTTTTAAAATATCACTCCCCTCAGCTATCCCTGCATTCAATCCTAGTAACACAGAATATCACACACATTACAGAATTGCAAAGGAAAATTGAACAATGGGGGACTTAAAACCAAAACCCATGTATATATATAAATAAATTTTAGTTCCAATGTCTAAAAAACAAAACTATCTAAGGATATATATATACATGTTATTAATTAGTTTCTAAAGTCTAACAAAAAAAACTATTTATCTAAGTAGTGCGGAGGTATGTTGGCAATTCCTTTTTCAGCCGCATACTTGAAGAAGAATTCGGCGAAGCGCATCCTCAAGTCTCTTAACTCATCTTGTTCAATAGGCGATTGGTCGATAAATGCCTAGACACGTTCAAATAATAACAATAACATCAATGCAAGTCATCTTCAAAACTATAATATATAATTTAACAAGTTGTTTAAATATTACATTCTTCCATCCTTCCGTAATAGATGCGGAGACTATGTTCAGCATATGAAGCATCACATAATAGTCGCACGACCAACTGTCAGGTTGAAATCGAGACTACCAACAAAATTAATTTCAACGTCAGTTGAATATACACATAAATTAGTAATTATAATAATAATTATTTGATAAATAAACTACCAAACCTTGAGGATGTTCCATGCAGGATTTGCTTTAACCTTAGAAGTCCTACTTCTCCCGTTGGCGCAACTTATGCTACTCGCCTTCAGCGCGCTATCATAAACAAATAATCATGTCGATCAATTAACAAACTCATTTATCATGTGCGTAATAAACTAAAAACAACTGATATTAAAACTTAAATTTAATTTAAGATTAGTTACTTACATATTTGACTTCCACCACCTTCGGTGGCGGATCATGGTGGAGAGAGCGTAAAGAATATGACAAGTATGCCTAGACGGGTGAAGTACCAACAACTGCCAATGGTCATTCATACAAGTAGGGAGCCAGATATAATTCTTTCGGATTGTCTCCCAACACCTTCCCTATGTATTTACTCAATGCATCGCCAAAGAAAGAACTCGGGCGGAAGGATTGACGGATCTAAGAAACCGTAAACCGATGCAACGCCCTTATCAAGTCAAGACGATGGAGATACCTAAGATATGAAAAGGGTGTGGATGTTAATTACATAATATATATATTGAAATTAAAATAAATTATTAAATGGAAAAATACCAAAAATAAATAAGTTATAAAATTAAAATTAACTTACGTGCACTGTAGACCGATGACATTGCCGCTTCATCCAGACGTTATTTCGCAGCGCGTTCCCGATCGTCACCAACGAAGGAAAATATCCTCTCTTGATTTGGGCGTGCCACCCATCCATCGTGCTCCAATGGACATTCAAAAATCTCATACGAATAATCCTCACCAAGTGAGAACAAACGAGTGATAGGTGACAGCAAGACACCGACGTCGACTTGGCCTTCAGGTTTAGGAAAATAAAATATATAAGTTTTTGATAATTAAAAAACACAAGTAATTATTTGACTATTTTGGACATTAATAATGAATAAATACCTTTGCTAACATTTCGAGCTCACGTCGTTTGGAGTCCAACTCAAGCTCACGCCTTTTCATTTCCAACTCATGCTCATGGCGCTGGACTTCCAACTCCCGCTCCCTAGCTGCCAACTCATCGTCCTCCACATGTGCCATACTAAAACTCTCTTTTGTGCTCACATGTGAAGCGTTGGCAAGCCTTGCGGTGTCCTGGGATGTACCGACGGAGGAAAGCTCTCTGGCAAGCGCCTGCTTGAATTCTGGGTTGGCTATTAAGTCTTGCATCATATGTGATGTAATATCTGGGTTGGTCATGAGGTGCTGAGTAATGTCAGCCAAAATTGATGCTTCATTGACCACCCGCTTTCGTGAAGCGGACTTGCCATAATATTGTTTGATGGTCACGTTCCCAGGAACACCGAGAACCCGACCAGGATGGTCTTTCTTGCCTAGAGCAGTCATCAAGACATCCCGCCGTCCAGAAGGGACGAATGCGCCCTGGGAGGATTTTGCTTTAAGATCCATCTACAATGAAAAAAAAATGAAAAAACGTGCAAGTGAAAAGTGTTGCAAGTATCTATACAAATATCAATTGAAATCAAGTTAATTATTTACTTACAATCTTATCTGCCACTTCGCGAGTGGCATCAGCTTTAAAAGATCCCGCCTTTGTCATGCGGCCGGCTAACCAGACATCCTCGCGGTCGATGTCCGACGGAGGACTTGATGGTGTGCCCTCAGGCACCTCTCCTCTTTCAATCCTAGCAGAGTGCTCTTCCTGCTTCGCCCTCATCCTATCCGCCATCATCTGCTGGATCCGAGTATGGTACCCACCCTGAGACATGGTGTGGCGGTGGACGTTCTTCGCCTGATTCTGCCGACCCTTATTTGTCTTAGCCTATTCAAACAAAAACACATAATTAAATATAGTTAAATGAGCTATAATAAGCATACAAAATTAACTTAATCAACCAACCTGAAATTCTTCATCCTGTCGACTCCTGGCAAACATATCCCAAGTATCCTGATCAATCCAGGGATAATCCGAGAACATTTTATCAAGCCGCTTCTTCCCAGATAGATAGTACCTGGTAAGATCATGCTTGAACCCATTCCAACGCTTTGATGCCATTTTCATACATTTATGACGATGATCCTCGTCATTTGGCACAGTCCAAGCTACCTACACATTAGATACATATATAACAACTGGATGGATTATAACTCGGATAATTATCTGATAATGTAAATCAAACGAATGTAAAGGTAAAATACCGTGATAGCCTCCCAAATCTGATCCTTAACGTTCTGTGGAACGTCATTCCAGTGGTTGTAGTTGATGCTTACGTCTTGCGCTTCGCTTGTAGAAACACCCACTTATTAAATTCTTTAGCACGGGGTCCCTGGGCATTTAGATTAGCATCGAAGGACACCTCAAGCTTCTGTCCGCTCTGCCTGTCCTTCTCTAGTTTCTTCAACGAAGTGGCTTCTCAACCCCGTTTCCTATGAGCCTGTGATGTCTGTATGGACAAAAAAAAATGATAAAATAGAGGGTTGTAACATTATAAACTTACATTAACAAGAAGGACTAAAGACAAGATATAACATGCATGTAAACTTACACTAGAATCAGCAGGCGTAGGCGTGATCGGGTCCTGCGAAACCCCAACAGTGTCCTCCCGTGCATGTGGGCTATCCGACTGATCCATATGTATGCCTGTTCAAAAACAATATATATGTATTAACATAGGTTATAACTCAAAATAAATACAGAAGTATAAATAAAAATAACTAGATAGGTCCTGTAGATATACAAAACATCTATATATCCAATATAAGGACAATACGGGAGATTGAAAACTATAGTTTTTGAACATTGCCAAGCACTGGTCACGGCCTGGCCGTGATGTCCATCACGGCCGTAACGTGTCAATCGAATCGACCCTCATAGGCGTAATCGATCACGGCCTGGCCGTGATGAGCATCACGGCCGTGACAGATCAACCAAAGAGCAACATGCACTCAAAACCAAAAATAGAGACATTCCAAACAACTCAAACTCACGGTTTAAAGTTACAACTACTGAGACTACAGTTTCAACATACACTCAAAACCAAAAATAGAGACATTCCAAACAACTCAAACTCACAGTTTCAAGTTTCAACTACTGAGACTACAGTTTCAAACCAGCAGAGCAACATGCATGCACTCAAAACCGTGAATAAAAAAATGTGCCCTAATTAAAGACTCACCAGAAATAGGCGCTCGCGTGGTGGTGGGGGGGGGAAGCTCGAGTGGTGACCAACGTTCGATGTGGTTACTGAGAGCAGAGGGACAAGGAGAGTTAGTGCGCGGGAAGGCCAGGGGAAAGAGAGATGTCAAGTTATTGCAAAGAAGGAGCGGGAAAGATAGAGTTAGGGGTTAAGAGTGTACCTCACGGTGGTGGCGAAGAAGCCCTCGCGGTGGTTGCGGTGGAGATGAGCGCGCGATTAGGGCAGAGTGAGAGCGAGAGTGAGGGTTGAGCGTGATGAAAAGAGAAAAGACGTAGAGAAGTGGAGAAGGCGCGCGGGGGTAAACGTTATAATTAAAATAAAACAACATTTTACGCCAGTTTTTGGTAAAACCTGACGTTGAAGATCATATATTTAACGTCAGTTGTCTTAATAAACTGACGTTAAAAACTCTCACACTTCTTACGTCGGTTGTTAATAATAACTGACGTTAAATGTCATATATTTAACGTAAGTTGTATTAAGAAACTGACGTTAAAAACACTCACAACTTCTTACGTCAGTTGTATTACACAACGGACGTTAAAGGTTTATTACTTAGAATATTGACTACTGTGCTACTTACCCATTCACCTTTGTACCTAATCCTCTTAATGAGCATTAAGTTTATAGATAAGTTTTTAAGAAAATCAGAATAACTTAGTAACTTCATCCACTGCTCCTATAAATAGCTTCCTAGCTTCCATCTCCTTTTAATTAATTTTCTGCTTCACAATATGGCTCTGCCGTGGAGATTAACTTCATCACTCTTTCTTCCTATTCCTAGACTCAAAGGTCTTTGTCTTAATGGTCAAACAACTTCTGAGTTTGAGTAAATTACATTGCATGGATATTAAGGTTGGGTGAATCACGTAATGTGATTCTCTCACTTTATTTCATCCCCGTCATCCCTTTCACTTTGCTTTGGAAGCGAGTGATTGTGGATTCAAGATGATGCATCAAGGAACTCCACTGAAGAAGAAAGATACAAAGATCCATTTCACTTTGCTTTCGCTGCTAGTGACTGAGGATTTACCTTGCATCTTGGAATTCAAGTGAGGGAGGTGATGCATCCATTGGAGTTTCTGATGACAGGACTGAGAAGAAAATGATGTTGATGCAGAAACTTTTTTATATTTTAGGGCTATGTTGCAGAAATTTTTGATCTTTTAATCATGTAATTTAACTTATGAATCGCTTCAATTAATGTCATACGATTTGATTATATATAACTTGTTTTATGTTAAGTGTTTATTTATTTTAATTTGCACAATAATTTGTTTACTAATTCAAGCTAATTAATAAAAATTAAAAATAAACTTGTATAAAAAAAAGGTTTAGAAATAAACTGCAGTACTATATGGAGTGATCTGCGTTAAGAGGGACAACAGGGACATGACAACCAATGAATAATTATTTACGTCAGTTATTTATAGAACTGACGCAAATAGTTTACCCACCACCTCATTTTTAACGTCAACTTATTTGATGACTGCCAAGTTCCCGTATATTAATTACATTATTTCCAATATTCATTCTCGCACGTGTATAATATATAGGATTATTTACGCCGCCTATTTATTTAATCAAGTAAAAAATCAAACTTTTAATGTCGGTTGTATAAAAACCTGACGTTAACAATTAATATTTTTTATTAAAAACACTTTTAACATCGCTTTTTTAAAAAAGCGACGTTAAAAGTGTATAGATATCTGCAAAAACATTCATTCCTTTGATCATCTTGTGCTACTTACCCATGAACCTTGTAACTCAATCCTCTTAATGAGCATTAAGTTTATAGGTAAGTTTTCAACAAAATCGAGAATAGCTTAGTAACTTCATCCCCTGCTCCTATAAATAGCTTCCTTCCATCCTTTTAATTTTCTCGCTTCACAATATGGCTCTGCCGTGGAGATTAACTTCATCACTCTTTCTTCCTATTCCTAGACTCAAAGATCTTTGTCTTAATGGTCAAACAACTTCGAGTTTGAGTAAATTACATTACATGGGTGATAAGTCCGAGTAAATTACATTATGTGAGTTGCTCACCTTATCACCTTCCAGAGAATCACTCTTTGGAGGGCTAATCAGGTGCTCGGGGGTCACAGCTTCCAAAACCTCGGCTTTGGCGGGCAAGTGACCGTCTTGGAAGTCTCTGGAACCACCGCCTTTGCTTGAAACGGATCTGGTGCACTGTTTTTGCCTCTCTCTTGAGCTCTCTCATGCCCCCGGCTTTTACGAGGTCTTCGGAGTATATATAGTTTTCCTTTGGCATATTTCATAAAACTCTCGATGGGATGTAGCTTTAATGTTTAGGATTTTAAACATTTTCAATGTAACTTTTATAGGATTTTAAACCCTTTCAATGTAACTTTTTATAGGATTTTAAACCCTTTCAATCTTCTCAGATCGATTAGTCTCGTATTACACTTCATGAATGAGATCCGGTTTGGGTTATTGATTCAACTTATACTTCGCACATATATTTTAGTTTTCAAAACAAAACACAAAACATCAAAGCAATTCATGTGAAACTGAAACTTTGAGGAAGGCAATGCGGAAGGAATCGTATACTAGATAAAAAAATTATTAAAATAACTTTTAACGCTCTGTTGATGTAGGGATCGACGTTAAAAGTGAAGAGACTTACTTATAACGTCAGTTCTTTATAGAACTGACGTTAAAATGTTCACTTTTAACGTCAGTTCTTTATTGAACTGACGTTATAAGTAAGTCTCTTCACTTTTAACGTCAGTCCTTAAAACAACTGACGTTAAAATTGAATTAATGAAGCCTGATATTTACAAAACTGCCACCGCCTCCTTTTTAACGTCTAGCTTTTGGTTAACTGACGTAAAACTTTACCGTCTAATGTATATTTTCCACTAGTGCTTTGAGCATACATTTAGTAAATGTATTTTTTTTTTTTGTGGATGTTTAGTAAATGTATTTAACTTGTTTTGTACCCGTGCAATGCACGGGTTATGAATTAGATAATCAAATTATTTTTGCTTTCTAATATGTTTATATTATTTATATTGTTATATATGAATTTTTTATATATAAGATATTAATATATTATTATATTTTTATGAAATATTTATTATGTTACATATTATATTATATAATTATAAGATATAAGATATATCATAAGATATTATTTTTGATTTATTTCTTCTTTTTGTATCGTATAAGTTAATTATTTTTAGAAAATATATTTATATATCATATTATTTTTCTTTTATCTTGAAAATCTATTTGATTTAATTCTCCTCTATTCCCACGCAAATTAATCATTTTTAGAAAATATATTAATTTATCATTTTATTATTTTTTCTCTCTTGAAAATTTATCTGATTTAATTATCCTCTTTTTCCCCGTGCAAATGAATTATTTAAAAAAAAACATATTGATCTATTCATCTATGTACTATATATGAATCGTTGTTTGAAAGTTACTTCATTAATGAAATAAGATAATTAAGGATGGTAACCCAAACTACTCAGTCCAACCCAATCTCTACCATTTTCTTACCCTCAAATTTGGGGGTTAGTGATTTTTCTCCACCCTCTCATTCAACTTGCAAACAATAGAGTGATATGTTTTGATGTTTCTACCCCACTCCATTACTAATACTTTACTAAAATATCATTCCATTACAGCTAATAGGATCCCCGTGTGATGTACCGGCATATAAAAATACATTAAATTACGATTCTATTTTTTTAAAATATAATTTTAATAGATGCAAGATATGTGATTAATGTTTAAAAATTAAAGTAAATATATTAATTATACTTATTTATAATTATAATACCATTATAAATATAGACACCTTTTAAGCATGAAAGCCGCAAATTCTATTCTATTATTGGATTCCCTCTAATTCCTTCTAAGTTACCTGTATAGTACCTCCAACCATGTCCTGTGGTTTTCACCAAATGACAATGTAATACTTACGGTGAAGATCGTACACATTTATTAAGCTCAATTAAAATTTCAAAAAAAAAACTAATAAATAATTTAAATATGATAATATACAATTTTACCATATTGGAACATTCTAAAATGCTTTCACTAATAAGCATAATCTAAATTTGAAATTTTCATCAATGAAAAAATTTATCTTATTTATAATCTAGTAATATGAGATTCCCATTTGTTGAGAGACATCCTAGATTGCAACGGGAAATGTAAGATTTCCATGGTGAATTGTTCCAACTTCCAATGTACAAAACATGATATCTTCCATAAACATGTCATTATTTGGAATTGACATCTCAAGTTTATGGTGAA
Organism: Sophora flavescens; assembly: GCA_030762895.1. Taxonomy (NCBI): domain Eukaryota; kingdom Viridiplantae; phylum Streptophyta; class Magnoliopsida; order Fabales; family Fabaceae; genus Sophora; species Sophora flavescens. The sequence continues at coordinate 131,349,469 of CM061065.1, forward strand.
ACTGACCCTGTATCCCTTCTACCAAAAGTTGTCTCTACTTTATATCCAGTTAACTTAATGCTGATGCCTCTTTGATTTTGTCTCGTTATTTATCATTTTAGTACAGAAATGGATACCTGTATAAATTAGGTTCGCCATAAAGCTCTTGAAGTCCCTAGAAGGGCCATTTTGGTTGCTATTTCACTAATGCAGGTGTGCTCTTTCTATCATTTGATTTAGTTAGACAGGCACCAACACATATGAGAATTTAAATGACAAATAACAATTCAATTGCACAAACCAAATTAAGAATAATGAAGATGGAATGTTCACAAACCTAAAGAATCATTACATATTAACTAAAACACTATTTTTTATATTTAAAATAAGTAATAAATAAGTAATAAGTAATAATTAAGTTGCATCTAGTGCTAGAGCTAGGTACTCAGACAGTTATTAGCCGATCTATCTTTATCTGGTGAAAGATGATAAGCCAAAGTATGCTATCATAGTCAACTCTTGTTATCTTTTACCATCTTCGGTAAGCACAACCTTGTAAGTACAGCTTCTACGCCCTATACAACATGAAACAATCTTGTCATAATATGGTACAAATTATTCACCTTGATATCAGCAGAAATTAATAACAATCACAGCAGATATAACATATAGTAAATATAACATATACCACATGGCAGATTGCACATAGAATATCAGCACCAGCATTTAGAAAAATGACAGCTAGCTGGAAGAACTTTGTTCGAACATGACAGCATGCCATTTTAAGATGCATTGCCAAGCAGCAATCATTACATAATAGTATAATAAAGATTCCATTTCATAATAATACCTACTTTATTTTATAAAAATTGTATATAAAACTTAGTTAATTGCATAAAGTTGAGAGATGTTCTTGGAGGAACTTAACTTGCGAGCCATTCATTGCATAAAACTCAGTACATGATGTGGAAACAAATGGAGCACCCATAAAAATACATGTATAGTTATGCCAAGAGATAACATTAATTTGGACATTTTATTTTCATCAACTCTATCATCTTATATGTAACATTGTACAGTCCAAGTGAATAATATGGTATCATGCTCAGAATTCAAGGTTAGCAGCACAAGACCACTTGATAGCTATTTCCTTTAAGTAAAGGAGCCCTCAACCTTTAGCATATTACTTTTTCCATTACATTTAGCCACCAATAGCTTAACTTCAGCAAGCGCGAAAGATCTTGCATCACTATTTATTCTAATCATAGTCCCTACTTCCATATCAAAGTTTTGCTGCACTCCGTTGACGTTACAAATGTATGAAAATTTAAAACAGCTAACATATGTATATATCAAGTTCAACGAATATTGACAACATAGATTATTTACTAACCTCATGTTGCTGCCCACTCACGCCCACCTTTAACAGTGGATAACTTGAACCTACAATATTTCCATATAACAAAATATTAGATTAACCCGGGGAAAAAACTTCAGATATTAACAAAATGACTTCATTTTAACAAAGTCATTGAAATATTGTTAAATACAAAAATTAAATTAGAGGGATAAACTATTTTGCTAAATGAAATCAAAAAATAATTTTGTTGTTTTCTGAAAGTTCACACTATTTAATCAAGGCATGTCTTGTTAAGACTATAAAATATAATGCTTACAAAAAAAGGACTCAAATACATAAACGGAATGAAGGAATTGTTGAAATAAACAAAGGTTGCATAACATTAAATGTAGCGAGGCACATAAATTTCCAACATGTGCAATCGTGGCAATGAATATGAATGTTTAAAGTTTTGTCATGGGGATAAAAAAACCATTGTCTTGATAGCTACCAAGTCATTCCTTTGCCACATTATGAATACCAACTTCTCATTATGAGAAAGACTCTTTTTACAGATTGATATGAACAAAAGGCTCCCAAGTAGCTACTATGATTGGTATAAGCCCAAAATCCTCCCCTTAATGATTAGAGAAATAAACCAACATTTGCCACGAAATTGCATAGTTTCGCATTGAATAGTTGTCTTAATAAGTGCTCCATTTAAGTCATATCTCCAACCTACTGAGAAGTCATCATCTTTCAAATATAAGTTTCCAAAAATTAAAATAGAAAGAGAGGTAAAGTAGCACAAAACCCAAGAGATCGTGCATAATGCCAAATTTAGCGAACAACAGCCTTAATTACATTCAAAGGACTAATAGAATGTACTTGAAAAGTTAAATTGGGTACAAAAAATAAGTTACAGATAGCCATACCTATCCTACCTCATCAATTTGCAAGGAGTCTCCTCCTCTTTGCACCACTTCAAAGCCCGCAAAAGTGGTCTTTTCATAGATTCATCAAATTGCACCATAGTCATGGTTATTAATTTCTTTTACCTTCACAAAAACAGAACCAAATAAAACCGTTGGGAGTTACTTTTGTGAAAAGAATATAAAGCAAGAGATAATCATCGACATCACTCAGCTGAAGCAATTAAGCAAACCATCATCTTCTCTAAAAAATAGGATGGTAGGGAAAATAAAAAAGGATGATAGAATAGGATACCTGTCTAAAAAATTATAAAGCATTGCCTGGATTGCCACCTCCTTGAATATGAGAAAATAATTCACAAAGTTAGGGTTAAGATAGGATTTGTGAGCCGAGCACACAAGTATTATTAAGAGAAATTGATGAATTTATGATATGAGTGAGTACCTTCAAGTTGGTGGTTCTGATTTTGTCATCTGGGTTAGGATAGGCGGCAACCGCATCCAAGAAATTAATGGACACCGCTCCACACCCAACCTACACACACATCTGGGTTTTCTATGGTTTTTTTTTTTTTTTAGTAGGCATCTCTAGTGGCCTACTCTCACCCCAAACTTTATTTGCTTGCTTGTCCCTAAGCAAGAGAACAACCCCAAACTTAAGTCCAAACATTCCTCTAAGCTAAAGTAGTGGGACAAAATGGTTTTTTCGCTTTTTGGCTTGTAATGTGCTATCATTCCAAGGAAAATAGGCCCAGGCTCAATTGGGCTTAACAATGGTAAGTGATAGGTTGGCAATTATGGCACTAAGCTTAAACAAAGAATTATTGCCTCAATCATTTATGCATATGCAAAAACATTGCAACAATGACAAGCATGCAAGGCAAGAAAAGGTGAGAACATGCAAGTTCGAAATGAAAAACAGTAAGTCACACAGATAAAATTGAGTAAAGTCCTAGACACTAGGGTGCGTCCTCATTCTCTTCAGTCTTGGCTCAGCTGCCTCATCCTCACCCACAGGTTCCTCTTCTATGTCATCCCCTATCGAGTCATCAAAATTAATCATCTCCAAAATCTGTTGCTCGGTTAGTGGTCCCACCGACAAACCTCCCTGTGGTTCAACAGCCACTCCCTGGTTTTCTGCCATGCGGCGGATCCTAGACTCTAGTCCTTGTTGAGATTGGAGAATGAGGGTATTCAGCCGACACATAGCTTGAACATTCCGATCCAAACGCCCTTGGCGAAGTGCTACACGTGCCAGCTGCCCAGTGACTTCAGTGAGGCCTCTCTCCACATGTCCCAATCTGCCCAAGAAATCATTGGTTTGCTGTTGTCCCTGTGGTGGGTCCTGTTGCTGTGGGGGGTCTTGCTGTTGTGGTGGATTTGCAGGGCCAGGTTGCTGTCCAATCGGCCCACTTTCCAGCTTCTGAATGTAGCTTCCTGTAACCACAAGCATGGGCTTTATTAGTAGTTCTTCCCTAGAAACCTCGACTCCCGCCTTCTCACAGAGCAGAGCAATCAGCGAGGCATGTCCAAGAGCTGCAATAGTAGACTGTGCAATCTCATAGATATCCTGAGCCAATATTGCACCTACATCAATTTTCCTCCCCTCTACTATGCAATATACCAACTGTGCTCTAGAGACAATGACATCTGAAACATTGGCACATGTTTGCAGTGTGTGGTGCACAAAAGTACACCAGGCTCTCGGAATGGGCTTGAATTGGGATGCTTTGAGCTTTCTTGGGGTCCCACTTCTGTTATAGATCCATGTTGCTCCAGGTCGGCATAGTGTGGTGATTAGAGCATTAGCATCCACCTGTTGGTCTTGAATTGCTTCATATTCACAGTCCTTTAGTGTGGGGGTCCGGAGGATGGAATTGATGACGCTGGCATTATAACGGATTTCCTTCCCTCGGACATAGCTTACATACTTAGTCCCTGTTGGTGCTTCAGTTTCAAAGGCATTGGCATAGAATTCTTTTACCAACACCTGAGACACAGGTTTTGGGAAGCTTACCAATGTGTTCCACCTTCTACTCTCAATCTGCTCAACTATAGCCGGACATTCAGCCCTCCCCACCTTAATTGCTTTTTCACTCTGGATGTTCCTAGTGTTCACAAACTCATTGTACGTTTGTTCATGTTCCTCAGAGCGAAACAAATGTGCATTATAGGATGGGGAGGCTGCAGTCTTCTTTCTTTTCTTTTCTGATGGAGTAGGAGCCATGGTAGCCTGTTAAAATGGATCAACATAAAGAGCATAAGCAGGCTATTTCATAGTTTAAATTCATCAATACTACTCAGCAAAGGTGACCATCATCATGATGATTTAGTTTCACTTTATAGAACAATCATGTGACTATCCCTAAAGCATGCAATTTGAGATTTCTAATGAGTGTGAACACCTTTTATCAAAGACATGAAATTTATAGGTGTGAAAATCTCAAAATCATCATGAGTCCGTTATTCCATTATTCATGCCAATTTATCCAATAAAGACCAACAAACAAAACTTGTTCACTTGTAGGGGCATTTCATCAAACATGTGGTATGTGAGTGTGTTCATGCTTAGGGGCATTTTATCAAACACATGGTGTACATGTTTTTGGTGGTTGCAAACATGGCCTCATTTGAACCTCTCTTGCCCTCCAACAATCAAATAAGTAAAAAACTCAGCCCAAACCAATTCCTAATCAGTGATTAAACTTTGAATATGTGAAGGCAAACATAAATTGGAAGTGGGTGATGTTCTACGTGAAAAACATTATGAAGAGAGGACCAAATCATGATTCCAAATGGTGAGATAGAGGGAGAACAAGAACTCATACCTGTTTGAGGAGATTAGAAGGCATAAGAGGGTCCTTACTTGCCTTGATTGTGGCTCAGAATTGCAAGGGAGAAGAGGGGTTAGGGTGAAAATAAGAACTTGTACGCGTGGCTGGGGGTTTAAAACACCCAACCAGCGCCCAGCGCTGTCACATAGCGCCCAGCGCTGTCCCCTAGCGCCCAGCGCTGTTCTGTCCAGAAGATGCAGGAATGTGCAGCGCTCGTCCTTCCTGTGGAGCGCCCAGCGCCACTCATCATGGTAGTCTCTGACTTTTCCTACGCTGGGCGTCAAGCTGAGCGCCCAGCGTTAGCCATCCTGGTGGTCTCTGACTTTTCCTCTGCTGCTGATTCTTTTGCTTATTCAAATCTGCACCAAATGTGAGAGTGAACTTTTTACCCAGTAAGATGCATCAAAACAGTTCACGATGAAAGCTTAAATGCAAATGAACAACAGAATAATGAGAAAAGAAAAAGAGAGATAGAGAGAGAGAATCATCTAGATATCGCAGATAAACTGATCAAGGTTCGGAAAACTTACCTTTGTTCCATTCCAACTAATTAGAGATTCTTTCACTTCAGCTTTGAGCTTTATCTGATTCATGACTTTTTTAAATATCAAAACAACCTCTTCATATTTTTTAAATCAAAAGGCTAAGCTAGGGAGTGTCATGAAGAAGTAACACATTTGAATAAGAAAAAAAAATCCAAATTTATATTTGAAAGGCATATGATTGTCATGAAAAAAAAAACATATAACACATAGAATCACATCACTGCACACAAAGTTAACCTCTGTCTAAGTTGGTCAGCCTCTTGACAAACAGGATTAAAGATCAACTCAGTGCAGCCCATACAGTTTTGAATATGATTCTTGTCTGCATGAATGATAGAAATACCAATGTTATTGAAAGCCAACATATAACCATGGGCAGCAAACAGAGTTATATACAGGTTTAATATGCGATATACCTTGGAAAGTCTTAACTTTTTCAAGCTGAATAACTACAACAACATTTTGGAAATCTCCAGAAGCTAGGAAAGTATTGAGCTCATCAACATAATTCTCAAACAGAGTACACTGAATCCTATGACTATTGAAAAAACAACAATGAAAAAGAAGAACATCAAAAGAAGAAAAACATAAAACACAACAAAAAACAATAATTATAAATACATAAATTCATAAATTAATAATAACCTAATCAATACTCTTGGCCAGATCATATAAAAACCAACTACCAAGCTGAAAAGCTGAGACACAGAACCCATCAACAACACAAAACCGGGGAACCAAATTATTGAACAAATAAATATGCATATCGTCATGTAAGAAAAATCTTTGAATAATCCAAGTAATAACATCTAAAATGAACCCTATTTCTCAACGATAAAAAGAAAACTGAGAGGAAACAGAGAGAGGAAATAGAGAGGTACCTCATAGAGGAGGGAGAAAGATAAAAAGAAAATCGAGACGGAGACGGTGGCCACCTTGATTACCTTCACATGCACCTTGAAGCTCACCCTTACGGTGATGTTCATCATCTCCGGTGACAATCGTTTTAATGCTTTCTCTTTATCTCTCTTGAAGTTCTCTTCTTTGTGGGTGTGAGAGGAGTGATGGCAAGGAGCGATGGCAAGTAGTGACGGCGAGGATTTCGAGCGATGCCGGAAGCGAGAGGAGTCTCCGAACTGAATCAGAAACAAAAGAAGAAAGAATGAGAGGAGAGGAGTGAAAAAAAAACTGAAAAAATGAGAGATGGAGAAAGGTGAATCGTGGAATGTGAGAAGAGAAGAGGAGAGACATTGTCTCTGATAAAGATTGTCTTTGATAATAAAGTGGGTACTTTATTCAAAGCATTCAAATTGAAGAATGAAAAGTGGCACCGAAATTAAAATTTGAAATTTGAAAAAATCATAGAAACAGACCAACAGGGACAAAACTTACTTTTATATTCAATCCCTCCAAACTTTCCAATTTTGGCAAATAAATGAAGGTTAGTTTTTCAAGCAAAGTCTCACAAGTTGACACGTGTCAAAACTTTCCAAAACAATGTCTTTCAATTGTATATTTCTATGATTTCCTAAATAAGGTACATTAAAGAAGTACATTTCCTAAAAGCTATGAATGGAAGTAAATAATCCTTCTTTTTCTCAAATGTCCATTTGTGTTAAAAAAAAATCTAAAATAAACATAGTCTTGATATAGTGTAGCTTTGTAACGGATGGGAAAAACATGACATATGCCCCAACCTGCTTGCTAGATTTACCTTCAAAGAGCTTACGATTATATCTATATTAATATAAAAGTTGGATAGATAATTTTTTTATAGATATAATGTTAATATTGAGATTTTTTTTACTTTTTTTTTAAAAAACTTTAATTTTTTTTACATTTAAAATTTTTTTTTTAAATTTTATTTTTTTAACGTTTTCCTGAATTTTTTAATTTTTTTTCCTAATAATTATTTTTTTGCTAACACTTTTTTTTTGAATTTATTTGTATACACTAACAGTGTAAAGTTTTTCTATACTGTCAACCAATCATAAATTGACAAACACTAAAAGTAGAGTTGTCATGTTCTTGATGTTTTAATTTTTACATAATTATATTTTAATGTATATATAATTTTATATTTTATATATATATATATATATATATATTAAAATATAAGTATGTAAAAATTAAGGTGTTTTATTGACTTTTTAAAGTTTATAATTTTTTTTGTTTTAAAATATTTTTAGCCAAGAAAGGTAGCAAAGCTATCTTGTTCTTAGAAAAAGTTCAGGGTCATAAGACTCGAACCAATAATTCGACGAATTTTAAAATCCGAACCAACCAATTAAATTGGATCGTTTTTTTTTTTTTTTATGCATGGTTCCGAATTGAACCAAACCCAATGGTCATCAATTCGGGTAGTTTGGAACCGAACCAATTACTATATTTTAATATTTATATATTTTAATATTTAATATGTATATCACTTTATCAATTAACAACTTTTCTTCTACTGTTCCAGTAACAGTAGAAGGAGTTGTCAACCGATGAATTATTTTGGATTATTTAAATTTATTTATTCATTTTTTAAACATATATTCTTTATAATATTTTTTTAAAATTTATTTTTTCCCCCGAATTAGTTTTTTCTCTTAAATGATTATTTTATAATTTCTTTTTTAAAATACTTTTTGTTTTCTAATTAGTTTTATTTTTCTTATTTTATTTGAATATTTTTTCTAATTATTATTTTCATAATTTTTTAAAATATATTTTATATACCTTTTCTAATTTTTTTACCTAATTTACTTTTTTTTTAAATATATTTTTTCCTAATTTTTTAAAATATAAATATTTTCTAATTAATTTATATTTTTGTTATAATTAATTTATTTTTCTAATTTTTTTAAATCTATTTTTTCCTAATTTTTTTAAAATATTTTTTTCATACATTTTTTTCTAATTATTTTTCGTTTAATTGTTTTCTAATTTACTTTTTTCCTTTTCCTTTTAAAATATTTTTTATAATTAATTTTTTTATTATTATTCTTTTTTACGTTTTCCTTAATTTTTTTTAAAAAAATTCTATTAATTTTTTTTTTCTAATATGTTTTTTAAAATTTGTTGGTATAAATTGACAGTGTAAAGTTTTTTTATATTGTCGACCAATAATAAATTGACAAACAGTAAAAGTAAAGTTGTTGTGGTCTTGATGTTTTAATTTTTACATACTTATATTTTAATGTATATATAATTTAATAGTTTAAAATTTAAAATTTTTAATTTTTTTATTTATATATATATAATTAATTTAATATTTTCCGGTTCAAATTGAATCAAACCAAACCAATTTTAATTGGTTCGGATAGTGTTATTGACTTTTTAAAATTTATAATTTTTTTTGTTTTTAAATATTTTTAGTTAGGAAAGGTTCTTCGAAAAAGTTTAGGATCGTAAGACTCAAACCAATAATTCAATGAATTTGAAAATCCGAAACAACCAATTAAATTGGTTCTTTTCTTTTTCTTTTTTGTACACGTCTCCGAATTGAACCAAACCCAATGATCATTAATTTGGTTATTTTGGAACCGAACCAATTACTATATTTTAATATTTATATATTTTAATATTCAATATGTATATCACTTTATTAATTAACAACTTTTCTTTTACTGTTCCTGTAACAGTAGAATGAGTTGTCTACTGGTGGATTATTTTGAATTATTTAAATTTATTTATATATTTTTTAAGCATATATTCTTTATAATATATTTTTAAAATTTTATTTCTTTACGGCTCTGAATTGAACCAAACTCAATGGTCATTAATTCAGTTATTTTTGAACCGAACCAATTACTATATTTTAATATTTTTATATATTTTAGTATTCAATATGTATGTCACTTTATCAATTAACAATTTTTCTTCCATCGTTCCTATAACAATAGAAGGAGTTGTCAACTGGTGGATTATTTTGGATTATTTAAATTTATTTATTTATTTCTTAAACATATATTTTTTATAATATTTTTTTAATTTTGTTTTCCCGAATTAGTTTTTTTCTGATTTATTTTTTTTTATTTTTTTTTATAATTGATTTTTTTAAGATATTTTTGTTTTCTAATTAATTTTACTTTTCTAATTTTTTTGAATATTTTTTTCTAATTAGTATTTTCCTATTTTTTAAAAAATATTTTTTTATATACTTTTCTAATTTTTTTTCGATTATTTTTTTTTTCTAATTTACTTTTTTATTTTTTTTTAATATCTGTATTGACATAAATAGAGACAGAGCTATTCATATTTTGTATTTTTTTTCTATATCATTGCCTTTGTTTTTCCTATTTTAAATAATAAATCTATATCTCTACTAATTAATAAGGGAAAATGCTGATTCTAGTGTAGCACAATGGTGCAAGCTACATGTCAAGTGATGAATTTTTATTATTATTTTTTATCATTTTCTAAAATTTATATTTTTTTGTTTTAAAATATTTACAAACCGGTAAATGTACAATGTTTTGGGAGTCAAACACGACAATCTCTGAATTGACATAAATAGAGGTAGAGTCATTCACATTTTCTAATCTATTTTTTTCTACATCCTTGCCTTTGTTTTTTCTATTTTAAATAATAAATCTATATCTATACTAATTAATAAGGGGAATTGATGATTTTCTAATAAAGTGACACGTGTCAGCACCACATGATTTAAGAGGATTAATTGGTCGTTAGTAATAATCGAAGAGGAACACTTAACACATAGTGTTACATTACGTATTGTAATATCATTTTAAAATAAAAATAATATTCAATTCTTTGCACTCAAATTATAGATAAAATTGTTTCAAGGTTTTTGCTGATCACTTCTGTCTATAAATAAAAAGCCTTGGAGATGAATGAGTACCACCATTATGGATGAGAAGGAAATATTGAAAGCAATATGTGAAATAAGTCAAGAAAATGTTTGACATAGTGGACTTAATTTGGGATAAAGGAAAAAAAAAGTTTCGTACATATAGAGACACAATTGAGGTTATTAATGATAACAATGCTATCAATAATAATAGTAATTGATGACCCGTGCATCGCACGGGTGAAAAGATACTAGTATAGCTTATAACAATAAATCTTAGTAAATAGTTTATTAAAATAATCTGTGATATTTCCATAAGTTTTTTTTAGCTTAGTTCCATCAACTTAATAGAGAAGCTTATAAAATAATTTTTTTTAATTTATTTAAAAAAGAGCTTACTGCATAAACACTCAAATCAAGCTATATTCCAACACACACTTAAATTTTTTCCGAAGTTTAAGTGCTTGGTAATTGGTATACCTTTGTAGTGGTTGCTTGAGGACTTCAAATCCAGTTTTAATTTTTCTTTCGCATGTTTGGCATATTTAAAAGTCCGTTAGCTAGTTATAATTGAGTTTGAGGTTTTTTTTTTTTTTTTGTTACCAGAGTTTGAGGTTTTAAACATTGATGATTGAAGAAGTGAAAAATTATTACTTTTTCATTTGCCTAAACTCAATTTTGGATTTTAAATGCTACACTTATCGTACCATGCTTATAATAATAATCAACTCTCATTATTATCACCAAATTTCTTTTTTTCAAAAAAAAAAAAAAATCTTTGTTATCACCAACCTTTTTTACTGTGATATGGAAAAAATTAGTAATTTAATTTCAAAATTGTGTTGTATCATAAGTTACATTTCTTTTACTGTACTTCTTATTAAATTTAAATTATGACCCTTTAGCAAGAGCTATATTTTTTTAGTGTAATTTAACAAATTAATGCATGAACTGATTAACATTTTGTTTCATGTTTTAATAATAAATGAAGAGATAAATCATTGAATAAAATTGGAAAATAATTAAATAAGTTTTTTTTTTTTTGGGGGGGAGGTTGAATGATTCAATTAAAAGAAAACAATGCAAACAAGTGATTATCAATAATTAACACGATTAATTTACTGTTCTCTGTTTCCCACTATCATTGATTCGTGTAAATTCCAGGCCCTAAGCGGATTCTAATCCCTTTTCGATTGTAGCAACAATTAACAAGCGAAATTAGCACTACGAGATATATGTTCTTAATTTCCGAATTAAGCAAACGGGGTGAAGCTATCGTGAATTAAGCAAACGCGATTAAGTATAGGAACATAACATCACCGAAATAAATCAACACGTATTCTATACAATCCTGAATTAAGCAAACAGAACATATAGCATAGTATTGATAATCACTTGTTTGCATTACTTTCTTTTAATTGAATCATTCAATCTCAAACCTCAACAACAGCAGAAGGTTCAGGTGTTACCTCAACAGTTTCTTTATCTTTTTCAGGGGCTGCCTCTACAACTTTCCTGGATCTCAAAGAGATTGCACTCACATTAGGATTTGGAACATTAGGATTCACCACTGTTTGTGCAGGTAGTTGGTTCGATCCTTGAGCTTGCTGCATGGCGTTCATCGAAGTGGCAAGCTGTCCAATTTGTGTTTTCAAAGCATGAATACTAGAATCAGTTCGTTGCTGGAGCTGGAGATTTTGTGCAGCCATTTGCTTGACAAGGTCCTCTAGTGAAGGTCCAGAAGGTGCAGAGGTGGTCACTTGGGGGGAATTCTGTGGTGGTAACATCGGCTGTTGTTGTGCGGATGAGTTTCCATACCGAAGGTTCGGATGGTTTCTCCAGTTGGGGTGGTACCCATTAGTGGAGAGGTCAGGAGTGTCGTACCTGTTCTGATTGTTGCCTTGATGGTAAAGATTGGCTGCGTATGCTTGAGGCAAATCAGTGACCGACTCATCCTTCAGAATGGGACATGCATCGGTCAGGTGCTCAGGAGAAGTACAGATACCACACACCCTTGCTGTCTGAACTTTGTCCATTGCCAGCTGTTTCACTAGAGAAGTGAGCTCATCAATTCTGGTTTCAAGGGCCTTGTTGGAAGAAGAACCATGGATCTCATTCTCACCCCTTGCTTCGACAGAGTTGCTTCTAGTTGTGAACTGCTGGGAGTTGAGTGACATGTTTTCAATCAATTGCTTGGTAGCAGCTGGGGTCTTATCAACAAGTGCTCCCCCACTAGCAGCATCCAAAATGTTTCTGTCCATCGGTAGCAACCCCTCATAAAAGTACTGAATAAGGAGCTGCTCGAAAATCTGGTGTTGAGGGCAACTGGATACCAACTTCTTGAATCTCTCCCAGTACTCAGCCAATGATTCATTGCCCTGTCTAATACCACATATCTCCTTCCTGATTGATGCAACTCTGGAGGCAGGGAAGTATCTCTCTAGGAAGACCTTCTTCAAATCATTCCAGGTTGTAACAGAGTTTGGTTCAAGGTAATACAACCAGTCCTTCGCAGCACCTTGAAGCGAGAAGGGGAAGGCTCTCAGCTTGATATAATCTTTTGTTATTCCCTTTGGTCTCAAGGGTGTAGAGCAAACAACCTGGAATTCCTTAAGATGTTTATGTGGATCCTCACCTGCAAGACCACTAAACCTTGGCAACAAGTGTATTAAACCAGATTTTAGTTCAAAAGGAGCAACAACATCAACATACTCAATACATAACCCATTATAATTAACATCAGGGGCAACAAGCTGTCTTAATGTTCTTTGATCAGCCATGTTATCAAGTGCAGGTGCAGAATTAGAATTACTACTGGTTGGTGAACTAGTGCTAGCCTGAATTGCCCTACGGCGTGCGTGCAAAGTTCTTTCAATCTCAGGATCAAATTCAAACAATTCAGAACAACCAGACCTAGTAGCCAGAACTAATTCAGCAGAAAAGGATCTTCTCATTACGCCCGTGATGAGTATCACGACCTGGGCGTGATAGCTTCTGGTCTTCAGTCTCGCGAGGCGAGACATGGTTCGCAAGGCGAGACAGAAAGAGTTGCTTTCTCTGGCACAGTCAGCCTTCGGGCTCGTGGGGCGAGGTGGTGATTCGTGAGGCGAGACAAAAAGGATGACATTCTGCTGTTCAGGCTGGTCTTCAGGCTCGCGAGGCGAGTAACCTCTCGCGGGGCGAATGCTTCCAGAACTGCACTTTCTACTGATTTCTTCATTCCCTTGACTCTAAGTGCTTCCCCTTTTAACCTGAAAACATGAGATAGCAGTGAATGCTTTATTTGACTCAAAAACTAACTAAAATATCCTACATTACTTAAGAAACTCAAAATGTTGCTTGAGGACAGTCAAATCCAAATCTGGGCTAAAACGAGATTGAAACTCGAATAATTAGTGCAAAAGCCATGGTCTTATTAGTTATAAAACTAGTCAACCAGAGGCTGATCAAAATACCCCAAACTTAAACTTTGCTTGTACACCTAAAAGTCAATTTGAATGATATAATTCAAACAACATTTATTCTACCAAAATTATTTTTAACATTAAAATATTCAAACATAAATCAATTCCTACTAAGTACTAACTTATTTTTATCAAAACTAGGTTTATAAAACTCAGTTCATTAAAACTCAGTTCTACAAATAATTCCCAAACATACACTTAATTTATATTACAATGGTGGAGGGTACTTTTTTTTTATTAAAAAAAACTATAAGATAAATAATTACATGCAAAAGGATCATTAAACAAACTCAAATTAGTGATTGAATTATTAGAAAGTTTCATTGGTTCAACTAATAAATTTCTTTTAGGATGGATTGATTGATGAACTTAAGATTATATTTATTTACACTACAAATAGTCACCTCTTATAATTATATAAATAAACAAAATAATAATGCCTTTTTACATCCAAATTTGATACTTCATGAAACCTTATACTTTTATCAGTTTTATGCGAATGTCATTCATTCATCCGCAGGAGATTAGTCCCTGCTTCCGGCGGGGATACTTCTGGTTAAGAATAAAAAAAAAGTTGAAATAGACAACTATAAACATGAGAAGGGGTGTTAAATTGTGTTTATCAGACTTTAAAAGAAAGTTAGAAACTTTTCACACTTATGCCAGAGACAAACAAGTGTTTTTGCAAAGCACAGACAAGTGACTTGTCTAATTAGTTTTCAACAGAAAAACACACAATCATGGAAGATTAAAACTTGTTTGATATTTACACTTAAAACCCATTTAGTTAGTTAACAGATAATATAATCAAAACAACTAAAGAGTTAAGGATAGAGAGATAGACACAATTATTTTATCCCAGTTCACCCCTTAACAACTAGAGCTACGTCTAGTCATTGACAGCACCAAGTTTCTTCACTATAACTGATCAGGTTACAAACTCCAAGTATTCTTTGCACACCTAGCATCTCCATGCTCCAAGACAAGTATTGTTTGCTCACCTACATTTTTCAGGCTCACTTGGTTTTTTTTAGAAAGTATTGTAATAAATACAATTTGCAAGTTTTTCACTAACACTCAGAATAGTGAATTAAATATGAAGTGAATAAAGAATTCGTAATTACTTCAAATGATTGAAGAATACATATTGAAAGAATGAAGGAATAGATGCGCAGAGTAATGACTCTTTAATACTGTGAGTTCTTTATACGTTCACCTTCAATGACTTCTGTATTTATATGCTCCAATCATTTTAAATCCGTTAGAGACATTCGTTCAGATTTTGGCTTTGAGATGAGCTCCATTAAATGCAACAGAGTCTCCATGAGCAGCCTTTTAATGCATAGGAACGTTTGTTGTACTCTAATAGGAATGAGCAATGATTTATGCTTTGTGTAGCAACCAAATCAGAGTTGTGCAGGTGGCTTTTGTACTTTGTAGAGCACATCTCCCTTTTCGTGCAACTCCCGGTTGTACTAGGGAATAAAGCATGTTGGAAGCACTCTTTTTCTTTAGTTTCATGGTTGCTTGAGTGTTTGACCTTCCGAGTTTCTTGATTTTCGTGAGAGAAGGATTCAGTAACCTCTAACTAAGTAGACGGCTCCTAAAAGTTCCTTTGTCCTTGCGTGTTCCTAATCGAAGAGCCACAGACGAGTGAGAGCTTCATTAGACAAGTTGACTCTTCTATGCAGACAATCAACACTCCAGCCATCAGACATGTTGACTATACTTCATCAGACAGGTGATCTCCATGAATGACGAAGAGTGTCTTAGGGCAGACATATGTTAAATATATTTAAAATAATAATCTGCACACTAAGTAGACAGGTCAACAACCAATATGGAGTTTAATTAAATCATTGATAAATGTTTAGTTTTCATCAAAACTTAGGGCAAATGCACATCAAACATTTAAAGACTTAACAATCTCCCCTTTTTTGATGATGACAAACATTCAGATGATTTAATGAACCTTATAAAATATTAATAGATAAAGAGGTTCATACAAATATGTTAAAATTTTTGAATGAGAGAATATGTAAGAAGACAAAGTTCTAGTATTCTGATCAAGTCTTTAGCACATAATCATCGGAGAACTTGAAACTCAATTGATTTATCATTATTTAAAATTATTAGAGTATATATATATATATATATATATATATATATATATATATATATATATATATATATATATATATATATATATATATATATCAAAGTTCATTTTGGACCTTACCGACTGGCTTTAAACTTTGTTATGTTAAGATAAGTTTCTGTCAAGATAGGTTAAGGTTCACTTTTTGTCTTATTTCTCTTATTTTTCTCCCTTTTGGCATCAACAAAAAGAAAATATAGGAGGAAGAAAAAGTAAAAAGAGAAATAGAAATAAACCAAGACAAATATCAAAAAATTATATTTGTATTAATCATCATTAGCCATGTATAAGGTAGGTTACAATACAACTCAAGCCTATTTAAAAGAGAAAACAAGGACTCCACTTGAGCTTCTAAAACAATCCTAGCACACATTTTTTCATCTAGTTGCCTCATAGTATCTTGCAGCAAAGTTTGCAACTGATGAAAGCTTCTGATGTCCACAAACTCAGTGCTGGCAGCTTATGAAGATATAGCAGTAGACAGAGCTGTCTGGGTGTCAGGGCAAGGCCAACACAAGAGGTGCACTAGGTATAGAGAAGGGTGCAGAAATCCTAGGGAAAACACAGAGATGAATAGTCCTATAAAAGAAATTTGCAACATTAAAAAACTATAAAAGGATAAAATGTGCTAAAAAAATTTAAAAAAAACCAAAATGCATATGATGAATAATAGAGAACTAAAAGTACAATTAAGGCAAAACAAAAACATTAATGTTTTTTGGACACTTGAATTTGGACATCCGTATACATATCCTAGATTGATGTGAGTGTGGGTGAGATGAATGTGTATTGTATTCCAAAATAGAGTATATATAATATATAATGTATACAATTGTGAGTGTGGATGTCACTTAAGGGCCCGTTTGGTGGTCAGGATAAGAGAGACATGATATGATAAGCTATCATATCCTGTCTGAACCCGTTGTTTGGTGAGCCAACAGGATAGGATAAGTCAATCCTGTCACTTATCATATCCTGTCAATCTAGTTAAAAATTCTATTCTGAGGGGAGGGCTGGATTAGAACCCAACATGATAGGATAAGGTGATTTTTTTTTCCGGTAACAAGTAGGATATGGCGATTTAAAGTATAATAAAATATAAAAATATATAATATATAAAATAATTAAAGTATAATAAAACAATAATTTAAAGTATAATAAAATTTAACATGATTACCAAAAAAATGTATAATAAAATATAAAATATTTAAAATAATAAAAATATTAATAATCAATTTTAAAATTTATTTTATTTTATCACAATGCTAAATTTGTTATTTTATATTATTTTTAAAAACTGTAAAATATAAAAAATTATTCTAATAATTTAACTATATGTAAAGTAAAAACAAAAAAAATGAATATTTAAAAATATAAAAAATTAATTTTAGTTAGACAATATTTAAAAAAATTAAAACATTATATGTAATCTTATCATAAGGATAATTTTGTTTTTTATATAAATTTAAATAATGAAAATTATAAAAAAAAAGTAAATATAATAAAAGATGAAAACATTTAAAATAAAAACAAAATTTTTAAAATTCATACTTAAATTATAATGCTGTCTAGTTGGTTATCTGGTGGACACCAAACATCGGATATGATAACAACTTATCCTGCTCATATCCTATCCAACTGCTATCCTATTCTCTTAGGGTCCATTTGGTGGTCAGGATAAGAGAGACATGATAGGATAATCTATCATATCCTGTCTGAAACTGTTGTTTGGTGAGCCAACAGAATATGATAAGTCAATCCCGTCACTTATCCTATCCTGTCAATCTAGTGAAAATTCTATCCTGAGAGGAGGGCTGGGTTATAACTCAACAGGATAGGATAAGGTGATTTTTTTTTGTAACAAGTAGGATAGAGTGATTTAAAGTATAATAAAATATAAAAATATATAATATATAAAACAATTAAAGTATAATAAAATAATAATTTAAAGTATAATAAAATTTAACATGATTACCAAAAAACTGTATAATAAAATATAAAATATTTAAAATAATAAAAATATTAATAATCAATTTTAAAATTTAATTTAATTTTATCACGATACTAAGTTTGTTATTTTATATTATTTTTAAAAACTGTAAAATATAAAAATTATTTTAATAATTTAACTATATGTAAAGTAAAAACAAAAAAATGAATATTTAAAATATAAAAAATTAATTTTAGTTAGACAATATTTAAAAAATTTAAAACATTATATGAAATTTTATCATAAGGATAATTTTGTTTTTATATAAATTTAAATAATGAAAATTATAATAAAAAAAAAGAGTAAATCTAATAAAAGATGAAAACATTTAGAATAGAAACGAAAAATTTTAAAATTCACACTTAAATTATAATGCTGTCCAGTTGGTTATCTGGTGGACACCAAACGTTGGATAGGATAACAACTTATTCTGCTCATATCCTATCCTACTCATATCCCGTTCTCTTATCCTATCCGCTCTTATCCTATCTTGACCATCAAACGAGCCCTTATTCTATCTATTTTTATCCTATCATGACCACGAAACAATCACTCACAGTAATTATATAAATAACATAGCTCAAACAAAAACGAAAGCTAGTCAAATTCTAGCAAAACAGTGGGTTGGTCATTTGCCTCTGGATTTGATTATGCAGAGAGAGAGAGAGGTTG
Organism: Sophora flavescens; assembly: GCA_030762895.1. Lineage (NCBI taxonomy): Eukaryota > Viridiplantae > Streptophyta > Magnoliopsida > Fabales > Fabaceae > Sophora > Sophora flavescens. Next base: position 131,368,180 of record CM061065.1, read on the forward strand.
TTGGCAATATTACAAAAGCAGAACCAGACAACTGTCCCTTGCAGTGTAGCTTGTGACACATGATTTTCCCATGGAAAAAAGGTAACGCTATAGAACCACAACTCAGCAGCACTGCAGAAGAGAAGAGGGTAAAACTTCAAAAAAGCAAAAGGGTGGGTCATGGCCCATGAGGGTAGTAGTAAAATTCACATCTCAACCATCATCATGGAATGAAAGAAAACCCAGACCACACTCTCACAGTCACAGATCTCTAGTATTCTTTGCCAAAGTAAAAAGCTTTACAACCAACAAAACCACACAACACCCAAAAAAAATCCGGAGAAAAAGCTCATTCCTTTACCTCTTCCATAATCTGCTGTGTAATGTTTTTGTCTTTGAGTGAACCAGACAAAAACCATTCCTCACACACTTTCTCTTACATCTCTTTCTGCCACCTCTTCCCTTTGATTCTTCCTTCCATCCAAGCCATGGTCCCAGATTAAAAAGCAGTGATTTTTCATTCCTTCCCTTGACAAAAAAATTAAATAAAATTGTGGGCAAGTGTTGAAAGAAAGTAAATAACATTTCTCTGGTGCTGTCTGCATTTGTGTATTTTGTTGCCTTCTGCTCCTTCAACCTTTGCCTTTGCATTTATCCTAAAAAAATGAGGAAGAATGGATGGCAGCTACCTTACCATCCTCTTCAGGTGAGTGTAAAGTTTTTATTTTTATTTATTTTTTTTTGCAGAATTTGTTTCTGTTGTTTCAGTGGGGGCATTGTGATTTTGAAAATTCTTTTGTGTAGGTGGTGGCTGTTGCTGTATTTTTGGCTCTGGGATTTGCCTTCTATGTGTTCTTTGCTCCTTTTGTTGGGAAGAAGATGTATCAGTACATTGTTATGGGACTCTACACACCTCTGGTAATTTTTTAATTTGGTGTCAGTGGAACTGATGAGATCTGTGATTGTTGCTTTGGGATTCACGTGTTTGGTTTTATGTATATCTGATCTTTGTCTCCAATCTAGGTTCCTTCTCCTTCTCTATTCTTTTTTCTCTTCTCTTCATTTTTTTTATGAATTTTTGGGGATTAGTATGTAGATAGACTGATAGAATGTTCAATTAGGATATAGGAGTGCTATGAAGCTGACCTGTATTTGATGTTTTTTATTTTTATTTTTTTACAAATTTTTGAAAACAGCGAAACAGAATAAAGATAAAGTGAAAATAAAGTGATACAGAAAATAAAGTGGAAATAAATTGGTCTTATCATATTCTAATTTTGGCCATCTTGATAATTCTGGCAACCCTTATCCTCTCTGGAGGGATATCTATACATGTAGACTATGCCCTTAGTTGAACTGAGACACCTTAGTGGAAGCTACCTTTAATGTGGTAGCTTAAAAAAAATTATAGGATGGATCATTAACCATCCATTAATAAAAACAATCCAACCCATCCAATTCATTTTGTATTTTTTTTTATTATTGGATGGGTTGGATGGATTTTGTTATGGATTGACCGGATGGATAATTGGTCTGCGGATCCTTTTGCCAGCCTATTGCGAATGGTTTTGCTTGGAGAGGATTGCAGATAATTGTTCAGGACCTTAGGTGTTCTCTTGAGTGTTTGCAATTTGGTTTTTATGTTATAGCTGAGTTATGTGGTCTTAGGTTGCATGGGTACAGACAGGTAACCATATTGGTGCAGGTATGAGGCACATCAAAATTTCTAAAATTAAGGGTACCGATATGGAAAGACAGATTGCATAGAAATATAAAAACATATATAATAAGGTAATTAAAGCATAAGCTAAATAAAATTTTGAATTTTCATAATGTTCTAACTCAAGTTTTCAAGAAAACCCCATAAAATATATCAAATAGCCAAAATTGCCTACAATACAAAAGCACAAGATTTGAAGGGATAAAGTAGTAGCTTGTTTAATTTAGTAGAAAAAAACTACTTAGTAACAAAACTTTGTGCTTTGCAAGGACTGACTTGTATTTGATTGATATTGTCTTCTTGTAATGCTTGTCTGAACCTGTACCCGATGGTCACATGCACTTAGGAGTATCTATGCATCATATTTGTATTGGTGGCCTGAAGACAACAAAATTATGGACTTTGTTAAGATTCTTAGGGGAACTGGTTGGATAATTATTATAGAGCTTCTTGGTAAAATGATTTTTCATCCTCAGAAAGCCATGACCATAACCTGCTCGAAAATGTTTGAATTGGATTGAATAATCTGTATTAAACACTTGTTCTAAGAAGGAATGCTTTGGAAAATTTATTAGCAAACTTTGGTTTTCTGTGTGCTGAGATATAGGAAACCAATAATGCATGGATTATGCATGGATTGATAATCTTTATTTGTTTCTTATTGGCTTTTGAACAGTTTGAACCCAAAAGTTACCTGAACTATCCGCTATTAAAGAATATTGTGATATTGTGATAAATGCAACTTTTGATACCAATCTATTAAATATCTGTGGTTCTGTAGATGGGAAGTAGCTATGGCTTTATTTTATACTGCATGAAGGACAACATCATGTTTTAGTAATATCTCACGTCTTGCCAGATTACTTGCGTCGTTGGACTATACATTTGGTGTGCAGCAACTGATCCAGCAGATCCAGGGGTCTTTAAGTCCAAAAAGTATCTTAAAATTCCCGATAGCAGAAAATGTGATGGACTCGAGGGTTCTAAACTAGGAGGGGAATCAACGTCATCAATTCATGATGCAAATGCTTCAACAGTTGGACCAAAATCTGTGGATAAGGAAGCACTGGACACAGAAGCTAGTTTGAAAGATACTGCTATTTCAACAGGGAAGAAGACTGCATCATCGCCTTCTTCATCCTGTTTTCTATTAGTTTGCTCTCCTTGTGCTTATATCTGCAGCTGCTCTAGTTCAAGTGAGGAATCTTCTAATAAACAAACAAGCGAAGATGGCATGTTCTATTGCAGTTTGTGTGAAGTTGAGGTGTGTAGAAGCATTTTAACTAAAAATCGTTGTTCCTCAAGACTATCATTGCAGTCCATTCTGTAATATGTCGTGGTGATGAAAAGATAATTTTACCTAAAAAATTCTGCACGCAGGATTCAGATATACCATTTTTGCTTTTCTGGATCTAATACTTCATAATATTAAAAGTTCTGTTACAAATTCATGTTTACCTTGAAATGGTTGTATTTTGGCATTAGACGAATGCTTGGATTGGAGGCATCGTTCTGTCAATAATAATAGATGTTTATATATTTTGAGTATAATGTTGTGCAGGTCTTCAAGTACAGCAAGCACTGTAGAGTTTGTGACAAGTGTGTTGATCGTTTTGATCATCATTGCAGAGTACGAAAATCTGATTTTCCATTTGTTTGCTTATTGGTTGATATATTACTGAAGGACGGCTACTTATTGGATTTTGCAGTGGCTTAACAACTGTATTGGGAAAAAGAACTACCGACAATTTTTCACTCTTATGGTTGCTGCTCTCTTCTTGGTAAGCAAGATTGTACATCTAGCCTTGGTTATCATTCACATGTTAAAACCTTGCATTATCATTATATAAGCTCTGAAACTATGTATAAACCATACCCTACCATTTAAATTCGGGTCTGCTCCAGATTAGCAGCATTCTGAAATCTATTCTCAAAATACTCTTCTATCCTTTCTGAAGCTATTTTAGCCCCCCATCACAGTGGAAATGGACAGGAGATGAGATCTTAGTAAGAAGTGGTTTTAGAAAACTTATGGCGTTGTTTAAAAGAGTAACAGGCTATCTATTTGTTTCACTAGTGATGCAGAAGCATTAGAAAAGGAAATGATTAAAAGTCGGGTTATCTTTGTAATTTCTAGGTATTTTAGTTAATTTTCATGGCATCTGTTATGTTAGTTAAGTATTTAAGTGTCTTATTTGTAAGGTCCAAGGACTCCTGATGGGCTTGGATCAGTAGTAAGTGTCAAGGATTACATATTGGGAGTTGTTTTCTTATAACTCTGTTTCCACTAATTTGTGCCTAGGAAGTTGGAGTTTAATAACTGTAATTTGAAAATTCTGTGTGAGATTAGGCTGGAAGGTCATGAATTCTAAATGGTTTTAGCTTGCACTGTAACATCATTTCTATGGGAGATCCTTTACTTGAATATTAAACCTAGAGTTATCAAGAACAATTTTCTTCTTTTCTAGTTTGTTACACCAGAAGAACCAGCCCAGTGTCTATTTCTTAGTAGAATCCTATCTAGACTCTTGTACTACACCACCCAATTTCCTTATAACATACCTGATGTTCTCCCTATCAAGTATCAAAATTCTTATGTTTTTCTCATAAGATAGTCGAACCATCCTAAAGACCAACCCAGTTCTTGTTGGAAGTAACATGCCAGAACCTAAAAAACACCACAAAGTAAGCATTTTTAATTTCCTAGTCATTTTCATTTTGATTAACTATTGACAGGTATATACATGGTTTGTGCACCTTGGGCTTGAGATTGCAGCTTATTCTTCAATGGTTGACTGGGATACTTGTGCTTATCTCCTGTTTTATTGAGAGGAAGCAATTTTCTGTGGATATATCCTCCAAGTTGGGAAGCAGTTTCTCTCTCGTTCCCTTTGTCATTGTCGTGGTGAGCATTTCTGCTTATATTATATTATGTGATTACTGCTATATGCGCACCAATTTTTTGTTATTTTTTGCTTTATTTGATCAATCCTACTTTCCCTTGTCCCTTTAGGTAATAACTGAGTAGTGCAAATCAAATTTGACAAAATTCATTATTAGCTATTTCCAACAACTGCTATTCTTATGCACAGAGAACTTTTTCTTTTCACAGGCTGTCTGCACCATTTTGGCTATGATTGCCACCTTACCCCTTGTTCAGCTTTTCTTCTTTCATATCCTTCTCATTAAAAAGGTAAGCTCGGCAGTTTTTTTTTTTTTTTTTTGTAAAGCACATTATCATAATTCATATAAGGGTCAGCTTATTTATTGGTTCTTCTCTAGCATAAAAAGAAAAAGGATACAAGATAGAAAGGCTAGATGGGAGATGATGTGATATTGTATAAAAATATATCCTTTAGCTGCCTAGGCCCTAGAGATCTTTATATATTTTCCTAGAGGAAAAATATGATATAATCTAATTTAAAATAAATGGCGTGGTTCATGTTAAATATTATGGTTGTTGTGGATTGACTCAGGGAATCACCACATATGATTACATCATAGCTTTGAGGGAGCAGGAGCAAGAGCAGCAAGGAGTAGGTCAACACAGTCCCCAAATGTCACCTGTTAGCTCACTTACTGGATTGAGCAGTGCAAGCTCCTTTACCACTTTCCATCGTGGTGCGTGGTGCACTCCCCCGCGCCTGTTCCTTGAAGATCAGGTAACTTGTTAACTCAGATCTGCTATGTATGTCAATGTCTTCTATTTCTGTATTTCACAATTTACAGTATGACTCTGCCTAAATACCTTCTGTTATGATTTTCCATTTAAAGCACTGGTGCATGTGCATACAGCTGAATGAACAGCTTAGTTATAAAAAGTTGTTGCTGAAAAAAACAAAAATCACGGTGACTTACAGTGATAAAGGGAATAAAAATTGCCAAAAGAAGAAATGTAATAATACTACTTGAGTTGGTTGTGCTCAAGATTAGTTCAAAGCAAAATTCTTTTAGAAATTCGATGAAAAAACTTGTATTGAGAATGGTATGGCGTATCAAACTTGGAAGTATATCCTAACTTTCTTGGTGTGCATTCTGCAGTTTGATGTAGTACCCCCAGAAACAGCTTCTGTAAGTTCACTGGGAAAGAAAACTATGAGAGAAGAACCAGTTAAGAAAAAGAATCCTGGAGCTGTCAAAATTAGTCCATGGACATTGGCACGACTAAATGCAGAAGAGGTTTCCAAGGCTGCTGCAGAAGCAAGAAAAAAATCGAAAATTCTGCAGCCCGTGACAAGACATGACTCAGCTTTCCGGCTGGAGCCAGACCACAACTCTGGCAGCAGTGGACGACGAATGTTCCCCAGGATTGAGAACAATAGAAGGCCGCGGGCTGGCAAACGGGTTCGCCTGCCTGCTGACTTACCTATGGAGTCCCTGACAAGATTTTCTGCAAATAATATAGATAAAGGCTTCAGCGGAACATCTAGTCTAGCGCCTCTCCAGCTTGAAGCGCGGAGCGCATTTCAAACAAGTCATGCAGTGTCAAGCTCAGCTGGGATTGTTGCTTCTTCTCCTGAAAGTAGTCTAGACTCGCCTGATATTCACCCAGTTCGCGTGTCTACAACGGAAGCCGAAGAAGCAAGACGGCTTGCAGGTCTTTCAGCTGCTGGCGCTGCAAGTCTGAAGGGAATCCCATTGTCAAGGTCTACTAGTGATGGATATGAGGCCTCTGGTGGGGAAGATAGTGACAGGGTTCCCACCAGGATTGTTCAGAGATCTACAAATTGGAGTAATCTTCTTTTCAGTGTTGATCAGGATGAGAGGGCATTTGAGACGAAGTCATCATCCAGCTTGGTCTATAACAGAAAGTTGTGACCAATTTGGGTGTTAAATAGACAACTATGTTGCTGATTATATTGATGGGAATTGTTCATTCTTTGATTTGTGAGCTCGAAGGTACTTCAAGTTTCAACATCCCTTAACCCTCACCTTGTTGAGGTTTAAGTTGATGCCCCTCAAAGTTTTGGAGGTAGGCTAAGTGGGAAGCGGTAACCCATGTACAAAGTTTTAGGTTGAGGTTGAGCTTCTGTTTGTGCTCCCTATTTTCCCTTTATAAAATTTTAATTAAGCAAATTTCTTATGGATGTTCTATGCTGAATGTTCTGATTTTTTACAATGTTGAAAAATACAAGCTCCCCCTCCACATCTTAGGAGCATAACCATTATTGTGCATCATACACATGGATGATATTTATGTTTGGATGCGCCAAACAGATACATAAAATCAATAGCATAGAAAGAACAAATTGGAGTGACAAGACAAACTTTTCATGCTGCTATTTATCCCTTGATTACAGTATTACACTACTTGGCCATCCGTGGCTAGTACAAGGAGAGTCATGAAGATAAATGATATTTTTCTTATGTTAAAGTGTAGCCCATGTTAACTCTTATGATTTGGGTTCTGGCCTAACTCAATCCCAAAAGCTAGTTTGTAAGGTGATGATTGCCCAAGCTTTATAAGCATTACTTTTGCTTATCTTTAGAGGTGAACTACAATTAAGGCGGCTTTCCAACATTAACATAGGCTCTGATACCATCTTATAATTTGGGTTTGGGCTTAACTCAATCCCAAAAGTTAGCTTGTAAGGTGAGGATTGCCCAAGCTTTATAAGCACTACTTTTGTCATATCTCTAGGCGATGTGGGACTAAACACACCCTTCACACTCAGCACAATGAAGGGGTTGGAGGTTGCAATGAAGGCAACCCAAACTTGCTGCAATTAAGACGGTTTTCCAACATTAACATATCATGAACGGATAACAATAACGAGGATTATCCTATTGATGGACTCCGTTACAATGTTATATTTATGAAAACATGGATTATGACTTTGTTTGACCAATTAGAAGTGTTTAATACATGATCTGATCTCACAAACTTATAATAATTTTTTTTTCACTAGCTTATAGCATTTTTCGGAGACTACTTAAAATGGTGTTTGAACTTATAGCTTTTAATTTATTATTTTTTGCTCATTTTTATCATTACTATTTTAATTAAATTCCTCATTTATCATCTTTTAAATAAAATGAAAATCCTATTCTTGCTTTATCCTCTCGTAAACTCAATAGAATTCATAACTATCTCATGTTTCTTTTACTATGTAAAAAATATATCAAAATATCATTTATTTATATTATTTTATTTTATTTTATTTAATAAAAATAATTCGAAATGAAATTAAGATTAAAATATAATATTTTTTTAGCTAATTAATAATTTAAAACAAATTAAAGTATCAAAAGTGGTAATTATTTAAAATTAAATAACATGTGCATATATATATATATATATGAATTATATAAATTCTATATATATAAGCAAGGTTTTTAAATAAATGTCCGCATCGCAATTGGGACCACAATGTATTGGTTTTGGAGGTCTCCGAAATCGAAACATGACTGCGTCGATCACATTTTCCGCAATTGTGGTAAACGTAACGCAACCATGACCACAAGTTAAAGCATTGATAAAAAGCGTATAAACATGTACTTTGATGTTATTTTATATTTATCAACTAGTTTAACGATTACTTTTACCAAACATTTCAAATCCAATTAGTTAGCTTATTCGTCATCAGCTATAAGCTCATCCGCTATAAACTAACTTATCCGTTGTAAGTTATTAGCTCATTCACTATCATCTAATTTTTACCATACAGAGCTTAAATACAACAAAATGGGAGGGGAAAGGAATATTAAAAACTATTATGCTCATCCGCTATCAGTCAACCATTGAAGAATAAGCTGCAACCTGCAATCTCAAGCCCAAGGTGCACAAACCATGTATATATATACCTGTCAATAGTTAATCAAAATGAAAATGACTAGCAAATTAAAAATGCTTACTCTCTGGTGTTTTTTAGGTTCTGGCATGTTACTTCCAAGAAGAACTGAGTTGGTCTTTAGAATCGTTCAAGCATCTTTTGAGAAAAACATAAGAATTTGATACTTGATAGGGAGAACATCGGGTATGTTATAAGGAAACTGGGTGGTGTAGTACAAGAGTCAAGATAGGATTCTACTAAGAAACAGAGAAGGTCTGAGAGAAGAAACACAGCCAGTGGGCTGTTTCTTCTGGTGTAACAAACTAGAAAAAAAGAAAATTCTTCTTGATAATTCTGGGTTTAATATTCAAGAAAAGGATCTCCCATAGAAATGATGTTACAGTACAAGCTAAGACCTTTTAGAATTCATGACCTTCCAGCCTAATCTCACAGAATTTTCAAATTACAGTTATTAAACTTCAACTTCCAAAATGTAATCCTTGACACTTACTACCGATCCAAGCACATCAGGAGTCCTTGGACCTTACAAATAAGACACTTAAATACTTAACTAACATAACAGATGCCACGAAAATTAGCTAAAATACCTAGGAATTATAGAGATAACCCCACTTTTAATCATTTCCTTTACTAATACTTCTGCATCACCAGGGAAACAAAATATATATATATATATATATATATACTCTTCTAAACAACGCCAACCACTTCTTACTAAAATATATTCAGAAAGGATGGAAGATGGAACAGGTTTTTCTCCATTTATTGGAAGGGTCTAGCAGGTGAGAGAGAGACACATATATTAAAATAATATTATTTTAATATATGTCTCTTTCTCTCTCGTAATGGACCTCTCCAATAATCGAAGAGGAGCCGGTTCCATTGAAGATTGCCATCAATTGTGCTATTTTGCCTTCTTCAATCTTTGACATTACCATCATTTCCTTTTCATATTCATCAACCCACTTGAAAAATTTGCAATAAGGTTTCTTCTCCTGCAACAAATGAAATAAAACAAGTCAAGAGTAGGGATACGGACACCCATAAAATCAAAGGAAGATTTCAAATGGTGGGATTTTGAACCTTAAAATAGGGACAACCATAAAATGCTCTATTTGGGTTCCTGAGCGTCTTTGAGGTGTAGGCAATAGCATTTATCTTACAAAAGCCTCTTGGAGGAGGAAACTTTCCATGGGTATTAACACTTGCATCACTATCACTCCCACTCAAACTGATCTAATGCTTGGAGGAGACGAAATGAGAACTGTCTGACACACCATGACTCTTCATCTCCTCAAAGACAGCAACTTAAGAGCAAAACAATGGCTGAATTAACCTTCAACCCAACGAAATTTCGAGCTCAACAGAGGGCAGCAATGGAGTTAGGGTTTCAGCATTTGGTGAAGAAGATGATATAAAGAGCCGTTAAGTTTTTAGTGTTATCTTATTGAATATAAATTTTGGACACCGTATCTGACACCTTTTGGTGTCTCCATTTTGTGTAAAAAAACATTGCCCAAGTTTTTATATAACACATACATACACACACACATACATACATACATACATACATACATATATATATATATATATATATAGTTTTAATTAAATGCCTCTAAATTCGATTTTCTTAAAACAACTAGTTGAATATGTGTAAAAATACACTAAATTTTGCTTATTAATATAATAATTAACAATTTTATATCATACTATAAAATTAATTTATGAAGTTTGAAATATATATATATATATATTAGACTTTTTTTTAAAGAAGACATCTAAGACTACATTAAAAAAACTGACTATAAATTGTGCTATTTTGTTTTTTAATAAATCAAATATATATGAATGGAGTATAAAGGATACCCGACCTTTTGACATCATCACCAAAAACCATTAACTGTAAATTAAATACAGAGCCAAAAAGTGGTACGATATTTCTTTTACAATTGACATTACCACCAAGAAGCAGTCAACCTGAAAACTTATACGTAAACCGTCAATAGATACAGAACAGAACAAAATGAGAAAAGACTTCCACCCAATAATGGCTGAAAGTAAGAAGTCAATGTATAATGTGTGGTACTCTTCTTCCAACTATTATCACTCCTATGCACTATGCAGGATGAGATATGCAATAATAGACTTAGGAATTAGTAGATTGAATCAACAAATAGATGAGAAATTGAATAATTGCAAATATAGAATCCATCCAATACTCAAATATCACCTATACTAATATATAAAGATGATAGTTAAATTTTGGTTTGTACATTTTATAATGCCAACACTACCCCTATACTAAAAAAATTGATTATCTTCCCAAATTAAAAAAATCCACTTCACTTATTTTAAAAATTTTAGAAAAATTGCATCTATTTCCAACCTTCATATTTTCACGCTCTCCCACGGTCCAGCTTCATATTTCCAACCTTCATATTTACTCTATCACCGTTGCACTTATTACTATCTTCAAGTTTGATTTTTATTGATGATTTTATTGAATATTGAATATTTTATTATATTTTTTAAAAAATGATAGTTTCTTAAGAGAACGTGAGCTAATGGGAGATATCTATACTTCTACACTAATATCCATTAAAAATATCCAACATACACAAGTGACAAATAAAATATTACACACCAAAAACATGAATAAAAACAAGTGAAAACATTAGAAAAGTTGAGAATTCTTTAGAACATGCTCAACCACAATTGTTCAGAATGCTAAGGGAACGAAAAGTTGAGAGAGAATGACCATTTTTTTTCTCTTATCAGGAAAGTAAATAGAAATAGAATAAAAAAATTAAAATTAGAATTGGGAATGGGGAAAAACATGTACAGATGGAAATTATAATTAGGGAAGGGGAAAAAATGAGCCGGGAAAAAAGTTAAAATGACACAGATTATATATATATATATAGGATATGATATGATATATGATTCTAAATCGGAAAATGCTAAAAGTATAGCTTGTCAATTAACCTGACACGTCACATATTTAATGGTGGTCTACACACTTTGACTGATGGATGGGCTAAAAGGTCTCACGGAATGAAATTCGGGGGACTAACTAAGGTAGCGTTTGTTACAAGTTTTAAAAAAACATTTCCGGGAATGTTGGTATGGAAATAAAAGTTTCTCATGTTTTTTACAAGTTTTAAAAATTTATTCCCAGGCATAAAAGATTCCCGGAAATAAAATTAATGAACAATAGTAGGAACTTGGGAAAACTCTATTATCATGTCCGAAGATGGGAAAACTCTATGCCCAATAATGTGATTCCTAAAAATATAGTTTGTTAGGGAATTATACTGGCCGAGGAGTAAAACTCGGCCACCGAGTTTGGATACCCGATCTGATATAAGCGGAAAGATAAGATCATGATACTATCTCAAATAACCTTATCTAGTTACAAGAGATAAATCCCACTAATTAAGGAAATCATATATCTCGGAGAAGATTTAAAGAGATAAATCCAATCTCTAAGAGATAAGGGGATCCTATTATAAAAAGATGAGAACCCCAAGGGAAATGGACACTTTTTGACTGACCTATGTGAATCTCCCTTAAGTGTATTAGAGAAACTAGCTTGACCAAGAGACTATTGAAGAATCCTTGCTCGCTGGTATTCATCAGATACAAGATTAGGGGATTGTGATCACTGTATGACCAATGGTTGAACCAAGAATTACGTCTAGCTTTGATTCCCATTGGGATACGTAGGACCGGAATACAATATTCTGTCAAGCCATAATCTTAAACAACCCCCATTGTTCACTCTTGGTTTGACGTCCTACGGTGAGATTCCGGCGAGTCGGATCTCGGGAGGAACATTTGGCGCTCACCGTGGGGCCGAGGAAAAACTTTCCTCGGTTCCATAAGAAAGCTTGATGGTGACTACACGGAACGAATCGAGAGGAGGGGCGCACAATGCAAACCACGTTGATCATGAAGCATCAAATACAAACCAGAACCATGACAACCCTCCGCCTCCACCCCTCGTTGAAGATAATCCTCAGCCAGGAGAGATTATGGCACAACTGAAGCAGCTGCGTGAGGAAAACGAGGAAATTCGTGCGCAGAACAAAAGATTGCTAAGAGCTCGGAGAAGGGCTAGATCGGCAACGCCTTCTGACAGAGAGCGATCTTCACCCGAGGACAGCCAGGAGGATCCCTCATATGCACCTTCTCACCATGAAACGAGCCGACCTGCCAGGACTAAATTGGGGCCTCAGGGTTCAGGAGCCAAATCTCGTGCTGAAGAGACTGTCCAGAAAGAAAAGGTAAGAGACAGACGACTAAGTTTGCCTTTCACTGATGACATAGACGAGGTACTCATGCCTAGACATTTTAAGCCTCTTAATACTGATAAATTCAATGGCACCACTGATCCAACCGAACACGTAGAATCCTTTATTTCTTCTATTTACTTGGTAACCGATTCGGAAGCCGTCATGTGCAAAATTTTTCCAACTACTTTGCAAGGCCCTGCCTTGACCTGGCTTACGAATCTTCCACCTCGGTCAATTGATTCTTTTGATATGCTTGTAGCTAAGTTCACTGCACAATTTGCAGCAAGCCGAAAGCATAAAAGGCACTCGGTCTCGTTAACGAATTTTAAGCAAGAAAAAAAATGAATCACTTAGATATTACATGGCTCATTTTTGTGCTCAACAAGTTTTAATTCCTAATATGAGCTCGGAAATCTGCCTTCATACCGTCATGGGTGGTTTGAAGCCGGGGCCTTTCTTTGAGTACTTATCTCGGAAACCACCGAGAGACTTTGAAGAATTGCAGGAAAAAGTAACAGGTTTCATGAACTCCGAAGAGATGGTAGAATCCAAAAAGAGGTAAAGAGGTTTTGAGGATAAGAGCACGGTCCCAATCAAAGAAAGAGACAGAGGGGTCAATCCACAAAGGGCTCAAAAAAGCAATGAAAGGGGATTCTCAGAGAAGCAACCCAGGTACCAGTCCTATACACCGCTAAACCGATCCAGAGCAACCATTCTTCAAGAGGTTTGCAATGCCGAGTTACTCACCTTGCCTCGGTCGTCTAAAACTCCTGCTCAGGCTGACAGAAGTAAAGAGTGCAAGTGACATCAAAACTATGGTCACTCCACTGAAGACTGTAGAATAGCCCATGATAAAATTGAGGAATTGGTACAAGCAGGTCGTCTTGACCGGTTCGTTCACCGAGATGACAATGGAGGCGGACGAGCTGGTCAACGACAAGGAAGATGAGGTTATGACAATCATAATCGAGATGAAAACCAGCGAGGTAACAATCAGAACGGAGATCGGGTGCACAACCAGAGGGCTCCAAATGATGAAGCAGAAGGAGGGGTTAGAGGAGTCATTAATACTATTTCAGGAGGTTTCGCATGAGGAGGTACAACGAGTTCAGCTCTGAGGCGTTATGTAAAAGCTATCCGACCTATCAACTCGGTGTCTGGAAAATCTACAAGGCCGAAACCTCCCATTACTTTCTCAGATGATGACTTCCAAGGGCTGGATCCTAACCAAGATGACCCGATGGTGATAACGGTGGAATTAGCCAACTACTCGGTCAAACGAACACTTGTTGATCAGGGTAGCTTGACTGACATTTTGTACTTGGCAACCTTTAAAAAGCTTGGAATTCCAAAAAAGTTGATAAAAGAACAGGAGGACAAGCTAGTAGGGTTCGCCGGAGAGCAGGTAAAGACCCAAGGTTACATAGACCTCTTGGCAACATTTGGAGAGGGAAAGCTCTCCCGAACCATATCAGTCAGGTACGTTATCGTGGATGCCAACACGTCGTACAACATCCTGATTGGAAAATCGACGTTGAATGAACTCGGAGCGATTGTCTCAACCCCACACCTCACCATGAAGTTCTCAGCCGAATCTGGGGAGATAGTTGCTGTCCGAGCTGACCAAAGGATGGCCAGACTATGCTATGTGGATAGTTTGAAGGTGATCCAAGAGCAGAACATCACAAAGGATGCTAGAGGTGATAAATTAGAAGTGGTACGCTCGGTCAGTTCAGTTAGCTCAGCAAGTTCGGTCAGTATGTTTGAATTGGATCCAAGGATGGAGATGCATGAGTCCAGGGCTGAACCAACAGAGTCTTTAGAGGGTGATGTACTCTTTTTCCCACCATGGTCTTTTTCCCAAGTGGTTTTGGCCAGGAAGGTTTTAATGAGGCACACCTGGGTAAATAAATGAATAAAGTATATTTCATTTATATTATTTCGCAAGGAACTGTCATATGGCTAAGAATTCATTTGTCTTTGCAAAACTAAAAGACCTAAAAAGGTTGACCGAGATAAAATCGACCGAGTTGAAGTCGAAATGCCGAAACTAAAAAGGCAAAATTAAAGACCTAAAAAGGTTGACCGAACTAAAATCGACCGAGTTGAAGTCGAAATGCCGGACCTGAAAAGGCAAAACTAAAAGACCTAATAAGGTGGACCAAGCTAAAATCGAAAGGCTCAGCCCAAGTGGCCAAAAGAGCTAAAATCGAAAGACCGAACCTAAAGGTAAATAAAAACCTAGGGAGGTGAACACGAGCTCAAAGAGGTCAACCGAGCTGAAATCGACCGAGTTAAAATCGAAATGCTTGACCTAAAAAAAGCAAACTAAAAACCTAAAGAGGTAAACACGAACCTAAAAGAGGTAACCGAGCTAAATTCGACCGAGTTAATGTCGAAAGGCCAAACCTAAGATGCAAGGAAATAATTTAAGACCTGTGGTAATCAAAAACCTAGGGAAGATATATACATTGAAGGGGGTCGAGCTCAAAAGCTCAAAAAGGCCGACGCATAATGCCGAGAATTAAGGACGAGTACAAACTTAAACTTAAAAAGTTAAGAATATGCCTTTTGGGCCAGTGAAAAACTTAGGAAAACTGTGTAAATTTAGATACGCGGTTAAATACCATAAGTAAGGCCGAGATTAGCAAAAAGACCTAGGAAATTTTCCAAGTGTTTAAGCAAGTCTCAATGTTGGAAAGTAAAGTTGTTATAACAGAAAAAAGGGTATGACCCTAGGTACAAAAATCCCAAAAGAAAAAGGGCATTACTCTAAAAAACAAAATACATGACGAAAAAAGAGAATATTTTTCTAAGTTACTCACGGGCATCCCCATGAGCAACAGTTTCAGTAGGAGTAAAGTTGAGAACATCTTCAACACCAGGGGGAACAACCGAGGCCGGATCAGCCATCACCATCTCACCCTCACCGTTTCTTCCCTCCTCGGCAGCTGGTTCTTCCATCCCTTCTTGGATCCCTCCTCCTCCTCCTCCTCCTCCTCCTCCTCCTCCTCCTTCATCATCATCTTCATCCTCAAGTTCAGACAAAGGAACCATGACACCATCTTTGTTGAAGTCCTTGTCCACGTCGGCCCGAGAGAAGTCGGCATCAGGGTTGAAGCGTTCAAGCTGCTTCACAGCACGAGAAAACCTTCAGACATGCTCTCTAGTAATGCTGGCCACAGCTTCATCAATATCGACCTGAAGCTTGTAGTTGGCCTCCCGCTTAGTCTCTAAAGACTTCCGAAGCTGAGCCAAGGATGAATGCGAGTCTTCCGCAGCCTTTTGGAAGTGAGCCTTCTCTTCCTTCTCCCTATCAAGCTCAGACTGAAGAGAAGTGTAAGCCTTCCCAAGCTCGGCTTTCTGAGCTTTCAGCTGGCCAATAGCTCGGTCTTGGTCTTCACACTTCGCCATGACCAAAGCCAATTCATCTCGTACCCGCAAAGATTGGGCAGCATCGACCTTCATTGACTCCATCTTCTTCACGTTGTCGGAGAGTTGATGACTCCAAAAACGGTTGATGGAAGCGATCCTGAGGGCATAGGCTGCAGCAGCTTCCATGCTCTCATCAAGCCCTTACTCCAACAAAAGCCGAGCATTGGAGGGTTTGAAAACTAGGCCGTCGATGAAAGGACCAGGGTTGAAATCATTGCTCCAGAGCGAGCCGAAGCCAGGGTTGCAGTGGCCATTGTACCACTTGGTATCCGAAGTAAGATCGGTCACCATCGGGGACTTTTCAGGCATCCGCTCAACAATAGGAGTCTCCTCGACCATCGGGAGGGGAGAAACACTTCTAGCAATCTCGGGCCGAACATCTGCCTGAGCCCGTTTGGGAAGGCGAGTACTGGGATCGGAAGCTTCAACGGTCTTCTTTTTCTTACCCTTCACATCGGAGGCAAGGGCGTAACCACCATCGTGGTGAGCTAACTTCTTCATCAAGGCCTTGCAGTTAAATTTGCCCATTATCACCGCAGAAAGAAATCGGTCAAAGTACTACATTGAAAGAGGACAATTAAATTACTTTCCAAAAATCTACTTACAATCAAAATAGGATTGTCGAGTAGAAGAAGAGGGGAGTAACAAAAGTATCCCACAAGGTAGGAGCCGGGGGTAAAGACTGAGGATCTCAATGTCAGTCCTCTCTTGATCCATCATACAGTCGAGGTCATAACTAGAAAACTTAGTGGGGTGGGGTTACCAGTAAAGAGGGAATTTGGAGATCCCATCCGAGTCAAAAATTAGGGACTCATTTCCTAAAGTAAGTTGGACATTGAAAAAGTATGACTTGAAAAACTTGTATGAACTCTTGTAGAGCCCAATGATTCCCCTCCGCTCAACCCCACTCAGGGAGATCCAACCGACCCGATCTTCAAACCTGACTTTATAAAAGTAAAGGAATTTAGGAGCAGTAGCCACCAATCCTATCTGCCCACAAAGAATTTGGAAAGCCTTTAAGAAGGCCCGGCTGTTTTGGTGGAGTTGAGTAGGTGCAACATTCATGGTTTTCAGAACATAACACTCAAATTGGGTAAATGACAAGGTAACTCCAATTTGCTCGAACATGGTTTTATATACATATGTGAAAGAAGGTTGATCTGGAGGGGCATGAAGGAAGACGTGTTCATTCTCAGAACATGGCAAACACTCTACAGTGCCACTAGAAGAAGCAACCTTGGTTTTAATGGATGAAAAGGATTCAGAATTCCTAAAGTTTGAATGAAAAGCCCCAGCATCAGGCTTCACCCAGAAATACCCAGGGATAGTGATATCCGGGTAAGGGACTCTAGGCATCCTCCTAGCACGTTTGCGGCGCTTAGGGGTGGTAACAGCATCAGGAGTAGCTGAGCTACTACCAGAAGAGGAGGAGGCACCGTGGCCACCTCCGTCATTATTAAAAGGTGGTGGAGATGGATGGGGAGAGCCCCCAATCGGGTTGATTTCGGGCTTTAGGATCTGAACCTCCGAAGAAGCATTCTGGGATACCTCGAAAGAAGCCTCAATGGATAAGTGAGGAGAAATGAAACAATGACAATAAAGAATTAACGAGGGCGTACCTGGAACAGAAAAAGGTGCAGAGAGGCTCGGAGAAAAAGGCTTGGAGAAGATGAAGCTTCAAGAGGAAAAAGTATGAATGCGAAGGCAAGTAGGGGCCTATCCTCGGAACTTCCTCAATTTAATAACAAACAATATGTCGTTTCAGAAAAAATTGAAACGTTCCTTTTTGAAAGTAGTGATGGTGGTTGCCGTGTTGGGGAAGGGAAACGTCTCTTCAAATTCAGCACACCAATGGTGGAGCAACACGTGGCGAAGACATCGGAATACACGCTGCAACAACTAAGGATTTGAGTACGCATCCGTAGAGCAAGTCTCAAATAATGACGTAAAGGCCACGCATCACAAGCAAGCCCTATCTTGATAACAAAAACAACGTCTCTTTTCATCTCGAGAAACTGACATACTGGCACGGACCAAAAAGTCATTATCAGCCTCCATCTCGGTATAGCTCGGTTCCTTCCGTAAAACTTTTACGCTCTTCTGAGCTTAAAGATTAGGGGGCTTGTATATGGGCTGAGGTGTCAAGGTCAGTCACCGATCATACCGAAAAATCAATAGGGGCCGAGGTATCAAGCTCGGTCACCAGGAAATCAAAAGAATGGATTGTTAAACCCACTTTCCAAAGCCGCTAAAATCGAATGTTAGCCGATATATGAAGATTGGCCATCGATTTATGGCAAAAAGGGGAGAAATCTTACTCAATAAATCCTTAACTCATATAATTTTAAAGCCAAGCTCGGATCCTGTCATGAAAACTTTTACGCTCTTTTGAGCTCAAAGCTTGGGGGGACTTGTGTACTGGCCGAGGAGTAAAACTCGGTCACCGAGCTTGGATACCCGATATATAAGCGGAAAGATAAGATCATGATACTATCTCAAATAACCTTATCTGGTTACAAGAGATAAATCTCACAAATTAAGGAAATCATATATCCCGAAGAAGATTTTAAGAGATAAATCCAATCTCTAAGAGATAAGGGGATCTTATTGTAAAAAGAGGAGAACTCCAAGGGAAATGGACACTTTTTGACTGACCTATGTGAATCTCCCTTAACTGTATTTGAGAAACTAGCTTGACCAAGGACTATTGAAGAGTCCTTGCTCGCTGGTATTCATCAGATACAAGATTAGGGGATTGAGATCACTGTATGACCAAGGGTTGAACCAAGAGCTACGTCTTTGATTCCCATTAGGATACGTAGGACCGAAATACAATATTCTGTCAAGCCATAATCTAAAACAACCCCCATGCTTCACTCTTGGTTTGACGTCCTACGACGAGATTCCGACAAGTCGGATCTCGACAGGAATAGGAATAAAACATTTCAGTTACCAAACATAACCTAAAGAGTTCTTTTTTCCAGAGACTAAAATGGGATCCGCCAAAATTCTGTGGACGGTATTTACTCGTTCACTCATCTATAAACAATACATTTCTATCCCCTATGTAATGTGGTGTTGCCTTGTGTCACCTTCCCTATGTAAGAAATGCAGCAATGTTTATGAACGACAAGTGTCAACACGACAATTTTTTGATTTATTATTGGATTTATAAATTAACCAAAAAAACAATACAAATAAAAAATGAGTCAAAATTACCTAAATTTAAATCAAATAATAAATCAAAGATTTCAGTTTACGTTAATTATCTTATTTGAAAACTAATTTTGAAATTTCAATTTTGAATTTCAATTTAAATCAACTATAAAATAAAATAAAAAATAAATAAATTATAAAATAAATCTTCTATAAACAAAATATTTCTATCCCCTATGCAATGTGGTGTTGCATTGTGTCACATTCCTTATGCAAGAAATGCAATAGTGTTTATGAATGACAAGTGTCAACACGACAATTTTTTAATTTATTATTGTATTTATAAATTAACCAAAACAACAATAAAAATTCAAATTGAGCCAAAATTACCTAAATTTGAATCAAATAATAAATCAAAGTTTTTTACGTTAATTATCTTATTTGAAAACTAATTTTGAAATTTCAATTTTGATTTTCAATTTAAATCAACTATAAAATAAAGTAAATTATAAATTATAAAATCAATAAAATCTATCTATCTATTTATCTATCTATCTATAAACAATATATTTCTATCTCCTATGCAATATGATGTTGCCATGTGTCACCTTTCCTATGCAAGAAATCTATAAACCATAAATTTCCATCCCCTATGCTATATGGTATTGCCATGTGTCACCTTCCTTATACAAGAAATGCAACAGTGTTTATGAATGACAAGTGTGAACACGACAATTTTTGGATTTATTATTGTACTTATAAATTAACCAAAAAAACAAGAAAAATAAAAATTGTGCCAAAATTACCTAAATTTAAATCAAATAATAAATAAAAGTTTTCAATTTACGTTAATTCTCTTATTTGAAAACTAATTTTGAAATTTCAATTTAAATCACCTATAAAATAAAATAAATAAAATTAATAATAAAATATAAAATAAATAAATTATTAAATAAAGAAATAAATTTAAAATAAATTAAAATTAAAATAAACAATACATTTCTATCCCTTATGCAGTGTTGTGTTTCCATGTGTCACCTTCCCTATACAAGAGATGCAGTAGTGTTTCTGAATGACAAGTGCCAACACTACAATTTTTTGATTTATTATTGCATTTATAAATTAACAAAAAAAAAATAAAAAAAAAATTTGAGCCAAAATTACCTAAATTTAAACCAAATAATAAATTAAAGTTTTCAATTTACGTTAATTCTCTTATTTGAAAACTGATTTTGAAATTTCAATTTTGAATTTAAATTTAAATCAACTATAAAATTTGGTTAATTTCAAAAAATTTAGTTTTAAATGTAATTAATCTTATATAATTATTTAAATTATTTCAATTTCAATTTCAATTTCAATTTCAATTTCAATTTTAAGGTCATACCTAAAATGTATTTACGTAAATCTTATCAAATTTGAAATTAAATTGAAATTTTAAAAACTGAAATTGAAATTAGAATTTAAATTTTAAACTTAACTAATATTATCTAATTATTTAATTTATTTCAATTTTAATTTCAAATTTAAGGTCATACAATATATCTTTATGTAAATATTATCAAATCTCACTTTTTACTAATTTTAAAATTTAAATTTTGAAATTAATCAACTATAAAATTTGGGATCGTTTTAAAAATTTAATATTTAAATATAATTAATCTTATATAATTATTTAATTTATTTCATTTTTAATTTTAAGGTCATACCTAAAATGTATTTAGATAAATCTTATCAAATTTGAAATTAAATTGAAATTTCGTAAATTGAAATTGAAATTTATATTTTAGATTTAATTAATATTATCTAATTATTTAATTTATTTCAAATTTTTGGTCATACAATATGTCTTTACGTAAATTAAATCAACTACAAAATTTGGGTTAATTTCAAAAAATAAAATTTTAAATGTAATTAATCTTATCTAATTGTTTTATTTATTTCAATTTCAATTTCAAATTTAAGGTCATACAATATGCCTTTACGTAAATCTTATCAAATCTCACTTTTTACTAATTTTAATTTAAAATGTGTAGCTATCATCTAATCTCGGTTTTTTAAAAGTGTAACAATCATTTTATTTAGTTACGTAATTCTTATCTAGAATAATTGTTTAAAGACTGATTTTTAATTTCAATTTTGAAATAAAATCAAATATCAGATTTAAAATGAAATATTTCTGTTTTGCTTCAATCTTTATCCTAATATATATATATATATATATATATATATATATATATATATATATATATATATATATTCACTACTTACGTATTCCCTTCAACTTTCCTATTGATTTAAAATAACATCTAAATATACTTTTCTTGATGACATAATGCTTGAAAATGAGGAATTGAGGATTAAAATTTACGTTGATTCTCTTATTTGAAAACTAATTTTGAAATTTAAATTTTGAATTTAAATTTAAATCAACTATAAAATTTGGTTAATTTCAAAAAATTAGATTTTAAATCTAGTTAATCTTATATAATTATTAAATCTATTTCAATTTTAAGGTTATACCTAAAATGTATTTACGTAAATCTTACTGCTTTCGGTGCTGAACGATAAATTGTAAAGGATGGAAAAAATCTAAATTGAGGGTTTTGTAGTTGTATAATGATGGGTATTGATACTGTCACTATAGATTAATAACTTCAAATTTAATTTCTATTACTCCTATTTATTGGGTGTCCGTTGGTTTGAGGTTAGTATATTTAACAAACTATCTAACACTTATTTCAAAACAACAGTTTTATTTAAGAAAATAAATAATATATATTTTAATTTTATTGTTAACAATAATGTATGAGTTATTTTGACTTATATGATTCAAAGATTTAATTTGTATCTATTTTTTAGTATAAAGAGTTTTTAAATTGTCGAGTAATACTAAAATAACACTTTATTAAAAGGTTTTATGCTTATAAAAAATTACCTCAAAATCATATATATATATATATATATATATATATATATTTATATGTTGTTCCGTCCAAATACCTCAAGTGGGAGATACTCGTCCGGAGAAACTCTTGTGGGAGTGTTTTGGAATAGCATGACAGAATGGGAATTCTGCTCCTACGTATCCAAATGGGAATCAGAGCAAACGTAGTTCTAAGTGAGGGGGTTGGACCCCTATTTATAGAGATGTTTTGGTGTAACAGTTTGAGTTGGACTGTTATTGAGATCCTATTTGTTAGGATCGGATTGTTATTGTAATTAGATAAAGATAAGGATAAGGCTCCGAGTTATGCGGAGGGATATTTGGACCAGCGAGATATTCGGCTCGGGCGATTGATTGGATAGCTCGGGACCGAGATATCTTCATCCGCGGCCTGTTGTGGGATAGGCCCGAGTAATTATCCTCGGGTGTCAAGTGCATTAATAAGTCTTCGGCTTTATGGGAGTTCGGGTCACAGCCCACTTACAAGAATGAGCTCGGTCGTA
Organism: Sophora flavescens; assembly: GCA_030762895.1. NCBI lineage: Eukaryota > Viridiplantae > Streptophyta > Magnoliopsida > Fabales > Fabaceae > Sophora > Sophora flavescens. The sequence goes on from CM061065.1 coordinate 131,391,009, forward strand.
TTGACAATCCTCGGCCTTATATCTTCGGCCAGTACACAAGCCCCCCGAGCTCTGAGCTTAAATAAGCGAAAGAGCTGACAAGTATTAAACCGAGCTTATACTTCGGCCACGTGGACTTTCGTATTTCCAGCTGTCATTTCAACCGAACCTTCCCTCCCCCTTTTTGTCAGAGAAGGCAATCATTTCCCTTAATCCTTCTGCGACACATTACAGGTGAGTAACCCTAGAGTTCCGCGCCCATTTAATGAGGGGAAAATTAAAAGTCGCGCCTTTGGGCTTCAATAAATGTGGGTCGTTGATCGTATCTCATCATCAACCGCAGCAGCTATAAATATCTCCTCTAACTCCACCTTACTCCTCCTTGCCCACTACCTTCCTCCACTCCTCATCTCTGTCTTTCAAGTTTCTGCAATCGTCCTCCTGCCTTTCGCTCTCCAGGTACGCCCCACCTTCTTCCTTCTTTCAAATTTCCAAGTTTATTTCCGGATTCCGGTCATGAGTTCATCCGAATTCACCGAGTCAAACACTTCACCTCTGGTGGAGCGCGAGGTTTCCCCTATTGGGGGCTCTCCTTCCACTTCTTCTGTTCCCTCACAGGAACTAAACATCGGTCAGGTGAGACCGTCCTCCTCCGGGTCGTCTTCTTCTGAGTCTGATTCTTATGGGTCCGACCCTTCTAGGTCTGGTTCTCCATCCCCCCAAATTTCCAAACCCGCCGCTCGCAAACAACGCCAAAGGGTTCCAAAAGACCCTGTTCCCGATATTACCCTACCTGGGTATACCTGGGTTAAGGGCGAAGTTGGGGCTTATTTTTCTGACTTTCAGTCTTCAGATTCGATTGCTCGTCTTCGGTCCCAGATTAATATCTCGGCGTCCGGAGACGAATCCGAGTTTATTTGTTCACCATGCTCGGGTACCGAGTATGTTTTCCTCAGGGCTCATCCTTCTGAGCCCCCTTTTACATATATGTACAAAACACTATTTGCACAGCTGCGCGTGTCTCTTCCGTTCACTGAGTTTGAGTGCGACGTTCTGAGAACCACGAATGTCGCACATACTCAGCTTCATCCCAACAGTTGGGCTTTTCTAAAAGCCTTTCAAATTCTGTGTAAATACATCGGGATGGAGCCCACTACTCCCAAATTTTTGTACTTTTACCAAACAAGGTTTGGTGAGAAAACGGGATGGATTTCCCTCAATGGGCTGAACCGAAGAGGACTGATTAGTTTATACACATCATCGTATAAAGACTTCAAAGTCGGCTTCTTCCGAGTTCGCCCCTCGGGCTCTCACTCTTCCCATTTTTTTGATGAAAATGGATGCGCCAGGTTTCCTTTATACTGGCAATCATCTCCTACCAAATTCGTTGGTTTTGAATACCAATCCCTTCCTGCCTAGGATAGACGGGATATAGATATATTAGAAAAACTTCCTCGGCCTCTCTATTGTGGACGTCTTCTGAAACCCCCCTTTTCATCCACTCCGAGAGCCGACTTTAAAAGTAAGTGTTCGACTTTTTAGTTTTTAACTATTTTCTGTATGTGTTCCTGTACTAACAACTTTTCTTTTCGGCAATTATCATGGGGAAATTCGACTTCTCCAAGCTTTTGAAATCTGCCGCGAAAGAAGGTCAGGGTCCCTCCATGACCGAGAAGAAAAAGAAAAGAATTCCTCCGGCCACTGCCAAGGGGGCTTCATCATCCGCCCCTCACAAAATAAAAAGGGTAGAGATAGTAGTCAACGCCGAAGATTCTTCCCCCCCTCGCTCAAGTCCCCAACATCTTACCACTTATGAGACGGGAACTACGGGGCGGGAGGAACAACTTCCTCCTTCTACCGAGGTGAAGTGGTATAACACTTCTCTGAAAGCAGGAACCTCATCTCTCTGGGACGAAGACTTCAACCCCTTCCCTTCTTTTGACTCGAACTTCCTAAAGCCTGCTGATCTCCGATTAATCAGGTAACAAGGGGCTCAGTCTAGCATGGAGGCCCTCTCGGCCTACTGCATCCGAGCTGCTGCTCTGGCCCGCTTTTGTAGCCGAGATTTGGTGGAGACTGAGAGGAAGTCCCAGCACCTGGAAACTGAACTTGCTTCTATTGAGAAGCTGAAGGGGGATTTTACCCGGATCTCCGCGGAGCGTGATGAGCTGGACAAAGCCAATAATCTCCTGAGTACTACCATTACCGAGCTAAATGGCCAGAACTCCGAGCTTAACTCCCAAGCAAAATTTGCTAAGGAGAATAAAGCTCGGGCTGAAGAGGATAAAGCTTGCGCTGAAGAAGATCTCAAAAAGGCTCAAGTTGAAATCGAACAACTTAAAGCTGCCCCAGATGCCGAGACTAAGGCCAGGATGGAGATTCAGGAAGATCTAAAAGAGGCCACTGACTGCATTCTTGCTGAGCATCGGAAAGGTTTCGCAAAGGCCATTGCTCAAGTTGAGATTCTCGCCCCGGGGGTTGATATCTTGGGTGACGATGTAACTAAAGAGGTGCACAATGGGGAACTTGTTCCCATTATTCCCGAAGAGGAAGAGGAGGTGGAAGGGGTTGAAGATTCTCCCGAGGATCACATCGACGCAGAAGAGAGCCCTAGGGACGAATAACTGTATTTTTATTTTTCGTACCTCTGTAATAGGTTTTTCCCCTTGTAATCCTTGTTAATCTAATGAAAAATTCTTTCCGCATTTTGATGACTTCCTCTTACTTTTATAGCATTTGTTTGGCCGAGATATTTTTCAAAATATTTTTATACTCCGACGTTGTTTGCATTGCGTGCTCGGCTGTTTAAACAAGACCTTGACTAAGGCCGAGAAATTTTATCATCCGTATCAAAAACGGATAGTTGTTGTCACATGTGAAACACATGATTCATGTTTTGTATATGTGGTCACACGTTATGTGCCTTGGAAACCCCAGTGGGTTCATGCAATTACTGCTTTTTACTGAGTTTCAATATTTATTTTTCCAATAAACCTTTTCCCAACGCATATTCCTGCCTCTCCCCCTTATAAATAGGGTTGTTTCTTTGTTTCACTTATTCATTCTTCCATCTTTTCCACCAGCAAAATTCGTCCTCTTTCGACCCGAGTAGTTCTATAATAGTGCTAGGGGTTTGCGTTCCTCTCTCCCAGTTAACATCCTTTTTCAAGCTTTAAAGCTGCCAAAAGGGTGTAATTGGGAGATGAGATCCAGAATCTCTTTCATGACGTAATCCCTTTAAAAAGGATGTTAGCTGGGAGAATAGCAACTTCCGGGAGTGGAGAAAGGGGTAGTAACCGCCTCCTCCCGAAGCAGGCCGAGCACCTCATCGTCCAGCTTTCTCAGGGGGAAGTGATTACTTCCTCCCTCGAAGGAAAATCGTGGCGTCCGATTGGGGGGACTACTGGCCAACTAGTCTTTCCCCGGTTCTAATTGGGGGAACTACTGGTCAATCGGGCGGGCCTTATTTTCAATTTCAGCTCTGTAACTAAGTCGTAGTACTTTCTAGTACTCGACCCGTACCTTGTTTTTATTTTCGGCATTGTACTCGGTTTCCTTAAAAATTTTAATGGCTCGAACTCGGCCTTTAGCTCTAAACTTGGTTCTCTTTAATGTTCATATTCGGTTTCACTTAAACAATTTCAAAGGCTGGAACTCGGTCTTAAACAACTTAATTGGCTCGAACTCGGCCTTCAGGCTCAAACTTGGCCTTAAAAATTTAATGGCTCGTACTCGGCCTTGAGGCTCAAACTTGGCCTTAAAAATTTGAATGGCTCGAACTCGGCCTTCAAGCTCAAACTAGGCCTTAAAAATTTAATGGCTCGTACTCGACCTTCAGGCTCAAACTTGGCCTTAAAAATTTGAATGGCTCGAACTCGGCCTTCAGGCTCAAACTTGGCCTTAAAAACTTAATGGCTCGTACTCGGCCTTCAGGCTCAAACTTGGCCTTAAAAATTTAATGGCTCGTACTCGGCCTTCAGGCTCAAACTTGGCCTTAAAAATTTGAATGTTCGCAAAATAAGAAAATAAAACAATGTCCATAATAAATTCTTTTATTGAATAAAAAAGGAAGTCTGCGGTGTGCCTCGTTAAAACCTTCTCGGTCAAAACCCTTTTTGGGACAAAATACCGAGGTAGGAAAAAGAGTACATCACCTGATTATATACATCAACTGTAATAAAATTTTAAATGAGAAGCATTCCAAGTTCTCGGGATAGGCTTTCCTGACAATTCTTCTAACCTATATGCTCCGTTTCCCAGGTTTTCTACCACTCGAAACGGCCCTCCCTAATTTGCTGCTAGCTTGCCCTCCGTATGATCCCTTTTTACTTCTCCTTTCATCCTTAGCACCAAGTCTCCACGCACGAAACTTCTCGGTTTCAGCTTTGAATTATACCTCCGAGTAGCTCTTCATTTTCTAGCTTCCTCCCTGATTTTAGCCTCCTCTCTGATCTCCTCCACCAAGTCAAGTTCGACCCTTAAGTTGCTTTCATTCTCATTCTGCTCATGTTGCATACGCCGAAAAGACGGCTCACCAACCTCAACCGGGATCATGGCGTCCGTTCCGTATGTTAGCCTGAAGGGTGTTTCTTGAGTAGTGGATTGTGGTGTGCAGTGGTAGGCCCGAAGAATACTCGGCAACTATTCTGCCCAAGCTCGTTTGGCTTTTCCTACTCTCTTCTTCAGCTCTCCGAGAATGACATTGTTGGCCGCCTCGACCTGCCCATTGGTTTGGGGATGTTCTACTGATGTGACGTGGTGTTTAACACCGAGATTGACATAGAATTCTCGCAATGTCTTATCTATAAACTGCCTTCCGTTATCAGTGACAATTGCGAAGGGAATTCCGTGCCTACAGATGAGGTTTTTCCACACAACTTTTGTACCTTCTCGGCTGTAATTTTCGCCAAAGGTTCTGCTTCAATCCATTTTGTGAAGTAGTCCACCGCTACCAAGAGAAATTTGACTTGACCTTTGACTATGGGGAATGGTCCAAGTATATCCATCCCCCACATAGCAAAGGGCCAAGGTGAGTTTAATGTGTGAAGTTCTTCGGGTGGGGTACGACTTATATTGGCAAATCTTTGACATTCATCACATTGTGTCGTCCACTCGATGCAATCTGCCTGGATGGTAGGCCAATAGTACCCTGCTCGGACTACCTTGGAGGCCATTGATCTGCCCCTGCAGTGAAAACCACAGATTCCTCTGTGAACCTCTTCCATTACATATTTTGACTGAGCCTTTGTCAGACACTTTAACATCGGTACCGAGAATCCCCGTTTATACAACTCTCCGGAAATAATAGCAAAGTGACTTGCTCTGAGCCTGATATTTCTGGCCTTGGCGTGATCTGGGGGCAGAATATCTAAGGATAAATATTCCCATATGGGGGTCATCCATTCTCGGTCAGCTGATTCATTGGACGTCACTTCTCCTAGTGTAATACTCGATTCATTGAGAGTTTCCTGAATAACTGTTTTATGCTGGTCTGGCCTCTTCGTGCTGGCCAATTTGGACAGCAGATCGGCCCGAGTATTTTCTTCTCTGGGGATGTGTTCAATAGCAAATTTCTCAAAGTTGGAAATTAACTGATTGACTTTACATAAATACCTGGTAAGTTTAGGCTCTTTTGTTTGGTATTCTCCAGAGATTTGTCCTGTGACTAGCTGTGAATCACTTCTGCATTTAATAGCTTTTGCTCCCATTTCCTTGGCCAGCATTAACCCTGCTATCAAGGCTTCGTATTCGGCTTGGTTGTTTGAGGTTTTGAACTCAAACTTTTAATGACTGCTCCAGGATTAGCTCTCCCGGGCCTTCCAGTATTACCCCAGCTCCACTGCCTCTGACATTCGAGGATCCATCCACATACAAATTCCACCATAAATCCTCGGTTATCGGCAGCGGATTGAGCTCGGCTACGAAGTCGGAGATACATTGAGCTTTCAGAGGACCTCTCAACTCGTATTTCAGGCCGAACTCGGATAACTCCACCGACCAAGCAATCATACGGCCTGCCAACTCGGGCTTTTTGAGAATCTGCTTAATCGGGTGATCGGTTTTGACAATCACCTGGTGACTCTGGAAATACGGACGCAATCGTCGAGCTGCCGTTACTAGGGCCAAAACCAACTTTTCTATGACTTGATACCGGGTTTCGGCATCATGAAGGACCCTGCTGATGAAATACACCGGCATTTGAGCTTTCTCTACTTCTTGCACAATGACCGTACTGATGGCGTACTCGGTGGCTAACAGGTATAAATATAACTCTTTCCCTGGGATAGGTCGAGTTAATATTGGTGGTGAAGACAAAAAGGCCTTGAAGTCGACAAAGGCCTTCTCGCATTCTTCGGTCCACGCGAAGGTTTGAGGCCTCTTCAATAATCTAAAGAAAGGCCGAGCTTTCTCTGCAGATCTAGGGAGAAACCGAGATAATGATGCCAGCCGCCCTGCAAGTCGCTGCACTTCTTTAATATCTTGTGGGCTTCACATCTCAATCACAGCTCGGCATTTATCAGGATTGGCCTCGATTCCCCGGTGTGTCAACATAAAACCGAGGAATTTTCCACCTTGGACACCAAAAACACACTTCTCTGGATTCAGTCTCATATTGTACTTTCTCAATTGCTGAAAAATCTCCTCCAAATCCTTCGGGTGGTTGTTGTGGTCATCGGATTTTACGACCATATCATCCACATAAACCTCCATAATCCTTCCGATCTATTTTTCAAACACCCTGTCCATGAGCATTTGGTAGGTGGCTCCAGCATTTTTCAATCCGAATGGCATTACCCGGTAACAATAGTTCGAGCCTTCAGTGATGAAAGCTGTTTTCTCCTCATCTGGGGGATACATTCGGATCTGATTGTACCCCGAGTATGCATCCAATAAGCTCAAAATTCTGTACCCGGAAGCACCATCCACCAACCTATCAATACTCGGTAAAGGATAAGAATCCTTTGGACAAGCTTTATTTAAGTCTGTGTAATCAGTGCACATGCGCCACTTGCCGTTTACTTTTTTGAACAAAACCACGTTGGCCAGCCAAGTAGTGTATTCTCTTCTCGAATAAAGTTGGCTTTAACCAACTTCGCTGTTTCCTCTTCCACCACTTTTCTCCTTTCCTCACCAAGTCTCCTTTTCCTTTGAGCTACCGGTTTTGCCTCAGGACAGATTGCCAGCTTGTGGCATAAGAAATCAGGGTCAATCCCTAGCATGTCTGATGTGGTCCAGGCGAACAAATTGGCGTTGCTGCGGAGCACTTCCTTTATTTTCTTTTTTAAATTCGGCTCAAGCTGACCGCCTAGCTTGGTGCACTGATCGGGCTGTGATCCAAGCTGGAAATTCTCTAACTCCTCAATGGGTTGTGGTCGTTGTTCTTGCATGTCAATTCTCGGGTCTAGTTCAACAAAGCTGACAGAATTTACAGACTTGTCTTTTCCTCTGTCTAGTGTTTCTGCAGGTGTAGGTTTGAGCTTGCTTACACGCAAACTATCAGTATAGCACTATCTGGCCATTTTCTGATCAGCCCAGATAGTAACTATGTCTCCCGATTCGGAAGGGAATTTCATTGTGAGGTGGGGAGTAGAGACCACGGCTCCCAACTCGTTCAAAGATGGTCTTCCGATTAAGGCATTGTACGATGTTACTGCATTAACCAACACGTACCTGACCAGAATAGTTTTGGACGCTTTGCCATCTCCAAAAGTAGTTAGGAGGTCAATGTATCCTCGGGTATCCACCTGTTCCCCAGCAAAGCCGACGAGCTTACTGTCGTATGGCAGAATAGATTTTTCTGGGATCCCGAGCTTCTGAAATGTTGAATAATATAGAATATCAGCCGAGCTCCCCTGGTCGACGAGAGTTCTCTTGACCGAGAAATTGGCCCATTGCATTGTGATTACCATAGGGTCGTCCTGATTAGGATCCACACCCAAGAAGTCTTTATCGGAAAAGATAATCGGTGGGGAAATCCTCGGGGGTTTACCAGCTACCGAGTTGACAGCTCGAATAGCCCGCAGGTGTTTTCTCCGAGTTGAACTCGTCGTTCCTCCTCCCGCAAATCCACCTGAAATAGTGTTTATCACACCTCGAACAGTATTATCCTCCTCTCGCCTTTCATTCTGACCTTCCCTATTCTCTGCTCTTTCATTATTTTGTCGACCGTCGCCCCTTCCCGGGCTTTGGCCACCTCCTCTTCTTCTACTTCTGCCACGCCCTTCACCATTGTTGTGATTTCTCCGAATGAAATTATTCAGATGACCAGCTTGCACTAACTCTTCAATCTTGTCACGCAGGACCATCACTCCTCGGTGGTATGCCCATAGTTACGATGGTATCGACAATGCTTCTGTCGATCAGCATTATGGGGCGTGTGGCCACGGTTGGGGAGCTGCAAAAGTTCTGCGTTGTAAGCTTCCTCAAATACCCGAGCTCGGTTGGTGTTGAGGGGGGTATAGTGCTCATACTTCGGTCCCCTATGTAAATGCTCGGATGTGTTTTTGAATTTCTGTTTGTCTCCTCCAGCCCTCCTCTTCTCTCTCCCTTCTCGTCTATCAGAATCATCGGTTCTTTCTCTTTTCTTAGACTCCTCAATCTCCTCCATATTAATGAATCCGGCAGCTTTTCTCCTCAACTCATCCATACTGGTTGCAGGCTTCCGAGCAAGGTGTTTGGTGAAAGGGCCAGGCCGTAACCCGGTCAAGATAGTATGTAGTGCAACATCGGCACTGAGATTCCGGATGAGGACAGTCTCTTTGCTGAACCTGGCCATAAAATCACGCAGAGACTCGTTTTTTTCTTGCTTGAAGTTTACCAACGAGGCCGAGGTTTTTTGATGAGCTCGGCTCGTGGCAAATTGAGCATTGAACTTAATCATAAATGTGTCAAAGGAGTCAACTGATGCTGGCGGTAGCTGGGTATACCAGCTTAATGCAGCATCTTTCAAAGTAGTAGGAAAGACTTTACATATGACAGCATCATCATCGGTAAAGAGGTATATTTGAGTAGTGAAAGCATCTAAATGATGTTCCTGGTCCGAGGTGCCATCATACCTGTCAATGTTTATTGGTTTGTAGTTGGCTGGTAGAGGAACCTCCATGATGGCGTCGGTGAAGGGATGTCTCGGCCTCCGCACGCCGGCCCTCTCATTAGGCCTATTTACCTGAAGTGAAAGTTCAGGGGCCTGCCTAAGGAACTCCTCCTCGCCTCCTCGGTCAACATGATGAGAAACACGGGGTTGTGGGACTCCTTCTCTGCGCGTGTTTGTGGATCCTTCATTCTCGGCTGTCCGACGCTCTCTCTCATGAGGAGAAGAGGCGGACCTTTCTCTGCTTTGTTCTCGTTCACGACGGCTGTTCTGCCGACGAATCTCCTCATTCTCCCTTCTCAGCATTGCCACTTGTGCGAGGAGTTCTTGAATAATGGGATTGTCGGTCGTCATAGCTGGGTTTATGGATCGTTCTCCATTATCCCCATTGTTGGCATTTTCTGGCTCCTCTCTCCTGCAGTTCCCGCTCCTTGTCCTCACCATTGTTTGTGGTATGGGAAAATTTTGCTTCGATTCCCACAGACGGCGCCAAATGTTCCGTCCAAATACCTCAAGTGGGAGATACTCGTTCGGAGAAACTCTTGTGGGAGTGTTTTGGAATAGCTTGACAGAATGGGAATTCTGCTCCTACGTATCCAAATGGGAATCGAAGCAAACGTAGTTCTAAGTGAGGGGGTTGGACCCCTATTTATAGAGATGTTTTGGTGTAACAGTTTGAGTTGGACTGTTATTGAGATCCTATTTGTTAGGATCGGATTGTTATTGTAATTAGATAAAGATAAGGATAAGGCTCCGAGTTATGCGGATGGATATTTTGACCAGTGAGATATTCGGCTCAGTCAGTTGTGACTGGATAGCTCGGGACCGAGATATCTTCATCCGCGACCTGTTGTGGGATAGGCTCGAGTAATTATCCTCGGGTGTCAAGTGCATTAATAGGTCTTCGGCTTTATGGGAGTTCGGGTCACAGCCCACTTACAAGAATGAGCTCGGTCATATTGACAATCCTCGGCCTTATATCTTCAGCCAGTACATATGCAATACTTTGTCATCATCTCACAATATAAAAAAACTTGACTATAAAAATGTATCAAAATTTATATTTAATATTTTATTTCTCAAATTATTAAAAGGTCATTCAGCTTGACTAATAATATTCTCTAAAAAAAAACTTGGTTAATAATATGATATTTACATACATTATATATTTTATATAATTTATGTAAATCATATTAAGAACTTTATAGAATTAATATATAAAAATTTTAAAATTATTTTATAACACTAAAAATTATTAAATAAATAATTTTAAAAATCATCAACAATTTATCCCTTTTCCCGTGCCCGGGATCAACTCTAGTTTCTTAAAAAGACAATGACACGCTACACCAAGGCAAGCAAATAACTAACGGCGGCCTTACTACGGCGGCTGTCGCAGCCTCAGAATCCCATAGCGCCGCCCTGTACCCACCGTCTGCAAGCGTAGGCCACACCTGCGACCGCCACCGGTTCGGACCACTAGCGAGCAGCCTCCACGAACCAGCAGCAGGTCAGTTGCCCCATGCCCTCTTCATCTTCATTGTGACTTAGAGACATTAATGTATGATGATTGTATCAGTTTGAATGCTAATAAGTAATAACTCCTCTCACATATTGCTCTTTGGTTTCTCACTCTGTTCCTGAATATTCTGTTTTTTTTTTTAATTCAAATTGATTTAGCTTCTTATCTCAAAAAGCATGTTAAGTGTTTGATGAAAGGTTTGGGAAGGGTTCATGTTTTCCTTCGTATAATTTGTCTGTTAGCTTCTAACCTGTGTAGTTAAGATGATTTTTCAAATCTGGAAGTGGGTTGTCTTGGTTAGCAACCCACAGAACTGTTTGTTTATTCAACTTGGTGTACCAATCCATATTGTCACGTCTTTTCTGCTACTAGAGCTTTCCCTGCAGGACGCACTGCAAACGGTTCCACCCAGCAGACTGCAACAATTGAATCAGCACCACAGCCAACCACACTCAATGACCCCCATTTCATTTGAAATCAACCCCATGACCCCCATTTCGAATATCAACGCTAGTTTACTTTCCTTCATCACCACCCACAAGCCTGCAGTCGCCACCATCACCTATCGTCGTCGACATCAAAGTCGTCACTGCTCCTAAGCCTCTCCACCTAATCAAAGATGTACTTATTAATATATATCCTTCTGCCTTTTCCAGAAGTTGATTTTGAATATGCTATAATATATATCCCCTATTCCGTTTTATTTGATGAATCCCTCTTCTCACACGGGTTTCAAAATTTGTTCAAAACTGATGATGTAAACCACTGTCTGTGATTCTTTAATGGAAGAAAATATCAAAATTGCTCGCTCTGCTATTCAATAAATATTACCCTTTTGTGTGACTTGCAATTCCCATGAATCTCATCATTTATCACCTTGCTCACTATTACATGCTTGATAAAATCCCCAAAAGATAAGTAAGGATATGCCTATATGATACCCTTTTATTAATCAGGCACCATTTTCTGTGTATTATTTTTTGTTGTTGTTGTTTTAATAGATATTTGTTGCTTATTGTTGGGAATATATGCATGAATTTATGTGTTATTTATGTATGCTTATACATGTATTCCTGATCATTCCTTGTTGTCTAATCCTTTAAGTAGGACTCATGGATAGCTTACTCCAGGAGAAAGTTCAAAAATATGAAGAATTTGTCGATAAGCGTTTGAAACCTGATCTTCTTCATGCTATTGCTCAACGGTATAATGTTTGCTCATGTTGATTTTATTCTTGGTTCAAATAATGTGCATAAATGTATGCCTCATAGAATATTGTTTTTCGACTCGTCCTTTTGATAGGAAATATATGGTTGGTGCCTTTGAGTGCATAACAACGTTTGAAGATACTTTGTTCGTTCTGTGCAGCATAAGCTATAAATGCGTGTCTTGTGGTTTCTTGAATATTGTGGTACTATATGAACTTGGTCTTGAATTTATAACTTCTCGCAAAATGAATTTAAAGTAGCAGTTACATATGAGCAATCGAGCATTCCCAAATCAAAGCATTTCTATTGCCTTGTCTATTGTATAGGATTTCACAGTCGTTATTTATTTCTCTCATTTTCTTTACTGCAGGGACAAGGTCTTTGAACAACAGAAAATTTTGTATCCTTTTTCACTTTTATGTATATGGTTAGGATCAATTAATACCACCACAACACTTAAATAGTTTTAAACACTCGATAGGTTTTTATATCATCCGTTTCTCATAAAATCCACAGTAGTATAGGAACTAGGAAGTCCTTAGATCAAACTTATAAGCTTAATTGGAGATTAGTTTGTATTCCATTAGTGATACTTAACCACAGTTTATTGTTATATAGCCTTATAAATTTTTTAAAAATATATTATATCTGATTCATGTGAAACTTGATATGTTACATATAATCCACGAATTAAATGTTGCACTTAATAGAGAAATTGGGAGAGAATTGAGAGAGGTAGAGGAAGAAGAAGAGAGAAATCTAGAAATGAATTGTGTATTTCATTACTGTAAGCTGAGGAAGATTACATTGTTTATATAGTGGCTGTAATTAGTACAGCTGTAACTAACTGTCCTAACTGATTCTCAACTGAAAGCCTAGTCAGCATTTCAGTGAGTTACATGCTTAGATCCCAAGACTAAGCTATTCTCTAATATTCCCCCCTCAATCTCAAGGTGGTTAAGGCACTGCAACCACGTTGAGATTGGTCCTGATGTCATTGAACCGATTGGAGGAGAGAGACTTGGTGAAGGAATCCGCCGATTGATTTGCAGCAGGGACATGAAGGACAGAGAGTGCATTGGATAACACCTTTTCTCGGACAAAGTGGATATCAAGTTCAATGTGCTTGGTGCGGGTGCAACACTGGATTGTGAGCAATGGAAATAGCACTTAAGTTATCACACAGTAGTCGAGGAGTGTGAAATGAAACACCCAGTTCAGTGAGCAGGGATAAGATCGACAACACTTCTGCTGTTGTATTGGCCATACTCTTGTATTCGGCCTCGGTGCTGGATCTGGCCATTGTTGCTTGCGGGAGTACCAGGAAACAAGATTGGGGCCCAGAAAGATGCAGGACCCAGATGTTGACCTTCGGTCATCAGGATCAGTGGCCCAATCGGTATCACAGTAAGCCTTGATGGGAAAGGGTTGAGCAGGAATGGCTGGCCTGAGCAACAAACCATACTGTAGAGACCCTCTCAAGTACCTCAGGATATGTTTTATTGCCTGCTAATGTGTCTCCAAGGGGTTTGTCATGAATTGGCAAACCTTATTGACACTGAATGCAATCTCTGGCCTGGTGAGAGTAGCATATTGCAGGGCTCCTACAATGGACCTGTAGTGGCTAGGATCAGCCATGGTGTCAGTCCCATGTTTACTCAACTTACAGTTGCTAATCATGGGAGAGGAGATGCCTTTGGCATCTGACATATTGGCCTTAGATAGAAGGTCCCTAATGGATTTAGACTGAGTGAGAAGAAGATCACCATTAGGTAGATGTCTAACTTCCACTCCAAGGAAGTAGTGTAAGTCTCCAAGTTTTTTGAGAGCAAATGTAGCATTAAGCTTCTTGATCAGATCAGAAATTAGGGTAGGTGATGAGCCAGGGAGGATGATGTCATTCACATAAACTAGAACATATAGATAGACTATACCCTTGGAATAGATGAACAGAGATGGATCACATCTGTTGAGTACAAAGCCAAACTGAAGCAGGGTGTTGGTTAACCTTTCATACCATGCCCTGGGGCCTGCTTGAGGCCATAAAGAGCCTTATGCAGCCTGCATACAAGATTTTTGTCACTGGATTCAAATCCAGGTGGTTGTGTCATGAAGACTTCCTCAGTCAACATGCCATCGAGGAAGGCATTATTGACATCTATTTGTTTGATGGTCCACTTAGCAGTGAGAGCCATGGTGAGGATGATCCGAATGGTTACTGGCTTAATGACTGGGGAGAATGTCTCATGAAAATCAAAGCCTTGCTGCCGATGGAAGCCTTTGGCAACAAGTCTTGCCTTGTACTTGTTGATGGTGCCATCCAGATTCTCCTTGACTCTAAAAACCCATTTACATCCAATGGCTTTCCTGTTAGGAGGAAGGGGGGACCAAGGACCAAGTCTGATTCCTCAAGAGTGCTTGATACTTATCTTTCATGGCATTTAGCCAATGAGAGCTAGCAAGGGCCTGATTCACTGAAGTAGGCTCCATATGTGTGAGGGACAATCTAGGATATAGTTTTGGGGGAAGACACCCTGTCTTGGACCTAGTTAACACGGTGTGAGTAGGAACAGGTGGTGGTGACTCACCAGAAATAGAAGAGGGTGAGTCAGCAGAAGGTGCAGGGGAGTCAGGAGAGCTCATACCCAAGGAAGAAGGAGTTGATGAGATAGGAACAGTAGGCAGAGTTTGAACATGGGGTTGAGGTGGAGGACTAGGAAAACTAGTACTAGAGGAAGACTCAGAAGGAAAGACAGGTGTAGGAGGATTAGGATGAGTACTAGGAGTTGGGGAAGGAGGAGGGACTTGGGTAATAGAAACAGGACTTAGGCGAGGAACTTCATGAATGGGAATGCTAGAAGAGAAAGTGGAATTGATATTAGTGGTAATGGAGTTAGAACTAGAAACCTGAATCGGTGTGGGATAAGGGAAGCAAGTCTCATTGAAAAGAACATCTTTGGAGATAAAGATGTGACCCGAGTGATCAAGGCATTTGTGACCCTTATGTTGAGGGGAAATTCCCAGATAGACACATTAAGCAGATCTGTACTGCAATTTATGTTGATTTTAGGGTCTTAGGAAGGGAAAACATGCACACCCGAAGGTTCTTAGTATAGCATAGTCAGGTAAGGTTCCATATAGGGCATGATATGGGGATGAAAACTGAGACAGAGCTGCTGTGGGGAGTCTGTTGATGAGGTGAACAGCCATGGTAAAGCTGTGATCCCAATAGGATAAGGATAGGGAAGCATGTGAGAGAAGAGTTAGCCCCATTTCTACAATATGCCTATGCTTTCTTTCCACAGTCCCATTTTGATGGGATGTGTGGGGGCATGTTAACCTATGAACAATGCCCAACTCAGTAAGATGATTGGTGAATGGCCTGAATTCACCTCCCCGGTCAGATTGGAGGGCCTTAATGGTTGCCGAGTGTTGAGTTTTGATTAAAGCATGAAATTGCTTGAAAGAAGCTAAGGAATCTGACTTTTTCTTAAGAAAATAGATCCAAGTGAATCTAGTATAGGCATCCACAAAGGCAATGTAGTAAGTATAGCCATTTGAGGATGATATAGGGGCTGGTCCCCATAGGTCAGAGTGAATTAATTCAAAGGGTGTAATGTGTATGGTAGTGGAGGGTGGTGCATATAGTCTATGGGACTTTCCCAAACAGCAAGCCGAACATATATCATTTGTCATTTTATTTGAACAAGGTATATTACACAATTGCAGTACAGTTCTTACAGCATTGGGGTGAGCATGGCCTAGCCTATTGTGCCATATTACAAAGGAATTGGAAACACTATTAGTATGAGCAATAGAAGAAACTCTAGAGTTACTGACATTATTTGTACAATAGGAACTAGAACTAGGAATTAGAGAACTTATGGAATTTGATAGAGACTCCTTGAGGATGGTGATGTGCTTGAAACAATATAGCCCATCATTGCCTAGAGAGCCTTCAAGAAGGACTTTGTTAGATCCCTGTGATTTGACAAAACAAGAGTAAGGGTGGAATTCAAAATAGACATTGTTATCCCTAGCATACTTAGACACGGAGACAAGGTTTTTGGTTATATTAGGAACAATGAGTAAATTATTTAGAGACAGAGTGGTGTGTGGGTGAGATGTTGAAGCAATTTTAGAGTAACCAATAGAGGAAATGGGTAGACCATGTCCGTTACCCATCAGAACTTGGTCTTGACCTCCAAAAACAGTATTGTGACTGAGATTTTGTGGATTAGTTGTAATGTGATGTGATGCACTTGAGTATGGACACCACATCTGAGCAGCAGAGAACTCTTGAGTTGGAGAGTTATAATGAGGAGGAATGTGCTGATAGGACTGAGAAGCCATATACACTGATGGCTGGTCCTGCTGAAACACTGGTGGTTTTGGTGGCAAAGGTAGAGGGAATTGAGTTTGAGGCCTAGGTGCTGGCACTGTCTGAGGCACTCCCTGAGTGGAGTAGGTGTAAGCTACTTGAGCTTGTGACTTAGGCTGACTTGGAACAAAATCATGTTCAAACCGGTGCTAGCAATTGTAGGCATCATGGCCATACTTATTGCACAATTGACAAGTAGGCCTGTCACCACCATTACTACGTCCTCCACGGCCACGACCGCCACGGCCATGGCCGCGGCTTCGATTGGAATAGTCACCGCGACTCGAATTCAGTTCAGCATCAGCTCGCGGAGCAAAAGAATCATTTGCATTAGCTTGTGCAAGATTAAGCGAAACCGAAGAAGAGGCTAGGTCTTGTTTTTACCTTTCAAATTGCGAATTCTGAACAACTAACAAAGCTTCAATATCATCTACTGAAGCAGGTTCCACACGAGCATAGATCATCATGATGAAAGAGTTAAATTCCTCAGGTAGACCTTCCAAAATAGTGTCGATGTGATCCTGTTTTGTAATCGGATCACTGATGGCTTGAAGCGAGTCTACCAGAGCTCGAATACGCATTAGGTGTTTCTCGATCGAACGCGATCCTTAGCGTTTTT
Organism: Sophora flavescens; assembly: GCA_030762895.1. Taxonomy (NCBI): domain Eukaryota; kingdom Viridiplantae; phylum Streptophyta; class Magnoliopsida; order Fabales; family Fabaceae; genus Sophora; species Sophora flavescens. The sequence goes on from CM061065.1 coordinate 131,407,809, forward strand.
CAACTCCGATCGGAACTGGCGAACCTTCGCACAAAGGTGCGAGTGGAAAAATTTGTGCACCTTGTCCCAAATTTCCCACGACTGCTTGCAATTGATGAAGCGCGGAAGAACCGAGGGCGAGATTGAGCTGAGAAGCTACATAAATAGCATCTGATCCTGCACGATCCAGAGCTGATACGCCTCCGATTGAAGTCCTAGGGCTCGATCTTGCTCAGTTGTACATCGGTGGAATGCTAGGGCTCACAACATATTGATGGAGTTTGTGCGATATGATTACGGCCTCTACTTGTTGCTTCCACAGGAGGAAATTCTGATCATCGAGCTTCACAGAAAGAGGTGGTTCGCGGATGCTGCAGCTCCGGTGGCTGGAGTATTGAAGGGATTGACGGATTCCACCATGGAAGAACGCTGGCCTTAGAAAAGAGCTCACGATACCATAATAGAGAAGTTGAGAGAGAATTGAGAGAGAAGAAGAGAGAAATCGAGAAATTAATTGTGTATTTCATTACTGTAAGCTGAGGAAGATTACATTGTTTATATAGTGGCTGTAATTAGTACAGCTGTAACTAACTGTCCTAACTGATTCTCAACTGAAAGCCTAGTCAGCATTTCAGTGAGTTACATGCTTAGATCCTAAGACTAAGCTATTCTCTAATAGCACTCAGTAAAGAACTTTTGTTATGTCTGGATTCTCTTGACTTGTTTACTCAGTGCTGATTTGCGAAGAAACATTGAAAACTTAGAGAAGAATAGTGTGACCAGTCTAAGAACTTTGGTCAATCTTGGGTCTGAGGTATACGTGCAGGCGGAAGTGTAAGTTATCAACATTTTAGCTTTTATCTGGTCTCTTCTTTTTTCTATTTTGGTGACTAATTGCATTGATTCTTTCTATAAATTACATCTTTCCTTGATTTTTTGATTTATAAGGTACACTTGTATTTTATCATCAATCCATATGATCAAACACTTGATCTCCTTTGTATGTATCATCTTTATAGTCATCAGTCACTGTCATCATAAAAAAAAAATTTAATCTTTGCTATATATCCCAACTTTCACCTATGTGCTTTTCCCCCCAGTTACAGCGACAGTATGGACTATGGAGGTTTAAACCGGAACCTTTGACAAACTACCAAAACCCCTGACCACTAGCCCACTCTTAGCACTTTATAGTCATCTGGTGTTTTCTTTTTTCTGTTTTGGTGACTAATTGCATTGATTCTTTCTATAAATTACATCTTTCATTGATTTTTTTGATTTTGTAAGGCACTCTTGTATTTTATCACCAATCCATTTGATCAAACACTTGTTCTCCTTTGTATGTATCATCTTTATAGTCATCAGTCACCGTCATATCATCAAAAATTATGATCTGTGCTATATATCCCAACTTTCACCTATGTGCTTTTCCCCCAGTTACAATGACAGTATGGAGGTTAAATCCGGAACCTTTGACAAACTACCAAAACACCCCTAGCCCATTCTCAGCTTTTTTCATTATAATTGCATATATATCTTTTTGTTTTGTCTCTAGTCTGATTAAATGCTCATCTGTTTTATATTTTATTTATCTATTTGTGTAAAACTGTACAGGCCCGATACACAACGCATATTTGTGGATGTAGGATTGGGATTCCATGTGGAGTTTACTTGGTCCGAAGCTTTGAACTACATAGCTAAAAGGGAAGAAAAGATAGCTAGGTATAAGTTTCTCAGCTAACATATCTTGCCTAGTTGAAACTTGAAAATGAATCTACCTTACTATGGCTTTCCAGGTTCTTTGTTTCAAGTTTTAAGTGACAGTATGACTTACCTCACTGGAGTGGTTTAAATGACATTGAAACTGACTTTAAAAAACTTTTCGTCCAAGATCCTCATGTCTCCTGTGTCAAACATATTCTGTGTCAACATCCATTGCTTGTATCTAAATGCATTGAAGCATTTTATTTTCTTTAGTTATACTTTGGTGTTATTACTAAGGCTGGGAGGTAGTAAATGATCAGATTCTAGACTCAGTGGGATTCTTGTTTTGCATGCGCAGAAGTTATTGGCAAAATGACAAATTTTAAGTTTTTTCCTTCCTATAAATCTGTCCTCCCATGCATATATTTTGGACATGGTTAAACTGAAAGCTGATAATTGATGAATGTATAGCATAAGGTTAGTTAAATCTTAGGCTGGAATGCAAGTTTTAAACCCTCGCAAGTACCAAATGGAAAGAGTGAGCAATGTGTGCATAGTTTGGAAGGCTTGTTAGCGAATTACAAAAATCCAGGCTTAATAATTTTGGGCATTGTGTTGATGTTAGCTACTTGGTCGGTTGTTCCTATACATAAGATGTCAAATATAGCTAAAGAAAGCATCATTTCAGGAACAATTTGAGATCTTTGTTTAGATTTAGGCTTAATTGTACTTTTGGTTACTCTATTATTGAACATGTGTGATTTTGGTCCCTACAGTTTTTTAATACACATTTGGTCCCCTTATTCTTTTCAATTTTGCAAATTCAACCCTTCCGTCCATAGTCTGTCAATTTTCTCAATGATCAACATAGAGGAACCACTCCTCTATGCGTTCAGAACCTCTGGTTGAGGTTCTCCCTCTTCTGTCTCTCCAATTCGACATGATGCAATGGTTCTTTTATGCTATTTACTAGTTTTGTCACTCATTTTTGGGACTTTTTTTTGTTCAATCACAGGATCCTTTACTACAGAAGCTCAATCAAAGGTCATATGCGCTTTAGAGTAGTTGTTCCTCTTTGATAATGATTGAAAAATTGACCAACATTAGACGAAAGGACTGAATTTGCAAAATTGAAAAAATAGGGGGACCAAATGTGTACAGGAAAAACTTTAGGGACCAAAATCGCACATGACAAATAATATGAGGACCAAAAATGTAATTAAGCTGTAGATTTAATGTAATATGACAGTTACTTATTTCGTTGAAATTTTGATAAGGTTTTGACTTACCTTTTGGCAACTCTCTAGATGGCTAGTGCCCATTGTGGAACAAATTTATCTTTACCTTTTTCTTCTCTTTCTGTCCATCCAGACATGGTCAAGTAGTTTTGTTTTCTTCTTTATTTCCTCTTCCTTTTTATGGTTGAAATTTAAGTTTGAATTTGCACGACTTATGCCCTGCAGGCAGATAGAGGACTACACACAGTTAATTGCATCAATTAAAGCACAGATCAAGCTGGTATGTTTAGCTCTGTTTTCTTCATCTCACTGAGTTCCTAGTCCCCTTTCCTTCTTCCAATTCTTCTCATTTAAAGGATGGTACTTGGTCAATTAGATACTACTTTGAAATACCGAAAGAAAATGATGGTAATGTTTGACATAATTCTGAAAGTGAGCCAGAACTGAATTTTCCCTGAAGATATTTTAGGAAGGTTAGTCTAACCCACCAAATAATAATGATTAGACACTTCAATTACGAGAACATTTTCTTCACTGTTTCAATGCAGGTTTGTGAAGGGATTCGAGAATTACTTCAACTTCCAGCTGAGAAATCCTTACCAGAACGAGTATTTTGATGTTTACTGGGTATATTACGAAAAGCCGCACTTGTGTTACGATATGATATGATTTTGTTATTATAACATGTATAGAAGAAGTGCAAGTACGTGAAACAGAACAGAGATTAGATATTTATCCAATATGAGATCTAATTAGTTTCTGATTTTGTGCGGTGCTGTTAATCTGTCATTTTGTTTGTAATGAATATGCAATTTCAAGGATTTTAGCGATTGAACGTGAACGGAAACATTGATAAAGCACGACGTCCTTACATCTGTTTTATTCTCTTTGGTTAAAATTTAAAGCATAATACATGACAATGTTACGTGGAAGACACGTACGCATTAAAGACGGATCCATTATCCTCAATTTGCCTACAGAAATGTGATGTTCTTGTAGTTGCAAGATACATTTAACACAAAGTGTAGAAAAATATTGTAGTTTTTTTTTAAAAAATTGTTTCTTTTTTGTCAATGATAATAGGCTGGAGAATTGAAAGTGGAAGAAGATTGATGGACCTGGGCTGGGCGTAAAGGCCCATTCGTGATGCAAGAAGTAACTACAGTGATTTTTAACTGTACGTGACTTTTATGCAAATCGTCAGATCCAATTTAATTTAATATATAATAATATTATTATTATATAAACTGTATTCGCGTGTAAATTAGTTGGACATGTGAGTCGTGACGTTATCAATTTCGTACATAAAAACAACGAGAAAAAAAGATACGAAGGGAATAAAATACACAGAATCAATCCTGGGGCTTTGACAATACATTAAACTGAAACTGTGCTGCAACAGACAGATGCCAACCCACACTAGTACCATCACGTGTTTCTATTAAATTATCCACCCATATATAGCTACAATACAAAATACAAAGCTATAGTATATGATTTAATACAAAAATCTATAACATATAATGGAAAATTGGTACTATAGATTCACTTTAAAATGACCTCTAAAGAAACGTATTTTATTTCATGAGTGGAACTCTTCAAATAATTAAATTAAAGCTAGTAGTAGTAGTAATAGTACCCTTACCCTGCAGTGAAAGAGAAAGGTGTAGTCTGGTGAGAAGGGGTAAGGATGGGACATATAAATAATGCAAATCCATACATATTACATAGATAGAGTGCAGCAGCAAAGGCAACGTCATATCTTATAGCTTTGTGTGATTGGTTTTGCATATCATAGGTTGATGCCATCCATCATGCATGATTGGTGATTGATCGAAAGGCCGTTGCTGCTTTTAAGGGTTGTTGTGTTGTGATAATGATACTGATCTGATGTAACGAAAGCATCAAACCAACACTGGTAACTGGTTCCATCACCGACACTTGGACACGTCATTCAACACCATTTCTTCTCTTCTCTGCATCTTTTCTTTCTTTTCTCCTCAGGTTTCAATCCTGCTCACTTTACTCTCTTGTATTTTTGTTGGTTCATGTGAAATCAATGTGAATCTTTTTTAGGGTATTGCGAACCCAATCGGCGTGCTAAGACTAAGATACTTGATTAATTATGTTTTTATATTTTTTTTGTTTTTTTATATCTTTTTATTAAAATCTTTACACCTTGTTTGGATGGTACCAAATTAAGAGGAAAGAAGTGAAATAGACAGAAGTTTGAAAGCATCTAGACTTTTATCTCATTTGGATTAGAGAGATAAGAGAAGGAAGAGGAGAAAAAAATTGCGAGTAGCTTTTGATTAAGGTTAGTCGGAAGTGCTTTTACTGCACCCACATGTTAAATATCATCATGCGTTTATAGTTATCACCGCAAGTCTTGTAGGAGAAAACATAAGCACATATCGTAGTGGCATATGGTTTACCTCCATTTGAAGATCAAATTTGATGTAATTTTGTATAAATTTAACATAGAACAAAATAAGTAATTCTTGTAAGAAAAACTATTTAAAAAATTAATGAATAATGCTGGTTACTAACATTTTTACATGTGAGACATGAATAGTGTGAAATATAGCTCTTTTTTTTCAAATTAATTTAATAGAGGAATTTTTGTGTATATTTTGATATACATAATTTAGTGTGCTAATTAATAAATAACCGATAAAGTGTTATTTTTAAAACTATAATATAGAAGGTTATATCATTATTTATATTAAGTTACATAATTTGTATGAGTAATAATATTTAAATATAAAAATGATATCTAATATCATATAAAAATATTTTCCGACACTTATTTATTGATTTTCTTTTTTCTCTACTCATGTATTTCATATAATATGATGCCTATTCATATAATATGATATTAAAATTTATGTCCAAATATCATTAATAATTGGTATGATATCTAATCATGTATTTCATATAATATGATGCCTATTCATATAATATGATATTAAAATTTATGTCCAAATATCATTAATAATTGGTATGCATAAATCAGAAAGTGTACAAAAACTTGTTTGAGTGACATGTACTTGGGGGGGACCCCAACCCCTGTATGGTTTACAGCACCCATGGCCTATTGTGATATAGGATCTTTGTAAGGGCACGGCACTATCACTGGCAGAAACCATATTCATTTATCAGTCCTTCTGTCCCTTCCCTTGCCATGGACGTGCAGTACTGAAAAGTATCTGACCCACAAACAAAAGCAAGAGAGAGACAGAGAGTGGTGTGACTGTGGTGGTGTCAAGTTCAAAGAAGCCTAAGGATATACATCTCAAGGGACAAAAGGGGAACTCCAAAACTCAGACTTCACCTGCCTTTACTTTCTTTCAAATCCCTTCTTTCTTTTCTTGGCTCTTGTTTTTGTTCACCACCCTTTCTGCCTTCTCTCTCTATGCATCTTAATAATAACACAGTTGCCGTGCAATGTGATTCAGTGACTTAGCTTCTGTACCACTATTTGTGGGTCCACCCTTTTACACATTTTAGTCTTTAGTTAACCCATAAACTAAGTTACCTTTTGCTTTGAAATCTGGATTCTGCTATTCTGCAGCATATACTTTGGATGGTTATTACTACAGCTAGCATGCATGGCTAGTAAATATGTGCCCAGTTACTTATGTTAATTTTTTTCATTTATATCTACAATTTTTCTTAAAAAAAATGATAACGAGTGTCTTTAGGATATTCATTAAGAAATCAAGAAACAAAAGTTTATAATAAAAAATTGATGTATTTAATATTTAAAAAAAATGAAATGTCACTGTTTGTTTACAATTGCTACATTAACTGGTGTGTTTGGGTGCAAAAATGTGTTGAAAGGAATTGATTCCTGGGTGGGTAGAATTGATTATGGTGGAAGCAATAATTTCTAGCTTTTTCGTTGAATGAAATTGATTCTGGGTGTGGGACCCACAAAATTCTTTATATTTATACATCAACGGTGATTCTACTTATATCATTCAAACGAAATCAATTCTTTTCAACCCACTTTTAAAACATCATTATCAAATACAAATCAATTTTTTCAAAATCAATTATATCAGAATCAATTACTCTAAAATTAATTCTTCAAAATCAATTCTATCAAAATCTTAAAAAAATTTCCAACGTTGGCACATCTAGCTCCGGTTGACTTCAAGTCATATACTCCATTCCATATCTTTACTATTACTTTTTACACCTAGACTAGATGAAGCCGTTTTAACAGTTATGTAAATAGAGTTACTCAGAGACTTGTTCCAGACTAGTTTACGTTTGGTTAGTTACACAAGTCAAAGTTGCATGCACTCAAGTACCTGAACCTGAAGATTGAAGAATCTAGATGATAGGGATTAGGGGGAACTGAGAACTGATACCTAAACACTTCAAATATTTTATTACAACTTTCATTTATTACAACTAAAATTGGTGAACCTTTTATAAGGAAGGGATATTTTAATATTTATAGTTAAAAATTATATTTCAACATCAAATTTGGGACCTCATATAGTAATTTTAATTTTTAATATATTTTTGAAATACGTGTATATAAATAAGATGAAAAAATAAATAAGAAATAAAAATAAATACATACGATATCATATACGATTTCTGAAATTAGATGTTCAGATATCATAAATTTTATATCATCATACGGTTTGTTATTGTTATGGCCCTTAAAGTTAAACCTGATTGCTTTTGGGCTAATTTTGTCCTTAAGCTTTTGGAACTACGTTTCTTCACAGAAAGATTGGATATTGGAAGCAGATCCTCGGTTTGGAACCCATGCACTAAGATCTCTTCTGTCACCAATCACTTGCTCACATATATGAGCAGAAGGAAGGTTGCATTTATTTGAACTACTTTTTTTTTTTGTTGTACTATTTGACCTACTTTTTAGTTTTTTTATAACATTTTTTATAACATATTTGAACTACTTTTTTAGTGGGTGTTTGGTTCGGCGTCTCATCCCCTCAAACGCACATCTATGGGTTCGGCCGCGATTCCTCATACAGATCCGTATGTTTGGCAAAATTGATGAACGCGATTTCTCATCCCCCAAAAGCGCGACACTTTGAAGCTGCCCATCCTAGCTTGTAATTCTAGGGAACGCGATTTTGAATCAAAGGTGAGTCTAGGAACTCGATTTTGGACGGATATTCTCCTATTGCCCTTCCTTTTGCCCTTCGTTAGCTGCATGCACCTGCATCTGCCATTTATGGTGCTTCACTGTCGTATGGTATGTATTTATGGTGCTCACCAACAATTCTTCAATTTTTCCTTGCATTCATTGTTCAATTCATTCATTCCTTCAATTCTTTCCCTTATGGTGATTATTCTCAGATTTGTATCCAAAGATACGTTCTGCTCATTTCTCTAAGAAGGAAACTCTGTCTTCACCTCCTGAAAGCTTGTATGCTCCGATGAAAAGGTATTGCTTTTGGTTGTTACAATTTATTGTAAATTTATTCATTTCAACCATATTTACCTACCAATATTTATTGTTTATTGTCATTTTCTTTCAATTATATATATAGTACTCTCCTCCTTCAAATTTGCTTCAGAACAATTCGGTGTGTTGTTGGATCTTCAACAATGTATTCTTCCAGAGGTAGTGGTATGTAGCTTTTCTGATTAGTTTCTTGAGTTTTTCATTTTTATTTTTTTTTGCTTGATAGAGAAATTCAATTATTATGCAGTGTATGTGCTATCTGGTGATAAACTTTATAAAACATGTGTATGCTACAACTGCTGGAGATCATTCTAGATGGGATACAGTTTCAATGCCATAGTATCACAACCCTGTGTATTTTCAGTGTTAAGCTTCGCTTGATCCAAACACTTCTTGATGCAAATTTTATTTCAGATAGTTTTTACTCCAATCACTCTTCTGATGTGACATACCCCCATGTCTCTAAATGGTGCATCTAGAATTAAAACATGCACTTACATAACCAGATAAATTACTAGCTAGCCTAGCTAGTGTTTTGAGTGCTTTCCTTTTATCAAGTTATCTCGACAAACTCAACGGTATCACTTCTTGTTTGAAAGTGGTCCAAACATTCTAAGGACCCGGTAGGTTTCTATGGGGCAACACTTGATTATTCATGTTGCTTCTTGCTTGTGTTTAAAGTACCTATGAAAGGTGACTAAAACATGCTTAAAATTAATTTGAAATTGAAGCACAAAATCAAAGTTTTATACATAGGTTTGCTCCATTGCATGCTAGCACAGTACATTGGTTGGTTCCCCTGTTAGATCTACTGCCCTGTGTTAGTTAAATCTGTTTTTCTGGTTGCACCACTTTGTTTTATGCATAGTTTTTTTATTTTCTATCCTATTTCATGTATAGAGAACTATGGCTACTCTTAAGAGGAAAATTGTTGTGGATCCCCTTGTTTCTAACGATGAAGCACAGAAAGCAAAAGCTGTTTGGGATCCTAAAGCGACTGAATACTTCATCCAAGCATGCTTGGATCAAGTTTCCAAGGGTGAACGCGTTGGTACTAGCTTTACCAAGAAAGGGTGGAAAGTTATTGTTTCACAATTTAATGGCTCAACTGGAAGGAAGTATGACAGGGTGAAATTGAAGAACAGATATGATAGCTTGAGAAAAGAATGGCGAGTATGGTATATATTATTTGGGAAAGAAACTGGACTAGGGTGGGATAATGTGAAGAATACCGTTGTTGCATCAGATGAGTGGTGGGAGAACAAAGAATTGGCATGTGATAAATAAATGTTTTGTTTTATAAGTCTTAGATTTATATTTAGTGTGTTTATATTATGATGATGAGTTATGAACACGCAGGAAAACCCTCTTTATGGCAAATTTAGGAACAAGGGACTTCAATTTGCTCCCCAACTAACCACACTTTTTAAGGACGTAGTGGCTAATGGAGAATTTGCTTGGGCACCATCATCTGGGATGTTGCCTAATGGGCCCGATGATGATGATGATAATGATGGATACCGTCCATGCCTAGAGGGTGTGGGCCTAGATATGCAAGAAGGGTCGGGTGATAGTGAAGATGCAAGTGTTGGAGCAACGACTGAGTTTGCAAATTTCAATATTAATGCTTCACAAGCCAGTGTTGGCCAAAAGAGTGGAGAGAAGAGAAAGAGTGTTGGTGGTTCTGAAAAGAAAAGTAAGAAAAAGGCAACCGCTTCCTCAAAGATAGCAAAAGGTGTTAATGTGATCGCGGAGACATGTAAGTCACGCAATGATGCTATGGCCAGTTCATCTATTGGTGAAGTAATGGCTGAGATTCAGAATATGGATGAAATTACTGATGATCCGGATTGGCATACAAGATGCTGTCAATTGATGATGTTTAAGCCAGTGAGGGAGATGTTTGTTGCCTTTCGAGGTCCAAAAGAGAGAAAGTTGCATTGGCTTAGGCATGCATCATATAATCCTTTGCCATTTATGAATATGCAATGAAGATTATGTGTTAGGATTATGTATCCTGTCTCTTTGGATTATGTATTAGGATTATGTATTAGGATTATGTATCATGTCTCATCTAGGTGTGTCTCTTGGGATTATGTATTAGGAATTAGGAATTAGGAATTAGGAATTTAACTTTGTGTGTTTTCAAGATTATGTATGAACCCTATTATCTATGAATGCTTTAATGATTATGTATGCTTTGAATTTAACCTCAATCTTGTTGAAACTTTTGGTGCACTGTGAATGATTTTACTGCATTGTGAATGGTTTTCTGCACCGTGTTTACTGCATTGTGAATGGTTTTCTGCACTGTGTTTATATCTGTTGGTGCATTGAACCCAGATCTGTCGAGTGCATTGTGAATGGTTTTCTGCACAATGGATTCTGCATTGTGAATGGTTTTCTGCATTGTGAATGGTTTTGTGCATTGTGAATGGTTTTGTTGATCTCAATGTCTCTCTGGGCTCACAAAATGCCACAACACTCGTTCCATCACTCTCTCATAGCTAAATGCCTCAGTGAGTATATTATTTTCCAACATTTCAAATGATTACTGCTCTGTTTTAAAAAATATATGGTTGCCATTTACATAATGCTGCTTTGCTTTATAGTTGTACACAGGGTCGACAAGAGTTTCCTAAGTGATCATGCATTTTGTTGGGATCATACTTTGAATCATATTGCTAAGATGCTGGATGCATTATGTTTTATGTGTTTATTTCATGATGTGTGTTTTATTTGGCTGGAATGATTTGATTTACATATGAATTTTCATGATGCCTTGTGGTATGGATCACCAGAAAATGATTGGGAAAGAAGCCTTCTAGTCATAAAGTTGGATAGATATATTTTGTGACTTGGCTGTGGAATCCCGATTTTGGTGTATCAATCAATCTTTAGGATATCAGAAGAAATGTTAATTTCATGTTCTTATACTCTCCAACCCAATCAATGGTGTTATTTTCATGATAGCAAAGCCATTTGATTCTCACCACATGCTGGACACTATGGTCTCCTATGCCGGTGTCAAACAATTGAAAGATTTTAACTCAACAGAAAAAGAAGGATAACTCCGGTATCCTTCCTCTTCTTTGCAATAGCCTTTTATCATACATAATATCAGGGGAGGGTTGATTTTTCTTAAGAACACAAGTTATTTACTCTTTGATCCTTTGGACTTAAATAATTGAGGTGTAGCCTTTTTAAGCAATGATACCTTTTCATTTGTTATGTGCTGATAAAATAAATTTGTCATATATTTGCCTCTCCTTCTCCTATTAGACATGCTCAGGCTTTCATTAATAAAAGTTTTCTTTTGTTCTCCACTTTTATTTCTCATGTTACTTGACATCTAACAGTTCTTCCTGACTTTCAGTAATTCATTATATTGAATCTTAGCACTTGCTACTCTGCTAATTCATTCAACCTTACTTTCATTGCAGAAACCAAAAATTGAATAACATGTAAAAAGATAAAATGAATGACTGGAATGGACATTTGGATCAACTTACAGATGAAGACGATATTTTTTTTGAAGAAGCTTCTTATGTGGCTGCAATAATAGGTGAGTATGCAGTAAAGCATTTATGTAAAGAGCCTCGTAGAACTGGTGAACTAACGGGTCATACATGGGTGCAAGAAGTATTGCAAGGACATCCCATTCGTTGCTATGAGATGTTCCGAATGGAAAAACATATTTTCCATAAACTTTGCACTGAATTAGTTGAGCATGGTTTAAAGCCCAGTAAACACATGGGGGTTGAAGAGATGGTTGCAATGTTTTTAAATATAGTTGGCCATGGGGTAGGTAATAGAATGATTCAAGAAATGTTTCAGCACTCTAGAGAGACCGTAAGTAGACACTTCCATCGAGTACTATTTACTTGTCTTAAGTTGTCTTGCAAATATATTAAACCACGAGATCCTATGTATCGTGAAAGTCATGCAAAAATAAAAAATGATCAGCGATATTGGCCATTTTTTAAGAATGGCATTGGAGCAATTGATGGTACACATGTGCCATGTGTGGTTAGTGCCAACGACCAATCAAGGTTTATTGGAAGAAAGGGATATCCAACACAAAATATAATGGCTGTGTGTGATTGGAACATGTGTTTCACTTTTGTTTAGGCTGGATGGGAAGGTACTGCCCATGATGCTCGTGTTTTTGACTGTGCTCTTACCAATGCGAGTCTCAATTTTCCACATCCTCCTCCAGGTATGTTTTTTTTAGTATAGCTACAAATGATTTTCTCTTTTACTTAAAACTCTTTTTTATATTTTATTAATTTTATTCTTTATTAGGTAAATATTATTTGGTGGATGCTGACTATCCAACACCAAATGGGTACCTTGGTCCTTATAGATATGAACGTTATCACCTACCTGATTTTAGGCGTTCATCTGGATTTGCGAATCATAATGAAATGTTTAATTTTTATCATTCAAGTTTAAGGTGCACAATAGAAAGAACTTTTGGTGTATGGAAGAACAGGTTTGCAATTCTGCGTCACATGCCTAAGTTCAAAATTGAGACACAAGTTCAAATAGTCATTGCAACAATGGCTATACACAATTTCATCAGAAGGATTGCTGAAATGGATTTTGATATTATTCGTTATGAAGATGAGAATATAATCCTTGACATTGATGATGATGATGATCATAGCACAGTTAACTTGGATCCATCCCCAGTTTTAAACATAGCTTCTTCAGCAGATATGGATCATGTTCGAGACTCGATTCGAGATCAAATTATTGAGTTCAAACAAAATAATTAGTATCGTAGTTATGTTTCAGTGTTGTATCAAACTATAAATTATATTCCTTACTTGAACTGTTTTTAGATACTTTAAATTTAATAGCTATGCTAATTTAGTACTTTTATTGTCCATTTTATCAAATTTGAAGTTTTTACTACCCTATACATTTTACTTCAAAAGATAAATAACATGTGTATAATTATTTTTAGTTTTATAATGTAACATAAAAGAAAATAATCATTTTAATATATTTATCCTACTTGTTGGTATATATATATATATATATATATACCTACACACATACATACACACACACACACACACACACACACACACACACATATAAATAATAAAATGACAATGAAATGTAGTTAAAACCCATTTTGGTAATTACACACCCAAAAGCAATTTTGATCCAAACTATCCAAACATCAAGAATTGATAAAAATCACTTTTTCCATGAAGTCATCCAAACATAAATCACTTCACTGTCAACTCACTTTTAACCAAAATCAATTCTGCAAAATCAATTCTTCTCAAAATCACATTTGTCAAAAGTTTATCCAAACTCATACTTGTAATAAGTTTAGGAGCAAATGTATAGAATATCATAGTATGTATAAAGCATCTTATTCAATAATCCAAGGACCATTGTTACTGAACTTCCCTTAAAACCATAAACATTAATTCATCTTTGACAACAATCATAAACATACTAATATTCTTATGGGATGTCACAGCTAAACTAGAAAGGAAATAGGCAGTTAGAAATTCATTCTGATTAAAGGACTGGCCTTAAAATGAGTCCTGTGATTAATGAATGAGTACTTGGGGTAGAGTACATTGATCATTTGATTAAGGATTAAATGCAAAGATTACATGTCTGTTGTTTTCTCATGTTCTACTGATCTTTATCCTGGGCATACTACACTTGACTGATGTCTATTACAAAGTCCCAGATATCTCAAGGTTGGTCATGTAATTAAACAATCTCTTAAACAAATAGCATTGTCAGAAGAGTTTTCACTAACAGTAAAACATGAGCTTCTTGATGTTTTCACTAAGTTTAGGTAGAGGTGCTGTCTTTGGAGGAGCAGCTCTGGATAATGTAGATGTGCTCCTGAACAAACCTATGGACTCTGATCTCTCAAGGTAGAGTCTACCTCTGTATGCAGCTAGATGTGCATAATATGCAGGAGGAACCAAAGAAATTGGCTTGGTACACCTAACAAAAGTATAGCATAGATTGTAAACCAGCTTCTGCAGTTCATCAGAAGTAAACTGGTTTTCATCCCACAAGACATGGTAATGAGTTGGCCTGCTTGTTCCTTTCACACCCCAATGGCTGCATAGATAGAAATCAAATTCCTTTGGATGAGTAATCACAGAGTCAACCACAGTCCCTGGAGGAATATTCTCATACAAATGGTTTTGAGTTGAAGACTGGTCAGTTTCAAAGGGAAACAACCTTGTGTGATGCCTCTTCTGCACAACTGCAAAAGTGATGAAAGGTTTATACCCAGGAAACCTTGAACATGCACATCTGATGGATTGCAGTTCCTCTTGCAGCACTTTGTAAAACTGAGTTTCACTAACCCCATCTCTGAAGAAAATTATTCTGTTGGGGAGTTTCTCTACTTCCTGATAAAAGTCATCAAGCAATTCCCCCACCATTGCACCAAGATCCTGAATAATTTCTTGCCTGTGTGTTTGAGACCTTATTCTCGAGATATATTTATTTGCTGTTGGCCAATTCATGCTACCAACAACAGCAGCAACAGATGGACTAAAATCATCAAGAGGATGTGGATGTGTAACATCAGCACCCATAAATATCACTGGCTCGTCAATCTTAAAGAGGCGTGGTAATTGAGACGGCAGTGAGTTGTAGAGGGCAACTGTGCATCCACCAACTTTGGCATTGATTTTGAGGGCCAAATTAGCCAAAAATTGTGAACTTAACTTGGTGAGATTTGGGTACAAGCAGCATTGGCTTACAACACCAACACTTGTCTCAGCAATTCTTTTCAAGTCTGCGTACCCTTTGTGCTTCCTCTCCATTATACAAATAAGAAGCTGGAGATTGTTTGAGGCTGTCCTCTGGATTTTCTTGAGCTTAGATTCCAAAAGGGTGACATTGTTGAGAACCTGGCTTGATTCAAACTGGGGACTAATAACCATGTTCTTGTTAAGAAAAATGCCCAATTGTTCACACCTCTGAGATAGCTGGTTTATGAATCTGGGGATATTGGACTTCTGCTCAGGTGTGCCACCAAAACTTATCAGTGCCCATCTTTCAATTTTAGTTCCTTCAAAGACATGGCCATCCAGAAGGTTCCACTGGCGGTCAGGACGAGAGGGTGTTAGGTTTCTCACATGACCTCCATCTCCAAGCTTTAGCTGGGGAGGTTGGAGAATTCTCCCAGTCAACCTTGTCATTTCTCTTGAGACTTGGAGTGTGAATTCTCCTTCCTGGTCACCACTGTCAAAATGATTAACTTTAAGGCATTACAAACTAAAAAATAAAAAAAAGAATACATAGAAGTACATAAAAATCATACTAACTATTCAATAAGCCAGAAAAATAAATCTACTTCAGTATCTTGTTACCTAGTAGGCCCAACAGGTCCTCTCATGACTCCTTCAATGATGGCTTTTCGTTCTCCTGGTCTTTGGCATCCCATCTTGAGTATTCTTGCTGTTTGATCATCAGACAGTTTCCCAAGGAATTTCTGGCCTTCACAGATCACACAAAGCTCCATAGGGAGATAACAAGGTTTACTCCTACTAATTTGCAAGCATGGCAATTTTCTGAATTGTATGTCATAGTTATAATGATCTTTAAAGTAAGTCACAAGCCTCAGATTCGTTCCATCTCTGTCAGCAAACCAGAGATTTTCAGTAGCCTCCTCAGTTAGGCCATAGACGCGGTATCTCTGAACTGTTTCTCTGTGGCAAACAAAGACCCTGATATTCTTCAATGCCTTTTCCACTTCCTTCCTTTCTTCACCAGTTAATTGAGTTGTCTTCCTTTGAGAAAGGTCTCGAAGAAACTCGAGACGCTTCTGCAAGTATTGAATAACTCCTACACTCTCATGGAAAGCAGTTACTGAGAAATCCACATTGAGAGCTAGTCCTTGCTGGGTTGGTCTAAGACTTTGAAAGAAGCCTCTCAATCCAACAGCTCCTCCACCAATATCTTTGCTTCTTCCCATTAAACTTGAGTAGAATGACCTCCCTAGTGGTATACATCTCTCAGTTGGACTTTCCCTCAAAACTACATCCAAAGCATGGAGATAATCCTGTGGAAGTGGAATCCAGCCATCACCTTCTTTGCTCAAGTAGTTATTCAACTCCTTCCCATCAATCTTAGAGACTAGTTTGATATTTATGCGAAACAGTTTAAGCTGTTCATGCTTCTCTTTCAAGTCATTCATTTCTCCATAAGGAGATTTCAATTTGCTTGTGGGGATTGGGAGACTTATGTAGAACTCAAGCTTATCATTTTGGAATTCAACTGGACTGTAAAGATTCTTTCTCCCATCATATGCCGGCAGAGCACCGGACAGTACAGCAGAATTGTTATTTACTAATTTCTGTTTGATTTCTCTGGCAATATCCTTGGAAGGATGAGGAGTAATTTCAACATTGTATTGATATATTTTTTGTGTTGGATCAAATTGCACCAGAAAGTGATTGGCAAGGAGAGATATCACAGTACCTTCTTTGCCACCAGAGTCTGGCCTCCTTGCAACAATTACTGCCTGTGGTTTCCTTGCAGGAACCAGTTTCTTCCCATCATCTGCTTTAAAGGATGACTTAGTTTGATGCTCAAGTTCCTTGGGAGCTGAATTTTTTGGAAAAAGATGGTGCATCATTTTCCAATTTACTTTGTAGCATATATCAACTAGTAAGCTCGAATAACTAATTATTTTTGCTTGTTAGAGGACTCCCTTTGTTTCCCCAGAAAAGGTAAAATTTCCTGAAAAGGTTTCAGTACATATAATTTTCTAAAAATTATTATTAACAAAAACGTTCTATGGTTTGTGTTTTTATAAACATTTTTTTAACAAAATACTTCTTTTGTTTGGATTATATGAAATTTTTATCATGCACCAGTCACCACTATTAAAAGTAACTATTTATAATTATGTATCACTTTTATTAATTACAAAAGCAAGGACCAATGTTAGGGTACTGTACATCTCCTATAAGTATGCTGTGATGTATATACAAGCGTATTGAAACTATACATCAAAAGATTTTGAAAATACCATTAGTAGCACTGCCTATCAATTTAAGGTTGCAAGGATATAGAGGACAATTAAGTATAGATTCAAGATTGCTAATCTATTCAGGCCTTGACTTTGTTTATAAAACAGTGGTCTCCAAGCAAACCATTTTATCCAAAACCTAAAATCACCAATGACTGAAACAACCCTTGCACCTTTTCTGACATAGCCTGACAGACACCAGAAAAAAATGGACCCCATGAACTGGGACAGCATAGTTAATAGGAAAATCCACCATCAGTATATGCTAATATTTACTTCAAACAATTGGCACATAGCAAAAAAATGAAGGAAAAAAAAAAAAGGATGCTGAGTGTTTATAACTTAATCTCAAACTGCAACTGAGAGAAGGAATTGAACACTTTCTGGAACTGTTTCAAAAAAAGAGAGAATGATAGAGTTTGATTTTTGACAAATTCAACATAGAAACATGAGGCGTCAATTGCAGCAAGTTGAACATTGATCTGAGATTTTTTCCCCCAACAAGACCTTACACTATCACATCAAATGCAGCAAAACTAATGCAAAATCTGGATCAAATCTAGCATGATTGAACTTCTGAAATGTATAAATCACAACCCCAAATGCAATGTTAATGAAAAGCATATAAAAGGAGAAAGAGAAAGCAGAAATGGAATTCTTTGAGAAAAACTCTCTCACAAGTTAAACGAAATTTAGAAAAAATTTCCTGGAAAACCAAACAAGCAAGCTTAAAGAACATAATTTTAGTGTCTATGATTCCAAAACAAGAATGCAAGGCAAAGGGTGAATTTGAAATAATGCTAGTACTTACCAGGAGCAAGTGTTGGTTGAGAGAGCTTGTTATCTGAGGAGGGAGAACTATTAAGTTTGCATGGAGGTTTGTGCAAATGGGTTATTGATTTGATGGTGTGGTTTTGAGGGAAGGGTGGAGTCAAAGGTAGTTGCTGCAGAGGTATAAGAGAAGGTAGAGGAAGAAGAGCTGGATAGTATCTCTGATACTTGTTCTGGTTGTTGCAGAACCCAAGTTGAGTTGAGTACTGTAACAGCTGTTGGTGGTGATGGTGATGGTGATGATTATGTTGGTGATGATGAGAGTTGGTTCCATTCCTGAAACTCCTTCTTTTGGTGTTGAGTTTCTGGTTAGCATTGGTGGAGTCCTCTGTCTCTTCCATGATTTGAGTGAGAGACAGAATATGAAGAGAAGAAGATGGGGTTGGTTTGGTTTTTCTGCTTTAACTTTACAAGTTTGAAGATGTGAAAACAGAAACTAGAGTTACTGCAAGAGAGAGAAAGGTAAGAGGGAGAAGAAGGGTGGTGGGAACTGGGAAGGAGGTGAGGTAATATGGAACTTTTTGGGTCTTACTTCCAGGCGGTTTTTTTATGCACTGCTCTTTGAGATGGGAGGCATTAGAAAAAGGTCATGCTTCATTGACATCATGTATATTCACATGAGAAATGATTCTTCAAGATTAAAATTGGGACAGCATAACCTATTCTTTATTTTATTTTCTTTTTATATATTTTTGAAATAAATGTACGTAAAGATGATACAAAATAATTATAAGATAAAAATAAATACATATAAGATAATTACATTATCCAAAATTTGATGTTCAAATAAAGAACTTCATTCACATGGATTGTTTTTTTAAAAACATGAGTTGTGTAGTCTTATAAATATTGTAGATTAATGAAAGAGAATATTAAAATATTTTATATTTCTTTGATAAAAAAAATTTATATTTTGAGAAAATAATAAATATATTATATATAGGTATGCGTTAGATATGAATCATAGTTATGATGATTTTTACCCATGGAAGTTTTAGGCATGAACACAGATACAGATAGCTTATGTCATAATGTGTCTATAAGAGTGGAAGGTGTCACTACAACAGATTAGTCTTTTAATAACGCACCTTCTATAGCATTTCCGTGTGGAAATGCTATTAAAAGTGATGGGGGGACTTTTAATAGCGTTTCCGTGTGGAACCGCTATTAAAAGTGCCACTGCAGGAAAAGATAGCGGTTCCACACGGAAACGCTATCTTAGGTGATATACCGCCGGACACTATCTGGTGATATCCTTTCATCCTTCAATTCCCAGTTTCTGCGTACCACTGACCTCATCAGTTCAAGTCTAGGGTTGCCATCTCCGCAGAGCTCGTCCCCTCTCACGCCTTCTCCCTCTCACTGTTGCTCTCACGCCTCAGACTCCCTCTCACGCCCCCATTGCTCCGCCACTCATCACCACACCACCTACAACCAAGGTATGCTCTCTATGTCCCTCTCCCCCATTGCGAACGAAAATGAATGTAGTTCTTGGGTCTGAGAGTTCTTGGTCTGAGTTTGGTAACAATGAGAGGTAATGAGCAACTTGAAAATACCGCCTACTCTGGCCGGCATGGATAACTTACTATTTGATGTTATCCTCAGATTTCTGTTGTTTGCCGCGTCAGTGGTGGCAATCACGGTGATTGTCTCTAGTGAAGAAACAGAGCTGATGCTTTTCGGAGGACCATTCAGTTCAACTTTTCCAACAGAGACATCAACATGACCTAAAGGAAGTGGTTACTCCAACAGGTAATCATCTGTCTTTGTGTCCTGTCAGTTTTTATGTTCATCATAATTGCTTCTCTTGTTTTGGGAACAAGAGTTGTGCTTTGTGAACTGCAACATGTGAGGTAAAGAGGCAATAGTAGTACATCAATGGAGGTTTAGTTTGGCAGCACTAATTAACTGAAATGAGATTTATATTGCAGGGTCTGTCTATACTGGTGTTGATTTCTGCAAGAAATTGTGTGGTATTTCAATTGTTCGAATGTGAGATTTCAACCAGGTATTAATTTTGGTAGGTCCACCCTAAATGACATGGTGCTACTAGAACTGCAGAAATAGAAGCAATAATCTCAGTTCCCTAGTTTGGTTTCTTTAGTTGTATTATGAACTGAGAAGTGAGAGGATTAGGATCCTCTCTTTTTGCTCTCTCCTTTTTCTCTCATATTATGAGCAAGAAAGACAAAAAGCAAGTTTTAGTGGATCCTATACACAAGGAAGTTTGATTTTGTGTTTGCCTCTAACGTGAGAGGAAAAAGGAGAGAATCCAAATCCAAAGTGAGACAATAGAAGAGAGAGAGAGAGTTCTCTAGAACTGATATTGAATCGAATATTGTAAGTTGAAAAATGTGATACACTGGTGAAGTCATTGCTTACAGTACATCACTTCTAACAAACCCTTAACGGTCAGTAACCATCTTGCTTAGTCAGCAAGGATCTAAGTTACCTAACCTTGATGTGAGTGGCGTGCATAGTACACCATACTCTAACAAGTTGTCTCGCATTCTTAGTGTCGGTGTGTTTATCATCCAGCCATATTTTGTGTTTTCCAATCCTAAAACTGGAATTGTTCACTTTGTCCTAACACAAAGTGCCTTGTTTAGGCGGTTCCTCTTTAGTTGAATATTTTAGTTGTTTTTACATTGCGCTTAATTTATGTAAGTTGAGAACCATCCAGTTCTCTTGCAGACTTACTATGTTTATTATAATTATCTTCTTTCTTATATCTTTTTAGTCTATGCCATATGCTTGTCTATACTTTGGTTATTTGCAATATGATATCAAATATCTCGTGTGATAAAGAATAATCGGCAATGAAAAACCTATATGAGTATTAAGAGTACCAACCTTTTAAAGATAAATAACCTTTCCTTGAATGCCTGAAGTTTTGTTTTTCTTCAAGGGACTCAAACTCGCTACACCGATCCTTTCCTTTACCCAACCGAATACCCCCCTCTCTCCCATCTATCCCTTTTGATGCTTCCCCACTAATCCACAGCCCCTGTCCACACTCAATTTGCCATGCGGAAAACAGGTAACAGTTTTCATTCCTTTAATATATATACATTGCATGTAGACATCAACCACTCCAAACTCATAGTAAATATGTTTAATAAATATTTTTGTAGATCGGGAAAGCATGGATCGGAAATGGATGTCTGCCAATTGTTTAACGAAGGAGTATGAGGATGGGGTGAAAGAGTTCATTAGGTTTGCAGTTCGGCATGCGGAAAACCCTAGTACAATCATATGTCCTTGTTTAGATTGTTGTTATGCAAGGCGAGTTAGTGCAGCCGATTTGGAAGAACATTTAGTGTGTAATGGAATCGATCAAAGTTATACATGTTGGACAAAACATGGTGAGACAAGAGCTGAGTCTAGTGAAATGAGGAATCATGCGAGATATTCATCATACGATATCGACACAAATACTTATGAGGGCAATCGTTTTGAAGACATTGCAAATGCTGTTGAAGAGGATCTTCGGGATTGTCCTCAAATGTTTGAGAGGTTGGTAAGTGATGCAGAGCAACCATTGTATGATGGTTGTACTAAATTCACAAGATTGTCGGCGATGTTAAAGTTGTATAACTTGAAATCGGGCAACGGATGGACTGATAAGAGCTTTACGGACTTACTCACACTATTGAAAGACATGTTACCGGAGGATAATGTGCTTCCTAGTCGGACATATGAGGCTAAACAAATGTTACGCTCTATTGGCATGAGCTACGAGAGGATACATGCTTGTCCTAACGATTGCATTTTATTTCGGAATGAATATGCATCGTTAAAGATGTGTCCTAAATGTAATGCCTCGCGATATAAGAAGAAAGAATCAGATCCAGAGAAGGTTGTGTGGTATTTTCCCATAATACCCAGATTTAGGCGCATGTACCGTAGTTCAGAAGATTCAAAGCACTTGACATGGCATGAGGATGAAAGGATCAAAGATGGCAAGTCATGCGGACCTGGCAGATTCTCCTCAATGGAAGAAATTTGATCACGATTATCCTTATTTTGGGCTAGAATCAAGATTACTACGACTTGCATTGGCTACTGACTGATTTATCCCGCATGGTGTTCAAAGTAGATCTCTCATTACATGTCGTGTGATTTTGGTGATTTATAACCTATCCCCATGGCTATGCATGAAGCGCAAATTTATTATGTTATCTATGTTAATTTCTGGGCCCAAACAACCAGGAAATGATATAGACGTCTATTTGACTCCTTTTATTGAAGACTTGAAACAACTGAGGGAGACAGGTGTGGAGGTGTATGATGGGTATAAGGAACAAAGTGTCAATTTGAGAGCTATGTTGTTTGGCACAATTAATGATTTTCCAGCCTACCAGGAATCTGTCAGGATATAGCATCAAGGGTCAGTGTGCATGCCCTAAATGTGAAGAGGGTACGGATTGGATGCGGTTAGAACATTGTAAGAAGAATGTCTTTCTTGGGCATCGTAGATTTTTGCATCCAAGTCATCATTACCGGTGGTGGAGAAAGGCGTTCAATGGGAACTCGGAAGAAGGTAGAGCTCCTTCACCGTTGACGGGTGATCAACTTTTTGAAAAGGTAAAGGATTTGAATATCCAATTCTGTAAACCTTTTGCGAGAGATATTGTCACAAGAAGGTGGAAGAAAAGGTCGATTTTCTTTGAGTTGCCATATTGGAAATCATTATATGTAAGACATTTCCTCGATGTGATGCATGTTGAAAAAAAAAATATGTGATAGTGTCATTGGTACGTTACTCAATGTGCCAGGGAAGACTAAAGATGGCATCAATGCAAGGTTGGACTTGGTTAGTATGGGAATAAGAAGAGAATTGGGACCGACGAAGAAGGGTAAAAGTACATATCTTCCTCCGGCTGCTTACACTCTATCTAGAAAAGAAAAAACTGTTTTTTGTAAGTTTCTTGACGGAGTTAAGGTTCCGGAAGGGTACTCTTCAAACATTAGGAACCTCGTATCGATGAAAGATCTCAAGTTAAAAGGTCTAAAGTCCCACGATTGTCATGTTCTCGTGGAGTAGTTGATACCCATTGGTATACGGTCTATTTTACCTAACAAAGTGTGGGGGGCCTTAACTAAACTCTGTTTCTTCTTCAAGGCAATTTGCAGCAAAGTGATTGACCCTGGGAAGTTGCCATCATTGCAAAGAGAAATTGTTGTGACTTTATGCGAGCTTGAGATGTACTTTCCACCTTCATTCTTTGACATAATGGTTCATCTAACCATTCACCTTGTTAGAGAGACACAACTGTGTGGGCCAGCTTATATGAGATGGATGTACCCGATTGAGCGTTATATGAAGATATTAAAAGGGTGTGTGAAAAACCGATCACGACCAAAAGGTTGTATTGTTGAACGGTATATTGTCGAAGAAGCTGTTGAATTTTGTACCGAATACTTATCCAATGCTGATTCTATAGGGCTACCAAAGTCTCGTCACACGTGGAGAATGATGGGGCAAGGAATTACTGGAACTGAAATAGTGACTATATCAAGGACAGAATGGGAGCAAGCACACTTATATGTTCTGCACAATGCCGATGAGGTTGAGCCATATGTTGAAAAACACAAGGACATGCTTAAGAGTTTGTATCCAAATAAGAATCAAAATTGGCTAACTAGAGAACACAATCGTTGTTTTATAACGTGGCTAAGAGATCACATTTTTGCAGAGTTGACTGAAAATGCTACTTCAGTTTCAAATAGATTGAGATGGTTAGCCAAAGGTCCAAGTTTGCATGTCTTCTCTTACCACGGTTATCAAATTAATGGGTACACATTCTATACAAAAGAACAAGATGGTCGGAGTACAATGCAAAACAGTGGTGTGACTCTTGTAGCTCAGTCGATGCATATCTCAAGTGCCAAAGACAGAAACCCGATATATGCAAATATGTCATACTTCTACGCCATTGAACACATATGGGAGTTTGATTACACAAAGTTTAAGGTTGGTGTGTTTGGTTGTAAGTGGGTTGACAATAATAACGGTGTTCGATTGATGAGTCGGGGTTCATACGTGGATCTTAATAGGGTGGGGGTATAAAGATGAGCCTTTTATATTAGCATCTCAAGCTCAACAAGTGTTCTATGTCACTAATCCAGCTGATATGAAAAGGTCCATTGTTCTTTTGACTAACAAAATAATTACTAAGATTGATGATCAAGACCATGGAGATGTTGATATTGAAGATGATCCTTTCGTCGGACATTACAATCACTTGAGATTGATCCAACTAGGGATGATGGTATGTATATGAGAGATGATCATGATGAGGGGCTTTTGGTCAATCCACCATTTCGTACTAATAAAGGACAAACAAATCTCAATCCAATGAAGAAAAGAAAAAGGTTGACTTAAACATGTATGTAGTGTTTGTGTTTAAATGAACTTTCTGATCCTTTTATATTATAGTTAGCATCTTCCTAAATGCTAGTGTTGATTTTGTTATCAATTGTTGTTTTATATTTTGCATCAATTAATATTATATTAATGTCCATTGATGTTTTACTTGTGTCTAATATTTTTGTAGGTAAATGGCATCTTCAAGTAATTATAGTGCTGCCAAAGTGACGAGACGTGGGCCAACTGTTATGAAGGCGGTCATCCGCGCTAGGAGTAAAGGACAAAAATTTGAGGTAATTTACTTACTAATCTAAGGATTTCATAATGTTGTTTGATATCTAGATTTAATTACTTTATTATTTTTATTAGGTTGAATGGAATTATTTGGACTAACCAATTCGTGCTAATGGAAAAATATTGAAGAGTTACATTGGGGCCGTTGTTCGGCAAACGGTCCCAATTATTTGTTCTAATTGGAAGGATGAAGCTTTGGATGCTTTCAAAGAGAATATATGGGCTGATGTATAGGTAATTGTTAAAATTTATGAATTATATTGTAAACTATGTAAACATACTTACTTTGACACGTTGTTTATATTGTTTTGCAGATGTCTTTTAATGTTGATGAATGTCGGAAAAAATTTGTACTTCAGGAAGCTGGTAACCTACATAGGGCATTCAGAACTAGATTAACAAAAAAATTTCTAAGAGATGTGAACGGGAGTATCATAGAGGAACCTCCATCACAATATCCACACATATCAAGGGATGAGTGGATAGATTTTATAGCAATACGCACAGGAGATGCACGATTCCTGGTATGTTTAATATCACGTTAGTCCTTATAATTATATGTATACGTACATATGACATTAACCATGTATTAATATTACTTAAATGTGTCTGAGTAGAAATTAAGCAATGAAAATCGCAACAGAGCGTTAGATCCTGCATGCCCTTACAAAGCATCACGTAAGGGGTATGCTGACATTGAGGATGAATTGGTATGTATATATATATTTAACTGCATGTGTGGTAAGTATGACTTTTAAACTGTTTGGTTGATATATATTATCTCAATATACAGATACAGGAGGCGGGGCCAGAAGTTAAGAAAATTAAACGCCATATTGTGTGGAGGAAAGCCCGCGAGAACAAGGCGGGTGTAATTGACAACAAAAATACGCAGAACGTGTGGAATAAATGTGTTAGTAGACTAACGTTTACATTTTCATTTGTTATTTTCTTATGACAATATATAATAATTTTAACATTTGCATTTCACCAATAACTATGTGTCAGGAGGAACTGTCACAGTCTGCAATAGAGGGAGAGATACAAGATTTTGGTCGCCAGGATATTCTTGCTAAAGCCCTAGGTGTGCCAGAGAACCCTGGTCGTGTTAGGGGTGTGGGTTGGCGTCTCTCAAAAAGACTACTTCCCACCTGAAGGTCGTGCAAAACATAACTCTGAAACAAAAAGGTGGGAGACATTGGTGTCTCAACTCTCAGAAAGATTGAACATTTTGGAAGATAAGCTGAAAAAAAAAGGAGGATGAGGAGAGGCGGGCTAATTTCACAGCCCCAAAGAAGCGTCAAAGATAATTGCACTCTACCAGCTGCCATCAAGCTTCCAGAGGTAATGCATGCCTTTTTTTTTACTAGTATTGCATTCGCAGTTAAATACATTCAATTGGATGCCTTAATTCACAGCTTATTCATCTATCATTGGATTAGGGCGTCAACTCATGTCAGCTATATTTATCAACCCCAAACTATTGTATGGTTGGTATGGGTAAAGTATACAATGAGCCGGGTGTTACACTGCACACTAGACCAGTACCCCTTAACCATGTGAAAGTTGGAGTTGATGTTGCAACTGAGGGGGATGCGCCATTGCCGGTACCTATCGATGGTGCAGATGTAATGACAGTAAGAGATGCAATAGGTACTTATGTGGCATGGCCAATTGATCTCGTGGTTGTAATTAATATGGTATGTAATTGCATTTTTCCACCTTTTCATATACAGCGTATATTTATTACATTAGTTGATCACTAACTGGCATATTGAAATGCAAAATTTCCAGGCACCTGCAAAATCTAAAGGCAAGGGCAGAGTGTCTGAATATACAAAGGAGTCAATTACAACCCCATAAAATAAATGAGGCAACTCTGAGGCCAACCCTCCTACAGCTGGTTCAACTAACATTTCTCTGGAATATTTGAATTTTCTTAAAATACATGAACGAAAGAATATGAAAAATGATGACCAATTGGACATAGAGATAGAACAAAATATTTTTGGTCATCATATCATTGATATGATCAATACTGAAAATATCAGAGAAATTGTAAATCATGAATGGGTATCTGCCTCCGTTATTTCCGTATATATCAGTTACTAAATCAGGCTTAAAGTGTACAATATTTTTTTAGTCTTTCCATTTAAATATTGATGTCATTGGTGTAATCCATTTTTATATTTTAATTGAAGGTATTTGTATGAAGAATTGTTGCTTCCAAAGGAAAGAACGAGGAGGTTTCTGTTCTTGTCCCCACACCAAACAAATACATACGGCTACTTAGGGAGGGATTCACAGACAACGTATATAGCTGACCGGTTTGCAACTACAGAAAGAGAATATCAGCCCTTGTTTTTAGCGCCGTGCAATGTTGGGTGAGTCACTTATCCTATATGACTTAATTCACAATAATGAATTATATAAAAGTTGAGGTGCTTAGGATTTGTTATCTCAACATTTTTGTAGGAATCCTTGGGTGCTGTGCGCGATAAATATTGTTGAAGAGATTATTTACTATCTGGATTCCTTGAATGTTGATCCTAGGAATCACCCAGAATTAAAGAATCTGTTCAATAAGTAAGCATGCTTTTATATTTCTGATTTTCTATGATTCTGTCGAATGGCTTCCATGGTAGATACATGTTGCAAGTTGTCATGGTCCTAATGTGATTTTGATTTTTGACATTAGAATAACTGTGTTGAATTGACATATACTGCGGTGTCATGCTGTGGGTTCAAAATAAAAAAAAAAGCATGCGTGTGTTTGTGATGATTGAAAATATGTTTCTTAATGAAGTCTGTTTGATTTTGTGATTAGTGCTTTGCAAGTTTATCGCGCAAATATCGGAGCTAAAGTGTCGCGTTTAAAGGCAACCAACATTAAATGGATTCAGATAGAGGTATATTTGCAAAAACTTAATGCGCAATTAGATAAAAAAAACTATATTGATTTACTATTTTATTTTTTATAGTGCCCAAGACAACCCAACAAAGACAGATTGTGGGTACTATGTCATGCGTTTCATGAAGGAAACTATCTTGCGAGAACCAAGTTAAAATACCAATGGCGGTATGTTGTTTACTTAGATTTTAACTGTGGACTGCTCAAATGTTTTAGCAATTGTAACTTAATTTATTTAATTTTTATGTCGCAAAGATTTCCCCGACTTCAAATGCTCCACATACTCCACTGCTCAACTATCTCAAGTCAAGGAAGATTGGTGTCGCTATATTGTTGAAAAGTTTATTTGATTATGTCAAATTGATCACGAAGAGTTGCAGCAATACTCATTGGTATGTGAATAATGCTTTAGATTTCTAACTAGAGATCTACATCAACATTTTGTGTCGTTAATAGACTAATGGTCGAGGATAAAGTATTTTGCTCTTTGATATGAAGTCTATGAAGGAATCATTTTGGTAGCATCACCTCTGGATCCATCTTATTTAGTTACTCTGACTTGTCATTTAATGGCATACGAGGGGATATACCATTTTAATATTACTAGACCCCATATGTGGTCTTACTGCCAATGTTGTTGATTTTTTTCTTTCCCTGTTCATATAATAGTGGCTTCCGAGGGAACAATTTGGTAGGTTCACTATCATCAGACATGTGCCAGTTAACTGGATTGTGGTACTTGTAAGTTACACAATCACTCTCTTTTCATTCCAAGCCACAAAAATGTGCATTTCCTAAGGGTATTTGATTATTGCCCCCTGCTGTTTTTTTTGTTGTTGCAAGTGATGTGAAAAACAATAGCTTGATTGGAAGTATTCCTGAAAACATAGGCAATCAGATCGCCTTCCGTGTCCTGTATGTAATCCAACCGAATGTCGTACTTTTCTATACCTTGTCTTGTATTATTTGTAACCTCTTTAATGTCCTCCCTTGATTTCGTGGACTTATCCTACAACCAACTAACTCGGAGAGATACCATACAATATTGGATTTTTGCAAGTAGCAACCTTGTATGTGTTGCATGATCCTTTATAACCTATTTCAATTTTTAATAAGAAGGATATTTGGTCTTCCACTTCCCTTCTCTCGGGAATTTCTTGATGGATTTGTTTGATTTTTGTAGGTCATTGCAAGGCAATAAACTCTCTGGGCATATTCCGCCTCAGGATCGGTCTCATGCAAGCACTTGCTGTCTTGTAAGCATTGTTAGTTAGCAGTTTATGAAACAAATTTAATGAAGTTTCATTGTTGACTTGAGGTTTTGGATGATGTTGAAACTGGGAAGCTTTAATATTATGAATCGCTTGCTTCTATAATCAGATATGATCGGTGTGGCTGAAATATATGAAGTTTGTGGATTCCCTTATATACTTGGCTCCTTATTTTTTTCTCCCTAATTTTATGCATCTTTTTGCATACATATTTACTTCGTATATAGTGGAAGCTAGGGAACATTTGTATTGACTGCAACAATTGTGGTTTTTTTGGTGATGTAGTTCAATATGCAGGAATGGAGGTAAAAGTTAAGAAATATGTAAAATTTAAAAAAAAGGTGGGGGCATAGATAGCGTTTGTATTAACAAACGCTATCTAACGTCAGACTTTAGATAGCGTTTGTTTTAACAAATGCTATCTAAAGGCAGACTTTAGATAGCGTTTCCGTGTACAAACGCTATCTAAAGTCACCTATTAATAGCACTTCCTAAATGCTATCTTTGCTAACGAGTTTTAATAGCGGTGGCATAGATAGCGGTTATAAACGCTATTAAAATGCATCCAGAAACGCTATCTAAAGTCATTTCTGTTGTAGTGTGTAATTGAATTTTGGACTTGAACGAGAAGGTTGTGTTGAAACTTGAAAGTCCTGAAGTTCTTATAGCTAATTATAGTTTTACATTTTGGGTGATAAAATAAACATATGACTGTAGTGAAATTACTGGGTGATGATACTAATGGAAAGGCAAAGTTAAATCTACTCATGGCTCAGTATGATAGTTTAATTTGATTTATACATTCAAATTGATTTACAGTAGAGTATATGAATATAAACTAGTGTAAGGATCAAGGCTAAACAAGGGGTGATCCTTTTGGCAAATAATAATGAAATTAAATTACACTTAATTGCTATATTGATGGAGAGAATATGTGCAACATAAATAGGAGAGAGTCAAGTTGATTGCTTCAGTCAAGATGATATTTGCGCAGCATTAAGGAGCATTAAGGAGGGATTTATTTCATTGTCTAACATGCCCCCGCAAGATTGGAGTGCCATCAGAAACGCTAATCTTGTTCCTTAGATAACATTGACGAGCTTTGGAGAGTGCTTTGGTGAGACAATCTGCAAGTTAATCAATGGTGCCAACATGTTGAACTTTGAGTTTTCCTTGTTGTACCAGATAACGGACAAAGTGTATGTCTATGGATATGTGCTTCATGCGAGTATGGTAAACTGGATTCTGAGTGAGATATACAGCACCTAGATTGTCGCATAGGATGGAAGGTGTTGAGGTAGAAGTGTCACCTAACTCATTGAGAAGAGATTGGATCCAAGATAACTCAGCTGCTGTGTTTGCTAGAGCTCTATATTCGATCGACTTCTGTAGATGATCTTGCCACTGCTCTTTGTTTGGATGATTTCCCTGAAATGAGATTTGAGCCAAAGTAGACAAGGTGAGCAGATGTGGGTGTGTAATCATCTTTATTTCTTGCCCAATCAGCATCACTATACGCTGTGAGGGAGGATGTGCTTGGTTTCTGAAGAAGAAGACCATGGAAGATTGTGCCTTTGAAATAGCGTAGAACTCGCTTTAGTGCTGTGAAGTGAGTTGTTGTTGGTCGTTGCATGAATTGAGCAAGTTTGTTGACAAAGAATGCGATATCAGGCCGTGTCATGGATAGATATTGAAGGCTACCAATGGTGCTTCGATAGAATGTAGCATCCGTGGAGGTGGAACCATCATCTTTTGATAAAGAGATTGAGGTTGATAGAGGAGTGAGGACAGATTTTGCATCATTTATTTTTGTCTTCATGAGAAGCTCGACAATATACCCGTGTTGAGAGAGAAATAAACCCGTGGAAGTGGGAATGACCTCAACACCGAGGAAGTAGTTCAATGAGCCCAAATCCTTGATGGAGAAGGTGGTGGCAAGCTTGGTGATGCATTCATTCACTTTAGCAGTAGAATTTCCTGTGATGATGATATCATCTACATACACCAACATGTATAATATTGTGCCTTGGTGTTGGAGAATGAATAGAGATGAGTCAGGTTTGGAATTAACAAAGCCATAGTGACATAGAAACTTATTCAAAGTTTGATACCAAGCTCGTGGAGCTTGTTTGAGGTCGTACATAGATTTCTTGAGTCGACACACATTGTGAGGTTTATTAGGATGAGTGAAACCCGGGGGTTGTTGCATGTAAACCTCTTCAGTGAGAATGCCATGCAAGAATGCATTGTTGACATCAAGTTGCCGTAGCGACCAGTTATGTTAGAGGGCCAAGGAGAGAACCAACAGAACTGTAATGGGTTTGACTACTGGGCTAAAGGTTTGAGTGTAGTCAAGTCCAAGGCGTTGGTGGAAGCCCTTTGCTACTAACCGGGTCTTGTACCGGTCGATGTCACCATTTGCTTTCCTTTTGATTCGGTAAACCCACTTGCAACCAATTATATTTTTGTTGTGTGGCCTAGGGACTAGTTCCCATGTTTGTTGCTGAATCAGGGCATTGAATTCATGGCTCATGGCATTACGCCATTCACTTGCTTTGAGTGCTTGGCTAGGGCAAGTTGGCTCGGCCGATACAGGGAGTGGGTGTTTAGTGGTGAGGAGATACTTAGGGTTCGGTTGATGAATGTTGTTCATTGCTCTTGTGACTGGGCGAAGAGGAGCTGGTGGCGGGGGCGATGATGATGCAGTGACGTCCAACTGTACTGATGAGTCCGTGGGGTTTTGGGTGGAAGTTTGGTCAACCGAAGGTGTGGATGTTGCTGGTGTTTGTGAGGAGTTTGTTGCTGAAGGGGTTGTATGTAAGGATGCATTGGAGTTTTGAGGAGTGTGTGGTGGTGTGTTTGGAGGTGACATGTTTGGATGGAGTTGTTGGAGGATGAGAGGGTGGCGAGAAATGGGTAGGGGCATATTTGGTTGAGTTTTGGAAAGAAGGAGCCGAAGGTGGTGTAGTGAAGGGGAATATTGACTCATGAGAGACAACATGTCTAGAGAGGTACATTATTTGAGTTGGAATATGGTAGCATTGATGGGCATGATGTTGTGAAGAGGAACCTAGATATACACATGGCATGCTTCTATTTGACAATTTATGTAGAGAATAAGGTCGTAGCCATGGATAACATAAACTCCCAAAGACACGAAGATTATTGTAATTGGGTTTGGAGCCAAAGAGAAGCTCATAGGGACACTTGTTGTTACATTGAGGGGTAGGCATGCGATTGATTAGGTATACTGCCATTTGGAAGGCATAGCACTAGAATTTTTGTGGGACAAAGGAGTGAGAGAGAAATATAAGGGCAGTTTCTACTATATGGCGATGTTTTCGTTCAGCAATACCAATGTGTTCAGGTGTATAAGGTGGGTTGATAAAATGGGATACCCCATGATTATTGAAATAGGGTGTGAGTTTGAAATATTCAGTTCCACCATCAGTGTAAATAGATTTGACTTTGTGGGAGAAATATTTTTCAATTTTAGAGTGAAATTGAGGAAATATGACAGCTACATCAGTTTTGCTTGTTATTGGGTAAATCCATGTGTAGCAAGTGAAGTGGTCAACGAAAACTAGGTAGTATTTGTAACCATTTATGGACATTATAGGGGAGGGTACCCAAACATCAGAAAATATAAGTTCAAGAGGAGAGGTAGTTTGTATGGAAGATATAGAAAATGGAAGCTTGTGACTTTTATTGATAGAGCATGAATTACAATTCATAACTTAATTATTAAAATTTGTAGATACGCCACAATTAGAGAGCATTTGTTGAAGAAATTTTGAAGAAGGATGGCCAAAACGTGCATGCCAGAGGTCGTTGGTGGATGTGGTGGTGTATAGGGCAGTAGGGGGATAGGTAGTTGGCCTATAGGTATACAGATCACCATTAGTTGGTCCGCGCATTAAAACCGCCCCCGTTACCTAATCCTTCACACAGAAAAAAGAACAACGAAACTCAACATAAGCATTGTTAGATTTGCAGAATTTGGAAACAAAAATGAGATTATGTTTTGCATGAGGAACACAGAATGTTTTTGAGTTGGAAAGTAGTGTTTGGTGTGGGAAGTGTAGTGGAGCCAACATGAGAGATTTTCAAACCCGTACCATCACCAATTTGTACTTCCTCGGGACCATAATATTCTGAGTGAATATGCATGTTATTCAGATCGCTTTGCAACATGGTGGCTTGCCCCAGTGTCAAACACCCAGTTAGGGGCAGACGCATAGTGAGCCATTGGAGTGTGGCTTAGTCTTGAAATTTCTGGACAGTAGCGAGCAATATGTCCTATGGCAGAACAGAATTGGCAGCGTGGTGGTGGCCTGTTGCACACGGAGTTGAAGCCTCCGGATTTGCCTCGTCCATAGCCTCGGCCATGGTTGGAGCCGCGTGGGGCATAGCAGGAGAAGCCACGGCCAGATGATGGTGTTGGTAAGAGTCCATCTTTTTGGTTGTTTGTGTGGGCTATGTTTGCGGTGGGAACTTGGATATCTACTTGGGAGTCACGTCTAATGTATTCATCATGGGCAAGTAGGTGACTCGTGAAGTTCTTCAAAGGTGAAAGGATGTTCACGAGTCCGAATGGAGGCAAGAATGTCACGGTATTCCGATCCAAGACCATTGAGAATATAGAGAGTGAGATCATCATTAGAGATAGTTCTATCAATGACAGCAAGTTCATCTGCAAGACTTTTGACTAAGAAGAGATAGTCAGTGATTGTTTTTGTAACACCCTAGTTTTTACACCTATGATTAGTTATTTTATTTGGATGTTTAAATTTATTATGTTATGTGGTTTAGTTTGAGTAATTAAATTACTCTCTTCAAATTATTTTATCAAAGCGTTAGTACCGACTCAATTCAATGAATGCACGCTTACTGGACAATAATTACGTTATTGTCACTAATATACCAAAGACAGAAAAATATTTTTCATAATATGATTAAGAGAAAAACATTTTCATATTCTCATTCTATTTAATTTTAGAGTTAAAAATATTTTGGTTTGACATTTATCTGAGATTAAATTTTGACCGAGTATTTTCTTAGTGGATCGACTCAATTATTAACCTTTACTCTAATTTGAATTTCAAATTATATCTTTATCAATCTTTATTTTTAGATTCTAAAAAGTAAAAACATGTTTATTTTAGGCCTAATATTTATCACTCATTTTGTACCTATCACTAAATAATTAGTATAAAAACTTAAGTTTCTCACTTTTCTCTCTCTTTCTCGACGCCTCTCTCTTTTTCTCTTTCCTTCTCTCGCTTCTTCTTCTTCTTTCTTTCTTTCTTTCTTCTTTCTCTTTTTCTTCTTTCTTCTTCTCCTCCCTCTTTCATAACTGCGCCGCCTCTTGCAGCCACCACCTCACCCGTGGGTCGCCGCGTCGAGGTGCCGTCCGGCGCTGTTCGCCGCGTCTAAGGGAGAGATGGTGAATACGTGTGTGGATCTGCCTTGGCTCGTGTTGGGTTGCGGTCACCACCACGGTAACGCCGCTAGCCGCCGCAGGAAGCTCCTCCGCCGCTAGTACGGGTGGTGCGGCCATGTCTGGTGGTGTTAAACCTCGCTCCTTCCATTCTCTGAGGTTCACCGTTATTTTTGGTCATGGATGCTTCGTGAAGTTGCCGCCGTCCAAAGACTCGCTACCGCCGCGTGCCATTGGCCATCCAACCATCATGTTCTCTCTTCTTCACCTTGGGTAAGAATTTTACCTCTAACCTCTTCTCTTTTGTAAATCGCCAAATGGATTTTTTAAAAACCCTAACCCTAACCCTTTGATTTCAGATTTTAATCTTAAGATTTAAGCTTGTTTTATGAAATTAGGACTGTGAATTTGTGTTTCCCTAAACCAATTTCATTATTCTGAGTTTTCCCTAAATTTTAATAAGGAGCCCTAAAACCCCAATTTGATTTTATTTGAATTTGGGTATGTTTTTGTGAAATTAATTATGATTTAGTGCAATTAGGACTCTAAATGGATGATTTCCAAAGTTCTTGTCATGATCTTTTAATCAAAACAAAGTTTCCTTAAAGGGTATTGGGAAGCGTGAGCTTCAACCATGATTTTCTTTAAAAATAACCTTGTTTGGTAATTGGATTAAGTGTTTAGATAAAGTTAGAATGTGTGTTTGATCATGTGAAATTGATTTCTTGATTTTTGGTTGTTGCGCATTGTTGGATTCCCTCTCTGAGACGTTTGACACGGCTATGCTTGCTTGATGGAGTAGATAGTTATACTCTTGGAGCTAATGTGAGTATTAAGACGAGGATCCTTTACTTGTCTTCAAAGGTAAGGGGAGTTTGCCTAGGGATATTCAATAATCGTATGCATGTGTGTATGTGTTTAATTGGATATTTACATGTTGATTGAGCTTACTTGATTATCTAATGTACTTGAACCGGTATGCTATTATCCGATGTTGAACCGTACTTGTTCTAAAATGTTATAATGCATATATGTGATGAATCGCTTTCAACCGTGATATTAGCATTGAACCGATAATATATACCGCTGTTGATTGAAAGTTTGCTAAGCCGCACTTGTGGTTCTGTGCTCAACCGTTATAAGGATTAAAAACCTTAATAAGCTTTGAAGATGAAGGGATTGGTGTTCTTTTCCAAAAGCTCATTAACTTAAAGTACTTGTTTTAAATGTTGAAATGGTTTTGGTGAACTATTGTTATACAAGAGAAAAATCCTTTTCGAACTATGTGTCTTCAAGTGAAAACTTTCAAGATTAGTTGGCAATATCCTATTGGGGGAAGTATTTCAAAGATAAAAGTATTTCAAAGATGCTTTATAAAAGATTTTCAAAGAAAAGGTTTTTCCTAAATATTTTAGAAACTTTCTGATAGCCTGGATAGGTTATCGAGGATTCGGTTTTGAATTTGATTTTCACTGAACGAAAAATAAGTACTTAAGAAAGAGAATCTAGTACGCTAGACGCCGCCTCTAGTATTCGGGCTATATGCACGTGATCTTGGATCACATGTTAATTCGGGACCAGGGAGTCCTATTCATGATGTTCGGACTCGAGGGTCCACTCTCGAAATCGAGGACAAGTGCGCTCGATTTCATTATTGTGGGACTGTGGTGTCCTAACCACGTTGTGATGAACGTTGTTAAAGGTGAAGGTTGTTTTCTACGACCACAAGCCCAGGACCGTGCATCGGTCTCGGGCGTTGTGATTAAGCCGCTCAACTGTGTGTCCTATGCTTCTAAGTTTTCAAGTGATGGGGAAATAATGATTAAGTCGTTAGCTTTGAGCTTCGACAACGAATGAGAACGAACACAAAGAAAACATCGAGAACTAAATGTTTTACATTTGCATTTACGGCAGACGTGCCCGACATGGTTTTGACATGAGACCTTAACAAGAAAGGTATCATGTGACGGTGTATTATCGTTGTGCTTAGCTAGCCAATGAGACGGTGTATTATCGTTGTGCCTAGCTAGCCAATGATACGGTGTATTATCGTTGTGCCTAGCTAGCCAATGAGACGGTGTATCGAGCTTGATCAACTCACTTTGAGGATGTTGGGATCTCCGGAGATTAAGTTAGAGCCTGATGATCGAAGTGCCATGCATATTTTCAAAGGTTGACTGTGCGGGTTTGAGACCCTTTGATATAACACTGTTATGTTATGTATATGCATGATTTAACTGCTTATATGATTATGTGATGTATGTATCATGTATATGGTTGTTGTGTGATATATCCATTTGTCGGTATCTCACCCTTACAAACATATCAGGTTTCTTCTGGTTTGCTATTGTACCCTGGGTATTTTAGTACAGATGGTGCAGAGGAGTCTCCCTAAGTCACTTAGAGACTTCGATCTGGTGGTTTGATGAAGTACTTAATTGTGGGGTGATCATGTGAGTTTTCCTCAGGAATAACTTTTAGAATGACCAACTTAGGGTTTTGAGACTTAGATTATTTTGATAAGTATGTATGAGTATGGCTCAGAGAGCCTTTATTTTAAAATGGAATGTTTATGGCTCTGAGAGCATATCTTTTGAATGAAAATTTAAGCTGTTTTCTTTGGTCTTGTAAAGCTTATGGTTATAACTATTATTTTTATATATTGCTGTCTGGTTGAATTTGGTGTAATTGAAATTCTGGAGTGAAAATGTAATTATTTTAGTAGGTGTTCTTTTACCTGGGATATCCGAATTACAGAGGAGACTCTGTCGAAATTTTCGTAAAATATTACTTTTATTCAAGTATATTCTTTAAATTAAATAGGCTTGCCATACTATGATAGTAAGTCTGTGTGCCGATCAAGGCTTAGGAGTCGTGACAAAATTTTTATACCCAATTTCAGACACTTATGTACTTATATAAATTATTTTCCGAAAGCACCAGCAAATTATCTTTTAATTTAAATTCCGCATGTGTTACGTAAGTAATGCCCCAACGGGGGGCGTTGCGCTTTATCACTCTTGGTGCAGCGTTGAATTTGGTTTTTGATAGACATGACATGAGAGCAAGAGGTGTTGGCATATTGGGCTTCAATGGCAACCCAGAGTTCTCGAGCAGTGTCATAGGAGGCAAAGGAAAGACTGTCTGCTTCAGTCATGGATGAGAGTAGAAGATTGATGATGAGTTGATCAATAGTGAACAATTTGTATAATCAGGATTGGGGCTTGAGACACCATTAGTGATTGTGGTGGGGTTTTGTGGTGGTCTGTGCCATCAATGTGACCAAAGATTTGGATGCCGGAAAGGAGAGTAGTAACCTGACGTTTCCAGGCACGATAGTTGGTTCGGGACAGTTTGAAAGTGATGGTGGCAGAGAGAAGAAGATAAGATTGCCGAATAAAATTGCTTGAGGACCTGCTAGAAAAATCTCATTGACATCTGCCACAAGTATCCTTCTTGCTAGCAAATCCAAAACTCACCACCTTTCACATAAAATGAATGATTAAGGATACATCATACATATGTCATATATGAACCCTTGGAAGTTTGATGTAGAAATGCACTTTAGAAAATAAAGCACACTTGAATAACTGCTGATAAGAAAATCGGCACTTTACAGATAACATCGTTAACACAACTAATATTGTTGGTGATTCCTTACATGGAAAAAGCAACTTGAACAAGAAACCAATGCATTCTGAAATTGATCATAATGCAATTGACACACCGTAGTGTATATAGGTTCTACTCCATATGATGATAAGAATCTTTGTAAGAAAGCTCCTAAACCAGACACCGTATCGGTGTTGCTTTTTGGTTCTACTCCCGAGCTTTTTTACAGTGCTATTTAAAAGGAAGCATAGTGGTTGTTTAGAGGTTATGCATGTGTTATTTGTGTTTTTTAGATGTGTATCGGTGTTACTTTTTGGTTACATTATATAGGTATATTGTGTTATCGGGGACTATAATGGGTCACGATTAAAATTTTAAGGATCAAAATGACTTACTTAAAATTTGTCAAGGATCAAAATGACTCATATTTGTTTTGTTTTTTTTAAACAATGTCATGCTGGAAAATATTAACGGTACACCTAAATAGATAACGTCACACATCAGTCACTTAACGGAGGTCAACGAGTATTGAGGTGGAGGTATTAAAAGAGCTCACGGAATGAAATTTGGGGACTAACTCAAGAGTTTTTTTTTTTTAATTCTCAGGTATTAAAATGGTATCCAAAAACAATTTCAGAAACGAAAAAGGATATTCACTCTATAAATTAACGTGCACATGTAAGTAAACATGTTTAGTGCTGATTATAGAATGTACCACATGGTCAAGGGTCCTTAATCCTTAGGTGGACCACTTAATTATGCTCGTTAGATCTGACTAAGAGATAGATGACAAATTATAAGGAATGGTCAAAGTCTCAGAAGGTCAGTTCTTAAACAAAGTAAATTTGCAACTCCATGAGAGTATCAGTACCGGGCAGGGGTTACTTATATGTTGATGGCGATTGTGATACGGGTTAGGGGAAGCGTGGCTTGGTGCTGTGATAGTACAGGGTCCACAACTTTGTGGTTTAAGCCTTTAGGGTAGGCAATGGAATAGTGTGGCTAGTAGCTTCAAGGTTACTGGATTGGTGGGGTCCAACCATGGAGGATGCAACAAAGATGGGTTCTTTTTATTTTGGCTTGATGGTTCGGTGGCTTTTGGTTGCTAGGTGAAGGTGTTGGGGAGCAGAGGTGGACTATGGCGAGGCTTCCTCCAATATGGTACACTGGGGTGTGTTATATAAACAATCAAACTGGATATCCAAGAATGTGCGTGTTAACAGTATACTTATATTTACAGAATTATCATTGTATCTATTAACATAATTGTCATTGTGTTTAGAGTGTCTAGAAAAGATATCTCAAATGGGTGTTCAAATATCATTAGTGATGATAGACCTTATTTCATGTATCCTCGTGTCTTAGAAATTTTTATGCATCCTTGTGTCTTTGAAATATAATAGAATAATATATATCCAGAAGGTGTGGTCCAAGTAAATAATAGTTTGGGCCTTCTAACCATATATGTCTATGGGCTCGAATCTGATGATGGGATAGAGTTAAGATATATGAATGGAAGGAAATCTTCATTAATTGATACTCTACCTCCTCATATAATTAATCCTATGACTTCCGAATGTGGGGTCAATCTCGACCCTAAAAGAATAGAATAATAATGTATGAGATTAGAAAGTAAAACATTTGGTTCCTTTTGAAAGGGTGGGACCAAAGAAAACATTTGGTTTCATCTTATTTTGTTTGCACGTCAAACATTACCTGTGCTGAGAGAATAGATGTATAAA
Source organism: Sophora flavescens (assembly GCA_030762895.1). Lineage (NCBI taxonomy): Eukaryota > Viridiplantae > Streptophyta > Magnoliopsida > Fabales > Fabaceae > Sophora > Sophora flavescens. The sequence continues at coordinate 131,447,696 of CM061065.1, forward strand.
TAATGATACGAGAATTAATATAATCATATAGTAAAAATTATATATATTATAATATATATGTAGGAGCATCTTTAATGGTCCAACTTATTTTCTTTGTTTAATTCATCTTTTTATGAATTATTTATAACTAGCTCACCGCTCTTTATTTTATACTATTTTAAATAATTCTTTATATTCAAACGAATCCTACAAATTACTTTACACTCTTACTTATATTTATTTTCTATCAGTTTCCTTTTTTTTTTATTAGGTTTTTATATAAGAATTAGCTTCTTATAGAAGCAGCTCTAACACATCATCTTATTCAATGATACAACCCAACAAGAACAAGTTGTTATTTTTAATAGACAGTTATGAAACACCCGTTGAAATTGCTCTAATATCATCCGTAGCATTTATATATTTCCAGAAAACCACTATAGTGGCAGGCACCCCTGAGTTGCCTTAACTGTATGTTTGGTACCGGTGAATTTGAGAGAAAAGAAATAAAGAAGAGAGAAATAGACTCATTTGTTTTGTTTATAAGAGAGTTAAAGAAGAGTGAAAAAAAAAAAAAAGAGTGGGACCCACCCAATTTTTCCTCTCCCCAAAATAGCGAAGAAGGCCGGAGAGAATGAGCTTTATTTTTTATGTTCCAAGTTTATCCTTCATATAAATATAAATATCCATTTGAAAAGTGCATCAGGGAACGTATGGTTTGAGGGTCTAATTTTTTTAACTTTTTATTCATATACGTGTTGTGTCTTCTTTTTTATGAGTAAGGAATTTTGAATTGCACCAATGATATTTCTCATACAACATCAGATTTGGCTAATCAGTTCAGAATTTTAAAAGAAAAATATTATTTAAATTTAAGTTAAATTATTTTTTTTGTAAATTTTTTTTTTAAACAACTTAATTAAATTTATTTATTTATTTTAAAAATAAATTTATTATTAACAAATAATTCTTAGTTTTTTAATCAATATATAATTTAAATTTAGAATAAAAAATATATTATTGTTATCAAGGGCATACCAATCTATTCAATAAAAACACATTCTCTTTCTTTCTCTTTTCTATCCAATCAAACAAAGGGAGAGAGAATACTCACACATCTCTCTCTTCTCTTTCTTTCATGCCAAACAATTCCAAAATCCACTTTCTTTCTTCTCACTTTCTCGTCTCCAACCAAACAAATCATAAATGAGAGGATAAAATAGCAGATCACTAGAGAGGTATTGTCTTTACTCTTTATGCAGTTTGCAATCTGTGTGTGTAAGAGTATATGTGATATTCTTGGGGCACTGATATCATCTTATATAGTCCTTGAATCACTGTCAAACAATTAAGACCGGCCTGGCCTTTCCCTTTGAATATACAATGGGAAGTCAAACAAGGATGGAAAGACCAAAAAGACCCCCTCACCCCTCTTCTATTTATTGGAACTTACATTTATGCTGATGAGGATTGGATTGGGCTTTTCATCTTCCACTTGGGTCAATTTGAGTTCACATTTTGTCCCTCTTTGACAGCATTTCATTCTGGTCTAAAACATCTTCATCCTTGTGTTGTGTCACTATTGCTGTCAATTTTGTGCAGGCTTCAATCAATTTCGGACATTGAATTTGCAGCTTGTCATGTATGAACTATGAAGCACTGCTCTGCTAGCTGCTTATTTCGTTATCAGCACTCGGCTTCTTCCAAACCTCTGTTTCCCCTGACAAAAAATAAATTAACTAAAGAAATTTATTTAATATAAGAGTAATTTTAGTAACATATTTATATTTACACCACCTTCTATTTACATGATTTTTACTGTTGGATTACTATATAGTATATACTATCACTTTTGCATTTTTTTTATAACTAAGACCATTTTGTCAAAACCAAAAATTGCTCAAGGGATGAAAAAGGTACCGAAAATGAATCTTTTTGTATATTAGCTATTTCAAGGTAATTATTTATTAAACATAACTCCTGCTGTGGGGAACCTATAATGTTAAACTGTGAACACATAATTTTGTCCGATGCCTTTTTCTAATTAAGGTTTTGAAAAAAAAAAAAAGAAATAAAATAAAAAATAAATAACTTTGCAAGAAAAAAATTATAAAAATAAAAACTTCTTTTGAAATTTTTTCTCCACTAATTCACTCCACCACAGCTCTCACAAGGCTCAAGGCAATTAAGCTCCATTTTTGGGCAATTTTCAGAACTTGGAAAAAAGCATTTGCCTAGATTAGAGGGAGAAGAAACATAAATAGAAATTGAAAGGACCTGAGCATGGTAACCTCTACAACACTCAAGCTTACAAGGTCCCAATGACAATGAGCAGAGTTTATCTCCTTCTACAAATAGAGGATAGCAACAACACAAAGAGGGGGAGAGAAGAGAGAGAGTATGCAGAAAATTAAAATTCTGAGGAAGGGGAGGACGAAAATCAGTTATTGAGGGGTCTTTCTAGCCATCATCTTCTCCTTCAAAATCAGAACCTTCACCCTTGACCCCCAAAAAAATTTCAGAACCCACCTTCAACACCCATTTTATATAACCTCACCCATCTTCAACATTCATTTTCACCATAACCTCCATCCTACCCAAATCACAAAAAACTAATCCAAACCCAACAACCAGAAAAAACAGAAAAGGAAAGAAAGGATCGCAAGGGGGAAGAAGGGAGGAAATTTCTGATTGAAAACCTGCACAAAAAATATACAGGAGCCTCGGATCTGTGCTCCGCCACGAACCACCACCATTCCAACTCGCCCAACAGCCGCCGTCGTTCGCTCTCTTTTGTTTCACCGCCGTCACGGAGCTCCTCCATCTCACCAGACGTGTCCCTGCACGGTCGATGTCTCCGCACGACGCCATTTGTCTCTTGCCTGGCACCACACTCGTCACCACGACCTCGACCGTAAGCCACTGACCCGTCGTCGTCCTGTATCAAGCCACCGCCTCACGAACTCTGATCTCCGCCATTGTCCCCTTCGAAGATGCAGGCCTAAGTCGCGCGCACAGGTCCAGATCCGCCGTGAACTCCGCTGGTACTCCGCCCCCTCTGCAACCGTGTCGTGGTTCGCTCGCCGCTATCGTTGTTCCCTGCTCTGGCTCTGCGCACCCGTGAAGAAGAAAGGGTTTGGTCTCATCCATTCTAATCTCACTCTTTCTTTGTTATCTGATGTTATGTTGTAGTATGGTCACTTTGTTTTTTTTATTTTGTTTATTGATTCTTTTATTTTGTTTATTTTATTTTGTTTAAATTGGATTGCTAATGGGTACATAAGTTAGCTAGTTGGCCCAAATCAAATAAGGTTTCACCAAATTTTAATTGGGTTTGGGCTGATAAATGAATAAAAAGGGGTTTTGTATTTTCATTTATTTCATTTTTTTGGAAAATCTAAAAGCAAATAAATGGAATGTAAAAAATAATAATAATAATTGAAAAATAATTATGGGATTGCTTTGTGAGAGGTTTCGCATTCAATCCCTTAGACGTGGGATGGCTCTGTGGGTGTATCTGCCATGTTCTATCTCGCTTGAGAGTTTAGATAATAAAATGAAATATATCAAAAAAAAAACTTTTTAAATAGAATAAATAAATCCTTTTCAAAAATAAAATAAATCAAAAAAGGTGAAAAATCATTCCCTGCTTTAAAAAGGAAAATTCTGTGCCTTTTTAATCAAACAACTTTATGATGGGTAACATATCTCATTTTATTCCTAAAGAGTTTAAAATAAAAAAAGTAAAAATTTTGAAATTTTTTCAAATCCTGTTTCTTCTTTTTTTAAATATAAAATAAAATAAAATAAAATGAAACCCTTTTTAATCCACGCAATAATCTATGACGTTGATGTATGAATTTTCATCCTCAAGTGTCATAAGAATTGTAAGGGTTTATCGTATAGCTTGACTATCTTTAACCCCCGTATGAAAGTTAATCATCTTTTGTAAAAAAATAATAAATGTTTTCAATTTACACTTTTTAACAAAATTTATCCGATTTTATAAAACAAAAATAAATAAATCTTTTGGATTCACACAACAATCTACGACGTTAATGTATGAATTTCTCATCCTCAAGTGGCGTATGAATTGTAAGGGTTTATCCTATAGCATCGCTATCTTGAACATTGTGCAAGTGTGAATTCATTTTGAAATAAAATCCTTCTTCATGAAAAATAAAATAAAAAAATCTTTTTTTAAAAAAATAAAATCAATCAACCAATCAATTTTTTCTAAAGAACTACGTGGCTTTGAGTTTCTCATCGCACTCGAGAATACGTAGGAGCAAGATAAATCATCTTGTCAAGCCAAAACTAATTTTTTTTCTTTTTTTGTGTCTCTTTTTATGTTAAAGTAATCAATCAAAATAATTAAACTTTTCTATTTTTAGGGATGCTCTGTAGATACGGTGTCATATCCAGTCCCTCAGATTTGAGGTTACCCTGTGGACTCATGTGTCATGTTCAACCTCATTTTGTTTTTATAAACAATAAATTTAAAAATATAAAAATTAATAAAAATTTAAAAATTAAAAATAATTCTTTCTTGCAATTAATTTTTGGGGTAAAATAAATAGTTAAAAGGTTATTAAAATGTTTTTGCACAATTAACTTGAGGTACCGCTTTTTAAACGGGCGATGTGGGGTGCTAACACCTTCCCTACTCGTAACCGACTCCCGGACTCATCTCTCTTTTTTTTAGACCAGTTTTTTCCCCTTAAAATAAATGGTTTTTCCAATGTTTTTCCCAATAAAAATATTGGTGGCGACTCTGTTTCTTTTATCTCTTTTTTCGTGGCTCCCGGACCGGACGGTGGCGACAGCTGGCGACTCCACTTGGGATTTTTGAGAGTCAGGCCTATCATAGTTGGTTGTGCAAATTTTTCTTTTAAACAGCTTTGAAAATATTTGTGTTACCCTTTTTGTTTTATTTCTTTTTTTATGCTTTCATAACTGCTTTTGTATATTCTTGCAACCTTAGGTCATATAACTTTTGTATTGGTGTTGTTTGTTCCTTTTTTGTAGGTTTGGGGTAGTTTTGTTTTAGTAGGTTTTTGTGAAGGTTTGTATGCTCCCATCACACACATCACTATCACATGTTGCACACACTTTTGGACTCTATACCCGAGTCTTGGAATACCATAAGATTAGAAGTGGCTTTAGTGATGTTATTGTGATGCTTCTGCATCCCTGGCAGACATTGATTCTCCCGCTCGGATTGCTACCGGAACATGGACTGCCATATTGTGACTTTTCGGTCCCTGTGGTGAGGTTCATGGATTTGGGTCCTCATTTTTAGATGAGGGTAATCCGGGGACCATATGTTTAGGGGTCTAGATCTGTCCTGGAAGTCATGCACCTAAAATGCCATTAGTAGCCTAACAAACTAGGGTCTTGACCTCAGAAGTTCAAACTTTAGGATATGACCCATGTAGGACAAAAGGGAGCGTATTCCACCTTTTCTGCAACATGAATAATCACGTGCATCATAATGATTTTATGCATGCATTCCACAGACGCCTTCATTCATTCATGCATCCTGTTACATTCATTATTATTCATTGTATGCTCGTGCATGTAGTACTTTAAGTCATGCATTGTTAATATGTCATCCATCCATTTTGTTACACTCTCATGCATAAATAAATTTGGTCTCCAAGTGTTATTAACAAATTAAAATTTCCCTCCACGGATAATTTGGTTTGAGATAACACATTTGATTACAAGAGATGGAAAAAGTCAGACACACTAGCAATGCTCCCACCACCAAGAGCTCCAGAGTGATATTAAACTCATTAGAGAATCTGAAAGAGTTGAGCCAATCTTTGCCTCAAGAACGTCGAAGAAGCTTCACCAAGAAGTATGGAGGGATCTTGGACCTAATTTTCATACCGGTTGAGACTGCTGCTTTGAGTGCTTTGTGTCGGTATTGGAATCCCCACCTCAGATGTTTTGAATTGCCAAACATGGACATTACTCCCACCATTGAAGAATATGCTTGCATGTTAAGGTTGCCAATGCAGAAAAACCCCATCGTGTACTTTCACTTGGGGCAATACTTGACCACTACAAGCATAGCAGGGTTACTAGGGCTTCCTGAAAATGATGTGAAGTTGACCGGGCACTCAAACTCGCGAGGGTTAACCCGAACTCTTCTCGAAAATCATTTGAAGAAATTAATGGATCGGCAAGATTGGGAAACCTTTGAGAGGGTATTAGCGCTAACAATATATGGGTTGGTTCTATTTCCATCAGCGCTAGACATGATAGATCAAGCGGCAATGGATGTATTCTTCACAGTAGAAAGAAAGAAAAACCCCATGCCGGCAGTGTTGGCTGAAACGCTTTTGACTCTAGAATTTTACCAGCGGCATCCAAAGGGGAAGCTCCGATGTTGTGCACAGTTGCTCTATGTGTGGGCCATGACTCACATGTATGCAAAAGGTCATATCAACCACCATTCAGATCCACTAAGAGGCTTCCATAACATCCCTATAAGACGGCTAAATGAAGAGGAGTGGAAAAACGAGTTTGACAAAGTGGAAAGGGACTTTTTTAAGTGGGTATGCCCATGGTACGAAGGTCAGCAGGGGCAAGATATCATTTATAGTTGTGGTGATTATCCCAATCTTCCTTTGATGGGCCCAAGAGGATGCATATCCTACACGCCAGCCATAGTCTTACGACAGCTTTGTTGGACGCAAACCGTGCCAAGAGAAGAACAACTTGGCGGATGCTGTTTCCGGTACGAGGATGGAGAGAATACCAAGTTGTTAGCAAAAGCAGTTAGAAATGCATGGAAGGATGTGAAGATGACAGGGAGAGCACAATTGGGCCGACCAATCCTAATCATTGTCTCGGAATATGACGCATGGAGAAAGTGAAGGAAAGGTCCGATCAACATTCCTACAAAAAGCACGGAAGATAAAGATTACTCCCCTTTGGTAACTCAAATGGCATAACAACTGAAAATTCTAGAAGCACAGATGAAGGAAATGGAGCAACAAAAGCAAGATGCCGAGTTAAAAATAGCCATTGGGCAGAAGCGTTGTGAGAAGTTAGCAAAGGAAAATGAACACTTAAAAGATTTGTGTGCCGATATCTCCACAACCTCAAGAGTCCAGAAGAATAGACAATGTATCACCAAGCATCATGGCTAAGGTCCAGAATCTTGAAAGTAAAGTATTGTCCTTGACAACGGAGAGGAATCGACTAAGAAAAGAAAAGCATCAATTAGAAGAAAAAGTCATCCACCAAGAAGGTATGAGAAATTCATTAGAGGTGGAGGTTGATCGACAAAAGGGAGTCAATAGCAACTTACAGAAGCAAATTTGTGCACAAAGTAAGATGACCGATGAATTGGTACAAAAGGTCAAATAACTGAATATCCTAATGGTCAAGATCAAGAAGCAGTGCGATTTAGGGTGGACCTCGGCAAAGCATTATCATGATCACGTGATTCAAGCAATGAATGCCGTAAAATGGTGGAGAGAAGAAGCACGAGAGCGAGGGATAGATATTGACATATGTAGAAAGAGATATGTGAGCATGAGTTTGGATCTAAGCCATTGCGTTCCGAATTTTGTTCGGAGCTTTGAGAAGGCAAAACAACAAATCCGTGAGGACCCTATGCTTCGTCTCCCGTCTGAATTGGAAGATTTTATGCAAATGTGTGGAGGGTTTGCTCGAGGGCTAAAAAGAAAAAGACCTAAGATGTTGACTTTAGGATGAAGTGTTGTAACAATATTGAAAAATTATGATTTGACAATGATGTAATCCCAACCTATGTACTGCTTTGAGGAACTTTTAATGAAATCTGTTCTTGCCTCTATGATTCCTTCGCACTCCAACTCTTACACTTAACTTGCGACGACACCTATCGTGGAGCATGGTCTCCCTTCAGTATGTTGTCAACTACATCTTTGCCTTATAGGATTCTTCCTTCTGTGCAAAGGGTAGGTCGAGATGTCTCCATTCAGAATTCACATTGTTAGTGTGCTTAAGACAACATCTATTGTGGTGAGATGTTTTTCCCCCAGATTTGTTGTCAACTCCATTTCATCTTATGAGCACAATGCTCTCTGTGTGGGATGGATGGACCATCTCTTGTCAGTCACAAGGTGTTAACTCAAATAAATAAATAAATAAAATATATTAAATAAATAATAACTCCAAAGGTGGTTTTCACTAAAGCTTTTTGCTTTTTTTGTCATGATCTTACTTTTTGTTTTGATCAAAACAGTGTGACTCTTCTGAACAATTGCTCCAAGACACCCTTATTGCACTCGATCACAGGCAAAGGCCATGGCGGATGAACTAGAAGAAGTCCAAGAGATCAGGGATGAAGTCAGTCAAATCAAGGATCATATGACTAAGATGATGGAGATCCTACAAGCCATGCAGAAGGAAAAGAATACAGAGGAGAACCCTCCAGCCTTGAACGAAGGACATCCAGCCACACCTCTCATCCCGCCCGGTTTTTCTCAGATTCCTATTCAAGGCTTCAACCAACCAGGGGCCATGATGCCTCTCACTATTTATCCAAGCAACCAAACTCATCTTTCATTTGACCCAAACAATCCCCCATACGGTTTGCCTCGTGGATTTGTGCCACCAACAACCCCCAGCCCACAAGATGGCATTCAAAACTCTGAACATATCACTCAGACACAAACCCCCACCAATGATGTCGAAATACTGCAAACACAAACTGTCAACCCTACAGATGGTAACACCCCGATAGTGACACCTTCTGTCAATCCAAAGCCCTCGCAATACACCCTACATTATGGACCCCAGGGGGCTCAAGTGATGTCAAACTTCGGTTCCTCCTCTATGCCATATTCATTTCCCTGTAATATGTATGGAGAAACGCCAGTGAATCAGTCGGGAGGGAATTCCCAATCTAAAGAAAAGTTGGAAATACTAGAGGAAAGATTGTGGGTCTTTGAAGGGGTAAATAGTTATGGTCTTCGGGATGCCTCGAAACTTTGTCTGGTGCCAAATGTTGTAATTCCGCCGAAATTTAAGGTGCCCGATTTTGACAAATATCGGGGACCCACTTGTCCCAAAAACCATTTGACCATGTATGTTAGGAAGATGGCATCATATGCCCAAGATGATAAGCTCTTGATTCACTTCTTCCAAGACAGTTTAACTGGGGCAGCTTCAAATTGGTACACGCATCTTGAGCGGGCACACATCCGATCCTTCAAAGATCTAACAGATGCATTCCTGAAGCAGTACAAGTACAATATTGACATGGCTCCCGATAGAATGCAACTCCAAAATATGTCAAAAAGGGATGTAGAGACTTTCAAAGAGTATGCACAACGATGGAGGGAACTGGCCGCTCAGGTGGAGCCCCCCTTAGCCGAGAAAGAAATCGTAGCAATGTTCATTGATACACTCCATCGCCTCTTCTACGATAGGATGATTGGGAGTGTGTCATCAAACTTTTCTCGACACGGTCATCGCCGGGAGAGGATCGAAAGTGAAATGAGGAATGGCAAGATCACCGAGACTTCAGTAGGGAACAGCCCAAGGAAAGCCTCGTTTGTGAAAAAGAAAGAAGGAGAAGCACATGCAGTAACCTTTGAACCAAAGAAACCGAACCAATGGAGACCGAACCAAACAACCGCCTTCCAAGCCCAATACGCCCCATATTATCAACCACCTCCATATCACCAAGCCAACCAGCCATACATCGCTGCCACCTCACAATTTCCAAATCCTCAACAGATGGCTCCTTACCGACCATCATACCCTTCTCAGCCTCAAACACACCCTTGTTGACGAATCTAGGCAAGTATACCTAGTCGTACAAGTAATACGGTGGTGAGACCGATATCGTTCCCACGAGGACTGAGACAAGTACTAGCACGTACCAAATCAATTACTATCTAAGCGAATTTTTAGATTGAAGGGAGTTCTATACTAGTTACCAAGCCTAACAAAAGTTAAAAGAAACAAAATAAAAGGAAAAAGGTCTTTGAGAACTTTTATCAAACACTTGGAGTGCAGAAAAATAGATTTTCAAATAAGTTGAAAGATGTTGGGATTAGATTTCACTAAACCTTAGTCTCATGCAATACCAAGACCACCAATCTAGTTTATGCATCAAATATTAAAATCAATCCACTAGATTACTCAAGTCCCAATTCCTTAGATGACAAGAGCCTAAATCCCCTACTAGACCCTAATTCCTTAGGTAGTCTAATTAGTGAATTTGCATTAAGAGTAGGGATTACACGATTACTAATAAACCAAAATCCATTCCTAGATGCAAGGTTTACTAGGTGATTAATTCTAGATCAAGAATTGATAAGAACGTCCCCATTGCAAATCAAATCTCAAAATCAGTTTATAGGTGATCAAACCACAAAAGGCATTAAGCATAGGAATTAAACACTAATATGAAGGCATAAACACAGATTGATAAATCAAAGTAATTACATGATATTCGGTTCAGTTACATCTAATCCCAACAAAAAGGGAATTAGCTACTCATGATTACAGAGAAAGCCAAAACCAGAGAAATAGAGAAGAATGAGAGAAGGGACTCCATGAGGGCTTTCCACAGCAGCCACAGCAGCCTCTAGCTCAGAGAATTAGGGTAAAAGTCTGGTGTAAAAAGTTCTCTTTCGTTCTGCCCCCGATGCCTTTTTATAAATCAGGCGGACGTCACGGCCGTGATGGGTTCTGCCTTGGGCGCGCTTTCACAAACTTGTTTGTCACTAGGCGTGACACTCATCACGGCTAGGCCTTGATCTTCTCTCGCCATTACCAATTGGTCATCACACGGCCGTGATGGGCATCACGGCCTGGCCGCGATGTAGATTCTGCCTAGAAGGGGTCTGGCTCAATTAACATGTCACGGGCGTGATGGACATCACGGCTAGGCCGTGACAGCTTCTGACTTTTGCCTTCTTTCTTCTTCAGTTTTGCTCGATCACGGCCGTGATGGTCATCACGGCTAGGCCGTGATGGGATCTGGTTGGCTCATTTTCTTCACTTTTCAAGCTCTATCTTCATCCAAGCTCCATCATGGCTGATCCTGAGCATTTTCCCCTTAATTTCTGCAAAACAACACCACAAAACCGCCTTACCCGTTTCAAGGTAAAAACTAATAAAAATCAATTTAAATATGACTAAACTAAATGAAAATGCATGCAAAAATGTACATGAAATATGATGTGAAATCACACTATCAAATCACCCCAAGCTTATTCATTTGCTTGTCCTCAAGCAATCACTAAGGCCAGAAGATATATAAATAATCAGAGCATGGATAGTGAACCAAGAACCCGAGTAACTAATCCAAGTAACAGGCATTTTCAAATAGTTCCCCAAGAGACCATCAATTTCAAGTCCAATTAGAAGCTTAGGTTATCTAGACTTATATACTCACCTGATTCGGCACTCTTTCTCACCTCACTCAAGTGTTTTGGGATATATGACAATTCGCTCAATTTCCTCAAGGAATGAATTCTACCATAAGCTTGACTATCAACCAAATCTCTACTTTATTAATGAAAACACATTAGAATCAAGAGGTCTTTACTTTGGTTGTAACGGGGCCATGGGATTAATCGTTAGGTGGGGAAATCAAGAAAATGAATTTTCAAGAAGGCTAAACAAAATATCAAACATTGCAAAACATGACACTTTCTAAAATACCTTTTTGGGTTTTGATTCCTTTTTCCACCTTTCTTTCTTTCTTTCTATTTTATTTCTCACTTCCTTTTGTCATCCCCTTCTCACTATTTTGTTCCATTTTTTTATTTGGAGAAGGGGAGATTTTCAATTCAAGAGAAATATTTTCTGATTTTCTCATCCCATACTTTTTTTCAACTACCTTTTTACCCTTTTTGTAATACCTTAAAAGGTGACATACAAAGTATTATTCATCAAAGTAATTCAAGGTACCAAGAAAAGCATTTTATTCTTTCAGGCTCAAAATTGGTCAACTAAGGGGTAACATCTAGTCAATCAAAGCTCAGAAAGCCGGAAAAATACCTAGTACCTCAATAATTTTCAAAAATGTTTTCAAAAATTTTGAAGCTTCAAAACGGTTTCAAGTAAAGTTCTAGAGAAATACAATCCAAGAGGAATAACACTCTATCACAAAGAATAGGGTAGACTTAATGAGTACCCCTTTTTGACTCAAGAATCTCACATTTTAGTAGTTCAAAAATCAATGAGAAACACAAATCTACGGAACCACATGCTAATTATCAACTATCAAAGATCATCTCAAGCATTTTTATTTGTAGCCATATTACAAGAATAAAAAATTGGGTTAAAAAATTCACTATCTCAATTTAATTGGCACTAAGTTCTCACAATTGGATGCATAATCTAAGCAAGGGGCAATCGAATCATGTGATCATGCAAAACTAATCCTATATGAATGCAACATGCAACATGCAAAATGCAAAAATTCAAAAATGCAAAAATACCCCTACCCCAAGCTTAAAAACTTACATTGTCCCCAATGTAAATAATCAAGATGGAGAAAGGAGAAAAAATGGAACGACTTACCGAGGCGGTAGCATGTGCTGGCTCGCATTCCAGTCAGAAACTTGTTGGGAAATGCATCACGGTCGTGAGCCTCATCATGGGCAGGCCGTGATCAATTCTGGTCCACAGGAGCTGGCCTGTCACGGCCGTGACCTCCATCACGGCTAGGCCGTGATGCTCTCTGATCTTCAGGGTCCTCTCATCACGCCCGTGATGAGTATCACGGGTGGGCCGTGATCCTTTCTGATCTCCTTATTAAGCTCATCACGACCGTGACCAGTGTCACGACCTGTGCGTTATGGTTGCTGACTTTGCTTGTCCTTGCCCTTCTTGCTTCTCCTTCCTCCTTACCCTGAAAACACTTAACAAATCTATTAGTTTATGATCTTTTTCCTCTTGATCTTCTCAAATTATTCAAGAGCAAAATTTCAAAAACAAGTGAAAAAGGAAAAGAAACTTGGGTTGCCTCCCAATAAGCGCTTCTTTAATGTCACTAGCTTGACGTGTAGATGATCTCAAGGATCACGAAGGTGGACAGCTGTGGTCAATCTCTCGATGTCACCACCCAAGTAGGCCTTGAGCCTTTGGCCATTGACTTTGAAGGTTCTTTTTGAAGTAGGATCCTCCACTTCTATAGCTCCATGAGGTGAGACTTCTTTGACAATGAACGGTCCCGACCACTTAGACTTCAACTTGCCCGGAAACAATCTCAGCCGGGAATTGAATAATAAAACTTGTTGTCCCGACTGAAATGTTTTCATCATGATCTTCTTGTCATAGTAGGTCTTGACTCGCTGCTTGTAAATAGCTGCATTCTCATATGCATTAAGGCGCATCTCCTCTAATTCATGCAGCTGGTTGACTCTTTTTTCACTCACCAGAGTGGCATCAAAATTCAAGAACTTCAATGCCCAAAAGGCTCGATGCTCCAACTCTACGGGTAGATGACATGCCTTCCCATAGACGATCTGAAATGGAGATAACCCCACAGAAGTTTTCAATGCAGTCCAGTAAGCCCACAAGGCATCGTCAAGCTTCTTTGCCCAATCTTTTCTTGAAGTGGCCACAGTTTTTTCCAGAATCCGCTTAATCTCCCGGTTAGAGACTTCCGCTTGTCCATTTGTTTGTGGATGATATGGAGATGCCACCTTATGCCTCACATCATACTTGGTCAACACATTTTTCAGTTGTGAGTTGCAGAAGTGAGATCCCCCATCACTTATAAGGACCCTTGGGACATCGAACCAGGCAAAAATGTTTTTCTTGATGAACTTAATCACTGTTTGTGCATCATTCTTCAGTGTTGCAATGGCCTCCACCCATTTAGAAACGTAGTCCACCGCCACCAAGATATATTGATTGGAGAATGAAGGTGGAAGTGGATCCATAAAGTCTATGCCCCAGCAATCAAATACCTCAACCTCCAATATGTTTTGCAGTGGTATCTCATCCCTTTTTGAAATGTTCCCGGTCCTTTGGCACTTGTCACTTGTCACAACCCTTCACATGATTGTAAGAGTCCTTGAAGATTGAGGGCCAAAAGAGCCCAGATTGGAGGACCTTTGCAGTTGTCCTATCCCCATTGTAATGTCCACCATATGGAGAGTTATGGCAATGCCACAAAATATTCCTTGCTTCCTCTTGACTAACACACCTCCTCCATAAGCCATCCGGTCTAACCTTGAACAGAAATGGGTCATCCCACATGAAATGGTTGGCATCCTGGAAGAATTTCTTCTTTTGTTGCCAAGTGAGGTGCTTTGGAACAATATTGGCTGCCTTGAAATTTGCCATATTGGCAAACCATGGTCTTTCATGCACCAGAAATAAAGCCTCATCCGGGAACTCATCCCGAATGTCCTTTTCTTTTGCAGCAACCTCTTCATTCACTAGCCGAGATAAATGGTCAGCCACCACATTTTTGCTGCCCTTTTTGTCCTTAATGACTAAGTCAAATTCCTGCAACAATAGAATCCACCTTATCAGTCTTGGTTTTGAATCTAACTTAGTCAACAAATATTTAAGTGCAGCATGATCAGTAAAAAACAGTGACTTGTGAACCAATCAAGTATGAACGAAATTTTTCCAATGCAAACACTATGGCTAGCAACTCTTTTTCAGTTGTTGTATAATTTATTTGGTTCTCATTGAGAACCTTGCTAGCATAGTGAATGGCATGAAAAAAAATTTCCCTCCGCTGTCCCAAAACTGCCCCAACTGCATAGTCACTAGCATCACACATTAATTCAAATGGTGACTCCCAGTTGGGTGCAACAAGAATGGGAGCGGTGATCAATCTTTCTTTCAAAATCTGAAAAGAAGTAAGGCAAGCAGTATCAAACACAAATGGTGTGTCCTTGTTCAAAAGGCTACACAACGGCTTGGCTATCTTTGAGAAGTCTTGGATGAACCGGCCGGTAAAAGCCCCGCATGCCCAAGAAAACTCTTCACACCCTTGTCATTCACTGGTGCAGGTAGTTTCTCAATTACATCAATCTTGGATTTATCCATTTCGATCCCCTTAGATGAAATCTTGTGCCCAAGTACAATGCCTTCCTGCACCATAAAATGACACTTCTCCCAATTTAAGACTAAATTGGTGTCCATGCACCTCTTTAACACAAAGCAGAAGGTTAGACAAACAATTATCATAAGAGGAACCGAAAACAGAAAAATCATCCATGAAAACTTCAATGTATTTTTCTACCATATCAGAGAAAATGGAAAACATGCACCTTTGAAATGTCGCAGGCGCATTACAAAGACCGAAAGGCATCTTTCGATAGGCAAAAACTCCAAAAGGGCATGTGAAGGCAGTTTTCTCTTGGTCTTCCGGGTTAACCGCAATTTGGTTATAACCCGAATAACCATCCAAGAAACAATAGTAAGCTTGACCGGCCAACCTCTCCAACGTTTGGTCCATGAATGGAAGTGGGAAGTGATCTTTCCTAGTAGCTTGATTTAGCTTCCGGTAATCTATACACATTCGCCAACCGGTGACCGTTCTAGTTGGGATCAACTCATTCTTCTCGTTGTTCATAACGATCATGCCACCTTTCTTGGGAACCACCTGTACCGGACTCACCCAAGCACTATCGGAAATCGGATATATCATTCCAGCTTCAAGGAGTTTCAGCACCTCCTTCCTTACCACTTCTTTCATTGTAGGATCGAGCCTCCTTTGCGGTTCGACCACCGGTTTAAATTCAGCCTCCATCATGAACTTGTGCATACAAAATGCAGGACTAATACCTTTCAAATCTGATATGGACCATCCAATTGTTGTTTTATGCTCTCTAAGCACCCTTAAAAGTTTCTCCTCTTCCAACTTGGACAATACATTGCTCACTATGACAGGATTTTCACCATTCTCACCAAGGAACACATATTTCAAGGGGGGAGGTAGAGGTTTAAGTTCTAACCTGAGCTTCTCTTGGACTTCATCCTTTTTGAGCTCTTCTTTCTTAGTGTTGACAGCAAGTTGATAGGGTTGAGCTTCCAAATCACACAAACACTCCTCTATTTCCTTCTCCTCTTCCTCATCAAGATTTTCAATAGAATTCATGATTACCTTCTCAAGAGTAGAGGAATGGTGTTGATGTGCAAAGACCTCTTTAGCCACTACATCCACAATGTCCATGCGGAAACAATTCTCTTCATCACTCGGGCGATGCATAGCTTCAAACACATTGAAAGTAACCTCTTCATCTTGCACTCTGAGTCGAAGTTGGCCTTTTTGTACATCTATCAAAGCACGACCAGTTGCTAGAAAAGGTCTCCCCAATATAAGTGGGACTTCTGCATCCTCCTCCATGTCTAATATCACAAAATCCACTGGGAAGATAAACTTATCCACTTTGACCAAAACATCTTCCAGAATACCAAAAGGACGCTTGATTGATCTATCGGCTAATTGCAATGCCATCCTTGTTGGTTTCACTTCGCCACCTCCAAGCTTGTTCAAGATTGAAAGCGGCATCAAATTGATACTCGCCCCCAAGTCACACAAGGCCTTCCCAATAGCAACACTCCCAATAGTGCAGGGGATTGTAAAACTACCAGGATATTTAAGCTTTGGAGGTAGCTTCCTTTGAAGTATCGCACTACATTCTTCTGTCAAGGCAACAGTCTCACCTTCCTTGAACCTTCTTTTCTTCGTCAGCAACTCCTTCATGAACTTTGCATAAGTTGGCATTTGCTCTAGTGCTTCAGCAAAGGGTATGTTGATTTGTAACTGCTTGAAAATGTCAAGAAATTTGGCAAATTGCTCTTCCTTCTCCTTCTTCTTGCTTAAGTGAGGATATGGCAATTTTACATAAGAAGGGATCTCTTGAGGCTTGTCTCCATCTTTCAAATATGACTTTTACTTCTCCTCAAAATTGAATTTTCATCCACTACCTTTTCCCTCTTGTCTTTTTCTTCTTCCTCTATTACAACTTCTTTGCCTTTCTTCATTTTTCTCAGTTTTTTTAGCACTCAAATCAGTTTTTTCAGCATCTCTCTGATTTTTCAACACAGACTCATCGCTCTCTTCCTCAAGACTTTTACCACTCCTCAAAACAATAGCCTTACAATGCTCTTTAGGATTTGTTTGAGTGTTACATGAAAAACTGCCGCTAGATTGTTCCGCTAGGTGCTTTGCAATTTGTCCAACTTGAACCTCCAAGTTCTTTATGGCAGCATCGGTGTTTTTCTAGTTTGACATGGACATTTGCATGAATTGATCGAGGGTGTTCTCCAAGATTGAAGTTCGGTCTTGAGGCGGTTGTGTGGGAAGAGGCTTACTTGCTTGTCCGGCATCTTGTTTCCAACCAAAATTTGCTTGATTCCTCCACCCTTGGTTGTAATTGTTGGAATATTGATTGTTACCTTGCCGCCCATAGTTTCCCATATAATTAGCTTCCTCATGGGAACTAGGAGTGGCCTCACAATTTCCATTGTCATGATCTCCTCCACAAAAATCACATCTCATTACCTGTTGAGGTGGCATGGTTGTCCCTTGAATGGTTTGAAGTTGTTGTGGGAGTTGAGCCAGTTGCTTGGTGATGGACTCAAGTTGTTGTGTCATAAGCTTATTTTGAGCCAAAAGTGCAGTTTGTGAGTCTAACTCCAACACTCCCCTTCTTGATGTGGTACCTCGGTCATGATGCATCAAATAGTCATTAGATGCCATAGCTTCTATCAAAATCAATGCTTCCTCCGGTGTCTTTGTGTTCATGGAACCTCCAGCTGAGGCATCTAACATATACCTGGTTGACGGCCTCAATCCATTGAAAAATGTTTTCATTTGGGTAAGATCATCAAACCCATGATTTGGACATCTTCGGAGCTGATCTTTGAATCTTTCCCATGTGTCATGAAGAGTCTCACCCTCTTGTTGAGCAAAGCTTATGATATCACCCATTGTCTTCACAAATCTTGAGGCGGGAAAGAACCTTGCAAGAAATTTTGCCTCTAAGTCATCCCATGTAGTGATGCTCCCCCTTGGTTTATATTGGAGCCAAGACTTGGCTCTATCTCTTAGAGAGAAAGGAAACAACCTTAGGTAAAGTGCATCATCGGAAGCACCATTTATCTTTATCGTATCACATAACTCCAGGAAGTTTGAGACATGATTATTAGGATGCTCTTGCTCCAACCCGGCAAATTGATTTTGTGCAACCATATTCAAGAAAGCTGGCTTGATTTCAAAATTGTTTCAATTCACTGAGGCCTCACTATGCTAGTGACATGACGGTTGACATTAGTATTGGCATAATCTCCAAGTGTCCTCCGTGGAGCACCTTCACCATTGCCTCGCCATCTTGAGTTCTTCTTGATGAACTTGAGAAGTGGAAGTCTCTTGTTCTCTTTCTTGTTGCTCTACTAACTTCTGCTGTCTTGCTTGCTTCCGATTCTCCCTAGCCGTTTTCTCTATTTCAGGATCGTAGAGACGTTGGTCAGCTGGTACAGTACCTCACATACATAAAAGTCTAGAGACCAAGACTCGTAGCACTCAAGGACAAAGAAAGAAAAACAGATCAAGAAAATAGAAAAATAAAATTGTGCTTAAATTAGTAACCGAAATGGGTATGCTAATATTGAAACTCAGTCCCCCAAGAACGGCGCCAAAAACTTGTTGACGAATCTAGGCAAGTATACGTAGTCGTACAAGTAATACGGTGGTGAGACCGATATCGTTCCCACGAGGACTGAGACAAGTACTAGCACGTACCGAATCAATTACTATCTAAGCAAATTTTTGGATTGAAGGGAGTTCTATACTAGTTACCAAGCCTAACAAAAGTTAAAAGAAACAAAATAAAAGGAAAAAGGTCTTTGAGAACTTTTATCAAACACTTGGAGTGCAGGAAAATGGATTTTCAAATAAGATGAAAGATGTTGGGATTAGATTTCACTAAACCTTAGTCTCATGCAATACCAAGACCACCAATCCAGTTTATGCATCAAATATTAAAACCAATCCACTAGATTACTCAAGCCCTAATTCCTTAGATGACAAGAGCCTAAATCCCCTAATAGACCCTAATTCCTTAGGTGGCCTAATTAGTGAATTTGCATTAAGAGTAGGGATTACACGATTACTAATAAACCAAAATCCATTCCTAGATGCAAGGTTTACTAGGTGATTAATTCCAGATCAAGAATTGATAAGAACGTCCCCATTGCAAATCAAATCTCAAAATCGGTTCATGGGTGATCAAACCACAAAAGGCATCACAGCTAGGCCATGATGGTCATCACGGCTAGGCCGTGATGAGCTCGATTGTCTCATTTTATTCACTTTTGAAGCTCTATCTTCATCCAAGCTCCACCATGGCTGATCCCGAGCATTTTCCCCTTAATTTCTGCAAAACAACACCACAAAACCGCCTTACCCGTTTCAAGGTAAAAACTAATAAAAATCAATTTAAATATGCCTAAACTAAATGAAAATGCATGCAAAAATGGACATGAAATATGATGTGAAATCACACTATCAACCCTACCATGCCACCTCAAATTGTTCAACCCTAAATCCAAACCCAAACACCAGCCAAACAAGACCACCGTATAACCCTGGAAAGAAAGCCAGTGCGTTTTGACCCGATACCCATGACCTACACTGAACTATTCCGCCAACTTGTGAGTAAATCCGTGCTAACTCCTATCCCTACAAGACCAATAGACCCTCCTTATCCAAAGTGGTATGACCCAAATGCTCAATGTGAATATCACGATGGGGCCACAGGTCATTCCACCGAGAGTTGTAAAGCTTTGAAGTTTAAGGTGCAAGATCTGATTAATGCCAAATGGTTGAGCTTTCAGAAGGATGCTCCAAATGTGCCACAAGGTCCTATGCCAGATCATGGAGGTGCAGGAGTCAATGCCATTGAAACCTTCTTGGAACATACTCTCAAGAGTAAAGTGGCCGATGTTAGGACTCCCATGAGAGTTATTTTCAGAGAGATGTGCAAACGCGAATTGATCCAAATCCCGATCATGGAAGAAAAGGCTCTCGATGGTGAGATAAGGTGTGACTTCGATGGGAATATGGGGCATTCGATTGAAGACTGTGCAGAGTTTCAGTAAGTTGTGCAACAGTTAATGGATATGAAGATTATATTAATTGGTTGTGAATCAAATGAGTATGCCATTGATATGGTTTCTGAATCTACAATTTCCCCAACCCCAATTAAGATAACCCCTTTTACTGTCGTGGTTAATCCTCAACCAGTTCCTGAGCAAGTCACTCCGAAACTAGTGGTGATATACTATACTGAGAAGAAACCTTTGCCGGTTCCAAGTGGGCCAACACCAATCGTCATCCGAGTTCCAAGTCCTTTCCCTTACAAGGACACCAAAGCGGTACCATGGAAATATGAGATGCAGGTTCAACCCAATCCTTCCGACGGGACTACCGTGGTTACCAACATTTCAGGAATTAGTGGAATGACTAGGAGTGGCAGCATTTGCACTCCAGAAGTATTACGAAAGGAGGAAACTGAAAAGGAAGGAAAAGATCGCAAGGGGAAAGAGGAGGTGGAAGGAATTCTAGATGACAAGGAAGCAAACGGGGTGAGAACAAAAAGGAGGTATCTGATGAAGAAGTCGGCGAATTCTTGAAGTTCATCAAGCAGAGTGAATACAGGGTTGTGGATCAGTTAAATCGAACTCCGGCTCGGATATCTCTCTTGTCTCTATTGATGATCTCTGAGCCACACAGGAGAGTACTGATGAAGCTGTTGAATCAAGCTCATGTCTCTCATGACATCACAGTTGATAAGCTCGATAACATTGTAGGTCACATAGTCACTGATAATTATGTCACTTTAATCGATGATGAAATACCAGCTGAAGGTATGGGGCACAACAGGGCATTGCATATTTCTGTGAAGTGTCGAGATCATGTCATGGCTAGGGTTCTCATTGATAATGGATCTTCTTTGAATGTAATGCCAAAGTCAACACTGACAAAGTTGCCTTTCGATGGAACTCATGTGAAGCCAAGCACAATGATTGTAAGAGTTTTTGATGGCACCCGAAGGGAAGTCATGGGAGAAATTGAATTGCCCATTCAGATTGGCCCTTGCACCTTTGAAGTACTCTTCCAGGTAATAGATATCACACCAACTTACAGTTGTCTCCTGGGACGACCATGGATCCATTCGTCTGGAGTTGTACCTTCCACATTGCACCAAAAGGTGAAGTTCATTGTTGATAGTAAGTTGATAATTGTTTCTGGAGAGGAGGATATGTTGATAAGTAAGCCATCAACAGCCCCTTACATTGAAGCTGCCGAGGAAGCTCTCGAGACCGCCTTCCAGTCGCTTGAAATTGCCAATGCCACTTATGTTGGGGAGGGAGCTCCACTCTTGAAACCTCAGTCATCTAAAGCATCCATTATGATGGCCAAGGTCATGCTCAAAGGAGGATACCAACCTGGAAGCGGTTTGGGGAAGAATAGCCAAGGTGTGGCTGACATCCTCATGCTCACTGAGAACAAGGACAGGTTTGGGCTGGGATACAAACCCACCAAGGTCGACAAGATGAGGGTTATAGAAGAGAAGAAAAGAAAGAGGTTGGCTCGACTGGAAAATCGTGAATACGAGGCTGCAAGGGTTCCCATCTGTGATATTCGATAGAGCTTCCGAAGCGTAGGGTTCGCATTCCTGGACCAAGCAGCAGCTATTGAAGATGATTATCCCACCGATCAGGGTGTCAATCTGGTGTATCCATGCTCTCCGGATACAGAGCTCAACAATTGGGAGATCATTGAGTTCCCCGAGACCATAGATTCTTTTCCAAAGTAATTCTGTAATGCTTATCCTTTAGCTCGCCCAAGGCTTTAGGAATTTTGTTGTAATGGGCTTACTTGTTTCTGTTTCAGTTTGACCTATCAATAAATGCATGCATTAAGTATCTTGTGTTGTTATCTCTTTTTTTTTACTTTCGTTTTTGTTCACTATTCCTCACCAATAAATGCAGTTTTCTCATCTTTAACCTTTATTCATTCATCTCTCCCTGATAACTACCAAAATGCATATCTAAAAGTGACTCTCTTGAAAATGACAGTGTTAGTAACCCAGCATACAATTTTGACTATCCCATTGATCATGTTGAAGAGGTTGTTGATGATGACATGGAAGTTCCTCTTGAACTATTGAGATTGGTAGAACAAGAAGCCAGGGAAATTCGACCCCATGAAGAGCCGAGTGAACTAATCAATTTGGGAACCGAAGATGATAAAAAAGAGGTCAAGATTGGCATTTCCCTGAAAGAAAAGGAGCGAAGTAGGTTGATCAAGCTGTTGATGGAATATAAAGATGTTTTTGCATGGTCATACCAAGACATGCCAGGGTTAGACCCTAGTGTAGCAGAACACAGGCTACCGTTAAAACCGGAGTGTCCTCCAGTAAAACAGAAGCTACGAAGGATGAAAGTGGAAATGTCCTTAAAGATCAAGGATGAGGTCAAGAAGCAACTGGATGCAGGTTTCCTAGAAGTTGTGAAGTACCCTCAATGGGTCGCCAATATTGTTCATGTTCCTAAGAAAGATGGAAAGGTTCGGATGTGTGTTGATTATCGAGATCTGAACAGGGCTAGCCCGAAAGATGACTTTCCTCTGCCACACATTGATGTTCTTGTAGACAATACTGCTCAACATGCATTATTCTATTTCATGGATAGATTATCAGGATACAATCAGATCAAGATGGCTCCCGAAGATATGGAGAAGACCACGTTTGTCACTTTATGGGGAACCTTTTGCTACAAGGTTATGCCCTTTGGCTTGAAAAATGCCGGGGTAACATATCAGCGGGCTATGGTGGCTCTATTCCATGACATGATGCATAAGGAGATAGAAGTTTATGTAGATGACATGATCGCCAAATCCTGATCCGAAGACGACCATGTTGATAATCTGCAGAAACTTTTTGAGCGGTTAAGAAAGTTTAAGCTCCGATTGAATCCAGCCAAATGCACTTTTGGAGTGAAATCAGGCAAGCTTCTGGGGTTCATTGTTAGTCGAAGAGGAATAGAGGTTGATCCTGAAAAGATTCGAGCAATCATCGACATGCCAGCACCTCAAACGGAGAAGGAAGTTCGTGGGTTTTTAGGAAGATTGAACTACATTGCCCGGTTCATCTCCCAATTAACAATGACATGTGAACCAATCTTTAAATTGCTGCGCGAAAATCAAGCTGTGACATGGAATGAAGATTGTCAAAAAGCTTTTGAGAAGATCAAACAGTACCTACAAGAGCCTCCAGTCTTGGTTCCCCCGGTGCCAGGAAGACCTCTCATCATGTATTTGACTGTGCTAGATGAATCTATGGGTTGCGTACTGGGGCAGCACGTTGAATCGGGAAGAAAGGAACATGCCATCTATTATCTAAGTAAGAAGTTCACCAGTTGCGAAGCCAACTACTCATTGCTAGAACGCACTTGCTGTGCCTTGGCTTGGGCGGCTCGCCGTTTGAGGTATTACATGTTGTGTTACACTACCTGGTTGGTGTCCAAAATGGATCCGATCAAGTATATCTTTGATAAGCCTGCTCTGACTGGAAGAATTGCTCGCTGGCAAGTCCTGCTATCAGAATATGAAATTGTCTATGTCACCCAAAAAGCAATAAAAGGGAGTGTTCTTGCACAATATCTAGCCAATCAGCCAGTAGAAGATTATGGACCGATGCAATGTGATTTTCCAGATGAAGATATAATGGCTTTGTTTGATCGCGAACAATCACCAGAAAAATAAAAGTGGACCTTGTTATTTGACGGAGCTTCTAATGCATTGGGACATGGAATTGAGGCAATACTAATCTCACCGGAAAATGATTATTTCCCTGTCACTGCAAGGCTTTGCTTTGATTGTACAAACAATATAGCTGAATACGAAGCTTGTGCGCTCGGGATCCTGGCAGCGATAGAATCAAAGGCAAGGATACTGGAGGTATATGGGGACTCTGCATTAGTCATCCACCAGCTTAGAGGGGAATGGGAAACCCGAGATGCCAAGTTAATCCCGTACCATGATTACATCAAAGGTTTGATTAAGCAGTTCGATGAAGTCACATTTCATCATATTCCCCGAGAAGATAACCAATTAGCTGACGCGCTGTCTACCTTGTCCTCGATGTTCAAAGTAAGTGACGAGAGGAACCTACCACTCATCAAAATGGAAAGTCGTGATCATCCTGCATATTGTCAAGTAATAGAGGAAGAGTATGATAAAAAATCGTGGTACCATGACATCAAATGCTTCATCCAAAGAAGAGAATACCCTCCGGGCACTTCAGAAAATGATAAAAGAACTCTAAGAAGACTTGAAATGGGTTTCTATTTAGATGGAGATATTCTCTACAAAAGAAATCATGACATGGTGTTGTTGAGGTGCGTTGACGCAAAAGAAGCTAAATGGATAATTGAGGAGGTACATGAAGGATCTTTTGGAACACACACGAGTGGTCATGCACTTGCTAGGAAAATCTTGAGGACTGGACAATATTGGTTGACAATGGAGGCTGATTACTTTAATTATGCGAAGAAATGCCATAAATGTCAAATATATGCTGATAAAGTTCATGCGCCGCCAGCTCCCTTGAATGTCATGTCGGCACCCTGGCCGTTCTCAATGTGGGGAATGGATGTGATCGGGCCAATTGAACCAAAAGCCTCAAATGGACATCGCTTCATTCTTGTTGCCATTGATTATTTCACAAAGTGGGTTGAGGCTGCATCATATCCCAATGTGACCAGGAATGTCGTGATCAAATTTGTAAAAAGAGAATTAATTTGTCGTTATGGACTGCCGAGTGAGATTATCACTGATAATGCGACCAACTTGAACAACAAGATGATGAAGGAGATGTGCGAAAACTTCAAGATAAAGCGTCACAATTCCTCCCCGTACCGCCCAAAGATGAACGGGGCAGTTGAGGCCGCTAATAAAAATATCAAGAAGATTGTCCAGAAGATGGTAGTGACGTATAAAGATTGGCACGAGATGTTACCTTTTGCTTTGCACGGCTATCGTACCTCTATTCGCACCTCGACAGGGCAACGCCATATTCTTTAGTGTATGGGATGGAGGCAGTGCTCCCGATTGAAGTAGAGATCCCCTCATTAAGAGTACTGAGAGAAGCAGAACTGGAAGAAGATGAGTGGGTTCAGGATCGACTAGACCAATTGAACCTCATCGAAGAGAAGCGATTAGTGGCACTGTGTCACGGTCAATTGTACCAGAAAAGATTGATAAGAGATTACAAGAAGACAGTATGCCCCCGACAATTTTGGGAAGGTGATCTAGTGCTCAAAAAGATCCTACCAATCCAAAAGGATCATCGAGGGAAGTGGACCCCGAACTACGACGGATCGTACGTAGTGAAAAAGGCATTCTCCGGAGGGGCTTTAATTCTCACAAGGATGGATGGGGAAGATCTTCCACTTCCTGTAAACTCAGATGCAGTCAAAAAGTATTATGCTTGAACACACTTCCCAAGAAGAAGAAGAAAAGAAAAGAAAAAGTGAAAAATGAAAAGAGAAAAAGCTCGCTAGACTGAAAATATGAAAAGACAGTCTAGGCAAAAGTCAGAGCAACCCGCTAGACTGAAAACCTGAAAAGGCGGTCTAGGCAAAAGTTAGGGTTCCAAAAAAAAACATAATAATGGAAGTGTCTGATAGTGTGATTTTACATGATGTTTGCTGTACACTTTTGCATGCATATTTCATATAGATTAGGCGTTATTTAGTTTATTTTGTTAGATTTTCCCTTGGAACGGGTGAGGTTGGTTTTGTGTGTTGTTTTGCAGGAATTCAAAGAAAAATGCTCAGAATAGCCATGACGGAGCTTGGAGGAAGACAGAGTCTCAAAAGTGCAGAAAAGGACCCAGGCAGAGAGCATCACGGCCTGGCCGTGATGACCATCACGGCCATGATCAAGCAGAGCAGAAAAGGGAGCAAAAGTCAGAAGCTGTCACGATCTGCCCGTGATAAGCATCACGGCCGTGACAACCAGACAGAATTGGTCACAGCCTGTCCAAGATGAATGTCACGGCCGTGACAGAGGAGAAGTTGAAGCGTATCCCAGGCAGAGAGCATCACGGCCTGGCCGTGATGAGTGTCACGGCCGTGACAAAGGAGAAGTTGAAGCGTATCCCTGGCAGAACCTATCACGGCCTGGCCGTGATGGCCATCACGACCGTGACTGGCAAGTTCTCCTGACCTATAAAAGAGACCAAAGGGCAGAATAGAAAGAACCCACTTCTCAGAATCAGAATTTTAACCTAATTTGGAGCTGGAGGCTGCTGTGGAGAGCCCATGGAGTCCCTTACCTTTTTTCATCTGTATTTCTTTTGTTTTGGATTTGTTTCTCTCTATGAGTAACTAAATCCCTTTTTGTTGGGATTGGATGTAGCTAAACCTGAACATCATGTATTTGCTTTGAAGTATGAATCTATGTTTATGCCTTCATATTAGTGTTTAAATTCCTTTGCTTAATGCTTGTTGTGGCTAGCACCCCCATAACTTGATTAGTGTTTTGATATGCAATTGGAAAATTCGTATTAAAACCAGAACTGGAATTATTCACCTAGTAAGTCTTACATCTAGGAATAGGGTTTGATTTACTAGTAATCACATAATCCTTTATCTTAATGCAAGTTCATTAATCTAGGCCACCTAAGGAATTAGGGTCTATTAATGGATTTAGGCTCTTGTCATCTGAGGAATCAGGGCTTGAGTAATTTTGTGGGTTGATTTTAATATTTGAAGCATAAACTGGATTTGTAGTCTTAGTATTGCATGAGGCTAAGGTTTAGTGAAGTCTAATCCCAACATTGTTCATCATATCTGAAAACCATCTGTTATTGCTTTCCAAGTGTTTGAGAAAATTACAAAAAGAGTTTGTTTTTCTTATGCTGTTAGTTCTAGCTTTTGTGAGTTTAGAACTCTCTTCAATCCAACAATCTGCTTAGATAGTAATTGGTTTGGTAAGTGTTAGTACTTGTAGTAGTCCCCGTGGATACGATAAACCGGTCTTACCACCGTATTACTTGCACGACTGGGTATACTTGCCCAGATTCGTCAACAAGTTTGGCGCCGTTGCCGGGGACTACGTCTCAATACTAGCATATCCATTTCGGTTACTAATTTAGGCAAAACAATTTTCTGTTATAATCTGTTTTCTGCAGTAATTTTCTATCCTGTTTTTCCTGTCATTTTTTTTTGTCATAATTTGCTGTTCTGTTTCAGTTATAATCTCTTTTTCTGTTCTGTTTCTGCTGTAATTTTCGGGTGTGGAGCTGTTGCGTGCTAACCTTTACTGCTAACACTCTTGTTTGCTAGACTGTTTGTGTATGCGAGGTACTGTCCCAGTTGACCACCTCCTCTACGACCCAGAAATTGAAAGGTCAGCTAGGGCGAATAGGAAGCAAGCAAGACAGCGGAATTTGTCAAGACAACAGGGAGAAGCACAAGAGGCATCCACCACTCAAATTTATCAAGAAGAACTCAGGATGGAAGGCAATGGTGAAGATACTCCACCCCGGAGGACACTTGGTGACTATGCCAATACAAATATCAACCGGCATGTCACTAGCATAGTGAGACCTCCAGTGAACTGCAACAATTTTGAAATCAAGCCAACTCTCATCAATATGGTTTCACAAAGTCAGTTTGCTGGGTTGGAGAAGGAAGATCCTAACAGTCATGTGTCCAATTTCCTAGAGTTGTGCGATACAGTGAAGATAAATGGTGCCTCTGATGATGCAATTCGCCTGAGGTTGTTCCCTTTTTCTTTAAGAGATAGAGCCAAGTCTTGGCTCCAATCACAACCAAGGGGGAGTTTCACTACTTGGAATGACCTAGAAGCAAAATTTCTAGCAAGGTTCTTCCCCACTTCAAGATTTGTCAAGACAAGGGGTGACATTATAAGCTTTGCTCAACAAGAAGGTGAGACTCTGCATGACGCCTGGGACAGATTCAAAGGCTTACTCCAGGGATGTCCAAATCATGGTTTTGATGATCTCACTCAGATGCAAACATTCTGTAATGGATTGAGGCCGTCAACCAGGTACATGTTGGATGCCTCAGTTGGAGGTTCCATGAATACAAAGACAGCAGAGGAAGCATTGGTTCTGATAGAGGCTATGGCATCAAATGATTATTTGATGCATCATGATCGGGGTCCCATATCAAGAAGGGGAGTGTTGGAGTTAGACTCACAAACTGCACTGTTGGCTCAAAATAAGATTATGACACAACAACTTGAGTCACTCACCAAACAACTAGCTCAACTCCCACAACAACTCCAAATTGTTCAAGGGTCAACCATGCCACCACAACAAGTAATGAGATGTGATTTTTGTGGTGGTGATCATGATAATGGAAGATGTGAGGCCACGCCTAGTTCCCATGAGGAAGCCAATTATATGGGGAACTATGGGCGGCCAGGCAACAACCAATTCTCTAACAACTACAATCAAGGGTGGAGGAATCACCCAAATTTTGGTTGGAAGCAAGATGCCGGTCAAACAAGCAAACCTCAACCCACACCACCACCTCAAGACCGGATTTCTATCCTGGAAAACACTCTTAATCAGTTCATGCAGGTGTCCATTTCAAACCAAAAGAACACCGATGCATCTATAAAAAATCTGGAAGTTCAAGTTGGGCAGATTGCAAAGCAACTAGAAGAACAATCCAGCAGCAGTTTTTCAGGAAACACTCAGCCAAATCCTAAAGAACATTGCAAGGTTATTGTGTTGAGGAGTGGTAAAAGGCTAGAGCAAGAAAGTGGTGAGCCTTTTGGGAAAAGTCAGAGAGAGGCTGAAGAAACAGAATTGAATGTTGAAAATACTGAACTGAGTGAAGAAACAGGTAAAGATGTTGTAGTTGAGGAGGAAGAAAAGGGCCATGAACAAGACAAGAGGGAGAAGCTAGTGGATGAGAATTCAATATTGAGGAAGACCAAGAGTCAGATTTTGAAAGATGTAGGTAAGCCTCAAGTGATCCCATCTTATGTGAAGTTGCCATACCCTCATTTGACTAAGAAAAATGAGAAAGAAGAACAATTTGCCAAGTTTCTGGATATCTTCAACCGGTTACAGATCAACATACCTTTTGCTGAAGCACTTGAGCAGATGCCCACTTATGCAAAATTTATGAAGGAGTTGCTCACAAAGAAAAGAAAGTTTAAAGAAGGCGAGACTGTTGCCTTAACTAAAGAGTGCAGTGCAATACTTCAAAGGAAGCTACCTCCAAAGCTCAAAGATCCCGGTAGTTTCACAATTCCTTGCACTATTGGGGGTGTTGATATTGGAAAGGCCTTATGTGACTTGGGAGCGAGTATCAACTTGATGCCGCTTTCAATCTTGAACAAGCTTGGAGGTGGAGAGGTAAAACCAACAAGGATGGCTTTGCAACTAGCTGATAGATCAATCAAGCGTCCTTATGGTATTTTAGAAGATGTCTTGGTTAAAGTGGACAGGTTTATCTTCCCAGCAGATTTTGTGATCTTGGACATGGAGGAGGATGCAGAAGTTCCACTTATTTTGGGGAGACCTTTTCTAGCAACTGGTAGAGCCTTGATAGATGTGCAAAAAGGCCAGCTTCAGCTCAGAGTACAAGACGAAGAGGTTACCTTCAACGTATTCGAAGCTATGCATCGCCCTAGTGATGGAGAAAACTGTTTCCGCATGGACATGGTAGATATGGTGGCTAAGGAAGCATGTGCACATCAGCACCACTCCTCTATTCTTGAGAAGGTACTTGTGAATTCTATTGAAAATCTTGATGAGTTAGAGGAGGAAGAGTTAGAAGAATGTTTGTATGATCTGGAAGCCCAACCTAAGCAACTTCTCATCACAACACTTTGTGAAGGAAGAGCTCAAGGAGGATGCAGTCCAAGAGAAGCTCCAACTAGAACTTAAGCCCCTACCTCCCCACTTAAAATATGTGTTTTTGGGTGTGAATGATGAAAACCCTGTGATAGTGAGTAATGAATTGTCCCAATTAGAGGAGGAAAAACTTGTAAGGGTGCTTAGAGAACATAAGACAGCTATTGGATGGTCCATTTCCGACTTGAAAGGTATCAGCCCCACGTTTTGCATGCACAATATCATGATGGAGGCTGAATTTAAACCAGTGGTCCAGCCACAGCGGAGGCTTAATCCCACAATGAAAGAAGTGGTGAAGAAGGAGGTGCTGAAACTCCTTGAAGCTGGAATGATATATCCGATTTCTGATAGTGCCTGGGTGAGTCCGGTACAGGTGGTGCCAAAGAAGGGTGGTATGACCGTCGTGCACAATGAGAAGAATGAGTTGATTCCAACTAGAACGGTCACCGGTTGGAGGATGTGCATCAATTACCGGAAGCTCAATCAAGCAACTAGGAAAGATCACTTCCCACTTCCATTCATGGACCAGATGTTGGAAAGTTTGACCGGGCAAGCATACTATTGTTTCTTAGATGGTTATTCGGGCTATAACCAAATTGCGGTTAACCCGGAAGACCAAGAGAAAACTGCTTTCACATGCCCGTTTGGAGTTTTTGCCTATCGGAAGATGCCTTTCGGTCTTTGCAATGCGCCGGCGACATTTCAAAGGTGCATGCTTTCTATTTTTTCTGATATGGTAGAAAAGTATATTGAGGTTTTTATGGATGATTTCTCTGTTTTTGGTTCCTCATATGATAACTGTTTGGCTAACCTTGCTGCTGTGTTAAAAAGGTGCATGGACACCAATTTAGTCCTAAATTGGGAGAAGTGTCATTTCATGGTGCAGGAAGGTATTGTGCTTGGGCACAAAATTTCAGCAAAAGGAATCGAAGTAGATAGATCAAAGATTGAGGTGATTGAGAAACTACCTCCACCAGTGAATGTCAAAGGTGTGAGGAGTTTCCTTGGGCATGCAGGTTTCTACCGGCGGTTCATCAAGGACTTTTCAAGGATAGCCAAGCCATGTGTGTAACCTTTTGAATAAGGACACCCCATTCTTGTTTGATAATGATTGTCTTAATTCATTTCAAATTTTGAAAGATAAGTTGATCACAGCCCCCATTCTTATTGCACCCAACTGGGAGTCACCGTTTGAATTAATGTGTGATGCCAGTGACTACGCAGTTGGGGCAGTTTTGGGGCAAAGAAGGGACAAATTTTTCCATGCCATTCACTATGCCAGCAAGGTCCTCAATGAGAACCAAATCAACTATGCAACAACTGAAAAAGAGTTGCTAGCCATAGTGTTTGCTTTGGAAAAATTTCGTTCCTACTTGATTGGGTCACAAGTCACTGTTTATACTGATCATGCTGCAATCAAATATTTGTTGACTAAATTAGATTCTAAACCACGCCTCATAAGGTGGATTCTATTGCTGCAGGAATTTGATTTAGTCGTCAAGGACAAAAAGGGCAGCGAGAATGTAGTGGCTGACCATTTATCTCGGCTTGTGAATAAAGAAGTGGCTGCTAAAGAGAAGGACATTCGGGATGAGTTTCCGGATGAGGCCTTATTGCTAGTACATGAAAGACCATGGTTTGCCAACATGGCAAACTTCAAGGCAGCCAACATTGTCCCAGAGCACCTCACTTGGCAACAAAGGAAAAAGTTCTTCCGGGATGCCAACCAATTCATGTGGGATGACCCATTTCTATTCAAGGTTGGTCCGGATGGCTTATGGAGGAGGTGTGTGAGCCAAGAAGAAGTAAGGAAAATTCTGTGGCATTGCCATAATTCCCCATATGGTGGACATTACAATGGGGATAGGACAGCTGCCAAGGTCCTCCAATCTGGGTTCTTTTGGCCATCAATATTCAAGGACTCTTTCAATCATGTGAAGAGTTGTGACAAATGCCAGAGGACCGGGAACATTTCAAGGAGGGATGAGATGCCACTGCAGAATATATTGGAAGTTGAGGTGTTTGACTGTTGGGGCATTAATTTTATGGGTCCACTACCACCTTCATTCTCCAATCAATATATCTTGGTGGCGGTGGACTATGTGTCCAAATGGGTGGAGGCAATTGCAACACAGAAGAATGATGCCCAAACAGTGGTCAAGTTTATCAAGAAGAATATCTTTGCCCGGTTCGGTGTCCCACGGGTTCTTATCAGTGATGGAGGATCCCACTTCTGCAATTCACAACTGGGAAATGTTCTGGCAAAATATGATGTGAGGCATAAGGTGGCATCCCCATATCATCCGCAAACAATTGGACAAGCGGAGGTCTCCAACAAGGAGATTAAGAGAATTTTGGAGAAAACTGTGGCCACCTCAAGGAAAGATTGGGCCAAGAAGCTTGATGATGCCTTGTGGGCCTCTGGACTGCATCAAGACTTCTGTGGGGTTATCCCCATTTCAGATGGTGTATGGAAGGGCATGTCATCTGCCCGTAGAGTTGGAGCATCGAGCCTTTTGGGCACTGAAGTTCTTAAATTTTGATGCTACTCTGGCGGGTGAGAAAAGAGTGAATCAGCTGCATGAGTTAGAGAAGATGCGCCTTCATGCATATGAGAATGCAGCCATTTACAAGCAGCGAGTCAAGACCTACCACGACAAGAAGATCGTGATGAAAACATTTCGTAGGGACAACAAGTGTTCTTGTTCAATTCCTACTGAGATTGTTTCCGGGCAAGTTGAAGTCTAAATGGTCAGGACCGTTCATTGTCAAGGAAGTTTCACCTCATGGAGCTGTGGAAGTGGAGGATCCTAGTTCCAAAAGGACCTTCAAAGTCAATGGCCAAAGACTTAAGGCCTACTTGGGTGGTGACGTCGAAAGATTGATATCAGTTGTACGCCTTCATGATCCTTGAAGGCATCCACCCGTCAAGCTAGTGACGTTAAAGAAGCGCTTATTGGGAGGCAACCCAAGTTTCTCTTCATTTTCCTTTTCTTTATTTGAATTTTCCCTCTTGAATCATTTGATATAATCAAGAGGAAAATATCCTAGGGTAGGCTTGTTAAGTGTTTCATTCAAAAAAAAAAAAAACAAGAAGAAGAAGTCAGAAACCATCACGGCCTGGCCGTGATGGAGTTCACGGCCGTGATGAACAAGACTTGAGAATCAGAAAGGATCACGGCCCAACCGTGATCACTATCACGGGCGTGATGGCAGAATAAGGAAGATCAGAGGCCATCACGGCCTGGCCGTGATAGAGTTCACGGCCGTGACAGGTAGCCTGAGCAAGACAGAAACCATCACGACGTGACCGTGATGGACATCACGCCCGTGATGTAGCAGGCACTCAAAAGACAGAAACCGTAACGGCCTGGCCGTGATGGAGATCACGGCCGTGATGGCTGTTTCCCTAAAAGTCAGAATGCGTCACGGCTAGGCCGTGACGGCCATCACGGCCGTGACGCGGCACCTTTATATACCCCTGTTACGAAACCCTTCCCATTTTCTTCCCCACTCAGCCTCCCTACCCATTCCTTCTTCTGCACCTCTTACGCAGCCTCCATAACAGCAACCCTTCTCATACCCCTGTTACGAAACCCTTCCCATTTTCTTCCCCACTCAGCCTCCCTACCCATTCCTTCTTCTGCACCTCTTACGCAGCCTCCATAACAGCAACCCTTCTCTCTTCCCAGCCACCCACACAGTTCTCTCTCTCCTCTCTTGCTCACTTCCTCTGCAACTCCTCCCTTCCTCTGCATTTATTCTCCTTCTTCTCTCACTCATCACGCTCAAACAAAGGCCCCACAAAGGCCACCAAAACCCTCCAGAGAAACCCCTCCAAAAGCCATTAAAAAAAAAAAACCACTGGTACAGGGAAAACTCAGCTTTCTGCCGATTTGGATATTGAAGATCTGGAACTATGGCCACCAAAAGGCAAAGGGCAGCCCGAGCCACGCGCACACATGGTAGAGCAAGTAACTATCACTCCGACTCTTCGCATTCTGATACTGATGCTGGTGGGTTTGGGATAATTTTTAGGGATAATGCTCAGCAGGAAAGGTTCAATGTCCTAAAAACTAGGAAACTAGTACAGACTAAATACCTGGATGATGCATGCATCAATACCCTAGGATTAGCTGCTGACATTGACTGGATGTTGCAAAACATAGGGTGGAGCGTGTTCGCTCGCACCAGACACCCTGCATATGCTGGCCCTACCTTGGAGTTCCTGAGCTCCCTGGATGCAGAAATTATCCAAGGGCCGCATTGCCAAGCGGGGCGGATAACTTTCCGCCTCTTCAACCAGGAATTCACACTGACCCTGGCAGAGTTTAATGAGATATTTGGACTGCCAGTAGGGGGTGATCGACGATTCCCCCTGGGGTTTAGTGCGCCTGACTTCTGGTCAGTGTTGGACTATGAGGGCAGGCTATTTGACCCTCGGTTATCCAAATCCACAACCTTTCTTAACCCGAGCATCAGGTACATGCATCGGGTCATAGCCAATACCCTATTTGGCCGAGGCGAGAGTGATGGATCCGTCCGCCAGGACGAGGTCTTTTTCTTATGGGCCATGCTCCACCCTGAGAGCAATGTGGACACCGGGTCCTATTTGGCTAGGCACCTCCTAAAGGTTGCCAAGGGTACCAGTGGCTCTATTGTCATAGGTGGCCTCATCACCACCATATGCCACCATTTCAACTTTGATTTGGATGGTTTTGTGGCCGCCCCCGGACGGACCCGTATCACCTTGCAGGCTTGTGAGGCTATGGGGATGATCGTCCGGGAGGAGAACATCTACTGCCTGAAGCACCCCAGGCTGAGGCAGCCCATCCCTCTCCCTAACCCCCCACTGCTAGATGTATCTAACCCGGCCACTTGGAAAGTGCCGGTGGGAGAGGAGCCTCAGCCCATTAGGGTAGAGAGGCCAGTGAGCCCACCACCGCAGGCTCGGCCGCCTGGGCACCCGTCTTCCTCCGCTGCAGGATCGTCTTCTGCGGACCCCTATGCGCGGTTCGCATCTACTTTTGATACCATTTTAGCGAACCAGGAGCGCCTTATGGCTGAGCAGCGCGAGTAGAGAGCTATGCTCCAGCAGCTCTATGATTGGCATCTGAGCCAGCACCCACCACCACCTCAGTGATTCCTTTTCCCTTTCTAGTTTTCTTTTATTGTTGTTTTTCTCCTCCTTACGGCTTAACTGTTTACATTGGGGACAATGTAAATTTTTAAGCTTGGGGTGGGGATAGTTTGCATTTCGCATTGTTCATATTGCATTCATTTAGTTTTTGCATGATAGCTTTGCATGTTCACATGATTAGATTGCCCCTTGCCTGAATTTTGCATCCAATTGTGATTACCTAGTGCCAATTATTTTGTGATAGTGAATTAGGGAACCCAATTTGTTTCATTCTTGTGATATGGCTGCAAATATAGATGCTTGAGATAATCTGTGATAGTTAATAATTAGCATAGGGTTCTGAAGATTTGTGTCTCGTTGAGTCTTGAACTACTAAAATGTGAGCTTTTGAGCCAAAGGGGTACTCACTAAACGTACCCCATTTTGTGTTAGAGTGTTATTCCTCCTGGGTTGTTTTCTCTAGAACTTGACTTGAGACCATTTTCAAGCTTAAAATTTTTGAAAAGATTTTGAACATGATTGAGGCAATAGGTATTTTTCTGGCCTTCTGAGCTTTGAATGAACAAATACTACCCCTTAGTTGCCCAATTTTGAGCCTGAAAGAATAAAAATGCTTTTCTTGGTACCCTGAAATGTTTTGATAAATATGCTTGATAAGGGACCTTCTAAAGTATTACAAAAGGGTAAAAATGGTTGTTGAAAAGAAAAAGTTCGGGATGAAAGTTGAAAAATTTTCCTTGAGTTGAAAAAAAAAAAATTCCCCTTCTCCAAATAAAAAAAAGAAGAGAAAAGGGTGGAAACATAAATTGAAAACCCAAAAAGGGTACTTTAGAAGGTCATGCTTTGCAAATGTTAATTTGTTGTGTAGCCTTTTGAAATGTCCCTTTCTTGTTATCCCCACCTAAAGAATAAATCCCTTGGCCCCGTTACAACCAAATAAACGACCTCTTGATTCTAAATCGTTTTCATTAATAAAGTAGAGATTTGGTTGATAGTCAAGCTTATGGTAGGATTCAGCCCTTGAGGAAAAATTGAGCGAATTGCCTTATTCCCTTAAACACTTGAGTGAGGGAGAAAAGAGAGCCAAGCAAATGAACAAGCTTGGGGTGAGCTTCAGGTGAGCAAGAGTGCCCAACTCAGTGAGAATATGAGTCTAAGGAACCTAAGCCCCTAATTGGACTTGATCTGATTGTCTCTTGCTTTGAATTGTTTGAAATGCCTATTACTTGGATTAGTATTTTCTCGGGTTCTTAGTTCACTATCCATGTTCTGTTTTTTCTTCTTCGGCCTTGGTGATTGCTTGAGGACAAGCAATTGAATAAGCTTGGGGTGATTTGATAGTGTGATTTTACATGATGTTTTCTGTACACTTTTGCATGCATATTTCATATAGATTAGGCGTTATTTAGTTTATTTTGTTAGATTTTCCCTTGGAACGGGTGAGGTTGGTTTTGTGTGTTGTTTTGCAGGAATTCAAAGAAAAATGCTCAGAATAGCCATGACGGAGCTTGGAGGAAGACAGAGTCTCAAAAGTGCAGAAAAGGACCCAGGCAGAGAGCATCACGGCCTGCCCGTGATGACCATCACGTCGTGATCAAGCGAGAGCGAAAAAGGGAGCAAAAGTCGGGTCGTCATCACGGCCTGCCGCGTGATAAGCATCACGGCTGTGACAACCAGACAGAATTGGTCACGGCCTGGCGTGATGAATGTCACGGCCGTGACAGAGGAGAAGTTGAAGCGTATCCCAGGCGAGAGCATCACGGCCTGGCGTGATGATGTGTCACGGCCGTGACAGAGAGAGAAGTTGAAGCGTATCCCCGGCAGAACCTATCACGGCCTGGCCGTGATGGCCATCACGGCCGTGGGATCGGCAAGTTCTCATGACCTATAAAAGAGACCAAAGGGCGAATAGAAAGAACCCACTTCTCGAAATCGAATTTTAACCTAATTTGGAGCTGGAGGTCTGTTGTGGAGAGAGCCCATGGAGTCCCTTACCTTTTTCATCTGTATTTCTTTTGTTTTGGATTTGTTTCTCTCTATGAGTAACTAAATCCCTTTTTGTTGGGATTGGATGTAGCTAAACCTGAACATCATGTATTTGCTTTGAAGTATGAATCTATGTTTATGCCTTCATATTAGTGTTTAAATTCCTTTGCTTAATGCTTGTTGTGGCTAGCACCCCCATAACTTGATTAGTGTTTTGATATGCAATTGGAAAATTCGTATTAAAACCAGAACTGGAATTATTCACCTAGTAAGTCTTACATCTAGGAATAGGGTTTGATTTACTAGTAATCACATAATCCTTTATCTTAATGCAAGTTCATTAATCTAGGCCACCTAAGGAATTAGGGTCTATTAATGGATTTAGGCTCTTGTCATCTGAGGAATCAGGGCTTGAGTAATTTTGTGGGTTGATTTTAATATTTGAAGCATAAACTGGATTTGTAGTCTTAGTATTGCATGAGGCTAAGGTTTAGTGAAGTCTAATCCCAACATTGTTCATCATATCTGAAAACCATCTGTTATTGCTTTCCAAGTGTTTGAGAAAATTACAAAAAGAGTTTGTTTTTCTTATGCTGTTAGTTCTAGCTTTTGTGAGTTTAGAACTCTCTTCAATCCAACAATCTGCTTAGATAGTAATTGGTTTGGTAAGTGTTAGTACTTGTAGTAGTCCCCGTGGATACGACAAACCGGTCTTACCACCGTATTACTTGCACGACTGGGTATACTTGCCCAGATTCGTCAACAGTGTCGTCAAGCCAATGAACTGGGGCAGTCAGTAGGTAGGATGTATGAAGACTGAGGCAAACAACATCTTTGAAGCCAATTAATGGGCAGTCAAGTTTGTATGAGGGAAACTAACATTAGTCATTGAGAGAGACATCACCTGAGGAGATGCGATTCTACTCCGCAATATTTTTCAATTCATGCTTTGTACACCTTCTTCAATCCAAATATAATGACATTGACTTCCTTTATTTTATTTCGCTACCTTGGTCCCTTTCTTTTAACTTTTGTCATTTTTGTGTGTGCATTCATCCTGATAAGTATATACTGAAATGTGAAACAAGTATTGGTTTTCTTTAAGCAGTTAGAATTCCTTAGAAAGCATTGAAAGGTCATGGGGGGCACGATGCTTCCTCTATAAAGGTCACTGAAGAAAGGAATGAATATTAAATATCAACCACTGGGATAATTATCATCAAAGACGTCTACGATCAGAAAACAAGAGTGCAAGATATCTTTCCTCGATGAGATGGGCCTTCTTTTAGTTCATCCTCAATACTGACTGTGATCGACGCTTTTAAGGGGTCAAGGATCCAAAAATGAAAAGGAAACAACAAAGAAGAAATAATTTATCATCAATCTTTTGCATCATGCCCAAAATTAATAAGGGTTCTCATCGTCATCATTCATTCTGTGAATTGAATATTAGTTATTTGAGTTTTCGCATTGTCATTCCATCAGTGAGCAAAATCGACATTCATATATTGCATTTGTCTATATGGCCTCACAAGCTTTTATCTATCCGTTTAAGCTTCTGACGGGCAATCCACCCCGTACGCTCCTTTATCCTTCAGTTCGAGCTTCTGATGGGCAATCCACCCCGTAAGCTCTTTTATCTATCCGTTTGACCTTCTGACGGGCAATCCACCCCGTAAGCTCTTTTATCTTTCAATTCGAGCTTCTGATGGGCAATCCACCCTGTAAGCTCTTTTATCTATCCATTTGAGTTTCTGGCGGGCAATCCACCCCGTAAGCTCATTTTATCTCTTTGTTCGGAGCTTCTGATGGGCAATCCACCCCGTAAGCTCTTTTTACCAGTTTGTTCGAGCATCTAACGGGCAATCCATCCCGTAAGCTCATTTTATCTCTTTGATCGGAGCTTTTGAGGAGCAATCCACCCCGTAAGCTCTATTTACCAGTTTGTTCGAGCTTCTGACGGGCAATCCAATCCGTATGCTCTTTTATCTTTCTGTCCGAGCTTCTGACGGACAATCCAACCCGTAAGCTCTTTATCTTTATTTTTAAGCTCGGCAGACAATCCACCCTGCAAGCTTTTTATGTGTAAATCTCAGTGGGCGATCTAACCCGCGGGTTCTTTACAGGAAATTGGTTTGTAGACACTGTTGGGAATTTGCGTAAAAAAACAATAATAACGCAGTGGAAAAATTCCCATCGAAGGATCCTTGCGAATGGTCATGATTCATGGTTAGAAGATTTACCTCTTGAAGCGATGACAGTTGATTAAAATCGTCTATCACGAACACCGCACGAACGATGTCTCTAAGGTATCCACACGAGCAGATTCCGTGAATGTCCAACGTCACGAACCCGAAGTGTCTCTGTCTCACAGTGCTAGCTTGCAAAGAGACCTGCTGCTCACTATCACTCTCTATGTGCGGCTAGGGTAAAACAAAACCGTGTAGGCACAATAGCTTAAGTGGTCTACTTATAGCAGCGCCTCCTTAAGTGAGTTAGTGAGCAGCGTTTGACCTAATCCCCATGTACTATGCGCTAGGCCCAATAGAAAAGTCCAACTCTCCTTTTAATGCTTCTTTTAATCCGCTCTTATGTGTGTGACCCTATAGGTTCCCAAAACGTTAGTAGTAATATTAAATCCCATTTAATATTACAAACAGTGAGCGGTATCTAGCAATACATCACTGCTACCTAAGTATTGAGAAAGTCAGTGATTTGACGAAACCTTTCTGTGACAAATATTTATGTGCATTATTATCCCTTTGTCCATATATCTATATTGAACACAAGACATGGAATGTGTCACCCTTGTATGGTTCAATATCATGTTCCCTGATACCCGAGTAGACTTAACAACAAATGAGGTCAATATCTCATATTGACTCATTTCAGCACGGCCATGCATTTTACAGTCTCACTCTATCAAGGGCCCCACAGATATTACTCCTGTTATGTAGGAGGGACAAATTCCATCTAGGTCACTCACGTCCCTCTTCATGGCTCGTGGTATGCCCAATGTATGTCTTTATAATCATCCTATTACAGATGATGTTTGACGATATTAAAGCACACGACTCCTCATGTAGGGATCATAGCGATTTCAGGTCGAAGGATTTCATACACCATTGTCACTATGAGAACTACTTATGACACTCACACAACGCTCCGTGTATTGTTCTCATGGTGGGTCAATCCAGTACATCATTACTCTAATGTGTACCTATGTGGCGACTCGATATCTCATATCCATGACCCGTGAGATATGGTCATCAGTCTGCACACATAATAGTCTCAATGTATTATTATTGTCCTTATTAATAAAATACTTGACTACGGATATTTAAGAATAGGATTTCATTGTTCAATAGTGTCTCACGATCAAGTCATATACTTGATATTCTATTAAACTGAAATTTCTATTCTAAGGACTTTATTATGTTTAAACAAGTAACACAATAAATTGGAATGCTTCATATCACATATATATATATATATATATATTTATATATATATATATATATATATATATATAATAGCAAGATACAAATGCAAGTCTAAGAAATACACTAGCCTCTAGGGCTTACACCAACAGACACAGGTCCTTTGCTTATCAGAATAACCCGGACAAAATTGGAGTTCTTGTCTTTACTAATTTCTTATAACGATAATTGGTTAACTACGGTTACACCTATTATCTAATAAGAAACAAGTAAAAAGGGGCAGTTGTGAACACATAATTTTGTTTGGATGCCTTTTTTTAATTAAGGTTTTGAAAAAAAATAATAAGAAATAGAATAAAAAATAAATAACTTTGCAAGAAAAAAATTATAAAAATAAAAACTTCTTCTGAAATTTTTTCTCCACTAATTCACTCCACCACAGCTCTCACAAGGCTCAAGGCAATTAGGCTCCATTTTTGGGCAATTTTCAGAACTTGGAAAAAAAGCATTTGCCTAGATTAGAGGAAGAAGAAACATAAATAGAAATTTAAAGGACCTGAGCATGGTAACCTCTACAACACTCAAGCTTACAAGGTCCCAATGACAATGAGCAGAGTTCATCTCCTTCTACAAATAGAGGATAGCAACAACACAAAGAGGGGGAGAGAAGAGAGAGAGTATGCAGAAAATTAAAATTCTGAGGAAGGGGAGGACGAAAATCAGTTATTGAGGGGTCTTTCTAGCCATCATCTTCTCCTTCAAAATCAGAACCTTCACCCTTGACCCCC
The DNA here is from genome assembly GCA_030762895.1 of Sophora flavescens. Lineage (NCBI taxonomy): Eukaryota > Viridiplantae > Streptophyta > Magnoliopsida > Fabales > Fabaceae > Sophora > Sophora flavescens. Next base: position 131,488,935 of record CM061065.1, read on the forward strand.
AAAAAAATTTCAGAACCCACCTTCAACACCCATTTTATATAACCTCACCCATCTTCAACATTCATTTTCACCATAACCTCCATCCTACCCAAATCACAAAAAACTAATCCAAACCCAACAACCAGGAAAAACAGAAAAGGAAAGAAAGGATCGCAAGGGGGAAGAAGAGAGGAAATTTCTGATTGAAAACTTGCACAAAAAATATACAGGAGCCTCGGATCTGTGCTCCGCCACGAACCACCACCATTCCAACTCGCCCAACAGCCGCCGTCGTTCGCTCTCTTTTGTTTCACCGCCGTCACGGAGCTCCTCCATCTCACCAGACGTGTCCCTGCACGGTCGTTGTCTCCGCACGACGCCATTCATCTCTTGCCTGGCACCACACTCGTCACCACGACCTCGACCGTAAGCCACTGACCCGCCGTCGTCCTGTATCAAGCCACCGCCTCACGAACTCTGATCTCCGCCATCGTCCCCTTCGAAGATGCAGGTCTGAGTCGCGTGCACAGGTTCGGATCTGCCGTGAACTCCGCTGGTACGCCGCCCCCTCTGCAACCGTGTCGTGGTTCGCTCGCTGCTACCGTTGTTCCCTGCTCTGGCTCTGCGCACCCGTGAAGAAGAAAGGGTTTGGTCTCATCCATTCTAATCTCACTCTTTCTTTGTTATCTGATGTTATGTTGTAGTCTGGTCACTTTGTTTTTTTTATTTTGTTTATTGGTTCTTTTATTTTATTTATTTTATTTTGTTTAAATTGGATTGCTAATGGATAAATAAGTTAGCTAGTTGGCCCAAATCAAATAAGGTTTCACCAAATTTTAATTGGGTTTGGGCTGATAAATGAATAAAAAGGGGTTTTGTATTTTCATTTATTTCATTTTTTTGTAAAATCTAAAAGCAAATAAATAGAATGTAAAAAAATAATTATAATTGAAAAATAATTATGGGATTGCTTTGTGAGAGGTTTCGCATTCAATCCCTTAGACGCAGGATAGCTCTGTAGGTGTATCTGTCATGTTCTATCTCACTTGAGAGTTTAGATAATAAAATGAAATATATCAAAAAAACCTTTTTAAATAGAATAAATAAATCCTTTTCAAAAATAAAATAAATCAAAAAAGGTGAAAAATCATTCCCTGCTTTAAAAAGGAAAATTATGTGCCTTTTCAATCAAACGACTTTATGATGGGTAACATATCTCATTTTATTCCTAAAGAGTTTTAAATAAAAAAAGTAAAAATTTTGAATTTTTTTTCAAATCTTGTTTCTTTTTTTAAAAAAAATATAAAATAAAATAAAATGAAACCCTTTTTAATCCGCGCAATAATCTATGACATTGATGTATGAATTTTCATCCTCAAGTGTCATAAGAATTGTAAGGATTTATCTTATAACTTGACTATCTTTAACCCTGTGCGAAAGTTAATCATCTTTTGTAAAAAAATAATAAATGTTTTCAATTTACACTTTTTAACGAAATTTATCCGATTTTATAAAACAAAAATAAATAATTCTTTTGGATTCACACAACAATCTACGACGTTGATGTTTGAATTTCTCATCCTCAAGTGGCGTATGAATTGTAAGGGTTTATCATATAGCATCGCTATCTTGAACATTGTGCAAGAGTGAATTCATTTTGAAATAAAATCATTCTTCATGAAAAATAAAAAAATCTTTTGTTAAAAAATAAAATCAATCAACCAATCAATTTTTTCTAAAGAACTACGTGGCTTTGAGTTTCCCATCGCACCCGGGAATACGTAGGAGCAAGATAAATCATCTTGTCAAGCCAAAACTAAATTTTTCTTTTTTTGTGTCTCTTTTTATGTTCAAGTAATCAATCAAAATAATTAAACTTTTCTATTTTTAAGGATGCTATATGGACACGGTGTCATATCCAGTCCCTTAAATTTGAGGTTACCCTGTGGACTCATGTGTCATGGTCAACCTCATTTCATTTTTATAAACAATAAATTTAAAAATATAAAAATTAATAAAAATTAAAAAAATTAAAAATTAAAAATAATTCTTTTTTGCAAATAATTTTTGGGGTAAAATAAATAGTTAAAAGGTAATTAAAATGTTTTTGCACAATTAGCTTGAGGTAGCGCTTTTTAAACGGGCGATGTGGGATGCTAACACCTTCCCTACTCGTAACCGACTCCCGAACTCATCTCTCTTTTTTTTAGACCATTTCTTTTTACTTAAAATAAATGGTTTTTCCAATGTTTTTCCCAATAAAAATATTGGTGGCGACTCCTCCATTTCTTTTATCTCTTTTTTCGTGGCTCCCGGACGGGACGGTCACGACATAAACCTCGAGCACACGCGCAGCATCTATAAATCACAGAAGAAACTCATAGTCTATGGATATGGTATTGATTTAATAAGATCGTGTTTGGGAACCCATATACAAACTATATTTCAATTAGAGATAAAAAAAATTATATTTCAATTAATTGAGTTTTGAAAATTTAATTTTGCTTAAAAGTGAGTTTTGTAGTAATTGAATTATGTTTGGATACTATATTTGTAACATCCAAAATTTCCTTCTTTGACTAAATAGTATTACCCAATAAATAGAAGGAGCCTATCTTTAAGGGAGAAGTGTTCTAAGGGTAGCTAATAATAAATGTTTTAGATTTGTTAAGGAAGAAATGTTTAGAATTAAGGTAGGGGTGCATTTAGTAGTTGAAGAGGTGTAGATAGTGACTTGAGTTTTAACTTTTATTAAATAAAAGATAAAACTAATAAATAAATAAATAAATAAATAAATAAAAGAAGAGAAGGGGATAAAAGAAGGGGGAGAACGTCAGGTAGCAGAAAAAGAAAGGAAAAGAGAAAGAAAGAGAAGGGAGAGGAAGAAGAAGAAAGAAGAATGGAGAAGAGAAATCAAGGGATATAGCCATGAGAAGAAGATGGGGGTTGGAGATCCTAGAGCAAGCTTGCAGAACCAAGAGAAAGAAATGGAAGAGAAGAAGAATGAGAGAAAATTAGGATTCAACCAAAAAGGGAGATTCACACAAACAACCCCAAATCCACTACTTGGCCAAGTGAGTTTCCTTAGTTAGTGCTTGGTAACCATAAATCCAAGCTTAGGAATTATAAATTTGATTTTATTGTTTGATTTCAGAATTTGCATGTTGATTATATGGTTTTAAATGAATGCAGAATTGTGTTGTAGAATATTCAATTTACATGCATGTATTATGTTTGTTAAAAGTCCTAAAAGAAGCTGTTGATCTGATAAACCCGTGTAGACATATGTGTAATATTTTATTTGTAACTATTTTTTATAATGCTCTGTTTGGTATGATTATTATTTTTTTAGAAAGTAGACTCGAAATGATACACTTTAGACATTGATTTTGCTGTTTTTCATTGAGTATTGATGGAGAAAAACCTGTTACAAGTTAGGGTATTGCAACTGTCCTGTTTTCTGAGTGCAGAGGCTTACCTATCGAAACTGTAATTTTTTGAAGGATTTTCTCCAAGAGAAAAATTTTATTCATAAACTATACTTGTTTAGCTTTCCATAGAGGGGTCTTTTGTCCAAATACGACTTCGTTTCATATTTTAATAAAATCATAGAAGTTAACTGAAAACTGCTGAAATTCTGCTTATGTTGTTGATGCATTATCCCTTGTTGAATACTTGATTGAGAGATTATATATTGTTCATGTGAATGGTTTATAAGTTTTGCTTTAGGTCATTTGTTTTTAAGCTATAAATTGATATGTGAGTTAAGTTATTCAATCTTATGATGAAATGATTGTGAAACACCATTTGGAATCCAAAGGTAGTAACCATGCTAATTTTGTTCATGATTTTTCGAATTAGAATGGTTATCGATGACATTTCAGATGTCAAGCACTGAATTCCTTTCAAATTGAAAGGCAAGTATAGAAGTCCTTCAGGTTAGGAAAGGCAAACAAGTAAGTGCAAAGCAAGTGGGACGCCGCTTGTGATCATAGACGTATGATCTGCCTTATCTCCAAGAGCTATTTACTCTTAAGTACCTCGGTGCGCGGGGAGTAGAGAAGTGTTAGTTCCTCTTAAGTACTTCGTTGCGCGGGGAGCCACAAAGTGTTAGTTCCTCATAAGTAACTCGGTGCGTGGGGAACAACAATGTTTTTCTCTAACAAATTAAAATGGGATGTCCAAATGAGTGGTTCGCAAATATTATGAATGTCATGATAATGTCAGGATTGAACCCAAAGCTAGTCCCTCTTAAGTACCTTGGTGCGTGGGGGGCAGCAATGATGTTTATACTTGATGATATGTCTAAGTTTACTAATATATGTATATTTGTGGGACCGAGTCCATTGTTTGCAGGGAATTCACTGAGATTTCATATCTCACCCCCTCACCCTTTTGTTTCAGGTTTGTCCCTCCTATGTTGGAGAACTGTGAAGTATCCCCGGAAATACTTGGCAGTTGTTCCAATGTAAGCTGTTATGTTATTGGAGACGTTGCCGGATCAGAGTTAAGTGTCAAATTGTCATTAGTTAGTCTCTAAGTATGACTTTTTTTAAAATGAATGAGAAGTTTAGCGAAAAGCTAATTTCTGTGTATCTTATGTTTTATATCTAGTAGTATCTCAATGTACTTTGGGCTATTACATTATGGTATCTGATGAGCCTCTGTTTGACTGGTTTTATAACTAGTAAAGACCTTGGCTTTGTGCTAATTTTATATCATTTGCACCCAAATTAGACTTGATTGTCCTTAAGTAGTATTTTGAGTCTGTAAAGTGTTTTTAAGTTAATTTAGTTGATTTAGAGTGAATAAAGTATTTACTTTTATTTTCTATTTTCAGGTAAATAAAGAGGAATAAATCTGGAGTCTTTCGCCCCGCGAGAAGGCTGTTCGCCCCGCGAACCAGAAGGTGACTGTTCCTGAAATTGCAAAACTTTCTGTCTCGCCCCGCGAAGGAGTACTCGCCTCGCGAGTACCTGGAAGTCAGAGAGCATCACGGTTTACCCGTGTTGAAGGCCATGGGCGTTGCAGTTTGGGAATTTGAAGAGTTCGCCTCGCGAAGATATGCTCGCCTCGCGAGAAGACCAAGAGTTGCAGACCTTTCGCATAATTCGCCTCGCGAACAGTGCTTCGCCTCGTGAGGACTTGGATTCCAGAAACGTGTATATAAAACAGTCTTAGGCAGAACTGAAGGTCTAGTCAGAATTAGCCAGTTTTGGCTAGTTTCTGAGCTTGTTAGTCTTTTGTTTTTCTCTTAGTTTAATGTTTATTTCTGTAATGGAGAATTAGTCTCCTAGATTAATCTACTGTAATTGGTTTCCATTATCACACTTGAGGTTCTGTGATTCTTCTTTCATTTGTTTTTCTCTTTTCAATACAATGCTGTATGTTTCTGTTTGTTATTTCAGGAATATATAGTGTGGTATTGTTTCATTTCGGTGATGTTATGTTCCTATATATAATCGCGTTTGTTATTTCGCGTGTGGTCATTCATGTTCGTTTGTTCATGAGAGCTTAACCCCGTTTGTTATTTCGGGAATAGGAACATACATCTGTAGTAGCGGTTTTCGTTTGTTAATTGTTGCTACAACCGGGAGGGGATTAGTATCTGCTTAGTAGAATATGCATGAACCGATGATAGTGGGGAAACCGAAAACGATGGGTTAATCGTCTTTAGTTTATTTGTTAATCTCTTTTCTTACTCTGTTTTTATTTTGTTTCCTTTATTTTATTTTAATCTCAAAACCCCCATTTCTAACTTTTACTAATTTTCTGTTAATAATAACAACAACTAAAGAGTCCTTGAGAGACGATACTCGAGTTGTCGCACTATACTGCATTATTTTATAATCGCTCGTTCTTTTTGGCGCGTGGCGACAGCGCGGTCAAAAATTGGCGCCGTTGCCGGGGACTCTTGTTTGTTGTTATTAGCAGAAAGTTACGTTTAAAAAAAAAAATTCTTTGCTAATTAGTTCTGTCTGCTTTGTCTGGATGTTTGATTGCCATGGATAATTACATGTATGGATATTTGCCTAATGTTTATTATGAACCACCACCTTGCATGTATTATCCTAATTTTAGTGAGCCACCACCATACTATCCTAGCCAAGTGACCACCTCTGCACCTTCCGAACCTTCCCTAGAGGACCTTTGCAAACAAATGACTGCACAGATAACTGCACAAATGGAAGCAAACTTTCTTGAATTTCAACAGAGGATGGAGGCTGAATACCAGAGAAGCCAAGCTGAATCTCAGAAATTATCCGCTCTAATTGATCAAGTTACCGCCAACTCAGCTGCAATGCTAACTCCATAGCCCATTGAAGAACATAAAGACTCACAAGTCATTCTTGAAAATATTTCTGATGATGATTTTGATAATGTTTCTGTTGATGATGAATTATGTGTTGAATCCCCTGATCCTAATGCTTGTTATTGTGATGGAACTGCTTTGTGTGTAGAATGTTTTACAGGTTTATACTTTTCAGGAAAAATAGAAAATGCAGATCGTTTTGCAGGTTTATTTTTTTCAGGAAACATAGAGAAGGAGGATCAGGAGGATCGGGGAGGACATCCGCTCCACCGTTCTCGAGGATGATGAAAAACCTGTGGGAAGTAGATGATCCAATTAAATCAGATGAATGTGTTGAGAGTAATGGGGTGGATGCACTGTGTGAAGAATTCCCAGACATTCTAACTTTTTCTGATTCATTTTCTTGTAATATATGTACTAACTCTAACCTTTGTGTGGTGTGTGCTGAAATCTCTACATGTATAGCAGGTGAAAAATTTGTTAGTGCAGTGAATGAAGAAAGTGCAGAAAATGAAGCAGCACCAGTAACCCCAACTAACTGTTTGCCACCTCCCCCTGAGGAGCCACCAGTGATGGATTTTGCACCCTTGGATTTTGCACCATGGCCAATCCAAGAGGTTGAGCCCCACTTCTATTGGGGAGACTTTATTGAGAAGGAGGTCATCTGTGACCCGAGAGGTAGTGAGAAGTCCGCCGCACTGGGTGGAGTTATTATAATTGTCAAGTGCTCACCTCCGCATCAAAGCTACAAGTTAGGGATGCTTGGAATGAATTTCAGTCCTTTGGCTACCATGTGGGACTTATGTTACAGGCAGTGGGATCCTGGTGGAACCGCCCTTCAATGAGTTTTCTTAACCCTTTCTCCTTTTTAATTTTCTTTTCCTTACTTTAATTCTGTTTTGATTTGAATAAAGCCCCTGAATAATTTGAGAAGCTCAGGAGTTGTGTTTGTGTCTTGGTTTTGGCAAGTTTATTGGATTTTATTAATTTTTGCATAGATGGATTGCATGAAAGTATTGACTGTTTACCCCTAGGATTTGAAAAATGATCCCCATGTGATTAAAAACTGAACTTTGAGATTTTATTATGATGGCATGATTTATGATAAGTTTGGGGTGATAGGAAGCACACACTAGGGATAGAATCTCAGTTAAACAATTTGCAAAAATGTCCAGGTGAGGTTTTGAGCCTCCAACATGTTTTTGACTGTGTGAAATCACTTTTTAAGTTGCACTTTCCTGAATTTGCTTGAATCTCTTTATGGTTTGCATGATTATGTGTTTGCTTCAAATGATTTAGGCATTTTCTTTGTAAATAGCTACTTAGCCTAAAAATAACCAATTCCTAATGCATGTTCCCTAGTCAGCCCCATTGAGCCTATTAGCCTGTTAATTCTTGATAACCTAATGTTATAAGCCCAAAAATCTGGAAAACCATGTTAACCCGATCTTAGGATTAGGAGAGCATGGAATCTTAGAATGGGTGCAAGAAACTAAAGTTTGGGGTGGCTGCAAGGTGTAATATGTTGTTCGGGATTGAAAAAAAAAATTATGTGAAAAAAAAAGAGAAAAAAAAAAGAAAAGAAAAAAGAAAAAGAAAAGAAAAAAACAGAAGAAGGAAAAAAATTTTAAAGTGCAAAAATGCCAAAAAGAAATAAAAAGGTTGTAGTCACCCAAGGCATAAAAGAAAAATGAGAAAAGGAACTTGAATGAATTTTAAAGTGTAAATAATGTTCATGCTCTCTTAGTTCCTAGGGTCTTCAGCCTAGTACCTTTGTATATCCTACCCTTAGCCAGGCCCCATTACAACCCATAAAAGACCTTTTGATGTTGCTTGCATGTTTTCTGTGGGAACCATTTTGAGATGAAAATCAAATTTATGGGAAGTGCTCTTAAAGGTGAAACTGAGTGAAATGTTGATAACCTGACACAAACTGAGCGATTGAGTGAAACATAAATCTCCCTTGTGAGGAAGGCAGTTGTTTGAACTTGGTGATCTCTCTTGTGTGTGACTTAGACCCCCTGCTTAGATTTCTGATTGTCTGAATGATTAATTTCTCAACTGTTTAGAATAAATGAATGTGGGGATTGTTTTGCTTGTAAGGGGGGAACATTGAAAGAAAAATGTTTTGTAGAGCATTGCTTGAAATCTGTGCGGAAGTTGATTGAATCTTTTAAGCTTGCCATGTTTTTCCTGTCTTGAGTCTTTTTAAGTTTTAAGTTTTAGTTTGCTTGGGGACAAGCAAAGTTTAAGTTTGGGGTATTTTGATGAGCCTCTGTTTGACTGGTTTTATAACTAGTAAAGACCTTGGCTTTGTGCTAATTTTATATCATTTGCACCCAAATTAGACTTGATTGTCCTTAAGTAGTATTTTGAGTCTGTAAAGTGTTTTTAAGTTAATTTAGTTGATTTAGAGTGAATAAAGTATTTACTTTTATTTTCTATTTTCAGGTAAATAAAGAGGAATAAATCTGGAGTCTTTCGCCCCGCGAGAAGGCTGTTCGCCCCGCGAACCAGAAGGTGACTGTTCCTGAAATTGCAAAACTTTCTGTCTCACCCCGCGAAGGAGTACTCGCCTTGCGAGTACCTGGAAGTCAGAGAGCATCACGGTTTACCCGTGTTGAAGGCCACGGGCGTTGCAGTTTGGGAATTTGAAGAGTTCGCCTCGCGAAGATATGCTCGCCTCGCGAGAAGACCAAGAGTTGCAGACCTTTCGCATAATTCGCCTCGCGAGGACTTGGATTCCAGAAACGTGTATATAAAACAGTCTTAGGCAGAACTGAAGGTCTAGTCAGAATTAGCCAGTTTTGGCTAGTTTCTGAGCTTGTTAGTCTTTTGTTTTTCTCTTAGTTTAATGTTTATTTCTGTAATGGAGAATTAGTCTCCTAGATTAATCTACTGTAATTGGTTTCCATTACCACACTTGAGGTTCTGTGATTCTTCTTTCATTTGCTTTTCTCTTTTCAATACAATGCTGTATGTTTCTGTTTGTTATTTCAGGAATATATAGTGTGGTATTGTTTCATTTCGGTGATGTTATGTTCCTATATATAATCGCGTTTGTTATTTCGCGTGTGTTCATTCATGTTCGTTTGTTCATGAGAGCTTAACCCCGTTTGTTATTTCGGGAATAGGAACATACATCTGTAGTAGCGGTTTTCGTTTGTTAATTGTTGCTACAACCGGGAGGGGATTAGTATCTGCTTAGTAGAATATGCATGAACCGATGATAGTGGGGAAACCGAGAACAGTAGGTTAATCGTCTTTAGTTTATTTGTTAATCTCTTTTCTTACTCTGTTTTTATTTTGTTTCCTTTATTTTATTTTAATCTCAAAACCCCCATTTCTAACTTTTACTAATTTTATGTTAATAATAACAACAACTAAAGAGTCCTTGAGAGACGATACTCGAGTTGTCGCACTATACTGCATTATTTTATAATCGCTCGTTCTTTTTGGCGCGTGGCGACAGCGCGGTCAGTATCAGAGCAGTTCGATCTCATCGGACTGTGAGTATGAGTCTAGAAAGATCCGGCTTAGGGGTTTGTATGTTAGGTTCTGTGGGCTTATATTGTTCCACTTTCTTCATGTGAATTAAAGAGGTAGGCCACCTCAGGTATTCGCATGAAGAATGACGAAGAGTATTATCTTACAAGGACAAGTCTTTTGTGCAAGTCATCTTTTGAAAATGTTTTAATTGTACATCCTTCAAACCCGTAATGCACCATTGTTAGTGTTTTATCCATAACTTCCTCCATAGGGCTTGTTTCTAAGTGATCTTTATATCATCAGAAAATAGACTTGATTTCCTTCAAAATAGGCTTTGGAACGATTTAATTTCATTAAGTATTGAATGATAAAAATGATATTTAATTTGCTGCTTGTACTAAGAATTATGAACTGAAACTGTCTTAGTATTTAAATTGTATTAAATTGTACAAATATTGGTTTGAGTTGATTCCTATGCTAATAGAAAGTAGACAGAATTTTTAACAACCTAGGCTTTGGAATTTTTGAAATTGAGTTGGTATTGGTGTAAGAATCTCCATTTCAACTTACTGAAAATTCTGCTGCCAGTTTTCAAATTTGATAACACTTGAATTTTTGCATGATCTTTCTTGGTTTTGGACACTTGAGACTGGTTTATAATGTATTGTCCACATGCTTAGTTTTGATTAGTGTTATATGAACTCGTAACTGTTTGAGATTTTACGTTTAGACAGTGGAATAAATGGTGGGAATGGTAACTTTAGTCATTGTCCTCCAAATTGTGATAAATTAAGTTTTATTGAATTGATGGCTTAGGTTTTTGATGTAATTTCACTCTTATGTCCTAATTGTGTTTGGATTATTTCTCTTAATCATGATAAAGTAAAGTATAGCAGGGCATTAAAGGTCTAAAATGGTCCACATTATGGTGAGACAATTGTTTCAGAACCAAATTAGCCATTAAAGCCACATAAGTAATTGTGGGTGAGATATGTTTTTGTAAGTTCTTCAATTCCTTGAAGGCTAGGATATGGTACTAGCAATTAAGGGATGCCTAGATGTGATAGAGATGATAACTCAGATTACTTGAGTATGGAAATAAATGCAAGTTAAGTTATCTCTTATTATATGTTGTTGTTTTGAGAATAGACAGGGAACTGGTTGCCTTGTTCGATGCATTCTTTTGATTGTAAACATGAAGGTCAACTGAACATGATATGTAAATGTGAAAGAAGCATGCACTATCTTTTCAGTATAAAGCTAAGTAATTGTTGCTATATGAGAAATTTAATCGAATGGATTAGCCTTGTATGTCTTAGACTTGAATTGTGTTTTGTTTAAGATGGTAGTAAAAATGGATAGACATGCACATTATTTTCTGTTTCATCCTTTGTGCGGTTCTGACTTGTTAGGGGGAATGTGGTAAAACCATGTACACTAAAAGTAAACAAAGTCTATAATTTAGCTTTTGTGTTTCTTTACATAATCTAACATATGGTGCATGTGATATACCTATTATGGCCTTGTACCCTAGGATTTTTCATATTATATATGAGCTACCACCAAGATCAAATATCTATCCATGTTTGTGTTTTCTCAACGCTTTCCTATTTTTTTACATTAAGTCAAACTGACTTCCATGCATGAGAATCTTTTAATCTCCCTTAGTGATGTCTTGGGGTGTGATAATTGATGCAAGATTGGGAAGGTTTAATTTATTTGGTTGTACATGTAAATCATTTAAGATGCATTGTTGTATGTTCTTGGTTTCACGTCAGAGAATCATCAATGGCCCAAATTTATTGTGTTCTTTAATAAGTTTAGGGAAATGGTTTAGTATATAGGTAAAGTAGAATCAAATGTCAGACAAACCTTGTTGAGGAGGATATTACATGCCATAGTTTGTAAATGGTAACGAGCTAGTTAATTACTTGATTTATATTGTTAATGGAAAAGAATGAATGCATGCAAATACATGACTTGTACCTGATTGATTCTTTTAATGTTATTTAAGAGGACCGCATGATGCTTGTTTGTTCTTGAACTAGTTGATGAGTTCATAAGACTTTTATTTTGAGAATGTGAACCTCATAAGATGTTTGGGACATCTAATTAAATCAGATTAGCAGTTGTATAGTATGTTGTAATGTGGTGCGGTTGACTCGCTATTTATTATAACATTTCTTTGAACTGTTTTGTTACCTGTTTTGAAAGAGAAATTGTTCTAGGTTTCCAGATTTGTAAATTGATCCTTGCATGTTGTAACTACATAGTGGGTATGTTTTTGATTGCATGTTCACTAGTATCTTCTTTTGTTGAGCTGTACAAATTGAAGGACTAATTTTAATTATATTCATAAACTAGATAAACTATGCTTTTCAAAGAATGGTTTACTCAAATCTGAATGTTGTGTTCAACACCAAATAATTCCAGTAAAGGTTTTCTTATAACCGAGTTTTAGAAAAAGCTTTTCAAGTTAAATTTATATATTCACTGAAAAGGATATTTGACGAATTTAAAGCGATATTTTTGCTCTATCTCTGGTATTATGGGATGCTAGGGGTAGACTTGTGCTTAGAACATGTCCATATCTTGATGTGCTACCATAGTATTGTGTATGTCATTTCCTGATCATGTTCAATATGGATGAATGATAAGAATCATTGGCATGCATCAATTATTAGATTGTGCACATGAATAGGTACCAATCAGTTATTCCCTGTGTGTCCCATCCTTATGTACATAACCATAAATGTGTTTGATACATTTTTCTAAATTAGAGAAATCTAAAAAGATTGGTATAATAAGTACTACTACTATATGATTATGATTGTATGCTATAGTTTTATTATTATTGTTGTCATAAAGTTTATGTCCGCTTGCTATTGATTGGGATATCTGTCATGCATGATAATCGGACCCTAGCAAACCTCATAGCAGTGATAACCATATAGTTAAGGAATCTGACTTGTCGTCGAAACCTCTTAGACCTGTGTTGATCAGAGTTCGCAGCGGAAGTAGGATGGTGATCTTGCATTATAAGCAGGATGATTAAGCGTTAACGAGTAGAGCAATTTTGAGGGCAAAATTATTTAAAAGGAGGAGAGTAATGTAACATCCAAAATTTCCTTCTTTGACTAAATAGTATTACCCAATAAATAGAAGGAACTTATCTTTAAGGGAGAAGTGTTCTAAGGGTAGTTAATAATAAATGTTTTAGATTTGTTAAGGAAGAAATGTTTAGAATTAAGGTAGGGGTGCATTTAGTAGTTGAAGAGGTGTAGATAGTGACTTGAGTTTTAACTTTTATTAAATAAAAGATAAAACTAATAAATAAATAAATAAAAGAATAGAAGGGGATAAAAGAAGGGGGAGAACGTCAGATAGCAGAAAAAGAAAGGAAAAGAGAAAGAAAGAGAAGGGAGAGGAAGAAGAAAAAAGAAGAATGGAGAAGAGAGATCAAGGTATATAGCCATGAGAAGAAGATGGGGGTTGAAGATCCTAGAGCAAGCTGGCAGAACCAAGAGAAAGAAATGGAAGAGAAGAAGAATGAGAGAAAATTAGGGTTCAACCAAAAAGGGAGATTCACACAAACAACCCCAAATCTACTACTTGGCCAAGTGAGTTTCCTTAGTTAGTGCTTGGTAACCATAAATCCAAGCTTAGGAATTATAAATTTGATTTTATTGTTTGATTTCAGAATTTTCATGTTGATTATATGGTTTTAAATGAATGCAAAATTGTGTTGTAGAATATTCAATTTACATGCATGTATTCTGTTTGTTATAAGTCCTAAAAGAAGCTGTTGATCTTATAAACCCGTGTAGACATATGTGTAATATTTTATTTGTAACTATTTCTATAATGCTCTGTTTGGTATGATTATTATTTGTTTAGAAATTAGACTCGAAATGCTACACTTTAGACACTGATTTTGCTGTTTTTCATTGAGTATTGATGGAGAAAAACCTGTTACAAGTTAGGGTATTGCAGCTGTCATGTTTTATGAGTGCAGAGGCTTACCTATCGAAACTGTAATTTTTTGAAGGCTTTTCTCCAAGAGAAAAATTGTATTCATAAACTATACTTGTTTAGATTTCCATAGAGGGGTCTTTTGTCCAAATCCGACTTCGTTTCATATTTTAATAAAATCATAGAAGTTAACTGAAAACTGCTGAAATTCTGCTTATGTTGTTGATGCATTATCCCTTATTGAATACTTGATTGAGAGATTATATATTGTTCATGTGAAAGGTTTATAAGTTTTGCTTTAGGTAATTTGTTTTTAAGCTATAAATTGATATGTGAGTTAAGTTATTCAATCTTATGATGAAATGATTGTGAAACACCATTTGGCATCCAAGGGTAGTAACCATGCTAATTTTGTTCATGATTTTTCGAATTAGAACGGTTATCAATGACATTTCAGATGTCAAGCACTGAAGTCCTTTCAGATTGAAAGGCGAGTATAGAAGTCCTTCCGGTTAGGAAAGGCAAACAAGTAAGTGCAAAGCAAGTAGGACGCCGCATGTGATCATAGACGTATGATCTGCCTTATCTCCAGGAGTTATTTCCTCTTAAGTACCTCGGTGCGCGGGGAGTAGCGAAGTGTTAGTTCCTCTTAAGTACTTCGTTGCACGGGGAGCCACAAAGTGTTAGTTCCTCATAAGTAACTCGGTGCGTGGGGAACAACAATGTTTTTCTCTAACAAATTAAAATGGGATGACCAAATGAGTGGTTCGCAAATATTATGAATGTCATGATAATGTCAGGATTGAACCCAAAGCTAGTCCGTCTTAAGTACCTTGGTGCGTGGGGGCAGCAATGATGTTTATACTTGATGATATGTATAAGTTTACTAATATATGTATATGTGTGGGACTGAGCCCACTGTTTGCAGGAAATTCACTAAGATTTCATATCTCACCCCCTCACCCTTTTGTTTCAGGTTTGTCCCTCCTATGTTGGAGAACTGTGAAGTATTCCCGGAAATACTTGGCAGTTGTTCTAATGTAAGCTGTTATGTTATTGGAGATGTTGCCGGATCGGAGTTAAGTGTCATATTGTCATTATTTAGTCTCTAAGTATGACTTTTTTTAAAATGAATGAGAAGTTTAGCGAAAAGCTAATTTCTGTGTATCTTATGTTTTATATCTAGTAGTATCTCAATGTACTTTGGGCTATTACAATATTGTTGAAAGGAGTTTTTAGAAAATGAATGCTATTTGAATTATGTCATTCAAATTGAATTTTGATGTGTAATTATCAAAATATCCTTTAATTTTATTTTATCATTTATCTTTCTATTAAATTTTTAAAGATAGTATATATTATAAGAGTAGTAATTAAAAAATCAAACTGAGTTTTGATAAATAAAAAAGCTAATGAGAAAGTTCAAAATTAAGTTTAGAGTCTTCAAATTCAATATTCAATCTGGTAGTCCCCATGTCAAAACATGCGGCTTTTTGACCAAACTGGGTTCCTTTTAGAAACTATTTAACGGTTTAGGGTTATTCTGAAACTATTTACCAATCGAGGGTCCTTTTGGACACGTGGCATATATTACTTTTTTTCACTCTGACGGGTCAAAGACGCCAGTCAGACTGGCACCTACCACTTTTTTTTTTAAAAAAAAAAGACAAAAGGGAGGCGTCACTGCGGATGGCGCCTACCCCTGCAGTGCGCCACGTGACACTGCAGGGGGCGCCCCCCAACCCCAACCAAAAATTGGACGCCTGCAATTTTAAAGGAACAACGCTACAATTTTAAAGGAACAACATTACAAAAAAAATTATACTATAAGTATAGGGTGTAACGATGACATTAATGATAAAGTATCTATTTAAAACAACAAGATGCAATAAAAAAAATCTTGTAATAAGGCATAAAAAAATAATAACAATAACAATTTACGTAATAAATATTCATCAATTATTACAGTAGTAAAAAAAAATTTACCTTATAAGAATTAAAAGAAAGTCACCTGTAATTTTAAAGAAACAACGCGACAACAAAAATTATACTATAAATATAAGGAGTAACGATGACATTAATGATAAAATATCTATTTAAAACAACAAGAGGCAATAAAAAATCACCCTGTTAACAAGTAACAAATAATATCACAAGTAGTAAATAATATTTACTCTAACAATGCTTTTGAAACTAATTTCCATATAACAACAGGAAACATCATGGTAAATGGCGCAAATGAGAGGAAGAAAATTGCAGGGACACTAACTTTAGACACAGACGCAGACACCTAAAGCATAAATTTTTTTGATATTATTTAAACAGTTGTGATATTATTCATCATAGTAAATAATATTTACTCTAACAATTTGCGCCAAAAAATTATGTAGGTCCACTGCACTTGGCAATAGATAGCAAATTTAGGCTCAAAGGGTCTAACCCCTAGTCTTATCCAGTGGTAGAGGCAGATTTTTCTTAAGGACTAGTTCTTTGAAATTCTTTCAACAAAGAACATAGCTTCTTTTCATTATGCTTCCCAGTTTTCCTTTATAGTTCATTCATATCCCATCTTCATGCCTTACTTTTGCCTCATCTTTAGTGTACATGATCAGTGATGGTGGGATGAAAAAGGGGGCATTCATGCACTTCGGAAGGTGCTTAATTAAGACAAACATCGGTTGAATGTGATGATGGGACAATATTATATGTGTGGAAATCTAGTTTTTCTGTTGTAAATCTAGTTTATATTCTTCTTTTTCATTCTTTTTTGAATTTTTAATTTTTTTTAAAAATGCTTCGAAGTAATTCACAGATTTACAGTTGGTAATAAAACAGTAATTATCCTTTATTTTCATTTTTATTTTTGAAATCATATTAACAATAATTATTGACCATTAACATTTCAGCTTAGTTTAACAAAACAAAATTGTAAAAACAACATATGAATTTATATGGAAACTTGCATGAAATGATTTATCGTTGTCATGGGTTTATGATCTACTTTATTTTTAGTCTATATAGGCCAAACATATTTAGTAAATAAGTTCGCCTTATAAAACTTAATTTGTCAAAGATTAATTTAACTGTGTAGACAAAATTTTGAACTTTTGTTTAAAAAAAAATCGACTTATTAGGTTGACTTATTTACTTCATATTTATATATCTAATACTTGCTGCTATTAACTGAAATTTTTTATATGAACTATATTTAAAATCGATTAATTTTGTGTGTGAGACTCATGTAAGACCTATATTCCGCAATCAGGAAGTGAACTGAGTCCATTTATTTATTTTTTAATTATCAATTAAACAGAAAAATGATTTAATGTAATGCAGTTGAGAAGTTGAAAATTAGTGACACTTACTGAAATGAGAAGTGAAATTCATAGACTACATTTTGCTCTCTGTCATTGCATTCTAGCTTGTAGAGTTGTAGTATATATGGCTGTTTGATTACTGCTGCATTTTTTTTAAGATTGAATTTATTTTCTAGAAAAAGTTGGATTATTAGAATATTCATCTTTTTTTTTACTAAATTAGAATATTCATCTAAAAGTGATTTTCTATGCCGACTCCATTTATTGCTTCAATTGTGCTGTTATTACTACTCTTCAGTATATTCGGTGGAACATGGATATATTTTTTAACAGTTGATATTTATTTCACATTTAAACGCAATATATTTATTTTATTTCAAGAGATAATATATTTTGATTTTTTTTTGAAGAGATAATATATTTTGATATTCACTGACGTTTATATTACACATAGTATTTCTATCAGACGTTTGTATTTAGTAGTAACTGAAACATTTTCACTATATAATATAAGATATAAGATATGCATGTACAAAGTGAAATCAGACTCCCCTGCCATTACCCAACAATTTTCAAAGTTTAATTAATTGTTGCTGTACTTGTGATATGCGCCTGCCATGAAAGATACAGCATGAGGAATCCTAACCCTTTTCATGGTTTTGTGCCTGCCATATTTCAGTGCTTATTATTTGCAAATTCCCATAATCACCACATCATATCAAGATTCTTTTCTTTCGTAGTTTGGAACTAGAAAGCTTTCAGTAATAGGAAAGCAATTTGATACCTATGCAGCTGCGAAGGTGTTTCTTTTAATCAAATCAAATAGTGCCACAAAGGCAAACATTGAAGTTTGACCTAAATTTCTAAGCTGCATGAATGTTGCTACTCGCTAGGAATTATTTATTTGTAGGGACTAATATTTTTTGGGGTAATCTTGGTTGTGAAAGTTTTAATAATGCGGTAAACTTATTCTGATACTTCGATGGTTGTGGGTAGTTATATGTTATTATTATAGTTTAATTTGGATCCTTTTCAATGGTACATTTCTCTTTCCTCAATTTTGTTGATAAATTTAATACCTATCAGATCTGATCACGGATTCAGATTCCCTACATTTAAAAATCTCTAAATTTTCCTAAAATTAGATCAGATTGTGTCAAGTAGGTTTTGGAGTTAAATTTGTTAAGTGTCATAAAGACGAAAACACCTTCAACTTTTACCTAAATGTAGGAACTTCAGGAAAATCCAACTTTAAAGAATCCAAATTCCATCACAGATCTGAAAAATCCTACTTTAAAGAATCCTAATTCATGTGATCACAACCCTTAAATATCACATGCGATAGATATTAAATTTAGTCAACAAAATTGATTAATTAGAGAGTTTTTACCATTAAAAAGGATCCAAATTATATTATAGTTTCTCAATATCCTTCCAAGAAAACAAAAAGAATTATGCACTCCATCTCTTTGTCCTTTTATCCCCTATTTAAACACATCCAGCCAAACATAGTGAAGGGTGCTCTCTTCTTGGTGAGAAAGCTGAAAAAGTAATAGGACAGTTGAAAACAAATATGAGTACATGTTAAAAAAAATTATTTTTACCTTCTAAATACTTAGTAAGGAAATTAAAATTATTAATAATTACTGGGGATTTAAAAATTTTAATTTATTGTTTTAAGTAAGTATGTTCTATGAATAAGTTATATCTCAAACCTTTAACAATTTAATTATAATTTCTATAATTCTAAAGCAAACACCAATACTCTACTTCATAGGACATTTGATCAGATTATGGTAGCATGATACATATATAGAGATAAGAACAAAATAATTCCAGATTGGCATCAAAGTGATTGAGAGCTCATTTTTGTTTTTACTTGTCACCTCTTATTCATTGCTCATGACATGTTTGAATACATTGCGCATAATTTGGTTTTGAAAAGGAGTCTTGGGAATCATAAACTTCCCTTGTTTTTTGTCGGCAAATGGATTCCAAAGGGGGCCAATTGTACAAATATCAATGTCAATAATTGATTGGTAAAATTGTTGTGCTGGTTGTCATAAGTATCAGTTCACTTAAACTGAGGTTTGAGTGCTCTAGTAAATTACTAAAAAAAAAAAAAATTTGATCACCAAGATCCGTTTTATATCAAACACTCAGTTCTTTATATAATTGATTTGGTTTGTGGTTTTCCGAGCTACGTTTTTTTTCTCTCCCTCTAAATGGTTTAATTAGTTGTTTATTAGATTTTGAGCTTAACTCAATCCCAAAAGCTGGATCATAAGATAAGAGTTGGACACTATTTATAAACTTTAATTAATTAGATACTATCTTTAGTCAATATGAGACTTGAGTTTTTTCCCAATAGCCTTAGATTTAATTTGGGATTAACTCAACCCTAAGGGATGCCCATTCTTTATAAACTCTAGGAGTGTGTAAAACCCGGCTCGATCCTAGAACCCGTCATAACCCGTAGTGTTAGGGTCGGGTTCAACCCTAACCCCCAAAAGAAAATGGATGAGCCCGCGTCTCATTTAGTGACACGGTATCGGTTTGGGGATGGGTCCGGATTGACCTTCGGGTTACCCACACCGTCCCATATAATAAAAACATACTTTTACTTTTATCCTTCCATAACTTACTTTTCACTCACGATCTCTTTCACATCTCACGTCTCATACCGACCCAATTGGTGACTTTTAGAAAGCATTTTGTGGGTTTTGTGACATTGAATGAATCATGTTTGATGAAATTATCTTGTTTTTAACAATTTTGCATTGGTAACACGAGCATCAAGGAAGCATCTAGTAAAATGAACCATTTGTTGATATTTTATAACATCCAATTTTAGATTTATTTGGTGATACGAGATCAATTAGTGGCTTTCAAGTAGCATCTTTTGCTGATATTTTGACTTATTAAAAATGACATTTTTTCTTATTACAGAAATTTAGTTTACAAAGAATCTATTTGACTTTGGGTCAACCTAGTCCCGTCCCATTTAGACCCGGTCTTAAACCAGCCCGCATGTGATCGGGTTCCTTCGGATCTAGGAACGAGTTCGGGTTCAAAAAATTGACCTTATCAATATTTAGATTAATGTGTAGAAAAACTTATTTATTTAAAAACCTTGTTTTGGAACTAGAAGGGAGATTGCCTTGTTTTTGCAAAAAGCTTTTATTTCTCCCCCAAAAATCATAATCTGTGTCATACCTTTTTTTGTAATTTGTTATATAAAATGTGATTATTTTTATATCACTCAAACGAAATAGATTATTTTAAAATCACTTTTTAACAAACATATCCAAACAAAAACATATTCTGATTATAATCGATTATCACAATAATCGATCATTTGAAAGTAGATTATCAGCATAATTTTTTTATTTTACAACTTTCTCAAACACACTTTAAATAAAATGTATGAAGACAGCTGAAAATGATATAAATAAACTTTTTTAAAAAACAAACTTTTTTTTTTCGAACATAATAATTACAAAACAGTTTAATTATCTAAAAATAGCTGATGGAAAGAATTAATCTTTCCCGAAAACAAGCTCTAAGGAGGCGCGAGAGGAGACACAGTCGTTGTTTATCACGAAGTATGTTCGTAAAAAAATTCACGAGACGTGGGACAGTTATTCTTTTATTTCAATTATTTAATAAAAAATCTTAACGTTTCTAAACGTTTTAGGAATTTTTTTTTTTTTGAAAGATTCATGATTTCCCTTTAATTAATGAGACTTGTTCACCTGGAAACGTGGATATATTAGTGTGATTTTTTTGGTTTCACGTGATATTTTCCGCACGAACTGTGGAGATCAATTCCTCAAGATACTGGACGATATTGAATGATTGACATCTCTCAACTAAGTCTCCATACACAAGAGCCAGTGATCAAACCCTGACCACTTACTTAAGGGACCCAAACTTGTTATCACTCGGACCAACTACATGTTGATATATTAGTGTGATATATGTTAGATACGTAAAATTAATAAAAGAAGAATTATATGTTAGAGCTAAAAATTATTTTTTGAACTTAACCTGTTTAAAGTGTTTAGAATTTATAAAAATGATTTAGTCCTTAACATTAACAAAGCAATTGATGTGACCAAGGATTGATCACCTAGTATTTTAGGATCTTCTTTGATCTAATTGCTTTCAAATTTGATATAAACACAATTCAATCATAATTGATATGAAACTTGTTCTTCAAGTGAAGAATCAAGAGAAAACAAAAAGGAGTATAAGAGAAGAACAATTGATATATGACTAGAAAGTAAATTGTAAGAATTAAAGTGTGAGAATTAAGTGCAAGAAATTCGTCCCCATAATTTCAAAAAATTTGTAAATAGTCCCTATCGTTACCCCTGAGTACAAGAAATCATATCAAATGAAAAAATTGTCAATTTAACCATGTGGCCTAAAGTATTTTTTTTCTTTCTATTTTCTAGCCAAATTTTGGAGCAAATAAGATAGAAACAAAAAATTACCTCGGTACCCCTGAGTACCAGATATCACACAAAATGAAGGAATTCAACAATTTTAACCATGTAGTATCTAATGTTTGGTTTTGTTTTTATTTTCTGGTAAATTTTATAGCTAGTCGGACAATAAAATGAAATTACTTTGGTAGCCCTGAGTACTAGATAACGAAAAAAGATGACGGTAGGGACTATTTACAAATTTTTTGAGATTACAGGGATGAAATCCTAAGTAAATTTTTTACCGAAAACTTATGTGATAGATCTATGAAACCCTGGGTTCATAGTGATGAAGAGAGCAACAAGAGAGAAAGAGAGAGAGTAGTGAAGAGAGTAAAAGAAGATTTCATTACTAAAATGATTTACACTTGCACATTGGTTTATATACTTGGCATCTTACAGCTGGAGTTAGTTAATCTTATAATTAACTCTTATCTAAAGTAACTAACAGTTTAACTGTGCGTAACCATAATAGATAATTGACTATTACACTGATATCCCCCCGCAAAGTCATGGTGGTTGACGAGAGGCAAGCACCTTGAGTTTGCTTCTTAATTCTTCAAACTGTGTTGAGGGGAGAGGTTTGGTGAAGGAATCAGCTAATTGAGCGGAAGCAGAGACATGTTGGACAATAAGGGACTTAGAGACAACACGTTCTCTGACAAAGTGTATGTCCAACTCCATATGCTTGGTGCGAGCATGTAAGATTGGGTTATGTGATAAGAGGACTGCACTCAAATTATCACAGAGTAGATTAGGAATTAGGAGTGAGACAAGGAACTTGCAGTTCTTGGAGTAGGGATTGGATCCATAACAATTTAGTAGTGGTGTGGGCCAAGCTCCTGTACTCCACTTCTGCACTAAATCGAGCTACTAGGGATTGTTTCTTCGAGCTCCAAGAAATGAGATTGGGACCAAAAAATATGCATGACCCGGATGTGGAACTTCGATCATCAGGGTCACTTCCCAGTCAAAATCACAATAAGCTCTAAGTGTGAACTTGGTGTCAACAGGAGCAGGTTGTATAGCTAGGCCATAGTGTGATGTGCCTTTGCGATATCTAAGTATGCGTTTTACTGCACTCCAGTGAGAGTCTAAGGGATTGGACATAAACTGGCACACCTTGTTAACACAGTAAAAAATTTCGGGTCTTGCGAGTGTGACATACTGCAAGGCACCCACTACTGATCTGTAAGTGTGAGGATCTGAGAGTGTGTGTGTGCCATATCTGCTTAATTTGCAATTGTTGACCATTTGAGATGAAATGCCTTTTGACTCAGTCATATTGGCCTTGTGAAGCAAGTCCCTGATGTATTTTGATTAAGTGTCCAGTAATGATCCATTGGACTGGTGTTTTACCTCGATTCCCAAAAAATAGTCAGGTCTCCCCATTTACTTGAGTGCAAATTTCAAGTTCAGTTTAGTAATCAGATCTTGGATCAGAGTAGGAGAGGAGTCTGTGATCAATATATCATCTACATATACAAGAACATAAATGCAAGTACTCTGATGTGAGTAGGGATGGATCACACTTACTTGAAGCAAAACCAAATTGAACAAGAGCAGTAGTGAGTCTTTCATACCAGGCCCTTGGGGGCTGCTTAAGGTCATAGAGTGCCCTATTCAGTTTGCAAACTAGAGACTTGTCAGATGCTTCGGATCGGGGAGGTTGCACCATGTATACTTCTTCAGTGAGCATGCCATTGAGGAATGCATTGTTAACATCAATCTGCTGTATGTCCCACTTGCAAGTGAGAGCCAAGGTCAGAATTACCCGAATTATGACTGGTTTCACTACTGGAGAGAAGGTCTCCTTGTAATCAAATCCATATTGCTGGTGGAAACCTTTGGCGACTAAAGAGAGAGAGTAGTGAATAGAGTAAAGAAGATTTTCATTACTGAAATGATTTACACTTGTACATTGGTTTATATACTTGGCATCTTACAGCTGGAGTTAGTTAATCTTATACCTAACTCTTATCTAAAGTAACTAACAGCTTAACTATGCTTAACCATAATAGCTAATTGACTATTACACTGATATTATTTAAACCTAAAAATAAAAACTCTCGTTGCAATAAACACAATATAAATTCTAGTTAGCTTGTGGGTGATATTACCAATATCACCCACGTGTTAGGATACCAACAAAATAAGTTAAATTTAGTTGATTCATTGAGCTTAATTGATTAAGGTGTGGGACTTGAATTTTGAGTGTGTGGTTTCAAACCCCGTAACATGTTTCTCTCCTTTCCCCTCCCTTTCCTTCCTTTCCGCCTCGCACTGTAAAGTTTCTTATGACCCTCCCCTTGGACAAAAAAGAAGAAGAAACTAATTTTAGTTATAATAAAACGTTATAACTATACAAATATCGAATAAGATGTGTATAGGTATGTTTTTAATATTGTAGAGATCAAAATGAACTAAGTTCACTTAAAAAATGACGCACCATAAGAGTGAAGCATATTGAGGAGATATTCATTCGGAATAGTGAATGACTAGGTGCTTCTTTGCAGCAAGGGCTGTATATTTTTCTTATTCGGATTGGTGTATTAGTCCACTTTTTTGCTTGGAATCTTGCTATATGTAGTAGTGGCTGACAACCTTTGTGTGAACAATTAGGTAGTGGTCATGGATTTTGGTCAAAAGGGTGGGAACCAGATTGCCCATTTAACCCAGGTGAGATTGCTCACAAGTTAGAAGGTGTAGTGCTATGGAAAAAGAAGAAGAAAGGAGCAACCATCTTATGGAACCCACCACCACAAAGTACCTTAAAATGGAATGTGGATGGGTCCTCTAGGGATAAATCAGGACCTGTATGTATTGGAGGGGTTCTTAGGGATGACCAATGGGAGATCAAAGCACTATTTTCTGTTTCAGTAGGTATGCAGGAATCTAATGAAACATAATTTTTGGCTATTGTATATGCATTGAAAATGTCCTTACAAAAAGAGTGGATTAAGAATAGGGAGATTATCATAGAGTCCGACTCTAAGAATGCCATTGATTGGGCTAATAAGAGAGAGGAAAGCCCATGGAACCTACGTTTCTATTGTAACAAGCTGCAAAATATATTGTACATCATTAACCATGTTGTCCATTGACGAACTACTTATCTACCATATATGTATCCACTAACCAAACTCGGCACTCCATTAACCACGATTTTGAACATCATTAACCAAATGTCGTATGTGTCAACTTTTCAGATGTTCAAATAGCACTATTATTTGTAACACCATAGCCATATAACATGATCATAACTTTCCGAATCAATGTGAAGTAAATAGGGTTTTGCTTCTACATTTATTTCTTGCTTATATTTGTGGTCTTTCTTAATAATATAAACTTCTTAGATAAAAAAAAAAAACTTATCTAAACTGAGTTTCTTTTGAAAGTATGGAAGTAAGAGTATATCTAATTAAATTAATGCCGATTGTGTTAAGATCTTGATGTGCTTTATCGAATTAATGTAGATATGCTTTTACTTTCTCACTTCATAGATAAATTTACCTTTTATATATATATTAAAGGATACCTTAGATAATTATTATTCAACTTCTTA
The DNA here is from genome assembly GCA_030762895.1 of Sophora flavescens. Lineage (NCBI taxonomy): Eukaryota > Viridiplantae > Streptophyta > Magnoliopsida > Fabales > Fabaceae > Sophora > Sophora flavescens. The sequence goes on from CM061065.1 coordinate 131,514,060, forward strand.
TGTCCTTTTAAGATTAAATATTCTTTTTAGCACTCATTGCAAATATTTTTCCATTCTACCTTTGAGCCTAAGAAGGAGGAGTTTAGCAATATTTGGGGGAAGGAGCTAGAATAAGAGAAGAGTGACAATATGCCAGAAATTTGTTCTTGTGTTAGCTGCTGCTCTTCCCTTGGCTGGTAACATTCAATGCCCCCCCTTACTGTTCTTTTCCCCTCTCCTCCCCTTCCTTTAATTTTCCTTTTTTCCCTTTGACTATCTTCCCGTTCAAAAGATTTGTTTTGCTTTTGGTGTGTAGGAAAGCATATGCATATTATAGATTTATAGAATTCAGTTGAAACTCTTCAGTTGAGAGTGAGGTCTTTGAGGGACCTCTCTAATGCTTGTAGCTACCGTCCTGTTGTTTGTCTAGTTCACTTTTTTATATTTAAAAAACTTGAGAACTGTATAATAGCTTCCTTTCATTCTAGGGGAGAATTAAAGATTTGATTTATACCGGAAAATTTCCCTATGCAATTAATGTAACCATTGAAACTTATGGATTTGGCTCATCTAAAGTGAGAAAGTAAAGGTGAATCCATCATTGATTTAATAAATATATAGAGATGTAAAGTCACTAAAAATGATCCAAGAATAGATACATCTTTTTTTTTTCTTATTTTAGAGATTTTCTCATTTTAAGATTTTCTCGTTTTAGAGAATTCAAATGTACAAGCTTGTAGTCTTTAGTACAACTCAAAATTATATTCTAGGAATTAAATAATCCGAGATTCAAGTAGTATCTTAGACTCTGGCCCCGTTTGTGAGAGCTTAAATAAGCTCCTTATGACTTATCTTCTGTCATAAGCTCTTATGACACGTGTTTGTCACAACTTATCAAAAGAACTTATGGCATTTCATAAGTTGTTTTTACCTTATTCTCATAAGTCAGGGAAACTAGCTTATGAAAAAATGAAAAGCTCCTTATGCGGAGCAAGCCAGCGAACATTTCACCCTTCGAATCCCTCCTCCTTCGTTTTTCTTTCTTTTTTTCCTTTTCTTCTTCTGCTTCGACGAGTTCCTCGCCTCCTTCTTCGTTTTTTCCTTTTCTGCTTCTGCTTCGACGAGCTCCTCGCCCCTCGCCTCCTTCTTCGTTCTTTCCTTTTCTTCTTCTGCTTCGACCAGAGCTCCTCGCCTCCTCCTCCTCGCCTCCTCCTTCGTTTTTCTTTTTTCTTCTTCTACTTCGATCTGAGCTCCTCCTTCGTTTTTCGATCTGAGCTCCTATAGTCACTCAGACTTTTAGTTAATCTTGAGCCATTCAGTCTCACTGTTCCCGTTTCACTCTCACCCCTATCACTCAGACACACACGACGGCGTTGAGACCCACCCCACACGGCCACACCCACCCATCTTGTTGCGCCCGCCCTGCGCCTCAGGGAGACGAAGTCACTGTTGCTGGCTCGCTGCGTCCCTAAACCTGCACCTCAAGGAGACACCCATGACATCGTTGTTGCGCCTCTACTGTGTCACCTCGTCGTCTCTGCATCTCACCGCTACCAGGTATCAACCATTTCAAGTTGTGTTTTTAATTTTAGGTCTTCTGTGAACCATACCCAAAAGCCTTTCAATCAGCGTTAATGTTCTTTTCAATGACTTTCAAATTCATGTATTTTACATTGGGATGTATTTCATTGGTTAATTTCTAGTCGTCATTGTAATACTCTGAACTTCCATTTAATAATTCTTCACTATTTATAATTCTCCAATGATATACTGAACTTTCATTTGATAATTCTCCACTGTTTAAATTCGTAAATAGCAAATAGGGACAATTGCGGGAATTGCATCTGAGGATCGTCTAATGCCTCATCACATGAATCTGTTAATAGTATGAAGGCTTTCTTTAATCGGGTTGTTTTTTTATTGTAATTTTATAAAAAAAAATTTCATAAGCACTTATATAGTAATGTATCCAAACGCCTTAATTTTGTATAAGTGCTTTTGGAAATATGCATCCAAACGCACATGACTTATTGAATTCAAGCTCTTATGGCATAAGCTCTTGTACCATAAGGCCTTATGCTATAAGTGCTTAGTTAAGTTATTTACCCAAACGCACCCTCTATCACATGAAGATGGACTTTCCAAATTGCTTATCCACTATTAGGAGGTCTACCTCCTAGGAAATGCACTGATCAATTTGAAATGTAGCTTTTGGATTTACAAAACAAACAAAAAAAAACAAAAAGGGTTAGTATTTAACACTCTCGTGGATGTGACGAACGTTTTTTAATTTGTTTGGATTGAATAAAAGACAAAAGAGAAACAAAATCTGAAATTAAGATCTAAACATTTTTCTATTCACTTATCTTATGATTGAGACCTTTGTTGTTGTGACAGTTTTTTCAATTGGACTATCTTTTTTAATAGTAATTTTAGGTTAGCTTTCGGCAACCTTTTGTCAATGTCACAAATCTTGTAGAAATCACTCTTTATCAGTTCTAAAAGGATATCTTTTACCATTTAAGTGCGGTGCACTATTTAATTTCGGTGAAATATTATTTGCATATTATTTTTATATTTGTTAGTTGTTACTTTTAAATATTAACTTAAAATAAAAGGTATACAAAGCAAGCAACAGTTGTAAAATAAAGAGTGTGTGCAACTGCAAACAAATATCATATATTCATAACTATGTTGGCCAAGAGCCGGCCAAAGTAAGATCAGGCAAATCCTTGTTTTACACCTCCAACCCATCCCACTTAACCCCCTATATAGCTCATTAGTAAAAATTGTATAATACCTAACAAAAATTACACACGAGTCCCTATCATATGATTTGCTTACTCCGAGATCTCATCTAACTTTAGGTGTTACCTTACCTTAGGTCGGCCCAAAGTTGGCCTTGTCACTTTTGCTTACGAGGAGGGATCAAATCCTCGCATTCACTATTTCAAAAAAATTGTGATACTGCTCTAATTTACATGTTCGATAACTATGTTGGTCTTGTCACTTTTACCATGAATAAATAACGTTAGTCACAACTCGAGTTTCATTCTCTGCACTCTTGTTTCTCACAAAGAATTCAACCATGTTTAGCCTTAACAAGTGTTTAATTAGGTTTTTTTATAAAAAAAAGTTCTCAGTTCTCACATACATGTGCTATTTGTTATGTTTGCTTGTCTCAATCAGATTGGTATGCCACCTACTTCTAATACAACTACAACTACAACTTTTCATGTTCAAAGCCTACTAGCCCAAAATCAGAATAAGTATTAAAAAGGGAATGATTATGATCAAAATTGTGGCAATAAGTAATTTATGTAATACTATGGTATATATGGCCATAGTGAAATAATTGCATCATCTTTATGAATGACTTTTGTACTCTTAAACCAGTTAATGGCATAGAAATGTATTAATGACTTTTATGGGACAATTCTTGCAATTTGTTTGTTGTCTTTTATGCTTTAGAGAGTATCTTATCCTATCCTTAGTAGTAATTTCCTTCTTTACTGACTAATAATTTTTTCTATAAACAAAATAATCACACAAGCCTCGTTTGTGTCACATTTTAACCATGTACAACCAAATCTAAGATCAAGCGCCAGCAAAAATATTGGACTTAGAGTTTACCATCTGCACACCATACAGGAAAGAGCCAACGCAACTGGCGTGAATATGGAATAATATTGTGCCTCAGCATTAAGCTTAAGATATAAGAGGAATGTGAAGGCTATCAGTGTTTAATGAGTATTCAACTGGAAGCAAAGCAGGGTCTTTATAAGCATCTACCAAATTCTCATAAAACTCTGTCATTGCAGCATCATTCTGGTTTTGCCTATCCTTCTTTATCAAAGTCTGGAAACACAAGCACAAGTCAAAATCAGAGCTGATGGATTGAGGTGCAACATGCAAGATGCAACAGCTATTCTGTTCTTTTATAGAGAATTGTTGCACTCTCTTTCAAGTTAAAGGGAAGATATTGGAAAAAGATTTGAAGATTCATCAGGTTATACTTATAGTCACTTTATGGATTTGAAATGTACCTCTGCAGAATATGCAACAAATATGGGTAGGAATCGTTTTCGGCAGTACTCGTTGAAGAGAAGCGTGAGGACGGGTAGAGGAAGCGTCAAGGTGGATGCTAGAGAAAGTTTCTTCAATGCAAAGATTCCCACTGCAATGATGTGCATGAGTACTAGAGAAAATATCATAGAATTGTGCACAATAGGCCAAAATTTCCCTGCAGTTTCGTACTTTGGTGCATATACGTTTATAAACTGCATAATACATAGGCAGAGCATGCATCAGTATAAGTCACATCAAAACCAATTTTTAAGTGTCTCACATTTACATGGATAAAATTACTTCAACATTGTTGGATTCAAGAATCAACCAAAAGAAAATGATCCTTGTATAAAATCAGTGACATGGTAGTACGTTACTATTGGAAACTTCTACCAGGCAATCAAGATTATACTACTACTTACCCTTTAACACTAGTCACGACTCAGGCACTCCCTGAAAAATAATGCTTTTAAATAACGCCTAATTTCATAATAAATGTCATGAATTTCATCAACAGTGAATCACTAACCCAAGATATCCTCGCCGATCCCATACTTGTCTATTAGTTTCTTTGGCAAGAATCTCTTAACTCAACTATTAACAACTTAACCTATCCTTAATTACTTTGTGAAACTTTGTCCATAACATCAACTGCCTATTTTCATAACAACTTCTGAAAACCATATATCAACACTATGATGCCTTCAACACTTACCAGACATTAACTTAGTTCCATCATATGATAAAAAAGTTATTCTTCAGCTATATCATGCAGACCTTCACAATTTTACGAAATTTTGGCGAACAAATTTTCAAGTATGGAAAAAATTAACCAACATCGGGATTTTGCTGTTAGGTGGAGACACAGGAATGACTATATATATCTCTAACATGCCTCCTCACCTAAGCCCTTTGGAATTGAAGCATGGATAATGTTCTCACTTTACTTGGTGCTTAAGTTTAATTTAATTACAAAGAACTGGTGCAGCAAAGATAGAACTTCTGATAGAGGCTTTGGTATCATGTCAAGAAATAACTCAACCCAAAAGCTTAAGCCTTTAGGTGGAGGCCCCAGAAATGGTTCTATATCTTGAACAATTCCTATATTGGAAATATTTTTGTCAGGATTTCCAAAGTAATACTTCTCCCTTCTTTTTATTGGCAGAAGCGTGGGAGAAACTCATTTATGGCATAAAATAACATGAGAAAACCAAAGACCCTTTCAGAAATAGATAGACTTCAAAATAAAGATCCAAAGAAATGCTGACCTGGTTTCGATAAATGATGTATGCAAGACAAAGGTAGACCAAGAGGAATGGTAAAATTAGCGGAGCTAGGAAGAAATATGTAATACCAAGAAGTCCAAAGAAAAGGACCCTTGGAATATCCCCGTGGTATGGAATATATGGAATTTCAAATTCATCCTTTGGACTTGTGAAAGGCCTTCTTATCAAACTGAAAATGAGAGGAATTACACGGAAGAGTTCCGATGACACACTTGTCCATCCTTGCGTGACAACATAAGCAATAAAAAATGATGCCTACAATCAAAGCAAAATTAATAACATAAAAAAGAAAGAAATATAAAATTTAAGATTATAATATGGTATGTAGTTTTCAGAGTTGAATTGTGATCATAAGACATGCTCAAAGTGATAGATAGTATGAATAATGATGTGCATATTATGTTTTGGGGGGACATTTGGGTGGGTATGTTCCTTTTGTAGAGGATTTTCCTTGCCTATTATATCTTTCCACTACATATAGCGGGAGCTTTATAGCACAAGGTTGCCCTTTATTATATCTTTCCACTTAACATACTTTGGCCATTAGATGCTTTTACTCTATCCAGATTCTTGAAATTGGGTACTTTCATTTTCGAAGAGATTTGAATGATAAAGAAACTAGTTAATTATAAGTTTATAACCCGTTTTGGACATCTTTCTTTCAGTTTATAACCCAAACTCCTAACCCTCAAACATATCTTCCTGACAAACCCATTTGGAAATCCAAGGGTCTCTTTGTTTTGTTTCCAGTTTCCTGTTTTTAGAAATAATTACAAAATTGACACCTTGTTTTCATTATGTTTCCTATTTCTAAAGATTTGTACAGTAAACAATGAAAACAGAAAAAAGTTGTTTTCAGTGTTTCCTGTACAAATTTTTGAAAACGGGAAACATAATGAAAATAAGGTGCGGTTTTGTAATTATTTTTGAAAACAGGAAATGAAAACAAGAAACTGGAAACAAATTCAATAGGCCCCAAATTTCCTTCTAAACTATCTAACTTGTTGCAGATTCATAGATGTCACAACTCTCTTTCCTATGATATGTATGCTATGTGTTGATCTAGTTCAGACACAATATACCACTTACTTTTGCATTGTAAGGTGGCTATTAGGTTGAAGCAGTTTTGATGGTTCGCTATAAAGGTTTGGGTAAAAAGAAAGAGAATTACATTTTATGGTAGTGTGCAGTTTTGCAATCTGAAGTGAGTGGTGGGAGCAAAATTGCTATGGACTTTCTCTGGGATAGAGTTACCATTTTAGCCTCTCTTTGGTGCTCAGCTATGGTGGCTTCAACTGAGTTGCTATCTTAGATATGCAGAGATTGGTCAGCTTTGCTATATTTTTAGTATCCTCCTGTTCTCCTTTGTATATAGACTTTGTTTTGGATGGTCTCTTACTCTCTTATACTCCTCCTAGTTGTACTTCCTATCTTTTCTCTCTCATGAAATTGTTTTCCATAAAAATAATAATAATTGTAGTAAGAAAACTGTGGATATTGTTAGAATACTAGGATTTATATTGTTATAGGAGTATTTTTAGGCTGGGATTGTACTAGATACCATGATTAGCATAATTAAGATTAACACATCATGATCATATCATAATAATATCAATTTTCTCTCGTTTTCCATCAAATCCTTATAATTAAAACATATAATTTACCCACAAGGTGTAGTTCAAGTGGCTAGTAACTTGGGCCCTATTGGGAAAAAACTCAAGTCCCACATTGACTATAGATAGTATCTAATAAGAGTTTATAAATAGTGGGCAATCCTCATCCTATTAGCCAGCTTTTGGGATTGAGTTAGGCCCAAAATCTAATAGGCCCTTTAACCATATGTCCAGGGTTCAAATCCTGGTGATGATGGGAATAGAACTGTATCTGGGTAGAGGAGTTGACAGATATAATTTTAATAATACCAGGAACAGACAATGGGGACAAATTAAATTGTGGGGTTTATTTACTAAGATTAACTTGTGAAATAACATATATAATTTTAATTATACAAGGAACAGACAATAGGGACAAATTAGATTGTAGGGTTTATTTACTCAAATTAACTTGTGATTTGGGATTAATCCTACGGCTATCGACTGTGGGGATACCCTGGGTTCCATCTCGAACCAAAAAAAAAAAACAGATATAATTTTAATTATACCAGGAACAGACAATAGGGACAGATTAAATTGTGGGGTTTATTTACTAAGATTAACTTGTGATTTGAAGATTATGGCTTTGGTAATGTACAGACTTGGTTTAAGTTTTTTTTTATTAGAGTTACTTTGGACTAAGGTTTATGCGTCTTACAATGGTAGAATCAGGAGTTCCAAGCGTTAGCCTATTCACTTGGATGACTAAATATTCAATTTATGAAAATTTTATCTTCTCTACTGCCCTTTCACTCTCCAGATTTCTCCTCACTGGAACTACAGTAAGGTCATATATCATCTTTGGTGCCTATAAAATCATTGATGTTTCAATTAGTGTTATTAAAAAAGAAGATAGATTGAATGAGACATTTCTGAGTTTCTCCACAAAAAAAAAAAAAATAGTAGCGATTCAAGGTAGCCTTCTACATATGAATATAGCTCATGCTTTTCAATGTTAATAGACTGCCTTTTTTCCTTTGGGTAAATAACATGAAAGACTTCCGGAATAAATTAAATATGGAATTTTAATTAAGTTATAAGAAGTGTGGCAGCAGCTGTTTGAGAAAGAGTTGAGAAATTAACATTGTTAGGTATGCTTTATATTGTTTGAAAATCACGAATAATGAAAATTCAGACAACAGAAGATACAATGCGATCAAATTAAAATATGGAACATAAAACATGGTTCAGCTCCACCCGCATGGTTAAAGGCTGAACCATTATATTTTGTAGTCCTGAAAAATTATTTGGATGAAAGTTTCAAGGAACTTTACAATGGGGCTGCACCACGATTTTTGTAGTCCTCAATAATATAAATTTCAGGAAAGTTGGGAGTAACATTGTCTAACCTGCGTTGGAACTGCAACTGCCAGCCTCTCAGGAATGCCCTTGACATCAAGGATGAGATCCACCATAGATAGAAGTGACCCAGAAAATACAGTTGCAAAAAAAACATTCCATATTGTGAACGACAGCACTTTATTAGTTGCACTCATTTCAATATTACTATGTGAGATGTATCCTTGGATGGAGGAAAGGAACACCATGACTGGAGGCACCGATGCCAGAAACAACTGAAGAATAAGGTTGGGAAGGTATCCTGTAATTACTTGACTGACAAATTTTCTGTAAGAAGATTCACAAAAGGCTCAGAGATTTTGCATTAACAAATTGAAAAATAAAACATAAAGCTAACACTAGCATGTCAACAAAATTAAGATATAGCATCACGAGTAACAAAAGGATAGTTAGAATGAATTTGCCTAGACAGGAAGAAAAAACCACATGCAGATATTTGACAAGACACGTGTGACTGGAACATCCTAGAAGCAAGCAATTTCAACGTCAAGTCAAGCTGGCAAAAGGTTCTACATCAACATCTACACTAATCTTCAAGTAACTATCATCCTTTATCAATTGCAAATACTATACTATACATCTATAGCCAATGTGTACTGAAAAGAAAAGGTTTATCACAGGAGTTCCAATGCTTGCAGGCAGCGAGCAAGCAATCTGATTGTCATACTCCTAAGTATAGACATCCATGAAATTTTTTTTTCAACCAATACATGGCACCATTGTTCTGATTCATGACCACCTAATTGATTTGTCAAATTGCTTTATGCTTTAAACTCAATATACAGCTTCCTAGCTTCATCCATTTAATTTGCTTTATGCTTTAAAATCAATATACAGTTTCTGATTTCTCATGTAACACTTAAAGTTTTATTTTGAGGATAAACCCATAGGATACTGAGAGCAAGAGGGGAGCGGAAACAAGAGAAGCAGGAAGCAGAAAAGAAAGAGAGGGATTAGGCATTAACAAACAAATAAATAAATAAACCAAGTTAACTTACTTGTTAAGAATACTTGTCAAGAAGGGAAACAAAGTTTTCAATTGATTCAGGTTGGAAAGCCCCTGTACGATTACAACAGGTATAAGGAACAATATAGTGAAAAGAGTACTTGCAACTACAACCACCAACTTAGAGATCCATCTTTGCATGAATGATTCAGAGAAGAAAGGCCAGTAAATATCATGAGGTTCTGGAGCTAGCTCAGTAATCCACTGGGTGGGGTTGACTGATTGCTGCAAATGGGAAGCAGTTGCAGCACCATAATGAGACTTGAAGAACACAAAGGCAGCTTGAGTCTCCTTGAATATTGAACAAGAATATTAATTAATATGTTGCACTTTATACCAACAGAAATAAGAAAAATGCAAATAGTTAAAACAAGACTGAAACTACTTTTAAAGTATTTTATTTCTTTTTGGAAAAGGACCAGAAAGATCACCACATACTTCTCCTTCCAATGAAGCCTCCGACTGCTTCAATCTTATATTCTCCTTAATGTCCTATAAGATTTTTTTTTGTCCAAAATGGACAATGCTTATACTTTTTCTGAGTGGGATCTTATCGTGATTGAGTATTCCTTTTATACAATTTGTTTGCGTCGTTTTAGATTAAAGTAAGGGAAAGACAGGGAAATGAGTTGCATAATACATAAAAATGAAATAGAAATACAGTCTACCAAATAAGATAATTTGATCAACAACATGGCATCCACCTTATGCATATAACTGAAATTATCATCAGGTTACCAGCAAAGCTGTTAAACTTAATAAATGATGCTGGAGCAGAGAATAGGATAACTACTTTCCCAAATCTGATATATAAAGGGACTGGATATATAATGGCAAGAGAAAGACTGGTGCATGACACACCAGCATCAAGTAAGCCTAAGTTTAAAGACCAAAAGGCCTGAATATTCTTGTATATTTACAATTACAGGGCTGATTATAGTGAAATTTCACAGATCCAAATAGATTTACTAGCATGAGGAAGTTGTTAATTATTTAATTTTATACTTCCAATACTAGGGGACTTCAGTAGTTTTGTATTTCCTGGTCATGGGTCGTATTTAGGCTTGGGATTGTGTTAATAAGGTTTTACAGGGTATTTTACTAATTTCCATGTTTGCTCTTGAGCAATACCAAAAACTTGTTGGGTAACAAAACTATCTTGTGTTGTGTGGTTCATCAGTTTCTAAACAAGCTCCATGTCTGCAACCAAATCTTTAGGTATATCAAAGGATCACCAAGCAAGGGATCCTCTTTGAAGACAAAGGCATACTCTGGTCACTGGCTTTACAGATGCAGATTGGGCCAACTCTCCCTCAGATAGGCATTTCACTTCAGGATACTGTGCTCTTATTAGCAGTAACTTTCTGGAAAAGTAAGAAACAGGAAAACGGAGGGTGGACCAGAAGAAATCAAAAGAGAAAATCTACAGTTGAATGTATGTGAAACGGACTAGTGTTATCTGTCATTATGTCTAGTTTATACAGTAAGCACAGGTAATTATAACCTATAGTAACAACTGTAGTACAACTACCATGTCTTAATAGTCTAGGGCTCTAGGCTACTTTTCACAAGCAACATTTGTAAATCATACTCTGTGCTTGCAGTGGATTCCTGGAAGAAGCAACGCCGTTATAAAGGGTCGAAAATTCCGTGGTTGAGATGAAAAGGAGATTCCTATATCTTTTGTCGTTCACTTAAAGGACCAAATATGTAGCGCAATGCACAAAACCACAAAATTCTGCTTTGTGTGTAAATAAAGTTTCCAAGAAAGTGTAAAATATAGAGGAAAAAGTCAATCAACAAGAAATTAAATTAAATTTAAAACAATCCTTACTAGGGGACTTCGGATTTTACTTGTACGACGAATAACCAAATGTGACAGATATGTAGAAGGATAGAGCTCTTTGAAGAAGTTTCCAACACTTTCACTGATACTGCTACCGTAGGAAGTGGGAATGCTGCGAACTAAAATTGTGAACTGATGAGGCTGAGGTTTGGATGAATAAAAATAAGAAATTCGTCTTGAAGATATGTGTTTATATTCCTGAAAAGTTAAATAATATTGAGAAATGAGTAAGTAGCTCAATTGTTGGCTCGTGCATAAGCTATGTGTACTTCAATTAATGGAGAAGATTAAAAATAAAGCAAAACCCTTATCTAGCTATGTAGAATTAAGAGATAATTCTTATCCTGTAAATTAGTCTAGTATACCAGCAAAAGATATTAATATAATAAATGTCATCTTAAAACACCACAGTTGAGTCTGATGTCAAAGGCATAAAACTATGGGGATTGCTGAAGTAGTTAAACAAAATATCTCCATAAGCTATGAGTGCATGTACTTACAAAAAAAAGTAGAAAGCATACGAATCCAGTGACCATATATACAGCACAGAAGTGGACCCACAACCTGAAATAAAAATCATACAAGATAACAATCTCATACAGATTCTAATACCATAATGAGGCAGTAAAGAAAGATAAATGCTGAATAGAAAATCTTCCACAGCTGAAGTAAGTTCTCTAAAGTCTAAACACAGCTCAATTAAAACAATAAAACCTTGAGGTAGTACTCACCAGTTAGAGCCACTGTTTACATTTGATATGGTGAAAACATCCAAGGAGTTATTGGCAAAGTCAGTAACATCAATATCCTTTAGCTGATTTCCCCAGCAGTTTACTGGAAGAAGCACTAGGGTCCCAATAATCCCAGCAAAAGTAAATATTTTCAAACTGCACCCAAGAAATACAATAACTCAGTCTAGATGTTTAATTTGCTGCTTCCTTTGTGTTTTAGGAGGAATGCAGGATACGGAAAGGGGTCATGCACATAGTTACCGGGTTCTCTCATTAACCCTACCTACTGTGTATCGAATTCGTCGTACCGCATATTGCATACTACGTTCACTTTAAAGTAAGTCTTGTAATAATAAAATAAAAAGCGACGAACCGCATACCAAATTACTAGTGTACCCGGTAACTATGATCATGCACAAACTAACAAAACCATAAAAGTCATGTTACTACTATCTCCTAATGAAGGGAAACAAACACCTGAAGGTTATAATGCGCATAAACAAACTCACAAAACCATAAAAGTCATGTTACTACTATCTCCTAATGAAGGGAAACAAACACCTGAAGGTTATAATGCGCATAAACACCACACCATCTAATCCTGATAATGATAACAGTTCCTCTTCAGAAAGCTTCCAGGCTTGTGCAACCCAACCTGGAGAAGGTATTAGTCTTTCTAAGTTGAAATGACTTCTCCTCTTAGAAGTCCCTTCAGCCAGAAGGCGAGGCACATAAACTTCATAGTTGCTTTTCCTCAATATAGAATACAGTGTGAAGAACAACACACACAAAGCAGTGTTGATCCCAACAGATGTCAGAAGAGCAGACACAATCATGTTTTTCCAAGGAAATCTCTCAGGAACCCAGAAAAATTTATGGCTTAGCTACTGCAAGAAACATAAGCAGTGGGAAAACAAAATAAAAAAAAATTCATGTTTGAGTTCATCATGGGCACGAAACACAATAAGATCAATCAAATGAAGCCAATTCTGGAAAGAAAGAAAAAATTAACTAAGTGGGTATTGAACTGTTCATGAGATTATTTGATAACAAACTGTTGAAATAGATGTTGAAAAGCAGTGCATTGAAAAACCCAGATTCAGAAAATCCCAAAGTATAAGACTTTGTCACAATATGATTGTTGCTCTCACTAAAATAGATGGTACATGGTGAATCACCAGTTTCCCAGTCATCCAACAAGTTTTTCTAATTTTATTTTAATTTAAAAAATACCATTGTTGGCCCCAGCCCTCTATCAACTGAACTCTACGGCGGTGTCCCACTAGAAGCCACCATATTGATGGATAGTATCAGTATGTGACCATTTTTGCTGTGTTGAGTAGAAAGTAAGAAGGCCTAGATGCTGCAAACAGAGAAAGATTACCAGTTCGTCGTGTACTGTGACGAGAAGGGAAAACAATACTGTTATCTGGCTCAGGGGTTGGTCTATTGTGTCAGAACTCAGAACTAAATATCAAATTTTTTGGTGAGTCGACAAAATAAATGTTTAACAGTTTGATCCTTTGAGAATTTTCAAGAAAAGTTTTTAATTAGGTTGATGGGTCCCAATACTAAAAAATTTCTTAGTGAGTCCATCAATATCTATAAAATTTTTAATTGAGTCTCTAAAGTCAAAATTCCGTTAGTGATATATTGAATTGGACAGAATATTACTGATTTCATTCAAGTTGGATATCAATATCAGTCATCTATGAGTGGTTTGAGTGGAGGATGAACCTTGAGACATTATCGATGTAACAAGATGTCAACATGAAGTAAGATGTAGCAAGTTACAAGTGGGGAGCTATTTTGGACAAAATTATCTAGAGGGATGGATATGCAACCGTAAAACATAGATTGAGGAAGGAATGAGTTATTTGTGTAGATGGATAAGAAGCAATCGCGGGTCACATTTTGGTTTCCAGATTCAATATTTTGGTATCTTGCAATCCTAAATACAAATTTGGGGATTCCATGACGTTTCACATTAGCAAACTTAACGACCTCTTCACAAAACCCTACCTCAGGGACCCAATTGAAAATTTTATGTAAGTTCAAGGACCCAATAAAAAACTTTTTTATTTCAGGACCCAATTACAATTATTATTTTTAGTTTGTTGATAAAATTTTAAATTTTTCTTGGATCCAAAAGCTTGAATCCAACCACATCCTTCTTGAAAGTATTTTGAGTAGATGTTCCAGGGTCCTGAAACCCTATTTGATGGATCACCCATTTCGGGCTCCAGAAGCAGTAACCTTTGACATTGGGGTTTAAATTTTTGTTGAAGAGGTTCTCTTTCGAGAGTTTGGGTGAATCAAGAGGTAGACAACCATTGCCTTGACTACTGCTGAAGCAGAATACATCTATGCTGCTAGTTGCTGCTCTCAACTCTTATGGGTAAAACACCAACTTGAGGATTACTCTATTTATGAACATAACATATCTGTATGGTGTGATAATTCCAGTGCTATATGCTTAACTAAAAATCCAATTCAGCATTCTAAGGCTAAGCATATTGAAATCAAACATCATTTCATTAGGGATTATGTTCAGAAAGGCATCTTTGATATTAAGTTTGTTAAAACTGAAAATCAATGGGCTGATATTTTCACTAAACCCCTCGCAGAAGAAAGGTTTTTATTCATTAGAGATAATCTAAACATGCATTGCATTGTTGAATGATATATCTGAATGTTAACCTGTCTATGCTAAATCTATCATTACTCCTATATACATGTTCTTTTAACTAAGCATTAGTTCAGGGGGAGTAATGATACAAAAGTTTAAGTGGAGTATGTCTAATATGCTTGCTGCATTACTATGATTCTCTTAACATGTTATCTTGATAACCTTTTTTGATGTTGACAAAAGGGGGAGAATAGGAGAAATTGAGATTTGTGATAGAAATATGTTATAGGAGAATGGGAGAATGAATATGATATAACCTGTCCGCTTAAGAAAATTTCAACCAATCTGCCTATCTGATTTATGCTAGTTTCTTTGTTCATATTTTCTGAGGTTCATTAAATCATCTCAATGTTTGTCATCATCAAAAAGGGGGAGATTGTTAAGTCTCTAAAATATCCGATGTACATTTTCCTAGGTTTTGATGAGAACTAAACATTGGTTAATGATTTAATTAACCTTCATATTGGTTGCTAACCTATCTATTGAGTGTGCAGACTAAGTAATAGAATCTCACATCCAACAAAGTGTAACAAGTAGACGCCCAACACTATAGTAATTGAAACGCACGTCCAAAACGCAAGAGATAGAAACTTGATTCCACTAAAGTGACACAAGTAGTCGTCCACTAAAGTAAAAGCCAGCGTCCACTAAAGTAAAAACTAGCGTCCACTAAAGTGATGAAAGCCAGCATCTACTAAAGGTATCAGAAACGCTCGTCCAATGACGTGGCAGATGGAGCTCGTCCATCAAGGAATCAGAATGGCTCGTCCAATGACGTGGCATCTGGATCTCATCCATTAAGGAATCAGAATGGCTCGTCTAATGACGTGGCATATGGAGCTCGACTACTAAAGTAACAAAGGCTCTCGTCCACTAAAGTAACAGAGGCTCTCGTCCACTAAAGTAACAGAAGTGTTCGTCCACACTAGTCTTTGGACTTGCTAGGTCCTTAATATGGAGCTCGTCTACTAGCCCGAATGAAAAATCTTAAATGGCTAGATAAACATGATTATTTTCAAGATGGAAGCACTTATCTTATGGACGCGAATTCTATAAGGATTATCAGAATCGTATTTCAAGAACCAGAAAGAGACTTGAAGCCTTCTCTCCTACTCAGTTTCACGCTTATCAAGAAAAGTCAGAAGTTACTCTCTCAAGCAACCTTGGATAATCAGAACCAAAGACCAGTTAAAGAATGCTTCCAACATGGTTTATTCCCTAGTACCTCTGGTCCTTACACGAAAAGGGAAGTGTACTCAGCAAAGTACAAAAAGCTCTCTGCATAACTCTGATATGGCTGTATCACGATGCATAAAGCCATGATCCTTCATGTTAGAGTACAACCAACGACTCTATTGCATTAATGGCTGCCCAGAACGACTATATTGCATTTAATGAAGTTCTGCTTGAAGCCAACATCTAAGGGAATGTCTCTAACGGATCCTAAATGCTTGAAGACCATAAATACAGAAGTCATTGAAGATGAAGATGAGGGAGAGTTGCTGGAGCTACTACTTCTGCTACACTTAATGAAAAATGAGAGGATCGCCATCTTCATCTCAACGGAAATCATCCTCAATGTAAACATTCTATATTCACTCAAGTGAGTGTTATGAGAGATTTCTCTTATCAGTTCTGAAGTACTTAAAAATATATCCACTCTTGTGAGTGTAGGAATAACTCATCTCTGTACTTCATTGTAAAATCACTCCTTGAGTGTTGTGAGATTTTCTCTATGTAACCTTCATCAAAATCCAGTGAGCCTGGAGAGGCTGGGTGAAAATAATACTTGCAACAGCCTGGAGAGGTTGGTTAAGAATAATACTTGTTGAGCCTGGGGAGGCTAGGTGTGCAAATAATACTTGCAACAGTCTGGAGAGGCTGGTTAAGAACAATACTCAATGAGCCTGAAGAGGCTAGGTGTGCAAATAATACTTGCAACAGTTTGGAGAGGCTGGTTAAGAACAATACTCATTGAGCTTGGAGAGGCTAGGTGTGAAAAGACTACTCATTGTAATTATCTGATGTGATAGTGGAGAAAAACTCAACTGCTGCTGGGGACTAGATGTAGCTCATTGTTTATATGAGTGAACCGGGATAAATTTGTTGTTTATTTTCTCTCTACTCTTATCTCCTTATCTTTGTTGTTTTATGTATTTTCAACAAAGTTTTCTAACTGATTTTAAGCTTTATGTTCTAAGCTATTTTCAAATGTTTTTTATCCTCTAGATGTTGTCTAACAGGTTAATGTTTACTCTAAGATAATCAGATAAGTCAATATTGTCCATTAGACAAGTGAAATGCTTTATCTTCCTTATTTCCAAACTGATTAAAAATATGTTATTAGTTTTGTTAGATGGTTTTTAAATTATCTTCTTTTATCCATTTACACTCTTTTTATTTGAAAAACTCTGATTTATGTTTTGTTGTTTAGTAAAAGTTTTAAATATCTATTATCACCTATTTCACCCCCCTTTTGTGTGATGATTGCTTTGACCTAACAATTGGTATCAGAGCTACGTGCTCTGTAGAGAAGCTTAACCGCTTAGAGTTAAAGATCCTTGTTATCTTAGCAACCAAAATCTTTTTTTTTAATGTTTGATTTTAAATTTAAAAAAAAAAACCTTGTGCCTTTGAATATTTTTCACAAAAATTCAAACTGGAAATGTTTTTAACAGATTTTGTTTTGTGAAAGGTTTTTCTTTATACTATTTTCTCTTCTAAACCAAATTCATTTGGACTAATCTTGTTAAAATTATTTTTTTTAACATTAGAAAAATGTTTTTAAGAATTTTGTCTTTTAAAAAATGTTAGTTTTGACAAACCCAAAAGGTGCATCAAATCTAAAAATATTTTATTTCTGTTCAATGCTATTTATGTTACCAACAATGCTTCTTTGTGTAAAAGTATATCCTTGAATTAGAAGATGCAGATCATTGATAGAAGTTGGATTGTAAAAATGTCTTCAAGAGGAAGAACACAACATAATTGGTGACTCTTTGTCTCAAGAAGCATGTGAGGAAATGTACTTAACAAGATGTAAGGATCACCCAACAAGAAAGGAAACCTTCTATAAAGGATCTAACTGAAGAAAAAATTTTGGAGTTGAGTTTATTAAACTTGAGAAGCTACATCGGAAGTTACTTTATCCTATTCCGTGTTGAAAAGTTCAGAACAACATGACTGCTGAAAAATTAAAGGAATCAAATTCGGTGATATCTACTCTTTATCTCTTGTTGTTGTTTAACTTATGATTATTTATTTTGCACATGATTTTTTTTGTGTGTGCTAAAGTGCGTTCATGTTAAAATAAGATAATGACTTTAATTTTCATAAATCTAAGCTCACATTTGCTTATCCCTCGCATGAATTTGAATATTCTCATAAAGTGTTTGTTATACATGTTAAAATGATTCAACATGCATACTTGGAAGAAATATATTGATAAAGATTCTTTCCACTTGAAGTTATCAAATGTGTGCCTTAAATATTTCTTATGCTTCAACTTATGTTGAAATGGTATCCAATCTGAAATGAAATGCTTTTATGAGTTGAAATCATAATAGTCCAATGCATAAGAGTTTCTTTTTGTCATCATTATAATGACTGGAAGAAAATATGGATTTGTCATAGTTGATGATTATTACAGATACACATGGGTACTCTTCCTAACACACAAGGACGAGTCTTTTAAGGCTTTCTCAGTGTTCTGCAAAAGAGTACAAAATGAGAAGGGTTTCTGTATTTCTACCCTTAGAAGTGATCATGGGGGAGAATTTGAAAATGAGCAGTTTAGACTGTTCTGTGAGGAGAATGGAATCTCTCACAATTTCTCTGCACCCAGAACTCCACAGCAAAATGGAGTGGTTGAGAGAAAGAACAGATCTCTGCAAGAGATGGCTAGATCTATGCTCAATGAAAATAATCTCCCTAAGTACTTCTGGACAGAAGCTGTAAACACTGCTTGTTATGTACAAAACAGAATACTTATTAGGCATTTTCTAAAAAGGGCTCCTTATGAATTGTGGAAAGGAAAAACCCCCAACATATCTTATTTTCATGCTTTTGGATGTGAATGTCTTATTCTAAATACCAGAGATAATCTTGGAAAGTTTGATTCTAAGGTATATAAAGGTATTTTCGTAGGATATTCTGAAAAGTCTAAGGCCTTTAGAGTATACAATTCAAGAACTTGTATTATTGAAGAATCTGTTCATGTTAAATTCAATGATGGATTAAAGACTGATAAAGAACTATCAGATCTAGAAGATGATCTTGCAGGTCTTGATATAAACAAGCTAGAAAGTCAACAACCAGATCTAACCAAAACAGAACCTGTGCTTGAGGCTGAAAGACAAGTGGAACAGACGAGTCAGCAGACAAGTCAAGATCTTCATGATGATCTCAAAAGGGATTGGAAGTTCAACACTCATCATCCTAAGGATCTTATTATTGGAAATCCTTCTGAAGGAGTAAGAACCAGATCCACATTAAGATAATCAAGCAATATGGCCTTTATTTCAGATTTGGAGCCTAAACGCATTGAAGAAGCTCTTGAGGATGAAAGTTGGATTCTTGCTATGCAAGAAGAACTTAACCAATTCACCGGAAATGATGTCTGGACTCTTGTCTCTAAGCCTAAAAACAAGTCGGTTATTGGAACAAGATGGGTCTTCAGAAACAAATTGGATGAAGATGGTAAAGTTGTCAGAAATAAGGCAAGGTTAGTAGCTCAGGGCTATAACCAACAAGAAGGTATTGATTATACTGAAACCTTTGTACCTATATCTAGAATAGAAGCCATACGCATTTTAATGTCATATGATGCACAACACCAAATTATCCCGTTTCAAATGGATGTAAAAAGTGCTTTTCTAAATGGTATCATTGAAGAAGAAATGTATGTTAAACAACCCCCTGGTTTTGAGGATACTGATAAACCAAATCACGTTTTCAAACTTAAAAAGGCATTATATGGTTTGAAACAAGCACCTAGAGCATGGTATGATAGACTCAGTTCTTTTCTCATGCATAATGGTTTTACTAGAGGACAAGTAGACACTACTCTGTTCAAAAAATGCTCTAAAGAGAACTTTATTATAGTTCAAATATATGTTGATGATATTATTTTTGGAGCAACTAATGAAAAGTTGTGCAAGGAATTTTCAAATCTAATGCAAGCTGAATTTGAGATGAGCATGATGGGAGAATTGAAGTTCTTCCTTGGATTACAAATCAAGCAGACAAGTGATGGAATTTACATTCATCAACAAAAATATACCAAGGAGATACTCAAGAAATACAAAATGGAAAATACAAAGCTCATGAATACCCTTATGCAACCCAATCCATATATATCTTGTATGTGCATCTACAAATGATATGTAATTAGTATAGCCCCTAAAGGATTGAATAGGGGCTGGACCCCATAGGTCACTATGAATTAGTTCAAAGGGGACAGGGTGAACAATGGATGATTGGGGGGGGGGGGGGGGGGGGGGCATGAAGTCTATGAGATTTTCCTATACAACAAGCATTGCAGAAATCAACATATTTATTCAAAGTAGGAATATTAAAAAGTTGGAGGACAGCTCTTACAAAATTGGTATGAGCATGCCCTAACCTATAATGCCATGTGGCCAAAGAACTAGGTATAGAAAAAGAATTACAGAGGAAAGACTTAGCTGATTTCTCACTAGAAGATGAATTACAAAGAATGATGGAGACATGAAGATGAAGGCTCTTTGATGATGTTGATGTTCTCAAAACTGTAAAGTCAATCACTTCCAAGAGAGCCTTCTAGAAGAACCCTACTAGAGACCTGAGATTTAACATAACAAGAAAATGGGTGAAACTCAAAGTACACATTATTATCCCTAGCAAACTTAGAAACAGAAACTAGGTTCTTAGTAATGTTAGGGATAAGGAGTAAGTGATTTAGTTTAAACATAATATCAGGTTGAGTAGGTGAAAAGAATTTAGATGAGCCTATTGAGTTTATAGAAAAACCTTAACCATTGCCCATGAGAACTTGGCCTTGTCCTCCAAAAGGATTGTTGTTACTGAGATTGTTAAAATCAACTGTTATGCGATGGGAAGCTCCTGAATTAGGGAATCAGGCTTGAGCATCAAAAAGCCTTTGCAACACTTCATGTGTGTTTGGCACAAACTGAGGCTGCTACATCACCATATTGACACTAGGTTGATACTGAACAAGAGTCCTCACAAAGGAATTTTTGATGATTTTTCCCATAGCCTTGAGTCAGTTTCCCAAAATTATAAGGTGTGAACCCTGATTGTTGAAACCGAGTATGACTAGGTTGATCAATCTGACTTGGAGGACTTTGAGGTTGCACAAAGGCTTGGTCAAACCGGTACAAACAGTCAAAGGCTTTATGACTGTATCTGTGACACAGCTGGTAGGTCGGTTTTGGACATCCACGACCACGGCCACCACCACCGCGACCACGGCCACAATTTCCTCTGCCACGATTTCCTCCGTGATTCTGATGAAGTTTCTGAGAAGAGGAGGAATCTAGAAGTGATGATGCTTGAGCAACGCTCACTATGACAGAAGGAGATGGCAATTCCTATCGAAACTTCTCGAATTGCGCATCTTGCATGAGAAGAGCTTCTATATCGTCAACAGAGGGTGGCTCAGCCCTAGCATAGATCGTCATGACCAAAGAATTGTATTCTTCCGGAATACCATCGTGAATCGTGTCGATGTGATCTTGCATAGTGACCGGATCTCCTATAGCCTGAAGCGATTCAATTAGGGCTCGAATTCGTAGGAGATACTCACCGATCGTGCGATTCCCTTTCTTTGTGTTATTGAGCTCGGAACGAAATTGACGAATCTTCGTGCGAAGATGAGCATGAGACTGTTAATGGATCTTCTCCCTCACTTGCCATGAGTGTTTACATCCAAGGAACCGAGGCAAAATTGAAGGAGACAAGGAACCGAGGAGCCAGGTGAATCGCATCTGGTCTTGCACAATCAATAGCTGATAAGCTTGTGATTCAATTCCTAAGGTACGATTTGCTTCAGTCGTGAATTGAGGAGGGATCGTAGGTGTGACACCCTCTACGCCGCATGTATTCATAAAACGTAAAAGATATAAAAGAAAGAGGACGCATGTATATTATTTCATAATAATAAAAACCGAGCAGAGGATGCCACATTGTAATATAACTTCAACGCGTAAAAACTAAGACATTGTTTTAAAGAAACATAACAGGAAATATATAACTAACCCAACCTCGATGTCACATTACAGAGCTGGTATAATCAATCCGATAAACAACTCGAATAAACAAACTAAAACTAAACATAATTAAACTACGAGTAGTGGCTCCTCAGAGTCACTCCCCAGTAAGCTGCTCATCGTCCTCTGCATATCCAAAAAGTTACATGCAACAAACAACAAAAGACAGGAGCAAGAAACATATATATAAACATAATGGCATGGAAGTAGTTAGCAAGATGAACATGCGTCATATAAATATAGCATATCAAACATAATCATCTCATCATATTAATATCACATATATATATATATATATATATATATATATATATATATATATATATATATATATATATATAATATCATTCCAAACAAGGTATGTTATGCGTTTCAACTCTACTCCACTACTTCAATGCATGAATGAGCAACACAACGCACAACCAACAATCACCACCTCTGCTTGGGCCACTCGACTACCCAAGTTCATCATCATCATCAACGTTATCTTTCATCTTTAGTCTTTAATCTTTTATCACATAATATTTTCACCTACACTCCGACCAAAAAGCACCAGAGCTCAACACCTTGACCATTAAGCATCAGGACCACCTTGGCCACTCGCCTGCCAAGGTCCAATATCTTTAATTAACAACACCTTGACATTATGCATCAAGGCGCCCTTGGCCACTCGGCTACCAAGGTACAAAATAACAACACTCTGGCCAATAAGCACCAGAGCTCAACACCTCGACCACTCGGCTATCGAGGCCCCTTTGGCCACTTGGCTACTAGGTACATAACAACATCTTTCCATTTTAATTATTAACACTCTGGCCCATAGGCACTAGAGCGCAACACCTTGACCATTAAGCATCAAGGGCACTTTGGCAAAAAAAAACCAAAGTGTATCAACATGCGGTAACCCAATGGTACCGACTTAACAAACGTATTATTCTCCGTTATCTTAATTAATCCTTTAATTAAGTTATCTAACTCTTCTTCATTCGATTGATGTATTATTACATTATTGGGGACAACTGGGGTGAAACACCTCTTTATTCCCTTAGTCTTGGATTCTGACCAGCAAGGGGAGCACAGGCGTGCTCACCCCAGCACGGTCGTGCTGCCATTTAAGTGGAGCGCGGTCGTACTCACTGTCCTGCACGGCCGTGCTCAACGCGCGACCTGCCTTCCATAATGCAACTGGGAGCATGGGCGTGCTCCCTGTTAAGCACAGCCGTGCTCCTGGGCCAGCCGTACTGTTCTAGGCAGATTCATACGCATTCTTAGAGTCAAAACTCCCTAACACTCTTAAATCAGATCCTATGGTCCTTTGACTAATCCAGTTGGCATAAAACCTCACCTCTCACTAACAGTTCATGTCTTATGAAGCATTGTGAAATTAACCCCTTAAATCCTATGTTAACTAAGAGTCCTATTTAAAACTGATTGGGGTCTTATTAACGTGTTCATCATAACAACAACACAGCCTCATCCAATCAACATTCGGCCATTCAATGCATAGAAACAACAACATAGCGATCAAAACAGATCATGATCAGATTCAAATATTATACATCATTGACGAACAACATGATAATTATAAACATTGAGCATACCATCAACCAATTAGCAATTATAACAATTAACTCATACAACCAGGCAGATCATGACATCAACAACAGTTTAGGCATAGTCATACTAAAGGTAGCAATATTAATAACAATTAATAACAACATATAACAAATAGGCATTCATAGCAATTAAAAACAATAACGGGGTTATGGGGACCCCTCATCTTACGCTACCCCATTGCCTAATGTATACACTATCCTTCTCCCCATACCTGGAATGAAGATTCCCAAAACGATAATGTTGGTAAACTAGACACGTTCCCTTGAGCGGCTCGACGAGTTCCTCAAGCCTTGGTCAAACAAGAAGGGAAGAGAATAACCAATTAACCCCCAATTCAAAAGAAAGGGAAAATGAGATTAAGGAGGGATAACTACGTTACATTAAACGATGTTAACACGCATAACTTCTCTCCCAAACGGGCTCACAAACTCCAAGAATTTCAAGGGGTTCAAGGGAAAACTAAGAAAGATGAAGAGAGGAAGCTATTCTGAGTTTAACAATGTGAGAAATAGGGTTTAGGTCGAGTTTTATGGGATAAATACAAGTTGGGGGCATAACGGGCTCATATTTCAGCGCAAACTGTATATAGATCGATCTTTTGACCATAACTTGAGCTACAAGTTTCCGATTGCAGTGTTATTGGTGTCGTTATAAATCTTAGAGAAATATCTACAAATTAATTTCAAATGATTGAATCCTAAATCGGACTCTAAGGTGGTCAAAAGTTCGATGGAAGTTTAGAACCAGATTTGGTAGTTATTCCTAGATAGGATCCTTGGGAGATTATGATAAGATCTTAAGAGGTAACCAAAAAGAGGATTATACTTTATTAATAAGGACTCAAATCTGATTGATTAAGGGACTAAAATCTATTAATTACACTATCTCTATTTAAATACTAAATCACACGATATCTCATCATATCATTCTTAATCACGTATTATTAATAAAATCACATATCATATATTAACATATAAAATCACAAACAAAATCATATATTCATATAAGATCACACATTAAGAGATAGAATCTCATATTAATGCAAATAATCATATATTAATATACATATTATCATATGTAATAATATATACATACATATATATGTATAAGCATAAAAATACTACAACATTAATGACAATTACATTATCAATTATATAAATAACAATACTAACTTCATTAATAATAATAATAATAATAACAACAACAACAACAACAACAACAACAACAACTAGGCATCCATAGTAACATAATCCCTTATACGAAAATTGGGGTGTTACAATTCCACCCCCTTATAAAAATTTCGTCCTCGAAATTTCTACTCACCTCGATTGAAAAGTTGCGGGTACAATTCCATCAACTTGCTTTCCAGCTCCCATGTAGCACTTTCCTCAGTAGCCCCACTCCAAACGACTTTGACCAAATGGATCTATTTGCCTCTTAGTTGCTTCACCATCCTATCCTCGACTCGAAGGGGTAACACCTCAAAAGTCAAGTTTTCTTTTAACTATATGGAATCGGGGACTATCACGTGACTAGGGTCGTGAATGTACTTTGAGTTGAGACTCATGAAAAACACTATGAAGATTGGACAAAAACGGTGGCAAGGCTATTTAGTAGGCGACTTCGTCGACTCTTTTCAAAATTTGGTAAGGACCAATGAATCTTGGAGTAAGTCTCCTCGCCTTCATTACTTTACCAACCCCAGTTGTCGGGGTAAATCTCAAGAACACGTGGTCACCTTCCTGGAATTCGAGCGCCTTCTTCCTTTTGCCATGGTAGCTCTTCTGCCTACTTGGTGCCACTTTCATCTTTTCCTGAATCATCCTCACTTTATCTGTGGTTTCTTGCACTATCTTAGGTCCTAACACAACACTATCACCAGGTTCACTCCAACACAAGGGTGGCCTATATCTCCTCCCATAAAGAGCTTCATAAGGTGTCATCCCAAACTAGAATGGAAACTATTGTTGTAGGTAAACTCTATCAGGGGCAAAAACTTGTACTAATTACCCGACTGTTCGAGCGTACAAGCTCTAAGCAAGTCCTCTAAGGACTTGATGGTTCTCTCAGACTGACCATCAGTCTGTGGGTGATAAGCTGAACTTAGCCTAAGCTTGGTTCCTAAAGCCTGGTTCCTAAAGCCTCTTGCAAACTATTCCAAAACCTATAGGTAAACCTCGGGTCTCTATCAGATACTATGCTATAGGGTATCCACAACAAGGGATGAAACGGGGGGACTTAGTTAGTCTATCCACAACAACCCATATAGCCTCAAAACCAGTTGGAATCCTAGGGAGTCCAGACACAAAATCTATGGAAATACTGTCCCAATTCCATTCTGGGATACTTAACGGCTGCAACTTACCTGACGGCTTCTGGTGTTCTATCTTAGCCTTTTGGCACACTGAACAAGTGTACACAAACTCAGCCATATCTTTCTTCACCCCAGGCCACCAAAATATGCGCTTTAAGTCTTGATACATCTTAGTGTCACTTGGGTGCACACTCGGTCCACTCCTATGTCCTTCTTCAAGGATCAACTTTCTAAGCTCTGGGAAGTCTGGTATACAAACTATATCCTTGAACCTCAAGACTCCATCGCTTCCTTCCTTAAAACTAAGGTCTCTACCCTGCGCAAGCAACTCATGCTAGTCTAAGAGATACTGGTCTAACTTCTGACCTTCTCTAACCTGATCCATCAAACTGTTGGTAACCTTCAAGGTTCCAAGCCTAATGCTCTTAGGGGTAACTTCCCAAGCTAAACTCAGGTCTCTAAACTCCTTAATCAGATCCATCTCCCTAACCATCAAAGCGGAGACGTGCAAGGTTTTTCTACTTAAGGCATCGGCCACTACGTTGGCTTTTCCTGGGTTGCAGGTTAGATCAAACACATAATCCTTTAAAAACTCCATCCACCTACATTGCCTCATATTCAACTCCTTTTGATCAAAGAGATACTTCAGACTCTTGTGATCACTAAACACCTCAAACTTTGCTCCATATAGGTAATGCCTCCAGATCTTTAAGGCAAATACCACAGCTCTGAACTCTAGGTCATGGGTAGGGTAGTTCTTCTCATGGGTTTTCAACTGCCTAGAAGCATAAGCTACCACCTTACTATCTTGCATCAACACTCCACCAAAACCTTGCTTCGATGCATCACAGTACACTACGAAAGGTTTACTAGGATCTGGCAAAACTAACACTGGTGCTGATGTTAGTCTATCCTTAAGGGTTTGGAAACTTTCCTCACACTTAGAGTCCCACACAAACAACTGTCCTTTTTTTATGAGACGGGTTAAGGGTAAGGCTAACATAGAGAAACCCTCTATAAACCTCCTATAGAACCCTGCTAAACCCAAGAAACTCCTAATCTCAGTCACTGACTTCAGCGCCTCCCACTGGAGCACCGTCTCAACCTTAGCCGGATCAATGACTATCCCACCTTTTGAGATCACGTGACCTAAGAAACTGACCTCTTCTAACCAAAACTCGCACTTAGCATCTTGGCATAAAACTGCCTCTCCTTAAGGGTCTGCAAGACAACCCTAAAGTGCTCCTCGTGCTCCTCCTTAGTCTTGGAGTACACTAAGATGTCATCTATAAAGATCACCACAAACTTATCCAAGTAAAGGTGAAAGGTCTTGTTCATGTAGTCCATGAACACAGCAGGGGCATTGGTTACACCAAAGGGAATAACCAAGTACTCATAGTGACAATAACACGTCCTAAATGCTGTCTTCGGGATGTCCTCAGACTTAACCCGAATCTGATGGTACCCTGACCTCAAATCTATCTTCGAAAAGACATAGGCTCCGATCAACTGATCCATAAGATCATCAGTCCTAGGGAGGGGATATCGATTCTTAATGGTCACCTTGTTGAGCTGTCGATAGTCGACACACAACCTCACACTACCATCTTTCTTCTTTACTAGCAACACTGGCGTTCCCCAGGTGGATACCCTAGGCATAATAAATTGCTTCTGGATAAGATCCTCTAACTGTTCCTTCAACTTAGCTAGCTCTAGAGGATACATTCTATAGGCGCTATGGAAATAGTTCGGTGCCCGATAGTAACTCTATAGTGAACTCCACATCTCTCTCTAGGGGTAGTTCGTAAACATCCCCCGGGAACACTTCAGGAAACTCTCGTACAACAGGCACACTTCCAACATCAGGAAGGCTCTCAACTTTCAGGGAAGACAACATCATGAACACTTGGGCTTCGTCTTTCATCGAAGCATTCACTTGGTTGGCAGAGAGAAAGACCGGATTCTTCGACTCCTCAGGAGCTCCAAAAATCAAGGTCTTATCAAAACAGTTTAAAAGGACATGGTTGAGAGATAATTAGTCCATGCCAAGAATAACATCAAGGTCATTTAGGGGTAAGCATACAAGATCAACAACAAAGTTCTCATTATCAAATGATAATAGAACAACCTTTTTGAACACAAGAAGCACTCACGGGCTCCTTGGATCGTCCAAGACAAACCACCAAATGCAGTAAGTCAATCCAAAGCGAAGCTATAGGTACTTAGTACCATGTAACATTGTCTATATAATTATAGACAATTCAAAAAAGAGCACACAACAAACTCATACCACGGCCTGATAGGACAGCCCTGCTCTGATACTACTAAATGAGACACCCTCTACCCCGCATGTATTCATAAAACGTAAAAGATATAAAAGAAAGAGGACACATGCATATTATATCATAATAATAAAAACCGGGCAGAGGCTACCGCATTGTAACATAACTTCAAGGCGGAAAAACTAAAACATTGTTTAAAATAAACATAACAGGAAACATATAACAAACCCAACCCCGATGTCACATTACAGAGCTGGTATAATCAATCCAATAAACAACTCGGATAAACAAACTAAAACTAAACATAACTAAACTACGATTAGCGGCTCCTCAGAGTCACTCCTCAGCAAGCTGCTCACCATCATCTGCATATCCAAAAAGATACATGCAACAAACAACAAAAGACAGGAGTAAGAAACATATATATCAACATAATGGCATGGAAGCAGTTAGCAAGATGAACATGCATCACATAAATATAGCATATCAAACATAATCATCTCACCATATTAATATCATATAAATATATATATTTATATTTATTTATATATATATATATATATATATATATATAAATTCCAAACAAGGTATGTTATGTGTTGCAACGCTACTACACTACTCCAATGCATGAATGAGCAACACAACGCACAACCGATCACCACCTCCGCTTGGGCCATTCGGCTACCCAAGTTCATCATCATCATCAACGTTATCTTTCATCTTTAGTCTTTAATCTTTTATCACATAATCTTTTCACTTACACTCCGGTCAAAAAGCACTAGAGCTCAACACCTCGACCATTAAGCATCAAGGCCCCCTTGGCCACTCGGCTACCAAGGTCCAATATCTTTTAATTAACAACACCTTGCCATTATGCATCAAGGCGCCATTGGCCACTCGGCTACCAAGGTACAAAACAACAACACTTTGGCTAATAAGCATCAGAGCTCAACACCTCGACCACTCGGCTATCGAGGCCCCTTTTGTCACTTGGCTACCAAGGTAAAAAACAACATCTTTCCACTTTAATTATTAACACTCTGGCCCATAGGCACCAGAGCTCAACACCTTGACCATTAAGCATCAAGGGCACTTTGGCAAAAAAAAAAAAAAACAAAGTGTATCAATATGCGGTAACCCAATGGTATTGACTTAACCAACATATTATTCTTCGTTTTCTTAATTAATCTTTTAATTAAGTTATCTAACTCTTCTTCATTCGATTGATGTATTATTGCATTATTGGGGACAACTGGGGTGAAACACCCCTTTATTCCCTTAGTCTCGGATTCTGACTAGCAAGGGGAGCACAGGTGTGCTCACCCCAGCACGGTCGTGCTGCCACTTAAGTGGAGCGCGGCCGTACTCACTGTCCTGCACGACCGTGCTCAATGCACGGCCTGCCTTCCAGAATGCAACTGGGAGCACGGGCATGCTCCATGTTCAGCACGGTCGTGCTCCTGGGCCAGCTGTACTATTCTAGGCAGATTCATACGTATACTTAGTGTCAAAACTCCCTAACACTCTTAAATCAGATCCTATGGTCCTTTGACTAATCCAGTTGGCATAAAACCTCACCTCTCATTAACAGTTCATGTCTTATGAAGCATTGGGAAATTAACCCCTTAAATCCTATGTTAACTAAGAGTCCTATTTAAAACTAACTGGGGTCTTATTAACGTGTTCATCATAACAACAACACAGTCTCATCCAATCAACATTCGGCCAGTCAATGCATAGCAACAACAACATAACGATCATAATCAGACCATGAACAGATTCAACTATTATACATCATTGTCGAACAACATGATAATCATAAATATTGAGCATACCATCAACCAATTAGCAATTATAACAATTAACTCATACAACCAGGCACATCATGACATCAACAATAGTTTAGGCATAATCATATTAAACGTAGCAATATCAATAACAATTAATAATAACATATAACGAATATGCATTCATAGCAATTAAAAACAATAACGGGGTTATCGGGACCCCTCATCTTATGCTACCCCTTGCCTAATGTATACGCTAACCTTCTCCCTATACCCGGAATGAAGATTCCCAAAACGATAACATTGGTAAACAGGACACGTTCCCTCGAGCGGCTCGACGAGTTCCCCAAGCCTTGGTCAAACAAGAAGGGAAGAGAATAACCAATTAATCCCCAATTCAAAAGAAAAGGGAAAAGGATATTAAGGAGGAATAACTACGTTACATTAAACGATATTAACACGCATAACTTCTCTCCCAAACATACTCACAAACTCCAAGAACTTCAAGGGGTTCAAGGGAAAACTAAGAAAGATGAAGAGAGGCAGCTATTTTGAGTTTAACAATGTGAGAAATAGGGTTTAGGTCGAGTTTTATGGGATAAATACAAGTTGGGGGCATAACGGGCTCCTATTTCAGCGTAAACTATATACAGATCGATCTTTTGACCATAACTTGAGCTACAAGTTTCCGATTGCAGCGTTATTGGTGTCGTTATAAAGATTAGAGAAATATCTACAAATTAATTTCTAATGATTGAATCCTAAATCGGACTCTAAGGTGGTCAAAAGTTCGATGGAAGTTTAGAACCAGATTTGGTAGTTATTCCTAGATAGGATCCTTGGGAGATTATGATAAGATCTTAAGAGGTAACCAAAAAGAGGATTATACTTTATTAATAAGGACTCAAATATGATTGGTTGAGGGACTAAAATCTAATAATTACACTATCTCTGTTTAAATACTAAATCACACGATATCTCATCATATCATTCTTAATCACTTATTATTAATAAAATCACATATCATATATTAGCATATAAAATCACAAACAAAATCATATATTCATATAAGATCACACATTAAGAGACAGAATCTCATATTAATGCAAATAATCATATATTAATATATATATATATTATCATATGTAATAATATATACATACATATATATGTATAAGCATAAAAATACTACAACACTAATGACAATTACATTATCAATTATATAAATAACAATATTAACTTCATTAATAATAATAATAATAATAATAATAATAACAACAACAACAACAACAACAACAACAACAACTAGGCATCCATAGTAACATAATCCCTTATATGAAAATCGGGGTGTTACAGTAGGATTCACAACATATCTGTGAAGCTTGTGTGATATAATCACAGCTTCGACTTGCTGCTTCCAGAGCAAGTAATTCTGATCATCTAGCTTAATCGATAGGGAGGGATTGAAGTTTCACGGCGCCAGAGTGGTTGTCGGAGTTCCAGACCTGGTGGCGAAGGGATTAATGGTTTCTACCATGGAAATGCAGAAACGAAGAAGAAGAAGAGAAGAAGGCCAGGTCCATAAAAGTAGCTCACGGTACCATGATAGAATTGAGTAGAGAGAAAAGTGAAAGATAAATCTCATGAAATTCTGATTATGATTTCATTGATTGAACTCAGTATTACAGATCAGAATAATATAGCCTGTGATTACAGTTATATTACAGTTGTACATAACTGAACCAACTATCATAACAGAATGTGCTTAGTCAGCATATTTCAGTTATGCCGGGTAGTACATAAGCTAGGCTAGACTAACTAAGCTATACTAGACTATACTCTATTATCCTCCCCTCAAACTCAAGGTGGTTGCTGAAAGGGAACCAAATTGAGTTTGGTCCTGAGTAGGTTGAAATTGGAAGAGGACAAAGGCTTAGTCAAGGAGTCTGCCAATTGATTTGCACTAGGAACATGAATCACAGTGAGTGCCTTGGAGAGAACTTTCTCCCGAACAAAGTGAATATCCAGCTCCATGTGCTTGGTTCGGGCTTGAAGAACAGGGTTGTGTGCCAAGGAGACTGCACTTAAGTTGTCACAGTACAGCTGGGGAGTGGAAAATGGGACTTTTAACTCCCTTAGGAGAGACTGAATCCATAAAGTTTCTGCTATGGTGTTGTCCATACTTCTGTATTCGGCCTCAATGCTGGATCTGGCCACAAGTTGTTGCTTCTTAAAGCACCAGGATACCAAGTTTGGTCCTAGAAAAATGCAAGAGCCCGAGGTAGACCTTCTGTCATCAGGGTCACTGACCCAGCCGGCATCACAGTATGCTTGCAGAGGGAAGGTAGAGGCTTGAGCAACAAGTCTGAGTAGTAAACCATAGTGCATAGAGCCTTTTAGATACCTTAGGATCCTCTTGTCTGCCTTCCAGTGAGAGTCACGAGGAGCTGACATGAACTGACACACTTCATTGACACTGTAGGCAATGTCTGGTCTAGTTAAAGTAGCATACTGAAGTGCCCCAATAATGGATCTATACATATGAGGGTCAGAAATCGAGTTAGTGCCAAACTTGGTGAGTTTGAAATTGCTCACCATGGGTGAAGAGATGCCTTTTGCATCAGTCATGCGAGCCTTAGCTAGAAGGTCCCTCATTTACTTTGCTTGTGTTAGAAGCAGCTTCCCACTAGGCAAATGTTTAACCTCAACCCCCAAAAAGTAGTCAAGAACACCAAGCTCTTTAAGAGCAAATTTCTCATTCAGCTTTCGGATGAGATCCTAGATCATGGCAGCAGATGATCTTATGATGATTATGTCATCAACATAAACTAGGACATAGAGGGAGGTAGAGCCTTGAGAGTAGAGGAACAGGGAGGGGTCACACCTGCTTGTGATGAACCCAAATTGGACAAGAACAGTAGCTAGCCTCTCATACCAGGCTATGAAAGCCTGTTTTAGTCCATACAGGGCCTTGTGTAGCTTGCAAACAAGGGACTTGTCACTGTGCTCAAAACCAGGAGGTTGCACCTTGTAAACCTCTTCACTCAATATGCCATTGAGGAAGGCATTATTCACATCAATTTGCTTGATGGGCCACTTGTTGGTGAGTGTGAAAGTGAGAATGACCCGAATGGTCACTGGTTTGACCACTGGTGAGAACGTTTCATGAAAATCAAACCCCTCTTGCTGATGGAACCCGTTGGCCACAAGTCCGACCTTGTATTTATTAATGGTGCCATCTGGGTTTTCTTTAACCCTAAACACCCATTTACAGCCAGTGGCTTTCCTATTGGAAGGAAGAGGAATAAAAGACCAAGTCTGATTTTTAAGGAGAGCTGTGTGCTCATCCCTCATAGCTGCCAACCTTGGTGGGCTGGCCAAGGCCTCTCTGACAGAGGCAGGTTCCACATGACTGAGATAAATCAGAGGGGGAAAATTTTCCAGTTTTAGATCTAATTAACATGGAATGAGTGTTGGTGGGTGGAGGAGGGTCAGACTGAGATAAAGATATACAAGAAGAGGTCGACTGGACATACTGAACAGAAGACTGAGGAGGAGACTCGGGATGAGCTGAAGTGGATTGAACAGGAGCATGCTGAGCAGACTCTGAGGACTGAGATGACTAAGATACATAAGCAGGAAGAGCAGGTTCCTGAGCAGAATGGGAAGAGGCAGAAAGGTTGCATGCTCATGATTGGAGTTGATAGGGGATATAATAGGGGAAACAGGGGAATGAGGAGGAGAGTTGATTTAGAGGAGTGACATGAAGTGGGGGATACTGTGAGACAGGAATAAAAGCAGGGTAAGTAGAGGGTGAAGGTAGAGAAGTGGGTGTGGTGGAGATCAGGTAGGGGTAAGGGAATAAATTTTCATTGAATAGCACATCCTTGGAGATATAAATTCTTCCACTAGGGGCAAGGCACTTGTGGACTTTATGTTGTGGGGAAAAACCCAGATAAACACACTCTGAGGATCTAAATTGGAGTTTGTGTTGATTATAGGGCCTAAGAAAGGGAAAACAAGCACACCCAAAGACTTTAAGTGTGGAATAGTCAGGTGTGAGGCCATAAAGAGAGTGAATGGGAGATGAGTGGGTTTTGAGTGCTGTTGTGGGAAGCCTATTGATGAGATACATAGCTTGTGTAAAGTCGTGGTCCCAAAATTTTAGTGGGAGGGAAGCCTGGGCTAAAATGGTGAGTCCCATCTCAACAATTTGTCTGTGTTTCCTCTCAATTGTCCCATTTTGATGAGAGGTATGGGGACAGGTAAGCCTGTTAGTTATTCCTAACTCAGATAGGTACTTAGAGAAATGTTTAAATTCCCCACCCCAATCTGACTAAACAACTTTTATAATGACTGAGAATTGGGTGGTTATTAAGGCTGAAAATTGTTTAAAGACCTGCAAGGCATCTGACTTATGTTTTAGAAAGTAGATCCATGTATATCTTGTATGTGCATCTACAAATGTTATGTAGTAAGAATAGCCCCCAAAGGATTGAATAGGAGCTGGACCCCATAGGTCACTATGAATTAGTTCAAAAGGGACATGGTGAACAGTAGTTGATTTTTTTTTTGGGGGGCATGAAGGCTATGAGATTTACCCATACAACAGACATTGCAGAAATCAACATTTTTATTCAAAGTAGGAATATTACAAAGTTGGAGGACAACTCTTACAACATTGTTATGAGCATGCCCTAACCTATAATGCCATGTGGCAAAAGAACTAGGTACAAAAAAATAATTATAGAGGAAAGACTTAGTTGATTGCTCACTAGGAGATGAATTACAAAGAGAATGACGGAGACATGAAGATGGAGGCTCTTTGATCCATCTGACTTGGAGGTCTCTGAGGCTGCACAAAGACTTGGTCAAACTGGTACCAACAGTCAAAGGCTTCATGACCATATTTGTGACAGAGCTGGCAGGTCGGTTTTGCACCTCCAAGGCCACAACCAACACCACCGCAGCCACGACCACAATTTCTTCCTTGATTTTGATGAAAATTCCGAGAAGAGGAGGAATTTTGAAGCGACGATACTCGAGCAACGTTCACTGTGACAGAAGGAGATGGCAATTCCTATCGAAACTTCTCGAATTGCGCATCTTGCATGAGAAGAAGAGCTTCTATATCATCAACAGAGGGTGGCTCAGCCCTAGCATAGATCGTCATGCCAGATAATTGTATTCTTCCAGAAGACGTTAGAGAATCGTGTCGATGTGATCTTGTGTAGTGACCGGATCTCCTATAGCCTGAAGTGATTCAATTAGGGCTCGAATTCGTAGGAGATACTCACCGATTGTGAGATTCCATTTCTTCGTGTTCTTGAGCTCGAAACGAAATTGACGAATCTTCGTGCGAAGATGAGCATGAAACTGTTTATGGATCTTCTCCCACACTTTCCATGAGTGTTTACATCCAAGGAACCGAGGCAAAATCGGAGGAGACAAGGAACCGAGGAGCCAGGTGAATAGCATCTGGTCTTGCACAATCCATAGCTGATAAGCTTCTGATTCAATTCCTAGGGCATGATTTGCTTCATTCGTGAATTGAGGAGGGATCGTAGGATTCACAACATGTCTATGAAGCTTGTGTGATATAATCACAGCTACGACTTGCTGCTTCTAGAGCAAGTAATTCTGATCATCTTGCTTAATCGATAGGGGGGATTAAAGTTCCTCGACACCGGAGTGGTCGCCGGAGTTCCAGAACCGGTGGTGAAAGGATTAATGGTTTCCGCCATGGAAATTCAAAAACGAAGAAGAAGAGAAGAAGGCCAGGTCCAGAAAAGTAGCTCACGATACCATGATAGAGTTGAGTAGAGAGAAAAGAGAAAGATAAATCTAATGAAATTCTGATTATGATTTCATTGATTGAACTCAGTATTACATATCAGACTTGTATAGCCTGTGATTACAGTTAGATTACAGTTGTGCATAACTGAACCAACTGTCATAAGTGAATGTGCTTAGTCAGCACATATCAGTTATGCAAGGTAGTACATAAGCTAGGGTAGACTAACTAAGCTATACTAGACTATACTCTATTATATATGATCATTAAAATAATATCATATAATTCAACCATTAAATTTGTTAAATTTATATTTTCTAAGATGTTATTAAACATTGGTCTTATGTAGCGGCCTGGTCCTCTGATAGTGTCGTAGCCTTCCTTTTGTGTGCTCCGGTGTGTGGCTCATATTCAGTAAAATGGGCTTCTTGTGATCTTTTCTTCTTTTTAGGTCCAATAATCATTAAGGGCTTTCCGTTTGATTCATAGAATTTTAAGTTTTCTCTCCTTGTGAGAAGTGGTGTTATCTCTCCATGTGAGATGCCGTGAGATTTTTCTCTCCCTGTGAGAAGTGGTGTCATCTTTATTTTTTTTGTTCTTTCCTTTAACAACTCGTTTCGATGGTGGACATAAGGATGAGTGGATTTTTCTTTTCTTTCTTTATGTTTTGCTTCGCTTGTGGATGTCTAGGCCATGCAGAGCAAAAGCGTGATGTTCTATTTGCATTGGAGGTTGATGATGATGTTCGGGGTTGGAGTGTGGAATTACGTGCTGAGACGTGGCAGATGGGAAGTGGTCATCGTTTCAGCTTATCATAAAACAGATGAAAACTATACAAAACAGCTGTTTTTTACATTTCAGCTTTTTCTCTAAACACAATGCTTAATTCACAAAACAGCTAAATGGATGCAAAACAATTGAAATGCTTAAAAATAAGCTGCCCAAACATGCTCAATATCTCAAAACATTCATTCCACAACTTTCAACGTTGTGACGATCCTAATTAGATGGAAACATAAACACACAAGTTTATTCCTTCAAAAAATAAACACATAAGTTTATGCATGAAATAAAGGACAAAAAATAAATGCTAAATTATATTCTTGATCCATTATATTTATTTTAGATTTCAATTTAGTTCCTCTTATTTTTTGTTCCATTTTCGTCCCTTATCTTTATTTTAGGTTTCAATATGATCATTTCTGTTTTAATTACGATACAAATAGAATCATATTGATATAATTTTTGAAAAGTAAAGGACTATTTTGAAACCAAAAAATAAAAGAGTAATTATTTCAGAAAAAAAGGATCACATTGATATAATTTTTGTAAAATAAGATATAGTTTCGGAACAAAAAAAATAAAAGGGGGACCACATTGGCTTAACTTTGTAAAATAAGGGACCATTTTGGAATCAAAATAAAAGAGGGACCAAATTGAAACCTAAAATAAAAATAAGAGATCAAAAATATAATTTAGCCTAAAATAAAAAATAGAGTCAAGCTCTCATAAATAATAGCAGATATTTTTTTAAACTAAAAAACATTTTAAAAATTGATTTTTTATTCAAAATATTGTTTTAATCACAAAAAAAAAAAATCGCAAGTTTTTGGTTCAAAAAACCTTTTTTCTAAAAAAAACTTTTCTTATGTAAATTTTTTTATTTACAAAAAAAATCGAATTTTATTTATTTAAAATTCTTTTTTTCGCATTAATTTTTTACATTTTTTTATTAAAAAAATACATTTTTTATTAGATGTTTTTTAAAATTAAACAAATTTTTCTTTTAACTTTTTTTAATTAAAAATTTATTTTTTTAACTGAAACTTTTTTAATTAACAAAAAAAAATTTGTAATAGATTTTTTAGAATTTTTTTAAAAAATAATAAATTTTAAATTAAGTTTTTTTTAAAAAAACTTTTTTTTAATAAAAAACTTTTAAATTAAAAGATATTTATTTTAAATTATTAAATATTAGATATTTTGTTTAAAACAAATGGTAGCTTGATTTTTCGTGGACGAATAAATGGGCAACATGTGTCACCGACGGGGTCCACATATGTTTTAGTCATCTGATATTTTTTTTACATTTTTTTATTAGATTTTTTAAAATTTAACAAAATTTTTCTTTTAACTTTTTTTAATTACTAAAATTATTTTTTTAACTGAAACTTTTTTTAATTAACAAAAACATTTTTTTAATAAATTTTGTTTAGCATTTTTTTAAAAATAATAAAATTTTAAATTAAGTTTTTTTTAAAAAACTTTTATTATTAAAAAAACTTTTAAATCAAAGAATATTTATTTTAAATTGTTAAATATTAGATATTTTGTTTAAAACAAATGGTAGCTTGATTTTTCGTGGACGAATAAACGGGCAACACGTATCACCGACGGGGTCCATATATATTTTAGTCATCTGACATTTTCTTAAAATATAATTATTTAATTATTGTGTTATTCATACTAGGGCCTTTTTTTTTAATTAATATTGTAGCATGATTTTATTGTTGTTGTTATAGAATTGTTCAATACAATAACATATAATATCATGAAAGTGTGTATTCTTTTCATAAACATAAAAGATTAACACATTGCATATCATGAACTCATATCCGTAATGAAAAATCAAGCTTTTGTAAAACCTACTAAAATTTTTCTCATACAAATTTGTCATGTAGCCTGTTATTGATTAACAATTGAATATACGAATCCAACTATTACACACAATAGTATTATTTTATATTTAAAAAAATAATACATTTAATATTGTTCATATTAAATTTATTTATAATAAACTATTACAAAAATAATCATCTAACGAATATCCGTATATCTCGCTTCTTAAATCAACAAGTCATGTCATAATTAAGATATCAAGGGAGCGGTAAAACACGGTCACAACACATACATCACAACAATTAATAATAGTATATGAACTTAATGCATATGGATGAGGGAGACACTACTCCACCAAGATAAAAAGTGTGAACTGAGAATTTGAATCCTCTGCGTTCACGCGTTTACGAAATAACAAAATACATCATTAAATCAATTTTGTTTGTTTTTTAATTTTTTTTAATATACACTCAAATACATCTAATCAAGTGAATGTTTGGATATAATAAATACCAGAACCCAAATCTGTGAAATGATGTGCCTCTTTAGAGATGTGTATCTCAATTTTTTATTACCAAATTACATAATAAGTTGAACTAGCCCGACTGTAAATACTATTTGCATATAAAAAACTTTATATCAAAACTCCTAAACATAAAGGATATTTTGTGATGCATGAATAACCTTACTTATACTGTCTCCCTTTTTTTTTTTTTTTTTTTAAGGATACTTTCACCTTTGTTAATTTGTAGTAAAAACTTTTTTTGACTAATGACTTCAACCACCCAACTCAACAGCGGACGCTAAAGTATAATCGACAGTATCCCAAGGTGTCCGAACCGCACGCAAGCTTCCCTGGCATTTGTCGAAATTACATTTCCATTGTCACTGTTCATGATGGACAATAATAAACCTTAACCTACCAAGTACCAACAAACAACATCATCAACAAACCCAAAATCTCAATTTGGTTCTTCAGATCTCTTAGACTCGCGCGATCTTCCCCTATTCGATCCTCAAGGTAAATCAATCACTCAATTCAACTTTTACAAAAATGGGTTTCTATTTCTAATAATTTTCAATTTCTTCTTTTTTCCTGAAAGGGTGTTTCTCACACACAATATGAGTGAGGTTTTCGAAGGGTACGAGCGCCAGTACTGCGATCTCTCTGCTAATCTCTCACGCAAATGCACTTCTGCGTCCCTTGTTTCTGACCAAGGTACCTTTAAAATTGAAACTTTGTTGTCGTTATTTGACCCCCTTTTCATGTCTTGAACTGCCCTTTATGTTTTTGCCTTTTCAACTGTCACTTGTGCTCAAGTTTCATTGCTCTGGTTGGTTCTGTGGATTATTATTTTTTTGTTTTTTGCTATTGGGAAGTAGAGCTGCTCATTCTTTCTAATTGTGTATTACATTGGGTGTAAGTATATTGAATTTGGTTATCAGCAAGACAATAGGGATTAGTGCCCAAGATCAATAGGAATTATTGTACAAAATCTGCTGTGATGGAAACTTTGAATTACCAGCCAAAACAAGAAAAATTTATTAATTGGTTTATTTAATGATTCCATGCTCTTGCTATATGATTTGCTCAAGTATCATATATCAAAATGTATTGATTAGTTGAGTTAATTATAGAGTAAATCTCCGATTTGGTTCTCAAAAGATTTTCAAAACATCAATCTGGTTCGTCCTTGATAGATTAATGCATGAAATTGATCCTCAAATGATAATATTTAGTCATCGAATTGCATCGATTTGATCAACAGTAAGCAGTAACTCTTGGACTATTTTGATACGGAAAGATTATAAGTTGAGGCCCAAGTTGGTGTAATAATCTTCTGAGCATAGTTTTGAAACTCGGATCAGACGTGTAAGTTAAACTGATAGAATGGTTTCCCGGCCAGTCTATATATATATGCATACGAACTGGTAAAAACCGGTTTAACCCACAAACTCAGGCCACTGGCCTATGTGTATTGAACCAGCTGAGTGGGGTCAGTAAACTCAAGTGTTAAACTATGGCAAGTAGTCGATGTGGATTAATTTAGTATTAGGTACTTAAAACGTTGCTCCTTAATTTAATTAATTTTATGAAACTTTTTCTAATTAATTAGACATGGGCATAGTTCCTCACTAATAGCATGTTTGGGAGGGCAGTGAGAGAGTGTTGGATGCACGTCAGTGAAGCAACTAATAGTTGCTTTTGCGTCTCTAAACGCAATTCTGAGGGTGGATGACCGGTTTTCCAAACACCCACCAAGACAACTATATTATTGGGCCTCTGAAATTTGGACTTAATTGGTAGGAGTCGTGCGAGCACAGACCCCCACTACCAAAAATTATGACGTAGGCTCTCCCATTGGGGGAGACCTTAGGGTGACACTCCTCCCTAAGTGCAATGGAGGTTGTCAACCTAGGATATGGGCCTTCTTGATCACCAGTATTCCCCGTCAAGCCTGAACCGTTTCAATTGTGACTCATATCCTCTATTTTATAAAACACTATACAACTTCTCTTCCCATTACTCCTCTATACAACTTCTCTTCCCATTACTCCTCGATGTGGGTCGGAATGGGTTTCTATAGTCAATAGTATAGTAAATACTAAACTTTACAAACTATACAGTTGCATATGATGTCTAATGCATGTTTTATTTTCTTCTTCAACCTAAATGGAAAACTATTTCAAGGACTAATTTGAGGAGATTTTCATATGAATGTGATCAAATCCATGGCCCCACCATATCCTTTAATCTAAAGAGCAAAATAAGGTATCAGTTTAGCAAAAGGAAACTCAATCTACCACTTAGTTTCAAAACTTTTACAGCATCGTATCAAAGGAAGAAATAAGAAAACCACTAAATTCTAGATTTATTTTCATTAAAACATTGAATATATATATATATATATATATATATATTAGATCAAATAAGATTAATATATTCTCGAGCTATTATTTTTACAACAAAATCAGAGTAAACCAGTAATAAGGATCATGGCTCCATAGAGAGAATTCAGAGGATATCAAAAAACAACTAGCTTTTGCTGCATTAAATGGTGGAGAATAGTGGAACTCGTGAGTGGATGATCCTAGGGACTAGACGTAGATTACAAGGGTTATTGAATCGGTATAAATCTTGTTTGCACTCCTTTCTACCTTCACTTCTGCTTTCAATCATACTTATTTGATACTCCATACTTGTTGCTTCCTCTTTTATCCGTTCACTTTGTTTGAAAACTTGTCTCGAGACTTTGAGTTTTGAAACTCGGATCGAACGAGTAAGTTAAACCGATAGAATGGTTTACCACCAGGTCTTTATATATGCATACGAACCGGTAAAAACTTGTTTAACCCAAAACCCGACCACCGGCCTATGTATATTGAACCAACTGAGTGGGATCAAGAAAATCAAGCGTTAAACTCGCAACTATTCGATGTGGATTAATTTAGTATTAGGTACCTAGATGTTAGGTCAGTATAGTTAGATCGCTGCATGATGATCAAGACACCTGTCAATCAATC
The DNA here is from genome assembly GCA_030762895.1 of Sophora flavescens. Classification (NCBI taxonomy): domain Eukaryota; kingdom Viridiplantae; phylum Streptophyta; class Magnoliopsida; order Fabales; family Fabaceae; genus Sophora; species Sophora flavescens. Next base: position 131,555,882 of record CM061065.1, read on the forward strand.
AGCACTAAGCGATTACAATAAAGTGTTTCTAGAACACTTTATGCCCCTATATAAATACAAAAGTGTAACTGCCTCTTACATCAAGAAAAATCAGAAATTCACTTTATGAAATAACATTCTCTCCTCTATTCTTTTCTCTTTGTCATAGTTAGGTTTATAACATGGTATCAGAGCTTGAATTGCTCGGCCATGGCTTCCGCACCACTCAATGGTAACGATCCACCATCACCGCCACCGTCGCCTCCACCGCCGCCGGCGGCAGCGCCATCGACCGCTCCTAACCTCTCGTCCGTAATCACCACCAAGCTCACTGACAAGAACTTCCTTCATTGGAAGCAAATCGTTGAAGCTGTCATCCGTGCGAATCGTCTCGAGAGGTTCGTCGCATGTCCTCGAATTCCTCCAAGGTACCTCACTGATGCGGATCGGCTCAGTGACACCTTGAATCCCGAGTTTCAGGCATGGGAGGCGCAAGACCAGCACCTCTTCATTTGGCTTCTCAACTCGGTCTCTGACTCCATCCATGCGCGCGTCGTCGGCTGCACTCATGCGTGGGAACTGTGGGATGAACTCCACAGTTACTTCAACTCTCAAACAAAGGCGAGAAGCATGCAATTGCGATCGGAGCTCCGACACATGGTGAAAGGAGATCGCACTATTTCTGAATACATGTTGAGAATCAAAGCTCTCATTGATGCTCTTGCTTCAATCGGAAATCCAGTCCGCTTCCATGAGCATATTGATGCCATTCTTGAAGGATTACCCGAGGAGTATCATATTCTCTTTCCAACAATTGAGAGTCGTGTGGAACCCTATTCATATGAGCTAGAATCTCTCCTTCGTCGCATGAATCAAGGTTGGAGAGGTCCAAATCCAAACAAGCGCAAGATGCTTTCTCTGTCAATTTGACTCAATCAAAGATCTCAGCCACCAACCTCTAATCGGGTTTCTTCGTCCTCCTCCTCCTCCTCCTCCTTTCCTCACTTTCAACAAAGAATTTCAGTCCTCTAATTCAATTTTGGATCCGGTTTCCGAGGAGGACGTGGTGGTCGCTTTGGTTATCGAGGTCGTGGGTCGTGGTAGTCGCTATGGAAATCGTGGCGGATCCAATCTTTCATGTCGATTTGCCATCGCAATGGTCATGAGGCTCCAAACTGTTGGTATCGATATGATACCAACTACACCGATGGCGAGAGGTTTTCAATTTCAACCACCTAATGGCAATTTTGGCAATCAATCAAGTTTTGGCAATCAATCCCAGCCTGGTTTTGTTGCTCCATCCGGTTCAAGGCGCGTCTTCTCGGTTGAAGCATGCTTGCCTACTCTCGCCAGAATCGGTTCCTCATGGCTTCTCTTAGTATCGGCATCCACCACCTTCTCAAGTTCCTTTTCGCCGGCGAGCTTAGAGCAATTGCCTTGGCACAATTCTTCACAGCTTTCACTCGGGGCCGACAATCCGTTAATCAGCCTTCTAATGGTCACATGGCTATGTTAGCTAATTCTGAACCGAATTTTCGGACCATGGTATCTTGATAGTGGAGCAACTCATCATGTTACTTCCAATGCCGCAAATCGACTCAACAAATGGACACTCAACACCGCACAAATCTATATGGGTAATGGTCTTGGCTTGCAAATTGCTTCTATTGGATCTGCATGTGTTAACTCACCCATAGACACCACTATCACCTTCACTCTCCCACATCTTTTATATGTTCCTACTATAACTAAAAACCTTATCAGTGTCGAATCGTTTCTCAAGAGATAATTCTGTATTTTGAATTTTTGTCTCATGGTTTCTTTGTCAAATCTCGGGTTAATCACAGAATTATATTAGAGGGAACAGTTGCTCTCGAAGGTCTCTATATGTTTTCCAATTTTTCAAGAGATCCAAGACACTCCTCATCTTCCAAGATTCAAGTTCCAGCTTGTCTCGAGTGTTACTCTATGTAAAGATGATTCAATCAATTCTAGTTCTAGGAGTCGGTTGTTAAACTCTCAATGTAATAAAGTGCCTCTTACCTATCATATATGGCACTGTAGGCTAGGGCATCCTAATGACTTGGCTATTAAACAAGTCCTTACTCAATGTAATGTTCCCAATATTAATAAAAATTCGTTGGACTTTTGTGTTCCTTGTTGTTTTGGAAAGTCTCACGATTGCTCTCTCATCCCTCTACTCGTGATATTACAAACCCTTTGAATTGCTCTTTCTAGACTTGTGGGGACCAGCACCTATGTGCTCAACTGGGGGTCACTCCTACTACTTTTCTATTGTTGATGCATGTTCAAGATACACTTGGCTGTTTTTCCTTAAACAAAAATCAGAAACACTCACTGTTTTTAAACAATTTAGGGAGTTAATCAAGGTGCAATTTCAGTCTAACATCATGGCTGTTCAAACTGATTGGGGAGGAGAGTTTCGTCCCTTTACAAAGTTCCTGTCTGACCTTGGCATTGTCCACAGGGTCATTTGCCCTCACACGGTCACACCCATCACCAAAATGGTGTGGTGGAGAGGAAACATCGTCACATAGTAGAAACAGGGCTCACACTATTGGCCCAAGCTTCTCTTCCCACAAAGTTTTGGGACCATGCCTTTTCCACAGCAGTATACTTGATAAATAGACTCCCTACTCCTCTTCTGAAAAATCAGTCCCCCTACTCTATGCTTTTCAAAACTGAACCTGATTATCATTTTCTTCGGGTCTTTGGGTGTGCTTGTTATCCTTGCTTAAGACCTTACAATAAGAATAAACTTGAATATCGTTCTTGTGAATGTACCTTTCTTGGTTATTCCACCTCACACAAGGGATATAAATGTCTGTCCAAAGATGGGAGGTTGTACATCTCTAAGGATGTTCAATTTGATGAATTGAAGTTTCCCTTTGCTGGCAAGTCAGCACCTGTATCACTTAATCCTTCCTTTCTTTCCTCTTCTGGTGGCAGCCCTATGCCTCTCAATGTTGTGCCTCATCACTCTGTTTCCACCACTCTTCATCAGTCCAGCCCTTCCCTCTCTAATCCAAGCTCACAACCAGCACCTGATCTGAGTCATAGTCCTCATCCTCCTTCACATCCTAGTCCCTTGTCATCTGTGTCTCCTCTCCTTCCCTCACTTCACTTAGGCTTAACACCTCTTTATGAGTCTCAATTGTCAAATTCAGCCTCATCCAGTTCCACTGATTCACAGGTTCAGCCCAGTAACATTCACCCTATGGCTACTAGGTCTAAAACTAGACAGCTTGCTTCCCAACCCAGTGCCTTGTTAACACATGCAGAACCCTCATCTCCTAAGCAAGCCTTAGCCTTACCACAGTGGCAGCAAGCTATGCAGTGTGAATTTGATGCCTTGCTGGCCAATGGCACTTGGACTCTTGTGGATTTACCACCTGGGAAGCAATCTATAGGGTGCAAATGGGTGTTTAGAGTCAAGGAGAACCCGGATGGGTCTGTTAATAAATATAAGGCTCGCTTAGTTGCCAAGGGGTTTCATCAAAAGCTTGGAAGGGACTATACTGAAACCTTTTCTCCTGTTGTAAAACCTGTCACAATTCGCATCATACTCACTCTTGCTGTCACTTATAATTGGCCTATACAACAGCTGGATATCAATAATGCCTTTTTAAATGGGATCCTAGAAGAAGAAGTCTACATGGACCAACCCTATGGTTTTGTAAGTGATAAACCTGCTCAAGTTTGTCGCCTAAACAAAGCTATCTATGGTTTAAAACAAGCCCCGAGGGCATGGTTTGAGCGTCTGACTAAAACTCTACTGCAGTTTGGTTTTCGACCCAGTAGATGTGATCCCTCTCTATTCATTCACACTAGAGATGGTCACAATACTTATGTGTTGGTTTACGTTGATGACATTATTATTACTGGTTCCTCATCTCACCGAATTTCAGCTCTTATTAGCAAGCTAAATGCAGCCTTTGCCCTCAAACAAATGGGTGATTTGGACTATTTTCTTGGCATTGAGATTAAAAGGTTGCCTTCTGGTACTCTCTTGTTGTCACAGTCCAAATACATTACAGATCTCCTCTCCAAGGCCAATATGGCAGCAGCAAAGAGTCTTCCAACTCCTATGGTTAGTAATTACAAACTCACAAAGTATGGAGGCAATTACATGGATAATCCTACCCTTTACAGGTCAGTTGTAGGTGCATTGCAATATGCAACCATAACCAGACCTGAAATATGTTATAGTGTAGGCAAAGTGTGCCAATTTTTGGCAGAACCACTGGAAGAACATTGGAAAGCTGTAAAAAGGATCCTAAGGTACCTTCAAGGTAGTGTGTCGTATGGTCTACTTCTCAAACCAGCTGCAGCAAACAAACCTTTCTCTCTACAAGCCTTCAGTGATGCAGATTGGGGAGCAGACCTTGATGATAGAAGGTCTGTCTCTGGATCTTGTGTGTATTTTGGCCCGAATTTAGTTTCATGGTGGTCAAGAAAACAAACACTGGTTGCAAGGTCCAGTACCGAGGCAGAATTCAGAAGCTTGGCAGCCACAACTTCAGAAGTTGTTTGGGTTCAATCACTTCTCAAAGAGCTGCAAGTTGCAACTGAAACTCCAGTGATCTATTGTGACAACTTGTCAACAGTTTCTCTGTCTCGCAATCCAGTTTTGCATTCCAGAACAAAACACATGGAGCTAGACTTATTTTTTGTGAGAGAAAGGGTTCTAAACAAGTCTCTCCAAGTGTGCCACCTTCCAGGAACTGAGCAAGTTGCTGATGTGCTCACAAAACCCCTCAGTCAAACCAGATTTGAGAAACTAAGACAGCATCTCTGTGTAGCAGATAAGTTCTCTGAAGTTCAGCTTGCAAAGGGTGTGTTAGGGAATTCTGTAAAACCAACACCCTCCAATTATAAGGGGGTGTGTTAGGCTGTATAGTTAGACTGCTGCAGCTGATCAGCACCTTGCTGAATCAGCTGCACTAAGCAGTTACAATAAAGTGTTTCTAGAACACTCTATGCCCCTATATAAATACAAAAGTGTAACTGCCTCTTACATCAAGAAAAATCAGAAATTCACTTTCTGAAATAACATTCTCTCCTCTATTCTTTTCTCTTTGTCATAGTTAGGTTTATAACACTAGAACATTGCTACTTAGTTTAATTAATTTTATGAATATTTTTTTAACTTAGACATGGGCATAGTTCCTCACCAAGACACAACTATATTATTGGACCTCTGAAATTTGGACTTGATTGGTAGGAGTCGCGCGAGCACAGACCCCCACTACCACAAATTATGACGTAGGCTCTCCCATTGGGGAGACCTTAGGGTGACACTCCTCCCTAAGTGCAATGGAGGTTGTCCACCTAGGATACAGGCCTTCTTGATCACCAATATCCCCATCCAGTTGATCATTTTGATTGTCATATCCTCTTCTCTTTTATAAAACACTATACAACTTCTCTTCCCATTACTCTTCGATGTGGGCCGGAATGGGTTTCTATAGTCAATAGTATAGTAAATACTAAACTTTACAAACTATACAGTTGCATATGATGTCTAATGCATGTTTTGTTTTCTTCTTCATTCTAAATGAAAAACTATTTCAAGGACTAATTTGAGCAGATTTTCATATGATTGTGATCAAATCCATAGCCCACATATCCTTTAAACTAAAGGGCAAAATAAGGTATCAGTTTAGCAAAAGGAAACTCAATCTACCACTTAAGTTTCAAAACTTTCACACCATTGTATCAAAGGAAGAAATAAGAAAACCATTAAATCCTAGATTTATTTTCATTAAAACGTTGATTATATATATTTATTATATCAAATAAGATTAAAACATTCTCGAGCTATTATTTTTTACAACAAAATCATAATAGACCAGTAATAAGGATCATGGCTCCATAGAGAGAATTCAGAGGATATCAAAAAACAACTAGCTTTTGCTGCATAAAATGGTGGAGAATAGTGGAACTCGTGAGTGGATGATCCTAGGGACTAGACGTAGATTACAAGGGTTATTGAATCGGTATAAATCTTGTTTGCACTCCTTTCTACCTTTACTTCTGCTTTCAATCTTACTTATTTGATACTCCATACTTGTTGCTACCTATTTTATCCATTCACTTTGTTAGAAAACTTGTCTGAGACTTTGAGTTTTGAAACTCGGATCGAACGAGTCAGTTAAACCGATAGAATGGTTTACCAGCCAGTCTATATATATGCATACGAATTGGTAAAAACTTGTTTATCCCAAAAACTCGACCACTTGCCTATGTATATTGAACCAGCTGAGTGGGGTCAGTAAACTCAAGCGTTAAACTCTGGCAAATAGTCGATGTGGATTAATTTAGTAATAGGTACCTAGAACATTGCTCCTTAGTTTAATTAATTTTATGAATCTCTTTTTAACTTAGACATGGGCATAATTCCTCACCATGACACAACTATATTATTGGACCTTTGAAATTTGGACTTGATTGGTAGGAGTCGTGCGAGCACAGACCCCCACTACCACAAATTATGACGTAGGCTCTCCCATTGGGGGAGACCTTAGGGTGACACTCCTCCCTAAGTGCAATGGAGGTTGTCAACCTAGGATACTGGCCTTCCTGATCACCAATATCCCCATCCAGTTGATCAGTTTGATTGTCATATCCTCTTCTCTTTTATAAAACACTATACAACTTCTCTTCCCATTACTCCTCAATGTGGGCCGTAATGGGTTTCTATAGGTAATAGTATAGTAAATACTAAACTTTACAAACTATACAGTTGCATATGATGTCTAATGCATGTTTTGTTTTCTTCTTCATTCTAAATGAAAAACTGTTTCAAGGACTAATTTGAGCAGATTTTCATATGAATGTGATCAAATCCATGGCCCACATATCCTTTAAACTAAAGAGCAAAATAAGGTATTAGTTTAGCAAAAGGAAACTCAATCTACCACTTAAGTTTCAAAACTTTCACACCATCGTATCAATGGAAGAAATAGGAAAACCATTAAATCCTAGATTTATTTTCATTAAAACGTTGATTATATATATTTATTATATCAAATAAGATTAAAACATTCTGGAGCTATTGTATTTTACAACAAAATCATAATAAACCAGTAATAAGGATCATGGCTCCATAGAGAGAATTCAGAGGATATAAAAAACAACAACTAGCTTTTGCTGCATAAAATGGTGGAGAATAGTGGAACTCGTGAGTGGATGATCCTAGGGACTTGACGTAGATTACAAGGGTTATTGAATTGGTGTAAATCTTGTTTGTACTCTCTTCAACCCTTACCTCTGCTTTCAATTTTGCTTATTTGATATTCCATACTTGTTCCTTCCTCTTTTATCCACTCACTTTGTTAAAAAACTTGTCTGAGACTTTTTGAGTTTTGAAACTCGGATCGGACGGGAAAATTAAACTGATAGAATGGTTTAGCGGCCAGTCTATATATATGCATCCGAACTGGTAAAAACTGGTTTACCCCACAAACTCGACCACTGGCCTATGTATATTGAACCAGCTTAGTGGGGTCAGTAAAATCAAGTGTTAAACTATGGCAAGTAGTTGATGTGGATTAATTTTGTATTAGCCTATTAGGTACTTGCAACATTGCTCCTTAGGTTAATGGGCTAGTTCCTCACCAAGACACAATGCAACTATATTATTGGGCCTCTGAAATTTGGACTTAATTGGTAGGAGTCTTGCGAGCACAGACCCCCACTACCACAAATTACGACTTAGGCTCTCCCATTGGGGGAGACCTTAGGGTGACACTCCTCCCTAAGTGCAATGGAGGTTGTCAACCTAGGATACGGGCCTTCTTGATCACCAATATTCCTTGTCTAGGCTGATCCGTTTCAATTGTGAGTTTGTGACTCATATCCTCTTCTCTATCATAAAACACTATACAACTTCTCTTCCCATTACTCCTCGATGTGGGTCGGAATGGGTTTCTATAGTCAATAGTATAGTAAATACTAAACTTTACAAACTATACAGTTGCATATTTTGTCTGATGCATGTTTTGTTTTCTTCTTCAACCTAAATGGAAAACTATTTCAAGGACTAATTTGAGGAGATTTTCGTATGAATGTGATCAAATCCATGGCCCACGGTATCCTTTAAACTAAAGAGCAAAATAAGTTATCAGTTTAGAAAAAGGAAACTCAATTTACCACCCAAGTTTCAAAACTTTCACACCATCGTATGAAAGGAAGAAATGAGAAAACCATTAAATCTTAGATTTATTTTGATTAAAACGATGATTATATATATTTATTTGATCAAATAAGTTTAATACATTCTGGAGCTATTATTTTTTACAACAAAATCATCATAAACCCGTAGTAAGGATCACGGCTCCACAGAGAGAATTCAGAGGATATAAAAAAACGATTAGCTTTTACTGCATTAAATGGTGGAGAATAGTGGAACTCGTGAGTGGATGATCCTAGGGACTGGACGTAAATTACAAGGGTTATTGAATCAGTATAAATCTTGTTTGCATTGTCTTCTACCCTTACATCTGCTTTCAATTTTGCTTATTTGATATTCCATACTTGTTGCTTCCTCTTTTATCCATTCACTTTGTTTGAAAACTTGTCTGAGACTTTTTGTTGTCATAAATCCATTCATCACATTAGAAAATAACTTAAACAAAAATAAAAGGGACATGTTTATGAAATGTTTTGAAAAACTCAATTCATCTTCTCTTGAGTTTGTAAGCCACGTAATAAGTAATGCGGAGGTAAGTTCAGCATCAGTGCTGTCAGATTGGTATGCATGGGGGACAACGAAGGTCATAACTCATAAGCAATTGAAGCCCTGGTTCAGGCTGTGGGAGTTAGTATCTTTCGTGTGAGTGTTCTGTTCATTTATGTACATTACCGGAGCAGCAGCAACAATGTCAGGGGCAATCGTTAACGTTGGAATTCAAGAGCATTGTTGGAGTGTTTGTCAACAAAGCATGATGGATATAATTATTTGATTTATATTTTCAAAGAGAAAGATAAGGTGAATTTATCTTCCTATTTATTGCCATAATCACTAGTTATCTTTTTAATAAACAGCTATGAAGCACCGATACTCCAAAATGGATGCCATATCCGTATCCGATATGTATCCAATACCGATACTCTCCGATACTCCATCGATACGTGTCAAAAGAGTATCAAACACGTCTTTTTAAAAAAAGGAAAAAAGAAAAAATCTCAATATTCCACCGACACGCTCCGATACTCTGTTGACACACTCCGATACGTTCAAATGGGGGCTCCGATACATTTAACTGAAAGTGATTATTCACCTTAGCCATCATGACTTCAGATTTGAGAGTTGGAATTTCAACTCCCACTCTTTCATTGCAACAAATGCAATTTAAGATCCAACTCCTAATACCTATGCATTTTCTTCACCTATATCATCTGATGTCTCTCCTTTATTGAATCTTCAAGCTTTCACTTTGTTATTATTTTCTTTAAAGATTCGGCTCGTCTTTCTTCTTCAAAGGTTCAGCTAGATATTGAAGTTTCAATTGAAACAACCAACCAGGTATTGAAATTTGAAAGTTTCAAATTGAAACTTATCCAATGACTGGGACCTCTGGGTATTCGTACGCTACTATGCATCATTATTATATATATTATGTGAATTTTTTATATATATTTAAATACGTATCCCAAACGTATCGTATCCTATATTTTTTAGGAAAAGACGTATCGGATATGTATCGCATCCGATACTCGCACCGTATCTGTGCATCATAAATGATTATATAATGAACATATATAGTTGTATTTTGAACATGTAAACCTATGTTTAAACCTATAATTGTGACCTGTCTTAACTTTATATATTTTTTATTTTATATTGGATATTTATATATTTATTTTACTTTATGCGATTCAACTAGTGATTCACTAGTTCAACCAATGACCTATTGACTTGGTGTCTTGGCCGAGTTGATGACTAGTCCGATTTTTAAAACTATTCTTTTGAGAACCAAATTAATGATTTGGAAATCTTTTGAGGACTAAAATTATGGTCTACTCTTAATTATATAACTGGGACTAGACATACTCACTTGACAGATATTTGACAGTTGTTGACATGCAACCTGATGATCCTGTGTGATGTCAATTTGATCATGTGTTTCCTTTGTTAATAATGTGTACTTGGGAAATGAATGCTTAACAAATTTTTTGGAGGAGCTGTGATAATTCTGTCGGGTACCTTATGGGATTTAATTTACTGAGCTGGATGTCAAATGTTTTCTTGAAATGCTTTTCTGACATGAATATGTATGCTGGTTTTCATTTACTTCAATGTTATATTGTTAGGACTGTAGTTGGAATAATACTATAGTTAATACTTAGTTAGAAATCAGTTAGAAGGTAGTTACTAGGCAGTTAGGGAAAAGCCTATAAATAAGACTTCTAAGAGAAAGAAGGGCAGCTTTTGTAATTTTGTGAGTTTGACTGAGAATTCTGAGTGTGAAGGGTTGCAGTACTTTTACCATTCTTTTCTAATAAAGAAGCTTATTCAGATTCTTTTCTTCTTTCTTCTATATTCAGAACTCTGTTTCTAAGGTTCCTAACAAATTGGTCCGACCTGCCGGATCCCGAGTGAGGCGCGATGGAGAAGATAGAGGCAAGATTCGTAGCCTTGGAATCCTCTGTTTAGTTCTTGAAGAAAGTGACCAGCGAACAGGGACCCCATAATGCAGAAATTAAGAAGAGTTTGGAGGGCATGGGTGAGATTAAGGACATGTTGGCGAATTGGATGAAGAAACAAGGTATTTCTCCCGATGAGGAGGAAACCAATGGCAAGCAGCAGTCAGAGGGAAACCAATGGCAAGCAGCAGTCAGAGGAGGAAGCCGAAGGTGGAGGGCCCGACGATGAAATCGAAACACCCCGTTCTTGGGTGAAAAAAGTGGAACTTCTGACTTTCGAAGGACACAACCTATTGGGCTGGATAGCTAGGGCGGAGAAGTTCTTCTAAGTGCAGCTTGTTAAGCCTTCAGAGAAACTAAGATTGGCATTCATTAGCATGGAGGGGAACGCGGTTCACTGGTTCCAATTTTGGCGCCAAAAATCCAAGAACTTGTCTTGGGAGGAGTTCATGTCGCTGATGCGGATATTCGGAGGGAACGGTCGTGGAACCATGTATGCTAGATTAGCGGCTTTGGTGGCTCAAGCGGTAACCACGTCGGAAGATCAATTGCTTGGGTACTTCTTGACGGGGTTACGCTCAGACATCAGGGGCCAGGTGCGACCCCATGACCCCAAAGACCTGACTCGAGCCATGGAAGTAGCTCGCGATGTCGAAGAAAGCAATGAAGGAGGTCCGAAGTGATGATGGTTCCTTGGTTTGGAACACGGGGAGGAGGAATTGTTTCACGAGTTGAAACTTTTGTGAGCGCGAATAGTGCGTAGACGTCAAATGGGTCAGGTTATCCTCAAAGAGGAAGTAAGATCACCACAATGGCCTTCGTGGCGAAACCAGGGAAGAGCAGCATCTCAGGGGATAGAAGCAAAGGTACGAGAAACCTCCCTTACCAAGAATATGTGAAGAGGAAGGAGGAGGGACGTTTCCAATGCGGGTTGGCCTTTGGTCCTGGACATGGATGCCAAGAGAAGAGCTTACGAGTTGTCATTATGGCAAAAGATGAATAGTTGACTGGTGAGGGGGAGATTACCGCGTTAGAAATTGTGAAGATCAATAAGGAAGAAGAAGATCAATAGTCAATGACACAACCCCAAACTATGACGCCATTTCCCAAACATCAACCCTGAGGACAAGGTTGTTTCCGAGGGTGGTATTGTTAGGACTGTAGTTGGAATAATACTATAGTTAAGACTTAGTTAGAAATCAGTTAGAAGGTAGTTACTAGGCAGTTAGGGTAAACTGGTAAAGCCAATAAATAAGACTTCTAAGAGAAAGAAGGGCAGCTTTTTTAATTTTGTGAGTTTGACTGAGAATTCTCAGTGTGAAGGGGAGTGCCCCTTGAGCAGTACTTTTACAATTCTTTTCTAATAAAGAAGCTTATTCAGATTCTTTCCTACTCTTTTCTTCTTTCTTCTATATTCGGAACTCTGTTTCTAAGGTTCCTAACATAAATCCTGGTTACTGAATATTTTTTAATCAACCCTAATTTCAGAACAGAAGCAGCAAAAGTTTTCTGAGATCAAAGCTGGACTAGATGATGCTGATGTTCTGGTACAAATTTGAATTGTTTGCTTACATTTACAGGCTTTAGTTTCTTTTACTAGGTAGTATCCTCTATTTGTTTTTTATTTCTCTCTTTGCCGTGTCTTACCAGATTCGGAAGATGGACCTTGAGGCAAGAAGTTTGCAGCCAAGTGTAAAAGCAATGCTGCTAGCAAAGTTGAGGGAATACAAATCCGATCTAAACAAGCTGAAAAAAGAATTTAAAAGGTTAACATCACCTGCCGCTGATCAAGCTGCCCGTGAAGATTTGTTGGAGACTGGAATGGCAGATGCACATTTGGTATGTCTTGAACTCTGGATTGTATTGCTTGATAGCAGCTTTTTCTTTAAAAAACGGTAGAAGGAAGCTTGTGGCTTTCTTGGTTTTTTTTTTGTTTTTGACAAAGGCTTTCTTGGTTAAAGACCTCCAAATTGGACAAAATAAGTTCTGTTTTCTGCTCTGATTATTTTCCTTTATAATAGCAGATCTGTTTTCTTATTTTTTACTAGTGGAAAGACAGGCACGATGTCCACATTTTTTATTTTTTTCGTTCTGTCCATTTTTTTGGGATATTTTATTTGCTATTTTGGTGATTTGAGTAACACTTGTATGTTTGATTGGACATGTTCGATTTTCTATAGACTTTACTTTTCATTTTTCAAAACAAAAACCACCTATAGCAAATAAAACTACCTATAACTACATATACCTATTTTATTATAAGGAAAATAAAAGGTGGAGACCAAAATAAGGTATTCCCTTTATATATTAGTATAGATATCTCCTTGGATGGGATCTTGAATGAATATATGTTGACCTGTTAACCAAAGTAACTACCATTAAGGCTCTTCAAAAGTGATATTTTAATTAATTGAGTGTTTCGTTGGTTACACACACTAATTTACTGCTGTCCTTTCATACATCTATTACTCTTTGTTTCTTTTCTGGTCGGTGTACATGACAATAGGGTATTTAAGCTTGAATATCTATAGCCTTTTAAAACTTGATTTCAGTTGTAGAATATCCTGGACTCTGTTGAAGTTTAAAAAAATATCTGTCGCTGGATGTGGGTTTGATCAGTTACTGCACCCAGTTCATATAGATGCTATGATATTTCAGGTTTATTTAGTGTAGGATGGTTTCATTTTCCATTGTTTTTGCAGTCAATGAATTATGATTTTTATTATGATTATAATTAAGCATGGCACACATATTTGATCACTTACATTCAATAGCACTATGCCCGTGATGAGAACAAGACTGATTGTTTCTTGCAAATTGGGTTGCAGATGTTTGCATATCTCAGGCATATTATGTTGTTTGAATTTTGAAATTAGTAGTAGTTTTTTGAAGTTGATTCCATTTGTAAGGAAAGAAGTGCAGTTGCAAATTCATATCTGGTGCTGTCTTCAGCCTGTCTCCAAATGTTGTTTTTGGAAATTTGAAATTAGTAGGTTTTTGAAGTTGGTTGCACTTTTAAGGCAAGTAGTACAGTAGATCTGATGTAGTTAATCTATTATCTGGTGGGGAAAACATATTTTCTCATGTGTGGATAACATGGCAGGCATCTGCTGATCAGAGAGAGAGATTAACTATGTCAGTGGAGAGGATAAATGAGTCGAGTGACAGAATCAGGGAGAGCCGAAGAACCATGCTAGAGACTGAAGAACTTGGTGTCTCAATCCTCCAAGATTTACACCAGCAGCGTGAGACTCTCCTGAACTCCCATAAAAAAGTAAGTTGATATGTGAATACTACTTTTTTGCTTGGTGTTCTGTTTGTGTTAACTTTAGATAGCTTTGGTCCTCTTTTCATTTACTACTAGGAAAGAATCATGAGATGATCTTATTCCCTTCATAGAATAAGATTGCAAGTCTTTGGCACAATGAGTGCAATGGAAAAGTGATCATAATTATTGGTTAATGGTCATTTTTCTATGCCTTGCAGCTTCATGGGATAGATGATGCTATTGACAAGAGTAAGAAGGTTTTAACTACCATGTCAAGAAGAATAACTAGAAACAAATGGATCGTTGGAGCAGTAATTGGAGCTCTTGTTCTTGCTATAATTGTTATTATGTCTTACAAGCTATCTCATTAGCTGATATGCACATCATACGTCATATCTATTATGCTTGTATGTGCTTGGTTGTAAATAGGAACCATTTGTGACATCTGTGATATATCTACAATTATTTCTGCATTGTTATTTTATTTTTTTTGGGTAAAGTTTTCAATGATACACAAGTTTTACTTGCTGAAAGTACTTTCTTTCATGTATACATAATCATGTATGACATGATGTTTTTCTCGCATTTCTGAAGTTTATGACTTCCAAATCCTATTGCTAATGTTAGATAAGTCAAAGTGATTGGGACTATTTGTATTTCCAATAGTCAATAGCAATGTAAACTTATGCTAACAAAAAATTTCTGGCGGACTAGTGTTTAATATTTTCCTCTCTTATTCCCCTTACACTTATGGTTGTAGGATGGAAAATGAGAGGAAAGAAAGGTAAGGGAAGGGAAGGGAAAGGAAAGTAAAAGAGCGAAAATGAAATGATTATTTAATTGTTTGGTATGAGAGAAAATGAAAGGAAAGAAAACATCTCTCCTTTTATTTGGTTGGGTAGAAAGTGAGAGGAAAGAAAAAAAATATTTGTAAAATGACTTAAATATTCAATATAATAATTTTTTAAAAATAAAAAATATTTTTGTCTTTTTCTAATTAAAAGGCTGTCAGCCTCGCTTTGTCCAAGGCCATCTCTTATTTTTGTGTTTTCTCTTCAATTTGAAATGAAAAAATCCGTGGGCCCTACCCTTTTTTTCCTTTCTTCTCTCTGAAATATGTTGAAACCAAACAGTGGAACATTTATTGAATAACGTGTTTTCTTACGTCTTAGTTTCATTACTCTATCTTTCCAGCGTTCTAAATGATGCTTTAATATCTCCAAAGAGCAAGTAAATGAAGTTTTCACAAATCAAGTTCTCATTTGCTTTTTCCTTCTAAAATCAGAAGGAAGAGACTTACAGCCATCTCTCAAGTGAAAATCTTCTTAATTCAACTTCTACAACAAAAGAAAAATTGGTTTATTGTTTTGTCTAACACATCCATCAAAAGAGGGAGTTTCTTGTTTTGATTCCTCCACCCATTCCAGTAAGCATGGGCCAGGTGTAAATCCCACTCCACAATAATAATAGGTGAGGGTTTTGGATAATATCCTTTGCTTTGGTTCACACCACACACATTAATAGATGTTACACTTAATTCAGTTATTAATTAAATTAATATTAATTCTTACTAGTTTAACATTTATCTTAGGTTAAATCCCTATTTTGGCACCTTATCTTTATTTTAGTTTTCATTTTGGTCCCTTATCTTTCTTTGTTCCGTTTTAGTCCCCTATCTTTCAACCGTTAACCTATTTTGATCCATTCCGTCAGTCATCCGTCGTCAGTCACCGGAACGGCCACTGTCGCCGGAATCTCGTCGGAATATGGGTTTTAGAGAGAGAAAATCTCGTTTTCCTCTCTCTCTCCTTCTTCTTCCTTCTTCCTCCCTTTCCTTCTTGCTCCTTCCTCTCCCCTTCCTTAAATCCCATTTATGTTGTCACTGTTTCGTGGAGGAAGAAGGAGGAAAAAAGGAGGAGGAAGAAGGAAGAAGAGACAGAGAGAGGGAGAGAGAAAATTTCTCTCTCTAAAAGACTAAAACCCATATTCCGACTGCGGTTTCCGACAGCGGCGGTTTCCGGTGACTCACGACATATACCTAACGCCATCAGCGCAAAACTGACGAAAGGGACCAAAATGATACCTAAAAAAAGGATAAGGGACCAAAATGAAAACTAAAATAAAGATAAGGGACCAAAACACTAATTTAGCCTTTATCTTAAATATATTTTTAAGTTCATATGAAATAAATAATTGTTTTAAGAATGTGGTTAAAATTCATACAAACTAACTATAAATTATCCATAAATACAGAGTAAGAGTAAACAGATGGGTGATGATTTAAATATTTTTCTTACAAATCAAGTGCAATTTTTAAACTAAAAGATGCGAAATGATATTGGGTTGAGCAAAAATTAACCCATACCTAATCTTTTGCAAACCTATGGTAGTTTCCATGTCTTTATAGGTTAAAGTTCTTTAAAGTGAGTTTAAGTGTAAATTAAGTAAGTAAAGATGAGAGAAAAACAAGAGACATTGTCATAACCCATCCGTTTCAACATCATGGAGATTGTATTATATAGGCAATGAACAAATCAAAATCCTAATTACCAAATATTCCTATAATCATAATATATTATTTACATGAGTATCAACACTCCCTCTAAAGCTGGAGCATATAAATCATATGCACCAAGCATGTTACATATATAATTTATTCGAGGACCTATCAAAGACTTAGTGAACACATCTTCCAGTTGATCATTTGAATTATAACTTTGTGATGTCCCCAAATAAGATCTTTTCTCTGATGAAGTGGCAGTCTTTCTCGATGTGCTTTGTTCTCTCATGAAATATTGGATTTGAGGCAATGTGTAGTGCAGCTTGGTTATCACAAATGAGTGTCATCTGTGTAACATCCCCAAATCACAGTTCTTAAAGTAACTGTTTGAGCCATATGAGTTTCCTAGGGCCCCAAACATCATAATGCACTAAAGAAAATGGAGACTTAGCGCGACTAACGACACGACTAGGAAACAAACTACGAGTATGTTTCCCTAGTTGACACGACTCACAAGACAAAGAAGTAAGTTTAGACAGACTCAGCAACAACTGCTGGAGCTTGGCAAGGATGGGATGCCCTAATTGAGCATGAGTGAGAAGAGGAATCCTTGACAGCACAAACCCGAGAAGGAGGTGACAGTTGATACAAGCCATTGAACTCACATTCAGCGCCAATCATCTGTCCCGAGCTCTGGTCCTGAAGAAAAACATAATCTTTAGTGAACAAAATGGTGCAATCAAAAGAACGGTCAAGCAACTAATAGAAAGCAAATTAAATAGGGAACCAAAGACATAAAACACATTATTAACTAAGAGGGAAGGGAAGGGATGGACAGTGTCAACCCCTTGGGAATGTGTTTTAGAATCATTAGTCAATGTAACTGTGGGTAAATAACCAGACGTAGAAAGGGTGGAAAAAAGGAATTATTACCAGAGATATGATCGGTGGCACCAGAATCCAGAACCCAAGGACCTAGGGATGACTGGGAGAGACAAGCAAAGGAATCAGCAGTGTGTCCAACAGAGGCAGTGGACCCAGTGACCTAAAGTTCTTCAAACCATTACAGAAACTGTGTAGGCAACATGCGATGATGTAGGTTAAGGAGATGGCTCAGATGGGGCTGGTGGATCAACCTGGGAAACATTAGTAGCGCGAGGAGGACGACCATGTAAAGTCCAACATTTATCAATAGTGTGACCTAAGAGGTGACAGTGATCGTACTTTGGGTGTTTACTAGACTGACCACCCCTAGTACGGCCACGACCATTACCCTGGGACACAAGAGCAGAAGCATCAACTGTAGCAGATTTATGTTGATGATTTCATTTTCGATGCTACTAATGAATCTCTGTGCAAGGAATTTTCTAAGTTAATGCAGAAAGAATTTGAAATGAGCATGATGTGAGAACTCAAATTCTTCCTTGGACTTCAAGTTAATCAGTCTATGGATGAGGTGTACATCCATCATACTAAGTATACAAAGGAACTTCTAAAGAGGTTTAAGATGGATGATTGCAAACCAACGAATACTCCTATGCACTCCACTTCAATACTGAACGAAGATGATAAAGAGTAAAAGGTAGATCAAAAGGTATATAGAGGTATGATAGGATATCTTTTATATCTAACTGCATCTACGCCTGATATAATGTTCAGTGTTTGCTTATGTGCTCGTTTTCAATATGATCCTAGAGAGTCTCATCTCTCAACAATTAAGAGAATATTTAGATATTTAAAAGTTACTACTAATCTGGGCTTGTGCTTTAAGAAAAATGATGATTACAGATTAGTTGATTTTTGTGATGCTGACTATGCTGGAGATAGAATTGAAAGAAAAAGCACCAGTGGAGGCTGTCACTTCATTGGAGTTAACCTAGTATCATGGTCAAGGAAAAGGCAAATTATCATTGCTCTATCAACTGCTGAAGCAGAGTACATATCAGCTGCAAGTTGATGCTCACAACTTATATGGATCAAACATCAATTGGAGGACTACAATGTATTTGTAAGTAGTATTCCACTTATGTGTGATAATACTGCTGCAATCAATTTATCTAAGAATCCAATATTGCATTCTAGAGCTATGCATATAGAAATCAAACATCATTTTATTAGGGATTATGTGCAAAAAGGTGTGTTTGATGTTCAATTTGTCGATACTGACCACCAATGGGCAGATATCTTCACTAAACCTCTTGCTGAGGACATATATATTTTTATAAGAAAGTATTTAAATATGTTGTATGTGGATTAAGTTAGTATATTTGTTGTTAACTTGGTCGTCTATTGCATGTTTTCTCTGCACGTCCATTAGTCATGACGTCCAGAGCACGTGGAATCTACACGTCCAATTCTGTTGATGTGCCGTATCCACTACATATGTCTTTACGCGTCCACTCTTAGTCTTGTGTGGACTCGTCTATGAACACATTTATTGTTTATATTAATCTGTCATTGAACACATTTATATAAAACGCTTCTTTTTCATTGCTGAGTCAGCTACCATCATCAATCCCATCGTAACTTTTTATGGTCCTAATTTACCAATGTCGTTTTACACTTAATGACATGTCTTGTCATTTTTTGGAAACTGTTGTTTTTCAGAAACTTTTACAAGTGACCTCTTTCCCTCTGAAAAACTATTCGCGTCTCTTCATCCCTGTCAACCTCTCTCTGAAACTTTCGAACTCTCTGTCTCCCTTGTTCTTCCAAACCTTAACTCATCTTACTCAACAATGACTTCCACCTCTGCTCCCATGTCTGCTTTTGCAACTGACACTGTGTCCATATCTGTGGAACATCACTTCAATTTTGGAATTCTGCAAGAGTACAATCTGGATGTGAGTAAGTTCATTAACGCTACTGGATGGGATGGAATCTTTCAGGAAAAGGTCTCAGTGTATCTAGATTTGATAAGGGAATTCTGAAGAAGACCAAAGATTTATGAAACAGAAGTAGTTGGTTTTATGCTGGGAAGAAAAGTAATAGTATCCGAGAAAACCATCTCTGATGCGATTGCATGTTGATGTGCTGTGGATTCCGGCAAGTGTACCAGATTCGTTGCCAAGTAATAAAAAGATCGATCCCACAGAGACCGTGATCTCAAATAACAACTAATTATTGAATCAATTAAAGTAGACTATATATGAAAAGGTATTTTGAAAATATTTGATTTTTGAAATAAGAATTAACTAGAAAATCAGATATTTAAGAATGCAATCAATCAAAAGAGGAAAGTAAATCAATTACGGGTTTTTCAAATCTAAAGAGATTCCTAGGAATTGGGTTACCAACAAGATTGTTCATGTTACCAAATTGACTACCCCTTGTTAATTATCAAAATTGCCTTGAAGGCGAATTTATCCTAAATAAGTTAATGCTCCCTCTCGGGTTACAAAAACCGTGCCCAATTAAACCAACCCCTACTCTCGTGGTAGTTGAATTTAGATTGAACCCTTTAAGTTTTGTGACAATTCGTGAACCCTCGAAGGACCGCTTCTAACTCTCGTGATTTAAGTCCTAAGTCTGATTCTATAGATCCGATACCTAAGTTCACCGCTAGGTTCCTCCTTAGAGTATCTACGACACGCAAATAAGTGGCCACCGAATTTACGAGTAATTAAAACAATAGAAATCAGATCTAAAGCAAAATCGAAATTAACAAAGGTAAAACATCAATTCATAACATAAATCAGATCTTGGGCATAGCTCCAATCCCTAGAAATAAAGCTACTACTCAAGCAATGCCATTGTGATGACAAGCTTGATTAACAACAACATAAATGAAAACCTAAGAGAAGAGAAGAAGGAGGAGAAAAGAAATCCTAAAAATTTGCCTAAGGGGTAGCAGCCAAAAAGTCCTCCCAGTCTCTGCCTAATTGCCTTATTTATAGATTAGGGTAATTTGAATCCCAATCAAACACAAATTCAGATCAAATCAGTTTCTACAGATCCAAATATTGCGAGTCACGACCGTGATGGCCATCACGGCCAGGCCGTGATGGACTCTGCCTTGGAGGTTGCTTCACTGGTTGGTCTGTCACGGCCGTGACCACCATCACGGCTAGGCCGTGATCAGTTCTGCCCGTGAGGGTCTGGTTCAGCTGACATATCACGGCCGTGATGGATATCACGGGCTGGCCGTGACCAGTTCTGACTTTTCCATTCTTTCTTTTAAGCTCTACTCGATCACGGCCGTGATGGCTGTCACGGCTAGGCCGTGATGGGCTCTGTTTGGCTCATTTTCTTCACTTTTCGAGCCTCATCTTCATGCAAGCTCCATCATGGTTAATCTTGAGCATTTTAATCCTTAATTCCTGCACAACAACACCACAAAACTGCATTACCCGTTCCAAGGTAAAAACTAACCAAAATCAAAGTAAAAATGCCTAAACTATATGAAAATGCATGCAACATGATAAACAAATATGAGGTGAAATCACACTCATCACATGTGCTCAATGTAATAGACTGATTTCAATTATGTTGTTCAACTAGTTAAAATATAATTAATTATATTTTAATTTGATAGTTAGAAAGTGTTTTTGATTAAAATAAAATCAGATTCATAGTCTACTTTATGGTAGAGGGTTATGGTAAAATTTTCGGTTGAAAATTCAGACGAAAGCCGGTCTGCGTTTTCACTGTCGGAACAAGTTTACTGTGCAGAAAACCTAATTTTCACCCGTGAACGAGACGGTTAGTGTTTTTAATATGTTTCCTTCAACTTTGGTTATTTTGAAAATTTTCGTTCAAAAATTGAATATATTATTTTATTCGGGCGAAAACGTCGGAAGAATTACGATCGAAAAATACCACCGGGTACGAAATTGAGCAGATTAGGGAGCACAAAAGAAGTGAAGTGACGTGATGGGACTTGATGGAAATAGGTTATGACACACTCCAAAATTGTAATCATCACACTTTTCAAATTATAACATATTATATTCAAAAACACATGTTTTTCTCTCTCTTCTCAAACCAAACAAGGCACAAGGTCAAAACTTGCTCTCCAAGCTCATTCCTCTCTCCTCAATTTCGTGCCACTCTCTCCCTTCTCTATATATACACCTCTCATTTTCACTTCATCATCTTCCTTCTTCAAACTCCATTAAACCTTCATCTTCTTCCTTTCTTCTAAAAGTTCAAGCTCTTAAAGCTTTAGTTTGTATTCATCTTTTTTACTTAAGTTCTTCATTAAAGTTCTTCCTTACACTAAGGGTAATGCTCTCATATGAATCTTTTTGCAAGTTTCATCTTTTATTTCTTAGTTTACTTTATGTGTTCTTTATATGCTTTAAACTTCTAAAATCTCTCTAAAATGGTAGAAAACTCCTTTTGAGTTGAAACCACTTTCTATAGTCTTGTATTAACTTATATTTTCATATACTTAGAGGTTGTGTAAAACGAAAATCTCTACCTATCTCTTCCAATGAAGGCCGAATGCTTGCATTTGTGACCTAGGAAGTTTTTTGTTTCAACTTTTGGAATATGATCATGTGTTTGAGTTTCTAACTATCCATTGATCTTAAATCTATAAATCTTGGAAGTTTTGATAGCTTGTTCCTATGATGACTGAAAATATGAATAAGTAAGCCTAGGATACTATGTTTCAACTTTTCAAGTATGATCATGGATTTAGAACTCTTAATACCTTGTGATTCTAAACCTAAGAGTTATTGTTAAACAAAGAATAGTTTCCTCATCATCCTATGATGGCCGAAAATTAGTGTTTAGGTGCTAGGATGTTTGAGTTTTTATTTTTCCAAAATGATCCTGGACTTAAGCTCCATAAAATATTTGGATGCTAAATCTAAGAGATTGGAAAGTTTAAGGATTTCTAACTTGTTTATTCTATGTTATTATAGCTAGGATATATTACTTTCATTTTCCAAGATGATCCTGGACTTGAGCTCCATAAGATATTTGGATGCTAAGTCTAAGAGATTGGAATGTTTAAGTTTCCATTGTTTTCCAAAATGATCATGGACTTGAGCTACATAAGATATTTGGATACTAAGTCTAAGAGATTGGAAAGTTTAAAGATTTCTAACCTATAAATCCTACGAAGGCCGAACCTAGAAGGTTATGGACCTAGGATAATTTGTTCTTATTTTTCCAAAATGATCATGGTTTTGAGCTCTTTAATACATATGGATGCTAAACCTAAGAGATTGGAAAGTTTAGTGAATGCTAGCCTATTTTACTAGCCTTGACCGAATACCCTAAGTTTGTAACTTAGTGGGATTTTAATTCAACTTTTTTAAATGATCATTGTTTATGAACTCCTAACACTTAAGGATCATAAATCTATGAGTTGTATAATTTTAGGGGATCTCTAACCCTAAGAACTAGTCTTGGCCGAACCTATACCTTGTGGTTTAGTGTTCTTGTTTGATTTTAACTTGTGATTTTGTGTTCATAACCTTAGACTTCCATCGTGGAGGAAACGAGGACGTTCGTGGTATACCTCTTCGAGCTGTTGTTTTGGCTTCAACGACTCAAGAGGGGGGAGGGGGTGAATTGAGTTTTCAAATAAAATATTTCCCTCTTAAAACTTTTTCAAAAAGCTTTATAAATCAGAGTTGTGGATTTGTGTTCTCAGGATCTTTTATAAAATCGATGAAGGGTTTTTACAAAATCTTGAATAGAAGGTGACGAGGATAAGAAAGATTAATAATGAATAGGTTCAGGTTCAATAACTCGGTAATAACAAAATACAGTTTATACAGATCAAGAATATAAATTATATTTGAACTTTAAACATCAAAATCATAGGTTCTTGATCATAAACAGAAATTAAAGAGTCTGAGTTTAGAGATACTACACAACCAGATTTATCCTGGTTCAGTCACCACCACTGTGACCAACATCCAGTCCCCACTCCACCTGTGGAATTTCACACACTAACACACAAGCTTTGCCAGGTAGCTTGAAAAACCTTTACACCACAGAACACTCCTTTACCTCGAGATACCACACTCTTGTGAAGAGCCTCAATGTTCTTCCTTAGGGATACCTCACCCTAATCACTCATAGAGTCTCCCTCTCTCTTTACAATCGAAAAGTAAAAACAAAAGTTGATTCCTAACTCTCAACAGTCAGATAAAACAAATTGAAGCACTTATGAGTATTGAAACACTCTTTTAGCAGTAAGCTCAATGAAGATGATGAATGATATGTGTATCGTTATAATTCTTTTGTTATTCGTTATGATTCTTCTTAAAGTGTTCCTTTGATCCCTCTTTATATAGAAAACAAGTTATAGTCGTTGTGATCAATTAAACCAGATTTGGATCTGATTTAACAGAATCTATTTTCTTGATTCTCGTTCTTGAGATAAGATTCTGATAGTTCTTATAGAATTCGCGTCAATAAAATAACGAGTCCATTTGGAAAAATAGCCGCATGCATCTTAAAAAAAAATAGCCTCGTCCACTTGCCACGTCAGCAGACGGGAGTACTGACACAAATTAATTGGATGTGCTCCAACTAGTAGACGAGCGCTTGTATTACTTTAGTAGACGAGCGCTTGTATCACTTTAGTGGACGAGCACTTCTGTCACTTTAGTAGACATGCGCTTGTGTCATTTTAGTAGACGTGTGCTTCTGTCACTTTAGTATACATGAGCTTCTGTCATTTTAGTAGACGTGAGCTTCTGCCACTTTCTTGGACGCTAGCTTTTACCACTGTTAGAGGAGCACTTCTATTATTCCCAGTGTTGGACGAGACTTATATTATTCCAGTGTTGGACGAGCGCTTCAACTATTATTTTAAAAAATCATTTTCATTAACGAAAACTTATTTCTTTTAATGCAGGTTATAAAAAATGATTTTCTTCATGCATCTTTCTTAATTGAGCTATTTGTGAATAAGAGATTTCATCTCTTACAAATCATCTAAGACTTAACACTAATTTCTTCGTTTAAGCTCTTGTCTTGATGATTCCTTGATCTTCGTTCTTGCTCTTTGATTCCTCTAAGTTCTTCCTTGAATATTCTCCTTTGATTGCTCACTGAACTTGTTGAATATTGCTTGATACCCTGTCTTTACAATTTGACACTAAACACCTGCATACACATTAAGTTGTATTTGTCATATATCAAAATCTTTAAGTCATTGAATCTAACAATCTCCCCCTTTTTGATTATGACAAACCTTTTAACAAATTATAAGATCAGTGTATAAGTGTAGCAGACGCTAAGTGTTTTTACAGATTTATATCATGGTATCAAAGCAGTCAGAGCAGTAGTATATCAGAGCAAAAAAAATATTAACAAAGTATTAACAGAGTAGAATTTGATTTACTCCCTATTAATCATGTAAGCTTATAAACTCCTATTTGATTTACTCCCTATTAATCATGTAAGCTTATAAACTCCTTAGCTCCCCCTCAACATATGCATGTATAAATTGTTATTTTCTCCTTTCTCTATATCTTACCCCCACCCCCCCCCCCCCCTTTTAGGCATCATAAAAAAGGCAAAGAAAAGAAACATTCAAAGCAATAGAGAAGGTAAGCATTTTAAACATTCAAACATAGAATGTAAAATTGTTCATGATAGAGGGATAGGTGTAGGGACAAATCAAAGAATAAGTGCATCCATTATTTTTCCTCCCCTTTTATATTTTCTCCTGTTTCTTTAGAGATTAGATATAGGACTGATCGATTATGCCCAATTCTCTTCTAATGAAGAAGAAGATTTCCTTGTTCAAGGGCTTGGTAAAGATATCAGCAAGTTGCTTAGTTGTATCAACATATTCAATCTCAATTTCTCTACTTTGTATCTGATCTCTAATGAAATGATGTATGATTTCTATGTGTTTAGTTCTAGAGTGTATTATGGGATTCTTAGTTAGGTTAATTGCACTTGTATTGTCACATCTAATAGGAACTTGGTTTAGTTGCACACCATAATCAACTAATTGTTGTTTCATCCATAAAACCTGTGCACAACAGCTACCAGCTGCTACATATTATGCCTCTGCAGTGGATAAAGTCACACTAGATTGTTTATTACTGAACCATGATACTAATGAGTTTCATAGTAAATGGCAAGTTCCACTAGTACTCTTTCTATCTAGTTTGCAACAAGGAAAATCAGAGTCTGAATAGCTAATTAACATACATGTAGCTCCCTTGGGATACCATAATCCCATGTCTTTTGTTCCTAACAGATACTTAATGATCCTTTTAACTGCTGTTAAGTGTGATTCTTTTGGATTTGCTTGATACCTAGCACACATGCATACACTAAACATGATATCTGGCCTACTAGCAGTAAGATAAAGTAGTGAGTCTATCATACCTCTGAATTTAGAAACATCAACAGGTTTACCTTGCTCATCCTTGTCCAGATAACAGGAGGTACTCATTGGAGTAGCCATCTCCTTAGCTTTTTTCATGCCAAACTTCTTGATCAACTCATTGCAGTACTTGGTTTGGCTAACAAAGATTCCATTTTCAGTTTGCTTTATTTGCGGTCCAAGGAAAAAGTTTATCTCACCCATCATTGACATTTCAAACTCACTCTGCATAAGACTTACAAACACATTACACAACTGCTCATTAGTAGCACCAAAAATTATATCATCCACATATATTTGTACAAGTAAAGTGTTGTGTGCCTTTTTCTTAGTGAACAAAGTTGTGTCAACTTTACCACTTTTAAATCATTTTTCAATGATAAAATTACTTAACCTTTCATACCAAGCTCTAGGAGCTTGCTTTAAGCCATATAGTGCTTTAAACAGTTTATAAACATGGTTAGGCAATTCATTATTCTCAAAACCAGGTGGTTGACCAATATACACTTCGTCTTGTATAAATCCATTTAAGAAAGCACTCTTAACATCCATTTGATACAATTTAAATCCCATTATGCAAGCATAAGCAAGTAGCATTCTTATAGCTTCTAATCTTGCTACTGGTGCATATGTTTCATCATAATCTATGCCTTCTTCATGGTTATACCCTTTGGCTACCAATCTAGCCTTGTTTTTTACAATTATACCATTTTGATCTAGTTTATTCCTAAAAACCCATTCTGTACCTATTACCTGACAATTCTTGGGTTTAGGCACTAGTTTCCAAACTTGGTTTCTTTCAAACTGGTTTAACTCATCTTGCATAGCCATCATCCAATGTTTATCAATGATAGCATCATCTATGTTCTTAGGTTTTACTTGAGACACAAATGCCATATGCTTGCAAACATTTCTAAGAGATTGTCTAGTAGTTACCCCCTTGGTAATTTCACCGATGATGTTATCAATTGGATGATTTCTGGCAGTCCTCCATTCCTTTGGTAGGTCGTTTGCTCCTGCTGCAGCGATTCGTTCTTTAAGCTTTCATCTTCTTCATTGTCCTATTTCTCTTCTAGGAGAGTTTTCTTAGTTGAATCTGCAAGATCATCAATAACACAATCCTTTCCCAACCTTTTGGGGTTAGACTCATCAAATGTCACATGCACAGATTCCTCAATAATTTGTGTTCTCTTATTATATATTCTAAATGTTTTACTAGATAGGGAGGAACCTAGGAAAATTCCTTCATCAGCCTTTGTATCAAATTTTCCAAGATTATTCTTTCCATTGTTAAGAACAAAGCATTTGCACCAAAAAACATGAAAATGTGCTATATTTGGTTTTCTTCCTTTGTAAAGCTCATAAGGGATTTTTTTTAAGATTGGTCTTATCAAGACTCTATTTAGCACATAGCAGGCTGTATTGACAGCATCTGCCCAAAAATGTTTTGGCAAGCTAGAGTTGTTCAACATAGTTCTTGCATCTCCTCTAATGATCTATTCTTTCTTTCCACTACTCCATTTTGTTGTGGAGTTCTAGGAGCAGAAAAATTATGTTGAATGCCATGCTCATCACAAAAGTTTTCAAACACTTCATTTTGAAATTCTCCCCTATGATCACTTCTTATAAAAACAATTTTTACGTCCTTTTCATTTTGCACCATTTTTGCCATTTTCTTAAATGCAGCAAATGAATCATTCTTATGAGATAGAAAATATGTCCATGTATATCTAGAGTAATCATCTACTATTACCAATGCATACGAGTTACCACCAAAGCTTTTGGTTCTAGATGGACCAAATAAATCCATGTGTAAAAGTTGCAAGGATCTAGTTGTTGAAACAATGTCCTTTGGTTTAAAAGACACCTTAACTTGCTTTCTTTTTTGACATGCATCACATAGTCCATCTTTCACAAATTTCAGTTTAGGCAAGCCAACTACAAGATCTTTACGAATCAGTTTATTCAAGTGGTTCATGTGAATGTGTGCAATTCTTCTATACCAAAGCTAATTCTCTTCTTCTTTTGAAATAAGACAGCATGCAGTATTTGAAGAGATATTATCTAAATCAAGCATATAGATGTTATCTGCCCTATATCCAATTAATTTCAAATTTTCATCATGCCGATTTTCTATTAAGCAACTATTGGAATTGAATTTTACCTTGAAGCCTTTGTCACATAGTTGACTGATACTTAGTAGGTTATGTTTCAGTCCCTCAACATATAATACATCCTCAATGATTGTTGTTGAGTCACTTCCAATGTTGACAATGCCAAGTATTATTCCGTTATTATTGTCTCCATAGGTAACACTTCCACTCGACTTAGGGGTAAAGGAAATGAACTTGCTTTTGTCTCCAATCATGTGCTTGGAACAGACACTGTCAAGATACCATTTCACATTCTTGGCTTTCCAACACACCTACAAAACAGAATCATATTTTTGCTTTAGGTACCCAAATCTGTTTGGGTCCTTTTGAGTTAGTTGGAGCATTAGTTCCTTTAGGAACCCATATATATTTAGACTCGTTATAAGCATATTTTCTGTAATGACATGTAGAAGTTGTGACCTTTTCTAGCACAAATAACATTTAACAAATGGTGTGTTTGATGTCATAGGTGCAACAAAAAATTGCTTGAAAGATTTATCATGTATCTTAGGTTTATAGCCTATTCCAGCCTTATCATAAACACATTCTTGCTGTCCTAACAATACATCCAAATTATCTCTACCATTTGTGAACTTGGCTAAGTCATTTTTCAGTTTTTCAACTTCTTTAGTCAATGCACAACTAGATGCATTCCAGATTTCTTTATCACTAGCAACTCTAGATAGATCACTATTCAAATGATTTATATGTTTCTCCAACTTAGGACATTTACCACATATAGGTGCATCTAAGACAGTAGCTAGTTTTTCTTTTAAAGCATAATTTTCTGTTTTTAATTGATCTACCTCTTTGTTTAAAACAGAAGTTTTCTCCTCTAAGAATGTGATGGTTTTCTTAGACTTAGTTAGCAATCTAGCAAGTATAAAGGATTCTCTATGAAGTTCTTCAAAATCATTTTGCAATTCATCATAAGAAGGTTGATAATTATAACTTACTTCACTTTCTGAATCACTATTATTGCTGGTCATCAAGCACAACTTTGCCTCCTCAGATTCAGATTCTTCAGTGGAATCTAGATCATTATCATCCCAAGCAATGTAGGCCTTTCTTGGCTTTCTCCACTTCTTGTCCTTTGAGTCAAACTTTTCTATTTTGTCCTTCTTTTGCAGTTTTGGACAGTCAAGCTTCATGTGACCAATCTTTCCACATTCATAGCATGTGATGTTGTTGGAAGAGTTGTCACCTTTGCTGAAATTTCTCCTTTGAAAGGTGGATGACTTTCTTTTGAAGTTTCCTTTCTTCTTTAGGAAGTTCTTGAATTTTCTAACTTGCATTCCCATCTCTTCTTCAAATTCAGTCTCTTGTTCTGAATCGTCATCATCACCGTCTTCTACTTCTTTGACTTGTGATTTCAGACCCAATCCCTTCTTTCTTTTATCAGTTTCTTCACTCTCATTTAGTCTGTTGAACTCCAATTCATGTTCTTCCAATTTTCCAAACAGTGTGGCAATGGTCATTGATGAGAGATCTCTGGATTCTGATATTGCAGTGACTTTAGGTTGGCATTCCCTACTCAAGCATCTCATGACTTTGTTAATTTGATCCTCATTTGAGATTGTCTTTCCAAGACCAGCCAATTGATTTACGATGTGTGTCAATCTCTTTTATATTTCAGTCATAGGTTCTCCTCGATTCATTCTAAACAGCTCATACTCATGTGTGAGGGTGTTCATTCTTGCTCTTTTGACATCTGAGGTTCCTTCATGTGTTACTTGTAATGTATCCCACATCTCCTTTGCCGATTTGCAATTTGAAACCCTGAAAAACTCATCACGACTTAAAGCAGATGTTATAATATTCTTAGCACGTGCATTATATTGAATTCTTTTCTTATCATCCTCATTCCATTCAGTTTAAGGCTTATTTCTTGGAGCACCATTAGCATCTACAGTAGAGGGGAGAAATGGTCCATTTTCTACTGCATCCCATATGTCAACACCTGCTGCCTCAAGAAATACTACCATTATTTCCTTCCAATAGATATACTCAGATCCATTGAAGGCAGGAGGGCGTGCAAAGGAAGCCCCTTCATTTAAACAGTCATTGTAAGCCATGCTCTTATAGCTGTTAAGCCAAACTTAAGAGTTTAGCTCTGATGCCAATTGTTGTTTTGGCTTCAACGACTCAAGAGGGGGGGTGAATTGAGTTTTCAAAGAAAATATTTCCCTCTTAAAACTTTTTCACAAAGCTTTATAAATCAGAGTTGCAGATTTGTAACGAATAGGTTCAGGTTCAATAACTCAGTAATAACAAAATACAGTTTACACAGATCAAGAACAGAAATTATATTTGAACTTTAAACATCAAAATTACAGGTTCTTGATCATAAACAAAAATTAAAGAGTCTAAGTTTAGAGATACTATACAACCAGATTTATCTTGGTTCAGTCACCACCACTGTGACCTACATCCAGTCCCTACTCCACCTGTGGGACTTCATACACTAGCACACAAGCTTTGCCAGGTAGCTTGAAAAACCTTTACACCACAGAGCACTCCTTCACCTCGAGATATCACACTCTTGTGAAGAGCCTCAATGTTCTTCCTTAGGGATACCTCACCCTAATCAATCAGAGAGACTCCCCATCTCTTTACAATTGAAAAGTAAAAACAAAAGTTGATTCCTAACTCTCAATAGTCAGATAAAACAAATTGAAGCACTTATGAGTATTGAAACACTATTTCCACAGTAAGCTCAATGAAGATGATGAATGATATGTGTATCGTTATAATTCTTTTGTTATTCGTTATGATTCTTCTTAAAGTGTTCCTTTGATCCCTCTTTATATAGAAAACAAGTTATAGTCGCTGGGATCAATTAAACAGATTTGGATATGATTTAACAGAATCTATTTTCTTGATTCTCGTTCTTGAGATAAGATTCTGATAGTTCTTATAGAATTCATGTCCATAAAATAACGAGTCCATTTGGAAAAATAGCCGCATCCATCTTAAAAAAAAAATAGTTGCGTCCATTTGCCACGTCAGCAGATGGGAGTACAAACACAAAGTAGTTGGATGTGCTCCAACTAGTAGACGAACGCTTGTATTACTTTAGTAGACGAGCGCTTGTATCACTTTAGTGGATGGGCACTTCTGTCACTTTAGTAGATGTGAGCTTGTGTCATTTAAGTAGACGTGTGCTTCTGTCACTTTAGTAGACGTGAGCTTCTGTCATTTTAGTAGACGTGAGCTTCTGCCACTTTCTTAGACGCCAGCTTTTACCACTGTTGGAGGAGCGCTTCTATTATTCTCAGTGTTGGACGAGGGCTTCTATTATTATTTCCAAAAATCATTTTCATTAACGAAAACATATTCCTTTTAATGTAGGTTATGAAAAATGATTTTCTTCATGCATCTTTCTTAATTGAGCTATTTGTGAATAAGAGATTTCATCTCTTACAAATCATCTAAGACTTAACACTAATTTCTTCATTTAAGCTCTTGTCTTGATGATTCCTTGATCTTCGTCCTTGATCTTTGATTCCTCCAAGTTCTTCCTTGCATATTTTCCTTTGATTGCTCACTGAACTTGTTGAATATTGCTTGATACCCTGTCTTTACATTTTGACACTAAACACTTGCATACACATTAAGTTGTATTTGTCATATATCAAAATCTTTAAGTCATTTCTTCTAACACGAGCATCTAATCTCCTTACCTTCATAGAAGGTGGAGTTAGTACTTTGTGGTGTGGCAACGAGGAGCTTCAAGTTCGGGAGTTCGGTGATTACCCAGGTGAGGGAAGGAACCAACCTATCGTCGGAATGGATAAGTAGTAGATATATAATAATTGTGTAGGGTGACCTAAACCCTACTAGTAGTCGAGTAATCGACAAGAACAAAATCACATTGGAAACCTTTTCTGAAAAACTAATGGCAATTCGGGGATTGTAGGTTTATCGATATTAGGTTGATTTTATATTGTTAATGGTTGATTTGATTTTATTACCTTTATTGAATTGATTTTTTGTTATGTTGGTGATATGGGGATATTTTGATTGATATTGTGTTATGCATGATCTGCCTGGTTTGTATTATTATGCTTAGTGGTTTTTAAGAAAAGATATATATGTTGTCTAAGAGATGATTGTTTTGGGTGTGAGGATAATAATGATTTAGAAGTGCCTAACCTAGATGATGTATGTTAAAGAGGTGTTATGACATAGAATATGTGTCAAGTTCTAATGAAAGGTTAAGCAACTAGGATGTTGTTAAAACGGGTTGGTGAGATTCGAGTATAGGTGTTGTTGTCCACAACCGTGTATTGGAAATATAATACACAAGGACAAAAGTGTCTTGGTAATATAATACACAAAGACAAAAGTGTATTGGTAATATAATATGCAAGGACATCTGCGTATTGGTAATATAATACACCGCGTATTGGTAATATAATACACGTAAAACACTTCTATGTATTGGTAATATAATACACCGTGTTGGTAATATAATACACATAAAATCGAGAGTTCTCGCGAGACCACTTCCACCTTAGGGAATGGGGGTGGAACACCTTAACGGGAATGGAGGTGTGCACTAGGTGGAACATCCTAACGGGAATGAGGGTGTGCCCCGATGCAAATGAGGGATGGTGACAGGAGTGGTAGTGGCCACGTTAACGTAAAGACATGGTGACAGGATTAGAGAGGTTACGTTAAAATAAAGTGTTAGATTTCCTGAGAGCAAGGGTAGAGGATGATATATATTTACCCGAGGATGATTCATTAGTTATGTGTGTTGATTGTCTGTGACAATTACTGTATAATGTACTAGATTCTTTTCTGCTTTTTGATGATAGAACTGCTTCTTATCCCCTTTGTTTCTGTAATTTTGTGGGTTACTTTGGTTTACGTTAGAAGACCCAATGGAGGGTTATGTTGCTGAGGAGTTGGACGAAACTCTGTATGAAACCGAGATTGCTGAGGAGTTGGATGGAACACCTTACGAACCAGACACTGGGGGTCGAGCTGTGATCCATGGCGATTAGAGTATAGACATTATGGCCAGTGTGTCTAACGAGCATTTTTATATTTTCGCTAAGTATGTCTGTTATTAAGTTTATGCCTGTGAGGGATCCTATTGAGAGGATACCCTCAACAGTGTTTTGGTATTATAATGAATAACTTAGGTGTGTATTAACATATATTAAAGTTGTTGTGTTTTAAATTTGCAGAAGTTATATGATAATTAAATAAGTTTTAATTTTCACGATAAGCACGCGATTAAGAATTGATTTAAGAAGGTAATTAATCTAATAAAACACCAGGGCACAACGGGGTGTCTCATTTTGGTATCAAAGCAGTTTGGTTCTAAAACGGATTGTGGGATTATGTCCGATCAGAATCAAGGACTGCGAGGTTTAGGATGTTGTTACTGGCCGTGTCTAGTTGAATCCACATCGGATTTTGACTATGCTTAGAAGTTGGGTAGTGTGTCCGAATCTAATGTGGGAGGTTAATATTAGTCTACATATGGTACTTATATACTTGTCTATGTAGTATTATATGTCATACTAATAAGAGTGGACGATTTCTTTTAACAGAATCTTGACTCGTGGAAGAGGACGTCCAACTAACAGTGGTGACGAAACTCCAGAAAGGATTATTGGAGCTGTCAATGGTAATGCCGACAATACTGAGAATGGAGGAGGATTGACCGCGCTGTCGCCACGCGCCAAAAAGACCGAGTGATTATTAAAATAGTGTAGTATAGAGCGACAACTCGGATCGTCTCTCAAGGACTCTTTGTTATTATTAACAGAAAAAGTTAGAAATGGGGGGTTTTGGATTGAAACTAAAATAAAGAAAACAAAACAGAAAAAAAGAAAGAAAACAGAGCAGTAAAACAGATTAACAAATAAACTAAAGCGATTAACCTACTGCTTTTGGTTTCCCAACTATCATCGGTTCATGCAAATTCCTAGCCCTAAGCAGATTCTAATCCCCTCCCGGTTGTAGCAATAATTCACAAGCGGAACCACTACTACAGATATCTATCCCTATTCTCGAATTAAGCAAACGGGGTTAAGCACTTCGTGAACTAAGCGAACACGAAACGTACACACGCGAATTAAGCAAACGCGATTATATATAGGAACATGATATCACCGAGATAAACCAACACAACACAATATACTTCTGAATTAAGCAAACAGAAATATAAAGCATGGCATTGAAAAGAGAAAAGGAAATGAAAACAGGAAATACAAGAACCTCAAGTATGGATAGAAACCAATCCCAGTAGATTAATCTAGGAGACTAGTTCTCCATTACAAAAGTAAAACAACTATCTAAACTAAAAGAAAACAAAAGAATAAAAACCAGCTCAGAAACTAGCCAACACTGACTAGCCCCCTTTTCATTCTGCCATAGAGCAGTTTATATACAAATTCTGGAATCCAAGGCCTCGTGAGGCGAAGCACTGCTCGCGAGGCGAATAACATGAAAGGTCTGCAACTCTTGGTCTTCTCGCGAGGCGAGCATATCTTCGCGAGGCGAACTCTTCAAATTCCCAAACTGCAACGCCCGTGACCTTCCACACGGGCAAGCAGTGATCGTCTCTGACTTTTAATGGTTGGGTAGCTCGCGAGGCGAGCTCTTCTTCGCGGGACGAACCAGAGACTCTGCATTTTCTTGGAACAGTCAGCTTCGGGTTCGCGAGGCGAACAGTCTTCTCGCGGGGCGAGAAACTCCAGAATTATTCCTTTTTATTTACCTGAAAACAGAAAATAGAATAAGTGTTTTATTTATCTCTAAATCAACTAAATTAACCTAAAAACACCTTACAGACTCGAAATACTACTTAAGGACAATCAAGTCTAATTTGGGTGAAAATGATATAAAATTAGCACAAAGCCAAGGTCTTTACTAGTTATAAAACCAGTCAAACAGAGGCTCATCAAGGATCATCTTCCACTCCAAGTGCAATGGAAACCCTAGCTGCTGCTATGCTACTGCAAACCCGACAAAATGCTGAGATGCTGCAGATGAACAAAGAGCAGCTAGAAATTAAGAATCAGAGAAGGGCGACAGCAGTTGAAGATGTCGGATTGACTAATTTTATGAACGAAAAACCACCTCAATTCCGAGGAGAGTATGACCCAGAGAAGGCAGAATGGTGGATACAAGAGATCGAAAAGATATTTGCTACTATGCACTGCAGCAAGGAGAAGAAAGTGACCTATGCTGGATTCATGTTAACCGAAGGAGCATAATTCTGGTGGAAGGGAAAGAAAAGACTGTTGGAAGCTGAGGATAGGGACATTAACTGGAAGTTATTCAATGATTACTTTTTCGAAAAATATTCTCCACGTCTAGTTCGACGCGAGAAGGAAAAGGAATTCACAAACCTCAAACAAGGCAACATGTCTGTTGGTGAGTATGCATCACGTTTTGAAGCTTTGATCAAGTTTTCGGTATTCTATCAGAGGTTTCCAAGTGAGGACTGACAATGTAGAAGATTTGAGGAAGGACTCGAAGATGAGCTGTAGAGGGCTGTAGTGTCTCTTGACATACAGTATTTCCCAGAACTAGTCGAGAGATGCAGTGCCATTGAAAGTATAGACCTAAGGATGGCCAATGAACAAAAACAACTGAGGAGTGGAGGTCCTAGCCGATCAAGTTTTCAGAGGCACAGAGAAAGTGGTTCTCAGTGGAGACAAAGACCATATGCTCGACCCGGGCAAACACCGACACCAGCACTAGTGGCTAGAACGGGTCAGCAACCACAAGGCTTAGTTTGCTTCAGATGTTGAGGATCGCATTATGCTAGAGACTGTACAAATAGGCCTAGCTGTTTCAACTGTGGGAAACCAGGTCATGTGGCACGAGATTGCAGACAATGGGTTATGCAACAGTCAACAACTGCCGGAAGAGGAACCGGAGACAATAGAGGTGGAGCTGGAAGAGGAGTCCCAGCAGCAAGTCCACAGGTGGCCAAAACTCAAGCCACTGGAAGAGTGTTTACCGTGAGGGGAGCTGAATCCTCTAAATCTGCTGATCTTATACAAGGTATATGTTTGATAGCTGGTAGACTCTCGTATGTGTTGTTTGACTCAGGCACTACACATTCTTTTATTTCGCATGAGTGTGTGGATCATTTGAACTTAACTGTTTCCAAATTACCTTATACCCTCACTGTCTACTCCAACCAATAATCCTTTGACTATTATGTCTGTTTGTTTACAATGTCCTATCGTTGTTGAGAATAGGACACTTATTGTAGATCTTATCTGTTTGCCTATACAATAGATAGATGTTATTCTTGGCATGGATTGACTTTCGACTAACCATGTAGTCCTAGATTTTTCTATCAAGACTTTATCATTTCTTGAATCTTTTAGTGTAGCATCTGCCAATGAAGGAGTTTCTACGAGGAGTGACAACTCTCAACAGTTTGTGATGCTTTTCATAGTGGAGGCTAAAGAGACTCCTAGGATAGATTCCATGCCTATTATGAGAGAGTTTCCTGAAGTTTTCCCTCCGGACGTTCCAGGTTTGCCACCCGAAAGAGAAGTGAAATTCACTATAGATCTCGTACCAGGGACAGGGCCTATATCTATATCACCTTATCGGATGTCACCGGTTGAGTTGGCAGAGTTGAAGGAACAATTGAACGACATGTTAGGAAAAGAGTTTATCGGACCGAGTGTTTCACCGTGGGGAGCACCGGTGTTATTTGTTAAGAAGAAGGATGGAAGTGCGAGGTTGTGAACGGATTACAGATAGTTGAATAAGGTGACGATTAAGAATAAGTATTTGTTGCCTAGGATAGATGATTTGATGGATCAGTTGAAAGGAGCAATAGTGTTCTCTAAGATTGCTTTAAGATCTGGGTACCATCAGATCAGAGTAAGAAAGGAAGATATACCCAAGATGGCTTTTAGGATGAGGTACGGGTAATATGAGTATTTAGTTATGCCTTTCGGTGTAACTAATGCGCCAGTCGTGTTCATGGATTATATGAACAGAATTTTCAGACCGTTCCTCGATAAGTTTGTTGTTGTGTTCATCGATGATATTCTTATTTATTCTCGTATGTGGGAAGAGCATGAAGAACATTTGAGATTGGTGTTGCGAGTTTTGAAGGATAGGTAACTTTATGCCAAACTTTCCAAGTGTGAGTTTTGGCTGGAAGAGGTACAATTCCTAGGTCATGTGATTAATAAAGAAGGAATAGTCGTAGATCCAGCTAAGGTTGAGTCAGTTCATAAGTGGGAACGGCCTAAGTCAGTAAGTGAAGTACGGAGTTTCCTAGGACTAGCTGGATATTATCGGAGATTCATAGAGGGATTCTGGAAGATTGTGTTGCCTATGACGCAGTTAACGACGAAAAATATAGCTTTTGTATGGACGGACAAGTGTGAACAAAGTTTTCAAAAGCTGAAGGACAGGTTGACTACATCACCTGTGTTGATCTTACCAGATCCACTAGGACAATTTGACGTCTATTGTGATGCGTCGTACCAAGGTTTAGGCTGTGTCCTGATGCAAGAGGGAAGAGTCATGAATTATGCTTCCCGACAGTTGAGAATTCATGAGAGAAATTATCCGGCTCATGATTTGGAGTTAGCAGTAATAGTGTTCGCATTAAAGATATGGCGGCACTTTTTGTATGGAGCAAAGTTTAATGCCTTCAGTGACCACAAGAGCCTAAAGTATCTATTCGATTAAAAAGAATTGAATATGAGACAACGAAGATGGATGAAGTTTATCAAAGATTATGATTTTGAATTACTGTACCATCCTGGTAAGGCCAATGTGGTAGTGGATGCTTTAAGCAGGAAATCCTTATATGTGTCTGCGATGATGGTTAAGGAGTTAGCATTGCTTGAACGGTTCAGGGATTTGAACTTAGGAATGGAATTGGTTGAGAATAAGATTTGCTTAAGTATGATCACTATTAGTAGTGATTTTATGAAAGATCTTAAAGATAAACAAGTTCAATACCTCCAGGAAATAAGTAGAGGAATCGATGAAGGTAAAATTTCTGAGTTTAATAGAGGAACGGATGGTGTGTTAAGGTTTAGAAATAGAATAAGTGTGCCATAGGATGCAGAACTTAGGAAGATGATTTTAGAGGAGGCACATAAGAGTAAGTTGAGTTTCCACCCTGCATCCACAAAAATGAATTAGGATTTGAAGGAAATGTTTTGGTGGACAAGGATGAAGAAAGAAAATAGCGGAGTATGTTTTATCTTGCCTGGTGTGTTAGAAAGATAAGATTGAACATCAGAAGCCAGCGGGATTACTACAATCTTTAGATATCCCAGAGTGGAAATGGGATAGTATAGCTATGGATTTTGTGGTCGGATTACCACGAACTCCTAAGAAGCATGATGCGATTTGGGTTATAATTGATAGGTTGACGAAGTGTGCTCACTTCTTATCTATTGCAAGTGCTCAATGTAACAACCTGATTTTAATTACGCTGCTCAACCAGTTAAAATATAATTAATTATATTTTAATTTGAGATTTAGAAAGTGTTTTTGATTAAAATAAAATCATATTCATAGTCTACTTTAGGGTAGAGGGTTACGGTAAAATTTTCGGTTGAAAATTCAGACGAAAGCTGGTCTACGTTTTCACTGTCGGTACAAGTTTACTGTGCAAAAAACCTAATTTTGACCAGTGAACGAGACGGTTTGTGTTTTTAATATGTTTCCTTCAACTTTGGTTATTTTAAAAATTTTTCGTTCAAAAATAAAATATAAGATTTTATTCGGGCGAAAACGTCGGAAGAATTACGATCGGAAAATACCACCGGGTAAGAATTAACTAGAAAATCAGATATTTAAGAATGCAATCCATCAAAAGAGGAAAGTAAATCAATTACGGGTTTTTCAAATCTAAAGAGATTCCTAGGAATTGGGTTACCAACAAGATTGTTCATGTTACCAAATTGACTACCCCTTGTTAATTATCAAAATTGCCTTGAAGGCGAATTTATCCTAAATAAGTTAATGCTCCCTCTCGGGTTACAAAAACCGTGCCCAATTAAACCAACCCCTACTCTCGTGGTAGTTGAATTTAGATTGAACCCTTTAAGTTTTGTGACAATTCGTGAATCCTCGAAGGACCGCTTCTAACTCTCGTGATTTAAGTCCTAAGTCTGATTCTATAGATCCGATACCTAAGTTCACCTCTAGGTTCCTCCTTAGAGTATCTACGACACGCAAATAAGTGGCCACCGAATTTACGAGTAATTAAAACAATAGAAATCAGATCTAAAGCAAAATTGAAATTAACAAAGGTAAAACATCAATTCATAACATAAATCAGATCTTGGGCATAGCTCCAATCACTAGAAATAAAGCTACTACTCAAGCAATGCCATTGTGATGACAAGCTTGATTAACAACAACATAAATGAAAACCTAAGAGAAGAGAAGAAGAAGGAGAAAAGAAATCCTAAAAATTTGCCTAAGGGGTAGCAGCCAAAAAGTCCTCCCAGTCTCTGCCTAATTGCCTTATTTATAGATTAGGATAATTTGAATCTCAATCAAACACAAATTCAGATCAATTCAGTTTTTACAGATCCAAATATTGCGCGTCACAGTCGTGATGGACAGACTCTGCCTTGGAGGTTGCTTCACTGGTTGGTCTGTCACGGCCGTGACCACCATCACGGCTAGGCCGTGATCAGTTCTGCTTGTGAGGCTCTGGTTCAGCTGACATGTCACGACCGTGATGGATATCACGGGCTGGCCGTGACCAGTTCTGACTTTTCCATTCTTTCTTTTAAGCTCTACTCGATCACGGCCGTGATGGCTGTCATGGCTAGGCCGTGATGGGCTCTGTTTGGCTCATTTTCTTCACTTTTCGAGCCTCATCTTCATGCAAGCTCCATCATGGTTAATCTTGAGCATTTTAATCCTTAATTCTTGCACAACAACACCACAAAACCGTCTTACCCATTCCAAGGTAAAAACTAACCAAAATCAAAGTAAAAATGCCTAAACTATATGAAAATGCATGCAACATGATAAACAAATATGAGGTGAAATTACACTCATCACATG
Source organism: Sophora flavescens (assembly GCA_030762895.1). Taxonomy (NCBI): domain Eukaryota; kingdom Viridiplantae; phylum Streptophyta; class Magnoliopsida; order Fabales; family Fabaceae; genus Sophora; species Sophora flavescens. The sequence goes on from CM061065.1 coordinate 131,595,808, forward strand.
TGCTCAATGTAATAGCCTGATTTTAATTATGTTGTTCAACTAGTTAAAATATAATTAATTATATTTTAATTTGATAGTTAGAAAGTGTTTTTGATTAAAATAAAATCATATTCATAGTCAACTTTATGGTAGAGGGTTATGGTAAAATTTTCGGTTGAAAATTCAGACGAAAGCCGGTCTGCGTTTTCACTGCCGGTACAAGTTTACTGTGTAGAAAACCTAAATTTCACCCGTGAACGAGACGGTTAGCGTTTTTAATATGTTTCTTTCAACTTTGGTTATTTTGAAATTTTTGGTTCAAAAATTGAATATAATATTTTATTCGGGCGAAAACGTCGGAAGAATTACGATCGGAAAATACCACCGGGTACGAAATTGAGCAGATTAGGGAGCACAAAAGAAGTGAAGTGACGTGATGGGACTTGATGGAAATGGGTTATGACACACTCCAAAAGTGTAATCATCACACTTTTCAAATTATAACATATTATATTCAAAAAACCTGTTTTTCTCTCTTTTCTCAAACCAAACAAGGCACAAGGTCAAAACTTGCTCTCCAAGCTCATTCCTCTCTCCTCAATTTCGTGCCACTCTCTCCCTTCTCTATATATACACCTCTCATTTTCACTTCATCATCTTCCTTCTTCAAACTCCATTAAACCTTCATCTTCTTCCTTTCTTCTAAAAGTTCAAGCTCTTAAAGCTTTAGTTTTTATTCATATTTTCTACTTAAGTTTTTCATTAAAGTTCTTCCTTACACTAAGGTTAATGCTCTCATATGTATCTTTTTGCAAGTTTCATCTTTTATTTCTTAGTTTACTTTATGTGTTCTTTATATGATTTAAACTTCTAAAATGGTAGAAAACTCCTTTTGAGTTGATACCACTTTCTATAGTCTTGTATTAACTTATATTTTCACATACTAAGAGGTTGTGTAAAACAAAAATCTCTACCTATCTCTTCCAATTAGAGGTGTCAAACGGGCCGGCCCTAGCCCATTTAGCCCTAGCCCCGCATGGGTTAGGGCCAAAAGGCCCATAGGCCCACAAGGCCCAAAATACATAAAGCCCATAGGGCCAAAAAGCCCTTAGGGCCAAGTGGGGCTAGGGTCAGCCCTTGGGCCAAATTTTTTATACAGTAAAAAAAGGATTTCAAACTCAAACTCAATAAAAAGCACATATTTATACAAAGAACATATTACATTACACTGGTGTACTATAAATGAACGCCCAATACAACGATGAGTTCTAACAATTAACAAAAACACCCAATACAACGATAGGGCAATTGCTTGCATAGAAAGCTTAAGAACTGAAAAAAAAATCCTTCATCAACAGAAATTCCAACACTCGTGAATTAACAGGCGCGCGCATGGCCTATTAGCACAAAATAACGTCAACCGCGAGTAGAGCCGTCAATTTGGCCCAGCCCATCCCGTTAAGTCCTGGCCCACATGGGCTAGGGCCAAAAAGCCTACAAGGCCAAAAAGCCCACACTTAAAAAAGCCCACATGACCAAAAAACGCCAAATGCCCTGTGGGTCAGGACCAGCCCATGGGCCTTAAATATTTTAACAATTTTATTAAAATTTTGTTAATCCTTGTAACAATTGAACATATTATATTTCATTTGTTATATATTTCTTATGAGTTTAATTGCTATATATTGTCAGTGTACAAAATTTTACGCTATCAACCCATAAAAAATAATGATATGAATGACTTTTAATTTATTAGGATAAGAGTCTATCATTTTTAATCATGTCAGTTTCTGATTGGTTGACATTATAAAAAAATCTTTACACTGTCAGTACATATTAAAAAAAGTATTTTGATTAAAAAATAACACTACAAACACTATCAACTAATCAGAAATTGACACACCATTATAAATCTTTGATTCTTATACTAAACACCTTAAAAGTCATAATTTTATGATCTCTGGTTGGTTGTCAGTGTAAACATCTTTTCACTGACAGCGTATAAAAATTAAACTCTAAGTTTTATCCTTTTTCCCTTAAAAAAAAAGTTTTATCCTTTAAAATATTGATCACATATGATCCTGTAGTTTACTTGTTTTAGGATAAATTTAGATAAAAATAATTTAAATATTTGCGGTGTTGTTTATAAAAAATATATGTATTTTTTTATAGCTTATTAACAAGATGACAAAAAATTAAAATTACCTAAAAACCTATACCTACCTTTTCTTCCTAATTGTTTTAGCAAGTTAAATACCACACACACACACACACACAGATATATATATATATATATATATATTAAATAGCATTGCATAACACCGCAAACTTCAATACTTTTCATTTACTAAAAAAAACTTCAGTATCACGTCTTCACCACACCTAGGTTTTGTGGTTGTTTTATTATCTCGCGTGATCCATTATTATCGTGTAAGGTGCTATGTTCGGACGGCTACGAAAAGATGATCACGTCACCATGTTCATGATTGACTGATGGATTTACGTGGTGTTTAGAAGAGTTTATTTAAGCTCCTTTTGACTTATCTAATGATATAAGTTGTGTGTTGGGCAGAGCTTATAAAAATAACTTATGTCATCCCATAAGAAGTTTTTGACTTATTTTCATAAGTCACTGGGAGAAGCTTATGGACTTATCATAAGAGTTTATATACTAAACACCCTCTCCGTGTTTTTAACTATTCGAATCCTCTCATGCCCCTTTATTTCTTTTTCTTTCTATAAGCGCTTATGGCATAAGCTCTCATGCAATAAGATCTTATGTCATAAGTTCTTAATTAAGTTGTTTACCCAAACACACCCCTAATCAATAAAATCTTCCGATCCTTGCACCACGCACTCCTGGTTTCGGCCTTTTCTTCACATTTGTTCTCCAGACGCGTTGTTGCATTATTAATTGATGGAAAATAATAGATAGTGGGCCAACCCATAGAAGCCCCAACCCTAATCCCAAAAAAAACAAAATTCATGGGCCAGGGCTAAAAGTAACCCACTTAGAAGGGGGCTATAAAATAAGTGGGTTGTGCAGGGGGTCAAATGGGGTGGGTTTGGGGGCTATGGGTCATATTGACAGTGCTACTTCCAATGAAGGCCGAATGCTTACATTTGTGACCTAGGAAGTTTTTGTTTCAACTTTTGGAATATGATCATGTGTTTGAGTTTCTAATTATCCATTGATCTTAAATCTATAAATCTTGGAAGTTTTGATAGATTGTTCCTATGATGGCTGAAAATATGAATAAGTAAGCCTAGGATACAATGTTTCAACTTTCCAAGTATGATCATGGATTTTGAACTCTTAATGCCTTGTGATTCTAAACCTAAGAGTTATTGTTAAACAAAGAATATTTTCCTCATCATCCTATGATGGCCAAAACTTAGTGTTTAAGTGCTAGGATGTTTGAGTTTTTATTTTTCCAAAATGATCATGGACTTAAGCTCCATAAGATATTTGGATGCTAAGTCGAATAGATTGGAAAGTTTAAGGATTTCTAACTTGTTTATTCTATTTTATTAAAGCTAGGATGTATTACTTTAATTTTTCCAAGATGATCATGGACTTGAGCTCCATAAGATATTTGGATGCTAAGTCTAAGAGATTGGAATGTTTAAGTTTCCATTGTTTTCCAAAATGATCACAGACTTGAGCTCCATAAGATATTTGGATGCTAAGTCTAAGAGATTGGAAATTTTAAAGATTTCTAACCTATAAATCCTATGAAGTCCGAACCTAGAAGGTTATGTACCTAGGATACTTTGTTCTTCTTTTTCCAAAATGAACATGATTTTGAGCTCCTTAATACATATGGATGCTAAACCTAAGAGATTGGAAAGTTTAGTGAATGCTAGCCTATTTTCCTAGCCTTGGCTGAATACCCTAAGTTTATAACTAAGTGGGATTTTAATTCAACTTTGTTAAATGATCATTGTTTATGAACTCCTAGCACTTAAGGATCATAAATCCATGAGTTGTATAATTTTCGGGAATCTCTAACCCTGAGAACTAGTCTTGGCCGAACCTATACCTTATGGTTTAGTGTTCTTGTTTGATTTTAACTTGTGATTTTGTGTTCATAACCTTAGACTTCCATCGCGGAGGAAACGAGGACGTTCGTGGTATACCTCTTCGAGCATCTAATCTCCTTACCTTCATAGAAGGTGGAGTTAGTATTTTGTGGTGTGACAACGAGGAGCTTCGAGTTCGGGAGTTCGGTGATAACCCAGGTGGGGGAAAGAACCAACCTATCATCGAAATGGATAAGTAGTAGATATATAATAATTGTGTAGGGCGACCTAAACCCTACTAGTAGTCGCGTAATCGACAAGACCAAAACCACATTGGAAACCTTTTCTGAAAAACCAATGGCGATTCGGGGATTGTAGGTTTATCGATATTAGGTTGATTTTATATTGTTGATGTTTTTTGGTTTTATTACCTTTATTGAATTGATTTTGTGATATGTTGGTGATATGAGAATATTTTGATTGATATTGTGTTATGCATGATCTGCCAGGTTTGTATTATTATGCTTAGTGGTTTTTAAACAAAGATATCTATGTTGTCTAATAGATGACTGTTTTGAGTGTGAGGATAATAATGATTTAGAAGTGCCTAACCTAGATGATGTATGTTAAAGAGGTGTTACGGCATAGAATATGTGTCAAGTTCTAATGGAAGGTTAAGGCACCAGGATGTTGTTAAAACGGGTTGGTGAGATTCGAGTATAGCTGTTGTTGTCCACAACCGTGTATTAGTAATATAATACACAAGGACAAAAGTGTATTTATAATATAATACACAAAGACAAAAGTGTATTGGTAATATAATACGCAAGGACATCTGTGTATTGGTAATATAATACACGTAAAACACTTCTGTGTATTGATAATATAATACACTGTGTATTGGTAATATAATACACGTAAAACTCTTCTATGTATTGGTAATATAATACACTGTGTATTGGTAATATAATACACGTAAAATCGAGAGTTCTCGCGAGACCACTTCCACCTTAGGGAATGGGGGTCGAACACCTTAACGGGAATGGAGGTGTGCACTAGGTGAAACTTCCAAACGGGAATAAGGGTGTGCCCCAATGCAAATGAGGGATGGTGACAGGAGTGGTAGTACCCACGATAACGTAAAGACATGGTGACAGGATTAGAGAGGTTACGTTAAAATAAAGTGTTAGATTGCCTGAGAGTAAGGGTAGAGGATGATATATATTTACCTGAGGATGATTCGTTAGTTATGTGTGTTGATTGTCTGTGACAATTACTGTATAATGTACTATGACTCTTTTCCGCTTTTTGATGATAAAACTACTTCTTATTCCCTATGTTTCTGTATTTTTGTGGTTACTTTGGTTTACGTTAGAAGACCCGATGGAGGGTTATGTTGCTGAGGAGCTGGACGGAACTCTATATGAAACGGAGATTGCTGAGGAGTTGGATGGAACTCCTTACGAACCAGACGTTGGGGGTCGAGCTGTGATCCATGGCGATTAGAGTATAGACATTATGGCCAGTGTGTCTAAGGAGCATTTTTTATATTTCCGCAAAGTATGTATGTTATTAAGTCTATGCCTGTGAAGGATCCTGCTGAGGGGATACCTTCAACAGTGTTTTGATATTGTAATGAACAATTTTGGTGTGTATTTACATATGTTAAAGTTGTTGTGTTTTAAATTTGAAGAAGTTATATGATAATTAAATAAGTTTTAATTTTCACGTATTTTCACGATAAGTGCGTGATTAAGAATTGATTTAAGAAGGTAATTAATCTAATAAAACATCGGGGCACAACGGGGTGTCTCACTCGAGAGGGTTTGGTCTTCACGGTGAACTGGAAGAAGACCTAGGTGGTTCAGAGACAATTGCTGTCACCCTAATAAGGCAAGACAGAGTAAGAACTCATTCTTGGAAATCCTCTGAGATGAAAGATCACATCAGGATTCTTCACCAAATCCTAAACAAGGTGGTGCTGCTTAAGATTGGCTCTAAGGACAACTTATCAGCTCTTCACAGGTTGTCTTTGCCATCTGGTTTTTGAAACAAAGATTAACTGACCGTGGATCCTGTTTCATCGCTTCAAAGATGCCGTTGCCAACAAAGAATCTGCTTCTCACATTACCTTCACTCATCTTCTGTCTAAGATTTTCAAGCAGCAAGGCATGTACGATGTTATGAGTGCAAAGCCTAAGGATGAACAAGAAAGACTCCTTCGTGAGAAAGGATTGGAAGCTGCTGATTTTGGCAGAGTTAATCTCAGGGGCATGCAACTTAGCACATACAAGCAAGTGGAGTTGGCCAAGCTTGAGGAGAAAATGAAGATTAAATAAGAATCACTTGAGGCCAATGATGCTGCAATCCTTGGTCTAAAGAAAGGAACAAAGAGGAAGAATGTGACTGTGAGGCAACCCATTCCTAAGAGGACTACTAGAGGATTTGTCCTCTTTGTATCTTCTGATGCTACTCTTCCACCTGCACCCAAAAGGACAAGGAAAGTAATCATGTCTGAAGAAGAAGATGATGATGAAATGCATATTGCTGCCATTTTAGAAAAACAAACTACTGCTGCTGCTATTGCTGGTCCTATTGCCAAGAAGAAGAGACAACCAGCAAAGAGAGCTAAAACAGCTATGGCTTCTGAGGTAATAATCTCTACTGGTGACCCTGTTAGGTTAGCAGTAGATGAATTAGTGTCCAATTTGGAAACACAGACTGATAATATCTCTGCTCCACATGATGTGGATGATGTTTATGTCCCTACCCTGCCACAATCACCACACTCACCACTAACACAAATAGACAATAACATTACCATTGGAGCCCCCTTTCCTAAACCTTTAAAAACCTTGTTTCCACCCATAATTCCCTCTTCCACTCTCTATAATGGCAAATCTGAAAACTAGGCCAAAGTACAGAGAGAATGGAAAATACTATTCCACACCATTCCACAAGAACCAGAACATATTCTAACAAAGTGGTATCCCCTGGCTAAGTATGAGTATGAACCCCTCAACATCTATCCATACTAGGTCAACCCTGAACCCCACACTCCAACTGGCCCATTCCCTTCCCAAATGTTTAATGAACATGGACCTCTCCTCACCCACCTTCCACAACAGAGATTCCCTGCCAGAAAAATCTAACCCAATCTAGTGAAACTTCCACCCCTTAAACCATTCACTGATGGAGTAGAGAGAGTTATAATATCTGCCTGGCATACTGATCCCATCAAGAAGGATCTTGGGAGTATTTTCGAGAAAAGAGTCAGATCCTTCAGGTAAATTCCTTTTGTGATGGACAAGACCACCAAATGGATGACTTTCAAACATCCAAGAGTATATGGAGCTGTTGTTGATCAGTTTGTGGACACTCTCATGTATGAGATTCTGAAATGGGAATTCAGGCACTTCAGAGCAGACAGAGCTGCACGGTTTGTCCCTCCAACCTAGTTAAAACACTCTACTTCCGCAAATGTTGGAGTCAAGCCCTACAAGATTTGTCCTAGGTTGTCAATGATAGATCTGAACAAGGACAAGGACCGGAAGCATCCAAGGCACAAAGGAAAGATGCCAGTAGTTGAAGACATTATGCTAGATCTTAGTTATGAACCCTTTGACCACTCACAGATGGATTACATTCAATCTTTGCCAATTGAGATGGTCACTGAGGCTAATTATGCAGGAGCTTTCTGGCAATCCCACTTAATTCAATGTACCAGAGAAGCCTCCACTTCCGCCCGATCATTTGAAGAAGAAAACTCCAAAATTCATAGGCAGATGTGGACTCTCTCGTGTCAGATATTTGATCTTTAAGGATCTTTGGGGTCTGCCAATAACTAGTCGTGATGTAGAAATTTATAATCCTATTCATTGGGCAAAGGATATCCCTGAGCCAATTCTACAATATGCCTTTGCCTTAGCTTCAACCTCATCCTCTGAACATACAACAGAAGAATTAATTGTAGAAGTCCCTGAGCTAGATGTTGAAATCTTTTAAAAATCTGCTTCTGAACCTTCAACTACTTTAGTTGATGCTGTTGTTGTTGCTACTGTTGAGCCAACTCTGATAGAGCAGTCTGATGAGGTCTGTGCTTCTAAGCAAGGTGCTGAGTCTGCTAATACATCATCTCAACCATTAGCTCTTGCTATGGTTCTTCCACCAGCTCAAGCTCAAGACACTGTCTCAGACACTGCTGAGAGCTAAAGACAATTATCCTTGCCACCAAATCTAGAGGTCATCATTGGAAAAATTATTGATGATAAGGTTGGTAAGATAGTTGAAGAGAAGACAGAACAGATGGCACAACAGCTTGAAGAAGGGGTACCGAAGCAAGTTCAAGATACTTTGGCCCCTACAAATGCAATGGTGACTCAGATGCTGCCTTTATTGATGGATTTTCAGAAAAGCCAAAATCCAAATCAAAACCAACCCCCTCTGCCACCTCCTTCCACCTAAATCTTTTCTTTCTTTATCTTATTTGTTTTGCTGACTATGATAATCCACTCCTTTTACCTTTTCGTCTGATGACAAAAAAGAGGGAGAAAGGAAAGAGATTAAATTTTATATACAGAGTTTTTGTTTGAAAAGGAACAAATTTTGTTTGCATATGCATAAGTTTCTATTCATCTTGATGATACATTGCCTTGACTTCTTGTGCCTAAATTTTGTCTAAAGTAAATTATGCTCTGATACTGGTTTGATCTGTTTATTCACAAATGTTCGATAGGCTTCTATCTTGGTCTGAAAACTTATATTATCTAGCAAATAAGACTTGATTTTATATGCCTTAACTGCTTTGATCTGTTGAATGCTATGTCTTAGGGGGAGCCTTGCAAGCTCTCTTAGACTTTGCTATTTAAATTTAATCATTTTTTGTCATCATCAAAAAGGGGGAGATTGTTGGGACCAAAGTGGTTCTGGGTTATTTAATCTCTAGGTTTTGATGTTAACAAAAGGATTAAATTTGCTTGGTAAAGTGTTAGTTGAGATCTAACAAGTGATTTCAGTTTATGCAGGAATATCCAAAATAATATAAGGTATACAATGCTTCAACTCTTGCAAAGAATTACCCGTCCAAATGTTATTTAAAATGTTTATATTTTAATCGTTAAGTAGAGTGCCTAACTAAAATTCAGTAGACGTCCATAGTGCCACGTCATTGGACGGAGTTTCTCTAAGGACTTAGCAAGTCCAAAGACTTGTGTGGACGAGTGCTTCTGCCACATTAGTGGACGAGCAGAATAAAACCTTGTGTAAACGCGTTCTAAAACTAAGTGCTTGTAGACGGTTCTACATCTTCTATATCTTTACTACCTTGAATGTGATTTAATGCAATCTGGACCACATTGAATTTATTTCAAATGATTGATATTTATTTCAAAGGAATATATGTTCTTTATAATTGTTTTATCTGGTTAATACCTTGTTCCTTTGTGAGAAAATTCATAATACTATCAAGGAAATACAAAAAAGCAAACAATACAATTGAAATTGAAAAACGATCTGTACGATGACAACTTTATTGCTAGACAAAAGCTGGGTTATACACAAAGGAGGAAAGAAAGTTTTTAAGGTACAATTGTTCAGGACAGTGAGCCTCCATTTTGTGCTTTTCTGATAACCAATTATGCTTTTCAACACGGCCAAAATCAAGCTATCAGTCTCAACGGATATCTTGCATTTAATGCTATCTCTATAACGGGACTATTCAAATAACCGTTGAATATTTACAAGAGAAGTTGAAGACCACTATATATAGAAGGTCTCAAGCACTGAAGAACAACTTTTGCTATTTGAACATTTACAAGATATTAAAAAGCTCATATTCACTTTGTAAAGCAAAAGTCTGTAATTCTTAAGGTTGAATATTTGTAAAAATATTTAGTAGATCTTAAACCTTCATACCCTCACATACAATGAGTTAGAAAGATCCTAGAAAAATCTGTGATTGAATTAGAGCCTGAAGAGGCTTGGCAAGAAAGCAATACTTGGAGCCTGAAGAGATGTAGAATACTTGTTGTAGAAACTATTTGGAAATAGTGGAGAAAATCCTTCAAGTAGAAGGGACTGGACGTAGCTCTTGGATGGAAGAGAGTGAACCAGGATAAATTACCTGAGTGAATTTCCTCTCCCTTATCTTTTACAGTTTTATTTATTTATACTAATGTGAGATTTGATTTTGGTTTTGTTAAACTTTTAAAAAGGATTTCTTGTGTGCTTAAACTTTTATCTTCTGCGCGTGAAAAGGTTTCTCAAAAAAGATTTTTGTGAAAATAATTAACAAACACAACTCGACCCCTCTTCTTGTGTTTGCATGTGCCAACTTCATCAACCCCAAGATGAACTTAGCCAAACTGTGTTGTCTCTTTAAATACAAGAAATATCAACCTCGAAGTTTCTTTATTCTCGTTGTTCAAAATAAATGTCATTCTTGTGCATGGTCGTACATAAAAGAGGTCATTGTGATAGTCTAATACGCACAAGGACCATATTGGGTCACAACAACTTTTCTAGGGACTAAGATGAGTCACTAAAGAAAACAGGAGGGACTAAAACGGGTCGAAAAGTTTAATTAACTGATACCTAGACTACTTAATGTTCCAGATCAGCAAGTTAACGGAGGTCAAAGATGATTGACTGATGGAAGAATCAAAATATCTTACAGAAGTATATTTGAGGGACTAAATTATACAATTTTTTTTATTTTTAAGAGACAAAAATATATGAACGAAAAATTTGAGGAACCAAAACTTTGTTTTAATAAAAAAATAAAAATAAATCCCCCTAGATTCATAAACCAAACCTTCCTTCTTCAACCTTCTTTCTTTCTTTCTCTTCTCTTTGTTGTCCACAACAACCACACTCCTCCACGCCGAGAACTTCCCTTCTTGTCAAACCCAAATTCATCCTCACAGAACCACTGTCAAAAGGCAATTCAAAACCATGGATTCCCTTCCTTCGGTATCCTCCTCCATCGTTCTACATCCCACCAATCCTTTTCATCCTCAAACTCGACGACTTCAGCTTCTTCATCGCACCCCACGTCCCCGTCTTCGTCCCAGGCTGAGGCTCCTATCATCACCTTCCTCCACAACAACAAGAAGAAAGGGTTCCAATTCCAACCACGTGTCTTGCAACTCAGGCGGTGTCGGTGACTATGACGACGACGTGGAGAGAGCGCTTCATATGGACGGTACAATTCCTGGAACCTCCAACGAGTTTGTGAAACGTGTCTCCTCTCGCGCTTACGACATGCGAAGGCATCTCCAACAATCCTTTGATTCCACCAGCTATGATGGTACTTACATTCCTCCTCTCCTCTCTTTTTTGTGATTTCATAGATGGTTTTTGGATCGTGGAGTAGGAGATAGAAACAACAAGATTTGATTAATGAGCTCAATAATCAATATTTATGAAATCTCTTTTATAAATTTATTCATGACAAGAAGAAGTACGTGAAAGGATCCATTTCCCTTTTGTTGTGTGTAACTTGTGTTGATGCAAAGAACAAGACTTAAATACTACTCTATAGGACTATAGGTAATTGTGGTGCTATTTTTTAATTAAAACAAGTCATGTGTAACCGTTACACATCTTATATTTTCATTGACCAGATATTGATCAGATGTTACATATGTTTTCTTCTTATTGAAAAACAGCATTAAGCACCTATAGTATAGAAATAGAATTGTACCTAAGTGCCAACCTAGGGTTGGTCGAGTGGTAATCATCTCGACCTCATAAGGAGGAGGACACAAGTTTGCAATCTGGTGGCGACACTCTAGTTGGAAGGTTGTGAAAACCAAGGGTTAATTCCCTGCTCTAAGCAACCGACCGAGGATTAGTCTCATAGCTGGTCCAAAGGGTCGAAGCTTGTGGGGATACCCGGAATGTCATTGGGGAGCCAAAGACCTTAATTACGGTGGTTCATAAATAAAGAATTGTACCTAAGTTTTGTCCTTATGCAAACTTTGTTATTTTTTTTCTCGCACCTGTTGAGGAATCAACAAAGGCAGTTTGTATGAAATCTTAACCAGCATGGCACTGGTTAGTAGGAACGTTTTTTGTTTTACTAAATCAGGCTCAAATTCCAATTCATCGTAGGTATGCCATGTGGGAATTGGATCCTCTCTCTGACATGGTTATGTTATATTTTGTCATGCCATCTTGTGAAGGAAAAAGATAGAGTCAAGGAGATTTTATCATTTTATTAATTGGTCCAGTTAGAATTTATCAAATTTCTTTTATAACTTTTGTTTGTTCTTCTTTCTCTACATATCCACATAAAAAGAAAAAGCACTGTATTTCCCTTTGTAGTAAGGATGATTCCAAGATTGGTTGAAGTACACCGTGTTTACTTTATTATGCAATGGACCGGTTTGCAAGATCAAAATTGTTGGATTTCCTTAACCAGTATTCTTGGAGGATGTAGTTTTGAGCTACCCTGCATTTATCTGTATGGTACAAGTTAATAAATAATCATATTAAGCCATTAACACATTTTTATTCAATCCAAAAGTAATTCCCTATTTTTTTACAGTAATAGATTACAAAAGTTACCTGATCTTGCTCACACAAGTTGACCATGGATGGATGTTCTATGCGGTTCTTCTAGTACTTCACTGTAGCATTTGTGTTACTAAATGGCTGTTTGTGCATTTTGGATCAAAGTAGTAGTAATTTATTATTAGTCGAGAGAAAGAAAGAAGTGGAAGCGCAGAAGATAATTAGGTGAGAAATCCTCTTTAGACAAAAGGAAAGAAAATGCAAAAGGAAAAAAACACTCATCGACTAAGCTGAGCTCACCAATCTCTTTGCTGTTCAACAAAGAAACCCCTTTGAAGTATCCACTGGCTGAGCACCATGAAGAGGCTAAGAAAACCACTATATCCCATAGGAGGGGCAGCAGCAAAAATTTGTCCTTGAAAATTCTGACCTTCCTTTCTAACCATAATCACCAAGGCAGCATACATTGCACACCTCCAAAGTTTTTTCCCCTCTTTACTCCTTTCTGGTTGTTTGTTGACTTTGTTCACCCTGTCAAATATAATTGTATGGCATGTATAGTGACGGGTTACTCAAGAGAATATGTTTTACACTATAAATCCACTGTGATTGTCTGTCTTGTAAGCACAAACTCCTTCCATCTGTGTGTGAAGGTTGATTTTCTTGTAGAAAGCAAGAATTATTGATTTATATTTTTATTTGTTCCTTTCCTTCTTATCAGTTTTAGATGCCAACCCTTGGAGAGACACTTCAAAGCCTGTGTATGTACTCACCCAAAAGGAAAATCAATTGTGCACAATGAAAACCCGAAGAAATAGAAGGTTTGGTTCTGTTTATTTTGTTCTTTTCTCCCTAGTAATATTTGGCATTTCCCATACCTGACTTTTTTCATTTTCTGTAACAGTGAAGTTGAAAGAGAGCTTGGCTTATTGTTCTCTAAAGGAGGCAACCGGAGATCTGGAATTGGAAATCAGGCCAAACAAGCAAGGGGAGGGACAAAGTTTTCAATGCTTGTGGAAGATATTAGAGAGGGCGTGTTGGTATGTATCGACACATTCACGAGGTTATTCTGTATGATTGCAAACATTTGTACTGTGAAATGCATCAGAATATACTCAAGTTAATGTGGTTCCATTTTGTTTTAACGTAATTGTAATATGATTAGTTTTTCTTAACGTACCCTACTACCCTAAAGAAAATGTTAGACCATACAAGTGTAGTAATTATATGGATTTTATTTTCCACTTTTCAAGGTGCATTCTACTTTTGTTCTTGTAATGGAACAATCTTGTCTATAACATATTGCATGATTTATTGTATGAATCAATCGCACAACCTAATCACTTACAATTTCACGATATATGCTTGTAGGTATTTGAAGATGAAAATGAAGCAGTAAAGTATTGTGACTTGCTACAAGGAGGTGGTCAGGGTTGTGAGGGTGTTGCTGAGATAGAAGCCTCATCGGTAAAAAAAAAAATCACTAAGCAAATATTATTTGCCACTGTTCTCTGTTGTTTGAAAACACTATATCATAACATTTACAATGCATCATCTTGCAGATATTTGATCTTTGCCAGAAAATGAGGGCTCTTGCAGTTCTATTCCGCAGAGGGAGGACACCTCCTTTACCCGAAAGTCTTAAGCTCAATCTGCGAGCAAGGAAAAGGTCCCTTGAAGATCAAGATGATTTGATATGAAATTCATTTACCCTTGTGGTGGAAGGGAAGCAACTTTATGCTAATATGCTTAGCCCCCAGGGGTGATAATTAATAAATATCTTTAGTGATTAGATGTTACTATGTAAAAGAAATTAATTCATGTAGTATAATTGAAAAAATATAGCATGTATATTCAAAAATCGGATTTTCATTGAGAATTCAATGTCAGCTCTGGAAGTTGGTCTTGTATAGATTACTATGGATCCAAGATATATCCTCATTGCCTATAAAATGTTATAGGTGTTGCTTAATGCCACCTAAGAAAGAATGCCATTATCTATTGGAACATGGAATATTCAGTTATCTACTAGGTCAACCTGTAGAATTTTCATTGTCCTTTTTCTTTTTTGGTGTTTAAATGGTGGCAAGTGAGCAACCACTCCGCACCGGGTCGGTCAATTAAGGTCAAAGTGCGACCTCGTGTTGTCGTTTCATTCCTAAGGATCGAACACACGATCATTTGGTTAAGGGACGAGGTGTCGAACCACCACGTCAGCAACGTTAGGTTCATTGTCCTTTTTCTTTAGTAGGCAATATTAAGTAATGATTTCCCACTAGGTTTATCATATATATATATATATATATATATATATATATATATATATATATATATTTCAGTTGAGTGATAATCTGATAAAATGTACAGATCTTATCCACATGCAAAAGCGATTTCTTTAATACGGTAGACAAAATTCTAAATAGAAGTTGTATGTGGTCTAAAGTCTCTCAATGTTTATCGCCACCATTTTGAGCAAGTGGCTTCACTTTTTTGTTACTCATGGGAGGACCCATCATTAAAATGGCTCTAGGGGGGGTGGCCAACAAGAAGCCCCACCGGGCAGAGAGGAGAGGAATATGAGTAGTGTATTCTACAGATCAAATACCAAAAACTTTATTTTGGCAAATGCTAGTTACTGGTTAACGAATAAAATTGATAATTTTGTATTGAAAATGATGTATTTTATACTTTAATAAGTGTTATATTTAATTTTTCAAAATAGACTTATCTATTTTTTATTCTTTAACTAATGTGCTTAGATACTATTACAGTCAAGTCTGTTAAGTGTTATCTATTGGGGATAATTAAGAATCATTTATAAAGAAAAACTCTTTAACCCGGTGTCCATGTCTTTGTACACAAAGCTAATTAATAAGTGATATATTATCATCCCAAAAAAAAAAGTGATATATTATCACTTTAAAATATAAACTATTAATTTAATGCAAAAAACTACGTAACTATTAAAAAAAAAAATTGGTTGAAAAAATGTAACTATTTAATGTTTTTTTTTTTTGACAAAAATAACTATTTTATGTTAATTGACTTGATGTATAAAATTTTGTATAACTTTCCACGTGTTAAAAAATAAGAAATAGAAATAATATTGTGTTGTGTTGAATATTGTATATTCAATTTCTTGAAAGTTTAAAAACTATTGTTTTCAATATAATATTTCATTTTTTTATTTCTTTAAAAAAAATCGCTTTTAAGTATATACATTATACAAGACTTTTTCAACACTTATGCCGATAGTGTTAGTTATAATAACTTACACATGAAATCATCATATTATTATAAGATTTAATTTTTTTTTTAAGGATTTAATTGATATATACTGACAGTATAAAAGTTTTTTATATTGTTAACCAATCATAAATTGATAAATTATTAAAAATCTTTGGCTCTTATCCTAATCACATTAAAAATCATTCAAACCATGATTTCTGATTGATTGATAGTGTACAGTATACAACAATTAAACTCTTTTTTTAATAAATAATATGATAATACACGATTGTTTAATCAGCTTTATATCAACAGTGTCACAATTAAATTCAAGTACCATTTGCATTTTCATTTCTCTTTCCATTTCACAATAACAATCAGTTTCCCGTTTCCACAACGCAATTTATTTTATTTGTCTAAAAAAAAAGCAACAGACAACCCAACCGTCCAAACCGTAATAACGATTAACGAATCGCTCCTTCCCTCGATTCACAGTGTCAGTTAGCATCGGTGATGAGTTCCGACGGCGGCGACTCTTCCAGCGGTGAAGCTACGGCGGCGAAGCAGAAGGAGAAGGCTCGGGTGGGCCGAACGTCGCTGATACTGTGGCACGCTCATCAAAACGACGCCGCGGCGGTGCGGAAGCTTCTGGAGGAGGATCCGTCGCTGGTGAAGGCGAGGGATTACGACAATCGCACCCCGCTCCACGTGGCTTCGCTCCATGGTTGGGTCGAAGTGGCTAAGTGCTTGATCGAATTCGGTGCTGACGTCAACGCTCAGGATCGTTGGAAAAACACCGTTATTCAATTTTCTCTCTCTGACTCTCTCTATCTTCTGTGTTTTGTGGTGATTGGTTAATTCAATATAGGTTTTCTGAAATTTGTTGGTTTTTGTTTGAAGCCTTTGGCTGATGCAGAAGGAGCTAAAAGGAGTGCAATGATCGAGCTTTTGAAATCGCATGGAGGCTTGTCTTATGTAACTTCATGCTCTCTCTCTCTCTCTCTCTTCAATGAAAGGCCAACTTGAATTGAATATGCTTTTTTCTCCAGCTTTGCATTTTTTTGTTTTGAGTTAAAAAAAAAATTAAACGAAATTGGTAGTTGCACATAAAAGTTGTGTAATGTTTTAGCATAGGGAAATCTGCATCGTTAATTTGGATGAGGAAAAGGGAGAAAAAAAGGAAAGGGATGGTGGTTATTGATATATGTGAGTTAGTTCTTTTATGTATAACTAACATATCTCAAAAATGAAAGTGCATTTTCTGTTAGGCCGATTTCATTAATAATTACAAATATGAAAATGCATTGTGTTTTCATTAGTAATTACAAAAATGTTTCCTGTTTTGATGGATTTGTATAGAAAACAATGATGTTTCCTATACAAGTCTTTGAAAGCATTTCACTCTTTTGCTGTACGACTCTTTGAAAGCATTTCACTTTTCCCGAAACATGAAATAGAATGAGAAATAGAGTGACATTTTTGTAATTATTAATGAAAACAGAAAATGAAATTAGAAAACATTTTCTTAAATCAAACAAGCCCTTAGATTCTCCATGATACCCTTTTCAACTTTGAAGTGAGCTGCTTTGGTTATGTCATTGTTTCTGTCTTTACAGTGTGGCAATGTTTTGACTTTTGACATTTTCATTTAGGGGTTGACAAAATCTGCGTTTGTTGTTCTCTTCCTATCTTGCTTTATATCTGCTTGATGTCAGGAAGGCGTTTTTCTACCTCATGACTAGTTACTTTCACTCTTTTCCCAATCATAGTCTCTTGCCACGGATACCTGACATCTTCATGAAAAGGAGTGAGAGTCTGGGATTTTAGTTGAGTTGGGAAAAATCATAATTTCTCACTTGGCCGTGGTTTTGGACCAAGTTGCATTTTCCATTATTTTATTACATGAGAAACCAAAGGAAAAAAAGTTTGTATGCATGTATTGTAATTGATTTCATATTAGTGAAAAAAAAGTTCTTCTGCTTTCTTACAAACTTCCGGTGCTTCCTGAACAACTGATATATTTTTTTGTGGTCGTGGAATGTAGTACTTGTAAATTGGTCATGATCAGTACTTTACTTATTAAAGGTATGCTTCCCCTGATGTTTAAGCCCCTATACTTGCTGAAGTAGGTCATGTTGCAATTTCATTTGTTTCATTAATTCAATAAGATACTCCTAGTAATTCCATCATTTTCCTTAACATCTTGGTGCCGTGTAATTTCCGATGAATTTGTTACTTTTATGGGTCTCTGAATCCGGTCTTGATGATACAGGGCCAAAATGGAAGCCATTCTGAAGCAAAGCCTGTTCTACCTCCATTGCCTAGCAAGTGTGATTGGGAAGTGGACCCTTCTGAGCTGGACTTCTCGAATTCAGTTTGTATTGGAAAGGTGTTTTCTACATTTTCTTGATGTCTGTTACATTGTATGGTATCAAGATCTTATGAAACCAATTCAAAAACTTGCAGTGTGTTGTGGTCAACTGTTTATTGTGGTAGAGTTATGACTCTGGAATCGTTGATCATAGATTACTCTGATATTAATTCTATTATGCTTCAGGAAGAAGTTACAAATGTTATTGGTCGAGTCTACCACTGCCTGTCTTCATAGTGTAAATCTGACTATTTGAATTTGCTTTAATTGCTTTCTGTCTTGGTACTTTTTCATTGTTTGGTGATCATCATAGAGTTGTCATTGCTAAAGAAGATGCATTTATCTGCACTAGATTAGTTTGCTTTCTGTATACATGGTGCTTCTTGCCAATACTTTTGTCCATTTGCTTTGCTGTTTATACTTTACTTATATTTTGCATCTACACTATTGTTGAACTAAATTTGCATGAGATTTGGTCTTATTGAGGATGCATATTTCCTGAAGGGATCTTTTGGTGAGATTTTAATAGCCCTTTGGCGTGGAACACCTGTTGCTATCAAACGCATTCTTCCATCTCTTTCAGATGATAGATTGGTCATGTAAGTTCTTTATTTAATTTCAGGCATTTATCTCGTTTAGGTTGCTTCTAGTTTCTGATGATGTCTGATGTAAATGTGTTCTGATTGCATGTGGTTCATGAATCTGTTAAAACTAATGACTGGGACATAGGCAGGTGTGGCCCCTCTTGGAGTCCCCCCACCAGCCCAAAAGCAAATTGTTTATCAAAAAACTTGGCTTTACATGTGTTTTTTTTTTCTTTCTATTTTTTAGCTCCCCTCCCTAAAAAAAAAAAACTAATTTGTCTCTCTATGCCCCCTAACAATCTTCCTCTGGCTCTGCCCCTTGCTATCAGGTAACTATTTCAATAAATAATTGCACTGTTTCTGATGATGATATTTTGTTCTGGTTGAACCTACTTCCTCTTTAGGGCAAAATAATGTTTAATATTCTATAGCATGTTTAATTATTTCTGTTTATCATTGAACAATCAAAGTTAGGGGTGAGACACAGACATGTGATGAAGCTTGTATTTTTTCAGAAATAAAACCATATTTTTCGTCTCAAGTTTTCCTCACGCACCACTTATCCTCTCTCTCTTTTTTTGGGGGGTTACTTTTTACTACAGTCAGGACTTCAGGCATGAGGTTAATTTACTAGTGAAGCTTCGACACCCTAATATTGTCCAATTTCTTGGAGCTGTTACTGACAGGAAGCCCCTTATGTTAATTACTGAGTATCTAAGAGGGGTATGTGAATGCATTTAAATCCTTCCAGTTTAGCACTCTACACTCGGTTCTGATGTGGTGAACTTATACAATCTTCTGCTTTTATGATTAAACTTCACTACATTGTTATTTCATGGCATTTATAGGGTGATCTTCATAAGTACCTCAAGGAAAAAGGTCAACTTAATCCTTCAACGGCTATCAACTTTGCCTTGGATATTGCCAGGTATCGCATCATACCTGAATTTTCCTTTTTTGTTTTGTTAAATTCTTATCGGTTAAACTAATCATTTGGTCCCCATACGTGACACTGATTTTGAATTCAGTCCCTATACATAGAAAATTTTGAGCTCGATTCCTATGTGTACAATTATTTTGAATTTAGTCATTGCCATTTATTAGCGTTATAACACCGTTTGTTGGAGTTAAAATAAGGGACCAAATTCAAATTGATTATCATGTATAAAGGCCAAAGTGAAAATGCTTGTCACATATAGGGAATAAAAAATTCAAAAAATTTGAATTCAGTCTCTACATGTGACAATCATTTTCATTTTGGTCCTCATACTTTAACTCTAACCAACAACATTATAACACCAATAAATGGCGAAGACCAAATTACAAATAAGTGTACATATAGAGATCGATTTAAAAAAAGAATTCATGTATAAAGACTAAATTCAAAACTAGTGTTACTTATAAAAGATTAGTTTAACCATTCTTATAAAAGAGAACAACCAGAAAACAACCGAACAAAGGAAGCATTTTTTTAAAAGAGCTCTTCAATGTTCAATCACTTCGTAGATCTGTTATATAAATCCTTCCTAAAATGGATAATTCTCATGGGACATTTAATGAGAAGCTGAGAAACTATTATATCCCATCCCACAAAAGATGTGATGAAAGAAATGACTGCTGAAAAGGCATTATGCTCCAGCCAAAAGCAGTAGCACCACAGCTTCACAAGGAGAGCACCCTTGTAAATGACCTTACACTTTTTCTCTCTTTCAATGCTGCTGAAATGGATGGATGAAAGATGTTCCAATTCCAAAGAGGGTGTCCAACCCACTTCTCGAGAAATTCCAAAAACCATTTCTGTTAGAGATAGTCTAGTTTCTGTCTAGTTCTATCTAGTTTATGTATGCTTTCAGTTGTTAGTCATATTGTTAGTTTTGCACAGCTGTGTACAGCTGGTGCCAGTTGTACAATCTGTTATTTCAGTTTGTAACCACCTCTCTGCTCTGCTATATATAGCAATAGCCTCTCTGTACTGATTCAGCATTTTCTTAATGAAATCTATCATTTCTTTCAATACTTTCTACTTCTAATATGGTATCACAGAGCTTCTAGATCCTGAAGCCATGGCTTCTGTCAATCCTTTTGCAAACCCTGGCGCACCTCAATTTACTCCCTCACATCCAATCTCGTTGAAGCTAGATGATAACAACTTTCGACAATGGAAACAACAAATCGAAGGAGCAATTTGTGGCCACAAACTTCAGAAATTTGTAACTGATCCTCGAATTCCGCCGAGGTTCATCACTGATTCCGATCAAGAAAATGCTGAAGAGAATCCTGCGTACAGTGATTGGGAACAGCAAGATGCGCTGATTTCCACTTGGCTCCTAGCTTCGATTTCTGATGTTCTTCTTCCGCGAGTGGTTAATTGTGGTCATTCATGGCAAATTTGGGATGAAATTCATAAGTATTTTCATACACTCTTGAGTACGAAAGCTAGGAAGCTCCGTTCTGAGTTGCGAAGTCTATCCAAAGGTAATCGTTCTGTCTCGGAATTCATCCTTCATGTTCGTTCTCTCTCTGATTCGCTTCTCTCAATCGGAGATCCTATTCCGCATCGAAATCTTTTGGAAGTTGAGATTGATGCGCTTCCTGAGGATTATGATCCTATCGTAGCTGCGATCAATAGCAAGACAGAGTTCGTTTCTCTTGATGAACTGGAATCGATTCTTCTAGCTCATGAAGCTCGTCTTGAAAAGAACAAGAAGAATGTTCTTCCTGATTCAATCTCTATTAATCTCACTCAATCCTCCACTCAAAGTTCGAATAATGGCAATTTCAGTGGCAACTTTAATCTTTCGAATCCTCCTAGTAACAATTCGTTTCAGAATTCTCAATTTCCAGAGAGTTTTTCTGATGTTACTGGAGGTGAATCAGGAAACAGAGGTGAAGCCTATCGCGGCAACCGCGGTGGCGACAGCTATGGTGGTGGCAGGTCCAGAGGTCGTGGTGGTGGACGATCTGGTGGTCGCTCCAACATCCAATGCCAAATTTGCAAAAAGTATGGGCATGATGCTAGCATTTGCTACTATCGGCATTCTAACAGTGATCAATATTATCAAGGACCTCCACAGCATCAAAACTGGAATTCGTTTGTGTACCAGAGGCCTCCATTTCCAATGATTCAACAATCGCCTAGGCCTCGTCACTTTGTTCAATCCTCTGCTGCACCACCTAGGCCACGGCAGCCACAGGCTTATCTCGCAGGCACTGAGTCTCAGTTTGGCAGCTCCTGGTACCCTGATTATGGAGCAACTCATCATGTCACTCCTGATCCTTCCAATCTGACTGAGACTGCCTCTCTGGCAAGTTCTGATCGGGTTTTCTTGGGCAATGGCCAAGGTTTGTCTATTAACAAAGTTGGTTCTATGAATTTTAGCATTCCTTCCTATCCCTACACCAAATTCACCTTACACAATCTTCTTCTTGTTCCCTCAATTACCAAAAATCTAATCAGTGTTAGTCAATTTGCTCGTGATAACCATGTTTATTTTGAATTTCACCCTTCCTTTTGTCTTGTCAAATCATAGGTTTCCTCTGAAATTCTGCTTCGTGGTAATGTTGGTCCAGATGGTCTTTACAAGTTTGATCATGTTTCTTCTTCATTCATGTCTTCCTCTCCTAGCTACAGTTCTGTTACTACTCATACAAATAATGTACCTACTTGTAATTCCCTTTCTGTTTTCAATGTAAATTCCACTCCAAATGTACATGTATCACCGATTCTTCGTGAATAAAAGTACTTCGATTCTCATTATGTCTCATTGTTCTTACAAATTGTGGCACTCTCGCTTAGGTCATCCACACCATGATGCACTTAGAGAAGCGCTTAAATCTTCCAATATTCCTGTTCCACACAAAAATCCAATGGATTTTTGTGCTGCATGTTGCTTGGGTAAGGCACATCGCCTCCCAGCACCTTCTTCTAACACTATTTACAAATTTCCCTTTGAACTTGTTGTTTGTGATTTGTGGGGACCTGCCCCAATCCAATCCTCTACCGGATGCTCTTATTTTCTAACTTGTGTGGATGCCTTTAGTCGTTTCACTTGGGTCTTTCCTTTAAAACGAAAGTCTGATACTCTTTCTCAATTTATTCAATTTAAAGCTATGGTTGAGTTACAATTTAACACAAAAAATCAATTTGTTCAAAGTGACTGGGGTGGGGAATTTCGTCCCTTTTTCAAGTACCTGTCTGCCTTTGGCATTGTTCATAGGCTTGCTTGTCCTCACACCCATCACCAAAATGGTCTTGTAGAACGCAAACACAGACATGTAGTTGAAACTGGCCTCACTCTCTTAGCTCATGCATCCATACCCTTCCAATTTTGGGATCATGCCTTTCTAACAACTGCTTACTTAATCAACAGAATGCCTTCACCTGTTCTCCAACATAAATCTCCTTACTTCATTCTGTTACAACAGGAACCCAACCTTCAGTTCCTCAAGGCCTTTGGTTGTGCCTGCTATCCTTTCATACGCCCTTATCAGCAGCACAAGCTCTCTTATCACTCCAAAGAGTGTGTTTTTCTGGGATATTCCTCCTCCCATAAAGGCTATAAATGCCTTAGTCCTGATGGCAAACTGTTCACCTCCTAAGATGTTGTGTTTAATGAATTTCGTTTTCCATACTCTGAATTGTTTTCTTCAGCAGCTGTTCAGCCTGCACCACAGCCTACAACTCTCCCAATTTCTTCCATACCACCCACCTTGTCTCCAACAACACCCTCTGTTGCTCCCACTCCCTTTCCAAGTCCTCATGTCAGTTCTTCTCCTCTTGAATATGTCAGTCCAGCACATGTCAGTCCTGCAACTTCTTTTGCCTCACCTGTTCAGTCACCTCAGTCTCTGGCTCAGTCTCCTACTCCTTCTAGTCCTTTGGGTCAGTCTTCTAGTTCTTCTGGAAACCTACCTGAGGCCTCACCAAGTCCCTCCACCTCACTAACTCACTCTTCTTCCTCACCTGAGTCCTCTCTTCCTCCACCTCTCCCTCACAACACACATCCTATGCAAACAAGATCCAAATCATGTATTGTTATGCCTAGACTTCAGCCTACCCTTCTTCTAACTTCCACAGAACCAACTTCTGTTAAGCAAGCCTTGGCTGCTCCCCATTGGGCTGCAGCCATGAAAACTGAATATGATGCCCTACTCAACAATCACACTTGGACTTTGGTTCCCTATCCACCACACAGAACTCCTATTGGTTGCAAATGGGTGTTCAGGGTCAAAGAGAACCCTGATGGCAGTGTTAACAAGTATAAGGCCCGACTTGTTGCCAAAGGCTTTCATCAGAAAGCTGGTACTGATTTTACATAGACCTTTTCCCCTGTTGTCAAGCCGATCCACTTGTTGGACCGTCTTGACAATTCCAAAGGTCTTGCAACCGCCTATACAAAGATTAGATGTGAATAACGCCTTTTTAAATGGCTACCTACATGAGGAAGTCTACATGCAACAACCTCCTGGGTTTGAGGTGGAAGACAAAACACTAGTTTGCATATCACAAAAGGCCTTATATGGCCTCAAACAGGCACCTATGGCCTGGTTTGAAAGGCTGAAAACTGCTCTTCTGCTTAAAGGCTTTGTGGCAAGCAAATGTGACCCTTCACTTTTCACCTTGCACACTGCCACTTACTGCATCCTAATCCTGGTATATGTTGATGACATACTTGTCACAGGAAACTCTCTTCCTCACATTCAGAGTCTCATTGAAGCCCTGAATTCGGAATTTGCCCTGAAACAGCTAGGTAACTTAGACTATTTTTTGGGCATAGAGGTTACTCATCTACCCAATGGTGCTCTTCTCCTTTCTCAAACAAAGTACATTCGTGATTTGCTGTCCAAAGCTAAGATGGAGTCTGCAAAGGGCATTAATACGCCTATGGTTGCTAATCTGAAACTTTCAAAACTAGGGGCTGACTATGTCCCTGATCCTTCTTTGTTTCGATCAGTTGTTGGAGCCTTGCAACATGCAACACTCACAAGACCAAAGATATCCTACTCAGTGAATAAAGTTTGCCAGTTCTTATCTCAGCCATTGGAGGAGCATTGGAAAGCTGTTAAACGCATTTTAAGGTACCTAAAGGGTACCTTGCATCATGGACTTCTCATTCAGTCTGCTGCCATTCATGCCTCCTTAACTCTAACCGGGTTTTGTGATGCTGATTGGGCATCTGATCCAGATGATAGGCGATCTACTTCTGGTGCTTGTGTGTACCTTGGCCCCAATCTCATTTCTTGGTGGTCTAAGAAACAAACTCTGGTTGCTAGGTCCAGTGTCGAGGCTGAGTACAGAAGTATGGCAGCCTTATGTGCTGAAATACTTTGGATTCAGTCTCTTTTTGAATCAAGATTAAGATTCACACTCCTAGAATCCTATGTGATAATCTAAGTACTGTATCACTGGCTCACAATCCTGTTCTACATTCCAGAACCAAACATATGGAACTAGATATTTTCTTTGTTCGAGAAAGTGTTGAATCACAGTTTAAGTGTCACTCATGTTCCTGCTCAAGATCAGTGGGCCGATGTGCTCACTAAACCTCTCTCATCCTCAAGGTTCAGCATACTCAGAGATAAACTTAGAGTGTTTGATAAGCACTCCTTTGGACAACCACCCTGAACTTATATGGGGGAATGTTAGAGATAGTCTAGTTCTATCTAGTTTATGTATGCTTTCAGTTGTTAGTCATATTGTTAGTTTTGCACAGCTGTATACAGCTAGTGCCAGCTGTACAATCTGTTATTTCAGTTTGTAACGCCTCTCTGCTCTGCTATATATAGCAGTAGCCTCTCTGTACTGATTCAGCATTTTCTTAATGAAATCTATCATTTCTTTCAATACTTTCTACTTCTAATAATTTCCAAAGCTGCCAAGCAACCTCAAAATTTAAGAAAAGAAGACTCTTTGTATCTGATTCTGAACCCTAAAAGCATATGGGTTATGAGACAAACATCAGGATAAAAAATAGTGTCTTAGATTCTTAATTTCCAACCTAATTGTTACAGGAGATTGTGGACAACCCTTGCCCATGCTCTTGTAAAATTCGTGCATCTATATGGATATCTCTCTGCCCCTCAACTCGCTTTGTATTGGAACGTGTTTATGGCTTTTCTTCTCTACAGTGTTGTGTCTGTTTCAAGGGACATGTGATTTCAGATATGCATCGAGATCTGGCAGCTTCACTGTTATTTTCAATGTTCTGTGAATTTTTTTCCTGTTTTGGACTATATGTTACACTGCCCGTAGATGTAATTACCCTCCATGCTATAAAACTAACCAAAAAGAAGAGGAAGTGGCCTTATGAAAATCCAGTCACCTGTTTCCTTCTTGGCTATTTCATGAAGCAACATAATTTTCCTGTTTAGGATTTGGATTTTTCTTCTTTTGGCAGTTAAAAAAAAGTGACTATTTGGATTGTAAGGATAGGAAAAAGTTTAAGTTGGAGGATTTGATATATTTCAACAGTATCTCATAAAAGTAAAGGTGAAAGAATGGGAGTACAGAAATTTAAAATATTTCTAATCTTGAATCTTTGAATACAACACAAAGTGATCATTTAAGGATGCCAATGTTATAAATGGATGTAAACTGGCTATTCAACTTTCATGTATCATCTTCACTGAAATCTGACTCCCCAATTACTTGATAAGTCAGTTGGAAGTGTAGGCTTCCAAGAATTTCTTACAATAATGTTACTTCAATCTTCAAAACATGGTTGGAGATAAGGAGCAAATCTGCCAGCTGTTGCAAAAGTTTGGAACTCCATAAAAGGGAATTTCCCCCTATCTAGTGCTTGATGCTGTTTACTTAACACTGCTATTGATGCAGTCTGATCTGTACCTTGATTTCTAAGAACCAAGTTTCCATCAAATGATTAAGGATGTGCTGTGAAGTAACCAGTAAAATACTGGTTTGGACCTGCATTGAAGAAATTGCATGGCAATAACCCTGTTAAGACATGTGGCCCTTGATATTTTTCCTTTCTGCGTATTTTTTGTTACCGTAGTCAATTTTGCTGGGTGTATGAGTAGTACAGGAAATACTAACCTAGCTTACCATTTTTTGTTTAAAAAGAGGCACTGAGCCGAGCAACAATGACTGGAAACTGTATCCACAAACTGACTTAAAAGGGATTGAAGTCCTTGTTATTCCTCAGTTAAGGAAACTGATTTGTCTTTTTGAGGAGGTAGTTGAGGGAAGGGTATAGGAAGATATCCTCAAGAATGTGGCCAGATGTGTAACTAAGCCATGTTAGAAATTTTTGGGTCACACTTGTAATGTTTAAATGTGTTAGGGCCATTATTTTTAATTAGTCAAATTAAAGTGATCTAATTCAAGTAAGGTTTATGGCTAAGGACATAATTGTTATGAAAATTATTGTGTAGATACCATAAGGTCTTATTTCTATTTTTATGATGGGCAAAATTAGAGATAAGAAATGTGTGGATAGTCATGACTCTTCGTGAAAGAGTTTGAATTCGAAGGGACATCACTCTTCATGAAAGGGCATGGACTCATTATAAAAGGTTATGGTCCCCAAGTCATATGCAACCAATTTTCTTTTCTAACACCCATCGTTAGAAATGAGAGGCTCTTTATGGTTTAAGAAGAATTGTGCATGTTGACTTGGAAGACCAAGAACCAGAAGTTTCTCCATCATATTTTCCATGAATTCGGGTACGCTTCCGCTATTGTCTTTCATTTTCTATTCTTGATGATTGAACATGACTTGTCTTGTTTAGATGATGGTTTTCATCTTTAAGTATATCTCCCATATAGTTTTTCCAACAAGTGGTATCAGAGCCACAAGTTTATGTTGAATCATTGAGAAAATTTTGTTTTATGAATGATTGAGTGTTCTTAATTTGATGATTTAAATTGTGAAAATGTCAAATTTAAGAACAAATATGGATATAATTTTATTGAAGATGGATATTATTGAATATTGAATTCATGTATTATCCATATTAAAATTTTACGAATTCATGGATTGTTTTTTGATTTATGATATCAAATCATAAATGTTGGTTGAAAATATTATGTTATTGTATGGATTTGGTTTTCTGAGTTTGAGTTTCGGTCTGACAGTGTTGGGTTTGAGTTTACAAATAAATTAGTCATTATCCATAATGGTATTTAATTCGGTGGTGTAATGGTGGCTTGCGGTTAATTTTGAACCATTGGGCACCAGTTCGATCCCCACTTTGGAAATTTTTATTTGATTATGAAACGTTTCATTTAGACTTTAAATATTAAGATTCGCAAATTACAACATAACCGTTTTTGTGGCTCGGTGGTCTGAGCGGGTGCTTCCTTTCAAGATGGTTCCGTGTTCGATCTCCACTATTGCATTCAGAGTTATATTTTTGTTGATTTCCAAAAATCGGAAAATATAACAAAAGTGGCGGATGTGGGATTTGAACCTGAGACCATGCGGTTGTGCTTTGTGTCAAGGAGCCCTGACCACTAGGTTGGCACTATAACATCGTGCTTTAGTATCCAAACATTTTATTTAAATACTGGTTGACCGATGCCTATTTTTTTTGCAATAAGGAGGGAAATATTTTTTCTCGGTGAAAATGTTGATGAGTTTGGACACAGCTTTCTTCCTGAAATAAATAAAATTTATTTTGGATTAAGTGTTCAATCAAAATTCAAATAATTGGTTATATTTTGGATTACAAAATTGTTTGACATTTTAAGTGACCCAATTAAAGCAAGAAGTCGCCAAAGTGACCTCTCTTGTATAGATTGCTCATGAGAAATGTTGAATGTTAGTGTGTATGAGTATCCATGCGAGTATTAATCGGCCCAAAGGAAGGTTAATATTTGACCGGATTACATGCACACCGTGATGGTAAACATGTGATGATTATAAGGTTGTAGATGTGAATGATAAATCAGTCCAAAGAAGGGTTTATTATTTGACATACATTATTGTCAATGTTTGATCATTACAACAAGAGTACCACTAGCAGTTAATATTACTATCCAAAGACTTGATATTAATGTTGCACTAGGTATCTTGAGATGGGGTATGACATTATTTGAATTTATTGATGATTGAATTTTGGTTATGATGTGAGTATATTTATGTTATTTATTTGTTCTCTCTTCAGCTACTATTGCTACTATATCTGCTAACCTAAATTCGGTTCCTGATCTTAATGGTACAAACTTTAAGGATTGAAAAGAGAACATTTTGATTGTTCTTGGCTGCATGGATCTTGACCTTGCACTAAAGATGGAGCAACTCCCTTCTCCTATAGACTTGGTACCTCTCAAGAGAGGAAAATTTATGAGAAGTGGGACCGCTCCAATCGCATGAGTCTAATGATCATTAAGTGTGGCATTCCAGAAGCATTTAGGGGTGCTATATCCAATGGGATAACAAGTGCCAAAGAATTCCTTGTCAAAATTGAGAAATTCTTTACCAAAAGCGATAAAGCGAAAAACAAGCACACTCCTTCAAAGCTTGATTTCTATGGAGTATAACAGCAAAGGGAACATAAAGGAGTACATTATGGAAATGTCTAATATTGCTTCAAAGCTTAAGGATCTAAAGCTCGAGTTGTCTTAGGAATTACTCATGCATTTGGTTTTGGTTTCTCTTCCCGCACAATTCGGTCAATTTAAGATCGATTACAACTCACAAAAGGAGAAATGGTCTCTTAACAAGTTCATTTCATATTATGTGCAAGAGGAAGAGAGGGATGAAGCAAGAAAGAATAGAAAGTACTCACTTGGCAAGTACCTCTAATGACAATGGCAAAAATGAAGTCGCTAATATTGAAGTTGCTAAGGGTACAACACAAAAGAAGCAAAATAAGGGTGAAGAAAGTTGCTTCTTATGTGGTATGAGTGGACATAACAAGAAGGGATGTACCAAGTATCACGCCCGATGTGCAAAGAAAGGTATATTCCTTACTTTGGTCTGTTCTAAGGTAAATTTAGCTTCAGATTACCTAGAAACACTTGATGGTTAGATTTTGGTGCTACTACTAATATCGGTGTTTCAATATAGAGTTGCCCAAGTTATCGAAGGCCAAATGATCTTTGAAAGATGCATTTATGTAGGAGTTGGCATATCGATAAAAGTAGAGGTAGATATGACATTTTAGGTTGTTGTTAAGTCTTGGTTATTATTTGGATTTAATGGATATTTTTTAGGTACCGTCGTTTAGAAGAAATTTGGTTTTTTTTTGTTGGATTGGCCAAATTTGGTTATCATTGTTCGTCAGGAAACTATCAAATAAGTTTATATATTAATTAAAATGTTGTTTGAACTAGTACTATTACAAAGGCATGACAATCTATATTTACATGATATTATAAGAACCGTTGAATGTGGAATCACATGGTACTAAGCGTAAAGTTAATAGTGCAAATTCAAGAACATCAAGTGCCTTGGTTACATCTCTAGAAATAGAGTGGAGTAGCATGTGTCAGATGAATCCCTAGATTCCACTAACTTTAAAGACTTTGATGTCTCTGTTGAATGCCTTAAGGACAGATGCAGACCAAACAAAGAAATTAGGTTCCTAGTCTAACTCATGTATGGGATTTCCAATGAGGCATGGTCTTATAGGCCAAATGAAAGGTAATTGGAATTCGAACAGGGAGCAACTACTTTATTGGCTATTCGAACGATCCAGGGGCTATAAGTTTTACGATCCCAAATTAAAGACAATTTTTGAGACAGAAACTGCCACGTTCTTTGAGGATATTGAGTTTGGGGAGGAGAAATAAGGTTAGAGACTTTGTCTTGGAGGAAGAATTGGTTTCAATTCCAGAATAGATTCATAAAGTTGCTTTTGATGAAGCAAGTCCAGAACCTCTAAATGACATTGTTGTTCAAACTCCCATTCAAGATGAGTTAGTTGTTCCAGAAGAACAAATTCAAGATCCTCAAGAACTAGTGCTTCAAGAGTAAGTGTCTTTGCAACGATCCACTAGAGAAAGAAGAAATGCTATTCTAGTTGACTACATAGTATTTCTTCAGGAACATGAGGAAAATGATGGTATGATGGAAAATGATCCAATCAATTTTCGTCAAGTCATGCAAGATTCCAACTTCGAAAAGTGGATTGAAGCAATAAATGAGGAGTATGAGTTCATACAAGACAATAAGGTTTGGGAACTTCTCCTATTACCAAAAGGTGTCAAACTCATTGGTTGCAAATGTATATTTAAGACCAAAGGGATTACAAAGGTAATGTGGAGAGGTATAAGGCTCGTCTTGTAGCCAAGGACCATACTCAAAATAAAGTGATTGACTATAAAGAGACTTTCTCTCCGGTTTCATTGAAGGACTCTTTTAGGACAATCGGGATCCTTGTTGCACTTTAGGATTTGGAGCTTCATCAAATGGATGTCAAGATGATGTTTCTCAATGACAACATTGACGAAACAATCTATATGGTGAAGCCGTAAAACTTTGTGTTGGGAGACACAAAGAACACGGTTTGAAAATTGACATAATCCATCTGTGGGCTAAAATAACCGTCTCGTTAGTGATGCTACAAGTTCTATCAGGTAATTCTCTCATTCAGTTTTGAGATGAATGTTGTTAGTATTTGTGTGCAACACAAATTCAAGGGGGAGTAAGAATGTTTTCCTGTTATTGTATGTTGATGACATACTACTTGGGACTAATGATATAGGCATGTTGCACGAAACCAATAGATTTCTATTGATAATTTCGAGATGAAACATGGTGACGTCTCCTTTGTATTAGGGATCCAGATACACTGAGCCCAATCTTGGAGTA
This sequence comes from Sophora flavescens, assembly GCA_030762895.1. Taxonomy (NCBI): domain Eukaryota; kingdom Viridiplantae; phylum Streptophyta; class Magnoliopsida; order Fabales; family Fabaceae; genus Sophora; species Sophora flavescens. The sequence goes on from CM061065.1 coordinate 131,627,283, forward strand.
CTCTAGGATTGTCATAAAAGAGCTATATCAATAAATTGCTCAAATGGTTTGGCATGCAAGATCACAATCAAGTGATGCCTCGATCGCTAAGGGAGACAAATTAGTCTAAATCAATGCCCAAAAGAAATCTTAAGATTAAAGGGATGCAGGAGATTCCTATGCATCAGTTGTAGGAAGCATAATGTATGCCCAAGTCCGTATTCATCCGGACATAGCATACATTGTTAAGTGTTAGGCAGATACTTAAGCAATCTAGGAATAAATCGTTAGAAAGCAGTCAAACAGGTTATGATTTATTCAATAGAGAACAAAGAACTATATGCTCACATAAGGAAAATCAGATCAGTTAGAGATCATTGAGTATTCTGATTCTGATTTTGTTGGATACCAATACTGATTGGAAATCTACATCGAGGTTATGTTTATCTATGGTTATAAGGCATTCAAATTATGTGATAAGGTTGCGGAATTTTGTCACCAGGTTATGGATTTTAGATTTATTGAAAGACCTCTACGGTTATTTTGTGACCATAAGTTAGCAAGTGACATTAAGTTCCTTATTGATGTGGAAAGAGTTCGAGTGACAGATGTCTATAAAGCATGTTAGGACAAACTCCATAGTTGTGGATCCACTTCCTAAGGTTTACCACCCAAGGTCTTTCACGAGCATATTGCTCGAATGGGCGTTGTATCACTAGACGATACATTTGTTCAAGTGGGAGTTTGTATTTGGATGCTTTTCTAAGGAAGATATACTTTATGATTATTTTCTCTGAAATACGCTTTTGGTTTGGTTTTCACTCGAGTATTGATCTCATTAAAGAGTAATGTAGGACCAGTTGAAAATCGACATGTATGATCACCTTCATGTGATTTTCATGCTGCACATTTCACGATTAATCTATGTCATTTGGTTGTGTTAATATTAGTGATCATTGATGGATTTAGTTATGATTGATATAACGAAAAGTTGCTTTGGTTCTATATATTGATATAACTAATGGACGAGATAGGGATATGTCCAAGGTTTATAATGGCAAATTTGGAGCTCATAAAGTATAACACATTTATAAGCATACATATGTGACCAAAGGGGAGATTGTTAGAAATTTTTGGGTCACACTTGTAATGTTTAAATGTGTTAGGGCCATTATTTTTAATTAGTCAAATTAAAGTGATCTAATTCAAGTAAGGTTTATGGCTAAGGACATAATTGTTATGAAAATTATTGTGTAGATACCATAAGGTCTTATTTCTATTTTTATGATGGGCAAAATTAGAGATAAGAAATGTGTGGATAGTCATGACTCTTCGTGAAAGAGTTTGAATTCGAAGGGACATCACTCTTCATGAAAGGGCATGGACTCATTATAAAAGGTTATGGTCCCCAAGTCATATGCAACCAATTTTCTTTTCTAACACCCATCGTTAGAAATGAGAGGCTCTTTATGGTTTAAGAAGAATTGTGCATGTTGACTTGGAAGACCAAGAACCAGAAGTTTCTCCATCATATTTTCCATGAATTCGGGTACGCTTCCGCTATTGTCTTTCATTTTCTATTCTTGATGATTGAACATGACTTGTCTTGTTTAGATGATGGTTTTCATCTTTAAGTATATCTCCCATATAGTTTTTCCAACAAGCCAATCTCAGAGCATCCTGTATTTTATCGATGCTGAGAAAGTAATATTAGGAAATCTAGAAACATCTGCAAGCATGCAGCTCCATTAAATATACCATTATGCTAATCAATATATTGTGAATATTGTTTGTAGAGGGATAGCCTATCTTCACAATGAACCAAATGTTATAATTCATCGAGACCTAAAGCCAAGGTAAGGTGGTTTTTTCTATCAAATGAGTGTGTTATCATACTATATTTCTTGATGTATTACTTCTTACAAATTGAAGTGAACTTTGCTTTCTCCTTGACTGAAAATTTTAATGTCATCTAGAACATATGGCTGGAATTTTATGTCCATGCTTTACATATTGATGCCCTCCTTTTAAAATTTCAGGAATGTTCTTTTGGTCAATTCTAGTGCTGACCATTTAAAAGTTGGAGATTTTGGACTTAGTAGGCTTATTAAGGTCCAGAGTTCTCATGATGTATACAAGATGACTGGTGAAACTGGAAGCTGTGAGTATTCTTAGAAGTTCTTTTTAAGACAACTAAGGGAAAATCAATAGGCACACTCTGAATATTACCTGATTTTGAGATAACCACCTTGAATTTTCAAATACCGGTGAGACTGAGAGGTCCTTAAACTTTCTAAAACTTGCGAACTGACCCTTATATTCACTAATTAAGTTAAAATCAGCCATCACGTGATCTCTAATTTGTCCATATCATTAAATTATTTTTATCCTTTTTAAATTCATTTTAAATAATATGAATAAATAGGATGCTATCATGGTTTTTGTTCAATGCATACACAAGTCATATGAATGGTTTTTGTTTAGCTTATGTACGTGGAAGGGTCTATTTACAAGTTTAGTATAAGGACCTTCATCTGAAATTTAAAAATTCATTGTGGCTATTTCAAAATGAGGTAATGTTCAGGGAGAGAATGTGCATTTTTCCCACTTAATAAAAGTCATTTGTATGGGTTTTTTTTTTGTTTTGAAAATTCCTTCTTTTGGGGGGAAAATAGACCGGTATATGGCTCCTGAAGTTTTCAAACATCGGAAATACGATAAGAAGGTTGATGTGTTCTCCTTTGCAATGATTCTGTATGAGGTAATTTTACTTGTTTAATATTTAGAGCTTTATGTGATAAAATTTGAAGCTGGTTCTAGTTCCTGACATCCTCATCTGGCACAGATGCTTGAAGGTGAACCACCTTTTGCAAATTATGAACCTTACGATGGAGCCAAATATGTGGCAGAAGGACACAGGCCGACTTTTCGGGCAAAGGCTTATACCCCTGAATTGCGAGAGTAAGTCATATCTGAATTGTTTCTTTCATTCAATTGACCTTTTCTCTTGTGTCCTCTACCTGTGTGACGTCCTTTTTTTGTTAGAGACACAAATCATTCTTGGGATGGAATGCAATAGCTTAAGCATTCACTGTCTCTCTGCTCTTCTTTTGGTTCTACAAAAATCCAGCATCTGTAATCTTGCTGAGTGTGTGAACAAAATGTAAATTTAAATCACTGATGGTCTGATTAATTATGAATCAGATTAAGAAAACAAAAACAATGGTTAGAGGGGGTATGTTGGAGTCCCACATTGAATAGTGGTTATAGGTAGGGGGCAACCCTCACCCCATGAGCTAGCTTTTGGGGGTTGAGTTAGGCCCAAACCCTAATTCTAAAATGGTATCAGAGCCCATCCTAGATCCGTTGGACCACCCGCAAATGTCAAATCCTGCAAACTTCACGCTCCAGACGTTGGATAGTGATATGGCCTGAATGGTGGTTATAAGTAGGGGGCAACCCTCACATCATGAGCTAGCTTTTGGGGTTGAGTTAGGCCCAAACCCAAATTCTAAGAGTTCTTACCCTGCTTCTTCATCATACATGGAAGAATACTGTAAAACTATGCTTTCTCTTGCTACTTGGTGCATTCAGTTTCTAATATTCATGTGGGACTAGCATAAATATCACATCTTCCATTTTTTATGATCACTTAGTAATAGATTCTGGATGCTTTGCAAATTAGGCTGTTAGAAGTTACAGTTTAGTTCAATACTTATTTCTTTTACATTAAGACTTTGACTTTGGATGTTCTTTAGGTTAACAGAGCAGTGTTGGGATGCTGACATGAACCAGAGACCTTCGTTTATAGAGATCCTTAAACGACTTGAAAAGATCAAGGAAAATTTACCTTCAGATCATCACTGGAACTTCTTCGCTTCATAAACTCTAGGAGCATTAAAGTGTCGAGAAATTCAGATAATTATTTGCCATTACCATTCCAGTAGGTTGCCTTCTCTACTGCTGCAGGGTTTGTGAATAGAATCAACTTGGAAAACCTGACAAAGTCATGGGGCTTGTTTTCAACTGTAACAGGCGATGTTGATTGCTTTTATCAAGTTTCTACGTTCTAATGCTTTCTTATCAGCTCGTTGTAATTCTTGGGAGTTCAACTCAACTATTCCAGTGATTTGATAGCAATTGTTGCTCAAGTGTAGAATGATTTTTAGTGTACAAAACCCGCTGAGGTAATAGGCCACAACATGCTATTCACTGTTTCGTCTAAAATTAATAGTGTAGTTCTGTTTCTCGGATGTAGTTTTGGCCAATTCCTGTGTTGTCAATGCCACCAAAGTATCAGATTAACTTTGTCGTAGAAGTTTCTTTCTGCTGGTTTCATTTAAACTTGGACTGGGGACACCATCCAGAGCAAATTGTCTCCCCTCCCTACCCTATTCCAAGTTCTAGTTCTAGAAGAAAAAAAGGAGAAAATTAAATAAATTTTCCCTAAGGAACGGTAAATTGTGTCTAGGATTGTTCTAATTTTTTTTTTTATTCCTCTATTTTTTGACGTGGTTAAGTGTGCATGGAATTTGCCTTGTAATCCTCTTCCGAATTGGTTCGAACAGTCTTTTCCCTGTGGATGTTATATGTAGCAAATTTATAGATTTTGATCTGACAATTCATATAAATTTCATTTTATACAACTTATGTTGATTTTTGTTAGAAATATAAGACCTTTTTTTTTGAAGAAATATAAGACTGTTGATTTATACTTAGATTTGCTATATAGTAATTTGTTATTATATGCTATAAATTTAATATATATTACTAGTAATATGTATTTATTTTTTAAATTTTACATATCCATAGATAGAAGTACTGGAACATCAATGTCTAGAAGCTATAACGTACCCGCATTCATGGCACCGACGACTAGTTTACAAAAATATTCATGCTTAAATTTATTTATTTTTTAACAAGACTCATTTTATCAAATTATTTGAGATAGCTCATCAAACTTAGTCCATTTTGGACATTTGTACTCGATAGCTCAGAAAAACACGGTGCCCATAACCTCATAATGTCAATTGCCTAAATTGATGTTACAGTCTTACAGAGACTGATATCAACCCAATGAAAAAAAGCCATAAGCCAATAAGTTGTTTTTAGCTCATAAACTATTGAATTGACGTTCCTTATATTTGCATGTTGTTGACATTGCCAAAGCCCAAGGCAAGGATGTATACATAATTGATATTGCTATTAACATCATGACATCTTTGCACCTAACCTTACACTAGCACAATATCATTCATTGCCTCACAGCTGCACCGATGCTTTTTTCCTCTTCACATTGTGAGAATGAAAAAGGCAAACTTTTCGTGAAAGGGAAGCTATCAATTTTGCAATTAGGGAACACAAGTTCAACTTTTGATGTTGGATAACATTGTATATTGCCATATGCACAAATGCTGGTTCATTCGTCTTCGTAAATGTTTGGAAACTTGTTGAGTTTGATCAAAATCACATTGGGAGAGAAACAGCTTCATGTAAAAGTGTTTCTGGGAGCTCCTAACTTACATCCTTCGTCGACAACCATGTTATCAAAGCTAAAAATTTCTTTCAACATGCTTTTTAGAAGAATATAATTTAGAATTCATATTAAAAATATATATATAGTTTAGCATTGCTTTTATAACCTACATCTCCCTTAATCTTTATTGGTTATCTCCTGTTCTCAAAATAACTTCATCATCTTGCAATTTTTAATATTTTATTTAATTGATATTTAGTTTTTTACACTATTTGAAAAATTCGTGCATAATTTTTTCTCAAACACCTATTATTTTTTTAAAAGCAGGTTCCAAAAGTGTAGCTGTCACTTGTCACACAATAATAAAGAAATAAAGAAATTGAAACAAGTTTTGGTAACATTTTCTTTTTATATTTTTCAAAAACTAAAATTAAAATAGCCATTAAAGTGAAGTAGGATCTGGAGTTCGAATCCTAACCTTAAAAATATAGTGTTGTTAAAATTTTTGATGAGGAGTTTTACCGTTCTTGTGGTCCTACTCGTTTTGAGGGATTCATCTTCGTAATTTACGAGCTAAGATACTCGGGAGGGAAAAAAATTAAAGTAGTTTTATAATACTATGTCTATTACTAAAATGTTAATTTGTTAAAAGTACAAGATATGCCATAATTGATAAACTTAACGATATATGAGCGAACTTTATCATTGATTTAACTTTAAATGCATTAAAATATTAACCAATTAAAAATGCACGAAAAATAGATTCTTGTTTACTCACTTTCCACATAAACATATTTTATATAACATAGCAATTTTATAATTCTATGAAATTAGATTTGAAATCAAATTCTAATCCTACTGTATGTACTCAACAAAATTAAGAGTAAATGCCCATTTTGGTTCCTGAGAAATTTTGAGAGTATACATTTGGTCCCTGAGAAAAATAATTCATCCGTTAGTCCCCCAGAAATTCAAATGTTGGACGCGTTAGTCCCTGGCCAGATTTCCATCCATGGGGCTCCATTATGTTGCTGAGTTGGCCCGTTACTGTGCATAGGTGTACTATTACTATTTTACACAGTGGATCAGTGGCCGAATCGGACCCAACTAAGTCCCTGGAAAATAATTTCATGACCCATCCAAGTCCCTGCACTATCCTGGTGCATAAAACATACAACACATACTTCCACCTTATGCATAACACATACAACACAGACTTGCACTGAATGCACCATGCAATCAAAACAATAAAAATGCGCCTTATGCACAACACATACAACTTGCATCAAATGATGTACAAAAAATGTAGCAAATCAGTAAAACAAAAAGTCACTTTAAACAGATAACAATATCGGTTTTTCAGTCCAACACCACAACAAATTAAAGAAGTTGGAAATGTTACCTATTGCTTGAAGTGCTAGCCATTTTTGACATTGTCTCTTATGTCAGCCTCCAAGAGAAACCATTTCCAGTTATCCATTGTCTTAGAGTCCACAACCGCGTAGGCGATAACATAAAATTGGTTGTTGGCATCTTGTGCAGTTGCTGACAAGATTTGCCCACCATAATATCCTTTTAAGAAACAATCGTCAAGGCTAATCAATGGCTTGCAACCACTTTTGAACCCTTGCTTGGAAGACTCTAAGCATATGTAGACCCTTTGAAATATTGGAGGGGATTGTGGAATGGGCATGACATCCATCATGCATGTGGAATCTAGGATTGCTTATGACCACTTCATTCGAATAATCTCGTAACCGACATATTGGTCCATTTCACACCCTTAAATAGCAAGTCTTGCCTTCCTCAATGCCCTTGCTATTTTTTTGTCATTCAAGTGTACCATATAATCCTCCTTTATGATATCATAGGCTCCTTTCCTTCTAAGATCTGGTTTGGGTCAATAGTCATTGCTCTAACTTCTTCACCACCCAATCTCTATCTGTTGTCTTACTTTGGAAGACTCTACAACAAGTGTGTTCTTCCACAAATGTCTTCACTCCATAAGTGTCTGTCTTGTTGTTCCAGGCACAATAAACATCCATGCTGCAATCTTTTTCCTTGCACACAACCCTCACCCTTAACCTATCATTCTTATTCCATTTGAATTCCCTACCAAGGTTGATGTCATAGTCTTTTACAGCATTCTTAAACAGGTCAAAGTTGTCAAATTCCATTGGAAGTTCCAAGTGAACTTGGCCAAAAGGAGCTGACTCTTTGAAGACAGGAACAACTTTCCTCGACAAAGCCTTGTCATCAGTGGACACTAGGGTATGCATCTGTTCAAGGTAGGAAGCATAACCTGCATCCTCAAAGGATGCCATATATATATATATATATATATATATATATATATATATATATATATATATATATATATATATATATATATATATATGATGTTGACAGGTGTTTACCATTTGATATATTGAAATTATAGAGGAAACTCTGTCGGATTTTTGATAGTAATTTGTTTCAATAAGGTGTATGTGATTCTAGTGTGTTTCTGTCTAAAGGCTTGTCAGGCTAAAGAGCAAATGAGTTAGTTTTAGCCTGTGCGCCGGTCATGGCCTAAAAGTGGGTCGTGACAAAGTTGGAGTCATATTCTTCTCCACTAGAAGTACCACCAAGTGAAATCTCAGGTGCCACCCTTTTCTTCCCCTTCTATTTTGCTTTCCCTATTGCCTTCTTCTTCTTCTTATTATTTGGTTTCCCTGCCGCTTTCTTTTTTCCTTTTGCTTTCTTATTCCCCTTCACTACTCTTGATTCATTTGGTGCATGTTGTATGTGTTGTGCATGTTTACTATTTTGATTGCATGGTGCATTTAGTGCAAGTCTGTGTTATGCATAAGGTGCAAGTATGTGTTGTATGTTTTATGCACCAGGATACTGCAGGGACTTAGATGGGCCACGAAATTATTTTTCAGGGACTTGGTTGGGCCGGATTCGGTCACTAATCCACCGTGTAAAATAGTAACGGTACACCTATGCAAAGTAACGGGCCAACTCAGCAACATAACGAAGCCCCATGGACGGAAATCTGGTCAGGGACTAACGCGTCCAACGTTTGAATTTCTGGGGACTAATGGATGAATTTATTTTTCTCAGGGACCAAATGTATACCCTCAAAATTTCTCAGGGACCAAAATGTGCCTTTACTCCAAAATTAATTAAAATTGTGAGTTCTAAATTCAATTATAACACTCAATTTCAACTCTATCATAGGCCAAGTGACACCTTTATTATCCCAAAATAATAGGAAATGATGATAAACTATATTTCCTTTTTCAATTTAATTTTATTATTATATATCGAGTTATTGTTTTTTTTTATTATTAAAAAAGATTCATTCATTCAAATTGATAAAAGACATCGAAAACAACACAAATTCAACATCGCTAAAAATCGAAAAGGATGAATCTGCGAACAAACTCACAGTACCCAAGTTAATGGCATAACACGACAAAATCACTACAAATGTGACAAAATCAAAGTGACCGGAATACCCATGCCTCCGGATTTGTAACGTTGACGCCCAAGTCTTGATTGAATATATAAGTAATGGATCGAAGCTGATCTGCCAATCTGAACCAAACGAACACCGCAACAACACGGGAAACCAAACGACGCCGCAACAAGATGACGAACAAAACATCGCCGCACGCAGACGACGAAAACACGAAAAAACAAGAACAGAAAACCAGATCTATGTGGAAAAACCACTTATTTAGATAAAAGGAGAGAAAAATTGATGTAGAGGGATGATTCCGGGCAAAAAAATGGCCCAAAACCACCCATTTCGATGGATGAGGAAGAAGGAAAAGAGGAGTATAGAAGAAGTTAAGAGAGAGAGGCGGCTCTAGATTGAGTTATTATTGTTGGGTTTGTTTTTTTCTTAAGAAAGAGTAAGGTTAGGGATGACAACGGGGCGGGGAAGGGCGGGCACGGGTAGCACTCCCCCCGCCCCCGTATCCGTCGAGTAAAATCCGTACCCGTCCCCGCCTGTTACCCAGACAAGTATTTTTCGGGCGGGTATCCAGTGGGTTTCGCTGATATCCGCGAATTATTTTTTCCAGAAAAAATGTATACTCTTTTTGCTTGAAAAATTGCTAAAATATACGTAATTCAATTTAAAATAACCATGTTCATACAAATAGATGTTAAGAAAGCATCAAAGCATTATCCAATTCCAAAAGTTACTAACAAAAGTAATCAAATACATTTAGCAATTACTACATATATATAACAAAGGGCATTTTAGTAATTTAAGTAACGGATACGGGTATCCGCGGAAACGGATAGTGTGATACTACATATAAACGGGTATTGAAATTACCCGTTTATTTTACCCGCGGATACTCGTTTAACTACCGGCCTCGTGCCTGTTGCGGATTTTATCCGCGGGTATCCACAGGTACGGATAAAATTCCCATCCCTAAGTAAGGTAAGGTAACTGGGTAACTGTTTGGCACTTTTACCATTTTTTTAAAATTGATTTCTGGGAAAATACATTTTTCTTTCTCCTTAAACTGAATTCTCCCAAATCTTGGAATTAAGGAAGAAAATCAAAATCGAAGAGAGAGAAAGCGACTTTTTCTTTGTCTGTGGAAGAGAGAGAGGGAGAGAGAATTTCCATTGAAATTGGAGAAATGGTGGAACAGTAAGATAGAAAAGGCAAGTGGGTAAAGAAAAAAAAAAAAAAAAACAAAATTTTCCCGGAAAAGGGAATCGGAAAATGCAGACCCTTTCTGTGTTTGGTTGTTGAGATTTGGTCTTTCTCTTCATTCATTCATTCATTTGGATCTTTTATCTCTTTTTGTTCTCCCCATCTTTCTTTCAATTTTATTTATTCTTTTATTTTCCGGTTTTTGATTCCTGAAGAGCTTCAAATTCTATTGAAGCAATTGGCGCAAAAAGATCTTGTTTTGAGCCTCACCCACAATACTCTGCTTCAATTCCAATTCTGGGGCGATTTCAATTTCTCCAAAAATTGCACAACGCAATACACTTTGTTGCATTGTTTGTAACCAAGGTAAGATTTTTTTTTTTACAGTGTAAAGTTCATGAATGATTTTTTTATTTTATTTTATTTACATGATCCTTTTTTTTCTAGGGTGTTATTCTGATTTGGTTGTTGTTGGAATGTTGGAAACTGTGTGAAGGTTCAATGAAACGGCAATGAGGTGTGTGGCTGAGAAATGGAGGTTAGATCAGAGGGTATACAAGTGAGGTGTGACAAGCTTCAGGGTACTGTGATTCCGAAGACACGTTTGAGGATTTGGTTCATTCGTGTGTGCTCAAGCATTGTGCTGTGGACATGTCTGGTTCAGCTAGTGACAGTGAGTGAACTGTGGCATTCACATTTTATTTCTGGGATTACTAATAGTATATCTCACATAACTCAAGTTCAGCTTCCAATACAAGCGGATAATGGAGTTGCTCAAGCGCCTCCTCTATTTCTTCCTGCAAGTTAGTTTCTTAACAGAATATCTGTCTTTAGTGCTTGCTGTCTGTAACTGCTAAATTCTTGTCTGCTTAAATTGTGAATTTGAAGCTGCAATGCAATCTTGGATATAATTTAATTGAGGGATGGAATTTATGTACACTATTGGCAATGTGTTATATTTCTTGTTAGATGGTGATAGTTGTAATTAACTGAAAGTAGGTGCAAATTGTATGTGCTGGTAAATATTTCATGCCGCCTTGGGGCTATTATAAAATTGTGATTAAGGACATATGATGAATGCTTTAGAGTTTCAATTAGAGAGAAGCTCTTAGTAAAATCTGAATGTCAATATTAACCTTGATATTTTATCTTAGTGTTTTGAGGATTTCCTGCCAAAGAAGACTTGCTTTATACTGATTGTAGCCCCCAACAATTGGGAAAAAGAATAATACTAAAGGAAAGTGAATAAGACTATAACTTAAGGTCTACTACTTCACACTTTATTCTTTAAAACATGCATGTATGCATTCAAGACAGTTTTATATGTAACTTTCTCAGTTGAAATGAAAGAGGTAATGATTTCGAAAATTACAGAAAATATATTTTCCTAGCTTTTACGTGTCGCCCTTCTGTAATAACTTCTTTTATAACTATTTTATATGTATTGATTATATTAAGGCAGTTTGCTTCTGAGTTTTATTTTGGATATTGATATTTCCAATGTCATGTGTTTTTAGTTGTTAAAAGGACTATGTGAATGGATATAAATAAATAACTAATATAAAGCAATAGGTATAAATATATGGGTTTGATAGATAGGATATTTTTAAGTTGTTTTTAATTTTTACCTTTATTTTCTTATTTCTTATTCATTTTGGTAAATGTTAAAGCCTCATGACCTGAAACGTCACAGGAAATTATACGAGTAATGGTTTTCTAAGAGTTTCCTGCAATGGGGGCTTGAATCAGATGCGTGCTGCGGTTTGTACTTTATATTCTGCCATTTCTCTGTTTCTCTTTGATGATAAGCTTAAATACTTATTTGGAGGTTTGGTACTACAGATTTGTGATATGGTGACAGTTGCTCGATTGTTGAATCTCACATTGGTTGTTCCAGAGCTTGATAAGACATCATTTTGGGCAGACCCTAGGTGTAAACTTTGTTCTGAAAAATAATTTAGTATCCTCTAATTAGGCTTCCCTGTCATCTTAAAATATTGTATTTCTTTTTGCAGTAATTTTGAGGACATTTTTGATGTGAAGCATTTCGTTGATTCTCTAAGAGATGAAGTTCGAATAGTGAAAAGAGTACCCAAAAAGTTTAGTAGGAAACAAGGATACTCTACCTTGGAGATGCCTCCTGTTAGTTGGTCAAATGAAAAATATTACTTGGAGCAGGTCTGCTTATTTTATTAGTTCCATTTGACCGATTTGAGCAAAACTATATATTGTGCATTTTTGAGCTTCTTATTTGCAATTTAAGGTTTGATTGATGATTTTCCACTTTCATTTTTATGGTATTGAAACTGAGTTTTAAGACAGAACAGCTTCCTTAATAAGTCAGTCTAAGGGAAGGTTACATTAGTTTTGTACTTGGATTGTTTTTGATCCATTCCCCTAAATTATTAATGCTCTTCAGAGAAGGTCTGGGATCTTTTCTTAACGTTAATGATTGTATGGCAATTGGCATGTAGTTGTCATCTTATTTAGTAGACTGTTACATGAAGGTAGGGTGGATTGTGTATGTCAGTAATAGTGCCCTTTCCAAATTGATTGGAAATTTGGAATTATTATCATCACTAATAAATGAGACAATGGTTAAATAATTTTTTTTTAAAAAAATTTTGATATGCGAAGTTTTTTTTTTTAAGTTCTTCTTTCTTGAATAAAATGCAGCCATTTTCTATTATTACTTTTTTAATCTTGCAGAGCCCAATACTGTTATGGATGGCTTGCTTTGTATGTTTCTCTCTGATTAATCATGAGTTTGTGCAGATTTGTTCTTATTGTTGAAATGCTTGTATTTTTACCTTTTCTAATGGACACTCCCCCCCTCCTCTAAGTTATTAATTGCTTTCTAATCTGAGCTGGCAGTTATCAGCTTAGATTTGCCAATTTTGCAAATTATCAGATGCATTATTGTTGTTATTCATAAATGTCTGTACTTCAAAGAGGAAATGGCAGGAGAGGAAAATTTAATATACAGAAGAAATGATTGAAGTTGTTGAAAGTGGTGTCTGTTCGTTATATTAGGGAATATATTCGTATTTGAGTGGAGCATTTTAATTTATCAATTGAAATAATGATAAGTCATATGAAGAAAACCAGAAGTACAATTTTAAGTTATGGGTGACTTCTTGTAGTTGCTATTTAGCTATTAAAATGAGTTGTTTCTGATGTAGCAAAAGCTAAATTAGTTTCCAAAAGTAGCACTTGAATGTGTCAAAGTAAGAGGAAAAAATAATTTTCAATATATTCTTCCCCCTCTCCTATTTTGACTAGTACATACGTTGAATTTAATCTAATGCTATTCACTCCACACTGCAGATTCTGCCACTTTTCGGAAAGCATAAGGTGTTACACTTCAACAAAACTGATACACGTCTAGCAAACAATGGTCTACCGCTTGATCTACAGAAACTCAGGTGTCGTGTAAATTATCAGGCACTTAAGTTTACTCCTCAAATTGAGAATTTGGGGCACAAATTGATTAAGATACTTCAAGAGAATGGACCTTTTGTGGCATTGCATCTGAGATACGAGATGGACATGCTGGCTTTCTCAGGTTGTACTCAGGGTTGCACTTATAATGAAGCTGAGGAGCTCAAGCGGATGAGGTCTTTCATTCTTATTGTTTGGCTCTATATATAGGGTTTAGGTCATTCTTACTTCTGTCATTAATTGAGAGAGAGATGCTTCTTATCTGACTGTTGCTGCTGTGTAAGATGTAGATCAAGAAAATCATTTTTGTTTTCTCTATCATAGCTAAATTACCTATTCAAAATAGTTAACTAGGGCTCTTGTTGGACTCAAGATGAGAAAGCAGATTATATATAGTCAGGATTGGTGGTAGATGCTAGTTGCTTGTGCTGATTGAGGCACCTTCCAGTTGAAGGAGAGTAGTGGTTCTATAATTCATGAGTTATATGATATGTCAGATTTGGAGTATTTCGACATATTAGTTTTTTTTTTATAGGCAAACATTAGTGTTAATGTTAGTATTTTGTTAGTAGGTGGGGTTTGAACCCTCTCTCTCCTTAACACTCCACTCCTTGACTCCCCCACCCCAACCACCAAGCCAACCTTATTTTGACATATTAGTTACTTGACTTCATAGAAACAAAGATTCCTATGATCAGTTTGTTGCGATGAGGCAAATTAGATATCTATCTGACATAAAATGTTGATTTTGCTTCTTTAATTCAGGTATGCATTCCCTTGGTGGAGAGAAAAGGAGATAGTTTCTGAAGAGAGAAGATCACAGGGTCTATGTCCTTTGACACCAGAGGAGGCAGCCTTAGTTCTGCAAGCCTTAGGTTTTGGTAGGGAGACACAGATCTATATTGCAGCTGGTGAGATTTATAAAAGTGAACGTAGACTTGCACAACTGAGAGCTGCATTTCCACGAATTGTGAGTTCATCCCATTATAACTTATATCCTATTTTTCTGTTCATATTTTGGATCTTCTTAAAACACAGCTGAGTGATTTTGACTCCTACTAATGGACTACCGGGGATTATGCGAAATTGTCCATATACATTTTGTATCACATAGTTACATTGCAGATTCTACTGTATAAAAGCTTTCAAGAGAAAATTCATCTTCTTGAGGCCATTTTTTCTTTTCTCTTTTTTTTTTCGCCACTGTGATTGAAAATTGTTCTACCTCTCATTTATGCTCTTATGACATTATCCTACTTGACAACATTTGACTTTTCTCCTTTGCAATTTCAGGTGAAAAAGGAAACATTGCTGACCCCTGATGATTTAAAGCAGTTCCAGCATCATTCATCACAGATGGCAGCTTTGGATTTTATGGTTTCAGTAGCCAGTAACACATTTATTCCCACCTATGATGGGAACATGGCAAAACTTGTGGAAGGTCATCGCAGGTATGTATATTTACCCTTTTAAATTGTAATTTTATATAGAAGACTAGAACACCCTTCATGAAAATCTAGAGAAAATTTCTAATCAGTTCTCCTGCAGGTATTCTGGGTTTAAGAAAACCATCTTACTGGATCGGAGAAAGCTCGTAGAATTGATTGATATGCATCAGAATGGAACCCTTGCCTGGAATGAGTTTGCAGAAGCCGTGCGACAGTTTCATGAAAACAGAATTGTCAGACCAACTCGGCGTAGAGTTATTTTAGACAAGCCAAAGGAGGAGGATTATTTCTACGCCAACCCTTACGAGTGCCTCTGCGAGGAAACAAATTGTGACGACTTGCTAGGTCCTCATAACTCTAGTGAGGTATGATGAGTTTAGGCTTCCAAATGTAGAAATGCACTGTTCTGCCTGCCCAACCATGAGTTAGAAGGAGGAATCCAAAAATGCACCATTCCACCAATTTGCTCAGGTGCTGTCTTAAGAATCCACATTACCAGCATAAAATCTGAGATTTAAGTATACACGATTTTGTAGGTAACCATGAAAATGGAAGCAGAAAAGGAAAAAAATAATAAAAGAAAAAGTAATAGCTCTCTATTGAGGCTTGTTCCCTTCATTCTTACCCTTCATTGATTAACTTTTTTGGTCCGATTTAAGTGTTCAGTCTAGTCATTATAGTTTATGTTGTATCTCAGGCTCACATCAGGCCTTTTGAAAGTTCATTATCTTAACCATCATGGGTGTCAACTGTTTTTGTAACCTTTGGTACATAAGTGGAATTGCTGCTGTACATTTTCCTGTATTACAAGCAGCTGTCTAGTAAATTGAGTCGAGTCAGAAACTTTGCTTACGACCCTCTTTTGAAGATATCATAATGTATATTGAGGAGATAGTTGCACAGATAATGAATCAAATTGATTTGATCATATAATTACTTGCAGCTAAAGCACAAATTTAAATTACCAATTTATGACCATTTACATGTTTTTTTTTTAATCTTCTCAGCAAGTGATCAAGTGATTAGATTAACTTCTGGTTAAACGTGTATTTGATATAAATGGCTTGATTAAATACTTATTTAATAAGCTGTTTTGAAATAAGTACGTGTTTGGATAAATGTTTGATAAAATTGATTTGGTAATAGTTGAGTTTGAAGTAAAGAGATTTATGTTTGGATGTTTTTATTTTGAAAACAAGTTTGATATAAAATTTAGGGTGCGTTTGGATAAACAACTTAATTAAGAGCTTATCATATAAGACCTTATCGTATGAGAGTTTATGTCATAAGTGCTTAAAGAAAGAAAAAGAAAGAAAGGGGCATGAGAGGATTCGAATAGTGAAAAACACGGAGATAGTGTTTAGTGCATAAGCTCTTATAATAATTTCGTAAACTTCTCTCAGTGACTTATGAAAATAAGTCAAAAACTCCTTATGGGATGGCATAAGTTATTTTTATAAGCTCTGCCAAACACACTGCATAAGAGCTTATGTCATCAGATAAGTCAAAAGGAACTTAAATAAGCTCATCCAAACACCACCTTAGTGTAAAATTTTTAACTCAATACAAAATCTGTCTTTTGTAGCTTATAGTCATAATCGTTCAATTTTGCAAGTTTCCGTTGAGGAACCAGACACACACTTAAGTTAAAAGGGGTTTATTTTTATAAGATTATTATTATTATAAGCTATCCTCACTCACGAGGCCTATCCATTGAACACAAACCGCTGACCATATACTCATAAGCCATGTGTTTAATGTAAACGAAGGATGAAGTACGAAGAAGCTGGTTCAAGTAACAATAAGCAACATCAAATGATCAAATCCTATTTGCGAACTTTGCTTGGAGTGTGACTCCACAAGTTTACAGTAGAAAATAGCAAGTTATCGCTTGCGAGATTCTAATCTTGAATTGGCATCAGAAAACCCTCTTTATCAAGAAAAGCAACCAAATATGAAAGGAACACACCGGAAATATGAATCCAGTATTATAAATCTACTGTACTGGAAATATAATTTTGCTACACTGTGTAATGTATACCGGATTTATTTTTCAGTATAGTGGATTTACAATACCAAAATTAATAGTTTCAGTAACTATTAAATCAAATAAAATACATACCAAAAATTTAAGATTGCGGTTTGTAAACCCTAAATGCATATATATATATATATATATATATATATATATATATATAGTGGAAGTAAAATATATACTGAAATTAAGATTCTGGTTTCCTAAAGAAATACACATACCAGAGTTAAAGATCTGGTAGGAAGCAAATATATAAATATATATATATATATATATATATATATATATATATATATATATATTTAAAAAAATAGAGCACACGACTAACAACGGTATTCTTGGGAATATTCAATTTACTAGTATGTGCACTCATGCCCGGCACGGGATAAAATGATGATCGATGATAATGAAAAAAATACAAAAAATTTAAAATTTGTTTTTAATTTGAGAATTAATAAAGAAAGCCCCAATAATCTAATTTTAAATATAATCATCATTTCAATAAAATTCAGATAAAATAAAATCAAATTTGAATACATTTAAATTAATTATGATAACTCATAATAGTTCATATAACATGATAATATATATATATATATATATATATATATAAAAGGTTTGATAAAAAAAATATAATCTATATAACAATTAAATCAAATACAAATTTTGGAAATAAAATAACACACCGATCTTGGGGATGACACTTACTATGAGTTTAAGTATATTCACATAAGAATTTCGACCCCGTATAATAGAATATAAATATAAAATATTTAAATATTAATCAATTTTGTATCAATAAAATAATATTTTAAGCATATCGATAAAATATTGAACCTTCTAATGACACTTTTTAAAAGTTTAAACATATTCATGTAAACCCAAGAGCACTCGGATGAGATGGCACGGGTCTCTTCCAGCTTAACCAAAGGTCTCGCGTTCGAATCCTGATCCTGGGAATGCAGCAGCATTAAAACTCTTGAGGGAGAGTTTTGCCGCCCTTGTGGTCCTACCCGACTCGAGGTATTAGTCTCCGCAGTCGTGTGTGGAGGATACCCTCACCCTGGGAAACCAAAAAAACATATTCATGTAAGATTTTCCATCTCATGCAACATTAATATAAAATACTCAAATACTACATGATTGTATATAGATAAAAAATAAAATATATATTTTAAGCATATAATCATTTATTTTTATTATAATAAATTATATAAGTAGACATATACATACAATGACCACATTTTAAAAATCTTGATGTTTCCCCAACCAAGATTTGCGTTCTTTCCATTCTTGGTCTTTTTTTTCAATGCATTAGAACAATGTTATAATTCAATATATCGACCTTTTTACCATTCATTCAATATCTTTATTGAATATATTTATTTATAAATCATATTATTTTTCTTCTCTCTTGAAAATCATTCTGATTTATTTATCCTCTTTTTCCCGTATAAATTAAAAAAATTTAGAAAATAGGTTTGTCTCTCATGTTATTTTTTTTTTCTTATCTCTTGAAAATCTATTTGATTTCCCCATCTTTGCCATGTGCAATTTAACCATTTTCATATCATTTTTTTCCTTATCTATTGAAAATCTATTTGATTTATTTAACCTCTTTTTCCATGCAAGTTAATCAATTTTAATAACTATAGTTATATAAGATATTATTATTTTTCTTCTCTGATAAAAAACCTATTTGATTTGCATAATCTCTTTTCCCCATAAAAAATAACAATTTTTTAAAAATACATTTAGCTATCATATTACTATTTATTCTCTTTTGAAAATATTTTTTTTTATTTCTTTTCACATGCAAGTTAATCACTTCAAGAAAATATAATTATTTATGATATATTTTTCCTTATTTGTTTAGAATCTACTTGATTTATTTCACATCTTTTTGTTGCTTAACTTAACCATTTTTTGTATTATCATATTATTTTTATTTTATCATTAAAATCAATTTTGAATTATTTCTCCTCTTTTGTAAGTTAATTTTCTTTAGAAAATATATTGCACTATCATATTATTTTTATTATCTTTTGAAAATATATTTGATTTGTTTTTCCTCCATTTCCCATGGAAGATAACAATATATAGAAAACATATTTATCTAAAATCTTGAAAAATTCTTCTTATAATATTTTACTGCATAAATAATTGTTGGATCTTCAATATCAAACACTAAATTTAGAGTAAACATAAATAATGCAATTTTAAAACTTCAAAAAATACACCTTATTTAATTCTCTCTTTTCCAATTTCAAACCTGTTTTTTTTATTTCTGATTTGATACCTCTTTCAATAACTATGTTTAAAATACTCTTAAATTCTTACCAAAAAAAAAAAGCTCTTACATATAAATTATGCAATACATAATTTTAAAAATTTATTTAACAATATATTAATCTTAATCCATTACATATCTCATTATAACAATATATGCGTATTTCGTTCTGGTTTTGATTGATACATGATAAAGTTTTATGATTGATATTTGGAGATATGTTGATACACAAATCTATAACAATTTAGTTTAATTTGTTTTAAAAAACAATTTAGTTTAATGATTCATGGCAGCTTGATTTTGATTGATACATGATAGAGTTTTATGATTGTTATTCATTGATGTAATATTGATATTTAAAGGTACATATGTTATTAGCATGCTTTTAATAATATAAGTTTTTTTTTTTTGACAGCAACCAACTTATTTCATTTCATTAGCAATAACGTTTCGAATACAAATAGGAATATCATAAAAAATATGGAAACTATGATAAGAAATAGCAGCCTTAGCAAGCTTATGAGCGGCTATATTGCCCTGTCTCCTGACAAAAGCAACTCTAAAGGTTGGATTATAATTCAACAGGGTCTTGCGTTGAGCAATAGTAGCACCAAAATCAGAAATGTCTTCCTCCTTGCTCTCAATATTATCAACTACAACTTTGCTGTCTAGCTCAAAAGTCACATTTGTAAGAGCAAGATCTCTCACCCACTTAATAGCAGCAAGGAGACCCACAGCTTCTCCCTCAGGAACCATCAAAAGAGGACTACTCCAATCACTCCTAGCAAGCACAAAAGAGTCATTCTCATCCCTAATGCACATTGCGAAACAAGAGATGTTTTGCTCCCTAAAGAAAGCAGCATCCGTGATGCATTTGAAGGCTCCGGCTATAGGTTTTTGCCACCGAGTAGCATGCGTAGGAGGAGGTATTGGGCTTGGATGCTTGTCTCTGGCTATGTAGAACATCCACTCTTCCAGGGCATGCATTGCTCTACCCACCACCTGTGCATGAGTTTCAACTTTATCTTCCCAAAACTTGATGTTACGCGCCCTCCATATGCTCCAAAGTGTCCAACAGAAAACACTTTTCATGTGGCAACTCAGCCTTGCAAGAAATTGGAAAAAGAAGTGATGGAAGCTGCCAGCAACTGATAGGAGGGGAGAAATCGCCTCCCACAACTGGACTTTCTCCCAACAACCCATGCTCAACGAACATGTTAAGAAGCAATGACAGGTGTTCTCGAAGTCTCCGGAACAAGACACACACAACGCCTAACATTGGACTCCTCTTGCTTGAAGACTACACCGAGTTGGAAGAATGTCGCGACACAGTCTCCATAAAAAAAAATTATCTTTTGTGGCACGTTCAAATCCCATATAGCACTCCATTCACCCTCCTTATGTAAGTGAACTAAATGGTGGACAATTATGGAGTCATGTGATAATTTATTATATTGTCCTTTTCAATTCACCGCCATTATTTAAGTTGAATCAAGAATTCAAACAGACCGTAATTGAGTTCGTTCAAGATTCCAAATGATAATATATAATGGTATGATTTATTATATTGTTACATTTTTTATTTTGCTGATTTTTTCCCACTATCAGTCTTTTTGTTAAATAATTTCTTGTTTTTATTTTTGACTAATTAAATAATTTATTGTTAGTCACTTTAAGAAAAACAAACCACAATAAAATTCTGAAATTTAAGAAAAAACATTGTAACATCCAAAGCAAATAAGACCATCCACCATTTATAGATGTCAAAAGTGTTTTGAAAATAATTTTTTACTTAATTGTTACTTACGCTAACGTTGGAACACATTCAATATAATGAAGCCATCTTTTAATTGTTATTCATGCTAACATTAAAAAAAACATTGTCAGTGTAAGTTGAAACAAATTCAAAATCCTGATGCTATTAAATTGTATTGAAATGTCGGAATATATGGGCAATAAATCTAATAATCATATCGAAATGCAATTATAGATAATAAAAATAAAATCAAAACATTAACTATTCATGCATTTAACATCCAATTAATGTTTTTGCTTGACGTTGGTATCTTTTCTCATAAAGGCAATAATCCTCCTAACATATTTTTTGCACCACTAACTAATTATGCAACATGGTTGTAACAGAGAACGATTTCATATAAAAAAATGGAAATAATCTTACAATAATGTCATCTTTATTGATGAATTTGCTCCTCTCCTCTCTCATAGCACCAAAGAACAATTACATTCAATCACTTAGTAAACTATACCATATAAAGAATGCTAGTAAAAAAATAAATTAAATCTACAAATCAGCATCTTTAAAGAGATTTCCAACAGTATCCATTTTTATTATGATTTATTGGAATGAAATGAGTAAAAAAACCTCTTTAATTATAATTTCAAATCAGCATCTTGCATGCTATACCTTCAAGCTTCACGTGATGGACCAAATTGTCATTAAATTAAGAAGAAGTTTTCCTGGTCAAATAATAATAGCAGTGTCAAAAACCCTAACCCATAATTTTCATTCTTGAATAATAATTAAAAAAAAATGGTACCCAACATTATAAAAATAACTAATAAAAATAACAAAAGGTAAAAAAAAAATTGAATGGAGAAAGCTGTCAAAGAATAATGGATTTTCATTTACCAAAATGTTTTGCTAACAACATATTTATTTATTGAACACATGTTTATTTTGAATGCATTGAGAATCTATATGCACGTATTCATAGTAGCAATAGAAAAAAAAAAGTAACACTGTAAAAGATCTAGAATATAATTTATGTATCACAGCCAACAATAAGGGGATTTTTTTGATAATTCCACAATTCAAATAACAATAAAACACACATTTTTCCATATAATGCAACAACACTTGCTTCAGGAAAAAAAAAGTCCATGTTGACCAAAATTGCTTACCACATCAACTTTAAAGGTTACATCTACCCTGAAAGTCTCAAATCATTCCCCATATTAAGCTCGAATAGCCTTGAAAGAAACACCAAACAAAAGGGTCGATTGAAAAATAAAAA
This sequence comes from Sophora flavescens, assembly GCA_030762895.1. Lineage (NCBI taxonomy): Eukaryota > Viridiplantae > Streptophyta > Magnoliopsida > Fabales > Fabaceae > Sophora > Sophora flavescens. Next base: position 131,649,653 of record CM061065.1, read on the forward strand.
TTCAAACTTTTAAGAAGATACTATACTTACTGACCCAGAATTCCCAGCTGTGGGAGAAGGAAGGGAACATGCATTAGATCAACCAATTTCGAAATAATATAGAAAAAGTTTTGAATCAGATACTATACTTACTGCAGTTTGGAGAGTAAATAAAATAACGAATTTGCAAAAGAAGAAGAATATTAGAAAGCCATCTTGCCAAAGAAAATTAAGCTTGTAATATGGAGTTGGGTGAAATTTAAAGGGAAATGAAAATATGTAAAATAAGCATGATAAAGAAAAAACCACACTTCATATATGCAACAAATCATCATGTGTCTAGAACACCATAATCCCTATGCGACACGAAAAGCTCCAACCCGCGAAAAAGGGACTGTGTCAACTCGGTGATATTGGAGAAGATGGAGAACCTCGATTGATTATTCGGTTTGGAAGGATAAAATATAATCACCTTGAAGGGTTTGAAATGATATGTTCATAAATAAAAAATGGAAAATAAAAATTAAATCACAGAATGGGTATATATATCTTAATCTTTTCTTTTCTTGCAATGGTTTCCTAATCTGTGACAGAAACTCTGTTGCGATTCTTCTCTTGAATAATATGTGATTATAGCAAACAAAAAAGTTAAAGTCACTCCTCATTTGTGAGGAAGAGAGAGAGAAAGATGGGGAAAGAGGGAGAGAGGATATACAGATATGTTGGTTTCAAGATTTGGTGTTGTTTAATTTCAAAAAGAAAACAAAGAAAAAGGGAGGAAATTAGCTGAAGAGAATTTGATAATTAAAAGAGAGTCATTTGAGAGATTGATGAGTGTGATTTTACCTCATATTTCATGTACATTTTGCATGCATTTTCATATAGTTTAGGCATAATTAATTTGATTTTTAGTTAGTTTTTATCTTGGAGCATGTAAGGTGGTTTCGTGGTGTTGTTTTGCAAGAATTTAGGGAAAAATGCTCAAGATTGACCATGATGGAGCTCGGATGAAGATAGAGCTTGAAAAGTGAAGAAAATGTACCAAACAGAGCCCATCACGGCCATGATCGAGCAGAGCTAAAAAGGAAGAAAGCCTAAAGTCAGAACTGGTCATGGCCTAGCCGTGATGACCATCACGGCCGTGACCTGCTAGTTGAACCAGACAGAACCAATCACGGCCTAGCCGTGATGAGTGTCACGGCCGTGACAGATCAAAATTTGAAGGCGCACCCTTGGCAGAACCCGTCATGGCCTGACCGTGATGGCCATCACGGCCGTGACGCGCACTATTTAGATTCAGACTTCTTTCATTTATAAATAGGGCGTTAGACTTTTACCCTGGGAGATCTGCACTGGTAAGCTGACGGCTGGGGGCGATTCTAACCCTAGAAAGGGATGTTTTCCCTGCTCTGGGACTGGAAGAAGATTGGAGGATTCTTCATGGAGTTTTATTCATCTCCTCTCTCTTTCTCTTTTGTATTTTCTTTTATCATGAGTAGCTAAACCCCTTGTTGTTGGGGTTAGATGTTTGCCTTTGTGAACTTGGTTGTATTTTGATTTGGTTCTAATGCAAGTTTCTATTTCTTTATGAGTATTTGATTCTATGCTTAATGCTTTTCTTGGCTTGATCACCCATGGAATGATATGTGGCTTTGATAGGCAATTGAAAAATTGGTGTTAAGGCATGCTCATGAATCAAATGCCAAGCAGTTCATGAACCTAGACATAGGTCTTGGGGTGCTTGCAATCTTATAAGTCTTGACTCTTTATGCAAAATCTCAGGTTAATCCACCTAAGACATTAGGGTTTAATTTTGGATTTTAGGCTCATTCCACCTAAGACATTAGGGTTTGAGTATTTCAAAAGGCTTGATTGTCATAATTGAATAAGAACTTGTGTTAGTAACCATTTCATTGCAATCAGGGGAGGATTAGTGTAGTCTAACCCTGACAATTTTATCCACATCTCTGTTTGCATTCTAAGTGTTTGATAAAATTCCCAAAAGACCAAAAATATTTTATTGCTTTTGCTGTTTTATGTTTTGATCTCTCTTCATACCATAGTTTAGTCTAGATAGTTGCTTGACTTGTGAATTGGTAATTGGCAACTAATCCCTGAGGACGATATCTGGTCTCACCACCGTATTACTTGTACGACTAGGTACACTTGCCTAGAGATTCGTACCAAGTTTTTGGCGCCGTTGCCGGGGATTGGTTTTGCCAATATCATTAGTAACAAAGTAGACAACTACTTTAGACCAAAAAAAAAAATTATGTACATATTTGATATTTTTTTCTTTTGAGTTTTGTCTGTGCAAGGTGGATGCATCATATGGAGACTTACTATTTTCCAACCTTGGACGGTGTTACGAAATATCACTTCGGGCCTAATGTAGTCTTGGGAGACTACGGGCTCTGGGGTTATCAATGCCCTCATGCACAAGCTTATAGTGTAATCATGAAGCATGAGGAGGAATGGGAATGAAATGAGCAAACACCTCTGAAAGTTGCTCTGGAACAATATTCCCAAGAACTATCCATCTCCGAGGCCAAGGCAAGAGCCAATTGTGATTGTATCGAAGCTCTTATGCAAAGCTTCAAAATGCAAGTTGGGGAGATTTGCAAACAGTTAGTACAATTCCCACATGAAGCATTGTTTGAGCAGAATATGGTTGGGGGGATGGATCAAAGTGTAGATGAAGTGGTAGTGGATTTCACCATGCTTGCCAAGCAACCTAATATTGCTGCATTAAATAAATATGTTGGCTTACATGCATGTGTGGACACTGCAAAGTTAGTCCCTTCCACTTGTCAGTCAAACTGCCTTGGGAAAACACCATTTGACCCGGGAGAAAGTGAGTTCATTATTGTACTTAAAGAGGTCAATGGAGTTTTCACACACTTGCTAGGAGGAGTTGTGGATGGAGTCATATTGCTTCTGCAATTGCCACTCCACAAGCCATGGGATCCGGGAGGAGGATTCTAACCCGTCAAGCTAGTGACGTTAAAGAAGCGCTTATTGGGAGGCAACCCAAGTTTTCTTTTCATTTTCCATTTGTTTTTTAGTTCAACTCTTTAATAATTTGAGAAGATCAAGAGAAATAAGATCATAGATTAATAGATTTGTTAAGTGTTTTCAGGGCAAGAAGGGAGGAGAAGCAAAAAGGGCAGGGAGAAACAAAGTCAGCAACCATCACGCCCAGGCCGTGACACCGGTCACGGCAGGTGATGAGCCGGTCATGAAGATCAGAAAGGATCACGGCCTGCCCGTGATGAGCATCACGGCCGTGACCCATTTTCCAGCATCCCCGTGACTAGAAATGTGAGCCAGCACCCGCTACCGCCTTGGTGAGTTGTTCCATTTTTCTCCTCTCTCCAACTTAATTATTTACATTGGGGACAACGTAAGTTTTTAAGCTTGGGGTAGGGTACTTTTGCATACTTTTGCATTTTTTATGTTGCATTCATATAGGCATAGCTTTGCATGATCACATGATTCGATTGCCCCTTACTTAGATTATGCATCCAATTGTGAAAACTGAGTGCCAAATAAATTGAGATAGTGAATTTTTGAACCCAATTTTTTTACTATTGTGATAAGGCTACAAATAAAAAAAATGCTTGAGATGATCTCTGATAGTTGATAATTAGCATGTGGTTCCTTAGATTCGTGTTTCTCATTGATTCATGAACTACAAAATGTGAGATTTTGAGCCAAAAAGGGGTACTCACTAAATCTACCCCATTCTTTGTGATAGAGTGTTATTCCTCTTGGATTATATTCTCTAGAACTTGACTTGAAACCGTTTTGAAGCTTAAAAATTTTTGAAAACATTTTTGAAAATGATTGAGGCACTAGGTATTTTTCCGGCCTTCTGAGCTTTGATTGACTAAATGCTACCCCTTAGTTGCCCAATTTTGAGCCTACAGAAAAATAAAATACTTTTCTCGGTACCTTGAAATATATTGATGAATGATACTTGATAGGAGACCTTTTAAAGTATTACAAAAAAAAGGGTAAAAAGGTAGTTGAAAAAGTATGGGATGAGAAAGTTGGAAAACATTTCACTTGAGCTGAAAATTCCCCCCTACTCCAAATAAAAGAAAAAAAGAAAAAAAGAAGAAGAAGTATATATGGAGAAGGGAATGACAAAAAAATAGCGAGAAATAAAATAAAAAGAAAGAATGAAAGGTGGAAAAATGAATCAAAAACCCAAAAAAGAGAGAGGGTATTTTAGAAGGTGTCATATTTTGCAATGCTTGATGTTTTGTTTAGCCTTCTTGAAATTTCCTTTTCTTGATTTCCCCACCTGACGATTAATCCCATGGCCCCGTTATAACCAAAGTAAAAGACCTCTTGATTCTTAGATGTTTTCCTTTTCTTGAGAAAGAGTGCCTGAATCAGTGAGAATATGAGTCTAGGAAACCTAAGCTTTTAATTGGACTTGAATTGATTGTCTATTGCTGAATTATTTGAAATGCCTGTTACTTGGATTAGTTGCTCGGGTTCTTGGTTCACTATCCATGCTTTGATTATTTATATCTTCTGGCCTTAGTGATTGCTTGAGGACAAGCAAAGTCTTAAGCTTGGGGTGATTTGATGAGTGTGATTTCACCTCATATTTTATGTACATTTTGCATGCATTTTCATATAGTTTAGGCATAATTAATTTGATTTTTAGTTAGTTTTTATCTTGGAGCAGGTAAGGCGGTTTCGTGGTGTTGTTTTGCAGGAATTTAGGGAAAAATGCTCAAGATTGACCATGATGGAGCTCGGATGAAGATAGAGCTTGAAAAGTGAAGAAAATGTACCAAACAGAGCCCATCACGGCCTAACCGTGATGACCATCACGACCTAACCGTGATGACCATCACGACCTAACCGTGATGACCATCACGGCCATGATCGAGCAGAGCTAAAAAGGAAGAAAGCCTAAAGTCAGAACTGGTCACGGCCGTGACCTGCTAGTTGACCCAGACAGAACCAATCACGGCCTAGCTGTGATGAGTGTCACTACCGTGACGATCAAAAATTTGAAGGCGTGCCCTTGGCAGAACCCGTCACGGCCGGGCCGTGATGGCCATCACGGCCGTGACGCGCACTATTTAGATTCAGACTTCTTTCATCTATAAATAGGGCATCAGACTTTTACCCTAGGAGATCCGCTTGGTAGGTCACTACTGGGGTGATTCTAACCCTAGAAAGGGATGTTTTCCCTGCTCTGGGACTGGAAGAAGATTGGAGGATTCTTCATGGAGTTTTCTTCATCTCCTCTCTCTTTCTCTTTTGTATTTTCTTTTATCATGAGTAGCTAAACCCCTTGTTGTTGGGGTTAGATGTTTGCCTTTCTCGAACTTGGTTGTATTTTGATTTGGTTCTAATGCAAGTTTCTATCTCTTTATGAGTATTTGATTCTATGCTTAATGCTTTTCTTGGCTTGATCACCCATGGAATAATACGTGACTTTGATAGTCAATTGAAAAGTTGGTGTTAAGGCATGCTCATGAATCAAATGTCAAGCGGTTCATGAACCTAGACATAGGTCTTGGGGTGCTTGCAATCTTATAAGTCTTGGCTCTGTATGCAAAATCTCAAAGGGTTAATCCACCCAAGACATTAGGGTTTTAATTTGGGATTTTAGGCTTATTCCACCTAAGACATTATGGTTTGAGTATTTTGAAAGGCTTGATTGTCATAATTGAATTAGGACTTGTGTTAGTAACCATTTCATTGCAATCAGGGGAGGATTAGTGTAGTCTAACCCTGACAATTTTATCCACATCTCTGTTTGCATTCCAAGTGTTTGATAAAATTCCCAAAAGACCAAAAATATTTTATTGCTTTTGCTGTTTTATGTTTTGATCTCTCTTCATACCATAATTTAGTCTAGATAGTTGTTTGACTTGTGAATTGGTAATTGGCAACTAATCCCTGAGGACGATATCTGGTCTCACCACCGTATTACTTGTATGACTATGTACATCTGCCTAGAAATCGTATCAGAGATATTAGACTTTATTAATGCATTGGAATTGAGATATAAGAGATGTTGGAATTGAGTAGAGTAAATATTGCATTGGAATCTATGAGATTACATTGAAATTCTAAGGAGCAATTAATAAAATCATTATATCTTACATTGGAAATAACTTTAATACATTTGAAATTTAAAACAAGATTGTGAACCATTAATCTGCACACCTCTTTTAATTCAAACAACTAGCAAGAGTATTGAAACTCACATATTTCTCGAAATACATGTAATTTATTTGCTTATGTATTTTTTTTATTTTCATATTTCGATTTTTAATTTATTTTGTATGCAGAAAAATTAATTTTATTTTCATTTAGGGAAAGCCTAATTGAAGCTTCCTTGATAACCTTTCATTCTCATTGTAACACATGTCCATACTTTTCTCCTAATGGGAATTAATTTATATATTGTATAAATTTAATTTTTTATTTTGATATTTATATTTTTTAATTTATTTTGTATGTAGAAAAATTAATTTTTATTTCTATTTAGGGAAAGCCTAATTGGAGCTTCCTTGATAAGCTTTCATTCTCATTGTGACACATGTCCATACGTCCATCGTAACCGAGATTAGTTTATATATTGTTTAGATTTGAAAAAGTTATGGTGTATTAGAAATATTTGCGGTGTAAAAAACAACACCCAAAAAGAATAAAAGTCCGAGCAAGTGACCGGTTAAACGCGCCGTTTTGTAGGCTTCGATGCGACTCGTTTACTACAAGCTTTATTTTGTGTTCTTAAAAAAATACATAAAGCTGAAAGTTGGGCAGAGAGAGAGAGAGAGAGAGAGAAAGAGAGAGAGAGTTGAAACAAAGATCAAGATGTATCATCCAACAAGAGGTGGCGTCCGTGGCGGTCGTGATCGTAAGTTTTTCCCTCTATCAATTTCTCCCTCTCTTTTGTTTTGGCGAATCTGTCAATTTCAATTTTGCAATTTCCTTTCTGTATTGCTTATTTTTATCAATTCCTTCTTCAATTTGATGTAATGGACAGTTTCTGCAAATTGGGGTTTCGTCTTCTTTTTTTTGTTGAAAATTTTCGGTTAACTTGTTTGAAAAGTTGCAAAAGTAGTGTGGGCACACGAGTTCTTGTCCTGATATCTAATTCATGTATATATTTTAGTTATTTTTCTAAACCACACAATAAAAAAAAATCCTTTTTATATGTTTTTTTTTTAAATAATTGTTTGTGCTTTACTTTTGATGTACAGAATTCACTTGGGAGGATGTAAAAGCTGATAAACATCGAGAGAACTATCTTGGTCATAGTATCAAAGCCCCTGTTGGAAGATGGCAGAAAGGTAAAGTTTATCGTTCATTTGAGTTCAGCTTACACTTTCTTCACGGAAAATGTCATATATTCTAGGGTTGGGCTAAGGTGCATCACCCATATTTTGCACCACCCACTACACCAACCACATGTGTCAAATTTTGGACCAATCAAATTGCCACATGGGTTTGGTCAAAATTTCAAACTTTCTAATTGTATTTCTACTGTAGTCAAATATATGAATACAATATATTGTAGTATAGTATATGTACTTTTTATATTCGCAAATTTAACCCATATTAAAATAATATTTTTTGATTAAAAAAACTGATTATATTGCAAAATAATATTTTAATATGAATTCAAATAATGTTCGTTGTCAATAATATTTTACAATATAATCAGTTTTTTTAATCAAAAAACATTATTTTAATGAGTTAAATTTGCAAATACAAAAAACACATATATTATACTACAATATACTGTATTCATATAGTTTGACCAACCTATGTGGCAATTTGATTGGCCCAAAATTTGTCACATGGGTGGTGTAGTGGGTGGTGCACCATAGCCCAACCTTATATTCTATTATAATTTTGTATTTAGATTGAGATAGACTAGTCCTCTCTTAGTTGCACTAGTTGAAGTTGGATACCAGAATAAGAACTTATTGGTGATGCTTGGGAGATATGTTTGCCCTGGATGTTTTTTTTCTTCTGGCTATCATTTTACTTCCTTTAGTTGGGATAAAGTTAACTTATCTATCCGCTTCCTGCTTATAAGATGCTTAAGGGTGCACTTGGGTAAACAACTTAATTAAGCACTTATTCAATAAGCTTAAAAGAGTTTATGCTGGCGTTTGGAAGAACTTATTTAAGTTTCTTTTGATTTATTTGATGACATAAGATCTTATGCAGTGTGTTTGGCAGAACTTATAAAAATAACTTATGCCATCCCATAAGGAGTTTTTGACTTATTTTCATAAGTCACTGGAAGAAACTTATGGAATTATCATAAGAGCTTATGCACTAAACACCCTTTTCGTGTTTTTCACTATTCGAATCCTCTCATGCCCCTCTCTTTCTTTTTGTTTCTTTAAGTGCTTATGAGATAAGCTCTCATGCGATAATGTCTTATATGATAAGCTCTTAATTAAGTTGTTTACCCAAACGCACCCTATATCCAAAAAAAAAAGAGCTAATGGTAGGTCATAGACTATTCATAAGCTTATTTCATAAGTTTTTCTCACAAGTCCAAATAAGCTTTCTATAAGCTCTTTCAAGCACCCCCTAAATTGGGTTAGGAACACTTGCTAATAAACATTATTTTCTTGTTTGGCTGTTCACATTGCTGTTTTTCACTTTAACTTTTCCCTATTTGCTTCTCAATTCATACTGCTTACTTGGAGGGAACAAGTAGTAATTCATTTAGTGTTTTCTAGGATGCTTCTACGGTGTTGTTTTTATAGATTGTGTAATGGTTATGAAAGCTTCTTAGCATTCAGTGCAATTTTGTTGTACATGGTTGGGATAATGATTGGTGTCTTTTCATGGTTTGCAGTCATAGCTTTAAGCTTTAGTTCTTTGTTGATTTCAGTTTCACACTAGCACTTTAGCTTTGCTAGTTTTTGTGGAAATGTCATATATTGGGATGTTTTGTGCCTACTTCGTAGGAGAAATCTGCTTGGATTCTTCACCCTGGGAGGGAACATGGGGTTTGGTTGATGGAATGATATGAACATGTGTTTGGTGCCCTTTAGCCGAGGGTCTGGATCTATGTAGTTAATAGCTTGCTATAACGGCGCAAGGAAGCAGATCAGCCCCTGGCCGCTATGGTGCTCGAATAGTATAGCGTTTTTTAATAGCAGCAATAGTAGCCGCTATAGCAGCCAGAATAGCGGGAAATAGCAGCTGCAACAACAAAGTGTGTTAAGAACCCATTTTTACCCCTCCTCAAATGGACATCTTATGGTCATATTTGGGGGTAGTCGTTTTTCGGACCGTGTTTTTTCACTTTTGTTGTTAGTGACATGAAGACTGTAGCTTATTATTATTAATTATGAGTTTGTGTTTGCAATTTTGGGTAGTCTGTCACGTTTTAGCATTTATATATGTGTCTATTATTTTTTTAGCTTGTGTATACATACATTGCAATAGCGGTCATCCCGCTCCCGCTATCCTGCTATAGCGGTTTCAGGGGTTGCGCTACGCACTGCTATCCGGGATTGATAACTATGGTCTGGATTAACATTAAAAAATATCAAAATGATAGTAGTTAGTCCTTTTTCACAAGAAAGTGCCCAAGAAGAAAGTAGTAGTAAGAAAAATAGACATGGAATGGAATTCAATGTGGTTCAACCTAAAGTGATCTATAGGCCTATTTCCATAAACACAGTGAAGATAAAATTCTCTATGTCAACAAAGGTTACAAGGATTAGTCGCTTAATGCTCACCCTTATCCCAATACACCCAAAACCTTACCGTTGCTAAACATTCTATGAATAACTACTGTGTTTACAATATATATATAGTTTTGTACTGCAGGGGCCTTGCCTATTTCCTGCTCCCCCTGCGGTCCCAGGTATTTATCAGCCTGGTTCCACATCAACCACAAATTTCTGTGGAAGATTCTTATTGGGCTTAATTGGTTTTTTTAGTCTGGTCTCATGTTGGGCCAGGTCCAAACTAAAATAAAAGGCATTTTATAATGGAAAGATAGAAAACTTTCTTCATATTTAGAATTTCTTATTTTCAATTACTAGTTGTCAAGTATGAGATTGTAGTCGTTACTCGTTTGAATAAAAAGTATAAGCTAATCGATGACAACTGTAGATTTTATTTGTTCTTTTCCTTCCATGACCAGGGATCCATCCCTTTAAAGAGGACAATACCTTTTCTCATTTTATCCTTTTTGGGTAGCTTTCTACTCCACTAGTATAATTCATTGATCTATTTTTCTAGTTATGCTAAGAAGTTATCATGTTGTTTCGTGATTTAACCAACTAAGTATATTCTATATTCTCTCTTTGGTTAGATAGCTGGAACATTCTCCTCTCTCTCTCTCTCTCTATATATATATATATATATATGTTGCCGGTATTTAGGGATGTTATTCTCCTAATAACAGAGCACCTTTAAATCTTCTCCTTTTAATTCAACAGGGAAAGATCTTTTCTGGTATACCAGGGATAAAAAATCCCAGAGTGCTGAAATGGAGGCTGCAAAAGAAGAGATAAAGAGAATTAAGGAAGAGGAAGAGCAGGCAATGAGGGAAGCTCTTGGCTTAGCTCCTAAGCGTGCTAACCGTCCTCAAGGCAACCGTCTTGATAAACATGAATTTTCAGAACTGGTAAAGAGAGCTTCTACAGCAGAGGACGTAGGTGGAGGTCATGCTGAAGCAGCAAGTGTTCAAGGTCTTGGTTTTTCAAGGTAAATAGATTTAGGAAAGTTTTTTTTTAAAGCAATAAACTGGATTTCTTTTCTTCATATTTCTGTTAATTTTTGCTATTTCCTGTTTCAGTTGTTTAAAATGATTGGATTAAGAATTACTCGGTGGTTGTGCTCGTGGTCACGCATTTTCAATAAGATTATTAGATTATTATACTTTCATAAGCATGTAGGTTCTAATCTATAAAGCTTAGGTTTTTCACCCAAGTATCATGTAACTTGTTGAGTTCTGAAACCAATATTTCTCATGGTGACTGTCCAATCTCTTAGAAGATAAATCTCATCAGATCATAAACAACTAAATATTTATGAAACTTAAATTACTTAATAATTAGTCCAGTTTGAGTTTGATGTGTCAGGGTTCATGTTTGTTGAAGCATTAGATGGTCCATAAATTAGTCTAGCTTCTGTCTTGGGTTTCATCAGACAATGTCCAACCCCCTTGTTTATGATGTGCTAGAACATGATATCACTTATGGTCTTGGTGGGCAAAATAGTCCTGATCACATAGCTGTTTGGAATAAATGGCGTGGAAGGAACTGAGGATCACTTTTCTGAAATCACCTTAGGACTTCAGGTAGAGGAAGGTTCTCTGCTAGTATTTGCTGGTCTAACACTAAATGTGAAATTTCACTCAACCTGGATTTATGTGATTATGATGTATCAAGTATCAATATACAATGACCAATAGGCAAATGTGGCAATAATACCAATATAATTTCCAAGTTTGTCATTCTTCCTTTGGAAATTGCAATTTTCAATAATGATAGATAGGGGGGTATTTCTAGAATATGTTGTCAAACACACGGTCTTAAAAATTGCTCTTTTAAATCTTGGCTGATTGTTATTTAAAATTTTGAATAGATTTTCTTGAAATTACACTCTACTGATTCATTTTACTTGCTTACTAAATGAACCTATTATGCCATTAATCATGTTTATCATCATGGAATTCCCTGCCAATGTTGTGTTACTTATTTCCTACTGTCTGCAGAGCACCCCGCCCTTGGGAAGAACCCAGTTCTTCAAAGCTCTCACCTTCCGGCACACCAGCTGAGGTGGAAAATGTAACTATGCCAAGTCCATCAGTAAGAAAGACTGAAGATGATTCAGAAGATGAAAGTAGAAGAAAGAGGAGACGTGAGGAGAGGAAGGAAGAGAAAAGTGAAAAGCGTGAGAAGCAGCATTCACGCGAGGACAGGAAGCAAGAGAAACGTGAAAGGCGTGAGAAGCGGCATTCTCGTGATGCAGATGACAGGAAGAGACACAAGAAAGATAAGGAAAAGAGGAGACATGATTCGGACTAACATACTTTGTTGGGTCTAGTTTGATAGCTGAATATTGATTATGTATCTTGACTTCCATCCATTTAGCAACATAAAATCAAGTAATAACATTTATTGCTCCAATTAACCCCCAAGACAAGGAAATAGCTAAAATTCCTTTGGAGTTGTCAAATCTTCTTGCTATACTTCTCTTTATTCTGTTTCAAGATTTCTCCACAAAGAATTCAAAGCAAATTTTTTTATTCAGCTAGCCAACTTATCTCGTTCATATTTATGCTTCTTCCATGCTATGTTTCATATCTAAAACAATGCAAGTTCATTTAAATTCTAGTTTCCGCAATGTTGCACTGAATTAGGATCACTTTAGGCATCCTTGTCATTTCTGTCATTGCCCTCATGGTAACTGAAAGGATGGGGGACTGACTTGAAGGCACGGTAGTTCCCAACATTGTTCAAGTACTCGTTCTCCAACCTGTGTGATTAGAATGCGTCATATAAGCTCTGCCATTCATTACATTGTGCTAACAATATAAATACAAAAATGTTCAAGTTTCTAAACATACATACAAAACAAACACCACTCAATTTTATGCGAGGTTACCTAAAGAAGTTCCAAATGCCACGACGAAGAATTTCAAGGCAGGAAATTGTTGTAACCATTGCCACTTTATGAAGGGAGCGCCAGTTCAGTTGGAGCACTAACTGCATCCATGAAAGTCTAAGCAATATGTCCAAGACCTGTGAAAAGCAAGGAGGTTCAATGAATATCCAAGAGCAATATATATAGGAGACTACACTACTTTACCTTTGGTCAACTCATTGTTACCGTGGCTATGAAGTAGACACTTTTATGTGGAACTACAAGTTTATCCCTCAAATAGGGGTTCTTTGAATGCCTTCTTAGAAGCCCCCAGTCCCTGAAAATGTCCCAATATGTGTTCTGCAGCACTGCAACAGCTGAACTTATGAGTGCTAACACCTTCCAAATTTTTCCCTTCTTAAATTCAAAGCAAGTCCTAATGACCATGGCAACAATTGTTGAGAGATAATTTAAACCATTGAGTGCACGGTTGATATCTCCTTCTTCACAGAATTGCCGCATGCACTACACAAATATGTCACTCAGTTAGTGTATCTTCCTAACTGCAGTGAACTTTTAGATACCTATAGCACCTGTAATGGAATCAATACCTACCTATAGCTCCTATAATGGAATCAATACTTAGTCCATCAATGGAGATAAAGTTATGAACAAGAGGTAGTAGGATGTTAAGTTGCATTTGTATGTGAATGAGAATTGAGAACACAGATCTTGCTTATAATAAGACAACATAAATCAAGAGAAAAATGTAGAATATAATATGTTTTCACTAGTATAGCTTTACATATTTTTGCTCTGGATATGGTTGAGTTGGGATTTCCTATACAAATTCAACCAGTTTTATAAACTTTTCATCTAGGACTAGACAGCAGACAAGCATGAACAAGTTGATCCACATCAAATATAGGCTATCAGCGTGCAACAGTTTACATTGTTCATTAAGAAAAACTATTCTGGCACTTCTTCTCATGTGTTATTTAGGATCATGCAAACTTCCTTTCAACCAAAATTTATCTTTTCAAACAATCATAAAGTGACATAATAAACCATCTAAAGGCATAACACTTCACCTTAGAGGGCAGGACATATTTCACTTATTAACTATACCAATACAAAGAAATTAAGAGGCATAATATGCAAAGAAAAGATTGAATGAACCTGTGCTAGCCGAAACCAATAAGGAATGATGCCAACAATGTAATACAGTACATTATAGACACCACGACTTTGACATTTGTTTTGCTTTCTTGAGTGTTCTCCCATACCATAATAACACATGTAAAGCTCAAAACACTTGAAAGCTTGGGCCTAAAATCAAAAGTACAAAAATGTAGTAATATGTTAGTACATGAAGTATATTAATGTTTATGGCCAATGAACTCCATAGAAGCACAATACCTGGCTGGTAAGCTGATCAGCCAAGAAGAAATCAGGAAGCCTAACCTGCAAAGAAAACTCAATTTTGAGTTGCATCAACTTAATTTTATTATGTCAATCAAATTAAGCCTGTTCATTGCTATTACCCGGAAAAAAGGAGCACATATGCAGCGGAATAAGCACCGGATAAAAAAGAACCGACTTGAACGGTATATGACATTGAAAGGGAAAAAGGTAATCAAAAGAACAAGCTGCACATGAAACAAAGAGTTTTATAAACTGAAGTATAGCCCTGGACAAATTGTGGAGAGGACTAATGGATGAGGCAAGTGTATTTTTTATCAACTCAGAGGTATTGCAGTCCAAAATAAGCATCTTACAATAACTAAGCTCAGAGGAACAAGTTCAGTGGCTGTCTTATAGTATGGAGTCCTTTGGTTCAACTCCAGCTGCAAATTTATCAAGAAACATAGTATTGCCAGGACTGCAAGACCAGTGCTCAGAAGAAAAACTTCTCTATAATCCAACACAGTTCCTGGCCTGAAGCCAAATAAGAATGGATAATTGATCCGATAAAGCTTCCAAAAGTATGTGTTTGCAGCATACATAAGCATATGCAGAGTGATGTATCCAAATAGACTGCAAAAAATCACTCCCATCTTAAACAAAGCACAGATGGATGAATAATACAAAGGAAGTAGAATAAAAGCAAAAGTTGAATTTCTGATTGGCATAGAAATAGATTATGGAAATAAGGTTCTAAAAAATACTATCACCTGTACAATGGGAAAATGTTTTCCATGTAGAATGTCACCTCTTGCCTCTTCATTAAGTTTTGAGATATTATTCTTAATATAGTAGAAACCAGAAGAGCAACTAAACAACCAGAAAAGAAACCTATAAAATAACAAGACAAGGTAAAGATTAGTCCACAAAGTGCTCAGACCTATACTTAAACTCATCTTAATCATTTACATACTATTATTTAACCAGCATCTTGTTATTTACCTGTAAAAAATGTTATGCTGTGTCTTTCACTTTTTGCTTTTTGCCATAATAATTTCCTACCCTTTTTGTGATTTGAGTGTGTAAAGTTTCTGATGAAGGTAGACTCCACCCTCTCCAAAAGACAGTTAACCTAAAATCAGATGATGCGGATAGCATAACTGAGATGTTTGGGGATAGTAAAGGAAGGACAGCACTTTATTATTATCACAGAAATACTGATAAAGATTTGAAGCTTTTCAAGTCAAAATAATCTCTTACAAGTGCATTGCAACAAACAACTTTTTTTCTGTGTATAGTTGTATAAGAGTTCCATTCATAATTTATCAGCTTTCTTCAACCGTTCAAGGAAATAATCATAATTAACGCCATGAATATTAAACACATACTTGTTTCTAACAAACCTCATCAGAACTGCCCAGATAGGAGTTATCCACTACTCTCATGTATGCTCTAGATGCTCCCCTTGATGTATTCTTTCCAAGCAAACATATAAAAGATAAAATTGTTGAACAAAACTCCTTGTCAGAATTCTGTTTCTGAATAGAATAATCATCTTTCAAATGACTTCAGTCCAATGTTGAGTTCTTGAATTTGTAAAGAACATGCAACTAAGAGAACAGGAGTTTCATAAGTACTAAGCCTGCATCTAACCTGTTCATACTTCTTCATGATCTTGGAAAATGTTGAGAGGTTCATAAAACTGTTTCAACCATTTGTATAAGACATAAGCACATGGCAACACTAATTTCAGAAATTAAAGACCATTCTACTCTATCAGAAAGTACAAATCCCATCAAATGTATATTACCTGTAATCTTTGAGATGGAGGAGTTTCTGATAGAACTCAATAAACACCAACCTCAGTTGCTCTTCAACTTTTCTTAGTTTTTCTTTGTTGCTTGATTCATCTTCATTGGAACCTGTAAAAACACTTTTAATTGTTGAAATTGGAGATTGAAGAGCACTATCAATGTTTACATGCTCAAGGATTTCCATGGGATCTCTTCTGTTGTAATTATTGTGTGCTTCCTCATAAGGAGTATTTCTATTTTTGTGTTGAATAGGATCATCAACTTCAAGACCACCCATTGAATCTCTTTGCTGATGATTTTGATCCATAGTCTCTGCAGCTGACGAGCCAATGTGCTGCAACCCTGCAAATTCATCTCAAACTCAGACTTCTATTAGAATATATATATATCTTATTCTGTAAAATTAATTGTACTCACTTATGAACAGGCAATAAATTGCCACTCTTAGTGGCAGTGGCAGTGGTTTCTTCTGAATGAAAGACACTATATTCACATGTTCTTGGAAAAATTGATGAAATATAGAAAAGACTGCAATGTGGCCTCTCTAGATGACCTTGCTTTATTCTACACTATTGTTTTACAAAAGCAACTAAAAACTCTTTCATTCACAAATTCAACTAAACTTCAGTCATGTTACTTGCACACTATTAGACTATTGTTTTATTCACCTTGATGTATAATTCTCAAACTTTACCCCCAAAAGTTTGCAAGTCCACCAAATAGAACTATTCACTAAACAAACTATATGTTTCAATTCTGTTATGTTACTTGCACACTATAGTTCATACACCACTCTTACTAGTCCCCCTTCTCGCCCGACTTTCACATTTTTCTTACTTGAGAAAATAATGATAGAGATAAGTGTGTATTAGAAGATTAAGTGTGTTTTTATTGTTTTATTATTAAAAAGAAAGTGGTGTTACCTGAATCAGGGTTTTTCACCTTTACCCGTAGTGCAACTAAAGCCTCCATTTGTTTACTCAAAAGAGTTGCTTCATGCTTTGCTGCCTCCACCTGGTCCTTGTAAAAGGCATTGACCTTGTTGAGCTCTTCATCAAGCTTCTGAAAGAACCTTGCCTCTGCCTCTCCTCCTTCTTCATGGCACTTCTGAAATTTGGTCTCATATAGCTGTTTAGAACCATCTTTCTGATCTGATGTCTTAACATCTATAACCTGGTCTTCAATATCCCCCTCTCTATGATGACTGCTACCATGCAAGTGTAGTCCACTGAATGCTCTTTCAAGGCTGAGTTTATGTTGGAAGGACCTATTGTGTGTTCTGCCTTTGACCTCTTTCAATATTCTTTTCAGGCCTTCATAGTCCATGTAGTCTTTCTCCCACTCAGGCACCATTTGTTGTTTAAAGTCTTTCTTGAACGTCATCTTCTCTTTTGCAGATGTACAAGACTCAACTTATGTCTCTTCTATGGAAGATTGAAAAACGTCACATAACAAAAGAAAATAATATGTACAGGAAAATCTAAGTTTAAAGTGATTAAACCAGAAGAAGGAAAGCATATGTGAATACTTTTAATTAAGACATCTTGCAGCATAGGATTGATTAATACTAAGTAGAGAAAAATCCCATCAATATATATCTCATATTAATTCTAACAATAGCCATTCCTATCTATAAAGTTCTACTATTGTTCATGAAAACCAAATGCAAATTAATGATAATAATTTAGATGGTTATAGCTTGGAGGTTGATATGCTTCTAGACTCCTGAAGGCTTAATGCTATCCCTATGGCTTCCTACATGAACTTAGGGATAAGAATAGCATAAAGTAGAAACTCTAGTAAATGTCAAAGAAGGTTGATCCAGTTGATAAGGATACAACTCATATCCCACACTGACATGAGCTTAACTCCTACTGTCGATGTGAAGATCTTGTTGGTCGATAATCTATAAGTATTTTTATAAGTGCTCTTTGAGCCGTGAGTGTGAGGCCTGTCCTATCTTTGATGAGCCCTCGAGACGCAACTCACTTAAACTTTTTTTTTTTACCAAAAAAAAAAAAAACTCTAGTACAGATGATACAGCAAATGGAGCCCTTTTACGAGCATGAACTTACTCCGAAAACTGCAAGAAGCACACAAACAATTAAGACTCTCTCAGATGTTCTGCTGTTGAGATATATAAATAAGTACTTAGCTTAGTCAGTCATATAATATTTAGAGAAATACAACGATTTTTGAGAGACTATTGGATTGAAAAGAGAAAGGTTAGTGCTGCGTGTCATGCTGCCTTCAAGCTGAGGCACGTGGACCCAAACTGATGACCATCAACAATTTCTTGCCAACTACTCTTCCCATCCATAATATAAGCAACAAAACCATTCTTTAACCAAATTAGTGGACCTATAAAAACTATAATTCAGACTCAAATATATCATATAATAAAAAAGAATAAAAACAAGTCTTACTTTACAAAAAGAATTTATCCACTTTGCAGGCATTCAGTCGGTGGTTTCTTTCTTTCACCCTGCTAGAACTAGAATAGCCAAATGAATTGCGGTGATGCACCGAACAACCCGCTAATGGGGTTTACGTACGGGTGAAAAATTCTTAATAAATTGAATCTAATTTTACAAATGAAACTGTTCACTCCCATTTTTAACCACATGCTAAACAAAAACATATCATAAGGGTGTTACTTGCTTGAATGTGAGGCCACTGCCTCCATTAATTAATCTAATAAAAACAAAAACCAAAAAAATAAAAAATGGATGAGCTGGGGTGCTCATTTGACAAGGAAAATGTGACACTCAAAGCTAATTTAATTGTGTCCGGGGATGTTATACTTTGATTTTGAAGTAGACTCCTGCACAAGACTTGTCTCCTTTTTTATTTATTTATTTATTTATGTTCATTACTAACTTATGTATTATTAATTAAATTTTAGGCCAACAAATCAGTGATACACAGTCATGTGGATTTTCAAGCTAAATGTCACTATCAGTTTGGACATTATTAGTAAGATAATCATATCATATGAGCGTGAAATAAAACTAGATTTAATAAGATAATGCTTGCAAAATGTTATTTGGATTTTGAACTGCTAGTGATCGTATTTTACTACGGCTTACATTATGGAATGTAAATGCAAATTAACATGTAAATGCAAATGCATGAATCTGTTACAATATTAGCTATAGCTGTTAAATTTGGTTGACCCCTGTAACTGTTCGAGGCAGTGTTCCCGCTCCCTATATAAACTACTTAGGGTCACTCTTGTATCACAAGAATCATAATCAATACATTTCTGATTTTTCTCTCTTGGTTTTCTCTCAGCTCTAATGTTCCGTGATACCTAATATGGTATCGAGAGCTCTCTGATCCATATCCATGGCTTCCGATAGTGATTCAGACAATTCTTCTCCGCCGCCGCCACCTCCACCGCCATTGCGCAGTCCTGTAAACTTTTCTCACTCGATCACCGAGCGCTTAGATGATAAAAATTTCTTGTTATGGCGCTAACAAGTGGAGCCTGTTATCAAATCACATCGACTCCAAAGCTTCCTCGTTCACCTACCTCGTATTCCTCCACAATTTACAAGCTCGCAAGATCGAGCCCTAAATCGCAGTACCACTCAAGTATCTGAGGATTCTTTTCACTGCTTGCCAATGAGAGTCCTTTGGAGCATGCATGAATTGAGAAACTTTGTTTACTGCATAAGACAAGTCAGGTCTGGTAACAGTAACATACTGTAGGCCTCCTACCACAGATTTGTAAAGGGCAGGATTCTCAGCATCAATATCACCACAGGCTGACAACTGCAAACCTGTAACCATTGGAGTTTTCATCGGCTTAGCCTGTTCCATGCTGGCTTTTTGAAGCAAATCTTTGATGTATTTGGTCTATGTGAGGCACATAGCACCCGAGGCTGTTTTGGAGACTTGAATTCCTAGGAAGTAGTTCAGGTTTCCTAGGTCTTTAAGTGGAAATTTGGTGTTGACGGTGCTTATTAGATCAGCTATTGCAGTAGCAGAGGTTCCAGTGATAAGTATGTCGTCTACTTACACTAAGATAATTGTTGTGATCGAGGCATTTTTTCTGATAAACAAATTAGTGTCTCACTTTGAGGACTGAAAACCAAGTTCAGTTAGAAAGCTATGTAGTTTCTGAAACCAAGCTCTTGGGGCTTGTTTCAAGCCATAAAGTGACTTGTTCAATCTGCAGACCAAGCTGCCATCACCTTGAATTAATCCAGGAGGTTGAGACATATAAACCTCCTCTTGCAGGTCTCCATTTAGAAATACATTGTTGATGTCAATGTTTCTTATAGGCCAGCTGTACGAAAGTGCAAGAGTGAAGACTGTGACACCTTCTACCCCACATATATTTAAAAAAATGATAACATAGAAGGAAAATATTTAATTTTGAAAATAAGATAACCACATGCATACTACATTGTAACAAGATCTCATAACGCGGAAGTAAACATAACGTGGTTTAGAAGAAACATAACGAAATATATAAACGAAACTCAATCCCGATGTCACATTACAGAGTTGGTATAACCATAGTCCAAAACATTTGGATAAACAACATAAACTAAATAAGTCCTAACTGCGAGTAGCGGCTCCTCAGAGTCACTCCTCAGCAAGCTGCTCACCGTCCTCTGCATAACATAAAAGGTACATGCAAGGCAACAACAAAAGACAGGGAGTAAGAGACATATATATGAACATAACGGCATGGAAGCAGTTAGCAACATGAGCATGCATCACATATACACATATACATAGCATACAAAAATATATCAACATCCAACGTATCACAATCATATCATATCCATCATATCAACAATGTATGCTATGCGATGCAGTGCTACTCCACTATGAAATAACCAAAGTTAACACAAGAAAGGGGGTTGAATTGTGTTTACCAACTTTTTAGGAAACTTTGAAAATTATTTTCGCAGGCACAACAAGCAAAAATAAGACACCAGAAAATTAGACGGGTGACACGTCTAATTTTGAGACAGAAAACACGAGTATACAGAGAAGGGTAAAATATAGATTGATATTCACAATAATAACTCCCCAAGTTAAAAGCTTAAAAAAATAACTCTTAAACAACTTAAAGAGATAAGGAAAGAGGAATATCACTCAAGAGTTTTATACCGGTTCACCCCAAAATCCACAGGGCTACGTCTAGTTTCTTGGCAGCATCAAGTTTCCACTATAACTGATCAGATTATAGTACAAGTATTCTTTTCACACCTAGCCTCTCCAGGCTCAACACTTAAACAAGCATTCTTTTCTCACCTAGCCTCTTCAGGCTCAACACAGTAAGGAGTAAAAGTTTTGTGTAATTAATACAACTTGCAAATCTTTCAGATAACACTTAGAGAGTGAAATAAATATGAAGTGTGAAAGACTGCTAATAAATATCAAATGATTGAATAAGTATTCAATGAAAGAATGAAGAAGTTAATGAAGTGAGTAAATGCTTCTTGCACAGTGTTCTCAATGATATTCAACTTCTTGTCTTCATCTTCATGGTTTGATCTATATAAAGACTTCAATCAATTTATCCGTTAGGCACAGCTTCAGAAAGTGCGTTCTTTGATTTGAGCTTTTGGAACACCATTAATGTCAAAGAGTCGTTCTGTGTAGGCATTAAATGTTTAAGGACGTTGAATTTTAACAAGGCATTCCAAGAGTACACTTTTGTTGTGAGCGGCTGTTGTATTAGAGTTACAGTAGCATGCTTCTTGTACTTGTAGTAGAGAGCTTTCCTCTTTTACTGCAACACTCAGTTCACTTTCTACAAAGCTCTTTTACTTTGTACTAAAACAACTAAAAAGTTTACTGCTGTGGTACAGAGGTTGCATGTTTATTCCTTAAATCCTTGAAAGAAACGTTATTTATTCTTTATCCTTGGTGCTATTGTCCAGAGGTCTTCGAGATCCTTAAGGAAGGCATCTTATTTGAATAAGGTTGGCTTGGACTTCATTCTGACATACTGACACTTTATCGAGTGTAGCAGTGTTTGAAATTTAGAGGGTGATAATGAGTCAAAACTTAGACGAGTGATCAAGTCTTTTTAGACGAGTGATCCACCGAGGCTTCTTCAGAATTATGATTCTTGCCACATCATCAATAGGATCAGAATCTTTGATTGAGCCTTGACTTGGTCTATGTCTGAGTTGATTATATTTTAGACGGGTGAGTTATTAGACAATTCTAAAAACTGTGTTGTACCAAAATGTAGACGGGTCAGAATTTAGATGAGTGACCTTAAGTCTATTTTCTTGCACACCTATCAAACATATCAGTAATTTCATGTGGTTCAATATTACCATACTTAATCTATTTGGAATCATCAAAACTTAGAGAATTTACACATGGAATGTGTTCCAAACTTATGAGGTCTCAACACACTACCCACTATGCACTTGGATCCAATCTATCTCAGAATGTCAACTTCGGAGTTACATATCCACATTGGCCAATAAGCACCAACGTCGGGGCAGTTCACATTACCTTGGGTGGACCCCTTGGATAGTCGACGCACTTTACTCTCGGATGCGCCATCACGGTTGTACATGATTAGCTTGAATCGTTGCGGACGGCCAAATCGCCTTACTCTCGGACGATCTCCCCTATGTTGAACATCCCCCACTAACATCTTCGATGCGTGAATGCATGATCAACACAACACACAAACAACAACCACCACCTCTGCTTGGGTCACTCGGCTACTCAAGTTTTATCACCGTCAACACCTCGACCACTTGTCTATTGAGGTTCAACATTATCTTTAATCTTTTATCTTTTAACACTCTAGCCATTAAGCACCAGAGATTACCACCTCGACCACTTGGCTATCGAGGCCCCCTTGGCCACCAGGCTACCAAGATACAACATCATCTTTAATTAACACTCTGGCCATTAAGCACCAGAGATTACCACCTTGACCATCATGCATCAAGGCCCCCTTGACCAATCGGCTACCAAGGTACGACATTTTATCACTTGTCTTTGGTCTTCAAAGTTTGTTTGGTGTCTTATTAGATCTTTTACTTATTTGGGGTGAAACACCCATGTTTCAGCTTTCTGCGTTCTATTCTGGACATGTGATCACGGGTGTGCTCCCCCTTTAGCACAGGCGTGCTGACAATTCAGTCAAGCACGGACGTGTTGACTATCAAGCACGACCGTACTTTGGCAACACGGCATTTTTGAATTTCAAACTGGAGCATGGGCGTGATCTTTATTAAGCACGATCGTGCTAATTGGAGCATGGTTGTACTGGTCTGGGCAGAAAGGGCTAGAAACCCTTGCCAAACCTCTTGGGGTAATTCATGGATTGGACCTATTGGCTCTTACTAAGTATTTGATCATCAATTTCATTGTTCTTAATTATTCTCCAAGTCTTATAACTAAGGGGAATTAATCCTTTAATTCTGTTTCATTATTAAGATCCCTAAACGCTCGTGAATCAATCCCTAGGGTCTAGCCAAGGACCATCAACAATAACCTCACCTCTCATTACTACGATTCAAGACTTATGAGAAAACCGGGAAGCATCCCTTAATCATTAATGGTTTCAGTGTCTTATTAACATCTTCATCGTTGATCGCTTCACAACATCATCCAAATAGCCAATAGCAACATTCATTCATTAACTTGAGTAAACAGGAACAACATTAATTCATATAACAACATCATCATAATCAGTTTGCAATTTAAAGCATGTCAACGATAAGGAATCATCAATAATAGTCATATAACAATAGTTAACATGAAATCAAATAGCAAACAAATAGGGTCATGGGTTAACCCTTCATCTTACGCTACCCTCAATGCCTACATGTTCATACTATCCCTTCTCCCCATATCTGGTACGAAGATTCCCTAACAACAACGACGCTGACAAACTAGACACGTTCCCTCGAGCGGCTTGACGAGTTTCCTAAGCCTTGGTCAAACAGAAGGACAACATTAATCTCAGATCCACACAACAATGAATAAGAGATTAATAGGGGAGCAAACCGTTACCTTTTAATTGGCACTAGCACGTGACTTCTCTCCCAAACGGACTCTAGAACTCCAAGAACTTCAAATGGTTCAAGGGAAGGGAAAGGGAAGAGGTTTCTGTCACACTAGGATTGCCCAATGTGCCAATCCGAGGGTTTAAACTCATAACCCTCGCTGTTTGATCTGTTTATATAGATTCAGACACGAGCATGATCGTGCTCCCTATTAAGCATGGCTGTGCTTAACATGAGCATAAGGTCGTGATGGCTTGAGCACGGTCCGACAACTTTAGTGTAAACGAGTGCGTTTTCACCCTTGAGCACAGCCGTACTTCCCATTGATCACGGCTATGCTTGTGGCTCAGATAGCCACAAGGCACGCGCCTAAGCATGGGCGTGCTGGTCCATGAGCACGATCATGCTCATGCACCAGAAAGGGAATTCCCATTGGAAAAATCCCACTTAGCCCCAAACATCGATCCGAAGGCGAAACTCTAACAACATGCATAAAACTTAAGAAAGGTTTAACACGAAAAATGGGGTGTTACAATTCTGGCAGTGGTAGGCTTCACAACAAGACTAAAAGTTTCAAAGAAGTCAAAGCCTTCTTGTTGGTGGAATCCTTTAGCAACAAGCCTTGCCTTGTGCTTATTTATGGTACCATCTGGATTCTTTTTCACCCTGAAAACCCATTTACAGCCTATGAGAGTCCTGTTAGGTGAAAGGGGCATCAAAGTCCATGTGTCGGTGTTCATCAGTGCATCATATTCCTAAGTCATGACTGATTTCCAATGAGGTGCTACAAGGGCACGTTTGACAGATTTTGGCTTAGGATCTAGATCTAGAGAGTCTGAATTGTTACTTGCAGATGTCAACAAAACCTTTGGCTTGTGAATTCCTGCTTTTCCTCTGGTAACCATGGGATGCTGATTTGAGACAGTATTGATGTTTGGTGGTATAATGAGATTCTGAGATGTAATTCCCGAGTTTGTGAGCTTTGATTGTTCCAAGGGCCTGCATTTTCCAGGTGAGAAATTTGTCATCATCCAGCTTGATGGAGATGGGAATCATAGAGTGGGAAGCAGTGGTGGGAAGGATATTGGCGTGAGCCATTTTTAGGCTCTGATACCATGAAGAGATTCAAGAATGAATTGAGAGATAGGAGATTTTCCATAAGCATTGCCCAATGATCAAAATGACCATCGAGTTTGGGAATCGATGGCTGCACAAAGTTACTATTTTCTGCCATACTTATTCATTTTTTCACTAGTTTCTTTCTTCTCTGTTTTTCACTCATTCTTTTCACTCTCTTTCAGAACTACAGTTCTGTATCAGGCCCTGTTAGGAGCTCTGATACCAATTGTTGAGTCTTGGTAATGAATTGAATTGCAAAATGTAACACCCCGTTTTCTCGATTAAGGAATCAGACAAGGATTAAGTGTGCGTAATGGATTAATCTTGTTTGTTAAGTGCTAATGAGTCAGTATATCAAGTTTGAGGTTGATCGGACTTAAACCGGACTCAGAGTGCACCGAAACGCATGAAATCGGGCAACCAACATCAGTGAGAACGCTCAAGCGTGGCATGTCTAGCGCTCAAGCGTTCTAGGTGGTCTGGCACGTGGCAACACGTGTCAAAATGGATGACACTTGACTGAATAGCATGCAGCGCTAAAGCATGGCAGAGCCAGCGCTCAAGTGCTGAGGTAGGGGCACTCGAGCGCCTAGCACTGCCACCTACCCCCACTATCTTCTTCTTCCTCACTTGCTTGGCTCACTCATCTCATTTTTATGCACGACCAGAATCAGTTTAGAGAGAGGGGAAAGCTTCCTAGTGAGAGAAAGTTGAGTTTCCGGGAGAATCGCTCGTCCGTTTTGGATTACGACTACATATATGCGTTCAGGGCAACAAGCACGTCGTATACATACCTTCTATTGGTGAAATAGTGGAGGTAATGCTAGAATCCCTAACTCGTCGACACGTCAACATTGTCATTTACTTTGCTTTGCGAATCTTGCTCCGGTTCTAGCTTTGTCTGTGAAATGGTTGTAACATTAGGGTTTATGACATTGTCGGGACTCTGTCCATGTGTTCAGGACGAATTTTGGAGCACCGAGGCATTCGTCGTGAGTGAGGCAGCGTCAGTTCTAAGGTGTGAGGTGTGAGTTTCGAGGCATGGAAGCGACGTTACAACTATCTAAGGTGGGGAGAAAGTATCTGACACGTCGGGGAGGCAAGCGTAGTGTTGTATATTATGTTGTATGCGTAGGGTGCCCCAGACCCTACTAGTTGTCGAGTAGCTTGTGATAATTAAATCCCTATTGAAACTGATTTTTAAAATTGTATATGGGATTTAGTTACAGCACGCTTATTGATGTTAGGATTGCTTTATCGTTTTACGTGTATATGCTGAGGTTGTCTGTTTTGTTGTTTAAAATTGTCTGTTTTGCTGCTCGTTGATGTGTGTTGTTTGCTATAAATGCATGATGATGTTTGATGCCATGATGTTATTTAATTATGCTAAGTTATTATTGTTGTTGAGGATGATGATATTATGATGTTGGCGTTGATGTCGATGAGGTTGTCTGGATTGTCTGTTTGTGCTGTTGGAAACCTAGTTGACACCTGAGGGTACACTGTAGAGTTAATGGTGAGAATGGATTCTGAAAGCGGGATATGGGTACCGAGTTGAGATTGTGGAGTCGAGTTAATGATGAGAATGGATTCTGAAAGTGGTATATGGGTACCGAGTTGAGACTTTGGATCTCGAGTGCATCGTAATGCGTGTAAGTGAGTAATGGCACCGGTGTCAACTTAGGTTTGTGTTGCATTGCATATTTGCCAAAGTGGGAAACCGTGTGACTGGGAGTCATCCGAGGTTGGTTACCCGGGTGCGGGTACGGAATGCGAGCGGGACGGTTCAGGGAACCTTGGGGATGTAGCCGGGTTCAGATTGACCGACAGTGGCAAATGGTTTGCACCCATTGTGTCGTGGTCTCCGCTGGTACTCGACTATCTCGACGTCTGGGCCCGGAGTGTTCCAGTCTATGGTGGACGTTCCGATGAGACCAAGATACCCCTATTGGAGTTGAGCTCATAGGGGGAAGCACCCTTATTGGTCACGGCGAGCGGAACTATTACCAGGACAAACCAGCTGACATTCTCTGGGCGTCGGATAGGCCCGAGAGAGATAGAGAATGTCCGGGGGATCAGTATCCCTAGTGTGAGAGATCGACCGACATGCATAGGAGTGTGACTCCTTAGAAGATTGATCCTAGTTGGATAATCGAGGTTGATTGTGATAGTATGATTCGGAAGATGCTTGCTGTATGTGTTGACTGCTGTTTGATAGTATGCTTTACTATGTTTTCCCTATCCCTATTTTTATGGTAGTGTCGAGATTCTTATCTCCCACCTTCTTATTCTTCTTTTTATTCCTCTTTATATGTATGTATCGATTCTTCGGATGAGCAGCAGTCGAACGCCAATGATGATCGGGTCAGGGCAGCATCAAATGCACTACCTACAGGTGGTTCCGCCGAAGGAACAGACCCTGGGGGACATTGCAATAGTATATCATGACGGGTGGCAGGTCGACCACTCACAGTTCTTCATGTGTTACGTCGACCCGGTCAACATTTATGTCCATATCGGAGGATGACATGAATTCACTATGCTCGGTTCTTATCGAATCTCTCAATGACTGCCCTTCACAGATATGTGGTATCCTCCACGTCAGGGCAAGTACCCGAATGACAGGTAGAACACGAGGGAGCAGTCCGTGGTTCAGGATAGAGTTGGCAGAGTCTATAGAGACAGGAGGAGGAGGAGTATGCAGACGTTGCTTCACTATCAGTGCCGTATGATCGTTATCAGCAACGACGAGTCTGTATGGGAGCCTAAGATTCATACCAAGGATGCCAGAGATTATCGTCGTGCTTTTGCCGAGGGTGAGGGTAGTTCCAGACGCCCATATCGTCTGTGATATGGTTCGTCGGTAGCTTCTGCTAGGGAGAGCCTCTATGAGCATAGTCTTCTTTTGATCTTTTGATGTATTTTTTGAGAGGCGGGCTGGTAGATGTTGTCTGTTTTAGGTTTTGTGATCTCTTTCTATGACCAGTCTTTCTGTGACCTGTTTCTGTTATATGTCTTTTATCAGTTTGTATAGATGGTAGGCTTCTGATCCCTCTGTTGGGATCGATGATACTCGATGGACACGATGTTTATACTATGTACATATCTGGTGTTTTATATTTTCTTCCGCTGGGTATGTTTTAAGTTTTGTTTTTCACG
The DNA here is from genome assembly GCA_030762895.1 of Sophora flavescens. Classification (NCBI taxonomy): domain Eukaryota; kingdom Viridiplantae; phylum Streptophyta; class Magnoliopsida; order Fabales; family Fabaceae; genus Sophora; species Sophora flavescens. The sequence goes on from CM061065.1 coordinate 131,677,749, forward strand.
TTTCCGCAAACTTATAATATTTTCGAATGTATATCCACACCAACGCTAATAAAACGGATTAAGGCTTAGTTAATTAGGATCGTTCTTTAATGAGACGTTTGGACGTCTCACAAAAACTGAATGTTCATTGAATTGGGAAAAACTATTTATACTGATTACAACTTGTTGAGAACTTAACAAGCTAACTAACTAAAACATAAAGTAGTAACTAACTAACAGAAATACAAACTGAAAATACAACTATATATGGAAATACTAGCTAAACCAACAATCCTCACTAAAAAACACAAGGAACTCACTGAAGTCCTCCTGTGTTTCTTTTCTATTCAAGACACACACATGTACAGCAAAATGGAAGGCTCACCAATGACCTCCTTATCACTTTCATCTTTATGTCCCGCCTCAAACCACCTTAACCACTTTATAACTCTCTTATTTGTCAAAATTTTAAATTAGCAAGATTTTAGAAAGAACAAATATAGTTCTGTACGTGTGAAAACTTATAATTGATGGTGCACGTGATGATAAGCAAATTTGGCTTAACTTTTGCACTGTCATGAATTCGAGCTTGTAAATTAAATTAGTACTAATGGGCATTAGGGACACCTAATCTTAGTATCCTTAGCATTGTCACACACAAAAATTGATGTTTAATACGTGGGTGTGAAAAGAAAGGATACAAGAATCTCTCTTAGATATAGCTCTGCAGAAGTATTAAGTTAGGAAAACAACAGAAGGGAATGAATGATCCTAACTAAAGATTGGTTTGTGTTCCAAATAGGCATAACTTTCTTCCTTGAGGGACAGGAATAGCATTTCTTTGTCTTCTTTCGGGTTGGATTCTTTATGCTGTTAAAAAGAACTATTATATTAGGTAAAGATTATAAAAGAACTATTATATTATGAAAAAGATTATTCTTCAGTAGACACTTTTCACTGTCTTGGTTTCGAGAAGGTTAGACTTTAGCAAAATCAAATGAAAAGAAGATCATATAAATTAGTAGATTATCCTTTTATTTTCCCCCTAGAAAAACAGCAGCGCGCACCGTACATGTGTTAGTTTCTTTCTCCAAACTTATTATCATTCGTGATTTATGCAATTTTTATGTTGCAATTGATTTTATCTTGTTTTATACACATTTATATGTTGATTCTCACACGTACCAAATGTGAAACAATGTGTTTCTATCAACGGGTATCTGACATTTTTTAATAATATTATGAGTATGTCTGGGAAAGCTGAAAAAAAAAAGATTGTGTTGATAATCTTTTTTTAAATAATTGATTATTTGAAAACATATTATAATCAAAATCTGTTTTGTTTAGGTATGTTTGCTGAAAAGCGAGTTTAAGATAATTTGTTTCGTTTTGGTGATGTAAAAATAATCACTTTTATATAGTAAATTATTGAAAGTTTTGATCAAAACAGCTGAACATTTCAGCTCGTCATGAAAACAGCTTAATATTTCAGCTTATCATAAAACAACTAAAAACCATACAAAGCAGCTGTTTTTACATTTCATATTTTCCCCCAAAAACAATGCTTAATTCACAAAACACTTGAATGGGTAGAAAACAGCTGAAATGCTTAAAAATAAGCTGTCACATACATGCTGTATCTTTATAATATTATGGTATCAAAAAGTACAGCACACAAAATGGCATCTTAAATCCAAAGGGCCTAATTCCAAAACAGGAAAGCAGGCAAGAGATGACCACGTCATTTAATACGTGGGAGTTAAGGAATGATAAAATGGTTGATGGTTTAAACCTCACCTGTTCATGAAATATTAATATCAACATTAACATTTTCCTGTAAAAAAAAAAAGTAATCAATATGCTCTGAAATTGTGCATAACGTTGTTTATAGCAATAGCACGAAGTGGGAGAATTCAGCTTACTCTCCCTAACCTATTGTTCTGAGAGAACTATTTACTTGGATTTCAACTTGATATGATGATGTCTGAGATAGAACTCGATCAACCTGATATGTCTACTTAATATAAAAGTTTAAATGTTATGTATAATTAAATTAAAAAATTAACTGTAACAAAAAAAAAATAATTAACGGATTGAGCCGTTGTTTGTACAGAATGGATCATATTTGAGACAAAGACATTTTCCTTGTGAGTTGGTTAATCTCTTACGTGGAATGTGGAAGGAAATCTATTTGACCCTACATGTATGAAAAAAAATTATTGCTTTGTTGGAGGGTTAATACGCAACCTATAAATAAATAAAATATATACCGAATATGGAAACCAAAAAACCATCATCATATACATATTGTCACCATTCACAACAGCACTAGCCACACCCCAAAATTTGACATATTGCAAGCTGCTAACCAATACTCTTCTCTCTTTTTTCAATTTCATTTCCACCTTTTTAGTTAAACTTGCACCACACACTTATTACAAACTTGTTTGTCTCATTCAATTTCCCACTTCAACTTCATTTTTTTTCATTCCACAACCATGGATGCATCAACATCATCAATGGCACTTCCTTCATTGAAACCCCGCAATTCCCTTTCAAAAGTTTCCAACTTCCAACGTTTCACCAACCCAACCACCTTAATTCCATCATGGGCATTTTCCACCAAACCGAACACCCTCACCCTCACCAAAAAGTTCCCACCTTTCATACGTTGTTGTTCCACAAAACCAGACACCAGCGCTAACAGTGACACACACAGCACCCCAAATGATGAACCCATTTCAGTTTCCAACAAGGCATCAGAATCAAATGCAGCAAGTGAAGAGGTATTTCCCCCTTCATCATCACCATATTCAGGTTCCACATCACCTTCTTCTTTTTCAAGAGGGTTGGTGTTTGATTTGGGTCCTTCAAACACATGGGACAGTGCAGAAATTGGATCACCAGTGGTGAAGAGGTTTCTCAGTGATGAAGAAGAGAGGTGGTACATGTGGTACCATGGAAGGCCTAATGGGAAACCATCTTGTGATTTGATAGGGTTGGCCATTTCAAGCAATGGGGTTCATTGGGAGCGTGGTGGAGGGCCTGCTACATCAAGTTCTGATGTGGGTTTTGTCATGAATTGTGGTAAGGATTGGTGGGCTTTTGACACTAATGGAATTAGGCCTTCTGAGATTGTGATAATGTCTAGTAACAGGGTTAGAGCTTCCAGTGCTGTTTACTGGCTTTTCTATACTGGTTATAGTCCTGAGAGGGCACAGTTTTTTTATGATCATTCTTTGGATTTCAGTTTGGAAAACCCTGATAGGTGTTTCATTAATGATGTGAATTGTGTGAATTGTGGAAATGTTAACGGGAAGGTTTTCAAGTCGTTGCCGGGTTTGGCGATTAGTCTAGATGGGAGGCATTGGGCTAGGATTGAAGGAGAGCATCACAGTGGAGCATTGATTGATGTAGGGTCTGAGAAAGAGTGGGATTCTTTGTTTATTTCTTCCCCACAGGTTGTTTACCATGGGAATGGTGACCTCAGGATGTATTACCATTCATTTGATGCGGAAAAAGGGCACTTTGCTGTTGGAATTGCTAGGTCAAGGGATGGGATCAAGTGGCTGAAGTTGGGGAAAATAATGGGAGGAGGAAAAGCTGGCTCTTTTGATGAGTTTGGAGCAATGAACGCATGTGTGATGAGGAACCGGAGAGATGGGAACTATATGATGGCTTATGAAGGTGTTGCTGCTAATGGGAGGAGGAGCATTGGTATGGCTATTTCTCCTGATGGATTAAAGGAATGGATGAGGCTTCAAGATGAGGCAATTTTAAAGCCATCGGATAAAGGCTGCTGGGATGATAAGGATGTAGGACAACCATGTCTGGTTCACATGGATACAGAAGCAAATGAGTGCAGGTTGTATTATAGAGGTGTCGGAAATGAAGGAAGAGTTGGAATAGGAATGGCTGTTTCTGAAGGGAGGGATATTAGAAGTTTTAGAAGATGGACAGGTTTTCATGTATAACTATATTATAAGCTAGTCAGGTGTATGCTATGTACTACTGCTGTCAATTATTTAAAAAATTTAGACAAAGCCTAATACGGTGTCTACAGTCTTTGTGGATTGATTTGTTTTCTAAGTTTGGATTAAGTAGTTTTGTATTTAGCCTTATTGTTGATTAATATACTTTTTTGTAAGAGCTTTGGATCTGCCCTCATTGACAGACACACTCTTGTTGTCCCTTCTCTTATTATTGATTGTCAAAGCTACATAATACTTAGTACACGAGGAACTGGTAATCTTTCTCTGTTTTCAGCTGTGGGCCTTTTACTTTCTACTCAACACAGCAAAAAATGGTCACATGGTATTCCAATATAGCTGTGCCTTTTGGTATTCCAATAATAAGAATACATGCGTAATTCTTATTATTGGAAAACAACACCAAAAGTACCTATGAAATTGAACCAAGTTTTATCCCACCAATAACTCCTTGGATGTGTTCACCATATGAAATGTAAACAGTGGCTCTAACTGCTGAATACTACCTTTTTAATTGAGCTATGAATGGTTTTAAATTGTGGTTGCGGTCGCAGTTGTGTTTACCGGAATAGTGGGAAAATGCTGCCAACAGGGTCACGATTTTGGTCGCGGTGCAGTTGCAGAGGCTACCAAAACTGTAATATTGTGGTCGTCATTGTTGTTGCGGACAACAATTGAAAACCTTGGAGCTGTGCTTAGAGAACTTCAGCTGTGTGGGAGATTTTCTATTCAGCATTTGTCGCTTGGTACTGCCTCATTATGGTATTAGAATCTGTATGTGGTTGTTATCCTTTGTGATTTTTATTTCAGGTTGTGGATCCTCTTCTGTGCTGTATATATGGTCACTGGGTTCATATGCTTGCTACTTTTTCATGTAAGTACATGCACTCATTGCTTATGGAAATATTTTGTTTAACTACTTCAGCAATCCCTATAGTTTTATGCCTTTTACATCAGACTGAACTATGGTCTTTTAAAATAGACATGTAATATGTAAGTATCTGTCATATCTTTTGCTGGTATACTAGACTACTTAAAAGGATGAGAATTACCTCTTAATTCTACATAGCTTAATAATGGTTTTCCTTTCTTTTTAATCTTCTCCATTAACTGATGTACATATAGCTTATGCTAGAGCCACAATTGAACTACTTGCTCATTTCTCAATATTATTTATCACTTCAGGAATATAAACACATATCTTCCAGATAAAATTCTTATTTTTATTAATTCAAAGCAACAGTTCACAATTTTAGTTCACAGCATTCCCAGTTCCTCCGGTAGCAGCATCGTGACAGTGTTGAAGCTTCTTTAAAGACCTCTGCCATGCTACATATCTGTTGCATGTGGTTGTTCATGGTACAAGCAAAATCTGAAGTCTCCTAATAAGGATTGTGTTAATTTTTTTTTTCTTTTTAATTGATTTTTTCCCTCTATATTTGACACTTTCTTAGAAATTTTGCTTTTAGTCTTCTATAGGGGTGCAGAATTTTGTGGCTTTCTGAATTGCTCTACATATTTGGTCTTTTAATTTCAGAATTTAAGCATCAAGATATATCATTTGTGGTTGACAAAGAAGTCAAATTGGAGCTTCAAGTGAATAACAAAAAATATAGGAATCTCCTTTTCATCTCAACCATGGGATTTTCAATCACATTAAGCACAAAGAGTATAATTTACAAATGTTGGTTGTGAAAAGTAGTCTAGACTATTAAGATATGGTAGTTGTACTACAGCTGTTACTATAGGTTATAATTAGCTGTACTCACATTACTGTATAAATTAGAACATAAATGACAGATAAGACTAGTTCGTTCTACTTACATTCAACCAAAGATTTTATCTTTTGATTTCTTCAGGTCCCCCCTCTTTGTTTTCGTGTTTCTTACTTTTCCAGGATACTAAGTTATCGCCAATAAAAACACAGTATCCTGAAGTGAATACCTATCTGAGGGAGATTTGGCCCAATTTGCATTTGGAGAGATTGTGAAGCTAAAGAAGACTGAGGCAATGGAGAGATTCATGGGGAGTTTTTGATGACTTATTAGGGGCAAAGTATATATTGAAGATTTTGCTCTTGAGCAAATGAACTTTGACAATATTAGCAGCCAGTCAGCCCCTGAAAAGTGCATACTCTGCTATGATATCAGGTGAAGTATTAATTTGTCGTAATAGATCATGCAAGCATGCATCCTTTCCTACTGGCTACCCATCTAGTAAGATTGCGTTTTCAGTGTTAAAATTAGATTTATTGATTGAAATGTGGTAGATTAATTACTCCAGGCCATACAAGTGAGAATAGCTTTGTTGGTCTTCCCCTAAAAAATTTACATTAGTCTAGTAAGCATGACTTCTTCATAATGAGGAAATTAGCAATTGTTTGATCATTTGAATTAATAAGCTTGTGAGTAGCTTGTCATGGTTATACTTATTTGTACTCATGCCAATTATTTATTTTGGGCAACAAAAATGGAAGAGTAGATAGATTACTTCAGTTTTTCAGTTAGGGCACAAATGGTATGCTCAGGATTCTTATGGTGGCTTTCTAACACGTATTTAGCATTTTACAATCTCACAACATTTATGTTTGGCACTCAAGCATAAGGATCAGCAAGTAGAACTACAGGAGTTCACCTCTTTCTTGGTGGCAGGCAGGGGATCTCCCCTGCTATAGATTTTATTCAATCAATTTGAGGTAGTTGAGTTTATCTGTTTATGATTATGATATGATATATTTCTCTCTGTTTTTTAGATTAGAGGTAGAGGAAGGCTAAGAAGAATTCTTAGTGGAACCATTAGAAAAGATTTAGATTTACCCTATCTAGTAAGAAAAGACTTTGATTGTTCTTGTTTAGATTTGCTATGGAATTTTGAAGAAATAATTATATTTTTTTTAGGAAAAGAAATAATTATATTTACACAACTATAAAAAAAAAATTGTAGACAATTGTTACATATAATCAATTTATTTTTTTTTAAACAAAGAATGATATGCAAAGGCATCACCGTAAAGGAAAGACATCCCAATTAGGTTGGCAAGAAAAATGATGCTTTCCCATGCATAGTTTTCTTATGAAGATGTCTTCATACAGTAATATTATTTTAGAAAAATATCTTTAAGTATTGTGAAGTTATTTTTATATTAAAAATATTCTTTATCATCAAGAAATTTTCCATGATAGTAAATATTTATCCAATAAATTATATAAAGAAAAAGCGAATCTATCTATTTTTAGAATAAAAGTATAAAACTAGATAAAAAAAGAATCCCTTTGATTATTTTATAAAACTTTGGAATCAATGATAATATAGATTAGAATTGAACATGAAACATTTTGGCCCACACACTGCAACAATTGTGTTCGAAGAAAAGGAGGAAAAGCAACAAAGGCAAAAAAATCATCTGTCAAAATTTTCAAAGTAACCAGTGTTTTTTAAGAAAGGAATATTGTGAGTGTGAAAAGTAGCCCGTAAGTAGGGAATGGATGAAATTGAAGATTGGTTCATGTTCCATATTACCTTTCCTTGAAGGACAAGAATTCAATTTCTTTATCTTCTTCATATAGGTGCTATTTATGGAGTTAAAAAGAACTATGATATGATGTAAAGATATTCTTTAGTACTAAGCACTTTTGACTGTCCTTGTTTTCCAAACGTTTAGCAAAATTAAAACAACATATTGGATTGAGTAAATCGTATAATGTGATTATATAATATATATACATCATTTTTGTACAAAACTTCATTTTAAAAAAATTAATATATGGAGTCCATAAAAAATTAAAGATAAATAGTTTTCAGTTTCTTCAGACTATTTATCGGTGTTTTTTAATTGTTGGTTTAGGACCTAGATCCCCTCATGTTACTCACTATATGAGAGAAAGATACATAAGCTAAATTAGTGAACCCAGACATTTAGGCCTTGCTTTCTCCTAACAAACCTCTCATGTGATCTTGAGATGATCCTTATCCATTTGATTCAGTGTAGTTGTACCATATATTACATGGACAATTGTAAGGTATTATTTAAGAAAATTAAGGATGAATTTCCTCGGCTAATTGAGTGCCAATCAAGTAGCTTGTCTAGGAATAAATGTCAACTCTTGGATTGTGAACCAGCCATAGTTCTTGGATACTCCCTCTTGTCCATATTAAAAGCAAAAAAAAATTAATGCAACATTTGTATTATGGTGGTTAGTTAATCTCATTTAATTTGGTTAAAAAATTAGTTTTTTTTACCTAAATTACCCTTTATGATAACGAGAAGTTGCTTGTGTTGTTGGGAATATAAGGAGTCATCGAAAAACAAAATTTGTAAATAAAGGATATTTTAGAAATAATGTCATTAATGAGTCGTTGGAAAACAAAATTTGCTTATATATTGGACTAAAAGATTTGTGATTTTTTCACTTATATGGAGAAGGGGGAGTAGGTATTATCTACTACATCATCTCTTAATGAACATAATTCATTGATCAACAATTAAAATGTATGAAGACGTTTTTAAGATATTGATGCATTTTTAACATAACCAACATACTCTTAGACACATGTTAAATCATGACATATTAGAGCACCTATAATATACTTCCTACCTAAATGTTACTCGTGACAGGGAGAATAGTTATCCGGATTCAGTAACAAGTTGTTCCAGTAATGGAAGTTGGCTTCCAAATTGAGGTCCCCATATCCATAGGAATCACAACTTGGCATATCCTTATTAATGCCTTCAATGGCAACGTTTGTAAGTTCTGGAATATTCTCCCCGCTTGCTGCTCTAAGTGCTTCCACGGCCACAATAATGTCATCATCTTGCGAGCTTGACTCAATGCCTTCTTTTACTTTATAACTACTATCTTCAATGACATTACAATCATCCTCATATGAGCGTGAGCTTCTGGTGAATTGCCCAACATTATTGGAAGACATACGAAGCTTGCTACCGGGGAAGATCAACGTGGACACTGGTGAATGAAGGTCATCGGTGGCAAGCATGATAGCATACATGTTATACAAAGTGTTGTTGTTGTGTTTGGTTGATGAAGATGATGGTGTCTCTGATATCGAACGTGAGATTTGCCATGCTTTGAGTACGTCTAGGCATGGTGGTGGTGAAGGCTGAGGTGGGATTTTGCTTATGATTAACCGTGCTGGATGGGAGCTGGAGCTGCAGGATCCCAACTGCAACATGGATTCTCTGGCTTCAGCTTCCAGTCTAGTACTCTCCCACTGAGCCATGTGGCTCATCATAGTGACATCCTTGGACTGGTCATGACCTATGGTGTTGGTGGCTTTAATTGGTTTGTGTGTTGTGGGATCTATTCCCATTTTGATAATAAGCCTTTTCTTGAGATGGGAGTGCCAGTAGTTCTTTATCTCATTGTCTGTTCTCTTGTGCATGTGAGCTGCTATGATTGACCATCTGTAGTGCAATTATAAGCATATATGCAATGGCAACTTAATTAGTTGCTAACTTGCTATATATAACTATGGAATGGAGATCATCACTTCTCCAATTTTGATGTATTGATCATTTCTAGTTCTCACCAATAATATCTTACCACATATTCTATTTTTTAAATATTATATAAAATTTTAATTTATGTGATAATATATGAGGATTGGGAGTGATACACCAAAAATGAAAAAGTAATGTCGATCCATGACTATGACGGAATAATCTCAAGGAATGGAAAGAAGTATCATAGTGCGCATAGTGCAACAATAAACCAATTTTGGGAAAGAATTATGTTTTATGAACAACTTCCACCACATAAGGCAAAACTGTATTTGAAGCTTTTTAGAAAATGAAAAATGGTGAAGAGAGAGTAAAATATAAATGATTGTGTAAAAGTATGAAAATATAATGTTAATATTTAATTTTATTATATAAATAATAAGACTCTTTGTCAAATGATGCTTTATTTAATTTATTGCAAATTTGTACAGACCAAATAGGAAAAGTACTGTTGTCTATACGTACATTGATATTATATAACATAAAATAGCAAATTAAAGTATTATGTCCCATCGTATAAAAAGTTTTGTAACTGTAAAAATCATTTATTCTGATAGTCTATATAGAAATTAAATTATAATAACAACCCATTTTAAGTTAAGATTTTAGTATATATAATTTGATTTTATGCATGATCAAAATTAGCAAGTTAAATATTATATTAGTTTTTTTCGTTGTCGCAATGGTTAACCATAAAGAATCTTCAGAATAAGATCTGACGGCCAAAGGGATCAACTCCCTTGTTACCGAGAAGGGCGTGGAGTTGAATAATAGCTCGGTCTTCATCCAAACTGAAGTTTCCTCGTTTTATATCTGGTTTGAGGTAGTTAATCCACCTCATTCTGCAACTCTTTCCACATCTTTGAAGACCTATATATATGTACACAAATGAAAGCTATAAACTCATGATTCCTTGTTCAAAGACTCATAAAATTGTGAAAGATGCCAAGTGATAGTAATATACAAAAGTTGTTTGAGTATGTACCAGCTTTGAGAGCCAATGAACGCCAGTTCCCATGGCCATGTTCTTCAACATAAGCCACGAGCTTCTTCTCTTCCTCCGGAGACCATGGTCCTCTCTTCAGCCCTTCCTTCTCACAGCATGGCTTCCTACCCATTTTCTGGAAAGAAGGAAACTACTTGAATACAAGACCGTATGTTGGTTTTTAATTAGGAAGGTGCAGCTAGCACTGCAATAGTAACGTTATATATATATATATATATATATATATATATATATATATAGGGGTGTGGCTATGAGGTAACACCCACATTTTATACCACCCACTACATCGTTCATGTGGTAGATTTTGGGTCAATCAAATCACCACATAGGTTGGTCAAAATTTCAAACTTTTTAGTTGTATTATATTGTAGTCAGACTATATGAATACAGTATATTGCAGTATAGTATATGTACTCTTTGTACTCGTAAATTTAATCCATATTAAAATAATGTTTTTTGATTAAAAAAAACTGATTATATTACAAAATATTATTGACAACAAACATTATTTTAATTCATATTAAAATATTCTTTTTTAATATAATCAGTTTTTTTAATCAAAAAATATTATTTTAATATTGGTTAAATTTGCGAATACAAAGAGTACATATACTATACTACAATATATTGTATTAATATATTTGACTACAGTAGAAATACAACTAGAAAATTTAAAATTTTGACCAAATCCACATGACAATTTGATTGGTCCAAAATTTGCCATATATGAATGATGTAATGAGTGATACAAAACATGGGTGGTGCATTTTAACCCGACCCCAAAGGACAAACTTGTAAAGTTTTCTGAGCAACTTGCAAGTCCAAAGTTTATGTACGTTTGAAACAGCTTTGAGTTTATAAGAAAAGTTTATGAAAGTATTTTACGATTTTTTCTATCAAGTTTTTTTTATATATTATTGAATAAGCTTGTAGAGAAATTTTTGAAAATAAATAATTTTTATCCTACTTAAATTAAATTTTTTTGAATAAATATTTAATTAAGCTGATTATCTAAACACACCTCTTATTGTTCTACATGTAAGCCAAAAAGGCTAGAAGTTTTTAAAAAAAATAATAATAATTATGTTGTCATAATTTTCCTTTCTTCCCTAACATGATTAAATATATATTTAATATAATGTAGTTAAACTTAATGTTTATGATATAATTATCATTAGTTTAGGGATGACAATGGGTATGATCCGGGTAGGATACTATAGTATCCATCCTAAGCCCATGTTTAAAAAAAAATACACGGGCCCGGACCCATACCTGCGTGGATAGCAACTTTAGTATATTTACCCGTACTTTCTAGGTACTTAAGTACCAACACTCGCACTCATTACCCACACTTTAACTAAGAAAAGCAATAAATAACATAAATAATATTATAACTTAATTAAAAAACCATCCAAGGATATTTTAGATTTACTCGTGAAACATTACAAACCAAATTATCAAACTAAATAAAAACATTCAAAACGAGTAAATATCACAATAAGCATCCAAAACAATAAATTCATGAACTTGTAAGTCCAGAAAAGGAAAAAACACTACTGAGCCGTGAGTTTAGAACTTTTACATTAATTTTATTCTTAAAAATTGATATATAATTATAATCAGGAGGATCAGCTTACACTCCAAAAATATTACACATATTACACTCAATCTCAACCATTGAAATACTTCAAATCTGATGGTTCTCATTTGTTCACTTAAACACGCACGTGACCCCACCCCACCCCACCCCAAAAACCCAATTTTGCACTACTTTCCCTAAAACATTTACTTTCCCTCTCACCCAATTCCACACAGTTCCAGTGGTGAAGCCTCTCGTGTAACGCTGCCACTGTTCTAATCCACTCCTCTGTTTCACGCTTATGGATATGATGTTTATGCTTCCTGGTTTTGGTATTTCCGAAACATCCCATTACCTTCACTTTCTATGTACAAGTTACCTTCACTTTGTAGTTTCTATGTACCTGCTACAGCTTTTTGTTTGAATATATAATAATAATTATTATTATTACTATTGATCCTTACCAATATTCTTGTTCAGTGCTTTCTTGTGAGGTGCATTATTCTAGGGCGGAACTCGGAGACGAAATAGGAACGGGCGAAAATGCGAATTTGAGTGAGAGGGAAAGAAAAGTTTAGTGAGGGAAAGGGTCACATGACTATTTAAGTGAATAAACGAGAGTCATCAGATTTTAAGTATTTCAATGGTTGAGATTGGATATAATAGGTGTAATATTTTTGAAGTGTAAACTGATCCCTCCTCAGTTAGAATTATATATGCTAGTATAAATAAATAAATATATATATATATATATATATATATATATATATATATATATGTGGGTGTAGGGCAGGGTGGGTACTATAGTACTCGTACCCGCACTCATACCTTCTTTTGTTTGCGGGTAATTACTCAGACCGAGACCCATACCATAAAGCATGTATTTACCCTATCCATTGTGGGTATTTTTTGCGGGTACCCATCGTATAGGGTCCAAATTGTCATCCCTACATTAATTTGGTCTTTCTTAACAATTTTGACATCTATTTATAATAAAGGTAATTTTATTGATCTCTTCAAATGTATATGACATAATTATTTTTTGTATTTTTCCTATTTAAAAAATTAATTACACCAACATTTCTTGATATTTATGAATTTAATTATATTGTAAGGGATATAATCATAATGATAAAATACACCTCTATATATGCTTTTCATTTATGGAGAATCTTAACAAGTGTCCTTAGGACATTGTTTAAGGAACCAACAAATGAAAAATTGTATGGAAAATTGTGTATTTAGTATTTTGAAAAGTGTAACACTTTGTTTTCCAATACAAAATTTCCTTTCGTGTGTTCTTTAATAAGTACCCTTATGATACTTGTTAGCAAGACCCTTCATTTATTCATTGATGATGTATAGTAGTTTCTCAGTTATTAGTCTAATATTCATTGGTGTGAAACAGCTTCTCAATTGAAGGATCGAGCACTAGCTGTTGATGGTCTCCCTCCTTCCCTCCCTCCCTTCATATACAAATTTTCTAATTACAAACTTGCATATATTAAAGAATCAAAAAATATAAATGTTGTATTAAAGACTAATTTTTAAACTTCCAAAGAATTGAATACATAACTTTTAACATAACATTTCTATTTTTGATTTCTTAAAATGTAAAAGGTTGCATAAGACAAAAAAAAAAATTTGTTCATATTTAACATGATTACCATTACCAGTGAGCGCCACCCATTTCTGGTGGCATGCAGGGTTAGTTTTAATATTATGCATGTGTTTGGGAATACGATAGATCTCAACAGAATTTTACTTTCACACCATGAAAGCTATATATTGTAGCTTTCGATTCTAACCCAAATTGAAGCAGATTCAAACACGTTGTATGTTTATGCTATCCTTATTCTTGGGTTAATTCTAACCTTATGTCGTGGGGAGATTTTTTTTTTTTTGACAGCAACCAACTTATTTCATCTCATTAGCAATAATGTTACCAATACAAGTGGGAATATCATCAAAGATATGGAGACTAGGCTAATACAAAGCCGCTCTAGCAAGCTTGTGAGCAACTAAGTTGCCTTGCCTCCTAACAAAATAAACTCCAAAGGTTGGATTCAGAGATAGCAAGTTCCTACAGTGAGAGATGATAGCACCAAAGTCCGAGAAATCATCAGCATTGGACTGAACGCTGTCCACAACCACTTTGTTATCAAGCTCAAAGGTCACATTAGAGAGCCCAAGGTCTGTAATCCACGTTATTGCCGCAAGAAGACCCATGGCTTCACCTTCAGGGACCATCAATAGAGGACTACTCCACTCACTTCTAGCCAACAAAAACGACCCATTCTCATCTCTGATGCAAATGCCTATAGACGTGGTGTTTTCTTTGCTGAAGAAAGCTGCGTCCACGTTGCATTTCAAAGAGCCAATGCCAGGTTTCAACCACTTAACTATTTGCACAAGAGCAGAAGAGTTGCGGTCTGAGCTGCCCACAGATGTGTACTGCTTCCAATCCTCCATAGCATGAGTAGCTCTGGCTACAATTTGTAAGTGAGTTTCTGTTTTATCCTCCCATAACTTGATATTTCTGGCTCTCCATATGCTCCAAAGCACCCAACACAAGACCCTCCTTCTATGATCATCCAGAACTGCCATAAGCTTGAAGAAGAGATGAGGGAGTGACTCAACCTCAACAAGCAAAGGGGAGATAACATTCCATATGTGGACATACTTCCAACACTCGATACTTACTGCACAGGTGAAGAAGCAATGCCAACCATTTTCCAAAGGCTCGGAGCAGGTCACGCACACAGTTGAGCACGAGATCCCCGCGATTGGAGCTTACACCGAGGTTGGGAGCACATCACGGCACAATCTCCACAAGAAGACTCTAATCTTTTGTGGAACATCCATACTCGATATATTGTCCCAGTTACCTTCCTTGTGCAAGTGGAAAAGGTCGACCACCTTGTCCATACAAAGATTATATGCGGACTTAACAGTGTAAGAACCCTTCTTGTTTGGCCACCAACTCACTGAGTCAACTCGGACTGAGTCAAAAAGGGGTACATTAAGAACAGCTTATGCATGGGTTGGATGAAGAATAGACGAAATTAACCCCACATTCCAATGTTTTTCGTGTGGAAGCAGAATGTCCTTTACCCGTAAATTCCCATATTCCTGCTGTAAAGGGCCAATAAAATAAGGATTATCATTGTCTCTCAACCAATGATCAGAAAGACACGAATCATGGATCCATCACCAATACTCCATTTAAGCCCTTCTTTAACCGAACCCGGAAGACCAAATGCTACGCCAAGAATAGCTAGGATTTGGCAAAGAAGCTTAGAATTCGAAAAATCCCCATCGGGAAAGTATTTAGCTTTAAGGACACGAGATATGATAGCATTTGGGTTAGAAATAATTTTCCAATCTTTTTTCCCTAGCATGGCCAAATTAAAACTTTGAAGATTACGAAAGCCCATCCCACCATGTACTTTTCTAACAGACAGTTTATCCCAAGACACCCAATGTAATCCTCTATTACCACGGTTACTTTTACCCCACCAGAAAGAATTCATCATTTTTTCCATCTATCACATAAAGAGGGAGGAATCAAGAAACTGCTCATATAATAAGATGGAATTGCTTGCAACACCGATTTGATTAAGACTTCCCTTCCTCCTTTAGAAAGAAATTTACCACTCCAAGAACTCAACTTTTTCCAAACCCGGTCTTTAAGGTACCGAAAAGTAGACTTTTTGCTTCTTCCTATCATAGAAGGAAGACCAAGGTACTTTCCAGTTCACAAACACATATGCACACCCAGGATACTAGTCACTGAATCACGCTGATCCTACCCCGCATTTTTACTGTAAAACACTTCGGATTTCTGAAGATTAATAGCTTGACCGGAAGCTAATTCAAAATCAGATAAAATACTCTTCATCATTATGGCCTCTCTATCAGTAGCTTGGAAGAATAGAAAACCGTCATCCATGAAGCATGAGGTGAGAGATGATAGGAGCACCCCTGCTAATTTTAACACCATGGAGATCACCCCTCCTCTCTGCCATTTTAATAAGGGCAGATAAGCCTTCAACACAAATAATAAACAGATAAGGTGATAAAGGATCTCCCTGTCTCAACCCTCTACCTGGAACAATGGGACCAATGACATCATCATTAACAATAATAGAATAACTGACAGATTACACACACAGTATAATCCACTCCATCCAGCCAGCAGAGAAACCCATCTTCATCATTACTGCTTTCAGAAAACCCCAATCCACTCTATCATAGGCCTTACTAATGTCAATTTTAAGGGCCACATCTCCAACCTACCCTCTAGTCTTACATCTCATATGATGCCGAATTTCATTAGCCACAATAACATTATCAAGGATGGATCTTCCCGAAATAAAAGCAGATTGCTCAATAGAAATGCAATTTGGCAAAATAGATTCCAACCTATTCGCTAAAACTTTAGAAAGCAATTTAAATATAACGTTGCACAGCGAAATAGATCTCCAATCTTTCATAGAACTAGGCTGATCACATTTAGGAATTAACACAATAGAAGTTTCATTAACAGAAGATGGAAACTTACCAGCCTCTAACCAATGACAGCAAGCTGAATAAATATCCGTGCCACAAAGCTCCCAAAACTTATGAAAGAAAGTCGGATTCAAACCATCCGGGATAGGAGCTTTGTCGGGATGCATCTGGAAGAGGGCCACACGAAACTCCTCTATAGTAAAGGGCCCAACCAGCTTGTCATTATCAGCACCAGAGGCACAACTAGACATAGCATTAGTAACCAGCTCGTAATTACCATACCCCTCAGTAAAAAGATCCATTAAATAATTACGAGCAATGTCGTAGATACCAGCTTGGTCTTCAACTACAACCCCATTAGTGTCCTCAAGAGCCTTCGCTGTATTCACTTTTTTCCGGGATGAGGCCATAGCATGGAAAAATTTAGAATTCATGTCCCTCTCCTTCAACCAATGAGCTTTGGCTCTCTGCTTCCAAAAACTTTCCTCCTGCACTAACAGAGATGCAAGCTGCTTCCTAAGGGCAACAAACTGAGATACATCGAACTCATCGTGCCTTTCTCTGAATATTTCTAGTTGCTGCTTGCACTTATCAATATCATCCCTGAACTTGCGACGCAAATTCTTCCCCCACTAATCCAAATCTTTGATACAACAATCCAGTTTTGAGATGATAGAATCAAGACCCCCCTGGCCGAACCTTGTGCAACCACATCTGCTAGCTCGGGCTCATGGAACCAAGCGTTCTCAAATTTAAACTTCATGTGCCTAAAAGTGTGCATAACACCGTCACATTGGAGCAAAATTGAGCTGTGATCCGACATAACAGCAACTATATTTTTTAAGGAAGCATTTGGAAAAAAAAAATCCAGCCAATTCTCAGTGGCCATAGCACGGTCCAGTCTCTCCTCAACCTCAATAATAGAACCCACACATTTACTCCAGGTAAAAGGGTACCCCTCCAAGTGGATATCATGCAAATTACAATCAAGAACAGCACTACGAAACCCGTTAAATAACCATTGAGGATGCTCCACCCTCCCACGCTTATCCTCTTCTGAAAGCAAATCATTAAAGTCCCCTATGACACACCAGGGGAGATGAGACATACTAGCCAGACTACGCAACAAACTCCAAGACTCTCTTCTCATAGTTCTGTCAGGAAATCTATAGAAGCTAGTCAACCGCCAGTCACCTCTAGTCGTATCATTAATTTTATAAAGTTAAGAGAATAATTTGTGACAGAGATGGCAACAGAGTTCTTCCAAAGAACAGCCACCCCACCACCTCTTCCATCCTTATCAACAGCAAAAGCATTATCGAAACCAACTCTAACACGAAGCTCCTCAATTTTACTAGCTTGGACCAAAGTTTCAAAAATAAAAATAACGTCGGGTTTATTAGACCAGATTAGGTCTCTAAGGTTAGGAACTGCACGTAGGTTACCCAGGTTTTGGTAGTTCCAACTCAGGATATTCATTGTTCCCGACAGGCCTGGGAGCCAGGGCCTACTAATAAAAAATGCCTTATACCATTAGTGCTAGAGTCCTCAAAATTTGATGGGCATCCCTCTTGACCTGACGTTAGAAGGTTAGTCATATGACTAATATTTTCCTCCTCTGCCAAACGACGCCGCTTAGGAGTTCCAGCTTCAATACTTGGATTATTTACAATGGCCCCACGTGCATGGATCCCGACTTTTTCGCCTGACCTCCTCCTTCCCTCAGATACGGATTAGAACCAGCCACCGCCTGCCTCCGTTGCTCCGCCTTAATGGAGTTACCCCACAGTCGCATCCCTGTGTCTTCCTCCATCTCAAAAAGCTTTGGACACTGCTGATCAGAGTGACCAATCAGCCCACAAAGGAAACAGAAAAGACCCAATCTTTCATACTTAAACACCACTGTCACCCATTCACCACCTGCCTTCCTCACCCTCCTTTCCTTCTTGAGAGGTCCAGTCTGACTCGAACACGCATGTACTTCATCCACGACCCAATGTTGTTGTTTTCATCATATTCCAAGAACACACCCAAGTGGTTTCCCATATTCTGGCCAATCATCTCCATAATGAAACCAAAAGGGAGATTGTGAATCTGAACCCAGATATCAACATGTTCTAGTGGCATTGCTAATATCTCCTCTCCAGGTTGAATCTTTGCCAAAGCAAGCATATAATTATCAAAAAGCCAAGGGCCTCCACTGAGAACTCTCTCCATATCTAATATGTGGAAGAACTGAAACAGATACCTCCCTTGTTCCAACGGTTTGATAGCAACACCTTTGCCAGGTGCCCAGATAGTGGACATTCTATCTATCATAGTGTTATTACTGATGGGTTTGTTTGTCAAGAATCTCCCCACGAGGCACCACTATAACTCATCATTCCCACTCCCATGACTACCCTCCATGTTCAGTGTAAGATCATCTCCTTCCTCCGTCAACGACAAGCCTTCCATACTCCTCTCCATAGCCACAACTTGCACACACACTCACAGGAACGAGACAAACCAGCAAGAGATCGGAACACTTAGAATAGAAAAAGCTGTGCCTCAACAAGTGAGGAATAAAACCTATCTCTCAGAGAAAGATTCGAGAGAAACATACTGTTAAAATATATTTTCTTCTTTGTCCAAGTGTTTTATTTCAACTACTTGACACTAGTGCAGAAAAGTGATTTCACATCGATTTTTTTTGGCTTTTCACATTGGTTTTCAAACTGATGTTGAAACGACCGATGTGGTTTATTGCCACTTTTCACATTGATTTTAAAACCGATGTCAAAAATTCAATTTCAGCAAGACAATAATTCTTGTTCAGCACTTTTTACATCGGTTTCTTAAAAACTAATGTGGTAACCCCACTCTCCACACCGGTTATTTAAAACCGATGTGATAACCCAACTATTCACATCGATTTTAAAAATAACCGATGTGTAAAGTGGGGTTACCACATTAGTTTTTTAAGAAACCGGTGTGAAATGTTGGGTTATCACATCGGTAATTTCAGAAACCGATGTGAAATAGTCTTTTTTTATAAAAAAAACACCCCTTTGCAGTAGTGACAGTCCTTTCCCCTGTTTCAGTAATCCAGTAATCCACAGATCAATACAGAACCTAAATATTCTCAACACAATCTTTTTTGTACAACCAAAACACACTAAATTAAAAGATTACAAACAATAAATATATTCAATTACATTCAGACAACAAAGATAATTAGAAACCAAAAGGCTACATATGATATATTATAGATTTCATGTCAAAACATATATCAGTCAAAGTATACTATAGCTAGTACAAGATGCATTTATTATAAACTAACTACATACAAACTATTGTAATTGGTACTCAAGAAAGAAAGTTGTCCAACGCATCCTTATGTTATTGATGTCGGCATCAGAGAGTGGAGTCAGATTGTTGAATATATGCAAGTTTAATTGGACATAAGATTATATCTTTTACGTAATAAACTAAAATAAAACATATAACGAGTCTATAACTATTAGAACTAATTGTGTTACCAATTAGCATTTACCTCCTGCCATCTTTCAGTGATACCGGAGGAGATAATTTTGACCATCCACTTCATCACAAAATATCCACATTCCCATGATCCACGTTGTCTACGGGACTACTTACAAATGAAACCCAAATAGAATATAAGGAATTAAATAGAAATCAATAATTATACCCACTGCGCTTGAAGCATTTGTAATAAATATCTTACGTTAGGGATAATCCATCTAATAGACTGACGCCTTTTACCACGCAGCATGTGGATTGCATCAATAGAACTATCATAAGAAAATAAACATTAATTAAAGTATATCTTATAGATTTCAGATGATTAAAACAACTTCATTACCGATTATAAATTATTTTAATGCTTACGTTTCCATGATGATCTTCAGTTGCTTCACTGGCTTATTTCCAATCGAGCAGAAGAAGACCACGAGAACAATGTATACCCACTACAATCGCTTCACTTTGCCAATGTTTACTGCATTTGCGGAACAATTAGTAACTAAGTCATATATAGTATGTTATAATTAAATAACTGGTACTTACTTATTGAGATAAGGTGCAGGGTGAGGTTGCCCTGATCAACTAACATGTGATGCAGATACCTAATATATTGATAAAAATGTAGTTATCATAGTATTTAAAATTTAATTACTTAACTTACAAATAAAATGTACTTACGTGCACCATAACGAGATGTGTGCAGCACTAGCCATTTCACGATCGAGCACCATCTTCATAAGGTCCTTCTTTGGGATATACAGATAGTCACCTGGCCTGGCATCATGTTCCAACCTTACCAAAGCTGCGTCAGCCTCCATGTTCACAACCTGTATAGCCAGACGTGTAAAAACACCACCAGGATCCCCTTTGTCAATCCCCTAAACAACAAAGATATACATTAGTAATCACAGTTAAGTTATTTAATTCGTAATTAATTGAATGGTCAAATGAATACCTTGGCAGGAGCAGACTTCTCTGGTCTTCCTGGATCCGACCTTTTAGGCAGAATATCATTTCCAACATCCTAAAAAAAACATTATATTTAAACAATAATAAATAATTGCAACTATAAATATAGAAAAACATAACTAATTGAATACCTCAGATGCAACAAGAAACCTGACCAGTCTTCTTGGCCAGGAGATGAATTTACTGTAGGCCTAACCCACTGTTTGAACCTCCTCAGTGGGCACACGGACTCGAGCATCAGCATCTCGAATAATCTCAACCACGAACCTCACCTGATCATCCGGTAATAAACGGTGGTGTATGGTATTACCTAAGTTATGTGTCCTCCCCAATGCCACTAAGCGGCGATCATGATGTTCATCAACATACAACTCACACCTATCAGGGTCGTCATCATCATCATCATCATCATCATTTTCAGGCTGATGAGGAGGATCATATGAGCCCTTAGTGCTCACATGGATAGAGGGTTGGACAGAGGGTTGGAAACCTGTGTTTTGCTGGGACATAGCAGCCATTATTGCCAGCTGCTGGGAAAACTACTGGGCCATCTCCTGTCTAAGCTCATCTGCAATCTCCCGTTTTAGCCGTTCTCTATCTGCATCAACATCCCTATGGCGTTGGTGTGAAGATGAACCATGGTATTGGCGAATGCCGACGCCCCATCCAACACCAATGACACGGCCCGGGTGGTCTGGTTTACCGATGGCAGCAGCTAAGATATCCTCGCATCCTCTATGAACAAAGGTTCCTTGAGTGGCCTGCTCGTCCAAGACATCCTACAACATATAAAATATTAGGACGTTACATTACAATTCAATAACATTGTTAAAATCACAATTACAATTCAAACAATACTTATAATCTTATCAGCTACTTGGCGGGCCTTCTCAGATGTATATTGTCCCGTACTTCTTTGTCGGGCCCTCTTCCATCTATGATGGCGTGGGGGTGGAGGTGGATCAACAACTTCTGGATGATTATCAGCTGTAGGATCTGCCTGAGATGCTTCTTGCTGAAGTCTTTTCTTTTCCTCTTCCACCATTGTCAGGTCAAGTTTTTTATATCCCCCACGAGACAGTATATGGGGGTGGACATTCTTGCTTTGGTTTTCCTGCCCCTTTTTCCTCTTCTCCTGTTATAAATAGAAGACAATTAAACTACATAAGTAAATTAAGAAAATTAATGAAATTACATAAATTTAGAGACAACTCAAATAAGTTAACCTGAAAGCTGTGATCATGTCGGCTCTGAACAAAGCGATCCCACGTCACCTGATCAAGAAACGGGTACACCTCAAGTGGGTTCTTTTCACAGCTTTGCTTGAATACATAATATCTGCCCAGGTCCACCTTAAAAGCCCTCCAACGCTCACCAGCATACTTTATCAAACGCTTCTTCATATCCGTCGTATCCGGCAGGTCAAAGGTGAGCTACATTAACACCAAAAGAATCAACGAATTACTGTATGATATTAATAAGATTAAAATAAAGTAGATACAAACACAGGACATAAAAGTATAGATACCATAATACTCTCCCATATCTGATCCTTCACGCCATGCGGTACATCTTTCCAACACTCAATAAGTATACTAGGCTTGCTTCAAGCAAGGCTCCCCACAAAACTGGTAAACTGCTCTGCCATTGGCCCAATAGGATTGAGATTAGCATCAAAGTCGATTCTTATCCTTTGATTTGAACCACGGTTGGCACTCAAATTCCTCATTCGTGTGGCACGTCTACCCTTTCTACCCGTAGACGGGGTCTCCGACCCGCTGCATGAAGGAGGGATATCCTCAGGATCAGCCATGTATACCTGTTTAGACAAAAAATAAATAAATTGTCAGTATGTCTGGATAAATTAATAACAAACATAACTTATAAATATCGATCAACATAAGCATAACTTATAAATATCAACGTAAACATATAATATGACTTTAAACATAACTCAAACTAAACTTACACTGTGGTCAAGTAGTAAAGTTCTCCTATAACCCTTCTTGGTGATCATTACGAGTATCATGTACATCGTCCACTTCATTTTTCTCATTGAAATTAGGCACCCGTGTTGAGAAAGAAGGAGTATCAGAAATATCAAGAGTTGAATCTTGATTTCCCTCATTACCATTATACATATTTTTCCCTGGAGAACCACTGACCACCTTTTGTTAGAAGGATCACAAATATAAAACACTTGTTTTCCTTGGGATGCTATGATGAAAGGCTCTTCTTTATTACCTACCTTATTAAGGTCCACTAATTTGAATCCTAACTCATCGGTTTGCACACCGTTGTTACTGTCGACCCACTGACATTTAAAAACAGGCACTCTAAACTTCGTGTAATCAACCTCCCAGATCGCTTCAATGATTCCAAAGTATGAAACGGATGCCATAACAGGGTTTTTATCTTCCGAACTAGAGAAATGCATGGACTCAGCGATGACCATAACCCCACTGTTTTGCATAGTACTTTTGTCATCCTGGGACTTTGTGTAGAAGGAAAACTTATTGATATCGCATCTACTCCAAAGATATGACATCAAAGTTAGGCCCTTGTGCTAGCCATTTTAATGTATCAGAAGCAGTACCATCCATTGCAATTTTTTCTTTAAACCAGTTCAAGAAAGTCTTATTATGCTTGTTCAAACACCATTTTTCATTCATTATAGGGTAAGTTTCATTGATGATGTTTTTGTGCTCACATAAGTATGGTTCAACCTCATCAGTGTTATTCAATATATACAAATGTGCTTGAAGCACTTCCTCCCGATCCATGCTCTTAACAGTGATACCTCGTGTACCCTTACCATCATATCTTCCTTCATGAAGAGACTTCGGAAGCCCTACAGGTTCCGCTTCTGACATGTAGTCTGTACAAAACTCAATAGCTTCTTCTGTAACATACCTTTCAACAATAGATGCTTCGGGACGGTGTGGATTCTTCATATATCCTTTCAAGATCTTCATGTATCGCTCAACCGAGTACATCCACCTTAAATAAACGGGGCCACATAATCTAATCTCCCTCACTAGATGAACAATCAAATGAACCATGATGTCAAAAAATGAAGGTGGAAAATACATCTCCAATTGGCACAAGATAATGACTGCCTCGTTTTCCAAGTCATCCAACTTTTTAGTGTCAATGACCTTGCTACATATAGCATTGAAGAATAAGCATAACCTAGTAACGGCATGTCTGACTTTTTTAGGCAAGATGTCACGAATGGCCACTGGTAGTAGTTGTTGCATCAAGACATGGGCAATCATGAGACTTTAAGCCAATTAATTTGAGATCTTTAATTGAGACAAATCTCTTGATATTTGAAGAGTAACCCTGTGGCACTTTGACTCCACGTAAACAATCACAGAAACTTCTTTTCTCTTTTTTTGATAAAGTGTGACATGCTGGGGGCAAATAAGTCTTCTTATCCCCCACTTTATGTGGAGCTAACTGCTTTAGTATACCCATCGCAACTAGATCCAGACGAGCATTCACACCATCCTTTGTCTTGCCTTGAATGTTGAGAAGCGTTCCGATTAAACTGTCACACACATTTTTCTCCACATGCATCACATCAATACAATGTCTTACATCAAACTTGCACTAGTATGGAAGATCAAAGAATATCGACCTCTTCTTCCATATATTCTTCTCAGTAGCCTTCTTCTGGGTCTTCCCATAGATAACATTAGTGTTCTTCACCCATTCATGAACTTGGTCTCCAGTCAAGGCCACCGGAGCAATTTCATTCTCCGGAAGTCCATTGAAAGCTTTCCTCAATCTATGATAAGGATGATTACACTGGAGAAATCTCCGATGCCCAAGATAAACTGTCTTCGTTCTATGTTGCAGTTGATGGTGAAATGTGCCTTCTTCACATATTGGACATGCTTTATGCCCCTTAACACTATACTCGCACAGGTTCCCGTATGCTGGAAAGTCATTGATGGTGCAAAATAACATGGCACGCAATCTGAAAGTCTCACGGCAATACCCGTCGATCACATCAATGCCTTCATCCCACAACATTCTCAAGTCTTCAATCAAGGGACTCAGATAAACATCAATATCATTTCCTAACTGTTTTGGACCCGAAATCATCATACTTAACATAATGTATTTATGCTTCATGCACAACCAAGGAGACAGGTTGTAAATTACCAGGAGAACATGTCACGAACTATGAATACTACTTAAGTTTCCATATGGATTCATTCCATCGATAGCAAGTCCAAGCCTGAGGTTTCTGGGCTCATTGCCAAACTCCGGAAACAAACTATCAATTCTCTTCCATTGCAAAGAATCAGTCGGATGACGAAGCTGTCCATCACATTTCCTCTCATCTGCATGCCATCTAATATTCTTTGCATCCTTTTCATTAGCAAACAATCGCTTGAACCGCGGAATTACTGGAAGATACCATAACACCTTCGCAGGAGGACCCTTGGTGACCGCATCACAACTAGAATCACCATCCTTCACTTTGTAGCGTGATACCCCACACCTAGGGAACTCGTGCATCTCTTCAAACTCTTTCCTGTACAATATGCAATCATTGGGGCAAGTGTGTATTTTCTTATACTCCATACCCATCGGACACAATATCTTATTCGCCTCATAGTTTCGGGACGGTAATGTGTTACCTTCTGGAAGCATGTCTTTCAACAACTCAAGCAATTCGGTAAAGCCTTTATCGCTCCACCCATTTCTCGCCTTCACATTGAACAATCTTAACACCGCTGACAACCGTGTGAAATTAGTGCACCCCGGATACAAAGAAACTTCCGCATCACTGCACAAAGTATCATACACATGTGCTCGCCGAAAAGACTGTTGCCCAACATCACGGATCACGTCCTCTAGTCCATCATCCATATCCACGTCATCAACTTCCTCTCTATCCGAAACCCTTGGCCCGTCTAACGATTCACTATGACATATCCATATTGTATAACTCTTGCAAATCCCCTCATAAATAAGATGCTTCTGTATCTCCTTAGCTTCTAGTCGTCTCTCATTCAAACAATTAACACAAGGACAATAAAACCTTCCGTTACCACTATCAGGAGCATTTGTTTTTGCAAATTGTAGAAAATCTTCCACTCCATTCTCATACTCATTACTTGTCCGTCTAGCATTCATCCAACCGCGATCCATGACTAAAACCAATAACTTCGTACTTAGTCTAAGAACTTCATCAACTACTTCTTATGACAGGGTATGGCCCTATCCCATTCGAGAAGAAACTTTTTTAACATTCGGTTGACAGTTAGTCCTTAACTCTCATGCTCATACTCAACGAAATTTCGGCAGCATTTCCCTTCGGTCTCCGACGTACACTACTTGAACGCGATGACATCCACCATGATAAAGTATGCACCCGGAGAACGAAAGGAAATGTATCAATCCGAACTTTCATCAAGTATATAACATGAGAATCAATGAATAACTATTTTAACTAAATGAAGAAATTTTTTTTCCCAAGATCCAACACAATGAGCGGTACCTTAAGCACGTACACGTGTGCTCATTAGTATTGCATCTCACACGGGAAACTAAGGCTTTACTAATTAATTAACATTAAGAAAATTAATAAAACACTCCAATCCCTAAATCAAAGCAAACAAAAATCAAAATAAGCAACGATTAATATACCAGCTACTTTTTTAAATCACAAACTGAAAATAATAACAAAATAACTGTCTAAAGACATTGACAATTAATAGTCATCTTTGAAGAGTTGTAGGGTAAGTAAAGAGTTCCATAATTTGAACATAGAAAATTCAACCACCAGCTAGACTCAAGTCAAAGTCAGATTCAAACAAAGAGAATAATAACACCCTTGATAATCAAAAACCGCAAAGCAGTAGGTAATAATTACCACACCCTCAAAAGAGGGCAAAACTATTCATGAAAAAGCTTTACATAACATGAAGAAAACTCATCACTGTAGTGTCGAACACTTTTTTAAGCACACACCAAACTTACAACAAAACCCACATAGCATTGGATAAAAAAAAATAACTCGCCATTCATGATTCTTCAATCCCAGTCAATAAAAAATCAACAACTTCCAATTCATTTACATTTATCCAAAACCAAAAAATGGAAAAACCATTACTGACCAAAGTTAAGGTTCAAAGTAAAAATTGTACCTTGCAAGGAATGAGGGCAAGATAGGTAACAGCTGAAGGGAAAGCCCGAACCACAAATGTGACCACTAACCAGTACCACACCAAGCCCTTTGCACAACCCTGAAATGAGAAAATTTAGTCAAAAAATCGAAATGGGTTGAAGAAGCTTCCATTGTACTTTCCCAATGCTTAGATTCCTTAGAAACATGGTATAAGAGGTGCATTACCTGAGATGACTAAGCGACGGAGCAAGCAGAGCAAACGGCGAAGCAAGTGGAGCAAGCGTTGGACAGTGGGCTTCGAGGCTACAGGAAGCGGCAGAGCAAGCGGAGGCTACAGGGTCACGACACGAAGCGGCGGAGCAAGCGGAGAGGCTTCGAGGCTAAGGTGATTGCGGAGGACGCTGCGGAGCGAGAAAGAATGGAGGTGTGAGGGTGTGAGGGTTACGGAGCCCGCATGCAACAGAGAAAATATTGGGTTTCAGACATTTAGTGATAGCGCGCAAGAGAGGAATTGGAGGGATGAATAAATGAAAACAAAATGAAAATACACATCGGCTATATCCAAAACCGATGTGTTATATTGCTTTTCCACATCGGTTAACAGCAAAAACCGATGTTAAAAATGTTGCTGATTAAAAAAATTCAAATTTTTTGTTCAATCTTCCACATCGGTTATAATAAAACCGATGTATAATCTTATGACTGATTTAAAAAAATTTGTTTTGTTTCCCTTTTCCACATCGGTTATCATAAAACTGATGTCTACAATTGATGTTTTTCTCTATTCCAGATCGGTTATACTAAAACCAATGTCTAATTTTATGTCTGATAAAAAAAAAATTGGTTTCACTCCTCTACATCGGTTTCTAAAAAAACCGATGTTAAATATTTTTACCACATCGGTTTTTATTATAACCAATATTAAAATATTTCAGTTTAATTTCAAAAATACCACCACTTTTTTTTTACATCAATTTTGTTAAAACCAGTGTTAAAACTTCGATGTTAAATACATATTTTGCATTAGTATGACTTGTAATCAAATCCTTGATCCAGACCTAATTTGTTGACGAGTCAACCTCCGTAGACTATATAAAATTGTGCCTTTTAGGAATGGAATAGTATAGTAGTGTACGTTACCATACTAAAACTAGATATTGTCTTTTTTTAAAAAAACGAGGTTCTTGTAATTTCTTTCATATTAAAATTAAAATTGTATTATATTCCGGATCACGTGTTTTTTGTGTTCTGTTTGATGGGGTACGACAGTATTTACACTTCTCTAGTGGGCATTGAGCAGGGTATTCATTATTCAACAGCCGAATGTGTCGTTGAGCTGTTCTTTTCTATTTTCCTCTTTGTGGGGTATATCACTGAGTTGCCTTTAATCTGTGTAAAAATTGCATGCAGGGTTGGTTGAGCTCAGCGGACACAATTCAAACTAAAGGGAATATTATACAGTGGTTTTACTTATTTAAAAAAAATACTCTTCGCAAACTTTATACAAAAAAAAAATCCAATAATCACGATTATTTTTATTTATTTCTCTTTTCTCCATTAACTTATCAAATTAATTGTGCAATTTTAGTCTTTTGAAAGGTCTTATTCAGAAAATAGTTGTGTTTCCAATAGTGAATACGCTCTCATCCTAATTATTTTTGGGTAAATGAAGATGGTGGTGAGTGAGCTACCACTCCGAGGCCTGGAGCAATATGGATAGGACCCCTCCCTAATGAGTTTAGTTTTCATCAGGATTCAAGACAGAGATCTCCCATATAAAAATATCACTATACATATTCTCTTACCTAACAGACCTAACACGTTTCTACTATGCCAACTCTTTGGGTTGCTCTCATCCTATTTAAATCCCATGTTAATTTTAAGTAGGTATATACTTTTGTTTTTGGTAATACTATATATACACTTTTTTACTGACTTTAGCCGCAATGGTTAGATATTAAAAAAAAAGTATTTACTTACTTTCACTTAATAATTTAAGTTTTTTATAAAAAAAAATTAGTTCATTACCTGAATTTTTATTGTTATTTATATACTATATATTTTATATCTGGTCAAGATATACCTATAAGCATTACTATGAGATTAAATATCAGACCAAGGATAATGCAGAAATAAAATTCTTTTATAAAATGACGATATGTACTAACTTGATATTACAAATGAATTTCACTTGGATTCACGGTTAATTTTTATGGCGACCATCCACGATGTACAATTGTCTGTTTGAAAATACAAAGTTGAAGAGATGGAAGTGCTTCTTGAAGAAGCTAATCTAAGTAACACCTCTCTCGTTTAAAAGTGATTTTAAAAGATTTGGGAGTGGTTCCAAATATGCTATAAGTTATTATATGCATACATTAGAAAGGAAAATTTGTCCCCTTCTCGTATCCTCCCGAAGGAGGAAATTAAAGAACTAAGGATTCGTTTGGTGGTCAGGATAGGATAGGGACGGATAGGATAAGAGAGCTGGATAGGAATATGATATGATATGAGCATGATAAGCTGTTATCCTATCCGACGTTTGATGTCCACCAGATAACCAACTGGATAGCATTGTAATTTTAGTACAAATTTTAAAATTTTCGTTTTTGTTCCGAATGTTTTCATATTTTATTAGATTTTAGTTTTTTATAATTTTTATTTTTTAAGATTATATAAAAAGACAAAATTATCCTTGTGATAAAATTACATATAATATTTAAAATTTTAAAATATTGTTTTGCTTAAATTAATTTTGTTATAATTTTAAATAATCATTTTTAGTTTTTACTTTAGATATAGTTAAATTATTAGAATTTTATTTATTTAGTTTTTTAGTTTTTTAAAATAATGTGAAGTAACAAAATTAGCCTCGTGACAAAATAAAAATAATTTTTTAAATTAATTATTAATATTTTTATTATTTTA
Organism: Sophora flavescens; assembly: GCA_030762895.1. Taxonomy (NCBI): domain Eukaryota; kingdom Viridiplantae; phylum Streptophyta; class Magnoliopsida; order Fabales; family Fabaceae; genus Sophora; species Sophora flavescens. The sequence continues at coordinate 131,707,902 of CM061065.1, forward strand.
TGTTTTATTATACCTTTTTTGATAACCATATTATATTTTATTATACTTTAATTATTTTATATATAAAATATTTTTATATTTTATTATACTATAAATCACCTTATCCTATCTTGTTGAGTTCTAACCCAGCTCCCCCTCATGATAGAATTTTAACTAGATGGACAGGATATGTTAGGTGACATGATTAATTTATCCTATCCTGCTGGCTTACCAAACAATAGTTTCAAATAGGATATGATAGGATATCCTATCCTGTCTCTTTTATTCTGACCATCAAACGAACCCTAAAATCTCTGGGGCGGTTGGGTCTCGAGTCTGAGTTGGTTTACAGGCTTTCAGCCATTTCTTCAAACACTAAAAGGTTAGCCGTTCACAATAATCCAAAATTATATTTGTGGGGATAAGTTTCGTATTGCATGACAGAATGCATAATTAGCTGGTTGCACCGTTGGAGTTATTAAGGATGCTAAATTTCTCATCCCAATATGTAAATTATTACTCTGAATAACTGATATGAGTTAAATGTATAACTGGATGCTACGAAACAATTCAATGTTTGGACACAACTACAGGATAAGAAAATCAATGTTTGCAATCAATTCTGACTTCCGTGTTGTTTTTCCTACAGAGCAGGCGTTACAAATTTATAATACTCATTGATTAAATACTCTATCATGAATAAAATATTATTATTAGAACTAAAGTAGTGTACACTATCAGTATAAAAAGTCATAATATTATGTGTTTTTATTTTAATAACTAAGAGAGAAGAATAACAATAATGTTGATTTGTCAAAATATTATTGAATATCATGGTAAAACTCATTTACACTGACATTGCATAGAAATTAAACTCATACTATTATACTCCCTCCGGGCTAACTTATAAGCAAAATTAACTAACTTCACATTTATTAAGAAAGTTAGTTAATTTAGTTTAATTATCTTGATTTATGTAAAAAAAATGAGTTACAATTACTAAACTATCTTTTAATTGTCTTGGGAGTGTGCAATGCTCTTGGCAAAGTAGAAATAAAATTGGTTGGATTGATTGATTGATTGTCTTAAATTTAGAAACACTTACATTAAATAGTGTTGAATTGATTGACTTTTGCTTATATTTGAGTCTACGAAATATAAGTAATTTTTTCTTATAATTGAGTCCAAAGGGAGTACTATATTAAGTAAATTATACTCCGTGCTTAAATTACATTGTCTTCTATTTTGAAAAATTATACTTTTATGTCTTGATAAATGAAAATGTGTTATACATTACTTCATTTTTATGTTTTGGAGCTTGCTAACCAGTATTCTTTTTTCCCCCCTAAAGAAGCTAACCAATAATCTTAATACATTGGTTAAGGAATAATAAAAAAAAGTGACAAGTCTATGTTTGAAACTTAAATACAACATTTATCAATATATTAAGTTATAGTTATATATATAGCTTAATTTTGATATATTGCTAATATAAATTTTTTTTATACTATCAGTCAATCATAAATTATTTTATGTATGACTTTAAAAAGATATAATTATTACAAGAGTCAAATATTCGAATAATATAATAATTTATCATTGGTTGATAGTGTAAAAATACTTTCCACTAATGAAGCATATCAATTAAAATATATATACTTATATCTTAATATATTTATTTGTATTTTTTTCATTTCACCATTTTATTTGGCAAGAAATAGAATATGTTGTCTTATATATATACCGTATCCCTTTTGATAAATAAAAAATATACCGTATCCCTCTCTTTAAAAAGAAAAAATACAGTTTCCGTCCGGGATAATTCCATGGTTGGGATCGATGTTAATGGTTGGGATCCAATGGTTGGGTGGTCATCCACCCGTTGTCCTCAAGTGGTACCAAAATGAACCAGCAATATATGCAACACGTGCTTTTTCTGTTTCAAAGTTGTACCGCAGTAATATTAACACAATTGTGGTCAGGTTATTCAGCATCTGTCTGATATAGTAGTTAAGCTGTCTTCAATATATAGGAACGTCCATGCAGGCTGATTAAGCTTATCTTTAAAAAAAAGCTTGTCTTGAAAAATAGTTGACTGGACACTACTCTAAATATAATGTGTCGGGCATATACCCCAACTAATTAAAACTTCGTAGACTTAATTGTTCATACTATTCTTCACGTGTGAGTTTGGTCTCTAAAATTTTTTCAATACACATTTGGTTCCTTATTTTTTTAATATTGCAAATTTAGTCTTTCTGTTCAATATCTGTCAAATATTTCAATGACCTCTTGAGTGTGAGTTTTGTCGCCCTTGTAGTCCTACCCGACTTCGGGGATTAATCTCCGCAGTTGTACAGGAATGGGATACCCTAGGAAACCAAAAAACAAAGAGAAATTACTCTCTAAGCACAAAAAACCTTTGGTTGAGGTTCTCTCTCCTTTACGTCTCCGATTCAACATGATTTAATGGTTTCACTCTGCTATTTACTAGTTTTATCTCTCCTTTTATGGACTTTTTTTGTTCCACCACATGATCTTTTACCACAAAAACTCAACAAGAGGTTCTATCACTAGTGGAAAATATACATTAGACGGTAAAGGTTTACGTCAGTTAACCAAAAGCTAGACGTTAAAAAAGAGGCGGTGACAGTTTTGTAAATATCAGGCTTCATTATTTCAATTTTAACGTCAGTTGTTTTAATGACTGACATTAAAAGTGAAGTGACTCACTTTTAACGTCAGTTCAATAAAGAACTGACGTTAAAAGTGAATATTTTAACGTCAGTTCGATAAAGAACTGACGTTATAAGTAAGTCTCTTCACTTTTAACGTCAGTCCCTACATCAACAGACGTTAAAAGTTATTTTAATAATTTTTTTATCTAGTATACGATTCCTTCCGCATTGCCTTCCTCAAAGTTTCAGTTTCACATGATCATTGCTTTGATGTTTTGTGTTTCTGTTTTGAAAACTAAAATATATGTGCGAAGTATAAGTTGAATCAATAACCCAAACCGGATCTCATTCATGAAGTGTAATACTGGTGATCGATCGAGGAAGATTGAAAGGGTTTAAAATCCTATAAAAGGTTACATTGAAAGGGTTTAAAATCCTATAAAAAGTTACATTGAAAGGGTTTAAAATCATAAACATTAAAGCTACATCCCATCGTGAGTTTTTATGAAATATGCCAAAGGGAAAACTATATATACTCCGAAGACCTCGAAAACCGGGGGCATGAGAGAGCTCAAGAGAGAGGCAAAAAAACAGTGCACCGGATCCGTTTCAAGAAAAGGCGGTGGTTCCAGAGACTTCCAAGACGGTCACTTGCTTTGCCAAAGGCGAGGTTTTGGAACTGTGACCCCGAGCACTCGATTAGCCCTCCAGTGATTCTCCGGAAGGTGATAAGGTGAGCAACTCACACAATGTAATTTACTCGGACTTATCACCCATGCAATGTAATTTACTCAAACTCGAGGAGTTGTTTGACCATTAAGACAAAGACCTTTGAGTCTAGGAATAGGAAGAAAGAGTGATGAAGTTAATCTCCACGGTAGAGCCATATTGTGAAGCGAGAAAATTAAAAGGATGGAAGGAAGCTATTTATAGGAGCAGGGGATGAAGTTACTAAGCTATTCTGATTTTGAAGAAAACTTACCTATAAACTTAATGCTCATTAAGAGGATTGAGTTACAAGGTGCATGGGTAAGTAGCACAGTATAGTCAAAGGAATGAATGTTTTTGCAGATATCTATACACATTTAACGTCAGTTTTTAAAAAAAACTGACCTTAAAAGTGTTTTTAATAAAAAATATTAATTGTTAACGTCAGGTTTTTATACAACTGACGTTAAAAGTTTGATTTTTTACTTCAGTTAAATAAATAGCTGACGTAAATAATCATATATATTATACACGTCGTGGAATGAATCTTGGAAATAATGTAATTAATACACTGGAACTTGGCAGTCATCAAATAAGTTGACGTTAAAAATGAGGTGGTGGGTAAACAATTTGCGTCAGTTCTATAAATAACTGACGTAAATAATTATGAAACTCATTTCATTGGTTGTCATGTCCTCGTTGTCCCTCTTAACGCAGATCACTCCATATAGTAATCCTGCTTTTATTTCTAAACCTTTTTTTTATACAAGTTTATTTTTAATTTTTATTAATTAGCTTGAATTAGTAAACAAATTATTGTGCAAATTAAAATAAATAAACACTTAACATAAAACAAGCTATATGTATAATCAAATCGTATGACATTGAAGCGATTCATAAGTTAAAATTACATGATTAAAAGATAAAAAATTTCTGCAACATAGCCCTAAAATATAAAAAAGTTTCTGCATCAACATCATTTTCTTCTCGATCTGTCATCGAAACTCCAATGGATGCATCACCTCCCTCACTTGAATTCCAAGATGCAAAGTATATCCTCGATCACTAGCAATGAAAGCAAAGTGAAATGGATCTTTGCATCTTTCTTCTTCATGGAGTTCCTTGATGCATCATCTTGAATCCACAATCACTTGCTTCCAAAGCAAAGTGAAAGGGATGACGGGGATGAAATAAAGTGAGAGAATCACATTACGTGATTCACCCAACCTTAATATCCATGCAATGTAATTTACTCAAACTCGGAAGTTGTTTGACCATTAAGACAAAGACCTTTGAGTCTAGGAATAGGAAGAAAGAGTGATGAAGTTAATCTCACGGCAGAGCCATATTGTGAAGCGGAAAATTAATTAAAAGGAGATGGAAGCTAGGAAGCTATTTATAGGAGCGATCTTGGATGAAGTTACTAAGTTATTCTGATTTTCTTGAAAACTTATCTATAAACTTAATGCTCATTAAGAGGATTAGGTACAAAGGTGAATGGGTAAGTAGCACAAAGAGTCAAGGGAATGAATGTTTCTGCGAGAAACTAATAAACCTTTAACGTCCGTTGTGTAATACAACCGACGTAAGAAGTTGTGAGTGTTTTTAACGTCGGTTTCTTAATACAACTTACGTTAAATATATGACATTTAACGTCGATTATTACTAACAACTGCGTAATAAGTGTGAGAGTTTTTAACGTCGGTTTATTAAGACAATTGGCGTTGAATATATGATCTTCAACGTCGAGTTTTACCAAAAGCGGCGTAAAATGTTGTTTTATTTTAATTATAACGTTTACCCCCGCGCCTTCTCCACTTCTCTATGTATTTTCTCTTTTCATCACGCTCAACCCTCACTCTCGCTCTCACTCTGCCCCTAATCGCGCTCATCTCCACCGCAACCACCGCGAGGGCTTCTTCGCCACCACCGTGAGGTACACTCTTAACCCCTAACTCTGTCTTTCCCGCTCCTTCTTTGCAATAACTTGACATCTCTCTTTCCCCTGGCCTTCTCGCGCACTAACTCTCCTTGTCCCTCTGCTCTCTGGTAACCACATCGAACGTTGGCCACCACTCGAGCTTCCCCCCACCACCACGCGAGCACCTATTTCTCGGTGAGTCTTTAATTAGGGCACATTTTTTTATTCACGGTTTTGAGTGCATGCATGTTGCTCTCTTGGTTTGAAACTGTAGTCTCGGTAGTTGAAACTTGAAACTGTGAGTTTGAGTTGTTTGGAATGTCTCTATTTTTGGTTTTGAGTGTATGTTGAAACTGTAGTCTCGATAGTTGTAACTTTAAACCGTGAGTTTGAGTTGTTTGGAATGTCTCTATTTTTGGTTTTGAGTGCATGTTGCTCTGCTGGTTGATCTGTCGGTAGTGATGCTCATCACGGCTGGCCGTGATCGAGTTCTGCCTATGAGGGTCTGATTCAGTTGGCACGTTACGGCCGTGATGGATATCACGGCCAGGCCATGACCAGTGCTTGGCAATGTTCAAAAACTATAGTTTTCAATCTCCCGTATTGTCCTTATATTGGATATATAGATGTTTTGTATATCTACAGGACCTATCTAGTTATTTTTATTTATATTTCTGTATTTATTTTGAGTTATAACCTATGTTAATACATATATATTGTTTTTGAACAGGCATACATATGGATCAGTCGGATAGCCCACATGCACGGGAGGACACTGTTGGGGTTTCGCAGGACCCGATCACGCCTACGCCTGCTGATTCTAGTGTAAGTTTACATGCATGTTATATACTGTCTTTAGTCCTTCTTGTTAATGTAAGTTTATAATGTTACAACCCTCTATTTTATCATTTTTTTTGTCCATACAGACATCACAGGCTCATAGGAAACGGGGTAGAGGAGCCACCTCGTTGAAGAAACTAGAGAAGGACAGGCAGAGCGGACAGAAGCTTGAGGTGTCCTTCGATGCTAATCTAAATGCCCGGGGACCCCGTGCTAAAGAATTTAATAAGTGGGTGTTTCTACAAGCGAAAGCGACACGTAAGCATCAACTACAACCATCTGGAATGACGTTCCACGTAACGTTAAGGATCGGATTTGGGAGGCTATCACGGTATTTTACCTTTACATTCGTTTGATTTACATTATTAGATAATTATCCGAGTTATAATCCATCCAGGTTGTTATATATGTATCTAATGTGTAGGTAGCTTGGACTGTGCCAAATGACGAGGATCATCGTCATAAATGTATGAAAATGGCATCAAAGCGTTGGAATGGGTTCAAGCATGATCTTACCAGGTACTATCTATCTGGGAAGAAGCGGCTTGATAAAATGTTCTCGGATTATCCCTGGCTTGATCCGGGATACTTGGGATATGTTTGCCGAGAGTCGACGGGATGAAGAATTTCAGGGTGGTTGATTAAGTTAATTTTGTATGCTTATTATAGATCCTTTAACTATATTTAAGTATGTGTTTTTGTTTGAATAGGCTAAGGCAAATAAGGGTCGGGAGAATCAGGCTAAGAACGTCCACCGCCACACCATGTCTCAGGGTGGGTACCATACTCGGATCCAGCAGATGATGGCGGATAGGCTGAGGGCGAAGCAGGAAGAGCACTCTGCTAGGATTGAAAGAGGAGAGGTGCCTGAGGGCACACCATCAAGTCCTTCGTCGGACATTGACCGCGAGGATGTCTGGTTAGCCGACCGCATGACAAAGGCGGGATCTTTTAAAGCTGATGCCACTCGCGAAGTGGCAGATAAGATTGTAAGTAAATAATTAACTTAATTTCAATTGATATTTGTATAGATACTTGCAACACTTTTCACTTGCACGTTTTTTCATTTTTTCATTGTAGATGGATCTTAAAGCAAAATCCTCCCAGGGCGCATTCGTCCCTTTCCGGGCGACAGGGCGTCTTGATGATTGCTCTAGGCAAGAAAGACCATCCTGGTCGGGTTCTCGGTGTTCCCGGGAACGTGACCATCAAACAATATTATGGCAAGTCTGCTTCACGAAAGCGGGTGGTCAATGAAGCATCAATTTTGGCTGACATTACTCAAGACCTCATGACCAACCCGGATATTACATCACATCGATGCAAGGCTTAATAGCCAACCCGAGAATTCAAGCGGCGCTTGCCGAGAGCTTTCCTCCGTCGGTACATCCCGAGGACACCGCAAGGCTTGCCAACGCTTCACATGTGAGCACAAAAGAGAGTTTTAGTATGGCACATGTGGAGGACGATGAGTTGGCGGCTAGGGAGCGGGGAGTTGGAAGTCCGGCGCCATGAGCATGAGTTGGAAATGAAAAGGCGTGAGCTTGAGTTGGACTCCAAATGACGTGAGCTCAAAATGTTAGCAAAGGTATTTATTCATTATTAATGTCCAAAATAGTCAAATAATTACTTGTGTTTTTTTAATTATCAAAAACTTATATATTTTATTTTCCTATCTTTGAAGGCCAAGTCGACGTCGGTGCCGCTGTCACCTATCACTCGTTTGTTCTCACTTGGTGAGGATTATGAGTATGAGATTTTTGAATGTCCATTGGAGCACGATGGATGGGTGGCACGCCCAGATCAACAGAGGATATTTTCCTTCGTTGGTGAAGATCTCGGAAGCGCTGCGGAAATAACGTCTGGATGAACAAAGCAATGTCATCAGTCTCTGGTGCACGTACGTTAATTTTAATTTTATAACTTATTTATTTTTGGTATTTTTCCATTTAATAATTTATTTTAATTTCAATATATATATATTATGTAATTAACATCCACACCCTTTTCATATCTTAGGTATCTCCATCGTCTTGACTTGATAAGGGCGTTGCATCAATTTACGGTTTCTTAGATCCGTCAATCCTTCCGCCCGGAGTTCTTTGCTTTGGCGATGCATTGAGTAAATACATAGGGAAGGTGTTGGGAGACAATCCGAAAGAATTATATCTGGCTCCCTACTGTATGAATGACCATTGACAGTTGTTGGTACTTCACCCGTCTAGGCATACTGTCATATTCTTCTGCTCTCTCCACCATGATCCGCCACCGAAGGTGGTGGAAACTGTAAATATGTAAGTAACTAATCTTAAATTAAATTTAAGTTTTAATATCAGTTGTTTTTAGTTTATTACACACATGATAAATGAGTTTGTTAATTGATCGACATGATTATTTGTTTATGATAGCGCGCTGAAGGCGAGTAGCATAAGTTGCGCCAACGGGAGAAGTAGGACTTCTAAGGCTAAAGCAAATCCTGTATGGAACATCCTCAAGGTTTAGTAGTTTATTTATCAAATAATTATTATTATAATTACTAATTTATGTGTATATTCAACTGACGTTGAAATTAATTTTGTTGGTAGTCTCGATTTCAACCTGACAGTTGGTCGTGTGGCTATTATGTGATGCTTCATATGCTGAACATAGTCTCCGCATCTATTACGGATGGATGGAAGAAGGTAATATTTAAACAACTTGTTAAATTATATATTATAGTTTTGAAGATGACTTGCATTGATGTTATTGTTATTATTTGAACGTGTCTAGGCATTTATCGACCAATCGCCTATTGAACAAGATGAGTTAAGAGACTTGAGGATGCGCTTCGCCGAATTCTTCTTCAAGTATGCGGCTGAAAAAGGAATTGCCAACATACCTCCGCACTACTTAGATAAATAGTTTTTTTGTTAGACTTTAGAAACTAATTAATAACATGTATATATATATCCTTAGATAGTTTTGTTTTTTAGACATTGGAACTAAAATTTATTTATATATATACATGGGTTTTGGTTTTAAGTCCCCCATTGTTCAATTTTCCTTTGCAATTCTGTAATGTGTGTGATATTCCGTGTTCTTGGGATGAATGCGAGGGATAGGCGAGGGGAGTGATATTTAAAAACTGAATTGAAAAAAAAAAACTTATTAACGTCAGTTGTATCAAACAACTGACGTTAATAGTATTTTATAAAATATACATTACTCTATTAACGTCAGTTGTTTATTACAACTGACGTTAAAATTAAAACTTTAACGTCGGTTCTTTAAAACAATCGGCGTTAGTTTTAACAAAATCAATGTCCGTTGTATTAAAGAACTGACGTTAATAGTTTTATTTTAACGTCGGTTTTGTTAAGGAACTGACGTTAATAGTGTTATATTTAACGTCAGTTCTCAACTGACGTTAAAATAGTAACTATTAACGTCAGCTGTAATTACGTCGATCGAGATTCGGCGTAAAAAATCAATTTTAAGGGCGTAAAAAGCACTTATTGCACTAGTGTATGCACTTATAGCAGTGGTTCCTCTCTGTTAATCATTAAAAAATTGGCGGACATTGGACAGAAGGACCGAATTTGCAATATTAAAAATATAATGGGACCAAATGTGTGCGAAAAAAAAACTTTAGGGACCAAAATCGCACGTGATCAATAGTAGGGAACCAAAACTGCAATTAAGCAAACTTGATCACGTTGGAACCAAAGTGGTTTTGGATTAAATAATCTTTAAGTTTTGATGCTAACAAAATGATTTAATTTGCTTGGCAAAGTGTTAGTTGAGATCTAACATGTACTTTCAGTTATGCATGAATATTTAAATATAAGTAAAAGAAATATGTGATAAGTTTTCATTGAAAAATACGTGTCCACCCTTGTAGACGGGCTGCTCAATATTTTGGTAAAGTTACTTATTTATTCGAGTAGACTGGTTTTCTTAAGTGGACGAGGCTCTAAATGTTTGCTAGACGAATACCAAAATAACTTGTTAGATACAGCAAGTCCAAAGACTTGATAATAAGCGCGTCCATCTTGCCACGTAAGCAGACGAAAGTAATTGATAAAATTGAATGAACTGAAAAATAAAGTAATCAAGTAGACAAGCTTTATCTGCCACGTTACTAGACGAAGATCTTTATAACTCATTGAGGAATAGCAAGTCCAAAGACTTGATCGACAAGAGGATATGCCACGTCATCGGACGAGCAAAATAATCTGTTGAAACAGATTTAGTCTCACATATAACTAAGTAGACGGAGTTTCTTAAAGTAGACGAGCTCCATCTTAGAATAAATAAATGCTATCCGAATCTCTTGAATTTATTTCAAATGATTGATATTTATTTCAATAGAATATTTGTTCATCACTTTTGTCCTATCTGCTTTAATATTTTACTTTGTTATAAAAGAAACATAGTACCATCAAGAAATGCAAAAAGCAGAATAGTACAATGAGATACTGCAAAACGATCTGTACGATGATATCTCTATGGCTGAAAAAGCTGGATTGTACACAAATGAGGAACAACAAGTTCTCAAGCTGCAATACTCAGCATTAAGCCTCCTATTTCATGCTACCTCAATAAACAAGAGTACTATTTAGCTTGCCACAATCAAGCTATCAGTCACAACGGATATCATGCATTAAATACTATCTCTAAACAGGATTATTCAAAGTAACCGTTGAATAAATACAAGTGAAGAACAAAGTCACTATAAATAGAAGACCTGAGATACTGAAGAAGAACTCTTGACAGCACAACCTTGCTAGCTCAACTTTTGTCAATCGATAATCACTCATTCTTATATTCTTTCAAAAGCAAGAGTATGTATTCTTAGTTTGAATATTGTGAAAACATTCATTTGATCTTAAACTGTCATATCCTCACACATAGTGAATTAAGAAGATCAAACATTAAATCTCTTTGTTAGAGTTAGAGCCTAAAGAGGCTTGGTAAGAAAGAAATACTTGTAGCCTGGAGAGGTGCTGAATACTTAGTTGTAACATATTGGAAAATAGTGGAGAAAAACCTTCAAGTAGAAGGGACTGGACGTAGCTCTTGGTTGGAAGAGAGTGAACCAGGATAAAACATCTTGTGTGATTCTTCTATCTCTAAACTCTTATAGCTTTAGTTGTTTCCTACTAACTAAGGGGTTTTGATATTGCTTTTGTTAAAGTTTTTTAAAAGAAGATCTATTTCTTTGTGCTTGTTTCTTTTTCTAATATCTTTTTATGCAAAAAAATTGTTTTAAAGGTTGTTTTCGAAAATTATTAACAAACACAATTCAACCCCTCTTCTTGTGTTTGTCTGTGTCAACTTCAGATCACACTAAAATTTGACAAGAAAAATAAGAAAGGTCACATAAGTAATGCCACTTGAACGATACATAGCAACTAATCACCCTCACCATCACATTAGCATTAGGGATGGCAATAGGTATTTTACCCATAAGGAATCCACACACTACAAAAAAAAAAAACGACATTTTGTGGCGGTTTTTTAGTTAATTTGCGGCGGTTTTTGATCTCCGCAAATTAATCTGTGGTGGTTTCGAAAACCGCCCCAGTTACGTTTGTCACAAGCAATTTGCGGTGGTTTTTAGAAATCTCTGGTATCTATCTTATATTGCGGCGGTTATTTTGCGGAAGTTATCAGCGACAGTTGTTTATTTTGTGGGGGGTTTTTAAATTCTCTATAAATGACTATGAACGATCATTAAATTGATTATTTTTGAGGGAGTTTTTAGCCTCTTGTATGAATGACCATTATATAGTTATCAACGCCACCTACTACAATAATATATATCTCACCATTTGATGCGCTTTTTGTTTCAAATATACTTATTTGCTAACAATTTTGAATTTTTCTAATTTGCGACAATTGAAAAAATTTCAACAAAAGTTTACCAAAATAGTCACACAAAATTCATTAAAAATATAACCATAGTGACATAATGTTTCAAACATCAATTGTAATTTAGAGAATACAACTTGAATTCATAATAGCCTAAAAGTAGTTTTGTATTAAATAAAAAAAAATCAAATATTGTTAATGCTAGCACCGGATGATCCTCTTGCATCAAAGTCGAATTTGGCTCAGCATCATTTGACTGAAATAAAAAAAATAGTTGAAATATTCAAAGGGATAGCAAAACCATGACCAAAGCAGCACATCCCAAGACCAAATTGTTGCTGCCACAAAGTCCACGTGCTCAAAACAATAGCAGAAGACATGCGAAATCAAAAACTCATAATTAAGGACCCCATCCATCCATTTGTAGACCCCAAAACTAGAAAAAAGAAACGATCATCATTAACACCATAACCACAAAGTAGACAGTCTCCTAAGCATATTAGTGGCCGGTGTGCTTGTAACCAATATCATAAAGTAATATCCTAAGACTAGATGCCTTCTTCACTTTCCAAAATCACCAACAATAAAAACCAAACAGCTACAAACAGCCAAAATATCACAGTAGTTACACTATCCCTGAATGCAAACCTGTTGTATAGCTCCCTGAACCAAACTCAGAAACCAAGACTAGATGCCTCATGATATGATTTAGTTAACAAATATTAAAAATAGGAAAGGCACTAGTGGAAAATATACATTAGACGGTAAAGGTTTACGTCAGTTAACCAAAAGCTAGACGTTAAAAAGGAGGCGGTGACAGTTTTGTAAATATCAGACTTCATTAATTCAATTTTTAACGTCTGTTGTTTTAATGACTGACGTTAAAAGTGAAGTGACTCACTTTTAACGTCAGTTCAATAAAGAACTGACGTTAAAAGTGAACATTTTAACGTCAGTTCGATAAAGAACTGACGTTAAAAGTAAGTCACTTCACTTTTAACGTCAGTCATTAAAACAACAGACGTTAAAGGTTATTTTAATAATTTTTTTATCTAGTATACGATCCCTTCCGCATTGCCTTCCTCAAAGTTTCAGTTTCACATGAATTGCTTTGATGTTTTGTGTTTCTGTTTTGAAAACTAAAATATATGTGCGAAGTATAAGTTGAATCAATAACTCAAACCGGATCTCATTCATGAAGTGTAATACTGATCGATCTGAGAAGATTGAAAGGGTTTAAAATCCTATAAAAAGTTACATTGAAAGGGTTTAAAATCCTATTAAAAGTTACATTGAAAGGGTTTAAAATCCTAAACATTAAAGCTACGTACATCCCATCAGAGAGTTTTATGAAATAAACAAGTTTCTGCTTCAACATCATTTTTTTCTCAGTCCTGTGCTCAGAATCTCCAACATTGAATGCATCCCCTCCCTCATTTGAAGTCGATGCTCCATCTGAATCCACAGTCACTTTGGAGCCGTGGCAGAGTGAATGGTGCACTCGATCTGTTTTCAAAATATTCTTGGAATAGCCACTTGGTTCCAAAGCCGAAGTTTTGGAACTATAGCTGCTGATTCTCCAGAAGGATGATGGTGTGTGCAAATCACATTACGTGATTCACCCAACCTTACCATCCATGTTACGTGATTCACACAACCTCTGAAGTTGTTTTGACCATTAAGACAGAGACCTTTAAGTCTAGGTATAGGAAGAAAGAGTGATGAAGTTAATCTCCATTGCAGGGCCATATTGTGAAGCAGAAAAATTAAAGGAAGGAAGGAAGCTATTTATAGGAGTAGGGGATGAAGTTACTAGGCGTCGTAAGTTGCTAAAAAAATTAAATTGATCATTAAGAGCATTAGGTTCCAAGGCGCATTGGGAGTTGGCCTGACAGTCATATATTATAAACGTGCAGAAAAGAAAACGCCAGAAGGAATAAGAAGATACACTTTTAACGTCAGTTGTTGAATAAAACTAACGTAAAAAGCGTTTTTAAAATAAAAAATATTTATTTTTAACGTCCGTTGTTTATACAACCGACGTTAAAAGTGTGATTTTTACTTCAATTAAATAAACAGCTGACGTAAATAATCTTATATCCCCTATCTGAAATGCCCTGTTGTCACACAGGTCTGTTAACGTCAGTTGTTGAATAAAACTGAAGTTAAAAGTGTTTTTAAAATAAAAAATATTTATTTTTAACGTCTGTTGTTTATACAATTGACGTTAAAAGTGTGATTTTTACTTGATTAAATAAATAGGCGACGTAAATAATCCTATATCCTTAGCTATCCGAAATGCCCTGTTGTCACTCAATTAACACAGGTCTCGAGCCATTTTGTGAAGGAATAGAAATATAGAGGAAAAGAAGAGGCGGATATGTACTATTACAGAAGAATGTTACTTTATACAGACAACACTTTTAACGTCAGTTGTTGAATACAACTGACGTTAAAAGTGTTTTTTTAAAAAATATTAATATTTAACGTCAGTTGTTAATAAAACTGACGTTAAAAAATTAATTTTAACGTCAGTTGTTTAATACAACTGACGTTAAATGTTGTTTCATGTTAACACCCGCGCGCCTTCTGCACTTCGCTCTGCGACGTCGCGTCTCTTGTCTCTTTTCATCACGCTCACCCCTAAATCACTCTCAACCCTCACTCTCACTCTCACCCAGCACAGAACCCTAATCGCGAGCTCATCTCCACCGCAACCACCGCGAGGGCTTCTTCGCCACCACCGTGAGGTACACTATTAACCCTAACTCTGTCTTTCCATTCATTCTTTGCAATAACTTGACGTACATCTCTCTTTCCCCTTCTCGCGCACTAACTCTCCTTGTCCCTCTGCTCTCGGTGACCACATCGAACGTTGGCCACCACTCGAGCTCCCTCCCCCACCACCACGCGAGCACCTATTTACTGGTGAGTATTTAGGGCACATTTTTGTATTTTTGGTTTTGAGTGTATGTTGAAACTGTAGTCTCGGTAGTTGAAACTTGAAACCGTGAGTTTGATTTGTTTGGAATGTACGTCTCTGTTTTTGGTTTTGAGTGCATGTTGCTCTCTGCTGGTTGATCCGTCACGGCCGTGATGCTAATCACGGCTAGGCCGTGATCGGTTCGCTGTGATGGCATGGTCTGTTCGATTGTACGTTACGGCCGTGATGGACATCACTTTGCCAGGCCGTGACTACTCATGGCAATTAATCTTTAAAAACTATAGTTTTCAATCTCTCGTATTGTCCTTATATTGGATATATATATGTTTTGTATATCTACAGGACCTATCTAGTTATGGATCGTAGTTGGATGGTTTGTAAGCGTACTAGTCTTTGAGTATTTGAAGGGGGTGGGAGAATTTATAGAATTTGCTCAAAGGAATGTTCCTAATAGTAATGGAATGTTCTGTTGTCCTTGTGTCAAGTGTTTGAATACGAGGAAATGTACGGTGAAGGATATACGTACTCATTTGATTTGTGAAGGGATTTGCTTGAGTTATACAAGATGGATATGGCATGGTGATATGTTGTTGAGTAGTAATACGGCGAGTGTCTCCCAAAGTGAGGACGTTGACGTAGATATGGAGGATGATCGAGTAGAGGACATGATCCGTGATATTGGACAAGAATCTTTTCATCGAGCGCATGTGTATGATAGGTTGTGCGGTGATGCGGATAAGCCTTTATATCCACGGTGTACTACTCATACACGGTTGTCGGCGGTGCTAAAATTGGTTTGTGTGAAGGCGAGAAATGGTTGGAGTGATAAAAGCTTCACGGAATTGCTTGAAGTGTTGAAAGACTTGCTTCCGGAGGACAACACATTGCCTGACCGTAACTATGAGGCCAAGAAGGTATTGTGTCCTATGGGTATGGAGTATAAGAAGATACACGCATGCCCCAATGATTGCATATTGTACACCGGTGTTCATGAAGACAAACACGATTGCCCCAAATGTGGGTTATCACGATACAAAGTGAAGGGTGGTGATGATGATGATGATGTTGATGATGTGAGAAAAAAGGGTCCTCCTGCGAAGGTGTTGTGGTATCTTCCAATAATTCCAAGGTTCAAGCGATTGTTTGCCAATGGGAAATATGCGAAGAATCTTAGATGGCATAATGATGAGAGGAAACGTGATGGAAAGGTTCGTCATCCTGCTGATTCTATTCAATGGAAGAATATCGATACTATGTTTCCGGATTTCGCCGATGAGCCAAGAAACCTAAGGCTTGGACTTGCTACGGATGGAATGAATCCTTATGGTAACATGAGTAGTATTCATAGTTCATGGCCTGTTCTGTTGGTGATTTACAACATGCCCCCTTGGTTGTGCATGAAACGCAAATACATGATGTTGTCTATGATGATTTCGGGCCCAAAGCAACCGGGAAATGACTTAGATGTTTATCTAGGTCCCTTGATTGAAGACTTGAAAACGTTGTGGGTGGAAGGTGTTGATGTAGTTGATGGGTATTCTCATGAGACTTTCAAGCTTCGTGCCATGTTATTTTGCACCATCAACGACTTTCCAGCAGAGACAACTGTTGAGAAAAACATATGGAAGAAGAGGTCGATATTCTTTGATCTTCCATACTGGCGCAAGCTTGATGTCAAACACTGCATTGATGTGATGCATGTGGAGAAAAATGTGTGTGATAGTGTGATCGGGACGCTTCTCAACATTCAGGGCAAGACAAAGGATGGTGTGAATGCTCGTCTCGACCTCGTTGCTATGGGTATACGAGAGCGATTAGCTCCATTGTTGAGGATGGTAAGCGGACTTATTTGCCGCCAAAGATGTCATACTTTGTCAAAAAAAGAGAGACAAAGTTTCTGCGGATGTCTTCAGGGCATCAAAGTTCCACATGGTTACTCTTCAAATATGAAGAGGCTTGTCTCTAGTGATCTTAAATTGGTTGGCTTGAAGTCTCATGATTGTCACATCTTGATGCAACAACTTCTGCCCGTTGCTATTCGTGGTATTGCTACAAAAAATGTGAGACATGCCATTACTCGGTTGTGCTCATTCTTCAATTCTATATGTAGCAAAGTCGTTGACCCTCGTATGTTGGATGACTTGGAAGTTGAGGCTGCTACAATCTTGTGCCAATTGGAGATGTATTTTCCTCCTTCCTTTTTCGACATAATGGTTCACTTAATTGTTCATTTGGTGAGGAGATTAGATTATGTGGGCCGGTTTTTCCGAGATGGATGTACCCAGTTGAGCGCTACATGAAGATCTTGAAAGGGGTACGTGAAGAATCCTCATCGTCCGGAAGCATCTATTGTTCAAAGGTATGTTGCGTAAGAAGCTATTGAGTTTTGTTCGGACTACCTTCATAACACGGATCCTATAGGGGTTCCTAAGCCTCGGCATGATGAGATCGATGTCAAGGTAAGGGTACACATGGCTTAAGAATTAATAGGAAGGATCGGGAGGAAGTGCTTCAAGCACATTTGTATGTATTGAACAACATCGAATGTGTTCACCTTTCTTATTTGAACATAAAAGAAAAGTCAATCAAGAAAACCCTCGAATGAGCGAAAGGTGGTTGTTGAACAAGCATAACAAGACTTTCTTACCATGGTTCAAGGAAGAAATGCTTAAGGATGGTAATCTTTATACGATGACGTAAAATGGCTAGCACGTGGGCCTAACTTCAACGTCATATGTTGGAGCGGATACGACATAAATAACTTTTCCTTTTATACAAAGGAACAAGATAACAAGAGTACCATGCAAAATAGTGGGGTTATGATCGTTGCCAAAGCAATGCACTTCTCTAGTGCAAACGACACAAAACCCGTTACAAGACCGACACCTTACTTTGGATATATTGAAGATATTTGGGTGCTCGATTACACTAAGCTTACGGTCTTAGGTATTTAAATGTAAGTGGGTTGATAGTAACGGTGGTGTACAAACCGACGAATTGGGGTTCACATTGGTAGACCTCAACAAGTTAGGTCATATAAATGAGCCTTTCATAATGGCTTCACAAGCAAAACAAGTGTTTTACATCACCGATCCTTCTAACAAAAGGTTGTCCGTGGTTCTCCAAGGAAAAAGCATGTATAATGGTAGTGATGAAAATGAAGATTCAAATCTTGATATTCCTGAGACTCCTTCTTTTTCAACAAACATGCCTACTATAATCGAGGAGACACAGGTGGACGATGTACATGCCACTCGTGATGATCATCACGAAGGGATATTGATATAGGTAGTTTAAACTTAGTATACATTTATAACCTATGTTAATAAATTAATATATATTGTTTTGAACAGGCATACATTATATGGATCATTGTTCCATTTTTCCTTTGCAATTCTGTAATGTGTGTGATATTCGTATTCTTGGGATATTTACTGAATGCGGGATGGCTTAGGGGAGTGATATTTTAAAACTGAATTTAAAAAAAAAAATACTATTAACGTCAGTTGTATCATACAACTGACGTTAAAAGTATTTTATAAAAATATACAGTACACTATTAACGTCAGTTGTTTACTACAACTAACGTTAAAATTAAGACCTTTAACGTCAGTTCTTTATAACAAATGACGTTAGTTTTAACAAAATTTACGTCGGTTATGTTAAAGAACTGACGTTAATTTTGACAAAATTAACGTCAGTTGTGTTAAAGAACCGACGTTAATAGTGTTATATTTAACGTCAGTTCTCAACTGACGTTAAAAGTTAAACTTTTAACGTCAGCTGTATTTACGTCAGTCAGTATTCTGACGTAAAAAATCAATTTTAACTGACGTAAAAAGCACTTATTGCACTAGTGAGGCATGGGATGTCACATTAAAAAACTCCATCAAACTTTATAGAAAAAACAAAGGACCAGACATCACACCACCAACACAGAACAAAGACATGTGATAACATTTTGCAACAGCAAATCAAGAGCAATTTGCCTCATTAACCAGCTAATGCATCATACAGCAGAAAAATAGGAAACAATGTTATTCTAAGTCTTTCAATTCTCAATCACCTTCCTAATAAAGCTAATAATTCATCAAACCAATAATAAATATTTGTTTACCCAAAGTTACACATTTCTCATATACCAACAATGATTTACCCAAAAAAACATGAAAAATTGTAAATTATAAATATTCAACATAAGCATTGTAAAATCACTTACGTTTTGTGGACCAAAGAAGCCAAGTAGATCCTTCCTTCCTTCGTTATCATGTAAGCTTTAAGTGCAACCATGGTACCTTGAACTTGGGATTCTAATCGAATGTACTTCTCTTGCCATGGGTTAGAAGATGAAGATGAAGCAGCAACATTAGATGAAGACTGACTTAAATCTGAAAGTCTTAGTCTAGTATTCCTAAATGCATTAGTAGAAGCTGCTCCCATTTTGATTTGTTCCTATGAGCATATAAAATTATTAAGTTTAAAATTCTTATGGTTAAAATCCAAAATGTTGGAAAACAATATATTCAAGTTATGTTTACCACTACAGCCTTTGCCGCATCATTTACATATGATCCATCCTTTCTTCTTGAGTTCGAATTTCTTTATTTCTTCTACAAAGTTCCTAAAAAAAACAATTACAACAATTTCATGCATTATAAATCAAATATTAGCTAAACAAACAATAAGATGAACAATCTTTGCAATCTTGATTTCAATGGGAAGTAACGCAAAACCTTTGCAGCTTGCTTTTTCTTCTTCTTGGGGTTCCATCTGGATGTTCCACAATGTTTGCATGTTTGCAAGTTTTTGTCATCCTCTCCCACATATAACATACAGTCATTTGGACATGCATGTATCTTGGTGTAGTTAAGACCAAATTTGTTGATGATTTTCTTGGCCTCATAAAAAGAAGGAGGTAACTTCACTTGTTCAAATGCGTCTCTCAATAAATCCAATATCATAGTCATTGCCTTGTCACTTAATCCACACAAAACCTTTATATGATATAATTTGATTACAAATTCTAGTTTTGTGTACTTGCTCCCGTCTTTCCATCATTGAGAAACTCATAAAAATCACCATGGTCCTCCCTTGGCCCCTCATTTAATATTTCATTTGTACCCGATGGTTGTGATTCGTCTATATTAGTGGATTGTCGCCTATAGTGCCCAAATGCATCATTGATCATAGTGTCCATTGGATTTTCGGAATGAAATGTCTCTTGCACAAGATCTTCATATCTAGAAGTCTCTGGTACTTGTTTCTCACCATGTAGAATCCAGTTACATAATTTTCAGGAAATGGTTTCCAAAGCAAGTGATCATGAACTACGTCTCTAGTTTGCCATTTCATAAATCCACATTTGGGACATGGACATCGTATCGTATCTCCAACAGCCCCATTCTCAAAAGCAAAATCTAAGAATATACTTAAACCATTTGAGTATTCAATTGTATTTTGTGGCTTAGCAATCCAAGATTTATCCATCAGTAAAGACACCTAAACAAGTTAACAATGATAGTTCATCAAACCAAACTTCATAATATTCCAATAGAAAATCATCATCATTATTGAAGTAATGCCTCTCTATAAATAGTATAATCTATGTAAATAAAAGCAAGGTCTCCATAAACATTGCAATCTAAGTAAAAAAAAAAATTAATAAGAATTAGTCCAACTAAAGTATATGTTTGAATTAATCCAATGTTTAAACTTAGTGGAACTAAACATGTAAAATAGTACTAGTGAAAAGTACTACTATGCCATGTCTATAGCAATTAATTGTGTAAGTGTAACTATATTTGTCGCTTAAAGACTTTGCAACAAAAAAACAATGTGGGAAAGTATATTGCATATTTTTATATATGTCATTATCCTAATCCATAGATGAGGCCGACTTAGTTAGCTTATATATACATATAGAGAAGGACAGAATAGAAAAAAATAGGCATAGGTATATATATATTTTGCACCTTTGGTGTTTGCTTCTTTTATTTATTTATGTGGGGGCATATATGTAGTTAGGCAAAGCTGTAAAAGTAGCAGAACTTATTGATAAAAAAATGGTAGCAGATCCTACTCTAGTTTTACTAATGTAGAGTGCTAGAGTACTTTTACAGTGTTGCAACTACTTTAGTTTTGAAAGATAAATGCCTTCATGGGAAGTATGGAGAAAAAGGGCATGTGGTGGGTTAACTCTATTGGTGTCATCCATTGGAAAACTACCACAGCACCCTTAAAGCCCAAAAGAGATCACAACCACTTTTTACAAATAATAATTTAATTATTTATATTTAATGAAAATGCTTAATCATAAGTCTATGCTGTTGACTGATGTTTAAGGTGTTGGAAATAATTTAAATATCAATAATTAGTTGTAGTGATTTTTATTAATTAGTGTTAGTTACATGACAATTAGTGTTGATAAATGAGTTAGTTAGAATAACTAACTATGTGATCCTTGTGGAGCTATGTTATGTGCTTATATAAATATTCTATGAATTGATGAATAAAATGTACACTAAATACATTCAGTGATATTATCATCTTCTCTGATTCTTCTCTGTGAATGCATTTGTTTAATGTGAGTAATTGTGAAATTGAGTAATTCTCGTTTCAACATAAGCCGTAAATTTTGTATAATGATAGTATTTTGGAGATAATAATTTGTGTCTCGATGGTTATTCAGGCGGAGATCATGGTTTTGAGGTGTCTCCGACGGGACGATAGTGTAGGGATTTGGTACACCGTTCATTTTCATCTTGGCTAGGAAATGCACCTTCGAATTTGGCAGCATCGTGGAGCCCATCGCGGAGGCGTCGTAGTAGTTGCTGTCTGCAAAGCAGGTGATGTTCGGTGGGTATGTTGTGTGACCGAGTCGGGTACTTAGGGTTAGAGCCATTTTCTGGATGTGTTGGGAGTGGTTGATGTTCTTCATCGCCGGCGGCGCTACTGTGACTAGCGATGACTGCTTGTGCTTAGCAAACTATTCGGGTCTGGACGGAGGGTATTGGGTCAGGTAGGGTAGGGTTGTGTAGGTGGGTGTTGTTTTGCGGAGGCCCAGTTGCTGATCTAAACTTGGATGGCCCAAATCATTGTTCAGTTACCGAGGTCCGAAATTGGTAACGGTTAACGAAATTTTGGCCCATTCTGGTTTGTCACAATCCAACGGCTTTCGTAGTGCCGGTTCAACAATCCGCGTGAAAAGAGTGTAGCATTTTATCCCAATGTAGAATTTTACTGGCCTGCCAAGTCTGAAGATGTCCAGTAAAATTCCGAGTTCCAATGTGATGGCAATAAATTTAAGGTACCATAAATTCATATAGGCAACAAGAAACACATAACGTCCCCCTATTTTTGTCTTGTTTCAAAAATATTGTAATTATTAACATAAGAATATATAATAATAAATGTATATTTAACATTCGTGATATGTTTGAAAACAAATTAATATTGAATTTAATAAATTTAAATATGAAAATATTAATTTTAGTTATCCGAATAATTGTTTTTTAAAAAAAGGTTAACCGAATAATGTGTTACTAAATTTTTTTAATTTTTGTAAACTGAGCAAATATTTATTAGCTATTAGTTATGTGGCGAAACATAAAACTTTATTATAATAAGTTTTAATATTGGACGGTATGTATATTCAGGCCATAGGATCTTGTGTTTATGTTGATACTATCCAATGGACATGGTGGTTCCACGTCAGTAATCTGCGTCACATGACAATATCCTTTGCAGTACAGGGCTAATAATCGTCTTGTTGGAAACTGACGCAAGTCTGCAGGACTGGTTCGACTTCCAACGTCAGGTTATCAGCAAATAACGCTTCTTTATCAAATCCTCAACTGCTTTCTCCACTGCTCTGTATCATGTAATCGGTCAACAAAATTTTATCAAAACCCAAATTACTGCTACTGACAAATTGGCAAAAAATTTACACTTACAGTAACTTCAGAGTACATATAAAATAACAAATCGGAAAAATAACGGTCAGTAACCCTAAACAGCAAATAACCCTAAGCTAAGCTATGTACTTAGCATTTAAACCTTTACAAAAAACAAATACAAGTTCCAGATCTGTGAATGTGGGGATTTAGGGTTCCTTCAAAGGTAAAATATCAGGAAATGAGATGCACTTACCAACGAAAATATGGCCTTCAGACGACCAGAAATGAAGGCAGATGAACCTGCCGAACACCCGAAGATGAGGGCAGATCTCGACTTCCGACCACCAAGAGATGTAGCTGTAACACGTAGGCGAGCTGAAGGTTGAAGACGACCACAAGCTATGGGGTTCGAAAATACGGCGAGCTGTAGGAGCAACACGAATTGGTTTCAAGGTTCCATCGAGGCTATGGGAAAAGGAGGCAGAGTCTTTTAATTGAAAGCAAATACTGAATGTATACCTATTTTAACAAAATCATAGCGTATTTGGAAAATAAATAATACAAAAATACAATACAGTATGTCATTGAGGTTTGAATATACTTACATGGGTTGACAATTTATCTGACACACATAACAATTTGATCGGATAAAAGACATGTAATGTAGGTAATGCATCATTCTACTATTTAGATGGACGGTGTCGCATAGACTTAACCATAAATGTTTTGCCAATGATGGACCTAAAGTTTGGAATGCTGTAACATGAACTAGAGTAACTCATTCTTTTCCTGTTTTAAAAATCTTTTTATTGTCTTAAAAGAGCAAAAGACATGCATCTTAATGCAAAGTAATTCGCCCTACTCTATTTTCATATTGATGAGACGATTCATGTAAAGTTTTCCCGCATATGTACTCCCTACCTTAAGGTTTTTTTTTTTCACTCTTTTCCTTGCTCCACCAAAAATGGTAAAATCTTCCGAATAAAAGTTAGACCCTTTTATATCAAAACAGATAGAAGCTACACATCAAAACTGAATTGACCTTTGCCTAGCATGTAACCCGCATAACAAGATCATAATTTCAACCATAGGTAAGATAGCGCTAAAGGATAGCAGTTTTGCCGAACAACTGACTTAAAAAAGAACATTACCTTAACGCATTACTGGATTTGGAACTGATCGTCTTGCTTTGTCAGATTCCGCTGTCTCCTTCGCTTTGTCAGGAAACCCTAAACTGAAGTCAAATAGCATAATATTGAAGTCAAACGAACAGCAAAAGAGAGAAGAGAAAAACGCAACTAGGAAAAATAGCAAAATAGAATGAACCAATGTTTCCATTTCTAAAAATCCCAAACTCATTAAGCAAGAACACGAATCACACTCTTTCCCAAACCAAACCATTGCTTAAATTTCCTAAAATACCTAGCAGCATCATAGAAGAGAAAATTGAAAGAAGAAGTAACATACCAGGGAGAAGGAAGACGAATTAACGTGAAGGAGTGAGGAAGCAGTGTGAGCAACGCAAGGAGCCGCAACTAAATTATGCGCAGAGAAGACCTAAGAGCTGCAAAGGCGCATAAACTATGCCGTAAATAGGGATTTGGGTTTTAAGTCGGAAAGAGGTGGGAAAATATTTTGGGTTCGCGTGATTAAGATACCAGGGATTTGGGTTCGCGGGTAATGAATAGTAAGAGGAGGAAATATTTTAATGTTTAACTAGTATGATATATGTGCATTCGCACGGGTTGGCTGATTTTTATGAATGATTGTAAATGATTTATTTATTTGTGATATAAGACAATAATACAATTCAAGAATAATATTTAATTTTATAAAATACTTGTAATGGAAATATAAATTTTAAAATAAAGTAACAATAGGTTGAAAATTGATAAGCATTTGAAAATACTTAAGACATTAAGAAAACTAGGACTGGGCAGATTTCATCGACCCGACCGGAACCCGAGGTATCCGAACAAAAAAATGGGATTCGGGCGGGTCTGTTCGGGTTAACGGGTCTGGCGGGTGAAAAAATCAGGTTCAAATGGGCTTCTACGGTCGGGTTCGGGTGTGAAAAAATAAACCCATCGATACCCGGACCCGACCGAATATCAATGCACTGAGTAAAAGTTTTGTATCATTACACACTCCATCCACGCCACGTTCCCTTCACATCAGACTTCAGTCTTTGTCCGTCTGTCTTTCTCCTTGGGAAAAGCTGTGCAAGCTATCAATCACTTCAATTTTTTAATTCTCTCTCTTAGGCTTACGTAATTAACAAAACAAAAAAGTCAAAAAAGCACAAATATTTGAGATGTGAGAGACCAAGAGCATTTCCTTCAATCTTCAGTATTACACTATTATACCCTCCAAACCCATTTCCTTCTCATTCAATCGTAACCCACCACTACTAGAACCATATGTCACATCTCTCTCTCTCACTCACTCATACTGTCGCACCGCTCCCCTCATCGTCGAAGCTCCCTCGCCGCTAGTCTTCGACCTCGGTTTTGCATGAGATAGGGAATACCGATCGTTGCAGAGAAGGACCTGTCTCTACGCGTCTCAGGTCTCAGATCTGAGTAGGGCCTCCGTCGCGTCGCGACTTGATCTTCCTCTCGCCAAATGCCCAGATCTGCTCAAGTTGGTCATGAGAGGTTGTGCACGCCTGTTCTCATCAAGTTTCAACATTCCTTTCTCCTGTAAAGTGTAAACAAACGATTGTGCTTTGTTTAGAACGTGTTTCTTCATACATCTGGTTTGTTTATATTTAATGAAAGTTGATTTTTTTGGTTTGTTCATACTGAAAGTTAATTTCTTTGATTTGTTTGTGGTACATCTTTCTTTATACGAATGCTCCTCCTTCATATTTCTGGTGTTTGTGGGCTTTCATTTGTTTGATCCCAACCCGTGGTAACCCACCCGCCTAAACCGCCGAACCGACAAACCACCGACCCGACCAAACCGAAGGAATGAACGGACGGGATTGGGTGGCGTATTCTAATGGTCGGTTATCTTCGGATTGGTATTTTTTCACCCGAATCCGGCCGTAACCGACCGATGCCCACCCCTAAAGAAAACGTATACGTTGCATCTGGATAAATAATATAATGTAGGTATGTCTTATTATCAGTATTTGTGTAATGTTATTTCCATTATGCCTTCCTTTTATACATAATAATTTGTAGATAGAGGTATTCAAATTTTTTTAGTAGCTAAAAGTAAATAAAAATCCATAACCAAGGGTAATATGTTTTACATTGAATACATCCAGGAAATGTTTAAGAAAAGGGCACTGGAAAAAATTAAATCAAGACACATGTTTCATATTAGGTAAATACAATGTGATTGTCACCTAATCATGTAATCATAACCGTTGTTGCATAGTTGGTCCAAATATTAGTGCTTACACCAAATCATGTGAGAGCTGAAGATAAAAGATGAAGAAAGAAAATGAAAAGTCCATCCGTTATTAATCGTCTAATATAAAAAAAAATATTGATTGACGTGTTTTAAGTCTTGGAGAGAGAGGAAGAGCAACACTTACATGCTAGAGGTTTTGGTACACCTCTTTGAAGACAACATTGGTTGTAAGACACATGTTTCATATTAGGTAAATACAATGTGATTGTCACCTAATCATGTAATCATAACCGTTGTTGCATAGTTGGTCCAAATATTAGTGCTTACACCAAATCATGTGAGAGCTGAAGATAAAAGATGAAGAAAGAAAATGAAAAGTCCATCCGTTATTAATCGTCTAATATAAAAAAAAATATTGATTGACGTGTTTTAAGTCTTGGAGAGAGAGGAAGAGCAACACTTACATGCTAGAGGTTTTGGTACACCTCTTTGAAGACAACATTGGTTGTTGTGTTTAAAGCAATTCTATCTTTATTGTGTATCAATATCTTCAGTCCTTGCTTTGTTTGAACTCTGGATAAGGCGACATATAATTGACCATGGCTGAATACTGGTTTAGGCAAATACAACGAAACATTTGCAAATGTTTGCCCTTGAGATTTGTTGATAGTCATGGCATATGAAACAATTAAAGGAAATTGCCTTCTAATAAGTTTGAATGGCCAGGGTGATTGGGATGAAGACATTGACATCCTAGGAATGTAGATCAAGTTGCCAATGTTCTTTCCAGACATGATCCTTGCTTCAGTGACATGATTCGCAAGCCTTGTTACAATCAATCTAGTGCCATTGGAAAGTCCTTCAGTCTGGTCTAAATTCCTCAACAACGTTATTGGAGTACCAATTTTTAATTTGATCCTATGATTTGGCAGACCTGAGGTTGTCAGTGTGTTAAGAAATTCAGGAGTAATTGCCTGCAGTGTTGGATTTTCCAGTGCTTCTGATTTGTCAATTGAATATGAGCTTAAGTACTCTCTTTCACCGCCGGGGATCAATGAAAGAATATAAGTATTGATTTCATCAACAACCTCAATAGTTGAAGCTAGAATAGCTCTAGATTGGAGGAAGTCTTCATTAGTGTACTATTGGAGCAAATTAGGATATGCAGTTTGCACTATAGCTTGGATGGGATTATTGAAATCTGTGATTAGAAATGATTCAGGAATTTTTATTGAGGCGTAACCATCATTCGGCTCAGCTATCTTTCCATCTCCCACATCTAACATCCACTTTGAAAATGCTCTGAGTTCCTGGTCATTAGCATTGTTTGAACCATTTTGTAGGCGCATATGTTTTGTTAACGTCAATACCTGACAATTCGCCCAAAGATATGAAGCATTGATTGTTGCATTAACTATGTCAGAACGATTTCCTCTTGGGATGACTGGGAGTATTTGTCTAAAATCCCCACCTAAAACAACAACTTTTCCTCCAAATGGAGAGTTTGCATTATTAGAATAGCGTATAATGTCTCTAAGACTTTTATCCAATTCCTCAAAACAAAATTTATGTGCCATTGGAGCTTCATCCCATATTATAACCTTTTTCAATTTTAACAGCTCAGCAAGTTCACTTCCTTGATGAATATTGCAAGTTGAGTTCTCAAACGTGGGAACAGGGATAGCAAACCTTGAGTGTGTTGTTCTTCCTCCAAGCAATAGAAGAGATGCTATACCACTTGATACTACGGTCAAAACAATATCACCTTGTGAACGCAAAGAGAAGCTATTGTCTTCCACATAAAAGTTTTACCTATACCACCATAGTCATATAGGAAAAACATGCCACCACGTAGTTCATTCACAGCTTTCATAATAGTCTCAAATATATTTCTTTTCTCATCTGGAAGAATAATTAAACAATAATTCCATTAGCTAAAAGCAATGAAAAATAATTTAATAATAATAATGGAAATAATACTTATGAAATTTATTTGAAGAAACTGATTAGATCACCTGTAAGAGAAATAAAGAAATGTTGGAATTGATCATGTAAACAAACTCTATCATAATCACGTTCTGAATAGATAATAAGTTTATTCCCTAATTGACTTGATAGATTCCCATATGGATATGGCATTGATGGATAATCCTTCAAACTTTTTCTGTTTGATTGTAATAAATCCTCAACTTGTTGTAGGAGTAAATTTTGCAACTCTAGATCATTAAGTTGTAAGTCTAAAAAATAAAATATGGTCAATTGAGGAGATATTACAGCATATGTCACAAATAATTATGAGAAAGCAATATTCTTTTAGTTAAATATGGAACCACAATAAAGATACCTTGAATGCTGGATAATTTTCTTTGTTCATATAGAATGCCATCCGCCAACCATGGCCATGTTTGTTCCCATACATGATCTAGTTTATTCATGCTATTAGAGATAAGCATTGTCACAAACAGTTTTCTTAAATAGTGACCTGATCCCCAATCTTTAGCTTCTCTAATAGCCTCAATAAATTCTTTAGAAAACCCATTGCGTAGCATGCCTCTCTAAAATTTGGGTGTTGTATCCCACCGACCGTTCTGATGTCCTCATAACTACATGGCCCCTTAGAAACTGATAGCATCATTCGCAAATGAAAGAGCTCACTGTTTCTAGGAGGTACCCAAATTAGCCTTCCAATTATGTACCCTTGCTTTCTTGGTTTCCAGCATCTTTGGCTACTGATGTAGACAAATATGGTCACAAATTGCGCACATGTAAGATTTCTACCTTCAGGGTATATCTTGTTTGCTTGCATCCAAGACGTAAACATTGACTCTTTCACACTTGGTTTAGAAAGCAACGAATCAATTTCTGCATCATCATTATAGTACACAGACTGTTCATTCGGAAGATGGTAGTATAATCTTTCGACTGCTGGTGTTCTACCATAAATTGGAAATGAGAAAATTCTCCAGCAAGCCTCACATGGTGAGATGTATCTACAATCGAGATACTGTTTGATTTCATCTATAATTTGCACCTGAGATCCATCTTCATTTTGTGTGGGAACAATAGCTGCAGTAATTCGATCATAGCCCTTGTTGATGTACTTAAGTAAGCACTTGATTGAAGTACATTGATTGCACCATTCAATATTAAGATGTGCTTGATACCTCAACAAAAGTGTTGGATTATATGGGACAACATGACGATTATCTATTAATATACCATTCTTTTCAACCATATTTCCATTGTTTATCCTTCTATATATATATAGGATATCCATCTTGGTCAACAATGGTTGTGTCTTGGAATTGTTTAGGATAGTACCTGGAGCATTTGCCATCTTTCATACATGGTGATGTTATGTTGGAAGAGCCACAAGGACCATGCATCATGTGATTCTTGACTAAATCATATAAATCCCTCTCGTTTTGTTGATTTGGTATTTCAACTGAAATAATCTTGTCAGTATCTATAGGAGTTGGATACTTTCTTGATGGAGCCAAGAAAATAAGTATGTGCGCGTGAGGCAACCCTCGTTTTTGAAATTCAATTGTATACATATCTGCATTAGAAATATCAATGTTGTGAAAATACACATAGATTTTTGAAAAAGTTGTGGTATATTAGAACAAATTAAGTGATTAATTAAAAGCATTTAAAAGAGATACCACTTACGTGCAAGCACTTTCCCAAATATTTCATTCTTTTTCAAATCTTTCAGAAGCAGATCAAGCTTAATTTTGAAAACTCTTGACACTATATCAGGACGATTTTGTGGCTTTAAATGCATCATCATAAGCAACCTTTATATTTCTGGCCAGTTTGGATTACATGTGAATGTTAGGAATAAACCCGGAAATCCAACAGAACCGCATATTGCCATGCCATCAAAGTATAGTTGAACCATATATCTACAACTTCCTACAAAAGTGGAAGGTAATACAATTCTTTTGCCTATGTTTGATCCCTGAGTTTGCCTTTGTTCATGAGTCTGGTGCAAATGGTTGTATTTGTCCACTCGTAATTGTTTTTGGTGATTCTTGATATAATGTAATCTTTCAGACTCCATCATTGTATAACCTTCAACTACAAATTGCTGAAATAGTCTCCTCGATCTCAACAATGTTTACGCTTCATTTTTTTCTGGTCTGAAGTCTAAAACAAAAGAACTCCATTATAGTAACCCTGTTCCTTTTTGTATTTTGAGAGGCACCTGTATCTCTATGAAGCACATCAGGTCTGTATCCATCTTCACCGTAAGGAAATAAATGAGGATATTGATAACCCAAATAACTTGCGTGTAACTCATTAATTCTTTTCAGTTTACCACTTTGTTTTTCTAGTATTATGTCTTTGTTTGATGTATTGTCAACATCACCAACAATAAGTGCAGCAACTTCAGAAACAGTGGGTAAGTTATATATTCTTCCATCAGTAGCTCTATCATAAATGAGTTTCAAGTACCTTAGATCATGTGTTGTAGAAGCCTGATATCTCTCCTTAGACATCCGAAAAGACTTAGAAAATGTATTAGACTCATCAAGCATTGATTTTAAGTCACACACAATATGGGGATCTAGGTGGTCTTGGCATCTGCAATCATAGATTTAAAAAAAAAAAAATCAAGAATATGATGTTAGAAGTTTATGAAAATTATATGGTATAATATGACCAAGAGAGAAGATTGTTGAGGATATTTTTACCCTGATACTCGAAGCCTATTTTGTATCTCATTTTCAGTATCATATATATAAAGCTGTGCAAATTTTAGAGTATCGCCAGGCATAGGTAAAAGGCTACCGATAAGATGACATGATTGCCGATGTATTCTGATCGAGGGTGGTCCTCTACCATTATTAAATGATCTATCAAGTTTTGTTCCAGGTGATGTGAAGGCAAACATCATGTTATATGCTCGAATATGCTGCTGAAAATTTTTTCTATCGGCTGAATCTTGATGAAAGAGAAGATGCTTAAGAACAGTTGGAGGATTCTTCAAAAGTGGAAGTTGAACCTTTCCACTTTTACAACAAATTCCAAATTTTGGATTTGAAGTATTTTTATGTTTTTTAGTTCTCTCTTGATACCACCACATATATGCGCCACAATATAGACATGAGATTGTAGGATCTCCTATATCAACATATCCTATTTAAAAAAAGATACAAATATATAATTACACAAACAGTAGCAATTTGGAAAAAAAGTGAGTAGATAATAATAGATATAGTACCTGTATTAAGCAATGCAAAGTTATTGTTGTTGTTATTGTCATTTAGATCTTCATCATCAGAATTAGAATAATTGCCTGTGGTTAAGCATACAAAAACATTTGCTTTAAATTTTACCTATATAATTTTGAGATATCATATATAAGTTAAAAACTTAAATTAAATGTAGATGAACAGTGTTGATGTTACCTTCAGTTTCCTCAAAAAGAGAAGTAAAATCAGGTTCTGGATCCTCATGTGAAATATGGTTGGATCCCCCAATAATATGTCGACTTGATTTCAAAGGATGTCCGAATCCTGAGGTGAATTTACTGTGAGTTGTAAAAGATGATTGGTGATGTTTACAATTGTCTATATCAACTCCACTATTTAAATTCTGTTCCACCTGTGAAAATTTGTTCATGTGATTAACTCCGAAAGAATTTGTATCAATAAGCCTATTTCTTCTATATATGTGTTGGTTGAAGATGACATAATGGTTGAGTATTAGGAGTTGTATTGAATATTTTCTTGCTACTGAGGCCTCCCTAATTTGATAAGACTTGTTCATAATGATAGAGGAGACATTGTATAGAGGCGTGCTTTGTATGATACTCCTTGTCAATGAACGTGAATCTGTCTCCCTATACATGAACAGTGTGGGAGAGTGGATGTCTGTGGTAGCAACATGATTAGAAGAAAATAGTAAGGTATTGTTAGGAGTGAATTTTCAAATTTGAGCTTTCGTTAGACAGACAGAAAGAGGCTACATAAAAATTGAGAAAGAAGTCCCAAAATTGATATATATTGTTTTGGCTAAAAGAAAGTTGACAAGTGCTAAGTCGACAGATGAAAAGTTGACAGAAAAAATTGACATAAAGAAGAACGTCGAATTCAAAAGATTATAGAAGAATTGACAAGTGTGGAGTTGAGAAGAAGTTCTTCAGTTGACATGTCAGACAAACAAGGCCGTCTAAAAGCAAAACTTGGGGCGCGTCTGTTAGGGGTGAAATTTCTGTTTATTGACGGATGCATTTTGACAGGCTGACGAAGGAATCAAAGTAATGACTAATATTTTCTAAGTATTGAAAATATTTAGTTGACAAGAAAATACTGGGCGACAGAAAGGATAAATTGACAACCAAGCTTCTTGACAAAGTATTAAGAAGAGTTGTCAAACGTACAAAGAAGTGTGAAAATGGCTAAGTCCTCAAGACTGACAAGGCATTAGCAAGATAAGCTGTCATGCAGCCAGACCGTCGAAGACAATCAAGTTGACGCGGAGCGGTTCAAGAAATTGAGCAGTTGTCAGAGTTGTTTGACAAGCAGTTTTAAATTTGAAATTTAGAAAACTGCCAGGATACGTGACAGTCATTTAGATAGGAAGTTACTACTAGGTAGTTATTTTATTTGCCTATAAATACTAGTTATTACAATGTAATAAAGGTTGGAACTTAAAACATCCTACACGTCTCGATCACACATCAGACTGACGGATTAACTCAAGTACTCCTTCCACCCTGTTATCATCAATACAATGTTCAATTTCAATACAATATTGGTTCATTTCCTTCAAGTTCTTCATATATTTTCTAGTTTATTCATCATGTTCTTCATAATGTTCTTACATTTCTTTATTTTACTGCCATCAATATTGTGATGGCGGATTCATCTTATTTTTGTGTTAATTTTTATTAACTGTTAATATTTCTTCAATAGTTCTTCATGAATTTTCCAGTTTATTTATAATCATCTTCAAGTTATTTCTTTAAACTTCATTATTTTTTCTACAAATTAATATTTGTTTAATCCAGTTTTCCTTTACTATAATCATTACTATTATGCATTTAGTATTTGTTTAATCAAGTTTTCCTTTAGTCTAATATTATAAGTAATTCTTAGTTTTTTGACATCTTTTACTTAAATTAACATTTTCATTCGTTTCTATTCAATTTCCCAGAAATTGTTCTTCATGAAACTGTTTTTTATCATCTTCATTGAATAACCATACTTTCTACATATAAGCATATGTTTCTTATTCTAAAGTTAGATAGCATTATCTGTCTAATATTCGTATCCAATTAATTACCTGTCAATGTGTATTGTCAATTTTCTCACTTGTCAAAATCCAGACTATTAGTCTTTGCCAGTATATTACCAAATTTGACTAAGTTGTCAAACATGTACTTGGCAGACATTATCATTGTTATGACAAGAACGCAGAATTACTGCTGTGTCGACAGAAATTGCTTTGTCGACAGAAATGCTTCTTGACAGAAATCGCTTCTTGACAGAAATGCTTCTTGACAGAAATGCTTCTTGACAGAAATCGCAATCAGTTGTTACGCCAAGAGCACACAATTTCTGTTTTGACAGAAATGCTTCTTCCGACAGAAAAGCTTCTTGACAGAAATGCTTTCTTGACAGAAATGGTGAAAACGATAGTGCAGAACGCAGAATGGAGATTATGAAGAAAGTATACGAAAAGAAGATTAACAACAGTATGTTATCGTGGTTCAGAGCAAGATGCTCCTACATCCACACTGAGGCAAGACTTTCTATCCACTAGATCAAAAAGAATCTGGTTACAAGACTTTCAGGGTTGAAAACTAAACTCTCTTCTCAATCCTCACTTGCATTCTTTCTTGATCTCAATGAATCACTCCCTCTCTCTGTTTTCCAGTGTATTTTTCACCTTCGTATATTTCCTCTCAAGTTTCTCTCAACAATGACTTATATATCTGTACAAACAAGTCTCTCTCTCAAGTTAGTTTCAAAACAGAAAAATAGAACTAACTACCTAACAGACTTAACTACTTTTCAGATATCACATTGTTGACAAGAAACTCTATGCATAGCCTAACTGACTAACCGATTGATGAGCCAACTGCCACAATTCTCCACCTTGGATCTTCAATTAAAGTACCAGCTAGGTATGCATCCAGTCTCCTTACAGAGACTCATTTATCACAGGTTCCAATACTTGCCAAATTCATGCAGTGTTGGAATTTGGCCCTTGGAACCACCTTGGTTAACATATCAGCCATATTGTCTTCAATAGCAACCTTTTTCACTTCAACTATGCCATTTGCAATGATGTCACGAATGTAGTGCATTCTGATGTCAATATGCTTTGTCCTCTCATGGAACATTTGGTTCTTTGAGAGATGGATAGAACTCTGGCTATCACACCATACTGTCATAGGAATTTCCCTTCCTTCCAGTTCATTTACAAAGCCTTTGAGCCATATTGCTTCCTTTATGGCTTCAGTCAAAGCAATATACTCAGATTCAGTGGTAGATAAGGCAACTATTGATTGCAAATTTGCCTTCCAACTTACCACATTTCCATAGAGAGTGAATGGGATATCCTGTTAGAGACCTTCTTCCCCCCAATGTCCCCTGCAAAATCAGCATCCACATATCCTGCTGCATTGTTGTTTTCTGATTTTGATTTACCAAATATCAATCCAACAGATTTTGTCCCTTTCAAGTATCTAAGAATCCACTTGACTGCCTGCCAATGCTCCTTCCCCTGGGGTTCCCCATGAATCTGCCGACCATGCTGGCAAGATAGGCAAGATCGGGGCCTTGAACATACCATAGCATACATCAAACTCCCTATGGCATTGGAGTAAGGGATGCTATCCATGTACTGCTGGTCTTCATCTGTTTTGGGAGATTGTTCAACTGATAGCTTGAAATGACCAGCTATGGGAGTTGAAACTGCCTTGGCATCTTGCATATTGAACCTTCTAAGCACCTTTTCAAAGATACCCGACCGATGCAAGAAGAGAAGTCTTTCATCTCTCTTTCTCAGGATTTCCATCCCCAAGATCTTTCTTGCAGCTCCTAAGTCCTTCATCTCAAATTCTGAACTTAGCAGGCCCTTGAGCTTGGTGATTGCCTCTAGATATTTACTTGCAATGAGCATGTCATCAACATAGAGTAGGAGATATATGTAGTGACTTGAGCTGGCTTTCTTGAAGTAGACACAAAGAATCGAAAGAACTTCTTTGTAGCCATTTGTCACTACAAAAGTGTCAAATCTTTTGTACCATTGTCTTGAGACTGTTTCATCCATACAAGGACTTTTTCAAAGAAAGCATACCATTTGTTCCTTCCTTCTACTTCATACCCTTCAAAGTTGTTTCATGTATATCCTTTCATCCAGTGACCATGTAAGAAGGCTGTCTTCACATCCATTTGCTCAAGTTCCAAGTTGTAGACAAAGAACTAGAGCAAGAATGACTCTAATGCTTGTGTTTTTTCACAACCGGGAAAAAATCTCATTGTAATCAATTCCTTCCCTTTGTGTGAAGCCTTTTGTAACGAGTCTAGCCTTGTATCTACTTCCTTCAACCCCGGAATTTCTGGTTTTTTCTTAAAAATCCATTTGCAACCTACAATTTTGTGATTTGCAGTGTTTTTCCACAAGTTCCCAGTGTGCTGTTTTTCATAAGGGAGTTTATCTCATCGGTCATGGCAGTTTTCCAAAGCTCTTTATCCGAACTTTCCATTGCCTCCTTGTAGTTAATAGGATCAATTACCCGATCCTCAATTTCTACACTCCGTGCATAAGCAATGAGGTCTGCATAGCCGAGCCTTTGAGGTGGTTTAATCTGCCTTCTAGCCCTGTCTCTGACCAGATTATAGGATGATTCTACCGGCTGCATGTTGTTCATCGCTCGATGAGGTGACCGAGTCTTGTCATCTGTTGTATCTGCAGCATACCATGCTCCACCTCCAATTGAACCTTGTTGTCGGGTTCCTCTGGTCCCTTAGACATCTCAGCTTTCTGGCCTGCATCCTCAAGCATGCATTCTTCCTTGAAGACAACATCTCTACTGATAACAGCCTTTCCTCCACCTGGTTTGGTTAACCACACCTTGTAACCCTTTACACCATCAGGATATCCCAAGAAGATTCCCTTCTTTGATCTAGGCTCCAATTTCCCTTCATTTACATGAATATAGGCTGTACATCCAAATATTCTCAGGTTGTCATAGGTTGGTGCTCTTCCTGTCCACAACTCCTCTGGTGTCTTGAAATCAATAGCAGCTGAAGGAGACCTATTGATTAGATAGCATGCAGTGTGAACTGCCTCTCCCCAAAACACCTTGCTTAGGTTGGCATTGGACAACATGCACCTAACCCTCTCCAAAATGGTCCTATTTATTCTCTCAGCAAGGCCATTTTGTTGAGGAGTTAGTCTTACTGTTTTGTGCCTAGTTATCCCATTATCCTTGCAAAACTCAGTGAACTCTTCACTTAGATATTCGAGTCCATTGTCAGTTCTAAGTACCTTAACCCTCCTTCCTGTTTGATTCTCAACAAGTGCTTTCCATTGTTTAAAACACTTGAATGCTTGATTCTTGTGTTTCAACAAATACACCCACACTTTTCTTGACCAATCATCTATGAATGTTATGAAATATCTAGCACCACCTAATGAGCTAGTCTGAGGTGCCATAGCTGTGTGGAATTCAATTTTGATGTAGAAATCAAACTAGCAGGATTTGATATAGTTGCACCTTGCAATCTGTACAAGTCATTCTTTCTGGTTCCCTTCATCATGACCATTGAGCCTTTGCATGTCTTCAGAACACCACCTTCTCCTTTGAATTTACATCCTGCTTGATCCAGCATGCCAAGAGAAAGGAGATTTCTCTTCAGCTCGGGCACATGTCTAACATCCGTGAACAATTTTGCTGATCCATCACTGAATTTGATCCTGACATTGCCAATTCCAGCTACTTTGCAAGCAACATTGTTCCCCATTAGCACCTTTCCTGCATCGATCCTTTTGTAGGATTCAAACCATTCTTGATTAGGGGTCATGTGGAATGAACACCCTGAGTCAAGAATCCACTCCTCACCGCAAGAATCTTCGACATCGCCAACACATCCGAGCTCTCATAACCATCTCGCTACCACAGCCATATCATTTGAGTTTTGCTTGCCATTACTCTTCCTTTTCCTCTCGGGACAGTTCTTTTCGAAATGTCCCTCCTTATGGCAGTAGTAACACTCTTTCTTGCCTTTGGATTTGGATCGGTTCCTCCTATTCTTGCCCTTTGTTTCTCTCATTATCGCCTCGCCTCCGACAAACAAACCCTTCCGCATCTCCACCTTCACCTTTATCATGAGTAATTCTCTTCTTCATTTCTCGAGAATTGAGAGTGGCTTTCACTTCTTCTAAGGTGAGGCTTTCTTTACCAAACATCATTGTGTCAACCAAGTTCTCATAGGAGGGAGGAAGGGAGCACAACAACATCACAGCTTGGTCTTCATCATCAATCTTTACATCAAGATTCTTTAAATCAAGAACTGCCTTGGTGAATTGAGAGACATGTTCTTTGATTGATGATCCTTCCTCCATTTTCAGCTGATGGAGTTTCTTCTTCAAATAGAGTTTGTTTGTCAATGACTTCGTCATGTATAGGCTTTCAAGCTTGAGCCAAACACCTGCAGCAGTGGACTCATCTGCTATCTCGCGAAGAACTTCATCACCCAAAGAAAGAATGATCAAGCTATGGGCCTTGTTGATCAAATCTTTCTTTTCTTTTTCTGAAAGTGTTTCAGGAAGTCTGTTGATTCCTCCCAAGGCTTCCTCGAGTCCTTGATGAACAAGAAGGGCCTTCATCTTGATCCTCCACAAGCTGAAGTCATTCTCCCCATTGAACTTCTCCAAATCAAACTTTGCAGTGCCCATCGCAGAAGCAGCCCCAATTCAACGAAGCTCTAGATACCAGTTGTTATCACAAGAACGCAGAATTGCTGCTGTGTCGACAGAAATTGCTTTGTCGACAGAAATGCTTCTTGACAGAAATGCTTCTTGACAGAAATCGCAATCAGTTGTTACGCCAAGAGCACACAATTGCTGTTTTGACAGAAATGCTTCTTCCGACAGAAAAGCTTCTTGACAGAAATGGTGAAAACGATAGTGCAGAACGCAGAATGGAGATTATGCAGAAAGTATACGAAAAGAAGATTAACAACAATATGTTATCGTGGTTCAGAGCAAGATGCTCCTACATCCACACTGAGGCAAGACTTTCTATCCACTAGATCAAAAAGAATCTGGTTACAAGACTTTCAGGGTTGAAAACTAAACTCTCTTCTCAATCCTCACTTGCACTCTTTCTTGATCTCAATGAATCACTCCCTCTCTCTGTTTTCCAGTGTATTTTTCACCTTCGTATATTTCCTCTCAAGTTTCTCTCAACAATGACTTATATATCTGTACAAACAAGTCTCTCTCTCAAGTTAGTTTTAAAACAGAAAAATAGAACTAACTACCTAACAGACTTAACTACTTTTCAGATATCACATTGTTGACAAGAAACTCTATGCATAGCCTAACTGACTAACCGATTGATGAGCCAACTGCCACAATCATCAAATAGCATATTTCCGACGAGATTACTGCATTACTTGTAGGTCCCACATTCGTTTGATTTTTAATTATTTGTAACAAAGGAATTTTGGTCAGAAGCCAAAAACCAACGTTAACATGTATATAAGTAGATAAAAGCACCTGGAAAAATTTTAGATTAATAGTGAGGTTTAACAATACCAGTAGTAGTGTGATGAGGTATATTTTCACTTTCGTTGGAGCTTCCCAACATTTGAATACGTTTTATACGCAAAATCTTTTTTTTTTTAAATCGAGCATGTGCTGCAGGAAGTTTCCTATTTGGATGTTTATCCATGGCTGTGAAATCAAAAAACCATGTTAAAAAAAATGAAAATAGTTACATAGTGGGTATTTGTGTAAATAAAATTAGCGATAGAGAAGGAGTATAGTTGTGTACCAATTTCAGGATGTCTATGAAAGATGCTAACTAAGTCCAGATTAATTGACGTGGTTCTGAAAATAAAAAAGATTGACCCATTGTTACCGAGTTGACCTAGAAAGATGTATAACAATTAAAATGCAAATAGTTGGAGGAGACATACCTATACACATTTTAATTTTCTGTTGTCCATTTCCGAGAATTTCACACAATAACACTAATCTGCTCAGAAGTTGTGGCCAAGAATAAAGATATAAATAAAAAGTTATTGATCAAAACAATAATTTAGACATAAAGTTAGAGGAAACAATAGGTTGTACATTTATAAAAATGGTGTCCAAAATAGAACTGGAACTTACCTTGGAGAAGAACATTTGTCTAGTAATTTTCTGCAAAGAATGTCACTGTTGTCATGTTACTTCTTGGCATTCTATGGGTATTCCTCTAAATCGGCTAAAGAAAGATATTAGTTTTTGCATGCAACAAAGAGTAGAAAAATTACACAACAATTGACAATAGCCAGGCTAAATGAGAAACATGATGTTTAAATGGTTTGTGACTGTGCAACACGCTGTAGGCTATCATTTCATGCAACCTGTATATTGAAAAGTATAGAAAATTTTTAAATGTTTTGTGGGAAAAAAAAGGGGGTCATTGCTTGTTGTTGGACTGGCCGATGAGTGAAACCCGGCCACCGAGTCGAGTTTGAATACCCGGTCCAACCCGGAAATTAAGGAATAAGATATTGATATTATCCTTAAATAATCCTGATATTATCTAAAATAACCTTATCCGATTAAAAGAGATAATATCCCCTAAATTAAGGGATAAGACAATATCCCCTAAATTAAGGGATAAGATATTGATATTATCCTTAAATAATCCTGATATTATCTGAAATAACCTTATCTGGTTAAAAGAGATAATATCCCTTAAATTAAGGAAATCACATCTCAAAGAAGATTTAAGAGATAAAAGGAGATAAATCCAGATCTCTAAAAGATAGGGGATCCTATTATAAAAGGAGGAGAACCCAAGAGAAAAACTCACTTTTCACTGAACCCCGGTGACTCTCCCTTAACCGTATTAGAAAAACAACCCCCATCGAGAGACTATTGAAGAGTCCTTGCTCGCTGGTATTCATCAGATACAAGATTAAGGGATCGAGATCACTACGGCCGAGGGTTGAACCTAGAACTACGTCTGGCTTTGATTCCCATTGGGATGCGTAGGACCGGAATACAACATTCTGTCAAGCCATAATAAAAAACAACCCCCATCGTTCACTCTTGGTTTGACGTTCTACGACGAGATTCCGGCAAGTCGGATCTCGGCAGGAACATTTGGCGCCCACCGTGGGGTCGAGGAAAAACTTTCCCCGGTTCCACAAGAAAGCTTGATGGTGACTACACGGAATGGTCCGAAGGGAGGGGCGAACAACATGAACCATGAAGATCATGAGGCCTCGAACACAAGCCAGAACCACCGCAATCGTCCTTCCTCTCCCGTCAATGAAGATAACCCTCGGCTGGGAGAAGTTATGGAACAGCTAAGGCAGCTATGGAAGGAGAACGAGGAGATACGTGCGCAAAATCAGAGGCTTTTAAGAACTCGAAAAAGAGAAAGGTCCCTGACACCTTCTGATGAAGAGCAATCCTCACCCGAGGCTGGCCAAAAGGATCCGTCCTACGCACCCTCTCCTCGGGAAACTAACCGACCAT
This sequence comes from Sophora flavescens, assembly GCA_030762895.1. NCBI lineage: Eukaryota > Viridiplantae > Streptophyta > Magnoliopsida > Fabales > Fabaceae > Sophora > Sophora flavescens. The sequence goes on from CM061065.1 coordinate 131,748,810, forward strand.
CCAAAACCAAACCTCCCCCGGAGGCTTCAGAAGCTAAGTCTCGTGCAGAAAGGACTAGCCAAAAAGAAAAGGTAGCGGATCGGCGGCCGAGGTTACCATTCACGGGTGACATCGATGAGGTAATCATGCCTAAACATTTTAAACCCCTTAACATAGATAAGTTCAACGGAACCTCTGACCCAACCGAGCACGTAGAATCCTTTATTTGTTATGTTTACTTGGTGACTGATTCGGAAGTCGTCATGTGCAAAGTTTTTCCAACCACTTTGCAAGGCCCCGCCTTAACCTGACTTACGAATCTACCACCTCGGTCAATTGGTTCCTTTGATGCGCTCGTAACTAAGTTCTCCGTGCAATTCGCAGCAAGCCGAAGGCATAAAAGGCACTCGGTCTCGCTGGTGAATTTCAAACAAGAAAGGAATGAATCACTCAGAGATTATATGACTCGTTTTAATGCCAAACAGATCTTAATTCCCAACATGAGCTCGGAACTCTGCCTTCATACCGTCATGGGCGGTCTGAAGCCGGGACCATTCTTTGAGTACTTATCTCGAAAACCACCTAGAGATTTTGAAGAGTTGTAGAAAAAAGCTACAGGTTTCATGAACTCGGAAGAGATGGTTGAATTCAAAAGGAGAGAAAGAGGTTTTGAAGACAAGAACTCGGTTCCAAACAAAGAAAGAAACAGGGGGGCTGATCCACAAAGGACCCAAAAGCCCAATGAAAGGGGATTCCCGGAGAGGCAACCCAGGTACCAGTCTTACACACCGCTAAACCGATCTCGGGCAACCATTCTCCAGGAGGTTTGTAACGCCGAGTTACTCACCTTACCTCGACCATCCAAAACACCGGCCAATGCTGACAAAAGCAAAGAATGCATGGGGCATCAAAACTATGGTCACTCCACTGAAGACTGTAGAGCAACCCAAGAAAAAATCGAGGACCTGGTACGGGCAGGTCGTCTTGACAGTTTCGTTCACCGAGATGATAATGGAGGCGAACGAGCTGGTCGAAGACGACGGAGACGCGGTTATGACAACCGTAACCGAGATGCAAACCTACAGGGAAACAACCACAATGGAGAACGGATGCACAATCAAAGAGCTCTTAATGAAGAATCAGAAGGAGGTGTCAGAGGAGTCATCAATACAATCTCAAGAGGATGTGCAGGTGGAGGATCGACGAGTTCAGCTCGACGGCATCATGTAAAAGCCCTCCGATCTGTCAACACGGTGTCTGGACAACCTCCAAGGACTAGACCTCCAATAACTTTTACGGATGATGATTTCCGAGGGGTGGATCCAAATCAAGATGATCCAATAGTGATAACGGTCGAGCTAGCCAACTTCTCGGTCAAACGAACACTCATTGACCAGGGGATCTCGACCGATATTCTATACCTGGCGACCTTCAAGAAACTCGGAATTCCAGAAAAGCTGATAAAAGAGCAGGAAGACAAGTTAGTAGGGTTCGCCGGAGAGCAAGTGAAAACCCGAGGTTACATAGACCTCCTAACAACGTTTGGAGAAGGAAGACTCTCCAAATCTATATCAGTCAGGTATGTTATTGTAGAGGCCAGTACGTCGTACAACATCCTTATTGGAAGACTGACGTTGAATGAACTCAGAGCGATTGTCTCTACCCCGCACCTGACAATGAAATTCCCAATCGAGTCCGGAGAGATAGTCGCAGTCCGGGCAGAGCAAAGGCTAGCCAGGCAATGCTATATAGATAGCCTAAAGGCTACCCGAAACCAGGACATCGCAAAAAACCCCCCAGGATGACAAAGTAGAAGTGGTCAGCTCGGTCAGTTCGGTAACTTCAGCCAGCTCGGTCAGCATGCCAGAACTTGACCCAAGAATGGAAATGTACGAGTCCAGAGCCGAACCGACAGGGTCTTTAGAAAGGTTCCAGCTGGGAGCCCAAGCTGAACAATTCACCCAAGTCGGTAGTCAGCTCGACCCCTCGCTCAAACAAAGGATTTAGGCTGTCTTGAGAAAGAATGCCGATTTGTTTACTTGGAAGACGTTGGATATGCCTGGTATAGACCCCAATTTTATGTGCCACAAGCTATCCATATGTCCCGAAGCCAAGCCTGTAGCTCAAAGAAAAAGGAAACTTGGGGAAGAAAGGCGCCGAGCAGTAACCGAGGAGACTTCCAAACTGGTCAAAGCAAATTTCATCAGGGAGGTGGAATACACTACCTGGCTAGCCAACGTGGTGTTAGTTAGAAAAGCCAACGACAATTGGAGAATGTGCACCGACTACACCGACCTCAACAAGGCGTGCCCAAAGGATTCTTATCCTCTCCCCAACATTGACAGACTAGTGGATGGGGCCTCAGGGTACAAAGTTTTGTCCTTTTTGGACGCATACTCAGGTTACAACCAAATCAGGATGTATCCACCCGATGAAGAAAAAATGGCATTTATGACTGATGGGGCAAACTACTGCTATCGGGTAATGCCTTTCGGTTTGAAAAATGCTGGAGCAACATATCAGAGGCTTATGGACAAAGTTTTCGCCAACCAGATCGGAAAGAACCTAGAAGTATATGTTGATGATATGGTGGTAAAATCTGCTGACCCGAGGCAACACTCAGCCGACCTCGAAGAAATCTCCAGTCAGCTTAGAAAATACAACATGAGGTTAAATCCAGAAAAATGTTCTTTTGGTGTACAAGGAGGAAAGTTCTTAGGCTATATGCTAACTCATAGGGGGATTGAAGCTAACCCGGATAAATGCAAAGCAGTTATGGAAATGCGGAGTCCTCGGAATGTGAAAGAAATTCAGAGGTTAGCCGACCGATTAGCTTCTCTATCCCGCTTCCTCCCGAAATCTGCAGAAAAAGCAAGACCCTTCTTCCAGCTTTTGAAAAAACCAAAAGATTTCATCTGGACTGAAGAGTGTGAGAAGGCCTTTGAAGATCTGAAACTCTTCCTAGCGTCTCCCCCAATCCTCACTCGACCTCAGCTCGGCAAAGTTCTGTACTTGTACCTATCTGTCAACGATTGTGCAATCAGTGCAATGATCATCCAGGAAGGGGAAGAGCAACAGATGCCGGTGTACTATGTGTGTAGGATCCTGAAAGACGCAGAAACGCGATATCAAGTAATTGAAAAACTAGTCCTCGCCTTAGTTATGGCATCTCGGAGGTTACGACCCTATTTCCAGTCGCACCAAGTTATAGTCAAAACTGATCATCCAATTAAGCAGGTACTCAGGAAACTCGATTTAGCCGGACGAATGATAGCTTGGTCAGTAGAATTGTCGGAATTCGGTTTGTAATATGAGCCGAGGGGGCCGATGAAAGCACAATGCCTCTCCGACTTCATTTCCGAGCTCTCTTCTGAGCCAAAGTCGGAATCCTTCGTCTGGCTCCTATACGTTGACGGATCTTCTAACTTGAAGGGAAGCGGGGCTGGAATAATTCTCGAAGGGCCTAATTATCTAATCCTAGAACAATCCTTAAAGTTTGGGTTTACTGCTTCAAACAACCAAGCAGAATATGAAGCCCTTATTGCAGGACTGATGCTAGCTAAAGAAGTTGGGGTCCGAGCATTAAAATGTCGAAGTGACTCACAGCTTGTAACAGGACAAGTCTCGGGCGGTTATCAAACAAAGGATCCCCAACTAACTAGATATCTCTGCAAGGTTAATAGCCTAGTTTCGGAATTTGATAATTTCACTATCGAGCATATACCTCGGGAAGAAAATTCAAGGGCAGATCTATTGTCTAAGTTGGCCAGCACCAAGAAAGCTGGCCAGCTAAGAACCTTCATTCAGGAAAACCTCCTTGAACCGAGCATAAAAAGTGCCGAAGTAATAGTGACCGAGCACTATGATCGTGGCTGGATGACACCGATTTGGGAACATCTAGCCTCGGACAAATTGCCCAGTGACCCTAAGGAGGCGAGGCACATTCGTCTAAAATCTTCCCATTACACCATCCGAGACGGCGAGCTGTATAAAAGAGGATTCTCCATGCCATTACTGAAGTGCCTAACAAAGGAGCAGTCCGAGTACGTAATGGATGAGATGCACCGAGGAATCTGTGGGATGCACTCAGGTGGCCGATCTCTGGCAGCTCGGGTCCTGCGAGCGGGGTTTTACTGGCCAACCATGAGACTTGATTGTGCTACTTGGACTAACAGGTGTGAGCCCTGCCAGAAGTTCGCCAATATAGCACGTGTTCCAGGAGAAGAGCTCCATTCCATTCTCTCGCCATGGCCTTTTACTATGTGGGGGATGGACATAGTCGGTCCTTTACCTGTTGCCAAAGGTCAAGTCAAGTTCTTGCTGGTAGGTATAGACTACTTCACCAAGTGGATCGAAGCAGAACCATTAGCCACGATAACTGCTAAAAAGGTTCAGAGCTTTGTATGGAAAAACATCATATGCAGGCATGGCCTCCCTTACGCAATTATCACAAATAACGGAAAGCAGTTCACCGATAAAGAGCTCAAAGAGTTGTACTCCAACCTCGGAGTTAAACATAAAGTGACCTCGGTTGAGCACCCCCAAACGAATGGACAAGCAGAAGCAGCCAATAAAGTCATTTTAAACGAGCTCAAAAGAAGGTTAGGCCAATCAAAAGGGGCTTGGGTTGAACAATTACCAAGAATCCTATAGGCTTAACATTGCTCACCGCAATCTTCAATCGGTGAAATGCCGTTCAGGCAAACCTACGGAACCGATGCAATGATTCCAGTTGAGCTCGGCGAACTCTCTTTCCGGAGGCAGCACCATAACCAAAGTAAGAACGAAGAAGAACTCCGAGTTGAGCTTGACATGGTTGAAGAAGTCCGAGACGAGGCGAAAATCAGAGACGAGCTATGCAATCAAAAAGCAACTCGGAAGTACAACTCGAGGTTGCGGCCGAGGGAATTTGTGCAAGGTGACTTAGTGCTGAGATTGCAAAGTGACACGAGAAAAGAGCCCAGAGAGGGTAAACTCGCAACGAACTGGTCTGGCCCATTCAGGATAGTTGAAAATCGGGGAAATGGTGCCTACAGGCTAGAAGAATTGTCAGGAAAGGTCGTTCCAAGAACATGGAACACTTCCCACCTCAAGTTTTATTTTAGTTAAGGTTATAGGTGATGCACTCTTTTTCCTATCCCGGTCTTTTTCCCACGAGGTTTTGGTCGAGAGGGTTTTAATGAGGCACACCCGGAAAAATAAATAAATAGAATCATTTGCAGTCACACTATTAGGCAAAAATACTGTTATGATTAAAAATTTATTTGAAAAACAATTAAAAACCTAAAGAGGCTGTCCGAGCTAAAATCGACCGAGTTGAGGTCGAAATACCGAGCCTATAAAGGTAAAAAAACAAATAAAAACCTAAAGAGGCTGTCCGAGCTAAAATCGATCGAATTGAGGTTGAAATGCCGAGCCTATAAAGGTAAAAAAACAAATAAAACGTAAAGAGGCTGTCCGAGCTAAAATCGACCGAGTTGAGGCCGAAATGCTGAGCCTAAAAAGGTGAAAAACGATTAAAAACCTAAAGAGGCCGTCCGAGCTAAAATCGACCGAGTTGAGGTCGAAATGCCGAGCCTCTAAAGGTAAAAACCTAAAGAGGCTGTCGGGGCTAAAATCGACCGAGTTGAGGTCGAATTGCCGAGCCTATAAAGGTGGAAAACAACTTACAACCTAAAAAGACTGTCCGAGCTAAAATCGACCGAGTTGAAGTCGAAATGCTGAGTCTATAAGGGTAAATAACAACTTAACACCTGAAACGGTAGTCCGAGCCAAAATTGACCAAACCGGGGTCAAACGGCTAAAACCTAAAAAGGCAACCAATGCCGAAGAAGGTAAGTAAAAACCTACATGTATTTCAAGTTCGGGCTATTTCGAGTAAATCACACGTAACATGCCAAAACTATAAAAAAACGAGTACTAACTTAGAGAAATATTTGCAACACTCTCTAAGTAAAAAGTAACTCGTAAGCTAGCACGTAATTCCATTAATAAAAATGGGCAAAGCCCAAAGTACATAAGAGTTCAAAATAAAAAGGGCATTGCTCTAAGAACATGCTTCCTAGCTTACTAATGGGCATTCCCATAAGCAACAATCTCATGAGTTGAGGACGTCCTCGACACTCAGAGGAAGAGCAGAAGATTGATCAGGTAGGCCCATTTCACCTTCGCCATCAGGTCCCTCCTCGGCCGCTCGCCCCTCACCCTCCTCTACTTGAGATATGTCTTCCTCATCCTCCAGCTCGGACAATGGAACTAGGATTCCATCTCGGTTAAAATCCTTGTCCACGTCATCAAAGGAGAAGTCAGCATTCGGGTTGAAGTGCTGAAGCTGCTTCACGGCTCGGGAGAAGCCATTAACATGCTCCTTCATAATAGAAGCCTCGGCTTCAGCTAGATCAGACTGAAGCTTGAGATTGGCCTCTTTCTCGGCATCTATCGACTTCCGCAGCTCCAGACCGGCCTCCTTCTCGGCTTGAAGCCCTTCCACGACCTTCTGAAGATTGAGCCGGTCGGTTCTTTCCGTTTCCAGCTCGGCCATAAGGGTGGTATTGCCTTTTCCAACTCTACCTTTTGGGCCTTCAGCTGGCCAATAACCCGAGCTTGCTCCTCACACTTGGCCACAGGTTGAGCCAATTCATCCCTCACTTTCAGGGCGCGAGCTGCATCGACCTTCATCATTTCCACCCTCTTGACGTTCTCTAAGAACTGGTGACTGCAGAAGCGGGTAATCGAAGCTATCCGAAGAGCATATGCAGCAGCAGCCTCCATGCTTTCACCAGGTCCTTGCTCCAGCAAAAGATGGGCATCAACGGGTTTGAGCACCTGGCCGTCGATGAGTGAACAGGGGTTAAACTCACTACCCCAAAGAGAGCCGAAGCCTGGGTTGCAATTCATGTCGTACCATTTGGTGTCCAAAGTAAGATCGGCCATCACAGGAGCTTTGCCCGGCCTCCTCTCAGAGGCAGGAGTTTCTTCAACAACCACTTGTGGGGGGGGGGGGGGGGGGACCTCACCCCGGAACCTCGGACTGCAAATCCTCCCGAATCAGTTTGGAGAGGTGTGTGTTCGGGTCAGCAGCATCAGTGACCTTCTTCTTTTTCCCCTTAGCTTCGGCAATCGGAAGTGACCCACCAGCAGCTTGATTAGCCGACTTCTTCAGCAAATCTTTATAATTGAACTTTCCCATTATCACTGAAAAAAAAAGAGAAATCTGTTAGATACAAGTATGCTGCAGGGTAAGTAAAACACCCACTAAAAAGCTACTTACAATCAAAATCGGATTGTCGGGTTGACGATTTGGGAAGCAATAAAAGTCTACCACAAGGCAATGGCCGAGGATAGAGCTTTAGGAGCTCAACGTCGGTTTTTTCTTGAGTTGTCATGCAGCCGACGTCATAGCTGGAAAACTTAGTGGGATGGGGCTGCCAGAAGAAAGGAAATTTGGAGATTCCATCCGAGTCATAGAATAGGGACTCGTTTCCTACAGTAGGTCGGACTTTGAAAAAGTCCGACTTGAAAATTTTGTATGAACTCTTGTAGAACCCAATGATGCCTCCCCCCTCAGCCCCACTAAGGGAGATCCAACCAATATGATCTCCAAACCTAACTTTATAAAAGTAAAGGAATATAGGAGCAGTAGCCACCACTCCTATCCGCCCGCAAAGAATTTGGAAAGCCTTTAAAAAAGCCCAGCTGTTTGGATGGAGTTGAGTCGGGGCAACATTCATAATCTTCAAAACATCACACTCGAATTGGGTAAAAGGTAAGGTGACTCCAATTTGCTCAAATATGGTTTTATACACATATGTGAAAAAAGGTTGACCAGGAGTTGCGTGAAGGAAGACATGTTCATTCTCAGAACATGGCAAACACTCTACTGTGCCACTAGAAGAAGAAACTTGGTTTTTCATGGACGATAGGGATTCAGCAACCCTAAAATTTGAATGAAAAGCTCCCATATCCGGCCTTACCCAGAAATACCCAGGTATAGTGATATCTGGGTATGGAACTCTAGACATCCTATTGATACGCCTACGGTGCTTGGAGATGGATATGATATTAGGAGTAGCCGAGCTACTCCCATCAGGGGAGGAGGAGGCACCTTTAGCACCACCACCGCCACGATAGGAAGAAGGAGAAGGACGAGGAGAGCCCCCAATCGGACTGATTTCAGGCTCCACGATCTGAACCCCAGAAGAGGCATTCTGGGATACCTCGAATGAAGTCTCCATTAATGAAAAATCCGAAATCAAACTGGAAGAAAAAGAGATGAGACGGACGTACCTCGAATAGGAAGGGGAGTATGAAAGCTTGGGTTTGAAAAGGCTCGAGAGAGAAAATCTACGGCTCAAAGAAGGTAAAACCCTGCACCAAGGGCTCGCTCCATTTATAGGAAAAGCGCGAAGAAATGGAACGTTCCTTTTGGCGAATTAATGATGGTTGTTGGCGTGCGAGAGAAGAGAAACGTCCCTTCAAGTCTGACCGAATTCGCCAACTAATGGAAAGGAAACACGTGGCAGAAATGTCGGAATATACACTGCCATCAAGGAAAAATATGAGCACGCAACTACAACGCAGGTCTAGGAAATGACGCCATAAAGGCCACGCGTCACACAGAGCAACGTCTCTTTTCCATCTCGGGAACCGGGAAAGTATGGCCTCAGTACGAAACTCAGGTGATCACCTCCACCTCGGCTCCTTCGAAAAAAGCTTCCACGCAATCAGCTCAAAGCTTGGGGGGCTTATGTATGAGCCGAGATGAAGAGCTCGATACCTCGAAGCGTCAAGCTCGGTCGCCCGAGCTGCTCACCGAGTTGGAGGATATGTATATATATATATATATATCGAAGTATGAAGCTCGACCAATTACCTCGCCGAGCCGAAAGACCAAAGATGAAACCAAGTTCCTAAGCTCGGCTAATGTCATGAAAGCTTCTATGCTTTACTAGCTCAAAGCTTGGGGGGCTTTACTGGCCGAGGAGTGAAACCCAGCCACCGAGCTTGAATACCCGGCCCAACCCGGAAATTAAGGAATAAGATATTGATATTATCTTTAAATAATCCTAATATTATCTGAAATAACCTTATCCGGTTAAAAGAGATAATATCCCCTAAATTAAGGGATAAGATATTGATATTATCCTTAGATAATCCTGATATTATCTGAAATAACCTTATCTGGTTAAAAGAGATAATATCCCTTAAATTAAGGAAATCACATCTCAAAGAAGATTTAAGAGATAAAAGGAGATAAATCCATATCTCTAAAAGATAGGGGGATCCTATTATAAAAGGAGGAGAACCCAAGAGAGAAACTCACTTTTCACTGAACCCCGGTGACTCTCCCTTAAGCGTATTAGAGAAACTAGCTCGACCAAGAGACTATTGAAGAGTCCTTGCTCGCTGGTATTCATCAGATACAAGATTAAGGGATCGAGATCACTACGGCCAAGGGTTGAACCTAGAACTACGTCTGGTTTTGATTCCCATTGGGATACGTAGGACCGGAATATAACATTCTGTCAAGCCATAATAAAAAACAACCCCCATCGTTCACTCTTGGTTTGACGTTCTACGATGAGATTCCGGCAAGTCGGATCTCGGCAGGAACAGTTGTAATGTTGTGTTGTCATGAGGAAATTTGGTGAAGTGGTTAAACTGCTAATGTGGTTATAAGAGAAGTTTTTAAAATTTGTTAACTGCTCTATAGATGAAAAAAACGCATGGCATGTTGTTTTGGTATCTGGGACATATAAATTAAATAATTTTAATTTAAATCGAAAGACTAATGCTTGCTGATTTAAATATTTTAAAGTTTTAATGGATATAGCACCAAAGTTTTTTAATATAATAATTCATACAAATTTAGTCCCAAGTTAATTTAATATATTTATATATGTGTCCTAAATTTTGTGTCATTTTATTTTATTGTATAATTATAGATATTATTGTTTGTTTAAAACTGTTCAAAAATCTAAACGGTGCTCATCCATGGCTCTTTTAATTTATTTTAGTTTATTATGGATTTTAGACGGTTCATGCATTTAGTTGTAAGGGCTGTCATTTTATAAATGGAGGATAGATAAACTTTTACATAAAGATAATAGATTAGCATTAATATGTAAGGTGTCCATTTATTTGATTTATTAGAATTTTCATTTAGTCATTAAAAAAAAAAAGAATGTTCATGAAGAAATCTTTTGGTCATTCCACCATGTTTTATAAATTTAAAAGGATAAACCAATTCGATTTAATGTAAATGAACTCATGAAGTGACAAAAACAGTTCAACGGAAGGTTTTATTTGAAAGAAAAACAGTTTAAGATCAAAATATGGGTCATAAATGAGTAAATTTATTTAGCACCGGAAAATAAAATTTGACAGTACTATTTAGGGGATCTTAATATAAGTATATCTTATTATACTAACATGTCCATGACGCACAGTAAACCATGATAAAGAAAACTATATACAGTTTTAAATTAGAGAATATTATTTTTCTCTCTTGTATATTCAAAGAATTGATACAAGGAATATATAGCCAATGATTACAGAAAGTTAAGGCTATCCTTCAGATATTGTGCCAGCAAAAAGGGAAAGAAAATATCGTAATTTATAGTTTCCTATTTTACATAAGAATTAAAATCCCTTAAATTAAACAAAAAATATCTCAACACTCCACCTCAAGTTGGTGCATAGATATCACACATGCCCAACTTGCTCACAGTCTTCGAGAAAATCTGACTTGAAACTGCTTTGGTTAGAATATCAGCCAATTGATCCTCTGATCGAATCCCAGGTAATTCTAATACATTCTCATATAATTTTTCCTTGATGAAGAATATGTCTACTTCAACATGTTTGGTACGATTATGTTGAACCGGGTTATGAGCTATGTCACATGCAGCCTTATTGTCACAATATAGTCGAATTGGTTGCTCAAGTGGATAATCCAAATCTGATAGGAGAAGTCTTAGCCATAATCCTTCACATAACCCAAGTGTCATTCCTCTAAATTCAGCCTCTGCGCTTGAGCGTGCAACAACATTCTGCTTTTTGCTTCTCCAAGTAACAAGGTTACCTCCTACAAAAGTGAAGTAGCCTGAAGTAGATCTCCTGTCATCTATAGATCCAGCCCAACCAGCATCAATATATACACTAACACCTTGATTATTTTCATTCTTTGTGAACATAATTCCCTTCCCCGGAGCAGATTTTAAATATCTCAAAATGCGCATAACAGCATTCATATGTTGCTCTCCGAGATTATGCATGAATTGACTCACAACACTCAAGGCATAGGCGAGATCTGGCCTTGTGTGTGCTAGATACATTAGCCTTCCTACAAGCCTCTGGTATCTCCCTTTATCAACCGGAACTTGATTTGGTTCAACAAATAATTTCAATCCTTCTTCAACAGGTGTATTAGTTGGTTGACAAGCTGACATACCAGTCTCCTCTAACAAATCTAAAGTATATTTTCTCTGAGACAAGAAAACTCCTTTAGTTGATCTAGACACTTCAATCCCAAGGAAAAACTTTAAGGGGCCGAGGTCTTTCATTTCAAATTCCTTAGACAAGTAGCTTTGGAGAGCTTTTCTTTCTTCCATATCATTCCCAGTAACTACCATGTCATCAACATATACAATAAGTGCAATGATTTTACCTTTTTGTTTTTTTAAGAATAAAGTGTGGTCTGCATTACTTTGACTATAACAAAATGCTTTCATAGATTTTGTGAACCTACCAAACCATGCTCTTGGAGATTGCTTTAGTCCATACAATGATTTCTTTAATCTACACACCTTTTTATCATATGCTTTTGGTATGTTGCACCCTGGAGGAAGGTCCATGTAGACTTCTTCAGACAATTCGCCATGAAGAAAGGCATTCTTCACATCAAATTGTTGTAAGGGCCAATTCAAGTTTGCTGCTAGAGATAGCAAAACTCGAATTGTATTGACTTTAGCTACTGGTGCAAATGTCTCTGTATGATCAACCCCATAGGTTTGGGTATATCCCTTAGCCACCAATCTTGCTTTAAAACGCTCTATCGTACCATCTGCTTTGTATTTAACTGTATAAACCCATCGACATCCAACTGTTTTCTTTCCTGTTGGACAGTCAACGAGTTCCCAAGTATTATTTTTTTCTAAGGACTTGATCTCTTCATTCATAGATGCTCTCCACCTTGGGTCCATTAAGGCTTCCTGCACACTATTAGGAACAAATACAGTAGATAATTGATTGGCAAATGACTGATTTGATTCTGACAAACGATGGTTAGACACATAATGGTTCATTGGATATCTAACTTTACTGGAAATTTCAGGTTCATAGGTGGGCTTAGGAATACCTCTATTGTGTCGTGGGAGTAGCTGTTTTCTGGATGATTCAAGCAAAAAATTAGGATCATCCTCAGCCGACGATTGGTTTGGTACTACAATTTCTTGGGGTGCTTCATGTTCCTCAAAGGAGAGTGGACCAATTACTTCCATTTCTTGACTTTCTTGTGATGCTGTGATGTCTTCAGAGGATAGTGGGCCCATAATTCCCATTTCAGGTTCCTCATCACTACCAATATTACCACCCATTTCTTCACACAATTCTATTTTCTCATGTACATGATCATCACTTAGGGTCAGAACTTCCTTTTGATGCTCCCCCTGAAGGTCTGACTCGGAAAGAAAATACATTGAGTTTTCATGGAAAACAACATCCAATGTAACAAAGATTCGTTGACTTGGAGGATGATAGCATCGATATCCCTTTTGATGGGCAGCATATCCTAGAAAGGCACATCGCAGTGCACGAGGGGCTAGCTTGCTACGCTGATGTTTATGGAGGTGAACATATGCTACACAACCAAATACACAAGGAGACAAGTTTGGGACAGCTGGTGCAATAACTGCTTCAGTAAGGACTTGTAATGGTGTTTGAAAATCATTAGTTCTAGAAGGAACCCGATTAATCAAATATACTGCAGAGATAAGTGCTTCCCCCCAATAAGACAATGGCATATGAGCTTCTATCAATAAGGCACGAACAACTTCCAACAAATGACGATTTTTCCGTTTTGCTACTCCATTTTGTTGAGGTGTGTCAGGGCAAGTAGTTTGGTGAACAATTCCTTTTTCTTCCAAATATTTCCGAAATTCAGAACTTAAAAATTCACCTCCATTGTCACTACGTAGAGCTCGCACCTTTACATTGTACTGAGTACATACATTTTATGGAACCTCTGAAACAACAAATTTACTTCACTTTTGGACTTCATCAAACACACCCAGGTCATTCTGGTGCAATCATCGATAAAGGTAACAAACCAACGTGATCCACCTAAGGTAGCCACCTTGGATGGACCCCAAACATCAGAATGTATAATCATAAAAGGAATTGAACTTTTATTCATACTTAATGGAAATGAAACACGGTGACTTTTTGCAAGTTCACAAACATCACATTTAAAACTTGATACATCAAAATTTTCAAATAATGTAGGAAGCAATTTTCTAAGGTATCCAAAGGAAGCATGTCCCAAACGTCGATGCCATAGCCAAATCTCAGATTTTCTTCCTTTTTCTTCAAGGATGTCCACTGTCAATGCCTGTTGTAATTGAGTTGAGCTATGTGACTCCAAATTCAGGTAATATAGCCTCCCTTGTCTAGTACCATAACCAATCGTCTGCTTCGTTTGAATATCCTTAAACACACAATATTCAGGCCAGAAAATCACAACACAAGATAAAGCAGTGGTAATTTGAGAAACTGACAAAAGATTATAATCTAAAGATGGGACAACTAAAACAGAATTTAGGTTCAAGTTCTCGGTGAGGGATAAGGACCATTCCCCAGTGACAGGTGCAAATGAACCATTAGCGGTGGAAATAAATTTTTGTGAGGAGGGTATAAGAGATGAAATGTGTCTAAAATCAAATGTCATATGATCTGTTGCTCCAGAATCAATTATCCATGTATTATTGGATATAGGTACAACAGAATTTAAAGCCTTACCACCATTACCTCCTGTTGTTATCAAAGCTAAAGATTTTCCAGCAACGTCTTCTTGACCAGTCTTTGTTTCTACAACTGCAGCAGCGGAAATTTTGTTTGAGTGCTTCTTTCTTGAATCACGATTATGATCCCACCATTCCGGATACCCCACAAGTTCGAAACAACGGTCACTTGTATGACCAGATTGATCACAGTGGGAACACTTAAGAGTAGATTTGGAGTGATTATTCCTCGTTCTATCTTGTTATTTTTGAGAAGACCCATTTTGATTTGATCTGTTCCTACTCATCATGGCTAAAGCTTCAGTCCTTTCAAGTTCTCCATTCATTGTTGTTTGTCGAACAAACTCACAGCGGACCATTGAGTAACATTCTTCTAACTCGAGAACAGGATCCTTCCTCAGAATTTCACCACGGATCTGTTCAAACTCACCATCCAAACCAGCAAGGAAAATACGCACCCTTTGTCGTTGAGTTGACTTGTGATAAGCAGCAACATCCTTCTCACATTCCATGATCACTTTATCACGATGATCCAGTTCACTGAAAATTTCAATCAATTCTCCATAATAGACAGAAAGTGATCTCGCATTCTGTTTGGAAGAGAAAGCCCTTTGATTCAATGTGAAAACTTGTAGTTCATCTGCTCCATCATAAAAGGCCTTTGATAGAGCTTTCCAAATATCGCGAGCATTTTTTAGACGAATATATCGCTTCATAATATCTGGGGACATCGACATTAACAGCCATCGTTTAACTTTCTGATTGTCAGCGTACCACTTCTCGTATCCATCATCTTTTTCGGTGGGCAGTTGTGTGTTACCACGAACAAAAGAAAGCTTCTCCTTTTCAGCAAGATGCATCTCCATAATCTGAGACCACATATCATAATTTGTTTCATTGAGTACGATCCCTGCATTGAAGGATGAACTCTCTGACTGAACAATAATTGGGACAGACTTAGTCTTGGAGGCTTCAGGATCTTGTCTTGGCATTTCAAAACCACCAGAATCAGATTTGCCCATGGTGCTAGGTCAGAACCCGCTCTGATACCAAGTTTTAAATTAGAGAATAATATTTTTCTCTCTTGTATATTCAAAGAATTGGTACAAGGAATATATAGCCAATGATTACAGAAAGTTAAGGCTATCATTCAGCTATTGTGCCTACAAAAAAGAAAAGAAAATATCGTAATTTATAGTTTCCTATTTTACATAAGAATTAGAATCCCTTAAATTAAGCAAAAAATATCTCAACATATACTACTAGAAAAAAAAAACCAAATATAGTTAGGCATTAGGAATACATGACAAAGTAAAAGTGCATAAGAACAAAATAACATAGAAAGCGTGCTGATGACTCATACAAAGTTCCATAGTCGATGCTTCATTCAGTTTTGATATTCTTTGTCAATTTCGTAGAAGCCATCCCTTTAGTTTCAAGCCCATCAAACTGTAGTTCAGACGCCATTCTCTTGGCAGGAGTTGAAGATCCCAATAAATCAGGATCATATCCAGCTGTTGCAGAAAAAGAATGCTGTACATTTTAAACATAAAAATAGAATCACAACATAATTCAATGTGTTGATGAAGTAAAGTAATGGACATATTTTTTATGCTTACACTGTTAGATGAATCATGTTCCTTAGTTGCAGACCAGGTTGACTTCCCCTTATCAATGATGGAGGTCTCCTAAAAAAAAAGACGAAATTCTAAATATAAAACTGAATGTTGTCAATAAATAGAGTTAGGTTGGAAAGAAAATATATACCGCGTGATCAAGAATTTTTTGAACTGTGGATTGAATAAGTTGTGAATCTTCAGAGAGCTTGAGCACGGAACAACGCTTGTAATTTGGTTGAACTTTAATCTTCAAAATATTGTCAACATCCTCGGGAACAGCCAATGAGTCTAGTTCTCCTTCCTATAAATATAAATGAAAAGTGATAAATGTATTGGCCGAAGAGTGAAACCCGGCCACCGAGCTTGAATACTCGGCCCAATCCGGAAAATAAGGATGAGAAGTTAATATTGCCTTAAATAATCCTGATATTATCTGAAATAACCTTATCCGGTTAAAAGAGATAATATCCCTTAAATTAAGGGATAAGATATTGATATTATCCTAAAATAATCCTTATATTATCTGAAATCTGAAATAACCTTATCCGGTTAAAAGAGATAATATTCCTTAAATTAAGGGATAAGA
This sequence comes from Sophora flavescens, assembly GCA_030762895.1. Classification (NCBI taxonomy): domain Eukaryota; kingdom Viridiplantae; phylum Streptophyta; class Magnoliopsida; order Fabales; family Fabaceae; genus Sophora; species Sophora flavescens. Next base: position 131,765,012 of record CM061065.1, read on the forward strand.
TATTGATATTATCCTTAAATAATCCTGATATTATCTGAAATAACCTTATCCGGTTAAAAGAGATAATATCCCTTAAATTAAGGAAATCACATCTCAAAGAAGATTTAAGAGATAAAAGGAGATAAATCCAGATCTCTAAAAGAGATGGGGATCCTATTATAAAAGGAGGAGAACCTAAGAGAGAAACTCACTTTTCACTGAACCCCGGTGACTCTCCCTTAAGCGTATTAGAGAAACTAGCTCGACCAAGAGACTATTGAAGAGTCATTGCTCGCTGGTATTCATCAGATACAAGATTAGGGGATCGAGATCACCGAATGGTCAAGGGTTGAACCTAGAACTACGCCTGGCTTTGATTCCCACCGGGATACGTAGGACTGGAATACAACATTCTGTCAAGCCATAATCTAAAACAGCCCCCATTGTTCACTCTTGGTTAAGTGTTCTATGGCGAGATTCCAGCAAGTCGGATCTCGGCAGGAACATTTGGCGCCCACCGTGGAGCCGAGGAAAAACTTTCCCCGGTTCCACAAGAAAGCTTGATGGTGACTACACGGAATGGTTCGAGGGTAGGGCCGAACAGCATGAACCACGAAGATCATGAGGGCTCGAACACGAGCCAGAACCACGTCAATCATCCTCCCCCTCCCGTCAATGGAGACAACCCTCGGCTAGGAGAGGTTATGGCACAGCTAAGGCAGCTGTGGAAGGAGAACGAGGAGATACGTGCGCAAAATCAAAGGCTTTTGAGAACTCGGAAAAGAGAGAGATCAGTGACATCTTCCGATGAAGAGCAATCCTCACCTGAGGCTGGCCAAAAGGATCCATCCTACGTACCTTCTCCTCGGGAAACTAACCGACCATCCAAGACCAAACCTCCCCCAGTGGCTTCAGAGGCTAAATCTCGTGCAGAAAGGACTTTCTGAAGAGAAAGGGTAACAGATCGACGACCGAGGTTGCCGTTCATGGATGACATCGATGAGGTAATCATGCCTAGACATTTTAAGCCCCTTAACATCGATAAATTCAATGGCACCACTGACCCAACTGAGCACGTGGAATCCTTTATTTCTTCTGTTTACTTGGTGACCGATTCGGAAACCGTCATGTGCAAAGTTTTTCCAACCACTTTGCAAGGCCCAGCCTTGACCTGGCTGACGAATCTACCACCTCGGTCAATTGACTCTTTTGATGTGCTTGTAACTAAGTTCATCGCATAATTCGCTGCGAGCCGAAGGCATAAAAGGCACTCGGTCTCGCTGGTAAATTTTAAACAAGAAAGGAATGAATCACTCAGAGATTATATGGCTCGCTTTAATGCTAAACAAATCTTAATTCCCAACATGAGCTCGGAACTCTGCCTTCACACCGTCATGGGCGGCCTGAAGCCATGGCCATTCTTTGAGTATTTATCCCGAAAACCACCGAGAGATTTTGAAGAGTTGCCGGAAAAAGCTACAGGTTTCATGAACTCGGAAGAGATGGTAGAATTCAAAAGAAGAGAAAGAGGCTTCGAAGACAAGAGATCGGTCTCAAACAAAGAAAGAAACAGGGCGGCTGATCCACAAAGGACCCAAAAGACCAATGAAAGGGCATTCTCGGAGAGGCAACCTAGGTACCAATCTTATACGCCATTAAACCGATCTCGGGCAACCATTGTCCAGGAGGTGTGCAACGTCGAGTTACTCACCTTACCTCGGCTGTCCAGAACGCCGGTCAATGCTGACAGAAGCAAAGAATGCATGTGGCATCAAAACTATGGTCTCTCCACTGAAGACTGTCGAACAACCCAGGAAAAAATTGAGGACTTGGTACAGGCAGGACGTCTTGACCGTTTTGTTCGCCGAGATGATAATGGAGGCGGACGAGCAGGTCGGAGACGACGGAGACGCGGTTACAACAACCGCAACCGAGACACAAACCTGCAAGGAAACAATCAGAGCGGAGATCACTTGAATAATCAAAGAGCTCTTAATGAAGAATCAGAAGGAGGAGTCAGAGGGGTCATCAACACAATCTTAAGAGGGTTTGCAGGTGGGGGAACGACGAGTTCTGCTCGTCGGCGTCATGTAAAAGCCCCCCGATCTGTCCACACGGTATTTGGAAAACCTGCAAGGACAAGACCTCCAATAACTTTCACGGATGATGATTTCCGAGGAGTAGATCCAAATCAAGATGACCCAATGGTGATAACGGTTGAACTAGCCAACTTCTTGGTCAAACGAACACTCATTGACCAAGGGAGCTCGGCCGATATTCTATACCTGGCGACCTTCAAGAAGCTTGGAATTCCAGAAAAGCTGATAAAAGAGCAGTAAGACAAGCTAGTGGGGTTCGCCGGGGAGCAAGTAAAAACCCGAGGTTACATAGACCTCTTGACAACGTTTGGAGAAGGAAGACTCTCCAAATCCGTGTCAGTCAGGTATGTTATTGCAGATGCCAGCACGTCGTACAACATCCTTATTGGAAGACCGACGTTGAATGAACTCGGAGCAATTGTCTCTACCCCACACCTGACAATGAAATTCCCAACCGAATCCGGAGATATATGTTAAGTCTCTAAAATGTCTGATGTGCATTTCCCTAAGTTTTGATGAAAACTAAACATTGGTTAATGATTTAATTAACCTTCACATTGGTTGCTAACCTATCTATCGAGTGTGCAGATTAAATAAGAGAATCAAACGTCCAACACTGTAGTGATTGAAGCTCACGTCCATCGCAAATGTTTGAATCGCAAGTCCAAAACGCAAGAGAAAGAAACTTGCGTCCACTAAAGTGATGAAAGCCAGTGTCTACTAACGTGGCATTTGGAGTTCGTCCATTAAAGTATCAGAATAGCACGTCCATCAAAGTATCAGAATAGCCCGTCCATTGAGGTATCAGATTGGCTCGTCCATTGACGTGGCAATTGGAGCTCGTCCATTAAGGTCAGAATGGCTCGTCCAATGTCGTGGCAATTGGAACTCGTCCATTAAGGTCAGAATGTATCCGTCCAATGACGTGGCAAAAGACTCTCGTCCACCAGAGTAACTGAGACTCTCGTCCACCAGACTAACTGAGACTCTCGTCCAGTAATGTAATAGAGGCTCTCGTCCACCAGAGTAACAGAGGCTCTCGTCCACTAAAGTAACAGGCTCTCGTCCATTAAAGGTGACAGAAGCTCTCGTCCACTAGAGTAACAGAAGTGCTCGTCCACTAAAGGTGACAGAAGCGTTCGTCCACTAGTCTTTGGACTTGCTGAGTCCTTAATATGGAGCTCGTCTACTAGCCCGAATGAAAACTCAAATGACTAGATAGACGTGATTATTTTCAAGATGGAAGCACTTATCTTATGAACGCGAATTCTATATGGATTATCAGAATCGTATTTCAAGAACAAAAAAAAAAAAGACTTGAAGCCTTCTCTCATACTCAGTTTCACGATTATCAAGAATGGTCAGAAGTTACTCTCTCAAGCAACCTTGGATAATCAGAACCAAAGACCAGTTAAAGAAAGCTTCCAACGTGCTTTATTCCCTAGTACCTCTGGTCCTTACACAAAAAGGGAAGTGTACTCAGTAAAGTACAAAAAGCTTTCTACACAACACTGATATGGCTGTAGCACGATGAATAAAGCCATGATCCTTCATGTTAGAGTACAACCAACGACTCTATTGCATTAATGACTACCCAGAACGACTCTATTGCATTAATGGCTGCCCAGAACGACTCTATTGCATTTAATGAAGTTCTGCTTGAAGCAAACATCTGAGGGGATGTCTCTAACAGATCCTAAATGCTTGAAGACCATAAATACAGAAGTCATTGAAGATGAAGAACGAGAGAATACACATTGAATTAAAACGCCATTACTCTGAGCATTTATTTCTTCATTCTTTTATTCTGTATTCTTCAATCATTTTGAAGTTATTACGCAGACTTTCCTAAGCCTTACATTCAAACCACTCTCCGAGTGTTAGTGAAAGATCCGCCTGTGAGAAATTGTATTTATTACAAACTCAATCTCTCAAACAACCCATAGTGAGCCTGAAGAGGCTAGGTGTGAAAATAATACTTGTCTTGAGCCTGAAGAGGCTAGGTGTGCAAATAATACTTGTCTTGAGCCTGAAGAGGCTAGGTGTGCAAATAATACTTGAGTCTGTAACCTTATCAATTATTTTGGATAAATCTTGGTGCTGCCAAGGACTGGACGTAGCTCTTTGATTTGAAGAGTGAACCAGGATAAATTACCGTGTCAATCTCTCTTCTCTTAAACTCTTTAATTGCCTTAGTTTTCTTACGTCTATCAAGTGGTGTGCTTGCAAAAGTCACCCGTCCATCCTGTATTCTTCCACTCGTCCAAATCTAGCCTTTTTGTTTGCGAAAAGATTTAAACTTTGCTTAAATTCTGATAAACACAATTTAACCCCCCCCTTTCTTATGTTTATAGCTGTCTATTTCAGTTGGTATCAGAGCTCAGCCTCTGGGTTGAGCATCTAACAGTGTAGAGGTAAAAGGTCCTGAAGAATAGACATGACAGCTGGTGCTAGTACAAGTGGAAGTCATCAAACTGAAGGAGCTTCCCTAACCAGACCTCCTTATTTCAATGGAGAAAATTACAACTACTGGAAAGATAGATTTCAGTGGTTTATTCTATCCACAAACTCTGATTTTTGGGATGTCATCACAGATGGTCCATTCATTCCCAAAAATGATGATAACACTGACAAACCAAAAGCTCAGTGGACTGGTGCTGAAAAGACAAAATGGGAGCTTAACCACAAAGCCAGATATAACATCATCTGTGCTCTCAGTCTGGAGGAGTTTGAGAAGGTTTGTGCTTGTGACTCTGCGAAGGAAATATGGGACACTTTGGCTGTCACTCATGAAGGAACAACTAAAGTCAAAGAATCAAAGATTGCCATACTTGTCAGAAAGTATGAACTGTTCATCATGGAGGAAGGTGAGTCTGTTGCTAAGATGATAGGAAGATTCCAAACTATAATCAACAGTTTGAAATCTCTTGGCAAAGTCAATACCAATGCTGAGAAGGTTGGAAAGATTTTGAGAAGTCTACCTAAACAGTGGAGACCTTTGGTCACTGCTATCTCCCAAGCCAAGGATCTCACTACCTTAACTATGGATGAACTTCTTGGAACACTCACTGTTCATGAGCAAGAACTTGGAGATGAAGTTGCACCAAAGAAGGGCAAGTCAATTGCTCTGAAAGCTGATCAAAAGCCAGCAAAAGTTTCCAAGGCTCTGAAGGCAGATGAGTCATCCAGTGATGCTGACCTATCAGAACTCGAGGATTCTGAGAGTGATGAAGAGTTATCTCTCCTGACCAGGAAGATAAAGCTTCTCCTACAGAAAAAAGAAGTTCAAGAGGGATAGGCCATTCAGAAGGTTCAACAAGGACAAGAACTTCAAAGAATCCACCTCAACAGACAAAAGTCCAATTGTTTGCTATGAGTGCAAGAAGCCCGGTCACTTCAAGGCTGAATGTCCTCAACTCAAGAAGGCCCCTTCTAAGAAATTCTTCAAGAAGAAGAAGAAAGGAATGATGTCTACTTGGGAGGATCTGGAAGTCAACATCTTCTGATGAAGAAACCGAGGAAGAAGCCAATCTCTGTTTGATGGCCAACACTGAATCAGACTCTGATGATGAGGTACATCATGACTATGAGGAATTACTTGATGCCTATGAGGAGTTGTTGGAGGAATCCAACTGCTTATCTAAAGCCTTCAAATCCCTCAAGAGAGAGTATGTAAAGCTCACCAGTGAGCATAAACAGAAATCTCAAGAGTGCGAGAAGCTGGCTAAAGAGAATAGTGAGCTGAAGACTGAAAAGTCTAATGAAGCTAAGATCTCAAGTGAAACATCACCATCTGAAGAAGTTGAAAATCTTCAACAGAAAGGGGAAGAGCTCACTTCTGATCTTGCCAAATTTGTTAATGGTAGAAACAATCTGACTAAGCTACTTGGCATTCAGAAGCACTCTCTTAACAAAGAAGGTATTGGATATGTCCGTCAGACACATCATAAAGTATCAACTAAAGTTCCTACAGTATCTGTTAAGTCAACTATAACCAAATCAACACCTATTTGTAACTTCTATGGAAAAACTCGGCATGTTATGTCTAAGTGTATCCATAAGAAGAGAAGGAAGTCTTTACAGACTCCTAGAACTAACAGAAAAGGACCCAGAAAAATATGGGTACCTAAAGATCAAATAATTTTTGTTGCAGATGTCCTCAACAGGACAAAGAAAACACCACTGCTGGTACCTGGACAGTGGCTGCTCGCGTCATATGACAGGAGAAAGGTCTATGTTCCTAGACCTCCAACTTAAGAAAGGAGGACACGTTGCCTTCGGAGGAAATCAGAAAGGGAAAGTTATAGGAATTGGTACTATTGGTGGTAAACCCCCTCTTCCCTCTATATCTAATGTTCTTATGGTTAAAGGATTAAGACACAATTTGCTTAGCATAAGTCAATTATGTGATAGTGGTTTTGATGTTTCCTTTACCAAGGATGTATGCATAGTTAAAGACTGTAGTGGCAAAACCTTCTTTTCAGCTAAAAGGCAACAAAACCTTTATAAGATTGAACTGTTTGATCTCTCAGATCAAAGTGTAACCTATCTGATGTCTAAAGAGGATGAGAGATGGTTATGGCATAAGAAACTAGGACATGCTAGTATGAAACTAATTTCTGAATTAAAAAGGAATAATCTTGTGAGAGGATTGCCTGATATTAGCTTTAAGAAAGATGTCTTGTGTGGTGCATGTCAGAGAAGTAAACAGATAAAATCAAGTTTCAAATCTAAAAAGCAAGTATCAACCTCTAGACCTCTTCAGTTGTTACACATGGATCTGTTTGGACCAGTTAGTGTTGCCAGCCTGGCTGGAAGAAAATATGGATTTGTCATAGTTGATGACTATTCTAGATACACATGGGTACTCTTCCTAACACACAAGGATGAGTCTTTTAAGGCTTTCTCAGTATTCTACAAAAGAGTACAAAATAAGCAAGGTTTCTGTATTTCTACTCTTAGAAGTGATCATGGGGGAGAATTTGAAAATGAGCAGTTTAGACAGTTCTGTGAGAAGGGAATCTCTCACAATTTCTCTGCATCTAGAACTCCACAGCAAAATGGAGTGGTTGAGAAAAAAGAACAGATCTCTGCAAGAAATGGCTAGATCTATGCTCATTGAAAATAATCTCCCTAAGTACTTCTGGGCAGAAGCTGTAAACACTGCTTGTTATGTACAAAACAGAATACTTATTAGGCCTTTTCTAAAAAGGACTCCTTATGAATTGTGGAAAGGAAAAAGCCCCAACATATCTTATTTTCATGCTTTTGGATGTGAATGTTTTATTCTGAATACCAGAGATAATCTTGGAAAGTTTGATTCTAAGGTAGATAAAGGTATTTTCGTAGGTTATTCTGAAAAGTCTAAGGCCTTTAGAGTATACAATTCAAGAACTTGTATTATTGAAGAATCTGTTCATGTTAAATTCAATGATGGATTAAAGACTGATAAAGAACTATCAGATCTAGAAGATGATCTTGCAGGTCTTGATATAAACAAGCCAGAAAGTCAACAACCCGATCTAACCAAAACAGAACCTGTGCCTGAGGCTGAAAGACAAGTGGAACATACCAGTCAGCAAACAAGTCAAGATCTTCATGATGATCTCAAAAGGGATTGGAAGTTCAACACTCATCATCCTAAGGATCTTATTATTGGAAATCCTTCTGAGGGAGTAAGAACCAGATCCACATTAAAAGAATCAAGCAATGTGGCCTTTATTTCAGATTTGGAGCCTAAACGCATTGAAGAAGCTCTTGAGGATGAAAGCTGGATTCTTGCTATGCAAGAAGAACTTAACCAGTTCACCAGAAATGATGTATGGACTCTTGTCTCTAAGCCTAAAAACAAGTCAGTTATTGGAACAAGATGGGTCTTCAGAAACAAATTAGATGAAGATGGTAAAGTTGTCAGAAATAAGGCAAGGTTAGTAGCTCAAGGCTATAACCAACAAGAAGGTATTGATTATACTGAAAACTTTGCACCTGTAGCTAAGATAGAAGCCATACGCATTTTAATGTCATATGTTGCACAACACCAAATTACCCTGTTTCAAATGGATGTAAAAAGTGCTTTTCTAAATGGTATAATTGAAGAAGAAGTGTATGTTAAGCAACCCCCTGGTTTTGAGGATACTGATAAACCAGATCACGTTTTCAAACTTAAAAAGGCATTATATGGTTTGAAACAAGCACCTAGAGCATGGTATGATAGACTCAGTTCTTTTCTCATGCACAATGGTTTTACTAGAGGACAAGTAGACACTACTCTGTTCAAAAAATGCTCTAAAGAGAACTGGTCGCGCTGTCGCGCACGCGCCAAAAAGGACGAGCGGGTTTAAAACTGTAGTATAGTGCGACAACTCGGATGTCGTCTCTCAAGGACTCTGAGAATATTATCTTACACAAAAAATCAGTTTTTGGGGGGGTTTGGATTGGAGTGCAAATAAGAAACAAACAAAACAGAGCAATAAAAAACAAGGCAGTTGAAAAGGAGATTATCAATTATCAAACAACGATTAATCTACTGTCAAGAATTCCCAACTATCCTTGGTTAATGTAATCCCAAGCCCTAAGCAGGTTCTTATCCCCTCCCGGTTGTAGTAGCAATTTACAAGCGAAACTACTACCACATATACATGTCCCTATTCCCGAATTAAGCAAACGGGATTAAGCCCTTCGTGAACTATGCGAACACGAAATGTACACACGCAAATTAAGCAGATGCGATTAATTATAGGAACATGATATCACCAGAAATAAATCAATACAATACAATATACTCCTGAATTAAGCAAACAGAAATACAAAGTATGGTATTGAAGAGGGAAAAGTAATTAAAATAGGGATTTACATAACCTCAAGTATATAGGATCCTCAAACAGTAGACTAATCCTAGAACTTAGTTCTCCATACCAAACGAAATTACACAGAGAAAAACGTAAAACTCAACAATGGAGAAGCAAGAGTCTTTACAAATTGTTCAGAACAGCCTTTTATACAAATTCTGAAATTGACTAGCTCGCGAGGCGAGCACACATTCGCGAGGCGAATTTCATGAACTGTCAGCAACCTTTGGCATTCTCGCGAGGCGAAGTGTTGCTCGCGAGGCGAGGATATGAAGAGTTTTCTCCTTACGCCCGTTATGGCCATCAGGCCCCAACCGTGATGCTCTCTGACTTCCAGACTCGCGAGGCGAATGGATGCTCGCGAGGCGAGACTCTTCAACTTCAAAACTGCCACGGCCATGACCTTCAACACGGGCAAGCCGTGATCGTCTCCCGACTTTTTCAGGTTTGCAAGACTCGCGGGCGAGACCTTCTTCGCGAGGCGAACCAGAGACTTAGAAATTTCTTGGAACAATCAAGGCTTCGGGTCGCGTGGCGGCGTGTCTTTCATGGGCGAATCCCCTGTTTCCTTATTCTCTTAACTTTCACTTAACCTGAAAACAAAGAAATAACTATAAGTGTATTATTTAACTCCAAACTAGCTAAATTAACTTAAAACTACTCTAGAGACTCAAAACCTTGCTTGAGGATAATCTAATCTAATTTGGGTGAAAATACGATATAATTTGCACAAAACCCTGGTCATACTAGCTATAAAACTAGATGAGCCAGAGGCTGATCAAAATACCCCAAACTTAAACTTTGCTTGTCCCCAAGCAAACTAAGACTCAAAAATCAAAAAGACTCAAGACCTGGCAAGCTTAAAAGATTTAACCAACATTGCACAAATTCAAGCAACTTCATCAAAACATTTTTCTTCATTGCTTTCCCCCTTTTCAAACAGAGCAATCCCCACATTCATTTATTCTAAACATTTGAGAATTTCATCATGAAAACAATCAGAAGTCTAAGCAGGGGATCTGAGTTACACACAAGAGGGAGATCACCAAATCCAAACAACTGCCTTCCTCACAAGGGCATTATTTGTTCACTCCGTCACTCAGTTTATGTCAGGCTAACAACTTGCACTCAGTTTCACTTTTCAAGTACACTTCCCAAAAATTTGCTTTTCATCTCAAAATGGCTCCCACAGAAAACATGCAAGCAACATCAGAAGGTCTTTATTGGGTTGTAATGGGGCCTGGCTAAGGGTAGGATATACAAAAGGAACTAAGCTGAAGACCCTAGGAACTAAGAGAGCATGAACTATATTTACACTTTGAAATTCACTCACGTTCCTTTCTTTATTTTTTTCTTTACACTTCTGGGTGGCTACAACTCTTTTTATTTCTTTTCGGCATTTTTGTATTTTTTTGGTATTTTTTTTTCACCATTTGTACACTTTTTCTTTCACAAGCCTTTGGCTCCACTTTTTTTTTTTATATATATTTTTTTATTTCTCAATCCCAACAACATATTACACCTTGCAGCCACCCCAAACTTAGTTTCTTGCACCCATTCTAAGATTACATGCTCTCCTAATCCTAAGATCGGGTTAACATGGTTTTCCAGATTTTTGTGCTTATAACATTAGGTTATCAAGAACTAACAGGCTAATAGGCTCAAAAGGGCTAACTAGGGAACATGCATTAGGAATGGTTATTTTAGGCTAAGTAGCTATTTACAAAGAAAATGCCTAAATCATTTGCTACACACATATAATCATGCAAACCAAAAAGAGATTCAATCAAATCCAGGGAAGTGCAACTTGAAAGTGATTTTCACACAGTTTGAAACATGTTGGAGGCTCAAAACCTCACCTGGACATTCATGCAAATTGTTTGAAAGAGATACTATCCCTAGTGTGTGCTCCCTATCACCCCAAACTTATCATTCAGCATGCCATCATAACAAAATCCCAAAGTTCAGTTTTCAATTTCACATGGGAATCACTTCTCAAAAACAAAAAATTTATTCAGCCTAGGGGGAATCATCACATGTCAATCATGCAAGCAATCTGTGCAACATCAATTCACTTCTCAAAAACAAAAAATTTATTCAGCCTAGGGGGAATCATCTCATGTCAATCATGCAAGCAATCTGTGCAACATCAATCAAAATCTAGCAAACTTGCCAACTAAAACTTAACGCACAAATGCTCCTGAGCTTCTCAGATTATTCAGGAGCTTTATTCAAAGAAAAGAAAACTTTATTCAAAGAAAAGAAAAACTACAACTAATTCCCTCCCCCACACTTAAAACATGCCTTGTCCCCAATGAACAACAGAACTATAAGATCATAGTGAGGGAAAGGAAAAGAGTACTCCCTGATCAAGTGCAGTGTAAGCGGAAGCTGTCACCTGGATCCCATTCCTTGCAGTCTAAGTCCAAAGAGGTAGAGAGGGCCTCCGGTGCTGCTTCATCTTCTTCATGTTTCTCATCCACTGCACTGACAATTTCATCACTTGCTAAACATGCAGCAATCTCAGCACAAACCACAAAATGGTTAGCGTTAGTACAATCAAGAAAAGAAAGAATATCATCACAGCCAGAATTAAGTGGAAAATTAGAAAACAAGTTCTCATGGGTGTCCTCAATAGTCTCAGATATCAGCTCAATGTGGAATACAGAGTGCTCTTCCGCTGGATGTTTCATGGCATCAAATATGTTAAACTTTGCAACTATATCCCCAAACTTCATAGACATGGTCCCATCATCCACATCAATGTTAGTCTTGGCTGTCTTCATGAATGGCCGGCCCAGGATGATTGGTGATTTACTGGAATGTGTCTCGCCTGCCATGTCCAAGATGTAGAAATCAGCTGGAAAGATCAGATCATCAACTTGCACTAGTACATCTTCCACCATTCCCATGGGGCGGGCACAGGTCTTGTTGGCCAACTGAATGGTGATACCTGTGTACTTCAAAGGACCAAGATCCAGTTTGTTAAAGATAGAGGTAGGCATGACATTGATAGATGCTCCCAAGTCCAGCATGCAGTTTTCAAACTTCTTGTCCCCAATAGTGCATGGGATAGTGAAGGTGCCTGGATCCTTGCACTTCGGTGGCAGTGCCTGAGTGAAAGCAACAACTCTTTCTGGCTTAGACTGGATAAGCGCTGAGACATTTCTTCCCAAGTCAACCCTCTCATTAGTCTTCATCTTCCTCTTGTTGGTGCATAAGTCCTTGAGAAATTTGGCATACTTGGGCACTTGCTTGATCATATCCAAGAGAGGGATATTAACACCCACCTTTCTTAAAACATCAAGAATCTCCTTCTCCTTATTTTCACCACCAATCTTCAAATTTTTCTGAATTCTGTGTGGGAATGGAATGGGTGGTCTATACACTCTCTCAGTTTCAACTTCAACCACAGGTTCAGGAGTAACCTCAACAGTAGGCTCAGGAGTGGCCTTCATGGTTTCTTCATCCTTTCCAGAAGTGGCCTCAACAACTTTTCCAGACCTCAAAGATAAGGCACTCACATTAGGGTTGGAGGCATTAGGATTTATCACTGGCTGTGCTGGCAGCTGGGTTGTTCTTTGACCTTGCGGTGTGCTATTCATGGATGTGGCCATCTGCCCAATCTGTGTCTCTAAATTTTTAATGCTGGCATTTGTTTGCTGCTGAAATTGTGCCTGTGAGGCCTGAATCTGTCCCATTTGCTGCTGAAACTGTAGATTTTGGGCAGCCATTTGTGCAGCCATTTTATTGAGCATGTCATCTACTGAAGGTCCGGAGGGTACTGAAGTAGTCACTGGAGGAGGATTCGGAGGTGCCATCGGTTGTTGGGATGAGTTCCCATACCGCAGATTAGCATGATTACTCCAGCTAGGATGGTACCTATTTGTTGAAAGATCTGGAATGCTGTATCTGTTCTGGTTATTGCCCTGATTATACGGATGGACTGCAAAGGCTTGAGGTGATTCAGTAACTGATCCTCCTTGCAAAATAGGACAAGCTTCATATGGGTGCTCAGGAGAACTGCACATACCACACAACACCGCAGGCTGAACCCTATCCATTACCAATTTTTCTACCAAGGAAGTGAGCCTGTCAATTCTATCATCACGGTCATGGTTGGAAGAAGAAGTGCGGATCTCATGTACACCTCTAGTCTCAACAGAATTTCTTCTTGTAGTGAATTGCTGGGAATTTAATGACATGTTCTCAATGAGTTGCTTGGCGTGAGATGGAGTCTTGTCAACCAATGCTCCCCACTAGCAAAGATCCAAAATATTCCTATCCATTGGCTGCAATCCTTCATAAAAATATTGGATGAGGAGCTGTTCGAAATTTGGTCTTGGGGGCAACTAGATGTCAACTGCTTGAACCTCTCCCAATACTCGACTAGCGACTCATTTCCTTGCCTTATTCCACAGATTTCTTTCCTAATTGCAGCGGCTCTGGAGGCAGGAAAATATTTCTCCAGGAAGAGCTTCTTCAAGTCGTTCCATGTGGTAATGGAATTCGGCGCAAGGTATAAAAGCCAATCTTTTGCAGCTCCCTGGAGTGAGAATGGAAAAGCCTTCAACTTGATATGATCCTCAGTTACTCCTTCTGGCCTCAAAGTTGTGGAGCAGACAACTTGGAACTCCTTGAGGTGCTTGTGTGGATCTTCACCTGCAAGACCATTAAATCTTGGCAACAAATGGATTAGCCCAGATTTTAACTCAAAAGGTGTGTCAGCACCAGGATAAGCAATGCACAAACCATTGTAATTCACATCAGGGGCAGCAAGCTGCCTCAAAGTCCTTTGGTCTCCCATGTTTTCAAAAGCAGTTTTAAAATTGGAATCACTACTAGTGCTAGCCCGAAATTCCCTACGGAGTGTGTGCAATGTTCTTTCAATTTCCGGGTCAAAATCACACAGTTCAGGGCAATGAGACCTAGTAGCCAGACCAATTCAAAACAAAACAAAATAAAAGAAAGAAAAGAAATTAAAATAAAACAAATAGCGAAAAATAACAACTCAGAGTCCCCGGCAACGGCGCCAATTTTTTGGTCGCGCTGTCGCGCACGCGCCAAAAAGGACGAGCGGGTTTAAAACTGTAGTATAGTGCGACAACTCGGATGTCGTCTCTCAAGGACTCTGAGAATATTATCTTACACAAAAAATCAGTTTTTGGGGGGGTTTGGATTGGAGTGCAAATAAGAAACAAACAAAACAGAGCAATCAAAAACAAGGCAGTTGAAAAGGGGATTATCAATTATCAAACAACGATTAATCTACTGTCAAGAATTCCCAACTATCCTTGGTTAATGTAATCCCAAGCCCTAAGCAGGTTCTTATCCCGTCCCGGTTGTAGTAGCAATTTACAAGCGAAACTACTACCACAGATACATGTCCCTATTCCCGAATTAAGCAAACGGGATTAAGCCCTTCGTGAACTAAGCGAACACGAAATGTACACACGCAAATTAAGCAGATGCGATTAATTATAGGAACATGATATCACCAGAAATAAATCAATACAATACAATATACTCCTGAATTAAGCAAACAGAAATACAAAGTATGGTATTGAAGAGGGAAAAGCAATTAAAATAGGGATTTACATAACCTCAAGTATATAGGATCCTCAAACAGTAGACTAATCCTAGAACTTAGTTCTCCATACCAAACGAAATTACACAGAGAAAAACGTAAAACTCAACAATGGAGAAGCAAGAGTCTTTACAAATTGTTCAGAACAGCCTTTTATACAAATTCTGAAATTGACTAGCTCGCGAGGCGAGCACACATTCTCGAGGCGAATTTCATGAACTGTCAGCAACCTTTGGCATTCTCGCGAGGCGAAGTGTTGCTCGCGAGGCGAGGATATGAAGAGTTTTCTCCTTACGCCCGTTATGGCCATCAGGCCCCAACCGTGATGCTCTCTGACTTCCAGACTCGCGAGGCGAATGGATGCTCGCGAGGCGAGACTCTTCAACTTCAAAACTGCCACGGCCATGACCTTCAACACGGGCAAGCCGTGATCGTCTCTGACTTTTTCAGGTTTGAAAGACTCGCGGGGCGAGACCTTCTTCGCGAGGCGAACCAGAGACTTAGAAATTTCTTGGAACAGTCAGGCTTCGGGGTCGCGTGGCGAGCGTGTCTTTCGCGGGGCGAATCCCCTGTTTCCTTATTCTCTTGACTTTCACTTAACCTGAAAACAAAGAAATAACTATAAGTGTATTATTTAACTCCAAACTAGCTAAATTAACTTAAAACTACTCTAGAGACTCAAAACCTTGCTTGAGGACAATCTAATCTAATTTGGGTGAAAATACGATATAATTTGCACAAAACCCTGGTCATACTAGCTATAAAACTAGATGAGCCAGAGGCTTATCAAGAACTTTATTATAGTTCAAATATATGTTGATGATATTATTTTTTGAGCAACTAATGAAAAGCTATGCAAGGAATTTTCAAATCTAATGCAAGCTGAATTTGAGATGAGCATGATGGGAGAATTGAAGTTCTTCCTTGGATTACAAATCAAGCAAACAAGTGATGGAATTTACATTCATCAACAAAAATATACCAAGGAGATACTCAAGAAATACAAAATGGAAAATGCAAAGCTCATGAAAACCCCTATGCAACCCAATGCAAAACTAAGCAAAGATGATGAAGGTAAAAAGGTAGATCAAACTGTCTATAGAGGTATGATTGGCTCTCTACTGTACTTAACTTCAAGCAGACCTGACATTCAATTTAGTGTCTGTATGTGTGCTAGATTCCAATTTGATCCTAAAGAATCTCATCTTAAGGCTGTAAAAAGAATATTTAGATATTTGCTTAGAACTACTAATCTTGGTTTGCTGTATTTAAGGTCAAAAGAATACAGATTAGTGGGATATTGTGATACTGACTTTGCTGGAGACAGAGTAGAAAGAAAAAGCACCAGTGGAGGATGTCACTTCATTGGAGCAAGTTTAGTCTCATGGTCAAGCAAGAGGCAGACAACCATTGCCTTGTCTACTGCTGAAGCAGAATACATCTCTGCTGCTAGTTGCTGCTCTCAACTCTTATGGGTAAAACATCAACTTGAGGATTACTCTATTTATGAACATAACATATCTGTATGGTGTGATAATTCCAGTGCTATGTGCTTAACTAAAAATCCAATTCAGCATTCTAAGGCTAAGCATATTGAAATCAAACATCATTTCATTAGGGATTATGTTCAGAAAGGCATCTTTGATATTAAGTTTGTTAAAATTGAAAATCAATGGGCTGATATTTTCACTAAACCCCTCGCAGAAGATAGGTTTTTATTTATTAGAGATAATCTAAACATGCACTGCATTGTTGAATGATATGTCTGAATGTTAAGCTGTCTGTGCTAAATCTGTCATTACTCCTATATACATGTTCTTTTAACTAAGCATTAGTTTAGGGGGAGTAATGATACAATAGTTTAAGTGGAGTATGTCTAATATGCTTGCTGCATTACTATGATTTTCTTAACATGTTATCTTGCCCTTAACATATCACATAAATAAAACTTGATAACCCTTTTTGATGTTGACAAAAGGGGGAGAATAGGAGAAATTGAGATTTGTGATAGAAATATGTTATAGGAGAATGGGAGAATGAATATGATATGACCTGCTCGCTTAAGAAAATTTACAAATATGTTATAGGAGAATGGGAGAATGAATATGATATGACCTGCTCGCTTAAGAAAATTTACAACCTGTCTGATATATGCTATTTTCTTTGTTGATATTTTGAGGTTCATTAAATCATCTCAATGTTTGTCATCATCAAAAAGGGGGAGATTGTTAAGTCTCTAAAATGTCTGATGTGCATTTCCCTAAGTTTTGATGAAAACTAAACATTGGTTAATGATTTAATTAACCTTCATATTGGTTGCTAACCTATCTATCGAGTATGCAGATTAAATAAGAGAATCAAACGTCCAACACTGTAGTGATTGAAGCTCACGTCCATCGCAAATGTTTGAAGCGCACGTCCAAAATGCAAGAGAAAGAAACTTGCGTCCACTAAAGTGATCAAAGCTAGCGTCTACTAACGTGGCATTTGGAGCGCGTCCATTAAAGTATCAGAATAGCGCGTCCATTAAAGTATCAGAATAGCGCGTCCATCAAAGTATCAGAATAGCCCGTCCATTGAGGTATCAGAATGGCTCGTCCATTGACGTGGCAATTGGAGCTCGTCCATTAAGGTCAGAATGGCTCGTCCAATGTCGTGGCAATTGGAGCTCGTCCATTAAGGTCAGAATGTATCCGTCCAATGACGTGGAAAAAGACTCTCGTCCACTAGAGTAATTGAGACTCTCGTCCACCACACTAACTGAGACTCTCGTCCAGTAAAGTAACAGAGGCTCTCGTCCACCAGAGTAACAGAGGCTCTCGTCCACTAAAGTAACAGGCTCTCATCCATTAAAGGTGACAGAAGCTCTCGTCCACTAGAGTAACAGAAGTGCTCGTCCACTAAAGGTGACAGAAGCGCTCGTCCACTAGTCTTTGGACTTGCTGAGTCCTTAATATGGAGCTCGTCTACTAGCCCGAATGAAAACTCAAATGACTAGATAGACGTGATTATTTTCAAGATGGAAGCACTTATCTTATGAACTCGAATTCTATAAGGATTATCAGAATCGTATTTCAAGAACCAAAAAAAAAAGACTTGAAGCCTTCTCTCCTACTCAGTTTCACGATTATCAAGAAAGGTCAGAAGTTACTCTCTCAAGCAACCTTGGATAATCAGAACCAAAGACCAGTTAAAGAAAGCATCCAACGTGCTTTATTCCCTAGTACCTCTGGTCCTTACACAAAAAGGGAAGTGTACTTAGTAAAGTACAAAAAGCTTTCTACACAACTCTGATATGGCTGTAGCACGATGAATAAAGTCATGATCCTTCATGTTAGAGTAAAACCAACGACTCTATTGCATTAATGACTACCCAGAACGACTCTATTGCATTAATGGCTGCCCAGACGACTCTATTGCATTTAATGAAGTTCTGCTTGAAGCCAACATCTGAGGGGATGTCTCTAACGGATCATAAATGCTTGAAGACCATAAATACAGAAGTCATTGAAGATGAAGAATGAGAGAATACACATTGCATTAAAACTCCATTACTCTGAGCATTTATTTCTTCATTCTTTTATTCTGTATTCTTCAATCATTTTGAAGTTATTACGCAGACTTTCCTAAGCCTTACATTTAAACCACTCTCCGAGTGTTAATGAAAGATCTGCCTGTGAGAAATTATATTTATTACAAACCCAATCTCTTAAACAAACCAGAGTGAGCCTGAAGAGGCTAGGTGTGAAAATAATACTTGTCTTGAGCCTGAAGAGGCTAGGTGTGAAAATAATACTTGAGTCTGTAACCTTATCAGTTATAGTGGATAAATCTTGGTGCTGCTAAAGACTGGACATAGCTCTTTGATTTGAAGAGTGAACCAGGATAAATCACCGTGTCAATCTCTCTTCTCTTAAACTCTTTAATTGCCTTAGTTTTCTTACGTCTATCAAGTGGTGTGCTTGCAAAAGTCACCCGTCCATCCTGTATTCTTACACTCGTCCAAATCTAGCCTTTTTGTTTGCGAAAAGATTTCAACTTTGCTTAAATTCTGATAAACACAATTCAACCCCCCTTCTTGTGTTTATAGCTGTCTATTTCAATATAGTCGCAGTCCGGGTTGACCAAAGGCTAGCTGGGCAATGCTATGTTGATAACCTAAAGGTTACCCGAGACCAGGATACCGCAAAGAAAGCTGAGGATGATAAAGCAGAGGTGGTAAGCTCGGTCAGTTCGGTAACTTCAGCCAGCTCAGTCAGCATGTTTGAACTGGACCCAAGGACGGAGATGTACGAGTCTAGAGCCGAACCAACAGAGTCCTTAGAAAAGTTCCAGTTGGGAGCCCAAGCTGAACAATGCATCCAAGTCGGCAGTCAGCTCGACCCCTCAATCAAACAAAGGCTTCATGCGGTCTTAAGAAAGAATGCCGATCTGTTTGCTTGGAAGACATCAGATATGCCTGGTATAGACCCCAATTTTATGTGCCACAAGCTATCCATATGTCCCGAAGCCAAGCCTGTAGCTCAAAGAAAAAGGAAACTTGGCGAGGAAAGACGCCGAGCAGTAGCTGTTGAGTCACCGGCAAGTGTACCGGGTCGTCGCAAGTAATAAAATAAAACACGATAAGTAATTACCAAGGTCGAACACAAGGATTGGGATACCAATTCTACCAATTCGCGAGAAATTCGATGAGTTTGGTCAAGCGAGTCAATTGGTTGAGAGAGAAAATAGGATCGCAATCTAAGTTAACGAA
Organism: Sophora flavescens; assembly: GCA_030762895.1. Taxonomy (NCBI): domain Eukaryota; kingdom Viridiplantae; phylum Streptophyta; class Magnoliopsida; order Fabales; family Fabaceae; genus Sophora; species Sophora flavescens. Next base: position 131,784,278 of record CM061065.1, read on the forward strand.
TCAAATAAAACTAAGGTATTAAAATCTGAAATTAAAAACATCTAAGGTCACAATTCCACCTACCCAATCATGCGTAGTACCCAAGTGATGATGTTTTCCTCCCTAAGTTCAATTACAATGTCAACCAGGACCCCCAAATTCTCCTAAATCCACTGTCGTGCTCATTAGGACGTATTCAACGATTGGATTAATCACTTACTAGGTCTCATAACCCTAATCATCAAACTCTATTAAATCTGGTTCCTATAAGGTTGCACCGATCTCCAATTCACTCTCGTGCAATAGTCGATCGATGATCCCAATTCAAGTTCTAAAACGCGAATTGCCTCCTAAGCCTCAACATGTTTAACTAGTCAATCACGCAAGCATATGATCAACACAATCAAATCAGAATTGGAAAACATTAATTGAGAAAAGGAAGAGAATCATACATCACATCGAATTCTACACCGCCATGGGTGGTTTCATTGATCCCTTAGACGAGGGGATTAGCTCCTCATGCCCGTAACAACGCACACGCAATCGGAAATAATCACCATAGTAAAATAAGAAAAGAAAAAGGGAGACGCAGCTCCAGAAAACAAGGAATTCGGCACAAAACGCTACTAAACAGTGGAGTAATCAAAAAGCTCCCTAATTCTGCCCTAAAACAGCAATATATAGGATTCAGAATCTGTGCGCACTCGCGAGGCGAGCAGCCTCTCGCGATGCGAATATTAAAAATGGCACGCTTTCAAATTGGACTCTCGCGAGGCGATAGGATGTTTCGCGAGGCGAGACTTCAAATCGTAGTCTGTCACGGTCGTGCCCTTCGTCACGGCTAGGCCGTGATGGTCCCTGTCCTCCAGGGTCTTCAGTATTCGCGAGGCGAGACAGAAATGATGACTGTTGCTGCTCAGCTGGTCTTCAGGCTCGCGAGGCGAGCTCCCTCTCGCGGGGCGAGTATCTCCAGAATGGAAATTTCCACTGTTTTCTTGACTCGAAGTGCTTCCTTGACTCTAGGAGCTTCACTTCTAACCTGAAACAATAAAAAGAAACACAAAGCGTAATTCTACTCAAAATAGACTAAAAACTACAAAAAATGCCTAGAACGAGTCAAAGTCTAACTTAGGAACAAAACAAGGCCAAATTTGGGCGAAAACGAGATTAAACTCGAATAATTAGCACATAAACCACAGTCTTACTAGTTATAAAACTAGATAAGCCAGATGCTTATCAGTAGCCGAGGAGCCTTCCAAACTAGTCAAAGCCAATTTCATCAGAGAAGTGAAATACACTACTTGGCTAGCCAACGTGGTGTTAGTTAGAAAGGCCAATGGTAAATGGAGAATGTGCACCGACTACACCGATCTCAACAAGGCATGCCCAAAAGATTCTTATCCTCTTCCCAACATTGACAGACTGGTGGATGTGGCCTCAGGGTACAAGGTTTTGTCTTTTTTGGACGCATACTCAGGTTATAACCAGATCAGGATGTATCCACCCAATGAAGAAAAAACGGCATTGATGACTGATGGGGCAAATTACTGCTATCGGGTAATGCCTGCGGCTTAAAAAATGCTGGTGCAACATATCAAAGGCTTATGGACAAAGTTTTCGTCAACCAAATCGGAAAGAACTTAGAAGTATATGTTGATGATATGGTGGTAAAATCCGATGACCCAAGGCAACACCCAGCCGACCTCGAAGAAATTTTCAGCTAGCTCAGAAAATACAACATGAGGTTAAATCCAGAAAAATGCTCCTTTGGTGTGCAAGGAGGAAAGTGCTTAGGATATATGCTAACACACAGAGGGATCGAAGCTAACCCGGACAAATGCAAAGCCGTTATGGAAATATGGAGTCCTCGGAATGTGAAAGAAATTCAGAGGTTAGCCGGTCGATTAGCCTCCCCATCCCGCTTTCTCCCGAAGTCTACAGAAAAGGCAAGACCTTCTTCCAGCTCTTGAAAAAACCAAAAAATTTCGTCTGGACTGAAGAGTGTGAGAAGGCCTTTGAAGATCTGAAACTCTTCCTAGCCTCTCCCCCAATCCTCACTCGTCCTCAGCTCTCAAAGATCTGTACTTGTACCTATCTATCAACGATTATGCAATAAGTGCGGTGATCATCCAGGAAGAGGAAGAGCAACAGATGCCGGTGTACTGTGTTAGTAGAATCCTGAAAGACGCATAAAATCGGTATCAAATAATTGAAAAACTAGCCCTCGCCCTAGTTATGACAGCTCGGAGGTTACGACCTTATTTCCAGTCACACCAAGTGATAGTCAAAATTGATCATCCAATAAAGCAAGTGCTAGGAAACCTGATCTAGCCGGACGGATGATAGTCTGGTCAGTAGAATTGTCGGAATTCAGTTTGCAATACGAGCCGAGGGGGCCCATGAAAGCACAATGCCTCTCTGACTTCATTGTCGAGCTCTCTTCTAAGCCGAGGTCGGAATCCTTCGTCTGGCTCCTATATGTTGACGGATCATCTAACTTGAAGGGAAGCGGGCTGGAATAATTCTCGAAGGACCTGGTGATCTAATCCTAGAGCAATCCTTAAAATTTGGGTTTACTGCTTCAAACAACCAAGCAGAATATGAAACCCTCATTACAGGACTGTTGCTGGCTAAAGAAGTTGGGGTCCGAGATTTAAAATGCAGAAGTGACTCACAGCTTGTAACAGGACAAGTCTCGGGAGATTATCAAACAAAGGATCCCCAACTAACCAGATATCTCTGCAAGGTTAATAGCCTAGTCTCGGAATTTGATAATTTCACTATTGAACATATACCTCGGGAAGAAAATTCCAGGGCAGATCTGTTGTCTAAGTTGGCTAGCACCAAGAAAGCTGGCCAGCTAAGAACTTTCATTCAGGAAAACCTCCTCGAACCGAGCATAAAAAGTGCCGAAGTAATAATGATCGAGCACTATGATCGTGGCTGGATGACACCGATTTGGGAATATCTAGCCTCGGAGAAATTACCCAGTGACCCTAAGGAGGCGAGGCAAATTCGTCTTAAATCTTGCCATTACACCATCCGAGACGGCGAGCGGTATAGAAGAGGATTCTCCATGCCATTACTAAAGTGCCTAGCTAAGGAGCAGTCGAGTACGTAATGGATGAGATGCACCGAGGAATCTGTGGGATGCACTCAGGCGGCCGCTCTCTGGCAACTCGGGTCCTGCGAGCGGGGTTTTACTGGCCAACCATGAGACTGGATTGTACTACTTGGACTAACAGGTGTGAGCCCTGCCAGAAGTTCTCCAACATAGCACGTGTTCCAGGAGAAGAGCTCCATTCCATTCTCTCGCCATGGCCCTTTACTATGTGGGGGATGGACATAGTCGGTCCCTTCCCGGTTGCCGAAGGTCAAGTCAAGTTCCTGCTGGTAGGTGTAGACTACTTTACCAAGTGGATTGAAGCAGAACCACTAGCCACTATAACTGCTAAAAAGGTTCAGAGCTTCATATGGAAAAAAATCATATGCAGGCACGACCTCCCTTACGCAATCGTCACAGATAACGAAAAGCAGTTCACCGATAAAGAGCTCAGAGAGTTCTACTCCAACCTCGAAGTTAAACATAAAGTGACCTCGGTTGAGCACCCACAGACGAATGGACAAGTAGAGGCAGCCAATAAAGTCATTATTAACGAGCTCAAAAGAAGGTTAGGCCAATGAAAAGGGGCTTGGGTTGAACAATTGCCAAGCATCCTATGGGCATACCATTGCTCACCGCGGTCTTCAACTGGTGAAACGCCATTCAGGCTAACTGATGAGTGTGATTTTACCTCATTTTTCATGTACATTTCGGCATGCATTTGCATATAGTTAGGCCAATTTAGTGTTGATTTTGTATAGTTTTTCCTTTGGAACGGATGAGGTGGTTTCTGTGTGTTGTTTTGCAGGATTTAATGGAAAAATGCCCAGAAATCAGCCTTGGTGGAGCTTGGATGAAAAAGAGCTAGAAAAGTGAAGAATATAGCCAAACAGAGCCTATCACGGCCTGGCCGTGATGACCATCACTACCGTGATCAAGCGAGAGAAGAAGGCAAAAGTCGAGAGTCATCACGGCCTGGCCGTGATGACATCACGGCCGTGACCAACCAGAAAATGAGGGCTCGCGTCGCGAACACTTCTCTCGCCTCGCGAGAGTTAAAAACTTGAAGACACGCCTTGGACAGAAAGCATCACGGCCGTGACAGGCGACGTGACCTATAAATAACAAAGACTGCAGCAGGAGAAAAAGGGACTAACTTCTAACCTAAAATAATCTGCACTTGGAGGCAGGCCGAGACCGGAGGCTGGAGAGGGTTTCTACCCAAAAGGGGGCGTTTTCTCTGCTCTTGGATGGAGAGAAGATTGGAGGAAGCTTGTCTATGAGTGTTCTTCATCCCTTCTCTTTTTCCTTTTTGTATTTCCTTATCATGAGTAGTTAAATCCTCATTGTTGGGGTTAGATGTAACTTTTCCGAACTTGTTGTAATTGATTTGGTATTTTAATACAAGTTTCTATTTCGTTATGAGTATGTGATTCTGTGTTTAATGCTTTCCTTGGATTAGCTACCCATAGGAATGATTTGTTGCTTTGATAGATGACTGGAAGGTTGGTATTAAGGCATGCTCATGAATCATATGCCAAGTAGGTCAAGAATCTAGACATAGGTGTTGGCTGCTTGCAATCTTATAAGTCTTAACTTAATGCAAAATCTCAGATTATTCCACCTAAGACATTAGGGTTTAATTTGGGGTTTTAGGCTCAATGCACCTAAGACATTAGGCTTGAGTATTTTAGAAAAGGCTTGATTGGCATAATTGAATTAGGACTTGTGTTGATTACCATTTCATTGCAATTAAGGGAGGATTAGTGTAGTCTAACCCCGACAATTCTAACCACATCCCTGTTTGCATACCAAGTGTTTGACGAAATTACAAAAAGACAAAAATATTTTATTTCTTTAGTTTTAATCTCTCATATTTTAGATTAGTCTAGATAGTTGTTAAATTTGTGAACTGGTAATTGACAACCAATCCCTGTGGATACGATAACCGGTCTCACCACCGTATTACTTGATTGCGACGAGGTGCACTTGCCTTTAATTATATTTCTTAAAAATACACGCATCAAGTTTTTGGCGCCGTTGCCGGGGATTGGTTTTGTCAATATCATTAGTAACAAATGAGACAACTAGTTTAGACATTTTTTATTTTATTTTTCTGTATATATTTGATATCTTTCTTTTGTTAGTTTTGTATATATTTGTTTTTGTGTTTCTTTGATCTTGGGCTTAATTGTTTGTGAGGTGAAAAATTGATTAGATAGGATCATGGACTACAATTGGTATCAACCATCTGATGCAGAATTTGAGATATCTGAGCTGCAGCTGCGGGTAGATATGCTGCAATTAGCCGTAAACATCCAACAAGTGAGTAATGAGCTGTCAAGGGCAAATGTCTCTCCTCCACCAAGGGTAGGTTGTTCTGAATGGGGAAATCAATTTCCCAACACTTACACTCCATGGTGGGGGAACCCTCCAAACAATACTTTGATGGATGAAGGGGAACATTGGGAATCTTCCACACCTTGGTATGATGAGCCATCCCCATTGGATGTTGCTTGGGAGAAATTCAAATCCGCATTCCCAGTCGAGGTTGAGCAACCTATCCCGGATAGTCAACCTCACTTAGAGGCTGTTTTGGAGAACTTCATGGCAACAACAATGGAAGAATTAAAGAATCAAGAAGATGCCATTCGAAGTCTCGGGGTACGTATTGAGGAACTCTCTAACCTACTATCCAAAATACCAAATGAGGACTTGATGGATGATGATGAAGATGATGCAATGATGGATGAGGAGGAAGAAGAAGAAGTGGGAGCAACCGAGTCAAGAAGTGAAGACCCTGTTTTGGAGAACATAGTTGCACCATTCCCCATTGAAACCTTGACTAAGGAGCCTGAAAGGAAGAGGCATTTGGAGGACATCTATGTCACCATGCTCGGGGATGATGAAGAACTTGTGAAATTAAAGGATGCTTTTGGCCCCTATGCATGTGTGGAATGTGATGGGAGAAACACTTGTGTGGTTTGTGCGGAGATTTCTGCATATTTGGAAGGTGATGAATTTGGCAATGCTGAGAGTGAAGATTGTACAGAATCCAGAACAGCACCAATGATCCTCTCGAATTGTTTGCCACCTCACATTTTAAAGCAGTCAACAATGGAGTTCATGCCTCTACCTGAGGTTGAACCCCATTTTTATTGGGAAGATTTTATTGATAAAGGGGTCATCTTTGACCCAAGAGGGAGTGAGGAATTCGCCACATTTGGTGAGGTCACCATGATTTCCAAGCACTCACTCCCATACTTTTGCTGCAAACTGTGGGATCCAGGTGAAGGATCTTACATGGTTAGCATTCCTTGGTCCTTATACCACAGGTTATGGGATCCAGGTGGATGCTTCTTGATAAGTCAAGCTAGTGACTTTAAAGAAGCGCTTATTGGGAGGCAACCCAACTTTTCTTAACCCTTCTCTTTAGTTAGTTTTTGTTTTTAATTTTCAACCTCTTGAATAATTTGAGAAGCTCAAGAGGTTTGTTAATAATTTTGTTAAGTGTCTTCAGATTTTGAATAAAGGAAGGAGAAAAAGAGCAGGGAGAAACAAAGCCATAAAGCATGTGAGCCAACACCCGCTACCGCCTCGGTAAGCCGTTCCAATTTTTGCTTTGTTTTATTTTATTTTTTATTTTTTATTTTTTTCTTTTCTCCCCTCTCCAACTTGATTGTTTACATTGGGGACAATGTAAATCTTTAAGCTTGGGGTAGGGGTAATCTTTTTGCTTGCATTGTAAATATTGCATTCATATAGTCTTGCATGATAGTTTGCATGATCGCATGATTCGGTTACCCCTGCTTAGATTGAGCTTATGATTGTTAGAGCTAAGTGCCAAATTTTTTTTTGTGATAGTGGATTCTTGAACCCAATTCTGTTTATTCTTGTGATATGGCTGCAAATGAATATGCTTGAGATGATCTTGGATAGTTGATGATTAGCATATGTTTCTATAGACTTGTGTTTTTCACTGGTTCTTGAACTGATAAATGTGAGCTTTTGAGCCATTAGGGGGTACTCACTAAATCTGCCCCCATTCTCTGTGTTGAGTGTTATTCCTCTTGGTTTGTTTTCTCTAGAACTTGACTTAAAACCATTTTGAAGCTTAGAAAATTTTTGGAAACATTTTTGAAAATTATTGAGGCAATAGGTATTTTTCTGGCCTTCTGAGCTTTGAATGTGTAAATGCTACCCTTAGTTGCCCAATTTTGAGCCAAAATGAATAAAATGCTTTTCTTGGTACCCTGAAAAATTTGGATACATATACTTGATAAGGGACCTTCTAAAGTATCACAAAAAGGGTGAAAAAGGTAGTTGAAAGTTTGGGAAAAGAATCAGAAAAAAAAAAAAAAAATCTTGATTTGAAAAATTTCCCCTTCTCCAAATAAAAGAAAAAGAAAAAAAAAAGAAAAAAAAAAGAAAAAAGAAAATAAAAATAAATAGAGAAGGGGATGACAAAAAATAATAAAAGAAAAAGAAAGAAAAGAAGGGTGGAAAAATGTATTGAAAACCCAAGAAGGTATTTTAGAAGGTTTCTTGTGTTGAAATGTTTGATACTTGGTTTAGCCTTTTGAAATATCACTTTCTTGTTATCCCCACCTAAAGATTAATCCCATGGCCACGTTACAACCAAATAAAGACCTCTTGATTCTTAAGTGTTTTTCATAAATAAAGTGGAGATTTGGTTGATAGTCAAGCATGTGGTAGGAATCATTCCTTGAGGAAAATGGAGCGAATTGTTATATATACTTGAACACTTGAGTGAGTGAGGCAAGAAAGAGAGCCAAGCAAGTAAACAAGCTTGGGGTGAGCTTCAAGTGAGCAAGAGTGCCCGAATCAGTGAGAATGTGAGTCTAGGAAACTTAAGCCCCTAATTGGACTTGAATTGATTGTCTCTTGCTGAATTGTTTGAATTGCCTGTTGCTTGGATCATTTTACTCGGGTTCTTGGTTCACTATCCATGCTTTGACTGTTTATCTCTTCTGGCCTTAGTTTTTGCTTGAGGACAAGCAAAGTCTTAAGCTTGGGGTGATTTGATGAGTGTGATTTTACCTCATTTTTCATGTACATTTCGGCATGCATTTGCATATAGTTAGGCCAATTTAGTGTTGATTTTGTATAGTTTTTCCTTTGGAACGGATGAGGTGGTTTCTGTGTGTTGTTTTGCAGGATTTAATGGAAAAATGCCCAGAAATCAGCCTTGGTGGAGCTTGGATGAAAAAGAGCTAGAAAAGTGAAGAATATAGCCAAACAGAGCCTATCACGGCCTGGCCGTGATGACCATCACGGCCGTGATCAAGCAGAGAAGAAGGCAAAAGTCAGATCACATCACGGCCTAGCCGTGACAGACATCACGGCCGTGACCAACCAGAAAATGAGGGCTCGCGTCGCGAACACTTCTCTCGCCTCGCGAGAGTTAAAAACTTGAAGACACGCCTTGGACAGAAAGCATCACGGCCGTGACGGGCGACGGACCTATAAATAACAGCACTGCAGACAGAAAAAGGGACTAACTTCTAACCTAAAATAATCTGCACTTGGAGGCAGGCTGAGACTGGAGGCTGGAGAGGGTTTCTACCCAAAAGGGGGGCGTTTTCTCTGCTCTTGGATGGAGAGAAGATTGGAGGAAGCTTGTCTATGAGTGTTCTTCATCCCTTCTCTTTTTCCTTTTTGTATTTCCTTATCATGAGTAGTTAAATCCTCATTGTTGGGGTTAGATGTAACTTTTCTGAACTTGTTGTAATTGATTTGGTATTTTAATACAAGTTTCTATTTCGTTATGAGTATGTGATTCTGTGTTTAATGCTTTCCTTGGATTAGCTACCCATAGGAATGATTTGTTGCTTTGATAGATGACTGGAAGGTTGGTATTAAGGCATGCTCATGAATCATATGCCAAGTAGGTCAAGAATCTAGACATAGGTGTTGGCTGCTTGCAATCTTATAAGTCTTAACTTAATGCAAAATCTCAGATTATTCCACCTAAGACATTAGGGTTTAATTTGGGGTTTTAGGCTCAATGCACCTAAGACATTAGGCTTGAGTATTTTAGAAAAGGCTTGATTGGCATAATTGAATTAGGACTTGTGTTGATTACCATTTCATTGCAATTAAGGGAGGATTAGTGTAGTCTAACCCCGACAATTCTAACCACATCCCTGTTTGCATACCAAGTGTTTGACGAAATTACAAAAAGACAAAAATATTTTATTTCTTTAGTTTTAATCTCTCATATTTTAGATTAGTCTAGATAGTTGTTAAATTTGTGAACTGGTAATTGACAACCAATCCCTGTGGATACGATAACCGGTCTCACCACCGTATTACTTGATTGCGACGAGGTGCACTTGCCTTTAATTATATTTCTTAAAGGCATACCATTGCTCACCGCAGTCTTCAACTGGTGAAACGCCATTCAGGCTAACCTACGGAACCGATGCAATGATTCCAGTTGAGCTCGACGAACTCTCTCTCCGGAGGCAGCACCATGACCAAAGTAAGAACGAAGAAGAACTCCGAGTTGAGCTTGACATAGTCAAAGAAGTCCGAGACAAGGCAAAAATCAGAGACCAGCTGTGCAAGCAAAAAGCAACTCGGAAGTACAACTCGAGGTTGCGGCCGAGGGAATTTGTGCAAGGTGACTTAGTGCTGAGATTGCAAAACGACACGAGAAAAGACCCCGGAGAGGGTAAGCTCGCAGCGAACTGGTCTGGCCCATTCAGGATAGTTGAAAATCTGGGAAATGGTGCCTACAGGCTCGAAGAATTGTCCAGAAAGGTTGTTCCAAGAACATGGAACACTTCCCATCTTAAGTGTTATTTTAGTTAAGGTCATAGGTGATGCACTCTTTTTCCTATCTTGGTCTTTTTCCCACGAGGTTTTGGCCGAGAGGGTTTTAATGAGGCACACCCGGAAAAATAAATAAATAGAATCATTTGCAATCGCACTATTAGGCAAAAATACTGTTATGATTAAAAATTTATTTGAAAAACAATTAAAAACCTAAAGAGGCTGTCCGAGCTAAAATCGACCGAGTTGAGGTCGAAATACCGAGCCTAAATAGGTGAAAAACGATTAAAAACCTAAAGAGGCTGTCCGAGCTAAAATCGACCGAGTTGAGGTCGAAATGCCGAGCCTAAATAGGTGAAAAATGATTAAAAACCTAAAGAGGTCGTCCGAGCTAAAATCGACCGAGTTGAGGTCGAAATGCCGAGCCTAAATAGGTGAAAAATGATTAAAAACCTAAAGAGACGCCACCGGGCTAAAATCGACCGAGTTAAGGTCGAATTGCCGAGCCTGTAAAGGTGGAAAACAACTTACAACCTAAAGAGACTGTCCGAGCTAAAATCGACCGAGTTGAAGTCGAAATGCCGAGTCTATAAGGGTAAATAACAACCTTAAAAGGCAACCAATGCCTAAAAAGGTAAGTAAAAACCTAAAGGTATTTCAAGTTCTGACTATTTCGAGTAAAATCGCGTAACACGCCAAAACTATAAAAAACGAGTACTAACTTAGAGAAATAGCTGCAACACTTTCTAAGTAAAAAGTAACTCGTAAGATAGCGCATAACTCCATTAAGTAGAAAGATGGTAAAACCCAGAATACATAAGAGTTCAAAATAAAAAATGGGCATTGCCCTAAGAACATGTTTCCTAGCTTACTAATGGGCGTTCCCATAAGCAACAATTTCATGAGTTGAGGTCGTCCTCGGCACTCGGAGGAAGAGCAGCAGATTGATCAGGTAGGCCCATTTCACCTTCACCATCGGGTCCTTCCTCGGCCGCTCGCCTCTCACCCTCCTCTTCTTGAGATACGTCCTCCTCATCCTCCAGCTCGGACAATGGAACTAGGATTCCATCTCGGTTAAAATCCTTGTCCACGTCAGCACAGGAGAAGTTAGCATTCGGGTTGAAGTGCTGAACCTGCTTTACGGCCTGGGAGAAGCCGTTAACGTGCTCCTTCATAATAGAGGCCTCGACTTCAGCTAGATCAGACTGAAGCTTGAGATTGGCCTCTTTCTCGGCCTCTAGCAACTTCCGCAGCTCCAAACCGGCCTCCTTCTCGGCTTGAAGCCCCTCCACGACCTTCTGAAGGTTGAGCCGATCAGTTCTTTCCGTTTTCAGCTCAGCCATGAGGGTGGTATTGTCTTTTTCCAGCTCTAACTTTTGGGCCTTCAGCTGGCCAATAACCCGAGCTTGCTCCTCACACTTGGCCACAGCTTGAGCCAACTCATCCCTCACTTTCAGGGCACGAGCTGCATCGGCCTTCATCATTTCCACCCTCTTGACGTTCTTTGAGAACTGGTGATTCCAGAAGCGGGTAACCGAAGCTATCCGGAGAGCATATGCAGCAGCAGCCTCCATGCTTTCACCAGGCCCTTGCTCCAGCAAAAGATGGGCATCAGCGGGTTTGAGCACCTGGCCGTCGATGAGTGAGTCGGGGTTAAACTCACTACCCCACAGAGAGCCAAAGCCCGGGTTGCAACTCCCGTTGTACCACTTGGTGACCGGGGCAGAATCAGCCATCACAGGAGCTTTGCCCGGCCTCCTCTCAACGGCAGGAGTTTCTTCAACAACCAGTATGGGAGAAGGACTTCTCCCCGGAACCTCGGGCTGCAAATCCTCCCGAGTCCTTTTGGAAAGGCGGGTGTTCGGGTCCGCGGCATCAGTGGCCTTCTTCTTTTTCCCCTTAGCTCCGGCAATCGGAACTGACCCACCCGCAGCTTGGTTTGCCGACTTCTTCAGCAAATCTTTATAGTTGAATTTCCCCATTATCACTGAAAAATGAGAAATCTGTTAGATACAAGTACGCTGCAGGGTAAGTAAAACACCCACTAAAAAGCTACTTACGATCTAAATCGGCTTGCCGAGTTGACGATTTGGGAAGCAATAAAAGTCTACCACAAGGCAATGGCCGAGGATAGAGTTTTAGGAGCTCAACGTCGGTTTTTTCTTGAGTTGTCATGCAGCCGACGTCATAGCTGGAAAACTTAGTGGGATGGGGCTGCCAGTAGAAAGGAAATTTGGAGACTCCATCCGAGTCATAGAATAGGGACTCGTTTCCTACAACAGGTCGGACTTTGAAAAAGTCCGACTTGAAAAATTTGTATGAACTCTTGTAGAGCCCAATGATGCCTCCTCCCTCAGCCCCACTAAGGGAGATCCAACCAACCCGATCTCCAAACCTAACTTTATAAAAATAAAGGAAAATAGGAGCAGTAGCCACCACTCCTATCTGCCCGCAGAGGATTTGGAAAGCCTTTAAGAAAGCCCAGCTGTTTGGATGGAGTTGGGTCTGGGCAACATTCATAATCTTCAAAACATCACACTCAAATTGGGTAAAAGGCAAAGTGACTCAAATCTGTTCAAACAAGGTTCTATATACATATGTAAAGGAAGGTTGACCTGGAGCAGCATGAAGAAGGACATGTTCATTCCAGAACACGGCAAACACTCTACAGTGCCACCAAAAGAAGAAACTTTGTTTTTTATGGATGAAAGGGATTCAGAATCCCTAAAATTTGAATGAAAGGCTCCCACATCCGGCCTTACCCAGAAATACCCAGGTATAGTGATATCTGGGTATGGAACTCTAGGCATCCTAGTAGTACGCTTACGACGCTTGGAGATGGGTACGGCAATAGGAGTAGCCGAGCTATTCCCATCAGTGGAGGAAGTGGCACCATTAGCACCACCACCATGAGAGGAAGAGGGAGAAGGACGAGGAGAGTCCCCAATCGGACTGATTTCAGGCTCCACGATCTGAACCCCAGAAGTGGCATTCTAGGATACCTCGAATGAAGTCTCCATGAATGAAAAATCAGAAATCAAACTGGAAGACAAAAGAGACGAGCAGGACGTACCTCGAATAGGAAGGGAGTACCAAAGCTTGGACCAGAAAGGACTCGAGAAGGAGAAGAGTCTAGGGCTCGAGGAAGGTGAAATCCCGTTCCAGGGGCTCGTCCAAATTTATAGAAAAAAGCGTAACGTCCTCTCGGCGATTTAATGATGTTTGTTGGCGTGCGAGAGAAGGGAAACGTCCCTTCAAGTCTGACCGAATTCGCCAACTAATGGAAAAGAAACACGTGGCAGAAATGTCAGAATGTACACTGCCATTCAGGAAAAATATGAGCACGCAACTACAGTGCAGGTCTCAGGTGATCACCTCCACCTCGGCTAGCCTCGGCTCCTTCAAAAAAAGCTTCCACGAAATCAGCTCAAAGCTTGGGGGGCTTGTGTATGAGCCGAGAGGTAGAACTCGGTACCTCGAAGCGTCAAACTCGGTCGCCCGAGCTGCTCACCGAGTTGAAGGATATGTATGTATATGTACCGACGTATGAAGCTCGGCCAATTACCTCGCCGAGAGACCAAAGATGAAACCAAGTTCCTAAGCTCGGCTAATGTCATGAAAGCTTCTACGCTTTACTAGCTCAAAGCTTGGGGGGCTTGTGTACTGGCCGAAGAGTGAAACCCGGTCACCGAGCTTGAATACCCGGCCCAATCCGAAAATTAAGGATGAGAAGTTAATATTGCCTTAAATAATCCTGATATTATCTGAAATAACCTTATCCGGTTAAAAGAGATAATATCTCTTAAATTAAGGGATAAGATATTGATATTATCCTTAAATAATCCTGATATTATCTGAAATAACCTTATCCGGTTAAAAAATTAAGGGATAAGATATTGATATTATCCTTAAATAATCCTGATATTATCTGAAATAACCTTATCCGGTTAAAAGAGATAATATCCCTTAAATTAAGGAAATCACATCTCATAGAAGATTTAAGAGATAAAAGGAGATAAATCCAGATCTCTAAAAGAGATGGGGATCCTATTATAAAAGGAGGAGAACCCAAGAGAGAAACTCACATTTCACTGAACCCCGGTGACTCTCCCTTAAGCGTATTAGAGAAACTAGCTCGACCAAGAGACTATTGAAGAGTCCTTGCTCGCTGGTATTCATCAGATACAAGATTAGGGGAACGTCTGGCTTTGATTCCCACAAGGATACGTAGGACCGGAATACAACATTCTGTCAAGCCATAATCTAAAACAACCCTCATTGTTCATTCTTGATTAAGCGTTCTACGGCGAGATTCCGGCAAGTCGGATCTCGGCAGGAACAATAAATATTTTTAAAGAAAATTTAATAATTTGGATCCAGAAATTCCAACATATCATGAGGAAGATCATACATAGTTTGAAAATTTAATTATATAAATAGTTTTATATATGGCTCCGCACAATAATATATAAGTATGCTACGTATGGTAAAGACAATTTGTTTGCATTTACATTTGGTCGATCATGCTGAAAACCACCTTCTTTGGATTACTTTCAGGTCGGTAATGCACCAAATCAAAATATGCACCTATAACATCTGTTAAAATATAAGATGCCGTGAGAGTTACCTAGTCATAGAACTGACTGTGTAAAATATGCATTATGTAACAAACTACCTATTAACACATCCTCTGATGCACGACCACTGATGATATCTTCAAAGGTAGTGAAACTGTACATATAGATTGGGATAGCGGGAATATCATGTTCTATCTCTAACGATTGTTGCATCCGTGAAGTACAGCTTGTAACGATGGCTACAAACCTTGTAATGCCCTTCATTGAGATGTACGTCAAGATTTTGGATAATGTAAGTCTTTCCTTCTTGAAGATTAGTCTTCCATTCATCCAAATATGGGGTTTTAACCACTGCATGTATCTTGTGTCCCTTGAGTAGAAGGAGAAAAAAATTAAAGTTGATCTAAATTTGCCAAGGGAACTACATGCCAAACTTTAATTTCCCAAAATATTTTGTTTGCACTCAATTAGCATCAACCACAACAAAAATGGATTTTGGATACAGCAGAAGAATGAAAGTATGGTGCTTGTCAGGATAAGGCTTATAGTGCAGGTGCAAAGATTGAATGACTTTGTACTGTACTATAATTCTATGAATTTAACATGGACATGTTCATTGACACTAAATATGGAACATGTTTTAAAATAATAATTATAAGTGGATAACAGGATCGTTGGCATAAAGTAAATATAACTAATGTAAAAAATTGGTGCCCAGCCTAGGAAACCTTAGTGTGTGTTTGGATGGGGTATTTCAAAATTCCAAGGAATTTGAAATACGAGGCAATTCAATTACTTCAATTGAATTAGTTTCATTTTGAAAATAATTTGTTTGGATAGGGTAATTACAATACCCTGTATTTTAAATTCTTTGTTTGGAAAAAGCATTTCAATTACCTTCAATTACATTTTTTTTAATATTCATTTAAAAAATTGGGATTTCAACTGTATGGGAGTCGGGCCCCAGCATCAGGTGTCCGGGGACCCGGGGCCGGCGCCCCCCCACCGGGTTTCCGGGGGATGTCGTCGACGGTGGTAGTTGGCACATGAATAAAAAGAGGGAATTTCAAAATACCACCTATTTAGGAGTTATTTCAAATTCCTCAATTTTACCTTAAACAAAATACCCCATAAAATCCCTTGATTTCTAAAATTATTCATATTTAATATCCAAACAAAGTATTTTAGAGTGAAGTATTTTAATTACCCTCTTAAAATACTTCACCCTCTACAAATACCCCATCCAAACACACACTAAATTACCGACTGAGATATATGAACATACCACAGATTCATTATCCTCACTGCCTCAATGGGGCTGACTTTTGGTCACATCCTTTTAGATATATTAAATAATCATATACAGGATGATTATGAAGTAAAATAGGCAGATTAATTGAATGGTAATTTAAGTAAAGGAAATTCTCCTAAAATTGGGTCAAGTCTGTTTACTTGCCCAAAAGGAAGCCTATACATAGCCAAGAGTAAAAAGGAATGCATGGTAGATAAACATGTTTGTATAAATCTAATGCAAAAGGCAGTTAAAAAAAATGAAAATAAGTGTTAATATTTATAATATTCAAATCAGAAGTGTAAACTATTTTGTCGTTATTAGATGAATTATCCACCCAAAGTATAGTAATCATGGCAGTAATGAATTGAGATGACACAAGGATATGTATGGTCCTATGGTTCGGTATGATGTGGAGTAAAAACATATACTGATGTGGATGACAACCATTTTTTTAAATGCAGCAAACTAAGTGAGGGACGGAATAAAGAACTTTGAAAAAGAATGATAGCATATTACCAAAGTATTCATTACCAGAATGATAGTTAAGTTAGAAATGTAGTTACTTGGAGAGTTGTCAAAGATTGATCAATATCAGGCAATTTCACCCAATTTAAGAGGACTGGATATGGCTGTTGACTCTTTTAGGCTTGGTGGACAGAATCTGCATCAAAAGTGACCTGTTTAAAAAAAGGCAATATGTGTGATTAGATGGAAAACTACTAAAAGTCAAGTTAAAGACATGGCAATCTAAGATGCATGGAAACCATTGCAGATAAATCATGAAGCAGATTGACCTGTTGGCTTTTGACTTTATGATGAAAGTTACAGAGTATTTAGGTGCAGTTTCTGTTGGTAAAATACGTAATTTTTCTAAATCAGATTGGTGAAAAAACGAAATAAATATGGAATAATAATACATAAAATTGATAATGGAGTTCGGTCAATAATGCCTACATCTTCGGGCTGCTGTAGATATTTTACTCAAAAGGGAAATATACAAAGTGTTTACAAAAACTCACAACCTCTCACAACCCACAACCCAATTACACCCAGAAAATAAATCTTTTATTCCTAAGCTTTTTCTCTCTCTCTCTAGTTATTCTCATTCTTGTTGGGATTGTTTTTTCTTCTTGCTAAGGCTTGTATTTATAAGGATTTTTCACCACGTTACGTAGTTGGGATGCCAAGGTGTTTCAACATATTGTGGGAAACTAATTACTAATATTACTTAAATACTCCTAACAAATAGCACTAACAACTAAATGTTAGGAATTCTCTTCTGGCCACCTCCAACAATAGCCACCTCCAACAATCTCCCACTTGAAGACTGATTTCAATCTGTCTTCACACCTCGATCAATACAACAGCCTTCCCTGGTTTGTTATTCTAGCAGGCCAACTGAAGTTGAACACAACTTCAATTTGTCAATGGTCACCACCTTTGTTAACATGTCTGCTGTATTCTTACTTCCTTGAATCTTCTTCAATGTTAGCACCTTATCCTCAAGCAGAGATCTGATAAAGTGATAACGAAGATCAATGTGCTTTGTTCTGGAATGGAATGCTGAATTCTTTGCCAAATGTATCGCACTTTGACTATCACTGTGCAAAACACTTTTCCCCTGGATGAATCCCAGCTCTGTCAACAATCCTTGAAGCCATATCAATTCTTTACTGGCTTCTGTTACAGCTACATACTCAGCTTCTGTAGTGGATAAAGCAACAATCTTTTGTACCTGCGATATCCAACTAACAGATGTTGTTCCAACAGTGAATATGTAACCGGTGGTACTTCTTCGGTGATCGACTTCACCTCCATAGTCTGTATCTACGTATCCTTGTACTTTTAATTCTCCTTTACCAAAGTACAGACACTTCTTTGTGGTGCCTCGTAGATACCTCAAAATCTACTTAACTGCTTCCCAATGAGCTTTTCCTGGATTTGACATAAACCTGCTAACAACTCCCACTGCATGGCTAATGTCTGGCCTTGTACAAACCATCGCGTACATCAAACTTCCAATGACTGAAGCATACGGAATCTTAGCCATAAACTCTATTTCTTCCTCTGTCTGAGGAGACTAGTCCTTGGATAAGCGAAAATGACTAGCCAAAGGAGTGTTTACCGGCTTGGTGTCGCCCATGTTGAATCTTTGTAAAACACGGTTGATGTACTCTGCCTGAGATAACTGCAAAATTCCTCTTTGCTTATCTCTCGTGATTTGCATTCCAAGGATCTTATTTGCTGGACCCAAGTCCTTCATGTCAAATTCTTTTGACAGCTGCATCTTCAAGTTTTTGATCTCGTCCATATCACAGATACCAGCAACTCAGAACAGAGTGAGCCTGTGTATGCAGAGGTGGACGATATCCTAGAAAGTACTATAGTTGATAATTCTCAGTTAGAGGAATCAACTGAACAAGATAGCGAGCAACAGTCTGACACACCAATGCCTCCTACCCCGACTCCTGCATTGAGAAGGTCTTCTCGACCTCATGTGCCTAACAGGAGATACATGAATTATATGTTGTTGACTGATGGAGGGGAGCCGGAAAACTATGAGGAAGCATGTCAGGCCACGAATGCTAGCAAGTGGGAGCTTGCCATGAAAGACGAGATGAAGCCTTTGATCTCCAATCAGACATGGGAACTAGCCGAGTTACCCATGGGAAAGAAGACACTTCACAACAAATGGGTGTATCGGGTGAAGGAGGAGCATGATGGCTCCAAGAGATACAAAGCCTGACTAGTTGTCAAATGATTTTAGCAGAAGGAAGGAGTCGACTACACTGAAATTTTTGCTCCAGTTGTGAAGCTCAATACTATCAGGTCTGTGTTAAGTATTGTAGCCAGTAAAGACCTCTATCTTGAGCAGTTGGGCGTGAAGACCGCATTTCTTTACAGAGACTTAGATGAAGAGATATATATGCACCAACTAGCAGGTTTTTCAGAAAAAGGGAAGGAGAATATGGTGTGTAGATTGAAGAGCTTGTATGGCCTAAAACAAGCCCCAAGACAGTGGTACATAAAGTTTGCCATAGATTGGGATTTTCATTTGTTGCAACTACAATCAAATGACATGCTCCTACTATCTTGTAAAGAGTACCACTCTTTTTACCGCGAGCAATCGTCATTGCACCCTTTGAAATCTTCCGTTGATCACCATGGAAGACTATTGTGTAGCCATCACTGGCCAACTGGCCTACTGAGATTAAGTTCTTCGTCAGGTCAGGAATATGTCTGACATTTTTTAATTCCCATACAGACCCGTTCAACTTAATCTTCACTACACCTTTACCCACAATCTCACAAGATTGATTGTTACCAAGGTAAACTTTACCAAGGTTTCCAGGGACATAATCCTCAAAGAATTCTTTTTGCGAAGTGGCATGAAAGGATGCTACAAAGTCTAACACCCAAGACTCATCCTTGCTCTCCAAAGAGCATATCAATGTATCATCTTCTCCTGACGTGGAGGTAACATTTGCCTCTGCCTTCGCCTCATGATTCTTCGATGTACTCTTGGACTGATTTTTGTAGTGCCCGGTCTTTCCACAATTCCAACACTCGACATTCTTCGAGCTATTGGAACTACGGTGATTTCTGGACTTGGACCTCTTGTCCCTCGATTTATGGCGTCCATTTCCTCTGGTTGAATTTCTTCCTCTTGACATTGTGTGCAACACTGAAGAGGTTGACGATTCACCCGACTCTCTCTGTCGGATCTCTTCACTGAGAATTAGATCACGAACATCATTAAATTTCAACTTGTTGCTTCCCGATAAGCTACTCACAGCCGTGACAGTAGCATTCCAGCTTTCTGGTAGGGAAGACAAAAGTATCAATGCTCGTACTTCTTCATCAAACTCAATTCCAACTGAACTCAACTAGGTTGTGACTGTATTGAGTTCATTGAGATGTTGCGCAGTTGATGCGCCTTATGTCATCCGTAAATTGAACAACCGCCTCATCAAATGAAATTTGTTTGAGGCCGACGGCTTTTCATACATACTGGAAAGGGCCGCCATAAGACTCGCTGTGGTCTTTTCTTTTGCAATGCTAAAAGCAACATTGCGGGATAATGTCAATCGGATAACTCCAAGGGCTTGTTTGTCAAGAAGAGTCCAATCTTCATCCTTCATGCTCTCTGGTTTCTTTTCTTGGAGAGGTTGATACAGCTTTTTCTGATATAGATAATCTTCAATCTGCATTTTCCAAAAGCCAAAGTCCGCACCATCGAACTTCTCAATTTTCACCTTTCCTTCATTTGCAGCCATCGCTCCAACTCAAATCTGACTTGCTCAGGATCGTTTGACAATTTGTACGAACCACCGTGTTTTAGAACACCTTCGTGGATAATTTGGTGTCGCCGACCAAATTTCACTATTCACAAAATTTACTATTTATGTGAATAATACCTTTGTAAAAAATTGACAGAAATAATCACCAAAGCTCTTGATACCAATTGTTGGGAAAATACGTAATTTTTCTAAATCAGATTTGTGAAAAAACGAAATAAATGTGGAATTATAACATACAAAATTGATAATAGAGTTCGGCCAATAATGCCTACGTCTCCGGACTGCTGCAGATATTTTACTCAAAAGGGAAATATACAAAGTGTTTACAAAACACTCACAACCTCTCACAACCTACAACCCAATTACACCCAGAAAAATAAAGCTTTTATTTCTAAGCTTTTTCTCTCTCTAGTTATTCTCTCTCTTCTTGGGATTGTTTTTTTCTTTTTGCCGAGGCTTGCATTTATAAGGATTTTTCACCACGTTACATAGTTGGGTGCCAATGTGTTTCCACATATTGTGAGAAACTAATTACTAATATTACTTAAATACTCCTAACAAATAGTACTAACAACTAAATGTTAGGAATTCTCTTCTGGCCACCTCCAATAATAGCCACCTCCAATAGTCTGAAGAATTGTTGAAGAGAAGTGAGAATGCTTGGCTTTATTCTAGATATGAGAAAAACATGTGTATTTTTATAAAACATGGAAGTTATGAAAAAACAACGTACAAAATTAGTATATAGTTTTAATAAGTTGTCGGTTTTACAAAAGTGGCGGTTATTAAGTAACCAACACAAAATAACAGATATAAAAGAAACAAAAGAAATACAGATAAAGGAAATATAATTTGCTGAAAAGTTTTAACAGTGTTCCTGCCGAGATCCGACTTGCCAGAATCTCACCGTAGAACGTCAAACCAAGAGTGAACAATGAGGGTTGTTTTAGATTATGGCTTGACAGAATGTTGTATTCCGGTCCTACGTATCCTAATGGGAATCAAAGCCAGACGTAGTTCTAGGTTCAAGTCATACGGTGATCTCTATCCTTAGTCTTGTATCTGATGATACCACCGAGCAAGGACTCTTCAATAGTCTCTTGGTCGAGCTAGTTTCTCTCTTGGGTTCTCCTCCTTTTATAATAGGATCCCCATATCTTTAAGAGGTCTGGATTTATCTCCTTTTATCTCTTAAATCTTCTTTGAGATGTGATTTCCTTAATTTAAGGGATATTATCTCTTTTAACCGGATAAGGTTATGTGAGATAATATCAGGATTGATTAAGATAATATCTTAAATTGATCTCTTAACCGGATAAGGTTATTTGAGAGGATATTAGGATTATTTAAGGATAATATCAATATCTTATCCCTTAATTTAAGGGATATTATCTCTTCTAACCGGATAAGGTTGTTTGAGATAATATCATGATTAATAAAGATAATATCGATATTTTATCCTTCCCGCCTTGGTTGGATCGGGTATCCAAGCTCGGTGACCGGGTTTTACTCCTCGGCCAGTACACAAGCCCCCCAAGCTTTGAGCTAGTAAAGCGTAGAAGCTTTCATGATATTAGCCAAGCTTGGCTTTAAAATTATCCGGGCTCAGGATTTATTGAGTAAGACTTCTCCCCTTTTTGCCACAGTTCGATGGCCAATCTTCATACATCGGCTAACATTCGAGTTTTAGCGGCTTTGGAAAGTGGGCCTAACAATCCTTTCTTTTGATTTCCTGGTGTCCGAGCTTGATACCTCAGCCTTACGAGGTTAGAAACTTGGTCTCTTTAGCCTTTCAAGTCGATAAGGTAAGTGGCCGAGCTTTACACCTCGACCCATATACAAGTCCCGCGAGTAGCCAGAGCTCAAACGATAAGTTGAGAGCCAGAGCTCAACCGAGTAGTCGGGAGCCGGAGCTCAACCGAGTAGGGAGCTGGAGCTCAACCTAGTAGTCGGGAGCCGGAGCTCAACCGAGTGGTCGGGAGCCGGAGCTCAACCGAGTGGTCGGGAGCCGGAGCTCAACCGAGTGGTCGGGAGCCGGAGCTCAACCGAGTAGGGAGCTGGAGCTCAACCTAGTAGTCGGGAGCCGGAGCTCAACCGAGTGGGGAGCCGGAGCTCAACCGAGTAGTCGGGAGCCGGAGCTCAACCGAGTAGGGAGCCGGGGCTCAACCTAGTAGTTCGAGCTCAACCGAGTGGGGAGTCGGAGCTCAACCCAGTAGGGAGCCTGAGCTCAACCCAGTAGGTAGCCAGAGCTCAACCAAGTAGGGAGTCGGAGCTCCAACCGAGTAGGGAGCCAGAGCTCAAACCAGTAGTCGGGAGCCGGAGCTCAACCGAGTAGTCGGGAGCCGGAGCTCCAACCGAGTAGTCGGGAGCCGGAGCTCAACCGAGTAGGGAGCCAGGGCTCAACCTAGTAGTCAGGAGCCGGAGCTCAACCGAGTAGAGAGCCCGAACTTCACGTTTCAAGTTGCCGAGCTTTACATTTCGGCCAATTCTTAAGTTCAGCGGGCTTGGTGGACGAGTCTAGTAATCATTTTCCTTTGATTGTTTGGGTTTGGTGATCTAGCTTTATTTCTCGTCCAATATTTTAGTTTGGTAGGCTCGGTGGACGAGTTTAACATCTCGACCAGTATAAACAGTGATTGTGAAAAGTTCATATTGAAAGATTAAGCCAACTAAGGAGCAGTCCATATGCCTGTGAGGAATGGGGGAAAGTATCTTTTTGCAGAATGACCATTTGAGAAGAAGGAAAAGTAATAAGGGATGTTATAAAATAAGGAATTATAAAGAACAAAAATGAAGGAAATTAAGTTACTTGGGAAGGATTGTCACTGAATGTCAAAGGTTTTTTCAAACTTCTTTAGGTACGTGGGTGAAGAATAACCCTGGAAAATGAAGGAAGTTGCATCAAATATCAGATGCACTGATAAGCAAAACCACAAACACAATGTAAGATATTTTAAAACAGAGGTTAAAATAGTAAAAGATATTTTAATAATTGAGATTAAAATCGTGAAAGATGTTTTAAAAAAACAATACTTAAAAGGTATGAAGCGGGTAATGTGAATTCATTGATGCGTATAAAAAGTAAGGGAGTAGTGTGAAAGAATGACAACTGGTCGAGAATAGTACCAAGATTGCAACCGAATATTGTGGACTGAGATGATTGAGTGATGAAGGACCAGAGGAGAAAGAGAAACACGAAGAGAAAGATAAATGTTA
Source organism: Sophora flavescens (assembly GCA_030762895.1). Classification (NCBI taxonomy): domain Eukaryota; kingdom Viridiplantae; phylum Streptophyta; class Magnoliopsida; order Fabales; family Fabaceae; genus Sophora; species Sophora flavescens. The sequence continues at coordinate 131,807,546 of CM061065.1, forward strand.
GGATGATGGTTTGGAGTGTGTGAGAAATGATGGGTAGAGGTGTGAAAAAAGGGAGGGGAAAAAAATATTCAGAAAGTGAAAGATGAGAGAAAGAAGAAAGAATCCTATGTCTAAAAAAGAATTTTAAAATAGATAGCCAAATGCAAATTTAAAATCTGTGTAAAAATTTAAAAGTTTTGTGGATAAAAGAGGGTGAATAAGAAGATGACACATGTATGTAGATGAGCCCTCTTTTCCTAGATGAAGTTAGATTTGAGGGGGTTATAAACCTCCACAAATTGAATCTTAAACCACCATTGTTAAGATGATTTTGGGCGTTTCATTGGAATCAGTTTAAGAAACCACCTCAATATAACCTCCACAAAATAATAATTTTTTGTAGTGGCAAAAATTACGCATAACAAGAGGGTAATTACCCGTATAATGGGTAAGAGTATGAGTGCATGTAATTATCATCAACATTTAATAGGTATGGATGCGGCTTCGAGTACTCTAGTACTCATCTCATCCCATACCCGCATACGTAGATATTTTTATTTATTTAATTATTTTATAGAGTAAATTATACTTCACCACCTCAAAGTTCATCAAAATAACAACAAATACCAAATATGATTATAAATTACACTTCACCCTAATTTTTAATGTTGACTAACCATTGACTTAACACCGTTAAGTCACTAAAAATAAAAATATATTTATAAACAGTTATTTGATATTTATACAATAAAAATGTTTTTAAATATTAATTTTAGACTTTTTTGTTGATAAAATAAACTTAAATTTTTCATTTGAAAAATAAAAATATACAATTTGAAAATCTTATATAAACGAACGTAATCCATATAAATATATATTTTTTAAATCAATTATATATAATATAGATACATACTTTTCTTAAATAGATGATTTTTTAGTATACACTCTAACAAACGTTAAATATTAAACTAACATCTATTATGTTGAATATAATTTTTTAATTTTTTCTTTTTTTCGAGGGATTAAGTTCAATAACTTATAATAAAATATCACGCTTTCAAATATTTTAGCTATATTTGGCAAGGCCAAACGATTAGCTTATAGGAGATGGCTTATAGCGGATGAGTTTATAGCTCTATTTGATAAACGTTTTTTCACTAGTTCATAGACTTTTTTCAGGCACTACTTGAAGTAATGTTTTATATACATTAGTGCAGAAAAGGGATTCCACATCGGTTATTTTTGGCTTTTCACATATGTTTTCAAACTGATGTTGAAACGATCGATGTTGTTTATTGATACTTTTCACATCGATTTTAAAACCAATGTTTAAAGTACACTTTTAACATCGGTTTTCTAAATAACTGAGGTGGAAAGTTCATTTTTCACATGGGTTATAACAAAACCGATGTGGAAAGGTCACTTTCCACATCGGTTTTAAATATAACCGATGTGCAAAAGGAACTTTCCACATCGGCTTTTAAATAACCCTTGTGAAAAGTGAACTTTCCACATCTCATTTTTTTAAAAACTCTTTTTACATTTCTATCATTCCTTTCCCCTGTTTCAATAATCCATATCAATACCAGTATAACATATTCTAAATATTCTCAACACAATCACTTTTGTACAACAAAAACACACTAAATTAATATATACTAAATTTATAACGAACAATACATATGTTCAATTACATTCAGACAACAAAGATAATTAGAAACCAAAAAGCTACATGATATATTATAGATTTCATATCAAAATATATATCAGTCAAAAGTACACTATAGCTAGTACATGATAAGTTTTTAAACTAACTACATACAAACTATGGTTGGTACACTTCAAGAAAGAAAGTTGCCCAACGCCTCCTTATGTTATTGATGTCGGCATCAGATAATGGAGTCGGATTGTTGAATATCTGCAAGTTTAATTGGACAAAAGATTATATCTTTTAAGTAATAAACTAACATAAAACATATAACGAATCTATAACTGTTACTTCTAATTGTTACCAATTAACATTTACCTCATGCCATCTTTCAATGATCCTGGAGGAGATAATTTCGACCATCCACTTCATCACATAGTATCCACATTCCCATGATCCACGTTGTATACGGGACTACGTACAAATTAAACCCAATTAGAATATGAGGAATTAAATAGAAATCAATAATTATACCCACTTCATTTGAAGCATTTGAACTAATAAATATCTTACGTTAGGAATAATCTATCTAATAGCTCGACGCCTTTCACCACGCAACATGTGGTTTGCATTAATAGAACTATCATGACAAAATAAACATTAATTAAAGTATATCTAATAGATTTCAGATAATTAAAATAACTGCATTACTGATTATAAATTATTTTAATGCTTGTGTTTTCATGATCATCTTTAGTTCATTCGCCGGCTTATTTCCCATTGAGCAGAAGAAGACCACGACATTCATCCGAGGGTACAAGATCAACAGTTGCCAATGCTTGCTGTATTTGCGAAACAATTAGTGACTAAGTCATATATAGTTATAATTAAATAACTGGTACTTACTTATTGAGATAAGGCGCAAGGTAGAATTGATGATCGTCTCGGGCAAGTATATCATGTATGGTGGTGACCGGGTCTTCTGATGCTAGGAGAACATCACCCTGAATGAACATGGGGTCAATGAACCCATAAAGGGTGAGGTTACCCTGATCAACTAACATACGATGCAGATACCTAATATATTGAAAAAACATGTTAATTATCATAGTATTTAAAATTTAATTACTTAACTTTTAAATAAAATGTACTTACGTGCACCATAACGATAGGTGTGCAAAACTAACCATTTCTTTATCGAGTACAATCTCCATAAGTTCCTTCTTTGGGATATACAATTCGTCACCTGGCCTAGCATCATGTTCCAACCTTACCAAAGCTGCGTCATTCTGCATGGTCACAACCTGTATAGCCAGAAGTTTAAAAACATCACCAGGTGCCCCTTTGTCGATCCCCTAAACAACAAAGATATATATTAGTAATCACAGATAAGTTATTTCATTCGTAATTAATTAAATGGTCAAATAAATACCTTGGCAGGAGCAGACATCTCTGGTCTTCCTGGATCTGACCTTTTAGGCAGAATATCATTTCCAACATCCTCAAAAAATAAAAAAAAGCATTGTCTTTAAACAATAATAAATAATTTCAACTATAAATATAGAAAACACAACTAACTGAATACCTCAGATGCAACAAGAAACCTGACCAGTCTTCTTGGCCAGGGGATGAAGTTATCGGGGGCCTGACCCACTGTTTGAACCTCCTCAGTGGGCATAGGGACTCGAGCATCAGCATCTCGAATAATCTCAACAATGACCCTCACCTGATCATCCGGTAATAAACGATGGTGTATGGTATTACCGAAGTTATTATGTGCCCTCCCTAATGCCACTAAGCGGCAATCATGATGATCATCAACATACAGCTCACACCTATCAGGGTCGTCATCATCATCATCATCATCATCATCACCATCATCATCATTTTCAGGCTGATGAGGAGGATCACATGAGGCCTTAGTTTTCACATGGACAGAGGGTTGGACAGAGGGTTGGGCACCTGTCATCTGCTGGGACATAGAAGTCAATATTGCTAGTTGCTGGGCAAACTGCTCGACCATCTCCTGTCTAAGCTCAGCTGCAATCTCCTGTTTTAGCCGTGCTCTATCTGCATCAACATCCCTGTGGCATTGGTGTGAAGATGAACCTTGGTATTGGCGAATGCCGACGCCCCATCCAACACCAATGACACGGCCCGGGTGGTCTGGTTTACCGATGGCAGCAGCTAAGATATCATCGCGTCCTCTAGGAACAAATGTTCCTTGGGTTACCTGCTCGTCCAAGGCATCCTATAACATATAAAATATCAGGTCACATTACAATTCGGCAACAATGTTAAAATGACAATTACAATTCAAACTATACTTACAATCTTCTCAGCTACTTGGCGGGACTCCTCAGATGTATATTGTCCCGTATTTCTTTGTCGGGACCTCTTCCATTTACAATGGCGTGGGGGTGGAGGTGGATCAACAACTTCTGGATGATTTTCAGCGTTAGGATCCGCCTGAGATGCTGCTCCCTGAAATGCTTTCTTTTCCTCTTCCACCATTATCTGATCAAATTTTTTATATCCCCCACGAGATAGTACATGGGGGCAGACATTCTTGCTTTGGTTTTTCTGCCCCTTTTTCCTCTTCTCCTGTTATAAATAGAAAACAATTAAATTAAATAAGTAAATAAAATTAATGAAATTACATAAATTTAGAGACAAACCAAATAAGTTAACCTGAAATCTGGGATCATGTTGGCTTTGAACAAAGCGATCCCACGTCGCCTGGTCAAAAAACAGGTACACCTCAAGTGGGTTCATTTCACATCTTGGATTGAATACATAGTATCTGCCCAGGTCGACCTTAAAAGCCCTCCAACGCTCACCAACATACTTTATCAAACGCTTCTTCATATCCGTCGTATTCGGTATGTCAAAGGTGAGCTACATTAACACCAAAAGAATCAACGAATTACTGTATGATATTAATAAGATTAAAATAAAGTAGATACAGACAAATACAGGACGTAAAAGTATAGATACCAAAATACTCTCCCATATCTGATCCTTCACGTCTGCCAGTACATCTTTCCAATTATCAATAAGTATACTAGGCTTGCTTCTAGCAAGGATCCCCACAAAACTGATAAACTGCTCTGCCATTGGCCCAATAGGATTGAGGTTATTATCAAAGTCGATTCTTATCCTTTGATTTGAACCACGGTTGGCAGTCAAATTCCTCATTCGTGTGGCACGTCTACCCTGTCTACCCGTAGACGGGGTCTCTGACCCGCTGCATGAATGAGGGATATCCTCAGGATCAGCCATCTATACCTATTTAAACAAAAAAAAAAAAAAACTTGTCAGTATGTCAGGATAAATATCAAACATAACTTATAAATATCGATCAACGTATGTAAACATAACTTATAAATATCAACGTAAACATATAATATGACTTTAAACATAACTCAAACTAAACTTACATTGTGGTCAATTAGTAAAGTTCTCCCATAACCCTTCTTGGTGATCATTACGAGTAGCATGTACATCATCCACTTCATTTTCCTCATTGAAATTAGGCACCTATGTTGAGAAAGAAGGAGTATCAGAAATATCAAGAGTTGAATCTTGATTTCCCTCACTACCATTATACATGTTTTTTCCCTGGAGAACCACTTACCACCTTTTGTTAGAATGATCACGGATGTAAAACACTTGTTTTGCTTGGGATGCCATGATGAAAGGCTCTTCTTTATTACCTACCTTATTAAGGTCCATCAATTTGAATCCTAACTCATCGGTTTGCACACCATTGTTACTGTCGACCCACTGACATTTAAAAATAGTTACTCTAAACTTCGTGTAATCAACCTCCCACATCTCTTCAATGATTCCAAAGTATGAAACGGATGCCATAACAAGGTTTTTATCTTTCGAACTAGAGAATTGCATGGACTCTGCGACGACCATAACCCCATTGTTTTGCATGGTACTTTTGTCATCCTGGGACTTTGTATAGAAGGAAAACTTATTGATATCGTACCCACTCCAACATATGACATCAAAGTTAGGCCCCTGTGCTAGCCATTTTAATGTATCAGAAGCAATACCATCCTTTGCAATTTTTTCTTTAAACCAGTTCAAGAAAGTCTTGTTATGCTTGTTCAAACACCATTTTTCATTCATTCTAGGGTAAGTTTCATTGATGATGTTTTTGTGCTCACATAAGTATGGTTCAACCTCATCAATGTTATTCAATATATACAAATGTGCTTGAAGCACTTCCTCCCGATCCATGCTCTTAACAGTGATACCTCGTGTACCCTTACCATCATATCTTCCTTCGTGACGAGACTTCGGAAGCCCTACAGGTTCTGCTTCTGACATGTAGTATGTACAAAACTCAATGACTTCTTCTGCAACATACCTTTCAACAATAAATGCTTCAGGACGGTGTGGATTCTTCATATATCCTTTCAAGATCTTCATGTATCACTCAACCGGGTACATCCACCTTAAATAAATGGGTTCGCACAATCTAATCTCCCTCACTAGATGAACAATCAAATGAACCATGATGTCAAAAAATGAAGGTGGAAAATACATCTCCAATTGGCACAAGATAATGGCTGCCTCATTTTCCAAGTCATCCAACTTTTTAGTGTCAATGACCTTGCTACATATAGCATTGAAGAATAAGCATAACCTAGTAATGGCATGTCTGACTTTTTTAGGCAAGATGTCACGAATGGCCACTGGTAGTAGTTGTTGCATCAAGACATGACAATCATGAGACTTTAAGCCAACTAATTTGAGATCTTTCATTGAGACAAGTCTTTTAATATTTGAAGAGTAACCCTGTGGCACTTTGACTCCTAGTAGACATTCACAGAAACTTCTTTTCTCTTTTTTTGATAAAGTATGACATGTTGGGGGAAAATAAGTCTTCTTATCCACCACTTTATGTGGAGCTAACTGCTCTCGTATACCCATCGCAACTAGATCCAGACGAGCATTCACACCATCCTTTGTCTTGCCTTGAATGTTGAGAAGCGTTCTGATTAAACTGTCACACACATTTTTCTCCACATGCATCACATCAATACAATGTCTTACATCAAGCTTGCACCAGTATGGAAGGTCAAAGAAGATCGACCTCTTCTTCCATATGTTCTTCTCGGTAGCCTTCTTCTAGGTCTTCCCATAGATAACATTAGTGTTGTTCACCCTTTCATAAACTTGCTCTCTAGTCAAGGCCACCGGAGCAATTTCATTCTCCGGAAGTCCATTGAAAGCTTTTCTCAATCTACGATAAGGATGATTACGTTGGAGAAATCTCCGATGCCCAAGGTAAACTGTTTTCCTTCCATGTTGCAGTTGATGGTAACATGTGCTTTCTTCACATACTGGACATGCTTTATGCCCCTTAACACTATACCCACACAGGTTCCCGTATGATGGAAAGTCATTGATGGTGTAAAATAACATGGCACGCAATCTGAATATCTCACGGCAATACCCGTCGATCACATCAACGCCTTCATCCCACAAAATTCTCAAGTATTCAATCAAGGGACTCAGATAAACATCAATATCATTTCCTGGTTGTTTAGGACCCGAAATCATCATACTTAACATAATGTATTTGCGCTTCATGCACAACCAAGGAGACAGGTTGTAAATTACCAGGAGAACAGGCCATGAACTATGAATACTACTTAAGTTTCCATATGGATTCATTCCATCGATAGCAAGTCCAAGCCTGAGGTTTCTGGGCTCATTACCGAAATTCAGAAACAAACTATCAATTCTCTTCCATTGTAAAGAATCGACCGGATGGCGAAGCTGTCCATCACACTTCCTCTCATCTGCATGCCATCTAATGTTCTTTGCGTCATTTACATTAGCAAACAATCGCTTGAACAGCGGAATCACTGGAAGATACCATTGTTAAGTCTCTAAAATGTCTGATCTGCATTTCCCTAAGTTTTGATGAGAACTAAACATTGGTTAATGATTTAATTAACCTTCATATTGGTTGCTAACCTGTCTATCGAGTGTGCAGATTAAATTAAATAAGAGAATCATCCGTCCAACGCAAGTGATTGAAACGCACGTCCAACACTGTAGTGATGGAAGCTCACGTCCAACAGTGTAGTGATAGAAGCTCACGTCCAACACTGCAGTGATTGAAGCTCACGTCCAACACTGTAGTGATTGAAACAAACGTCCAGCACTATAATGTTTGAAGCGCACATCCAAAACGCAAGAGATAGAAACTTGCGTCCACTAAAGTGATGAAAGCCAGCATCTACTAAAGTGACAGAGGCGCTCGTCTACTAAAGGTATCAGAAGCGCTCGTCCAATGACGTGGCAGATGGCGCTCGTCTACTAAAGGTATCAGAAGCGCTCATCCAATGACGTGGCATTTGGAGCTCATCCATTAAGGTATCAGAATGGTCCGTCCAATGACATGGCATTTGGAGCTCGTCCATTAAGGTATCAGAATGGTCCGTCCAATGACGTGGCATTTGGAGCTCGTCCATTAAGGTATCAGAATGGTCCGTCCAGTGACGTGGCAAATGGAGCTCGTCCACTAAAGTAACAGAGGCTCTTGTCCACTAGAGTAACAGAGGCTCTCGTCCACTAGAGTAATAGAGGCTCTCGTCCACTAGAGTAACAGAAGTACTCGTCCACTAAAGGTGATAAAAGAGCTCGTCCACTAAAGGTGACAGAAGCGCTCGTCCACACTAGTCTTTGGACTTGCTGAGTCCTTAATATGGAGCTCGTCTACTTGCCCGAATGAAAACTCAAATGGCTAGATAGACGCGATTATTTTCAAGATAGAAACACTTATCTTATGAACGCGAATTCTATAAGGATTATCAGAATTTTATTTCAAGAACCAGAAAGAGACTTGAAGCCTTCTCTCCTACTCAGTTTCACGATTATCAATAAAAGTCAGAAGTTACTCTCTCAAGTAACCTTGGATAATCAGAACCAAAGACCAATTAAAGAATGCTTCCAACATGCTTTATTCCCTAGTACCTCTGGTCCTTACACGAAAAGGGAAGTGTACTCAGCAAAGTACAAAAAGCTCTCTGCATAACTCTGATATGGATGTATCACGATGCATAAAGCCATGATCCTTCATGTTAGAGTACAACCAACGACTCTATTGCATTAATGGCTGCCCAGAACGATTCTATTGCATTAATGGCTGCCCAGAACGACTCTATTGCATTAATGGTTGCCCAGAACGACTCTATTGCATTTAATGAAGTTCTGCTTGAAGCCAACATCTGATGGAATGTCTCTAATGGATCCTAAATGCTTGAAGACCGTAAATACATAAGTCGTTGAAGATGAAGATGAAGATGAGTGAGAGTTGCTGGAGCTACTACTTCTGCTACACTTAATGAAAAATGAGAGGATCGCCACCTTCATCTCAACAGAAATCATCCTCAATGTAAACATTCTATATTCACTCAAGTGAGTGCTATGAGAGATTTCTTTTATCAGTTCTGAAGTACTTAAAAATATATCCACTCTTGTGAGTGTAGGAAGAACTCATCTCTGTACTTCATTGTAAAATCACTCCATGAGTGTTGTGAGATTTTCTATATGTAACCTTCATCAAAATCCAGTGAGCCTGGAGAGGCTAGGTGAAAATAATACTTGCAACAGCCTGGAGAGGTTGGTTAAGAATAATACTCGTTGAGCCTGGAGAGGCTAGGTGTGCAAATAATACTTGCAACAGTCTGGAGAGGCTGGTTAAGAACAATACTCAATGAGCCTGGAGAGGCTAGGTGTGCAAATAATACTTGCAACAGTCTGGAGAGGCTGGTTAAGAACAATACTCAATGAGCTTGGAGAGGCTAGGTGTGAAAAGACTACTCATTATAATTATCTGATGTGATAGTGGAGAAAAACTCAGCTACTGCTGGGGACTGGATGTAGCTCATCGTTTATATGAGTGAACCAGGATAAATCTTGTTGTTTATTTTCTCTTTACCCTTATCTCCTTATCTTTGTTGTTTTATGTATTTTCAACAAAGTTTTCTAACCGATTTTAAAGCTTTATGTTCTAAGCTATTTTCAAATGTTTTTTTATCATTTAGATGTTGTCTAACCGGTTAATGTTTAGTCTAAGATAATCAGACAAGTCAATATTGTCCATTAGACAAGTGAAATGCTTTATCTTCCTTATCTCCAAACTGGTTAAAAATGTTATTAGTTTTGTCAGATGGTTTTTAAATTATCTTCTTTTATCCATCTACACTCTCTTTATTTGAAAAACTCTTATTTATGTTTTGATGTTTAGTAAAAGTTTTAAATTTCTATTATCACCCAATTCACCCCCCTCTTGTGTGATGGTTGCTTTGATCTAATAACCATAACACCTTCGTAGGAGGACCTTTGGTGACCACATCACAACAAGAATCACCATCCTTCACTTTGTAGCGTGATATCCCACACCTGGGGCACTCGTGCATCTCTTCAAACTCTTTCCTGTACAATATGCAATCATTGGGGCAAGCGTGTATTTTCTTATAATCCATACCCATTGGACACAATATCTTCTTCGCCTCATAGTTTCGAGATGGCAATGTGTTACCTTCTGGAAGCATGTCTTTCAACAACTCAAGCAATTCGGTAAAGATTTTATCGCTCCACCCATTTCTCGCCTTCACATTGAACAATCTTAACACCGCTGACAACCGTGTGAAATTAGTGCACCCCGGATACAAAGCCACTTCCACATCACTGCACAAAGTATCATACACATGTGCGCGCCGAAAAGACTCTTGCCCAACATCACGGATCACGTCCTCTAGTCCATCGTCCATTTCCACGTCATCAACTTCCTCTCTATCCGACACCCTCGGCCTGTCTAACGATTCACCATGACATATTCATGTTGTATAACTCTTCCAAATCCCCTCACAAATAAGATGATCACGTATCTCCTCAGCTTCTAGTCGTCTCTCATTCAAACAGTTAACACAAGGACAGTAAAACCTTCCATTACCACTATCAGGAGCATTTGTTTTTGCAAAATGTAGAAAATCTTCCACTCCATTCTCATACTCATCACTTGTCCGTCTAGCATTCATTCAACCGCGATCCATGACTAAAACCAATAACTTCGTACTTAGTCCAACATATTCATCAACCACTTCTTATGACAGGGTATGGCCCTATCCCATTCGAGAAGAAACTTTTTCAACATTCAGTTAACAGTTAGTCCTTAACTCTCATGCTCATAGTCGACGAAATTTCGGCAGCATTTCCATTCGGTCTCCGACGTACACGACTTGACCGAGATGACATCCACCACGATAAAGTATGCACCTGGAGAACGAAAGGAAATGTATCAATCCGAACTTTCATCAAGTATATAACATTAGAATCAATGAATAACTATTTTAACTGAATGAAGAAAAAGTTTTTCCCCAAACTGTCCAACTTTGGATAATTCAAGATCTAATACAATGAGCGGTTCATTAAGCACGTACACGTGTGCTCATTAGTATTGTATCTCAAACAGGAAACTAAGGCTTTACTAATTATTGTGGGCATATTCTCGGATCAAATAAATTTTCAAGCAAATACATTAAAACTCCAATGAAAGCTTTTCAGCCAAAACGATGGAAATCAAACCTTACTTTGTAATTTTCCAATGCAAAGCGGCTATCTGCTGGTATAACTCCTTTCTTGTATTTTCCTGTCAGCACACCACATGCAAGTGGACTCCAAGTGGTCAAACCCAAGCCATAGTTACAGGTTTGATTTGGATCTGAAAAAATAACATTGCCTCATCATAAACCAAATGACTTAACAAAACCCGTGAAAGTATAATCTTAAATGCTTCTCTCCATGAATCTCAACTCTCAATTTCCCAGCATCCATACACAAGATGATATAAAATACAAAATTGGTAAAACTACTATGGGCAAGAAGCTCTTACCTTTTGTATCCAAGGATTGTGCCCCTCACGTAGAGTCTAAAATCAAAGCATAAAAAATATAGTGTTAGCTTATTTAAGACCAAAAGATCATATAAGAAAATGAGTAGCGAAGAGCTATGGCTATTCAGGCAGGAAGCAAAGAACATGAAGTAAAAAACTAAATCCATCAGGCCATCATATATATTCAATCAAAAACTATATATATCCTTTATTCTCCTTAAGAAAACACAAAGTTTCCCTTCCTGCCATATATTTTTGGTGCATATTACAGTTGAAACACAGCTTCTAAAAAGGCAAGCGAAATGTAAATGACCAACTTCTACAATAGACCAGAAACTCTTAAGAGCTACCAAATTATAAAATAATCTCTTTGAACACTTGAAGTCTCTAGTGCTTAAGAGATGGCCACACAGAGACTAATATTTTGCTACAACAAAGTATCGTAGCATCTGAATAACAAGCAAGCAAAACATTACCAGTAAAATAAAATTAAAACCAAAACAGAAAGCAAGAAATATTACCAGTAATAATGTCAAACATTTCATTAAATAAACAAAACATAGAGGCCTCAAAATACTAGAATTGCTCAGATCCAAACCACAAGACCTCAAAGTAAAAAGGGACAAAACACTAACAATAGTAATAACCAAATCCAAGTTCTCAACATCTCATAGTAACAACAACAAAACAAGTAAATAAAATACTCAAATATGAGAAACTAATCAACGGTTTGCATAATATCCTCAGGAGCGAACTTCGTACCATTTTCCTTATCAGCGACGGCACGACCCTTAGCCTTACGATCGAGCAACGACTTGCGGTCTGACTCACTCACACGAATAAGAATCAAAAAAGGAAATGAGTGAGTTGGTCCTCACTCACCGTAGTCGAAGGAGGCGAACATGCAGTGTGGAGGAATTTAAGGATGGAGGTGGTGGCCGGTAATGGAAGAGCATAGCAAAAACAAAGGAAAAGGGCGCGTGACAGATGGAGGGAATGAAAATAAAAACAAATAGTAGGGTTTTGTCAAATATTACACATCGGTTGTCCAAAAACCGATGTGGTTAGTCATATTTCACATCGGTTCTCTAGTAACCGATGTAGAAACTTACGATTTAATTTTAAATTTCATTTTTTTAATTTATGACATCAGTTATGTAAAACCGATGTGGTTAATATATATTAGATATCGGTTCAATAGGAACCGATGTGGAAAGATAAAAATTTTAAATTTTAATTTTATACATCGGTTATAATACAACCGATGTGGTTAATCTATATATTAGACATCGGTTCTAAAAGAACCGATGTGGAAAGATAAAAATTTTAAATTTTAATTGTTTTTTTAATTTTAGACATTGGTTAAAATACAACCGATGTGGAAAATATTCACACATCGGTTATTTATGAAACCGATGTGGAATCCTTTGCTTTTAATTTCAAAAATGCCACCGCCTTGTTTTACACATCGGTTTTTGTGAAACCGATGTTGAATCTCTGATGTTAAAAGCATATTTTGCACTAGTGATAACTTATTTTTTCTCATTTTTATCCCTATTGTTTAAGTTAAATTCCTCTTTTATCCTGTCATGACCCGAATTTTGTTGTCATGACCGATCGAAAGGGAAAGTCTCTCCTTCCCTTTCCGGCCTATCAATCCCATATAAATTCGTTTCATCCAAAGTATACCAACTTCATTCATTAATATTACAACTAATGAATATGATATATAGGAGTAACCACACTAATATAAATTACAAAGTCCTGGTCAAACTATATACAACATTCAACTCAGGGGAATAAATCCATTTACTAAAAAAAAATTCACATGACATCCAAGGCTCCTAGCGCCTTCAACACGTGAAGCAAAAAGATAAGCTAGTAGGTTCATGCAACTGAAATGTTATAGGTGGGGTGAGTCTGCTGACTCAATGAGGGTAACTCCCCCAAACACATGCAAGCACATAGGATAAGAATAGAACAATCACACACAATCATGCAAGCACTCACTCATATCAATATATAACTCATTTTAATCAAATACCGCAACAACAAAACGTAGAAACCTTTATATAATAAACAAATATCAAGAGGGCATCTCATCCATTCACCCAGTACTAGTGGAATGTCTTGCACTACTTTTTTTTTCATATGACAAGTCCCTCACACGGGATCATCTGTACATGTATCATATATACATATCAAATATCATAATATCTTCGAATCTTTGGGTATCCTAGGCGGAGGGTTCTCTGAGGACCTCCTACCCCGACGGTTTTAGCTTATATCTCGGAGATGCTACCCCCTCCAGTCAATATCAACATCCCTCCTCAAAGCTCAGGTAACTAACGGGGTCCCTCATCTGCGGTGATGTTATTTATATACCAGAGCCTTCCGTTCCCCGATCGGCCTACCTAAAGATTCATATATCACCTTAGCAATCCATTCCACCAAGTTCTTTTATTAAAGTTTTGAAGCATATACATAATCACATTAAACATCATGTTCAATATATATATAGGCCCAATTGCGAGTGAGGCCTAAAGCAAATTTTAAGTGAAGCTTTTTATTTTAAGTGAGATAGTCTCCTTGGATTAGGTTAAGTCTTTTTGTTATCATACGTGACATTTTTGCTTTATAAAAAGTAAGAGTAAAAAATTTGTTTTGCCAATTGGCCTAAAGCTATAGTTTTAGTAGCTTCACCCTTGGGCCGGCCCTATATATATATTTTTGGTAGGAACCCAGCGTAATTTGGGTCTTTGACTCCCCAGTGGGTCAACTGAGTATCCCCACAAGCTTGGATCCTTTGGACCAGCTATGGGAATAATCTCCGCTCGGGTGCTTTGTGACAGTTAAGGTTCTTCGCCCCTCTCCAAAGATATGTTTTGTGGGATTCGAACTTAGGTCCTCCCTCACAAACTCAGCCTGCGCAACCAATTGACTTTCCAAAAAACTAAAATAAAAAGAACATCATCACTATTTAAATACACTCTAAAAGTTAGATAAATATTTCCCTTCACTACAAAGACATTTAGGGAAAGCCCAACAATTTTCTAACTCATTAATAATTTTAATTGTATTTCTGAGGATGCGTCAAACTACACACACTACCCTTTATTTAATTAATTAATATACTTGCAACAAAATTTTAAGTTTATTACAAGTTTAGTTAATTTAAGACTTTTCATAAAAAAAATTGGGTACCTCATTTATACAAAGAACAAATTATAAAAGATAATATTTGTATGACATCTATCAAAAGTTATAGTTAATTAATAAAAATTACAGGTATTACACTCTACCTCCCTTAAAAAGAATTTGTCCTTGAATTCTGGAGATGCATAACCATGGATCTCCGAAGACTCGTTTGTCAAAACTGATGTGGAAGAGTGAATTTTTACCACTACTTAAAGCAGAATTCACATATACTTATAGCACACATATGATCTAACAATATTCTCAAAGAATAATTATGAATACCATAAGATCAATTACATAACTTTCAATTGTCAATTAATTCAATAGCATTCCCAGCCATAACAAGTACACGCTAATCAAGAAAAATCCATTTTGTCTCAAACACACTTAGTAGAATCACAATGCAAGTGCCAATTTCATGGAGGTAACATCATATCTTCAGCCACAACCAACAAGAAGACACTTTTTAAATTATCACTGTAGTCTTAAGCAACCCAAGAAATGCAATTTATTACTAACTTTTATATCACTCATACAATTTTTTTTAAAAAAAAAAGAGACCTAGGGAGGAGAGGATATTTTAAAAAGTAACAACCAAGAGTACATTTCACAATGGCAATAATCGAGCTATCAGTCACAATGGATATTATGCATTTAATGCTATCTCTAAACGAGAATATTCAAAACAACCGTTGAAGATTTTCAAGTGAAGAAGAAGGTCACTATAAATAGAAGACCTCAACCACTGAAGAACAACTTTTGCGAGCTAAACTTTTGGCCAATCTACAAGCTCTCATTACTTTATTCTTTCAAGAACAAAAGTCTGTAATTCTTTAGCTTGAATATTGATGTATGATCAGCCTCTGGCTCGAATAGTTTTATAACTAGTAAGACCATGGCTTTTGCACTAATTACTCGAGTTTAATCTCGTTTTAGCCCAAATTTGGATTTAATTGTCCTCAAGCAACATTTTGAGTTTCTTAAGTAGTTTTGGACATTTTAGTTAATTTTGAGTCAAATAAAGCATTCACTGCTATTTCATGTTTTCGGGTTAATAAAAAGAGCAAAAAGGGAAGGACTCTTGAAGCAGAAGCCATCACAGCCAGGCCGTGACACTGGTCACGACCGTGATGAGCCACCCATGAAGATCAGATACCATCACGGCCCAGCCGTGATAACCATCACGGGCGTGATAAGAAGACCCTGGAAGTCAGAAAGCATCACGGCCCGGCCGTGATACCCATCATGAGCGTGATGAGAGAACCCTGAAGAACAGAATGGATCACGGCCTAGCCGTGATGAAGGTCACGGTCATGACGGACCAGAATTTGAATGCACGCCCTTGGCAGAATTGGTCACGACCTGGCCGTGATGGCCATCACGGGCGTGACGCGCGCCACTCTATAAAAAGGAACGCAGTAGACACATAAGATATCGAATGTTCACTGTTTACAAATCATTTCTAGGGTTTTTGTATTATATTTGTGATGGAGAACTAATCCCCTTGGATTAGTCTGCTGTAATCGGTTTTCGCCGACACTTGAGGTTCTGTAATTCCCGGATCAATTTGCTTCTTCCTTTCAATACTATCCTATATATCTTGTTTGCTTAATTCAGGTTGTATAGAATAAGTGTTGATTTATTTCGGTGATTCTATGTTCCTATACCTAATCGCGTTTGCTTAATTCGCGTGTGTTCAATCGTGTTTGCTTAATTCACGAGTGCTTCAACCCGTTTGCTTAATTCGGGAATTGGGAACATATATCTCGTAGTGTCAATTTCGCTTGTTAATTGTTGCTACAATCGAAAAGGGATTAGAATCCGCTTAAGGCATGGAATTTATATGAATCAATGATAGTGGGAAACCGAAACAGTAGATTAATCATTTTTAGCTTATTGATAATCATACAATTGCTCTGTTTTCTGCTTTGTTTTCTCAATCAAACTTCAATCAAACCCCCCCCCCCCCCCCCCCATTGATCTATTAATAACAATCCCAGAGTCCTTGATAGACGATACTCAAGTTGTCGCGCCCTAACTGCAGTTTTCTTAAACCACTCATTTTTTACCCTTTTGCGACAGCGTGTCAAAATTGGCGCCGTTGCCGGGGACTCTTGTTGTTATTAACGGATTTGCTGATTAATCTCTGAATTAGTTCTGGCTACTAGGTCTGGTTGTTCTGACTTGCTTTTGATAACATGGCTGATCAAAGAACATTAAGACAACTTGCTGCTCCTGATGTTAATTATAATGGTTTGTGTATTGAATATGCTGATGTCTTTGCTCCTTTTGAATTAAAATCTGGTTTAATACACTTGTTGCCAAGGTTTAGTGGTCTTGCAGGCGAGGATCCACATAAGCATCTGAAGGAATTCCAGGTTGTCTGCTCTACACCTTTGAGACCGGAAGGAATAACTGAAGACCATATCAAGCTGAGAGCCTTCCCCTTCTCACTTCAAGGTGCTACGAAGGATTGGTTGTATTACCTTGAACCGAATTCTGTTACAACCTGGAATGACTTGAAGAAGGTCTTCTTAGAGAGGTATTTTCCTGCCTCCAGAGCTGCATCAATCAGAAAAGAGATATGTGGTATTAGACAGGGCAATGAATCATTGGCTGAGTACTGGGAGAGATTCAAGAAGTTGGTGTCCAGTTGTCCTCAACACCAGATTTCCGAGCAACTGCTTATTCACTACTTTTATGAGGGGTTGCTACCGATGGATAGAAACATTTTGGATGCTGCTAGTGGAGGAGCACTTGTTGATAAGACTCCAGCTGCTGCCAAGTCATTGATTGAGAACATGTCACTCAACTCCCAGCAGTTCACAACTAGAAGCAATTCTGTCGAAGCAAGGGGTGTGAATGAGATCCATGGTTCTTCTTCCAACAAGGCCCTTGAAACCAGACTTGATGAGCTTACTTCTCTAGTGAAACAGTTGGCAGTTGATAAAGTTCAAACAGCAAGGTTGTGTGGTATTTGTACTTCTCCTGAGCACCTGACCGATGCATGTCCCATTCTGAAAGATGAGTCGGTCACTGATTTGCCTCAAGCATATGCAGCCAATCTTTACAATCAAGGCAACAATCAGAACAGGTACAACATTCCTGACCTCTCCACTAATAAGTACCACCCCAACTGGAGGAACCATCCAAACCTTCGGTATGGAAACTCATCCACACAACAACAACAGCTGATGTTACCACCACAGAATCCACCCCAAGTAACCACCTCTGCACCTCCCGGACCTTCACTAGAGGACCTTGTCAAGCAAATGGCTGCACAAAATCTCCAGTTTCAGCAGCGAACGGATTCTAGTATTCATGCTTTGCAAGCACAAATTGGACAACTTGCCACTTCGATGAATGCCATGCAGCAAGCTCAAGGATCGAACCAACTACCTGCTCAACCAGTAGTGAATCCTAATGTCCCAAATCCTAATGTGAGTGCAATGACTTTGAGATCCGGGAAGATTGCAGAACCAGCCCCTGAAAAAGATAAAGAAACTGTTGAGGTAACACCTGAACCTTCTGCTGTTGTTGAGGCTGGAAAAGAGTATGTGCCACCAATTCACTTCCCACAAAGAGTGCTGAAAAATAAAAGATTGATGGGGAAGACAAAGAGAGAGAGAGATTCTAGATGTGTTCAGAAAAGTGGCGGTAAACATTCCGCTTCTTGATGTGATTAAGCAGGTTCCGAGATATGCGAAGTTTCTGAAGGATTTGTGCACACACAAGAGGAGGTTGAAGGGAAATGAGAGAGTCAATTTGGGGCGAAATGTTTCAGCCCTCATTCAACCTAAGCCTGCACCTGAGAAGGTTACCGTCTCAGCCCTCACTCAGGCAATGCCACAGAAATGCAAGGATCCGGGAACTTTTGCTATTCCATGCACCATTGGGGATAGTAAATTCGAAAATTGCATGTTGGATTTAGGAGCTTCTATTAATGTGATGCCTACTTCTATTTTCAACAATCTTGATCTTGGTCCTTTGGAGCATACAGGTCTTACTATTCAGTTGGCAAACAGGATCAATGCTCGCCCCATTGGAGTAGTAGAAGATGTGCTTGTTCAAGTTGATGACTTGATTTTCCCTGCTGATTTTTACATTCTAGATATGGCAGGAGAAACGAATTCGAGCAGATCACCAATCATTCTGGGCAGACCGTTCATGAAGACGACAAAGACAAAGATTGATGTTCACGATGGAACCATGTCCATGGAATTTGGTGACATTGTTGCAAAATTCAACATTTTCGATGCTATGAAGCACCCCTTGGAAGAGCACTCTGTTTTTCAAATAGAGTTGCTCTCTGAAATTGTTGATGAAACTTATGATGAATTGGTTGCAGCTGCTGATTTTCCATCTGTTTCTGGTTTTGAGGATATTTACTCATGTGCTGATTGTACTAGCACTGACCCATGTGCTGTTTGTGCTGAGATTGATGCTGCCTTGCAGGGTGATAGTGTAATTGAAGCCGTTTCTTCAGCCGAATTTCTTGATAGCACGGCTGCCCCAAACATACCATCCATTGAGCAGCCGCCCTCCTTAGAGCTTAAGCCACTTCCTGAAAATCTGAAGTATGCTTATTTGGAGAGGAATGAAAAACTTCCGGTTATAATTTCCTCTAACCTTGATGTTGACCAGGAGACTAAGCTCTTGCAGGTTTTGAAGAAACATACGAAGGCGATTGGGTGGACCTTGGCCGACATTCCAGGCATTAGCCCATCCAGGTGTATGCATAGGATTCTGTTTGGGATGATCCATATCTTTGGAAATTTGGCAGTGATCAGGTAATTAGGAGATGTGTCCCCGACTATGAGATTGAGTCTATTTTGCACTTTTCTCATGCTTCTCAAGTAGGGGGACACTTTGGGCCACAGAGGACTGCAAGAAAAATCCTAGATTCAGGTTTTTACTGACCCACCATTTTTAAAGATGCTTATGAGGTTTACCGCACTTGTAGAGAGTGTCAGACAGCAGGTACAACCATCACTCGTAAGAGTGAAATGCCTCAGCAACCTATGCTTTTCTGTGAGGTGTTTGATGTGTGGGGAATCGACTTTATGGGTCCTTTCCCTGCATCTTTTGGTTTTCTCTACATTTTACTTGCTGTCGATTATGTTTCAAAGCGGGTGGAAGTTGTCCCCACTAGGACTAATGATTCTAGAGTTGTTGCAAATTTTGTCAGGTCCAATATCTTCTACAGGTTCGGAATACCTCGGGCTATCATAAGTGACCAAGGCACTCATTTCTGCAACCGCACCATGGAAGCTTTACTCCGAAAGTATGGAGTTGTGCATAGGGTCTCCACTGCATATCATCCCCAGACTAATGGGCAGGCTGAGATCTCAAACAGAGAGATCAAACAGATCTTATAGAGAAAGTGGTGCAGCCAAATAGGAAGGACTGGAGCCGCCGTCTAGAAGACGCACTTTGGGCTCAAAGAACAACTTTCAAGACACCAATAGGGATGTCCCCCTATAGACTTGTGTTCGGTAAGGCATGCCATCTTCCTGTAGAGATTGAGCACCGAGCTTATTGGGCGGTCAGAAGCTGCAATTTGGAAATGCAAAAGGCAGGCATTGAAAGGAAACTCCAATTACAGCAGCTTGAAGAGCTTAGGTTGGAAGCCTATGAAAGCTCTCGAATTTACAAAGAGAAAACCAAGCACTTCCATGATAAGATGATTTCTAGGAAGGAATTCTCTGTGGGCCAACAGGTTTTATTGTTTAACTCCTGCCTGAAAGTGATGGCTGGGAAACTTCGATCCCAGTGGATTGGCCCATTTGTTGTCACTAATGTTTTCCCTCATGGTGCAGTAGAAATAAAAAGTGCAGGTAGCAACAAGGTCTTTAAGGTTAATGGGCAGCGCTTAAAGCTATTCCATGAGAGCTCAGTGCCCGAAGATGCAACCGTTGAAGAGCTCTCCTTGGGAGAGCCCACCTACACTATAACTTGATCAGGGAGCACATTCTCCTATCCCTCACTCTTATTTTATATTTATGTTCTTTCATTGAGGACAATGTATGTCTTAAGTGTGGGGGAGGGAACCAATTGTTTTGTTTTTGTTTTGTTTTCCTTGTTTGTGTTGCTTTGAGTCGTTTCTGTGTGAGTCTTATGTCGGCAAGCTTGAATGGATTTTGTTAAATTTTGCATAGATGGATTGCATGATATTTGTTGACTGTTAATGACTTACTCCTAGGTTTTGGAAAATTTAAAATTGACCCCCATGTGAAAAATTGAAAATTAAACTTTGAGATATTCTATTGTGATTGCATGATTTATGATAAGTTTGGGGGTGAAGGGATGCACACAATAGGGATTGAATCTCGGTCAAACAATTTACGAAAAATGTCCAGGTGAGGATTTGAGCCTCCAACATGTTTTTAATTGTGTGAATCACTTTTAAGTTGTACTTTCCCTAATTTGCTTGAATCTCTTCATGGTTTGCATGCTTATGTGGTTGCATCAAATGATTTAGGCAATTTTCTTTGAAATAACTACTTGGCCTAAAAAGAACCATCCCTAATGCATGTTCCCTAGTTAGCTACATTGAGCCTAATAAGCCTATTGTTTCTTGATGACCTTATGTTATAAGCCAAAAATATGGAAAAATCATGTTAACCCAATCTTAGGATTAGGAGAGCATGGAAGCTTAGCAAGAGAAGGGTTGCAAGAAAGTAAGTTTGGGGTGGCTACAAGGTTTAATATGTCATTCTGGGTTGAGAAAAAGAAAAAAATAAAGGTTGGAGCCAAAGGCAAAGGAAAAATAAAAACAAGAAGAAGAAAAGAACAAAATGTAAAAAAAAAAAAAAGGTATTAGAAGAGAAAGGTTGTAGTCACCCAAGGCAAAAAGGAAAAATGGAAAAAGGAATTTGAGTAGAAGTTCAATATGTCAAAATGCTCATGCTCTCTTAGTTCCTAGGGACTTAAGCCTTTAGTACCTTTGAATATCCTACCTTTAACTAGGCCCCATTACAACCTTTAAAAGACATTTTGATGTTGCATGCATGTTTCCGTGGGAACCTTGATTGAGATGAAAATCAAATTCATGGGAAGTGCTCTTGAAATGTGAAATTGAGCGAAAAGTTGATAGCCAAGACAAATTGAGCGAATGAGTGAAATATTACATGCCCTTGCACAGGGGGGGGGGGGGGGGACATCGAAGAAAAAAAAATTGTTTTGTTGAAATTGCATGAAATTTGTGCGAAATTGATTGAATCTTTTAAGCTTGCCAAGTTCGAGTCTTTTTGAGTTTTAGTTTGCTTGGGGACAAGCAAAGTTTAAGTTTGGGGTATTTTGATCAGCCTCTGGCTCGACTAGTTTTATAACTAGTAAGACCATGGCTTTTGCACTAATTACTCGAGTTTAATCTCGTTTTAGCCCAAATTTGGATTTAATTGTCCTCAAGCAACATTTTGAGTTTCTTAAGTAGTTTAGGACATTTTAGTTAATTTTGAGTCAAATAAAGCATTCACTGCTATTTCATGTTTTCGGGTTAATAAAAAGAGCAAAAAAGGAAGGACTCTTGAAGTAGAAGCCATCACGGCAGGCCGTGACACTGGTCACAGTCGTGATAAGCCACCCATGAAGATCAGAGACCATCACGGCCCAGCCGTGATAACCATCACGGACGTGATAAGAAGACCCTGGAAGTCAGAAAGCATCACGTCCCAGCCGTGATACCCATCACGGGCGTGATGAGAGAACCCTGAAGAACAGAATTGATCACGGCCTAGCCATGATGAAGGTCACGGCCGTGACGGACCAGAATTTGAATGCGCGCCCTTGGCAGAATTGGTCACGGCCGTGACGCGTAGCCACTCTATAAAGAGGAACGCAGCAAACACAGAAGATATCGAATTTTCACTGTTTACAAATCATTTCTAGGGTTTTTGTATTATATTTGTGATGGAGAACTAATCCCCTTGGATCAGTCTGCTGTAATCGGTTTTCGCTGACACTTGAGGTTCTGTAATTCCCGGATCAATTTGCTTCTTCCTTTCAATACTATCCTATATATCTTGTTTGCTTAATTCAGGTTGTATAGAATAAGTGTTGATTTATTTCGGTGATTCTA
Organism: Sophora flavescens; assembly: GCA_030762895.1. NCBI lineage: Eukaryota > Viridiplantae > Streptophyta > Magnoliopsida > Fabales > Fabaceae > Sophora > Sophora flavescens. The sequence continues at coordinate 131,830,379 of CM061065.1, forward strand.
TGTTCCTATACCTAATCGCGTTTGCTTAATTCGCGTGTGTTCAATCGTGTTTGCTTAATTCACGAGTGCTTCAACCCGTTTCCTTAATTCGGGAATTGGGAACGTATATCTCGTAGTGCCAATTTCGCTTGTTAATTGTTGCTACAATCGAAAAGGGATTAGAATCCGCTTAAGGCATGGAATTTATATGAATCAATGATAGTGGGAAACCGAAACAGTAGATTAATCATTTTTAGCTTATTGATAATCATACAATTGCTCTGTTTTCTCAATCAAACTTCAATCCAACCCCCCCCCCCCCCCCCAATTGATCTATTAATAACAACCCCAGAGTCCTTGAGAGACGATACTCGAGTTGTCGCGCCCTAACTGCAGTTTTCTTAAACCACTCATTTTTGACCCGTGTGCGACATCGTGTCAATGTAATATTCAACCGATCTTAAACTTTCGTATCCCCACACATACTGAGTTAAAAGATCAAAAGCATACAATCTCTTTGTTAGAGTTAGAGCCCGAAGAGGCTTGGTAAGTAAGGAATACTTGTAGCCTGGAGAAGTGTTGAATACTTGTTGTAATCTAATTGGAGAAATAATGGAGTAAAACCTTCAAGTCGAAGGGACTGGACGTAGCTCTTGGTTGGAAGAGAGTGAACCGGGATAAAACATTTGCGTGAATCTTCTAATCCCTTATCTCTTCAGTTTTCTTTGTTTATACTGACTGTGGGGATTTGAACTTGATTTTGTTAAGCTTTTAAAAGATCTTTTTATGTGTGTGAGTCTGCCTTATTTTCCTTGTGTGAGAAAATAAGTTTTGGAAAAGGTTATTTTCGAAATTTATTAACAAACACAAGTCAACCCCCCCTTCTTGTGTTTGTCTGTGTCAACTTCAGTTGGTATCAGAGCTCAGCCTCGAAAGGGTTGAGCATCTAACAAGTGCTGAGGGAGTACGATCCAACAACCATGGATGCAGAAGGACAAGCTATCAACAGACCTCCTCTCTTTGATGAAACTGATTATGACTACTGGAAGAAGAGGACGATGGCCTTCTTGGATGCACAGAACATTGATATTTGGGAGCTGGTTGAAACCGGCTACACATAGCCAGGAGGTGAAGCTGGAGCTGCTGTCCCCAGAGCCCAATGGACTCAAAAGCAGAAAAATCAACATCAACTCAATCTAAAAGCTAAGCACTATCTCATGTGTGCTATTACCAGATCTGAGCATGATAAGGTCCATAGCTGTAATACTGCTAAGGAAATATAGGATACTCTTACCCTAGCTTATGAAGGGTCATCTCAAGTAAAGGAATCAAAGATAAGCATGATGGTTCACCAGTATGAACTATTTAAAATGGCTGATCGTGAAATAATAGATCAGATGTTTGGAAGATTTCAAACTATTACCAACAGTCTCAGATCTCTTGGAAAAACTTATGAAAATAGAGACCATGTTAGAAAAATCGTGAGAAGTCTATCCAAGCAATGGAGACCCAAGGTTACTGCCATCCAGGAAGCTAAGAACTTGAATACTCTTTCTCTAGAAGAGCTTCTTGGATCTCTCAAGGTTCATGAACTTGAACTGAATGAAGAAGACAACTCCAGAAAAGGAAAGTCTATTGCCCTAAAGGTAAAGAAAGCGAGTTCATCAAAAGCTCTCAAAGCTGCTAAATCTTCAGATGATGTTGGAACTTCAGACAGTGATGAAGAATCAGATGAAGATGAACTATCTTTCATCTCCAGAAAGATTCAACACATGTGGAGAAAGAAAGGTGGCTTCAGGAGGAAGTAGTTCAACAAAAAGTTTTCCAAGGAGAAGTGAGACTCCAAGGAAAAAGGTCCACCCTTGTGCTTTGAATTCAAGAAGCTTGGTCATTTCAAAGCTGATTGCCCAGATCTGAAGGACAAAAAGAAGTTCTTCATAAAGAAGAAGGGTTTGATGGCTACTTGGGAGGATCTGGATTTATCCTCATATGATGAAGAAGATGAAGCTGAAGAAGAGGCAAATATCTGTCTCATGGCTGACATGTCATCAGAAAGTGAATACACTGATGTTGAGGTAATTGACTCTGACCCGTCCACTCTTCAAAATGCATTTCATGAATTGTTGTATGAGTCGTTCATACTGTCTCATGAGTACAAAAGTCTCAAAAAGAAGTTTACAAAACTATCAAAAGAATATAATAAGGTTTGCATGGAAAAACAAAACCTTAAAGATGAAAATGACAAACTAAAATCAGAGAATGTCAGTCTAACTAGCAAACTCGAGTGTGAGCCTGATGGTTCTTGTGAAGTTGTAAAACTAAAACAAGATGTGATGTATTTGACAGACCTTCTGACAAAGTTTGTAGGTGGCTCAGTTAAGCTCAGCCTCATTTTAAGGTATTCTAGGTCACCTCATGATAAATCTGGCCTCGATTATGACAAAGAGAAGCATGAAGCATCTCACAAAAGGTCAAAACCACATGCACAACATAGAGCTTCAAAAGCTCCAGATAAACATGCTAAAGCTAAGTCAAGCCCATCCAACACCTTTTGCAAAGTGTGTGGAAAAAGTGGGCATGTTACATCTAGATGCGTACATAGTAAGCAAGCTAAGCATTCTCGTCCAATGTAAACTAACAAGAAAGGACCCAAGTCAGTTTGGGTACATAAAGATAAGATAATACCTGTCGCAGATTTGCTTAACAACAGGAAAGAAACAAACATCTTGGTACTTGGATAGTAGGTGCTCACATCACATGACGGGAGAAAGGTTTATGTTCCAAGACCTTAGTCACAAAGATGGTGGCTGTGTTACATTTGGTGGAAACCAGAAAGGGAAGATCATTGGTATAGGTAAAATTGGTAAACATCATTTTCCCTCCATTGATAATGTTCTCTTGGTATTAAAACATTATCTTCTGAGCATAAGTTAATTATGTGACAGTGGATATGTTGTTTATTTTGATAAGAACATATGTAATGTCGAGAAAAATGATGGATCACTTTTATTCACTACTAAGAGGCAAAACAATTTGTATAAAATTGACTTGGAGGACCTCTCAAATCAAAGTGTCTCATGTCTAGTGTCCATTGAAGATGAGCGATGGATTTGACACAAAAGACTAGGTCATGCAAGCCTGAGATTAATCTCAAAGCTAAATAAGCATAACCTCATGAGAGGACTACCAAACCTGAAGTACAAATCTGATGCTCCCTGTGATGCATGTCAAAAAGGAAAACAAGTCAATGGTTCTTTTGAATCTAAGAATGTTGTTAGTACTAATAGACCACTAGAATTACTACACCTTGATCTCTTTGGTCCAACAAGGATTGCTTCTGTCAATTGTAAGAAATATGGTCTAGTCATTGTAGACGACTACACTAGATGGACATGGGTTATGTTCCTAGCTCAAAAGGATGAATCTTTCAAGGTCTTTTCTGTATTCTGCAAACGTGTACAAAATGATAAAGGCATGTGTATCACTTAAATCAGAAGTGACAATGGGGGAGAGTTTGAAAATGAGCTATTTCATAAGTTATGTGAAGAAAGTGGTATTCTTGACAACTTCTCAATACCTAGAACACCACAGCAAAATGGTGTGGTAGAGAGAAAGAATGGATCTCTTCAAGAGATGGCTAGAACAATACTCAATGATAACTCTGTCCCTAGACATTTCTGGGCTGAAGCTGTTAACACTGCCTGCTACATTCAGAACAGAATATACATTAGGCCAATCTTGAACAAGACTCCTTATGAATTGTGGAAGGGACGAAAACCCAACATTTCATATTTTCATTCGTTTGGCTATAAATGTTATATCCTAAATACTAAAGATCAACTTGGTAAGTTTGATGCAAAAGTAGATAATGGAATTCTGTTAGGATATCCTGAAACTTCAAAAGGCTTTAGAGTTTATAATTCTAGAACTCTAGTAGTAGAAGAATGTATTCATGGCAAGTTCAATGACAAACAGCCTGATAAGAAATTGTCAGAGCTAGATGAAACTTTTGCAGATCTTGATCTAAATATCTCAGGAGATACAACATAAGTAAAAGCCAATGATCAAGTGGACAACCCTCCTCAACAACTAGAAACCTCTACTTCTCAACATGATACTGTTCAGAGATCTTGGTACTTCAAAAATTATCATCCACAAGATCAAATCATTGGAAACCCCAATGATAGGCTAAGAACCAGATCAACTTTCAGAGACCAGGAAGATTTTGCATTAGTCTCTGAGTTGGAACCAAAGACGGTAGACGAGGCTCTGCTGGACGATGGTTGGATTCTAGCTATGCAAGAAGAAATGAATCAGTTTGAGAGAAGTGATGTTTGGACTCTGGTACCTTTGCCTAAATATAAATCAGTTATTGGAACAAAATGGGTCTATAGAAACAAACTTGCTGAGAATGGTAAGGTGGTAAGAAACAAAGCAAGACTTGTTGCACAAGGTTATTCTCAAGAAGAAGGTATAAATTGTACTGAAACTTTTGCTCCTATTGCTAGATTAGAAACACTTAGGATTTTACTTTCATTTGCTGCACATCATAGCATTATGCTTTTTCAAATGGATGTTAAGAGTACTTTTCTAAATAGATTTATTAATGAAGAAGTATATGTAATGCAACCTCTGGGTTTTGAAGGTGAAACCCAACCTGAAGATGTATATAAGCTTAAGAAAGCATTATACGGCCTTAAACAAGCCCCTAGAGCTTGGTATGATAGGCTAAGTTCATTTCTAATGGAAAATGGATTTAATAGAGGAAAGGTTGATACAACCTTGTTTAGAAAGTCCATTAAATCTAATTTCATAATTGTACAAATATATGTTGATGATATTATATTTGGTGCTACTAATGAATCTTTGTGCAAAGAGTCTTCTAAGTTAATGCAGAAAGAGTTTGAAATGAGCATGATGGGAGAACTCAAATTCTTCCTTGGACTTCAAGTTAAACAAACTATGGACGAGGTGTACATCCATCAAACCAAGTATACAAAGGAATTCCTGAAGAAGTTCAAAGTGGATGATTACAAACCAATGAATACCCCTATGCACCCCACGTCCATACTGAACAAAGATGATAAAGAGAAAAAAGGTAGACCAAAAGGTATTTAGAGGTATGATAGGATCTCTTCTATATCTTACTGCGTCTAGACCTGATATTATGTTCAGTGTATGTTTGTGTGCTCGATTTCAATCTGATCCTAGAGAATCTCATTTGTCAGCAGTTAAGAAAATATTTAGATACTTGAAAGGTGCTACTAATCTGGGTTTGTGTTTTAATAAAAATGAAGATTACAGATTAGTTGGCTTTTGTGATGCTGACTATGCTGGAGACAGAATTGAAAGAAAGAGTACCAGTGGAGGATGTCACTGATGAGTGTGATTTCACCTCATATTTCATTGATATTTTGCATGCATTTTCATATAGTTTAGGCATATTTAATTTGATTTTTGTTAGTTTTTACTTTGGAACGGGTAAGGCGGTTTTGTGGTGTTGTTTTGCAGGAATTAAGGATTAAATGCTCAGGATCAACCATGATGGAGCTTTGATGAAGATGGGGGTTGAAAAGTGAAGAAAATGAGCCAAACAGAGCCCATCACGGCCTAGCCGCGATGACCATCACGGCCATGATCAAGCAAAGCTAAAAAGAAAGAAGACTGAAGTCAGAACTGGTCACGGCCTAGCCGTGATGCCCATCACGGCCGTGACATGTCAGCTGAACCAGACCCCAACAGGCAGAACTGATCACGGCCTAGTCGTGATGATCATCACGACCGTGACAGACCAATCACTGAAGAAACACGCAAGGCAGAATCCGTCACGACCTGGCCGTGATGGCCATCACGGTCGTGACGCGCATTACTTGGATCTGAAGCAACCGATTTTGATCTGAATTTGTGTTAGATTGGGATTCAAACTTCCCTAATCTATAAATAAGGCATCTGAGCAGAGGCAAAGGAGACTTTTGGACTGCTACACTTAGGCAATAATTTAGGATCTCTCTTCTTCTTCTTCTCCTCTTCTCTTCTCTTATTTTATGTTGTTGTTAACCAAGCTTGTCATCACCATGGCAATGCTTGAGTAGTAGCTTTAGTTATAGGGATTGGGGCTATGCCCAAGATCTATTTTCATGTTATGAATTGATTTCAATTTCTTGTTAATTCGATTTTGCTTTAGATCTGATTTCTAGTGTTTTAATTACTCGTGAATTCGGTGGCCACTTGTTTGCGTGTCATAGATATTCTAAGGAGGAACCTAGCGGTGAACTTAGGTATCGGATCTATAGAATCAGACTTAGGACTTAAATCACGAGAGTTAGAAGCGGTCCTTCGAGGATTAACGAATTGTCACAAAGCACAAAGGGTTCAATCTAAATTCGACTATCACGAGAGTAGGGGTTGGTTTAATTGGGCACGGTTTTTGTAACCCGAGAGGGAGCATTAACTATTAGAGGATAAATTTGCCTTCAAGGCAATTTCGATAATTAACAAGGGGTAATCAATTTAGTAACATGAACGATCTTGTTGATAACCCAATTCCTAGGAATCCATTTAGATCTGAAAAACCATAAATTGATTTGTTTTCTGTTTTACTTGATTGCATTCCTTATCCAAGTTATCTCTTATTTCAAAAATCAAAATCCTATTTTATAGAGTCCAGTTTAATCGATTTGATAATTAGTTGTGATTTGAGATCACGGTGTTTGTGGGATCAATATCTTTTTATTACTTGGCGACGAATCTGGTACACTTGCCGGATCGCACGTCATCAAGTTTTTGGCGCCGTTGCCGGGGACTGTGTTTCCTCGAATCTCAATTTAATTTTTAGATTGATTTTTCTGGACTTTTTCTTTTTCTTTTTAATTGTTTTTTGTTACAAAAAAAAATTCATCAATCTCTTTTTCTCTGTTTTTAGCATCTATCTCTCTGTGTTTTCTCTTTTATGCAACAATCAATAAGTCTTGGAAACCTTAGTGAGGTCGACCCCGAAGTCGAAAGGACCTTTCATAGACGTATGAGACTACAAAGAGAGAGAGAGGTTGATTCCCATTCCACTCATGGCGAATCTATCGAATACAAAACCATTGAAGGACTACGCAGCCCCAAATGCTAGGGGTTTGCGAACTGGGATTGCTAGGCCAGAGATTGAGGCAGAGAATTACACTATACCACCTATGCTAATTAACATGATTAGGCAACATCAATTCGGAGGATTGCCCTCGGAGAACCCGACTGATCACGTGGAGACATTCTTGGAGTTCACCGATGCAGTTAGAATTCAAGGCGCCCCGGTTGATGCTATTCGTTTGAGGTTGTTCCCCTCCTCTCTTACTGGAAAGGCAAAAGCTTGGCTGAAGCAAGTGCCCGCTAATACCTTGTCGACTTGGGACCAACTAGAGCATGCATTCTTGGAGAAATTCTTCCCTCCATCCAAGACGGCCTACCTACGAGCTCAGATCACCGGCTTCTTCCAAAAGGACGGAGAATGCTTATCCGAAGCATGGGATCGCTACAAGGGATTGCTGGAGTCTTGCCCACATCATGGACTCGAGAGGTGGTTGTTAGTGCACACCTTCTACAACGGATTGGATTAGTCTTCGAAGGTGTCACTTGACTCCGCAGCTGGTGGAGCCTTTATGAATAGGCCTCTCACTGAGGCATTCAACATCATTGAAAACGTTGTCACCAACTACCACCAATGGGGTTTAGAAAGAGGTAATAACCCGAAAAAAATTTCGGGGGGTAAGTTTGAAATGAATAGCACTGATCTTATTATGTCTAAAATAGACTCACCGAATAAACGCTTTGATCAGCTTGAAAGTGCTAACGTGAGTTCAACAGGTGCTACTAACATTGTTTGTGAGATTTGTGGAATGCAGGGACATGACATAATGGAGTGCCCACGTGGTATTGCTCATGGATCCGGCGCTTCGGGGGAACAAGTGAACTCTTGTCACAACTTCAACGACACGAACCTGAAGTTGCCAAACTATGTTCCCCCGAATTCTTACAACCAAGGAAGGAAGAACAACCCTTACCTCTCCTACGGGGACTACAGCAACACGTTGAACCATGAATTCCAATAAGGCCAAGGTAATAGGAAACCCGCACTGCGGTGTCCTCAGGTACAAAAGTCTAAACTTGAGTCTCTATTGAAAAGTTTTGTTAAAACTCAAACAAAACAAAATGAAGAGTTTAGGCAACAAGGTAGGGCAGTCAACGAGGCAATAAAAGAGCTAGCATCTAAGGTAGATAATTTAGCCATCCATAACAAGATGCTAGAAACTCAAATTGCCCAACAAGCCAGCACATACTCTAGACCTAAGGGTACGTTCCCGGGACAACCCGAAGTTAATCCCAATGAACATTGTAATGCTATATACTTGAGGGATGATAAGCTTGGGGTAGCTGAAAAGGATGTGGAATGTGAGGAGGACATGAGCGAAGATGAAGAGATAGAGCCAAAGTATGTCCCTCCACCACCTTACCAACCCCCAATACCTTTCCCACAAAGGTTGGTCAAGAAAAAGCAAGTAGAAATAGAAACTAAGAGCTTAATTGAGGAGCACAATGTCATGATAAAAACTAATATGCCTCCTAAACTAAAATATCCAGGTAGTTTCTCTATCGCTTGCTCAATTGGAGAAGTGCAAATCGACCAAGCCTTATGTGACTTAGGGGCTAGTGCGAGCTTGATGCCGCTTACTATCTTAGAGAGGTTGGGAACCAAGGAGTTGAGTCCATTCAAATTCTCCTTACAGTTTGCGGACGGCTCAACTAAAACTCCTCTAGGCATACTAGAGAACGTTCCCGTAAAGGTATGGAAATTTTTCATCCCTACCGATTTCCTGGTATTGGATATGAACGGGAATTCTAAATTCCCCATCATTCTAGGAAGGCCATTCTTGGTCACAGCTGGAGCGATAGTAGACGTAAAGAATGACAAGCTCTCTCTGAATGTAGACGAAGGTAGGGTAGATTTTTATTCGACTAACTCATATAACAACCCTCCTTTTGAGAGTCATGTGTGCAGGATCGATATAATGTCTCCAGTGGTAAAGGAAGAGCTCAACATGGAAGCAACTCCTAAGATTTGCATGGCAAATGATACACCCAGTAGTGATGAAGTTGGAGTTACTCATCATGTGGAAACAAAACTTCCGTCGGGAGGGAGTAAGGCCATGAAGCTCAGAGTGAAAAGAGCAAAGCGGAAGCGCAATTGGCCATATGAGCAGAATCGGCTCTTTGAAGGAGTTCCATGGAAGAGAAGTGTTCTTGCACTTCTAGGCCCAGTTGACCCCGGTTGATTGAAAGAAGTATGGTCAAGCTTAAGACCGTAAATAAGCGCTTCTTGGGAGGCAACCCAAGTTTTCTTTCCCTTTCCTGTTTGTTTTGAATTTTGTTTTTGAATAATTTGAGAAGATAAGAAAAGAAAGATCACTAATTGATGGCTTTGCCAAGTGTTTTCAGGTTAAGAAGGAAGGAAGAGCAAAAAGGGCAGGGACAAATAAAGTCAGAAATCATCACACCTAGGCCGTGACAGTGGTCACGGCCGTGATGAGCTAACCAAGAAGACCAGAAAGGATCACGGCCCAGCCGTGATAAGCGTCACGGGTGTGATGGGAAGGACCCTAAAGATCAGAGAGTATCACGGCCAAGCCGTGATACAGGTCACGGCCGTGACAGGCCAGCTCCTGAAGACCGGAATTGATCACGGCCTAGTCGTGATGAGCCTCACGGCCGTGATACAATTTCCAACAAGATTTTGATTGGCATGTGAGCCAGCACCCGCTACCACCTCGGTGAGTTGTTCCAATTTTTCTCCTCTCTCCGACTTGGTTATTTACATTGGGGACAATGTAAATTCTTAAGCTTGGGGTAGGGGTATTTTTGCAAATTTTTGCATTTTTGCATTTTTCATGTGTCATTCATATAGGCATAGTTTTGTATGATCACATGACTAGATTACCCCCTTGCTTAGAGTATGTATCCGATTGTGAGAACTTGGTGGCAAATAAATTGAGATAGTGAATTTTTGAACCCAATTTTTTATTCTTGTGATAAGGCTAAAAATAAAAACGCTTGACATGATCTTTTGATAGTTGATAATTAGCATGTGGTTCCTTAAATTTGTGTTTCTAATTGATTTTAAACTACTAAATGTGAGATTTTTGAGCCTAAAAGGGGTACTAACTAAATCTACCCCATTCTTTGTGATAGTGTTTTATTCCTTTTGGATTGTGTTCTCTAGAACTTGGCTTGAAACCGTTTTGAAACTTAAAAAAATTTTGAAAACATTTTTGAAAATGATTGAGGCACTAGGTATTTTTCCGGCCTTCTGAGCTTTGATTGATTAAATGCTACCCCTTAGTTGCCCAATTTTGAGCCTAAAGGAATAGAATACTTTTCTTGGTACCTTGAAATGTTTTGAGGAATGATGCTTGGTATGGCACCTTTTAAAGTATTGCAAAAAGGGTAAAAAGGTAGTTTGAAAAATAAAATTGTGGGATGAGAAAGTTAGAAAAATATTTCTCTTGAATTGAAAATCTCCCCTCTCCATATAAATAAAATGAAATAAACAAACAAAAAAAAATGGAGAAGGGGATAACAGAAAGAAAGAGAAAGAAAGGTGGAAAAGTGAATTAGAACAAAAGCCCAAAAAGGTATTTTAGAAGGTGTCATGCTTTGAAATGTTTGATATTTTGTTTAGCCTTCTTGAATTTCCCTTTTCTTGATTTCCCCACCTAACGATTAATCCCATGGCCCCATTACAACCAAAGTTTTCATTAATAAAGTAGAGATTTGGTTAATAGTCAAGCTTATGGTAGGATACTTTCTTTGAGGAAATCGAGCGAATTGTCATATACCCTTAAACACTCGAGTGAGGTGAGAAGAGTGCCCGAATCAGTGAAAATATGAATTTAGGGAACCTAAGCTTCTAATTGGACTTGAAATTGATTGTCTCTTGGGTACTTATTCGAATATGCCTGTCGCTTGGAATAGTTGCTCGGGTTCTTGGTTCATTATCCATGCTTTGATTGATTATCTTTTCTGGCCTTAGTGATTGCTTGAGGACAAGCAAAGTCTTAAGCTTGGGGTAGTTTGATGAGTGTGATTTCACCTCATATTTCATTGACATTTTGCATGCATTTTCATATAGTTTAGGCATATTTAATTTGATTTTTGTTAGTTTTTACTTTGGAACGGGTAAGGCGGTTTTGTGGTGTTGTTTTGCAGGAATTAAGGATTAAATGCTCAGGATCAACCAAGATGGAGCTTGGATGAAAAAGGGGCTTGAAAAGTGAAGAAAATGAGCCAAACAGAGCCCATCACGGCCTAGCCGTGATGACAATCACGACCATGATCAAGCAGAGCTAAAAAGAAAGAAGACTGAAGTCAGAACTGGTCACGGCCTAGCCGTGATGCCCATCACGGCCGTGACATGTCAGCTGAAACAGACCCCAACAGGTAGAACTGATCACGGCCTAGCCGTGATGAGCATCACGGCCGTGACAGACCAATCACTGAAGAAACGCGCAAGGCAGAATCCGTCACGGCCGTGACGCACATTACTTGGATTTGAAGCAACCGATTTTGATCTGAATTTGTGTTAGATTGGGATTCAAACTTCCCTAATCTATAAATAAGGCATCTGGGCAGAGGCAAAGGAGACTTTTGGGCTGCTACACTTAGGCAATAATTTAGGATCTCTCTTCTTCTTCTTCTCCTATTCTCTTATTTTATTTTATGTTGTTGTTAACCAAGCTTGTCATCACCATGTCATGCTTGAGTAGTAGCTTTAGTTCTAGGGATTGGGGCTATGCCCAAGATCCGTTTTCATGTTATTAATTGATTTCAATTTCTTGTTAATTCGATTTTGCTTTAGATCTGATTTCTAGTGTTTTAATTACTCGTGAATTCGGTGGCCACTTGTTTGCGTGTCATAGATATTCTAAGGAGGAACCTAGCGGTGAACTTAGGTATCGGATCTATAGAATCAGACTTAGGACTTAAATCATGAGAGTTAGAAGCGGTCCTTCGAGGATTAACGAATTGTCACAAAGCGCAAGGGGTTCAATCTAAATTCGACTACCACGAGAGTAGGGGTTGGTTTAATTGGGCACGGTTTTTGTAACCCGAGAGGGAGCATTAACTATTAGAGGATAAATTCGTCTTCAAGGCAATTTCGATAATTAACAAGGGGTAATCAATTTAGTAACATGAACGATCTTGTTGATAACCCAATTCCTAGGAATCCATTTAGATATGAAAAACCATAAATTGATTTGTTTTCTGTTTTACTTGATTGCATTCCTTATCCAAGTTATCTCTTATTTCAAAAATCAAAATCCTATTTTATAGAGTCCAGTTTAATCGATTTGATAATTAGTTATGATTTGAGATCACGGTCTCTATGGGATCGATATCTTTTTATTACTTGGCGACGAATCTGGTACACTTGCCGGATCGCACGACATCAACTTTATTAGAGCTAGTCTTGTCTCATGGTCAAGCAAAAGACAAAGTACCATAGCCTTATCAACTGCTGAAGCTGAGTATATTTCAGCTGCTAGTTGCTGCTCACAACTTCTATGGATCAAACATCAATTGGAGGACTACAATGTGTTTGTAAGTAGTATTCCACTTATGTATGATAATACAGCTGCAATTAACCTATCTAAGAATCCAATATTTCATTCTAGAGCTAAACATATAGAGATTAAACATCATTTTATAAAGGATTATGTACAAAAAGGTGTTTTTGATATACAATTTATAGATACTGACCATCAATGAGCAGATATATATACTAAACCTCTTGCTGAGGACATATTTATTTTTATCAGGAAGCATCTTAATATGCTATGTGTGGATTGATTACGGAATCCAAATTTGAGAATGTTGTTTTCAATATAAGTATGTTCAATGCATTTCAAGTCCATTGCATGATTAAAATGCGTGTCCATTGCATACCGTGTCCATCGTGTTTGTGTGCCGTGTCCACTGCATGCCGCGTCTATACTTGCTTGCATCTTGCTTGGACCCGTCCATACACATATTTATTAATTGCATTTATTTTATCTCAAAGACCAATTTATCCTATATTCTCTTTGCTAAGTTAGTTACTTCCATCAATCCCATCAAAACCTTTTTACATTTTCAAAATACCAACGTCGTTTTATCCTTAATGACATGTCTTGTCAAATATTTTCTTTTTGATTTATTTCCAAAAGAAAAACCTTTGAAATTCAAAACCTTTTTAAGCAAGTCTCTTCCCACTCTGAAACCTTTCACTACCCTTCACCTCTGAACTCTCCCGAGTTCTCCACTCTCTGCTTCCAAACCCTAACCTTCAATCTTCAACAATGGCTTCTTCTTCAACCTTTAATGTGGACACGCTGAATGTTGCTATTGAGCACCACTTCAACTTTGGAATCTTGGAGGAATATAACTTAGATGTTAGCAAGAACATCAACGCTACAGGATGGGGAGGACTTTTCATGGAGAAGGTCTCCATTTACCCCAATCTGATCAGGGATTTCTAGAGATGTCTTCAAGTCTCTGATAGAGAAGTCTTCGCCACTGTGATGGGGAAGAAAATAATGGTTTCTGAGAAAACTATTTCTGATGCCATAATCTGCGTTCAAGAAGGAGTGGTCTTTACTGAGACATGGGAGACGGACCTTGGTGGTTCTAAAGTTATAGCCGCCTTCCTAATGAGAAAAGACACAGTGAGAACTCATTCATGGAAGTCAGTGGAAATGAAGGATTTGGTTCGCATTCTTCATCAGCTGCTGAACAAGGTCGTCCTGCACAAAACTGGGTCCAAGGACAACCTATCATCTCAGTACAAATTTTGTCTATGTCACTTTATCATTGAGACTAAGATCAATGATGAGCCTCTGTTTGACTGGTTTTATAACTAGTCAAGACCTTGGCTTTGTGCTAATTTTATATCATTTTTACCCAAATTAGACTTGATTGTCTCTAAGTAGTATTTTGAGTCTGTAAAGTGTTTTTAGGTTAATTTAGTTGATTTAGAATGAATAAAGTATTTACTTTTATTTTCTGTTTTTCAGGTTAATAAAATAAAATAAAATAAATCTGGAGCCACTCGCCCCGCGAAGAATGTCTCGCCCCGCGAGTATTGCAACCCTGAAAAAGTCGGAGACGATCACGGCTTGCCCGTGTTGAATGTCACGGCCATGGCAGTTTTGAAGTTGAAGCGTTCGGCTCGCGAGAATTCCTTCGCCTCGCGAATACTTGAAAGTCAGAAGCCATCACGGTTTGGGCATGTTGAAGGTCACGGGCGTTACAGTTGAGAATTTGAAGAGTTCGCCTCGCGAAGATATGCTCGCCTCGCGAGAAGACCAAGAGTTGCAGACCTTTCGCATAATTCGCCTCGCGAGCAGTGCTTCGCCTCGCGAGGACCTGGATTCCAGAAACGTGTATATAAGTAGTCTTAGGCAGAACTGAAGTGATAGTCAGAATTAGCCAGTTTTGGCTAGTTTCTGAAGCTTGTTAATCTTTTGTTTTTCTCTTAGTTTATTGTTTTCTTTTGTAATGGAGAACTAGTCTCCTAGATTAATCTACTGTAATTGGTTTCTGTTAACACTTGAGGTTCTGTATTCCATGTTTAGTTGCTTTTCTCTTTTCAATGCCACGCTGTATGTTTTTGTTTGTTATTTCAGGAATGTATAGTGTGGTATTGTTTCGTTTCGGTGATGTAATGTTCCTATATATAATCGCGTTTGTTATTTCGCGTGTGTTCATTCATGTTCGTTTGTTCGTGAGAGCTTAACCCCGTTTGTTATTTCGGGAATAGGAACATACATCTGTAGTAGCGGTTTTCGTTTGTTAATTGTTGCTACAACCGGGAGGGGATTAGTATCTGCTTAGGATATGCATGAACCAATGATAGTGGGAAACTGAGAACAGTAGGTTAATCGCTTTTGTTTATTTGCTAATTTCTTAAACTGCTTTGTTTCTTTTCTCTGTTTTTTTGATTTGTTTTGTTAATTTAGTTTTAATCTCAAAACCCCCATTTCTAACTTTTACTAATTTTCTGTTAATAATAACAACACCTAAAGAGTCCTTGAGAGACGATCCGAGTTGTCGCTCTATACTGCATTATTTTATAATCGCTCGTTCTTTTTGGCGCGTGGCGACAGCGCGGTCAAAAATTGGCGCCGTTGCCGGGGACTCTTGTTGTGTTATTTGCAGGAAAAAAAATAAATAAAAATAAAAATAAAAAATAAAATTTTTTTGCTGAATTTGTCTGGTTATGGATCTTACTGATAAGATCACTTATTTGAAGCAATTGTTTCAGCAGACACAGTTTTGTGGCATGTGCGGCTCTCCTGAGCACCTGTATAAGGCATGCCCCATTCTGAAAAATGCTACTTATTGGCCTCGAGCTTATACATTCCATCCTGACAATCAAGGCAAAAAGCTTGAGGATAATGAAGAACCTGTGGAATCAAATGCATGTGTTGAGAATGATGGGGTGGATGAACCGTGTGCAGAAAGTCCAGACAATCAGACCTTTACTAACTCAGTTTCTTTTACTACATGTACTAACTGTCATCGACACTAACCCGTGTCTGTTTGTGGCCAGTTTCTTGACTCTATTTTTGCAGGATGATAGTGAGAGTGATACCGATTGTTCACCAAGTTCCAAATACACTATCCATTGAGCAGCTACCTCCCACTGTGGAACAACCGGTGATGGAGTTCAAGCCTCTGGAATTTGCACCATGGCCAGTCCAAGAGGTTGAGCCCCACTTTTATTGGGAGGATTTTATTGAGAAAGAGGTCATCTGTGACCCCAGAGGAAGTGAAACGTCCGCCGTACTGGGCGAGGTTACTATGATTGTCAAGCACCCACTTCCGTATAAAGGCTGCAAGTTAGGGAAGCATGGAATGAACTACCACCCTTTGGCTACCATGTGGGACTTATGTTACAAGCAATGGGATCCCGGTGGAACCGCCCCTCAATGAGTTTTTCTTTACCTTGCTCTTTTAATTTTTTTTTTTCTTTGCTTTATTTCTGTTTTGTTTCCAATAAAGCTCCTGAATAATTTGAGAAGCTCAGGAGTTGTGTTAAGTCTAGTATTGGCAAGTTTATTGGATTTGATTAATTTTTGCATAGATGATTGCATGATATGTATTGACTGTTTTCCCCCTAGATTTTGAAAATTTTTGAAAAAATGATCCCCATATGATTGAAAACTGAACTTTGGGATTTTGTTGTGATGGCATGATTTATGATAAGTTTGGGGTGATAGGAAGCACACACTAGGGATAGAATCTCTTTCAAATAATTTGCAAAAAATGTCCAGGTGAGGTTTTGAGCCTCCAACATGTTTTTGACTGTGTGAAAATCATTTTTAAGTTGCACTTTCCTGAATTTGATTGAATCTCTTTTTGGTTTGCATGATTATGTGTTTGCTTCAGATGATTTAGGCATTTTCTTTGTAAATAGCTACTTAGCCTAAAAATAACCAATTCCTAATGCATGTTCCCTAGTTAGCCCCATTGAGCCTATTAGCTTGTTAATTCTTGATAACCTAATGTTATAAGCCCAAAAATCTGGAAAACCATGTTAACCCGATCTTAGGATTAGGAGAGCATGTAATCTTAGAATGGGTGCAAGAAACTAAGTTTGAGGTGGCTGCAAGGTGTAACATGTTGTTTGGGATTGAGAAAAAAATTTATGTGAAAAAAAAAAAAGTAAAACAGAAAAAAAAAAAAAAAAAGTGCAAAAATGCCAAAAAGAAATAAAAAGGTTGTAGTCACCCAGAAGCATAAAGAAAAAAATTAAGAAAGAAACTTGAGTGAATTTCAAAGTGTAAATAATGTTCATGCTCTCTTAGTTCCTAGGGTCTTCAGCCTAGTTCCTTTGTATATCCTACCCTTAGCCAGGCCCCATTACAACCCATAAAAGACCTGTTGATGTTGCTTGCATGTTCTCTGTGGGAATCATTTTGAGATGAAAATCAAATTTATGGGAAGTGCTCTTAAAAGTGAAATTGAGTGAAAGCCTGACACAAACTGAGCGTTTGAGTGAAACATAAATTTCCCTTGTGAGGAAGGCATTTGTTTGAATTTGGTGATCTCTCTTTTGTGTGTAACTTGGATCCCCTGCTTAGATTGATGATTGTTTAAATAATGAAATTCTCAAATGTTTAGAATAAATGATTGTGGGGATTGTTTTGTTTGAAAGGGGGGAACATTGAAAAAAATTCTTTGAAAAATTGCTTGAAATCTGTGTGAAAGTTAATTGAATCCTTAAGTTTGCCATGTTTTGCCAGGTCTTGAGTCTTTTTAAGTTTTTGAGTGTAGTTTGCTTGGGGACAAGCAAAGTTTAAGTTTGGGGTATTTTGATGAGCCTCTGTTTGACTGGTTTTATAACTAGTCAAGACCTTGGCTTTGTGCTAATTTTATATCATTTTTACCCAAATTAGACTTGATTGTCTCTAAGTAGTATTTTGAGTCTGTAAAGTGTTTTTAGGTTAATTTAGTTGATTTAGAATGAATAAAGTATTTACTTTTATTTTCTGTTTTTCAGGTTAATAAAATAAAATAAAATAAATCTGGAGCCACTCGCCCCGCGAAGAATGTCTCGCCCCGCGAGTATTGCAACCCTGAAAAAGTCAGAGACGATCACGGCTTGTCCGTGTTGAATGTCACGGCCATGGCAGTTTTGAAGTTGAAGCGTTCGCCTCGCGAGAATTCCTTCGCCTCGCGAATACTTGAAAGTCAGAAGCCATCACGGTTTGGGCATGTTGAAGGTCACGGGCGTTACAGTTGAGAATTTGAAGAGTTCGCCTCGCGAAGATATGCTCGCCTCGCGAGAAGACCAAGAGTTGCAGACCTTTCGCATAATTCGCCTCGCGAGCAGTGCTTCGCCTCGCGAGGACCTGGATTCCAGAAACGTGTATATAAGTAGTCTTAGGCAGAACTGAAGTGATAGTCAAAATTAGCCAGTTTTGGCTAGTTTCTGAAGCTTGTTAATCTTTTGTTTTTCTCTTAGTTTATTGTTTTCTTTTGTAATGGAGAACTAGTCTCCTAGATTAATCTACTGTAATTGGTTTCTGTTAACACTTGAGGTTCTGTATTCCATGTTTAGTTGCTTTTCTCTTTTCAATGCCACGTTGTATGTTTTTGTTTGTTATTTCAGGAATGTATAGTGTGGTATTGTTTTGTTTCGGTGATGTAATGTTCCTATATATAATCGCGTTTGTTATTTCGCGTGTGTTCATTCATGTTCGTTTGTTCATGAGAGCTTAACCCCGTTTGTTATTTCGGGAATAGGAACATACATCTGTAGTAGCGGTTTTCGTTTGTTAATTGTTGCTACAACCGGGAGGGGATTAGTATCTGCTTAGGATATGCATGAACCAATGATAGTGGGAAACTGAGAACAGTAGGTTAATCGCTTTTGTTTATTTGCTAATTTCTTAAACTGCTTTGTTTCTTTTCTCTGTTTTTTTGATTTGTTTTGTTAATTTAGTTTTAATCTCAAAACCCCCATTTCTAACTTTTACTAATTTTCTGTTAATAATAACAACACCTAAAGAGTCCTTGAGAGACGATCCGAGTTGTCGCTCTATACTGCATTATTTTATAATCGTTCGTTCTTTTTGGCACGTGGCGACAGCGCGGTCAATCAACATGCCCAGAATTCTCTATGGAAGATTCAGGGATGCTGTTGTTAACAGGAAGAAGCTCTTTGCACTTCCTTACTGTCACCATCTATCAAATATCTTCAAGTCACAAGGAATATATGACTTCATTGCTGCTAAGTTTTCTGAAGAGCAAGCAAGAATATTGACTGAGAAGCCGATGTCCGATTCTGATTTTGGCAAAATGAACATTGCTAACATGAATCTCAGCACTTACACTGTTGCTGCCTTGGCCAAAACAGAACAAATGATGAAGCTTAAGGAAGAACAAGTTGAGCATAACAATGTTGAAGTTCTTGGGCTAAAAAGAACAATGAGGAAGAAGACAACAACTGTGAGAAAACCAGTTGTCAAGAAGCCTACTGCTGGGATTGTAATAAGGGAACAAACTGGTGTTGCCCCTCAACCTGCACCCTCACAGAAGAGACCAAGGAAGATGATCCAATCTCATTCTGAGGATGAGGATGATGAGGACAGGGTTCCCATTGGTACTATTTTGAAGAAACAGAGGATTGTTGCTACTGATGGTGTTGCCGATATCCCCATTCCTACATAACCCAGAAGGCAACCTCCTAGAAAAGCTAAGTCTGTTATGATTTCTGAGGTAATTCTCCCTGCTAATGATCCTGTAAAATTAGCAATAGATGCCTTAATGTCTAGTTTTGAGGATAGAATGGAGGTTGTTTCTGTACCTGTTACTTCTGTGAATCACCCTATAGATGATGCATACATTCCCACTATACCATCACCACAAAGAACTTCCCTTGACCAACCACAAACAGCCTCACCAAAAAGACCGCAATTCCAACCCATTGTTCAACCAACCAGATGATGGAATTACCCCTGGTGCCCCCTTTCCCAAATTACCAAGAACCAAATTCCTCTACACTCACCTTTCAGTTCTGTATGATGGCAAAGCTGGGCCAAAGTTAAGAGGAACTGGAAAATTCTCTATCATCAACATGAACTAGAACCAGTTTCAACCAGACCCTTCTATCCCCTACCTGAGTATGAATATGAACCCTAAACCATACCTCAACCTGATTATGTACCCATACCATATGTACCAAACATCACCAGTCCTTTTCCATCCACTCTGCACAACCATATTGGACCTGCGCTAACTCATCTTCCACTGAAAAAATTCCCACCTAGAAAAATCTACCCAAACCTCATCAAATCCCCACCCTTCAAGCCATTCACTGATGGTGTAGAAAGACATACCATTTCTAATTGGTCCAAAGATCCAGCAAAGAAAGATCTGACCAATGTCATCTACAAAAGGTCAAGATCCTTCAGACATATTCCCTTTATCATGGACAACAAAACTAAATGGGAGACATTCAGACACCCAAGCATCTATGGCAGAGCTTTGAGTCTCGTGGATCACCTCATGTATGCCTTTCTGAAGAATGAATTTGAATTGCCTAGGTATGTAAAGGCTGCAAACTTTGTCCCTCCAACTTGGCTGGTTCATACCAAGAAGGAAACAAAGATTGGTGTCAGACCCCCCATGATTGCTCCTTGACTACCTATGATTAATCTGAACAAAGACAAGGATTTGAAAAAGCAGAGGAGCACTGTAAAGAAGCCAGAAGACACTTCCTGTTTTCTTAATCCTGATGCAGTTGAATCGTATGATCAGAATATGATTAATATCTGGTTATCACAATCAGTTGAAGATATTGATCAAAGATTCTGCCTTTTGCATTTGGGCAAATCATATGCTGGACCGTGCTAAGGAAGCCTCTTCTTCTGGTCTGAGTAATGAAGAGAAGAGAAAAATTCCTAAGGTCAGAGGCAAATGTGGACTGTGAAATGTCAGATTCTACATCTACAAGGACATGATTGGTATTCCTGTCATCAATCCTGTGTATGAAGAAGACCCTGTCCACTAGGCAAAGGAACTGCCTCCTCCAGTACTCTCTTTTGCATCATCTCCACCTCCATCTCCTCCTTCAGAGCACACTGAGGAAGAAATCATAGTAGAAGAACCGGATTTCATTACTGAATTTGCTCATCCAGAAACTGGGAATGAGGAAGTTGTTGAGTATGCTCCAAGACCAAGCACTTCTGAGAAGCACTCATCTCAGTCAATGATGACAACTTCTTCTACAATAGATTGTATAGCTTCCTCTACCACAATTTCTTCATCTTACTCAGAAGATTCATTCAAGTCCATCACTTCTTTTATTTCTTCAACTTCTTCATCCGAGTCCAGGAAGAAGTGATTTGAGATAGGTACTTTGGTTCTTTCAAAAGTTTCAGGTGCAGGAGTTGTTTCAGAGGGGTTAACCAATGATGGGATAACAAAGGACATGCTTACAAAAGATTGGGGAACAGGAGCATCATACTCATCATCAATATCAGACAAATTTGGTTCAGATGAAATAACAGAGTTTGAAAAAGACTTTTCATTTAACACATTGACAGAATTTATTGACAATTGAAGGTATCAGAAACAAAGTAGATAAAATTGTGCAGAGCATTCAGACACAAAAACTAATGCAAATATGGGAGTGTTTCAGAGACAGTTTCCTCAAGAATTGGAGTTCTACACCAGAGACTTAATCTATTGACTAAGGAGTGAGTGATCACAGTGTAAAACATACTTTCAGTTAATCTAAAGGGGGTAGTGGGTTCCTCTAAATCTTCCTCATAAACAATTGATTCTACTAGCCAATTAATCAAATATCTTGGCCCAGCACAACAGAAGAAAAATGTATTTCAAAGAAATATATACTAGGATCATGAACAATCAAAAAGAGATAGATTTTGTAACAAGGGTACAAAAGCAAAGGTTGTGGAGGTCCAACATACCGAAATGTTGCAGAGCAACAAATCCAATCATGCCATTCTTTGTTGGAGTCTTCCATTTGTGATATTCTGTTAAACCGGAACCTGATGCATCAACATCCATTTGACCCTTCTCATCCTCAAGGTAAACTGCTACATCTCTTGGAGTGCAATCTTTACTTTTTATCTTCCTCAAGATATATTTCCTCTGATGGTCTTCCAAAAGAAATCTTGGGATAGGTGTAACACCCTGTTTTTTATATACGTTGTATTACTGGTAAAGATATATTTATTTATATTTTTATTTGAGACCTAGGAAATGATTTTGGATAAAACAAAATCATATTTATAATCTACCTTATGGTAGATGGTTACGGTGAAATTTTGGGTTTAAAACTCAGATGGAAATCGGTCTGCGTTTTTACCGACGGTATAATTTTATACTGGCAAAAAACCCTAATTTAACTCGAAACTGATAAATTGCAGATTTTTATATTATATCCGTGAGGAAGTATAGTTTCCAAAATTTAGCTCAAAAATAAAATATTATATTTTATTAGCACGAATTTTGATGAAAAACGGACCGAAACCCTAATCGGGTAAAACGACGGAGCTGGAAACGGAACCGCAGAGACCCACCAAGAGATCGGGACAACGAGTCATACTTGATGAATCATGGTGGATGAGTCATCAAGTCATGATGAAAATTTCATAAATATCTAGATATTTAGTTACAAATATATTTAAGGGTCAAAAGATCAAAATGCCCTTAAGTTCTTAAACAATTCCTTTTGTGTTCCAAGATATTTTTCGACTCCAAATTCCTCACCAATTTCGTGCAGCCACATCCACTAAACCAAAAACATTTCATTTTGCTTTCATTTCATCATTTTCCTCTCAAAAATCGTAATCGGGTAAACAACGGAACCGGATATGGATGCACTGAGAAACACCGGGAGACAGAACGGCGAGTCATCCAGGATGACTCAGAGGGGATGAGTCACCATGATGAGTCATGGTATCTTCACCATAAATGATCATAAATGAGAAACGCTATAATACCTAGATAGTTATGTAGTAACCTAACCTATCTTAGTTAAACTTCAACCATGATCATAACCAAGACAAAATCAATTTGGTTTCTCCTTCCTCTTTGTGGTGCACACATGGCCACACCCTTCAAACACCCATCCACCACACATTTCATTCCTAGCCGTGATGATTACTAAGACTAGCTAGCTTATAATACTATATTTCTAACTTAACTTAACCTAGCTTAGTTAACATTAACTATGGTTATTAAGGAGACATCTCCTATCCCTTAACCACTCTATTTACTTGGTTGAAAACACCTCCACACCTAGCCAATTTCATGGCTATCTTCTCTCCTCTTCATCACTTCATTCATTTATTCATTCATTTCATCATAATTCTCTAAGTTATTTCTCTCAAAAACCTAAGACACCAGGATGGCAAAGCTTGCATCTTGAATCATTCTTTTCTTCATTTAAATGTGACGATTTTATTTCTCATCACCTTAGCTCTCTTTATCACCCACTACTTCAGATTAGAGGAGAAGAATTGAGAGAGAAACCTCAATAGTTACAAGAAGCCTTTATTGGAAGCTTTGAAACCTAGTTGGAACAGTCTCGATGAAAGAGTGGCCAAACGCTCTTCAATCGTTGGATCATTCTAACATTTTAGAATAAGGTTCATCACTTGTGGTTCTTGATATCCAACGATTAGAATTGTGAACAAACCTCCATAGTATGAGATATTAAGTTTGGACAGTGGACTGAAAGGGTGAGAAACTCAACCCGGGTACCACCAAACCTATCACCATAGAATTACGATATGAGATTCGTTAACCGTTCGATAAGGCTGAAACTTTGTACGAAGGTTTAGGAAGGATAGTTCTTTATTTTAAACGTTCATTTTTGTAAATAACGCTCTGCAGCCAGAGATATTAAGCTCGAACAGTAGCTCTGTTTTGGTAGCTTTTCCCTAGGATTCTTGAGCTTTATTTTGAATCCGATTCCCCTAAGTCCAGCCGTTGTTCTCGTAAGTTTTTCCATCGATTTTGTCTCTTGATTCAAATAGATTCATTATTTGAAACCCTATTGTTGATTCGGTTGGTATTTGGTGTTTCCGGTGAATTATGATACTCATACGTGTAATCGGGAGGGAAAGTTGAACGGTGGATCTGTAAGGATGGATGGTGGCAGATTTGTGGATGTTGTTGGAAAGAGTGCTGAGGTTCGTGCCATTAGTGTGGATGCATTCGGAGCTTGTACGGGAAAACGCGCATGTCAATCATGTGGGGGAAAGAATCAACCTGTCGTTGGAATGGATAAGTAGTATATTTTATAATAATGGTGTAGGGCGACCTAAACCCTACTAGTGGTTGAGTGATTGGCAATAACAAAATCACATTGGAAGCTTTTCCCTAATACCAATGATGATTTGGGGATTGTAGGTTTATCGCCATTAGGATAATTTTATAATATTTGAGGATGTCTGACTTATTTATTATTAAATAGTTTGTGATACGCTGGTTGAGGTATTCTATTGCATGTGACGTTTTATTTTGTTGTTTGAATATTTTATGAGTATTGTAATATGCATGATCTGCCTGGTTTGATAATATGCTTAGTTGGTTTTTAAGTAAAGATATGTGTTGTTCGGAGATATTTTGTATGGGTGAGAGGTTGAATGTGACTTAGAGGTGCCCAGCCTAAATTTATTATTTTATGGATGAGATGTGACATAGAATGCGAGTTGAGACTATGATGGAAGCTTGAGGCACTAGGTTGTAATTGATGCGAGTTAGTGAGATTTATATATAAATGCATTGTTGCTCATAACCGTGTGTTGGGTACACACGAGGTCAGAGTATCCGATTGCGGATACCGAATATTAACGGTCAGTGCCCTAACAGTAATGGGAGAACTATCGTGTTACTCTCGTAGTCCTTGTCGATCTGCTCTGGGTATCCTAATGGTAATGGGGATACTTTTATATTGTGTAACTATTCTCTAACGGTAATGAGGGAAGTAGTTTCATTCTTTGAATGAGCACTCTAACGGTAATGGGGTTGTGCATTGTATGAATGGGGACATGTCGCTTGGACGACTGACTAACATCCTTAACGGTAATGGGGGGATGGTGACAGGATTGGTAGTGGCCACGTTAGCATAAATGTTAGATTGTATGAGTTTGAGGGTAGAGGATGATATCGTAAAGTAAGGATGATGGTTGATTTTGAGTGATGTGTGTATGTGACTGTTGTTATATTATATGCTATGATTCTTTTCTGTTTTTGATGATATAACTGTTTCTTATCCCCTATTTTCTGTATTTGGTATATATTTTATCATGTGATCATATGAGAAGACCCGGTGGAGGAACTAGCTACTGAGGAGCTGGATGGGATTTCGTATGAACCGGATGTGGGAGGACGAGCTGTGGATTCCAGTGATGTAGTTTAGTATCTAGGGTCAATGAGTATTATAAGACATTTTATTTTCCCCTATTACAATAGTTTGTGTAAGTATGTACCTGCAAGGAATCCTACTGATAGGATACCCTAAACAGTGTTCCATTTTATGTTGGATAAACATATGTGTGTATATGTAATATAATCATGGTGTGGTGTGTTAATTTTCTGAAGTTGAATATCTTATAAATAAGTTTTTAATATCTTCGTAATTTTGGGTTACGTTTAACGTTAAGTACGCGATTAAGTTTAATATATAATTAATGGCACAATGGGGCACAACGGGGTATCTCAATAGGAACATGAGTGTCATTTGCAATGAACTTTCTTTCACGGGTTTTCTTAAAGCTTCAAGTGCTTGCAAAGCTTCTAAAGGCATTTCTTTAACAGTTTTGATGGGTTGGGAAGAGGTGTCCTAGTCAGGCCTATACTTGACACACCAATCATACTTGTACTTGTTCCAATTTTATTCAAACACTTCCAACCTTCTTGTCCTTTCTTCTTCAGTTTCTTCTCTTTGTTCAACAGAGTCTTCTTCTTTGTCTTCTTCTTCTTCTTCTTCTTCTTCTTCTTCTTCTTCTTCTTCTTCTTCTTCTTCTTCTTCTTCTTCTTCTTCTTCTTCTTCTACCAACCTTTCCTGAACCACTTCTTCTTCCTGCCTTGGTTCATTAATCTTGATTCCCTTGCTCATCCTTCCTTTCTCCTGATCATTTTTCCTTTCTTTTCTCTTTCTTGTGATCCTTTTTCTTTTGTTAAAGCTTTGAGATAGTCCAGCGACTAAATCAAGTATAGAACTGGTCATAGACACTGAGGTTTCTCCAATCTTTGTTTTCCTTACTATTTTCTTCTTTTTGCTTTCAACAACAGACACTTCTTTTCTTTTTCTTTTCAAAACACAAGCAATAGGCTTGTCATCATCAGAATCCTTAGGGATCCTTTCAGCATCTGCTTCAATAACAGGGTTCTTAGAAGACGTAGGGTTAGCAATGAAATCACTGCCTGCTTCAGTTTTCATTCCTAACTCAATAAGGGTTGCTACAGACACAACAAGGATTTGATTTAAAACTTCTGAGTTCAAAGTAATGCCTTTGTTTCTGATTAACCTAGTTAACAACATAGCATATGGATAACATGTTTTGTTTCCTCCTAATATCCTAAGCATGTGGTTAAAGATTAGGTCATTTATATCAACTTTTCTAAACTGCAGAAGATGATATAAAGCAAACTTATATGATCTAGAGACGATGTTTACGGATCCTTTTCTGGGGGTGACACACCTGGTTAGAAGCAAATGTAGAAATCTTGCTTTAGGTGTAAGGTAACGAACAAACTTGTTGTCTATGAGCCGATCTCCAAAAACAGTTAGATTAATATCTTCCTTATTTTCCTTCTCTTCCCAATCATATGACAAACTGATTACTTCTCTGGCACAACCAGTTGCCTTTACAAGAGCGAAGATGTCGAATCGATGCCTTACTGCGTTCACATTTCCAACTATGCTGAACAAATGTGCATGCCTTGAAGATGTAGAACTCTTCCTGAACTCTTTGACAATGTGGGTATAGATGCTTTCTCTGATAGAAAAGAAGTTAGTCCATCCAACGTATTCTAATTCCGGGGACACATCTAAACCAACATTTTTTATCTCTTCAAAATCAACTGTATGCTCGATAGCTATTTTTCTTGCTTCAGATTCTTCCATATTGGAGATAACAAAAGGGTTTCTTGCTCTTCTGGAATCCATTTGGGTACGACGATGGAGAGAGATTAGGGCTTCACTGAAGACGAAAAGGTAAGAACTTTAGAGAGAGAGAGATGTCCGAAGGTGAAAGGTTGTGTGAGGGAGAGAGAGAAACTAGCCGAGGGAGCGAAACGTTTTCTCGTTAACTTCCCACTTAATCATTCAAGAATTTGAAATTAATTATGTCTTTATTAGTCTTAAAAAGGTCCACGTCATATCAGACAGGTCTTAAACTATCAGACACATCAAAAAAAAATTCACACATAGAAATATTAAGATAAAACTTTAAATACATACTTGTAAGTGATATGTCTCAATAAATCACTTACCTATTTTGTTGTCTCCACTTTTCTTTGAGATGTTCTTACTTAAATTGGAGGCTTTGGAATATACAATCTTTTGTGATTGTGGGTAGTGAGAGTCCATTTTCCAACTTCTATCATGGGAGTCCTCTTTGTTCTACTCAATAAATCTGCAAGAGGGATTATAAGGTGTTTTGGTACCCATACCTTTTTGGGTCCTTTCCCATTAGATGTTTTAGTCTGTGAAGACTTGGATTTTATTTTATGAAAGCACTTGGACGTTATATGTCTAGATTTACCACAGAATGTACATGATATTTCAGAAGAAGGTTTAATAGAAACTTTCAAGTTATCTGAGAGTTTATTAGATACTTTATCAGGATTCTCTTCAATGTATCCTATACCATTTTTGTCAAAGCTAGATCTCTGACTTCCGAGAAGTTTCATCAGGTTGTTCTTGCCATTAACAAATACAACAATATCATTAGTGAGCTCTTCCACTTTCTGTTGAAGTTTTAAAACTTCTTCGGATGGTGATGTTTCAGTAATGATCTTAGCTTTAAGCATTTTTGCCTTAAGCTTTCTGTTTTCTTTGATTAGTTCATCAACCTCAAGATTTTTCTGTTCATGCTCCTTAGTGAGCTTCACATACTTTTTCTTAAGTTCTTTGAACTTATCAAGAATACAATTAGATTCACTGAGAAGTTCATGATAGGCATCTTGTAAATCCTCAAATTCAGAATTTACCTCATAATCCGAGTTAGTGTCTCCAAGTAGACATTTAAACTGATCATCTGATTCCTTGTCCAAATCTTCCTAGGTAATCATCTTTTTGAGAGGTGACATCTTATCACCAACTGTTCTGATTACTGCTTTATTAGCCCTTATTTTGTTCCAGAATCTTCTCATCTTTCTAGTGGCTTCAGAAATTTCCTCATCTTTATCATCATTTTGAGAATGTTGAACTTTTGGTGTACTTGATGATGGAAGCTTGTCAACACTGTTAATTGATCTTTCTTCATATGTTTCTTTGACAACAGCATCTTCATCATATAGTTCTTCAAGTCTGTTCCAAATGTCTTTGGCAATTTCACAACAATTGATTTTATGGTATTCAGACCTGCTAAGAGAACATACAAGAAGATATTTTGCTTTGGCATTAAGCTGAACCATGTTTTTGTGATCCGATGTCCATCTGCTTCTTGGAATGACATTTCCATTTTCATCAGTTGGACTGTATGGTCCTTGAGATATGATTTCCCATAGATCCAAGTCGGGTTACTCAATAAACATTTTCATCTTTTTTTTCCTGTACTTGTAATCCTTTCCATTGAACATGGGTGGTTTACTGAGGTGTGTACCCCTGTTGCTTGAACATGCTTTACTTGCAATTATTCAGAATCTTTTCCTCTACACCGTAAGATGCTTGAAGTTGACACAGGCAAACACAAGAAAGGGGGGTTGAATTGTGTTTGTTATTAATTTTCGAAAAAAACCTTTTCCAAAACTTATTTTCTCACACAAGGAAAATAAGGCAGATTCACACACAGAAAAATATCTTTAAAAAGCTTAACAAAATCAAGCTCAAATCCCCACAGTCAGTATAAACAAACAAAACTGAAGAGATAGGGGATTAGAAGATTCACGCAAGTGTTTTATCCCGATTCAATCTCTTCCAACCAAGAGCTACGTCCAGTCCCTTCGACTTGAAGGTTTTACTCCACTATTTCTCCAAATAGATTACAACAAGTATTCAACACCTCTCCAGGCTACAAGTATTCCTTTCTTACCAAGCCTCTTCGAACTCTAACTCTAACAAAGAGATTGTACGCTTTTGATCTTCTAACTCACTATGTGTGAGGATATGAAAATTTAAGATTGGTTGAATATTACAACAATATTCAAGCTAAAGAATTACAGACTTTTGCTCTTGAAAGAATAAAGGAATGAGGGCTTGTAGATTGGCCAAAAGTTCCGCTCGCAAAAGTTGTTCTTAGTGGTTGAGGTCTTTTATTTATAGTGACGTTCTTCTTCACTTGAAAATCTTCAATGATTGTTTTGAATATTCCCGTTTAGAGATAGAATTAAATGCATAATATCCGTTGTGACTGATAGCTTGATCGTGGCCATTGTGAAATGCACTTTTGTTATCACTTTTGCACAAAATGGAGGGTCACATCTCTGAGCAATTGCAACTTGAAAACTGTCTTTACTCATTTGTGAAAATTCCAGCTATTCCAGCAGTAAAGGTGACAGCGTACAGAGCGTTTTGCATTTCGTCATGGTACTATGTTGCTTTCACAAAGAAACAAGCCATTAAAACAAATAAAGCAAATAGGAAGGACCAACATTCGTTTGAAATAAATATCAATCATTTGAAATAAATATTTCTTTGTGGTCAGGGTAGCATTTACTTAGCTAGACGGAGCGTATGAAAACTAATAACAAAAAGAGCTCGTGTACTTAAAATCTGCGTCTACATGCTCATGGGTAAAACCAAGTCTATGGACTTACAGTTTTATTTTCGCTCGTTTACTGACATGGCATATCCTTTAGTATATCATCAAGTCTTTGGACTTGCTATATTTCAGTGAGTTATTTTTTATCTTCGTCTACTGACGTGGCATTTAAGCTCGTCTACTCATTGAAACTAAAGTTCTCGTCTACTGAGAGTATTTTATTAACCATCTACTCAAATACAATAAATAAAAAATATACCAAACGTTTTGAGCAGCTCGTCTACATGAATCGATGCGGATTCGCAATCTAAGTCCATGCAGATATAAGGAAACTTATTCAAGGTTTCCATAACTTATATATTTTTAACACTCATGCAAGACTAGATAAAGCATGTTAGATCTCAACTAAAACTTTGCCATGCAAATTTAATCCTTTTTGTTAACATCAAAACTCATATTATTAATCCAAATCACTTTGGTTCCAAAAATCTCCCCCTTTTTGATGATGACAAAAACTAATTAAATTTGGGTGAGCAAAGTCTAAGAGAGCTTACAAAGCTCCCCCTAAGACAAAGCATTCAAACCTAACAGGAGTAAAATATAAGACATAAACGCAGCATCATATAACCAATATATATCTTATCAGATCAGTTCAGCTACTTATCATTCAAAAGATAGTATCACAACATATAAGCTAAGGATAGTATCAGAGCAATCAGAAAGCAGTATTTATCAGAACATATAATAGAATATGTCAAAGCATATATAAACAAGTAAAATCATGCATATGCATACAAACATATACTTTCAAAAACTGACTTTTATAAAATTTAATTGATTATCATTTCTCCCCCTTTTTTGTCATCAGACAAAAGGTAAAAGGAGTGGACCATCATTGTCAGTATTAAGAAAAGAAAAAGAAAAGACTAAGAAGAGGGTGGAGGTGGAGATGGAGATGATTGAACTGGTAGGTTTTGACTTTGTTGAAAAGTCTGAAGGATTGCCATCATTTGGTTGATCATGACATTGGTTGGAACCAATGCTTCTGCAACCTGTTCTTTAACTTGTTCCTTGACTTCAACTTTGACTCTATCCTCAATAATTTTTCCAATGATTTTTTCAAAGTTCTGAGGCAGGGAGGGTCTTGAACTTTCAGCACTGTCTTGAGCATGTGCTTGACTTGGAACAGTGTTTAGAGCTTTGGAAGTTTGAGGTTGATCATTAGGATGAATGATAGTCAATGGAAGCAGATAGAGTTTTTGAAGTTCCCTCTATTGAAACAAGTTTGGCAAGAAGTGCCATAAAACCCCTATCTTCTCCTGAAGCTATGGTTGCACCCTTACCATCTACAAAAGCTATACTTCTCCCATGGTTTGACAATTACCATGAGGCAATGAATTCAGATCAAGAAATGGTTGAAGCTGTCCCTCTCCCTTTGGACTCAGTGCATCCAAAATAACAAAACAATCAAGAATCTGAGATCCCGTAACATTAGTCACAATATGATGAAGTTGATCAAAGAATCAAGAATACTGTAGCTAGAGCTGAGTTGCGAGGAATGAAACAAGAAATGAAGCAAGTTGTGAATCTTCTCCACAAGATCCTTGAGAAGATGAATTAATTAAAAATGTCTTTCAATGATGCTTCTTAGATAATTTTTATCTTTTTTTGGTTTATTTGAACTGATGATTAAATGTTTGTTTGAGCATCGTTTGGACTCATATTTTTCTATCATGATGACTAAGTTTCTCTAATGTTTGTTTGATAGTATAGACTGTGTTAATAGTTTATCTTTGATATCTATCAGCTTTTAATTTTCTGCCAAAATGCCTCCCCAAAGTACCAAAGTACTTACCTTTTTCATAATGCCAAAAGGGGGAGAAAGAAAGAAAGAAGGAGAAAGAATAAGAAAGTGATAAGAGAAAGTGAGAAAGAAAGAAAGAATGTCAAATAATTTATACAAGCATGTGTTTTTATATGGATTGATTAGAAAGAAAATAAAGGAAACTCTACGCTGTCGTATGAAAAACACATAAGCATAGCATAAGTTTAGGGGGAACCTCTAAACTTTCTTGGTAATAAAATAATTTGACAATCTCTTATATGCTTTTTAGAATATGCTAATATTTTATCATCTATGTATCTTTTGCTTGTTCAATATAAAATCATATGGAATGTTTGTCATCATCAAAAAGGGAGAGAATGTTAAGTTGCAAAGCATTTGACTCGATCTTGAGTCTGACTCTCACTCCTGTAGTCCTTGTGTGTTTTGATGAACCCAAACATCAAGCAATTGATTTTACATTGAATCATCCGAATATTGCTGACCATCTACTTGAGCTGTTTAGACAAAGAACCTTATCTTAGCAGATCAATTCAACAAAAGGTTATGAAAGGATCAACAGTATAAATACAAGCATCTTATTCAAAGCTGTCAAAGTACAATGCGTATGAAGTATGATTCACACTGAAATCTATATCAATTATGATGAAGAGCAGTTAGCAGTACTGAAGCAAAATATTCAACAATTATCATCTTCTTTGAAAGTTAAAGAAAAAAAGACTTATCCATTCAATAAGATAATGGAAGAAGGAAAGCATCAAACAATACTCTGTTAGAAGACTGTCTGTTCTTATTGAAGACAAAGAAGCCTGAAGAAGTACACAATCAAATTCGTGATCAAATATTCAAAGAATACAAACACTGTCTTCTGAAGGAAGTTGAAAGAAGAAGGATCAAGAGTACATACTAGAACATGACAAAAAGACACACTTCAAGAAGCGTCTATCTCTCTTAATATGCGTCTGAGCTTCTGATAAAATCAGAACCACTCTTCTGTCATAATAACTTGTTGGATTCAAAAGACAGAACGACTATTTATTATCAAGTCAGAACGACTATTTTCTGAAGAACAAAGCTGAAGACCTTCGATTGCATCTCAACGGATCTCTGTGATCAAGTATAAATAGAAGAAGTCGAAGACCTGAAGACAGAGTGATGAACAACTAAGAGGAATTCAATATAATCATCAGTGAAAAGCTATATTACTCAAGAACATCATTCATCTTTAAAATCAATAGCTGAAAGCAACGATCACTCACATATCTTCTTCTCACTCTGAAAATCATTTGAAGAAGAACTCATCTGCAACTCACCAAGTTCTAAGTTCATATTCACTCTCTGTAGTGTCAAGATTGGTTGAATTGCTTTGAAATCTTGAAGTTGTGCTTCAAAACATTTTCAAAACTCTCTAAGCCTGAAGAGGCTAGTTTCAATAATACTCGTTGAGTCTAAAGAGGCTAGGTGTGCAAACAATACTTGTGGTTGAGCCTGGAGAGGCTAGGTGTGCAAATAATACTCGTCTGTAACCTTGATCAGCTATAGTGTTAAAACTTGGTGAAGTCAAGGACTGGATGTAGCCCAAAGTTTGTGGGTGAACCAGGATAAATCTGAGTATACTCTTTCCCTAACCTTGGCTTTATTATTCAGTTTGTTTAAATGTTTTAGTAACTAACTTGTGTGTGTTAAATAGTTGCTTATCAGTTTGTTGTGAAAGGCGTCTGTCTTTAAGAGTCTCTCCATTACTGATTTTGTTTTGTGCTTCTTACACTCTGATTTTCGAAAACACTATTCAACCCCCATTCTAGTATTGTTCTGTGCCATTTCAAAAAGAGCATACAACACAGATTAAGGATGCGTCTTTAGTCCTAATTTCTGGTGTTTACATTATGCTACAATATGACCTAAATAAAGTAACACGATTTTGTTGGGCAGAAGCAAAATTCATGCAGCGAAGCATGCCACAGATCCAAACAATAAAGAGGTAACTTAAAGCATTTTGACTAATGATATCTAATAGACATGAACATGACCAAATAAGATAATACACAAAAGTATATCTTTGGTCATCCTCTCTCTTTGTCCGTGGGGGCACTCGCGCTCTGGTGTTCCACTTTCTCATTCTTCTTCGCAGCGGGGGCATAAGCATTGGCTCTTTTCAATTCATCCAAGTTGATGAATTTTTGGGATCAGGCTCTTAGCTCGTCCATACTTTTTGCCCCCTTTTTGGCCAATGAGGTGGTGAACTGCTCCGGCTGGAGCCCGGCTACAAGTAGGTGCAAAGCGACTTTAGGATCCAGGCTATGCACCTTCAAGACCGCCTAGTTGAAACAGTGGATCTAATCCCTAAGAGCCTCCTCCTTCTGCTGCCTGATTCTTGCGAGGCTATGGGACGAGTGGGGTTGTTGCATGATTGTGGTAAAGTTCACTAGGGACTTGATCTTCAAAGTCATCCATCCGTCGATTGATTTAGGAGGGAGAGAGGTGAACCACAAGGTTGCCCTTTTAAATGTGAGAGGGAAGGCTCGGCACATGAGGTACTCGTGTACGTTGTGCAAGAACATTCCTTCTGAGAAGATGTCAACGTGATCTTTTGGGTCTGAGGCTCCGTCGTACATCTCCAAATTGGTCGGCTGTTGAAGATCAGACCCAACACGGGTACGCATAATCCTTTTGGTGAAATGATGCTCCACTGTCTTGTTCGATGATGTGACGAGGCTCATTTGATGATCCTCTCTGTTGCTCCTCAATTGTTTGGTTCTGGTTCTAGCCCTTTTACCATGGCCTTCATGAGAATCGGTTTGGGAGTATTGGCGGGTAGTGGAGTGGGACACCCGGTAAGTGGAGTCACCTTCGGTTGAGGTCTCCATCCCTAGCGCCTGAAGTTGTCGAACTTGTGTCGCAATGGTTTTTTCTTGTTGGCGAAGTTTTTTTAGCAGCTCCTATTGTGTCGTAGGGAGGGGACGAAGTCCCTTTCTTTGCAATAGACGGGTCCTGCTTCCTAAGCTTCTCTGATTGAGCTAAATTTGTCGGCTTTGCTGCCCCTTGTGGCTTCGAAGGGGTGAGAGTGGTTTCAACTCCATCTACTCTGCAGTTCTCTGAAGCGGTGCGTCTCCTCGTGGTTACCATGTTGGGTGGGAGTAGAAATTTGCCTCTTCCCACAAATGACGCCAACGTTATGAAAGGGACTCGGAACAGTATATCAAAACTATATCTTTGGTATTGGGTCTATGCTGTAGTGGCCCAATTGCTAGACTTGAGGCTTAATACTACTGGCTTGTGTTCTTCTTCCCCTTCTTCTTCGCTCCTCTTCTGGCTGGATCGAATGGGGGGTGTACCTGCGAAGACACTCTGATGCCTAAGTCACCAGTGGTGTGTAGATAGTATAAGCGTGATATGATGGAAATATCATACCTTAGTTTCTTATTACTTTGTAGTCCTTTTATAGTATTTTCCCTGGCAGGGATGATCATGATTGTCATACATGGTGTCCCTCACCTTGTGGCGTGTTCGTGTTTAGAGAGTTAGTGCTCCCCCATGTTGTGTATATGTTGGTCAGTGGTGATGTAGGGTGGTTATGATGGTGTTTTGGAGAGATCACACATTGTCAGGGGCGACTCATACCCGATGGCATTGTTGGGAAGGTGGGGGGTATTTCTTGAGCCGGGTTAGGTCAACCCCTCTTGTTAGTTGAGACACCCTATTGTACCCCATTGTATTATTAAATTAAAACCTTATTATTTATTTACTTAATCACGTGCTTATTGTTGAAAATACGTAAATAATTAAAA
Organism: Sophora flavescens; assembly: GCA_030762895.1. Lineage (NCBI taxonomy): Eukaryota > Viridiplantae > Streptophyta > Magnoliopsida > Fabales > Fabaceae > Sophora > Sophora flavescens. Next base: position 131,865,478 of record CM061065.1, read on the forward strand.
CTTAATACAAATCATATAACTTCTGCAAAATTAATACACAACAACGTTATAATATATAAATACACACATGCTTATTCATTACATTACCAAGACACTGTTAAGGGTATCCTCTCAGTAGGATCCCTCACAGGTATTTATTTACAAAAACTGCTTATAACTAACGGAAAATAAAATGTCTTATATGACTCACTGGCCCTAACTTACTACACTGTATTATTAGGATTTGTAGCTTGTCCTCTAGCATCAGCATCATACGGAGTTTCATCCAACTCCTCAGCAACATCTCGTCATTGGTAAAGCGGAAAAGTTTCCAATGCGATTTTGGTATTGTCGATTACTCAACCACTAGTAGGGTTTAGGTCGCCTTACACCATTATTATAAATTATATACTACTTATCGGTTCCGACGATGGAATGGTTCTTTCTCCCACCTAAGTTACCACCGGAAACACGAAATCGACGATCCTCGATATCCCGCCACGAATTACCAAAACCACCTTCAACCAAATCAACAAATTAATCAAACAAATCTAAATATGGCCATATGGTGCTAGGTTCATCCAAGTCATAAAAATAAGGCTAGGGTTATTTTCTTAATCCAATCTTTTTTATACCAGTTCCTAGAGCATTAACTAGCATAGATTAAGTGTTAATAGTTAAAATTATGAAACAAAATCCTCTAACCAACTAGGTTAGGGTTTCGGCCATAAGGGTTAAAATAGGCTAAAAATTGTTTTTGATTACAAGCTCTTGGATTTAGATAATACAAGTATTATAGAGCTTAAATCAAGTACTAACTTTCAAAACAAACAACAAAACACCAAACCCATTTTCCTACATAGGTTCGGCCATTAATGGTTAATAGCGAAGGAAAATGACTTTGATCACATGCTTTTGGATAATGAAATTAGTAATCATAACTAGATCATAGAAATTGGTTTCACATTTTTATGATTTTTCTACAATTTTCTAGAATTATTTAAAGTTCTAGATCTAAGAATATGAAACTCATGAAATATGAAGAACAAAAGCTTAAGAGTGGAAGGAGATGATCATGTTACCTAAGTTAAGAAGATGGAGGAAGAATAGATGATGATCTTGGCAAGTTTCACTTGAAAGCACTTGGAGCTTTTGAAGATTGAAAATGGAGTTTTTTGGAGAAAAGAGAAGAAATGAAGAAAATGAAGAAGATGAAGAGATGGGTATTTTAGGCCTTGTTTGGTTTATTAGAATTAGATTAATAGGTTTTATGAATATAATAATATATATTAACAAACTATAGTTAATACTTAACCTAACTAGGATTATTTTGCTAACTAGGGTTAAAATCATGTGGTTCATATTCTTTGGGTGGTGTAGCTGCCCCTTGTCCACACAAATTAACCATGGTTCCTTAACCATGGTTAAAATCTAACTTAACTTTGGTTAGGTTAAGCTAAAAGGGCATTTTGGTCATTTCGCTTAAAAACTCATAATTTCTAACATTAATTGCATCATAAATTCTTGATGAGTCATCCCATAGCTCAGCTCCCCTGGTGTCCCATTTTGTCTCTGCAATCCGTTGCTGATTCCGTCGGTTTCTCGATTAGGGTTTTATGCCCAAATAAAAGTGTAATATTTCGTTTTCGATTGAAAATTTTCAAACCAACCAAACTTGTTGGAAATATGATTTAATCATAACTCATTTCGTTCATGAATCAAAATTAGGTTTTCTGATCATTAAAATCTTACTGTCAGTGAAAACACCGACTGTTTTTCGTTCGAACTTTCGCCAAAATTCGTCCGAATACACATAATATTTCATTTCCGATCAGAAATTTGGAAAGTAAGATTCCTCACGGACATAATATAAAAAATCTACAAATTTCAATTTCGGGTCAAATTTAGGTTTTTTGCTAGTATAAAACTATACTGTTAGTAAAAAAAATGCAGACCGGTTTCCGTCTGAGTTTTAAACCCAAAAATTTCATCGTAACCTTATACCATAAGATATGATAGAAATATGATTTTGTTTTATCAAAAATTATTTCTTAGACTACAGATAAAAATATAAATAAATATATTTTAATTGTTAATATAGCGTAATTAAAAACCGACTGTTAAGTGCGTTTTGACTTTAGGGCCAAGGATTTCGCTCGACCGAGGATGTCTCGACCTTCAGGATCCTTCGGGCCATTACTGGGTCGTGCCTTTGGGTGGGCTAGATAACGGGGTTTGGGTTGTTATAATTCGGTCTGCAACATTTATAAACCGAACTTATATGTTAGAAGAGCCTAATAATGAAAAATCTCAGTATCACAATACCCATAACAAAGGACAATTCAGAACTTGCTTTGTAAAGTTGTCTCTCACTGCACTTCCAGTTTTGACGCACTTGCGGTTCAATGTCCCAGAATCTCATATGGGCCTCCCAAAAAAAAATCTCATATACCAAAATTTACATATATTGCCCTAAAAATTAATGAACTTATACCTAGAGCTTACCTCTCATATATCCAAACCCATTTTATGCACAAAAATAATGAAAAATAAAAGTAGTCATAACCTGAAATACAAACATCTTTCCGAATTACCAACTAGTCATAACAAAATAAGGGTCTGTTTAGTTTATTTTCAGTTTCATGTTTTCATTTCCCGATTTCAAATATAATTATAACTAAAATAATTACATAAGTGTCACATTGTTTTCATTTTATTTCTTGTTTTAGGACTTGGACACTTAATACACCCCCTCACGCCCAGGACTGGACATCTGGAGCGTGAAGTTTGTAGGACTGGACATCTGCGGGTGACCCAACATTATGGGAGGCTCTAATACCATGTTAGATTTTGGGCCTAACTCAATCCCAAAAGCTAGCTCACAGAGGGATTATAAATGGTTCTAGACTCATATACTTAACCAATGTGGGACTTGGACACTTAATATGTATTGGGAAAAACTCAAGTCCCACATTGACTAGAGATAGTATCTAATAAGTGCTTATAAGTAGTGGGTAATCCTCATCTTATGAGCTAGCTTTTAGAGTGGAGTTAGGCCCAATTATTCTAACATACAGGAAACACTGAAAATAACATTTTATCTGTTTTTATTGTTTCCTGTACAAATCTTTGGAAACATGATGAAAACAGGGTGACACTTTTGTAATTATTTTAGCTGTAATTGTCTTTAAAATTAGAAAATGAAAACAAAAAAGTACAAATAAACCAAACAGGCCGTAAAATTTTCCCACTTTTGTGGAAAAACTTTTTTTAAGATGAAACATGAGAGCAAATGAAGACGTCCTTTATAACTTGCTAGAATATGATCTTTTACTATTTTTGTTAACTTATTTAGTTATGACTATGGGTCTATTATTACTATAGATGGAACTATTAGGATTGTCTTTTGTATTCCATTATATTAAACACATTGTATCAATTCAATAATATTCTCAATTTATACTTGCTCTCTCGTTTCCTTATTCCTTAACTTAAAATCTAATTTCTTCGTCATGGTTGATGAGAGTTAGGGATGGTAATGGGTAGGGTTTGGGTAGGGTACTATAGTACCCGTCCCCATACCCGCGTTTAAAAAAATTACCCATACCCGGACCCGTACCCTCATGGGTAGCAACCTCAGTACCCTTACCCGTACCCTCTGGGTACCTAAATACATACACACGCACCCATTACCAGCACTTTAACAAAGAAAAAAAAATAACAAAATGATCATAACTTAATTTAAAAACCATCCAACAATGTTTCGAATGTATTCATCAAATATTACAAACCAACGTATTATACCAAATAAAAAGATGTAAAATATCCAAAACAAGTAAATAACAAGCCTCCAAAACAATAAATTTATCAAGTTGTAATTCCTGAGCCGATGTTGCCGATGTTCTCCAAAACCTGTTAAATAAAAAACATACATTATATTAGTTATTAGTTATAGTTATACATTATAAACTTGTAAAGCGATAATTACTAACAAATTGTTAGATTATCTTACCTCATCTTCTGAATCAGAGTCTTGAAAAGACTGCAAACGTTTGTCTTTCATGTGTAAATATTGCTTTGGACCAGTTATACCAATAGAAACTAGAACAAAAAACAAAATTAATGGTTAGACTAAACACAAATTTCATTAAACAAATATATTAATGCAACATTTATTACCTTCCTTGTCATGCTTTATCCAGCTTTGTGCACACATAAGCGCCTCCAAAGTATTCTCATGAAGCCTAGAACGATGAGGAGTCAACAATCTACCTCCTGTGCTAAAAGCAGATTCAGAAGCAACAGAAGAAATTGGGATGACCAAAATATCCTTAGCAATCTTTTGCAATGTTGGAAAATTGATCCCATTTGTTTTCCACCATCCAAGTATATCAAATGTAGCACTCCTAGGCAATACCTTCTCTTCCAAGTATTGATCCAACTCAGACTTTGATTGTATGTCAATGGTTTCATTGACAAAGGAGTCATAACCACTAAGAAAATTGTTACAAGCAAGATTATCCAAATTTGAATCTTTGTCATTTAACTTTTCAGTTGAACTTTCAACCATCCCATTAGGCTTAGCTTGATAATCTTCAAACAACGAGAAGCATAATTTCTTGATTTTGTTAATTTCAATTGAAGATGCATTTCCATAAAGCAATGGAAAGAAGAACTCCAACAACTTCAATTTATATCTTGGATCCAAAACAATGGCAATTCCCATAATTCCATGAATAACAGACCAATATTTCTCAAACTTGGCATTCATTTTTGAAGCCATATTTCTAATAGCCTCAATTGAGCAAGTCTCCCATTGCTTCAAAGAGAGCTTTATTTCACAAACCAAAGGGAAGAAATAGGAATATGATCTGTTGGAGTTTGGGATTGGTCTTTTTCAGAACTTCCCACATTACCACTGGGAACACTCTGAGGTGGTGCGGGAGATGAGCTACTCTCAGATTCCTTTGATTGAATCAATCCAACTGCATTTTCCATCTAATAAAAAGGCAAGCAGAACCAATTAAAACTCATATAACAGCAAAGATAAACAAAACAAAAAATGCAGTGACACAGAGCAAAACAATATGAACACAGAGCAAAACAATATGCCAAACGAAGACTGGTTCTGCTTAATGCCTGGGACACAGAGCAATATGAACACAGAGCAAAACAAAGCGAAAAAGGCTTAATGCCTGGGACAACACAGCCGAATATCATGATAATTTTAAAGACTGGTTCATATCAATAGAGTAAATCACGCCAACTCAGAGATAATAAAGGAAGAAAGAAAAAACAACTGCAATGGAAAGGTGTATGAAACTCAATCAAAATGCTCAGAGTATCAGGATAAAAAGGATAAAGAAGATGGATAGTGTACCAATTTGCAGAAACCTTGCAATGATATGCAGTAGGCAGAATCCCTTGTTTGGAATACCCAACAGATTGGAGAGTGCGAGTTGCAGGCGGCGTCTTGTAGGGTTGCGCGAAAACGGGACTTGAACGTCGTGACGAGGAGGGTGGCCTGATTTCAGAGAGGTGGGAAAATAGGATTTAGGGTTTTGGAGGCGGAATGAAGGAGGAAGGGGCCAAACAAAGGAAGATGACGGCGGGAGGAACCGAGGAAGGGACGGTGGTTGGAGATGAAGGAAGGGATGGTGGTTGGAGATGGAGGAGATGAACAAAAAGATCCAGAACTGGAAGATGAAGGAAGGGACGGTGCTGAGAGTGAGATGAGAAGTTGAGAAGAATGGAAGTTGGGTTTCACATTTCAGATCAGTTTATTTATATATATATATATATGCGGGTTTGGGGCGGGGTGGGTACCAAGGTCCCCGTACCTGCCCCCATACCCTCTCAGATTTGCGGGTAATTACCCGTACCCATAAAACGGGTTTTTACCCTACCCATAATGGGTATTTTTTGCGGGTACCCGACGGGTCGGGTCCGGATTGCCATCCCTAACGAGAGTTTTCACTTTTCACTTTGTAGAGTTCATGGAACTCTCGTTAGAATTGTTACACGTCATCATCAACATGAATAGTTTTGTTATTTCACGTCTTTCTCTTCTCTCAACCTTTTATTTTTGTCTTGATATGTTCTCTTATAATCTCAAGTTATTGGTAGTGCATCTCCAATTGATTTTGTCTCGTATATTCGTTTAGTTTTGTCTCCTATATGCATATTCAATCAGTTTCGTTTGATCTAGCATCTTCGATTAATTTCGCCTTACCCAGCCTCTCTATTGAGTTATGTAGCTTCCAACTTGAAAGATTGGTGTTGTTCAACCTAGAAAATTGACTTTGCTCCTAATGCAGGTTGAATCCGTCTCTGATGCAATGTGACCCTTCTCTCATCATGTGCCCTTACAACGACATCCCTCTCCGTTGTGCTTTTCTAAGTCTTTTAAGACTATTTTAGTTTATTGTCTTTTTTATGCTTTTTCCTATCTCCACCCCAGATGCTTTGATATCGTCTCTATCCTAGAGATAGTTGCTAGCCACTATCATATTATTTGACGTGTTTTAGTTTTTAGTGTCCTTAAGCATATAAAGCTTTTAACTTGAGTAGGAGTTACAGAATATATCTCAAAAAAATATCTTAATATATATATATCTTGATTGTAATCTTAGAATATTTGATATTGTATTAGATGATAATCCTAGATAATCTCTTACGTACAATTTATTTTCTATTTATATTCCCTATTTTATTTTCTTATTCAGTTAGGACTAGGAGTAAACTATTAGTGTAGACTATTATGGGATATTCTTCAGATATTTTAACACTTTCCTTCGACATAAAGCTTCCCAAGCTTTAGATTGTTACAATTAAACATACAAAAATTAAAACAAACTAATGTAATTTCAAAGTCTTAGAAAGACAATGGAGAACACACCAGTGTAAGAGCGCACAATAGAAAAATCAATCTGCATTCAGGATGGAACCATATTACATTTGGGACAAGCACAACAGAAGAGCCAAAGTGCATCTAGGATGAAACGATACTGCATTTGGGACAACATAACAGAAGGGTCAAACTACATCTGAGATGAAACTACGACGAAACCACGGAGCCAATCATTCAGACTAGATTGGAGGAGAGATGCATATTGGAGGTGAAACTAAATGGGAATGCATATCGGTGATGCATATATATCAAAGGCAGCATTAAAAGAATATGTACATAAGAGGCAAAACTAAATGGGGATGAGGAAATCAACAATTTTTTTACGATGATGAATAATGATTCTAATGAGTTTTGTGAACTATATAGAGTGAAAAGGGAAAACTCTCCTTATGGTGGGTACAATGGCTTTGATGCCATATTAAAGAAATTAGGTTTAGAATAGGGAATCAAGAACAGATAGAGAAGTCTGTAAATTTGGAATAATAATGGTGTGAGTCAATGTAGGGGTGGCAAAATGATTCATTTGCCTATCATCCATCCAGTTCATCCATGACAAAATCCATCCAATCCATCCATTTATAAAAAAATAATATAAATGGATTGGATGGTTTTTTTAGTGGGTGGTTTATGATCCATCCAATATTTTTTAAAATCCATTGGACCAATAATCAAAAATGTAATTGATCAACTTTTATCCATTCCAAAACCAATTTATTTTTTTCATATTATTTTTCACCAAATAAAAAAAAAAACATCCATTTGTAACAAAAAACAAAACTCCGTCTAATTTTCTCTTCCGTTCCCTATTATTTTTTCTTCACTATGTTTTATTTTATTTATATGTTTTTTTTTCTTTTTTTGTTACATTAAGTATTAACTAATTAATTGTTCTCAAGCGCACCAGTTGTAGTCCACGTTATCACATACGTTTTCTTTTTTTGTTGCCTTTTTTTTTTGCTGAGAAACTTAAAAAAAAAAGTATTAACTAATTAAAAGCACAGAAAGTCGTAACAAGTTTCGTAAAACAATATCATGGAACGTTGTGGTAAAACAACCTCTGTAGATGCACATAATCAATAACTCCCACATAATAATAGAAAAATGGCCTTGATACAAAATGATCGTGAGATAGAGTGAAGAGAGAGTAAAGATAGAGAGAGTAGGAAAAAACGGAGAGAGAGAAAGAGTAGAGAGAGGAAGAAAGAGGAGAACGAGGGTGGGATAGAGATAATATTTTAATTTTTTTACAAATTATTTTATTTTTAAAAATATTCTACGGATGGATAAAAGAGATAAAAAATTATTTAATTTCTTAAAATAAATTTTAGTTGATGGATTGGATATCCATCCATGAAAAGTTGTTATGGATTGATCGGATGGATTTTATTTAATGGATTATGGATGGATTTGATTTTTTTTAATGAATTTTTAATGGATTATAATGGATTAATAGATTGTTTTTAATCCATCCGTTAAGATCCGAATAAAAATTTATGAGATCGATCCATCCATTTGCCAGCCTTAAGTCAATGTGATATATAATGTGATACAAAAAACAAATTAATCTAATAGTCCTATTTATACTAATAGTAGATTCCTAGTCCTAATTAAATAAGGAACAAATTAAAAATAATAAATAGGAAATAACTCCTAAGAAATAAAGTAAGATATTCTAAAATATTATGAGATATTCTCTAGGTATTATATTTTTGTTTTTTTATGAGCCAAAGTGAATTAGCATGGAGCACAAGAGGTACTCAACACATTAAATAGAGCAAATGATCAAAGAAGGAAGATAACATGTAATTTATGTAACACTCTGATTTTCGCATAACGGTATATGTTACCATGGATGCCTAAATGTTATTTTTATTGTTATTATTATTTAATAAGATTATTATTATTATTGTTACCGTTGTTGTTGTTATTATTATTATTATTATTATTAATGACGTTAGTATTATTATCAATATAATTGATATTGTAATTGTTTCTATTGTTACTATTTTTTATATAAAGGTGTATATATATATATATATATATATATATATATATATATATATATATATATATTACATATATAATATGTTTACTTATGTTGTTATGATATTGATACAAGTATGTATGTGTTAATATATAATTATATTTTTATTAATGTGTGACCATGAATGTTATTATGTAATTAACAATTAGTTTGCAATTATATATATATATATATATATATATATATATATATATATATATATATATATATATATATATATTAATATATGATTATGTGTATTAATATGGTATTGTGTTGACTAATGTGTGACCTTGTATATGATTTTGTATTTGATTCTATATATTAATATATAATAAGTGATTTTATTAATAAAATATGATCTTGTATGTTAATAAAAGATTCTAAATGATATATAGTACGAGATATTGTAGGATTTAGTATTTAAATCGAGATAGTGTAACTCTTAGACCTAAATAAGTCAGATTTAATAAAAGTTCTTATTAAGATAGGAGAACCATTTTCTTACCTATCCCTTAAGATCTTATCATAATCTTCTAGGGATCTTTTCTAGAAATAACTAACAAATCTATCTCTAAACCTCTATCACACTTTTTTAGAGTCCGATTTAGGATTTTATCGTGAAACATTAATATGTTGATACTTCTCTAAGCTTTCTAACGCCACCGATAACTGATGTGTGCAAATACTGATATGTATGCAGTTTGTGCTAAAATAGAAGTTTGTTACGCCCTAACTCGATTTTATACCATAAGACTCGACCTAAACTCTATTTCCCATGACTCGAGACTCATAAAAGGTGCTCTTAAGAATTCTTGAAGGAAATTGCTCCCGTTCATCGTTCTTCGCCGTTTTTGGCCGGAAGGACATCGCTATAGATACGTGCCCCTTTTAGTGTCGATTTTATCTTTTTGTTTCTGAATTTCAGGTTGCAAACAAGGTAAAATTTCGTGTTCCTTGTTCTCCTTTTCCCCCTTGAGTTTCTTGATTCAAAAGCTTAATCCATGTGTTTTCGTTGTCGTTCTTGAGGAAGTGATCAAGCGTTTGTGAGACGAGACCCAAACGAACCTTTTTTGCTCTTCTCGTTTCTGTTCTTTAGAGTTTAATCTCAAGGTAAGTCATACCTCTTTTTCCTTCCTCGATTCTCCCTTCGAGGCCTGTGAATTTGATTGAGGTATGGGGAGAAGGAATTAGCATGAACATATAGGTTTTGGGGTAGCATAAGATAAGGGTTAACCCATGACCCTTTTGTATGTTATGTGTTTAATTGATGTTTGACTGTTTAATTGCTATTGTCGATATGTGAATGAATATGTTTGTCTACATGATTTGTATGACATATGTGTAATGTTGATGATGATGATGATTTCACGACATAATTAAATACGTTAGTGCTTCCATGCCTTGATATGATGAATTGTTATGATGAGCCAGTTTGATGAGTTGCTATGATGTGTCGTTATTGTGATTAAAACATGATAATTAAAGACGTAGGAATGTTTGTATTGAACCTAAGACTGAAAATCAGTTATTAATATTCATAAGAAATGAAGATAGCAAAGAGGAGTAAAGTTAATGCCCAATGGAATAGTAAGGGACATTTAGGGATGATCTCAATTGCTTTAGGAGAACTTGTGAGGTTCCCTAGAACAAATAGATGAGACAGTGGCAGAGATAAAAACAAGAGTGATAGTCCAATATTCAATTAATGTTATAAACCTTTATGAAGACATTTAATGATGAAAATGCTAATTTTGGTTAAGACGATAACGATGAGTTATCGCACGTTAATGTTGTTAGACTTTGATGCTTATTGGTCAAAGTTGTTAAATCATGATTAGTGATGTTGTTAAATTTTGATGCTTATTAGTCAATAGTCAAAGTTGACTTTGATTCTTATTGATCAAAGTTGTTAAGCCATAATTAATGGTGTTGATGGAGGTGATGGTTAATGTTTGACTGTGTGTTAGCATACATGCATTCATGCATGAAGTTGTTAGGGGAAGTTACAATGATAGAGGAGTTTGCCCTAAAGTATGGCGAACTAGCCGTTCGCTGTGATCCATCCAAGAGTTATGTGGGTCGTGGCCCCCATGGTGATGTATCCGAGAGTAAGGTGCATTGGCTATCCAAGGGGTTCATCCATGGTTTGGTGGACTGTCTGGATTGATGCTTATTGGCCATCATGGATATGTGATTCTGAAATCGTCTTTCCCAGTTAGTTATGGATCCATATGCATAATGAGTAGTGAAGTAACACTGAATTGCATAACATATTTTAATTGATGTAATGTATTGAGACTGGATATGTTAAATATCGTTACGCCGTATTCTTTATATGTTGTGTGAACAACTTACTTCCTATTCCATTATTGTTTATGTTTCTACGAATGATTTCTTACTCCCTGTTTGTTATTGTTTCTTTGCATGTACCTTGGTTTATGCAGATGATGATGAGCAGCTTGTCGAGGAGTGATCCCGAGGAGATCGCTCGATCGTAGTTTAGGACTTTATTTTAGTTGTTTTTCCGATGTAATTTTGGATTGGTTGCTAGCTATGATATGTGACATCAGGTTTCAGGTTTATGTTTTATGTTTTTATCTATGTTCTTTTTCACAATTGTTAGTTATACTTATTTAGTTTTGTTTGGATCATGTGATGCCTACTTCTTTTTTATAATAAACTAATTATTTATCTATTAATATGATTTATTTTATATTTAAAGTATGTGGGGTAGAAGGTGTCACAATTTACATACTGACTTAAGCAATGAATTAGTATGAGCATTACACTAATCAATCCAAAAACTAAGACCCCAAAGACAACCAACAATACAAGATCAGTCATCCAAGTATACGTAGGTACAACTAATCATATAAGAAACCCGAAAATAATAATTGCCCAAATACAAAAGACCCCTAAGAAAAAACATCCTCCAAGAATCTGAATAACCCAAAAACATTGAAGCTCCTAAAACTGTCCAAAGCAAAACCCTTGTAATCCACCACCAAACCACAGCTGCTAGGAAAAAAAGAAACCAAAAAGAACCAAGACAATATTATAACATCCTCCTATGATAACCACCTTGTCGCCTTTGAACAGAAACTTGGTTGGCAATAGAGCATCAATCACAAGAAAAAGCCTAGGACTATTTGAAACCGCAGCAGCACAAAAATTGGCAAAACCAAAGTCTGCATCAATCGAACCAAATGAAGATTACCAAGGTTAGGAAATAGTTAGAGGTAGTAATAGCCATCAACTCCCAGCAGATTGTTTTAAAAGAAATCCAGAGTAACACCAGTTCAACAAGACCATCCAATAGCAATGAGAAAATTCAATAAAGTAAGTCAGCAACAAAAAGAGATGACACAAACATTCCCCTTGCGAGCAACATTTAGTGAAGAAGGTCCCAATTTAAAATGACCCTTTTCAGAAATCAAGGATCAAAGATTTAGGAACCAAAAGGGACAGATGAGGTAACCGAGAATTCTACTAGAGTTAAAAACCAAGGTGAAGCACTGATAATCCACTAGATTATCTACTTTTATTCTAGATTTTCTAGTGGAATTTACCATATTGATGAATTGTATTCTCAATTATTACTTAACTTTTGTTTTGTTTTCCTTAAGTAATGTTTAGAGTCTTTTAGTGTATTTTTCTCTTTTTAATTAGGAAATTGAGTCATTTTCTTTAATTTCTTGTTTGAAGTGATTTCAGGTGTATACTTGCACTATGAAAGGAGAAAAGTGAAGCCTGGGAGCATTGGAAGCAAAAGAACAAGGACAAACAGATGAAGAATTGGAGTTTGGCTATTTTGGTGCTTAGGCCCGGCGCAAGTTTATTAGGCCCGGTCTAACGCCCCTTTTCCGTTGGGCTTATTTTTTAAGTTGCGTAGGGTGCAACATACTTAGGCCCGACGCATCGTGCGCTGCAGAACCTATAAATTAAATTTCTCTGTATTGACCTAGGATATTTTGCTACTCTTTTGGTCGTGTTTCCCTGAGTTTTGGGACGTCTTTCTGCGACTGTTTCACTGTTTTTCGTCAATGGGTTTGATTCTATTTGTTTTGTTCTTGATTCCTTTGATCATGAACTAAATCCTTTTTTTCTAGGGTGACGATGTAACCACGCCACGACGGTTTGATCATTTTATTTCAATTTTCTTAATCTCTTCTTCTCTTTCTTTTGTGTTTTATTCTCTGTTATTAATGCTTCTAATTGCTTGATCACCAATTAGATGATGGACTAATCATAATGAGACCGAGAGGAGATTTATGTGTCAAGGGTATTGAGATAAAACCATAGGGTTAATATGGAAAGATATATATCGTAGGAGTTTTATGCAACTTCAATAAAGAATCATAGATCTTAATGAATTTCTTGATAAATAATCATCATAGAGATATAGTTGATTAGGGATCAAGGAGTGTGTTCTAGCGTACTCGAGAGAGACATTAGAATAAATTAGGATTCTTGGTTGACATTAGAAGTTGATTAGAAATTAGGAAGAATTGATATAATTGAATCAAACCAAGTGGGATAAGTATTTCTTGTCTATGAGGAATGCTTATTCACAGCGTTGGTGTAATTGGATCCCTAGAGATTTCTTTATTTGATTATTCTTTGTTTACTTTTGATTTTTAATTAATTCAAAAATCCAAAAATATTTATTTTAATTTATTTTCATTATTTTTATCTTAATTGAAATCTCAAATTATTTTGGTCTAAATAATTGTTGAATTTGAAAGTGGTACTTGGTCACCCAATCCCTGAGTTCGATACTCGGTTTCTCACCGTTTTATTATTACTTGCTTCAATCCGATACACTTGCCGGAGCCCATCAAGCACCAAAAGAAAAAGACACTCACTTCAAGCATAGAAAGATCTAGGACCACTCAAACACACCAAGAAATTGGGTAGGTTCACCAGAAAAAGACAAGTGTTAACAAGAACATCACTTGGTTTTGTTGGTAATGGCTACAATCTCCAGGGGGGGGGGGGGGGAGGGTGAATTTAGATATTGAAAACTTTTTCAACAATTTAATGCAAAAGAGTTTTCTTAAAGAAAATTGGTTTTTACTCAATTTTAATTCCCAAGAATCAGGTTATGTAACAAGTAATGATGTTTAGAAAAATTATAAGAAGAAACAACAAGTTTAACACAGATTGCAGATCAAAGATTCAAGTTAACAAGTATTCTTAAAACTCATCCACAACACACAAGTGCACATAACAAGTATATGGAGTTTCTAGATGAGAAGAACACGGAAACCGATTTATCCTGGTTCAGCTACCTCCTCTGGCTTGCCTGCATCCAGTCCCACACCTCTGTGGTTTTCTCCGCTATAACCAGAAATTACAATATATATCCAATTACAACATTCACAAGGATAACCTCCTTGCTCAAGAACGTACCAAAAAGCACACTTGCTTTTCTATACCCAAGGAACCCTTCTATCCTTGTTCAATCCTAAGAGATACCCTCTCTTAATCACACTAATTCGCAGAAAGAATTGAGTAGAAGAAAGACTCTAAAAGTCTGATTATACAAATTGAAGCTCTAAGAAATATCACACTTTTCTCTCAAAGATGAAGCACTTTTGGAAGCTGTTTGAATATTTTGTATTTTCACTTTCAAAATGTGTAAGGTGTTGAAAAGTGTTGATATGAAGTGCTTTTATATGTTTTTGAAGATTTTGATCCGTGGGTCTTATCACAAAATTACAAATCAGTTTGAAAAGTTGTAATAGAATAGTCTGTGTACTACATCTGTGTATTCGAATTTTTCAGACATTTTCAAAGTTTGTACATAGATTAGATATTTTGTACATCTGTGTAGTAGACCAAGTTTTCACCTTTTTCAAACGTATACACAGATTAGCTTCTTTTGTACACATGTGTATTTCTTTCGTTGTGCTTTAATACACATGTGTATACCTTACGTGCACAGATGTATAATAGAACATCAACCCATAATGTTCAATACACAAGTGTATCATTTTTGTACATCTGTCTATTGTCATATTTTTCAAAACAATACACTGATACACATGTGCACAACGCATGTGTACGAATTTTAGCTCCAGACCCGAGAGCTCACTTTTGTGTACACGGGTGTAAAACACATGTGTACAGCCTTTCAACTTTGAACCCAAGAGCATGTATTCGTGTACACGGGTGTACAACACATGTGTACAGGTAAATTTTCTTTTGTTTTTAAAACCCAACTTTCCATACACATGTGTATGATGCCTGTGTACCGAAAGGTTCTTTCTAAAATTTGAAATTTATCTTTACATACACATGTGTACAACAAACTTTATTTCTTTATCAATTAATCACTTTTTGAAAAACCTTTCTTTTGAAAAACTATTTTGTTTATCCTTTGTAAAAATTAGTTTCTTCTTAAATTTAAGTGCTTCACCTAAGAAATCAAATGTGCTATTTTACAATAGCATCTAAAGTATGAGATCTTCATTGCTTGATGCTTTAGTCCTTGTCCATTGCTTTGTGTCCTTGGTCTTTCATCCTTTAATCCTTGATTTTCCTTTTTCATGAGTGATCTTGCAAACAACTTAGCACATAATAAGTATATAGTCCAAATCAAAAATCTTATGCAAAATACACTTTGTTTGTCATACATCAAAACAAGAATGAGGGCTTAGTCTTACAAACTCCCCATTTTTTATTATGACAAACCTTACCATACTTAACCTTAGTTATTAAAAATCAGAGTACAGCTGTTGAGTAAGCATGGTTCTTGAGTCATTTTCATCCTCCCCCTGTCTCGTTGATATCTTTCCAAAATCAAGTGTTATCATATCATTATCATGAAAAAATCACCTTGCATTTATTTAAGTTCAAGTATGTCTTTTCAATGCAGTTCATACTTAGGTATCAGAACAAAATTTACAGTAAATGCAAGACAGAATTAATGGTTGTATGATTCATCTTTCTCCCCCTTTGTCATTATCAAAAAGAAACTATGGAGAATATTGAAATCAAACTGAAAAACAGTCTTGCATTCATTGATAATAAATCATTACAGAGCATATGCAATACATAAAAACATAACATGGTTTAAACATGGTCAGATAAACAAAACACAACCAGAAAAATAGAAATTTCTCTTTAAAATGCATTTCTGGCCTTTGTACATAGATTATGTACACCTGTGTATAAAGTGGTACATCGGTGTACACGGGGAGTCAGAAGCTTGAACTTTCAGTTTTGGCACAGAATCGATGTATTACATCGATGTATTAAATGAATTTTTGAGTTTTGACAAATTGTACATCTGTGTATAGCGTAGCAAATGCAAACCAGAAATATTTTTTGATATATACATCTGTGTACACATCTTGTGTACAGATGGCCCAATACTTCCTTTACACAGTACACCTGTGTACTGAGCCTGTGTACAGCATTAGTAAATCCTAAAAACACTAAGTACATCGATGTATGCCATCTATGTACAGAATCTTCGACACTTAACTGATTCAATACATCTGTGTATTGGCCCTATGTACAGAAGTACCAACCAATCAAAATCAACTTAAAATTTAAAATAAACACCCTATATTTCATACAAATTGATTCAACCATTTAAAAACATCACTTAGGAATAATCAAGCAATTAAAAACATTAGATATCAAACAATTATGCCCATTGCCATTTATATAGCTTTATTTTTCACTATGGTTTCATTCTCATCAAACTTGTTCATAATAAAAATTCATTTGGTTCCAATGGTTGATTCATGATTGATCAAATAACTTTAAATAAAAGGTTGTACAATCACAAATTAATAATGATAATTGCAAAAGATATTCAATCAATATTCTTTCTTTATTGTTACCCGTAATGTGTTTGGAAAAGCCTCTATCATGATACCAATTTGAGTTCTTGGCCTTCAAACACATCTGCAACACTGAATTTATGTGTGTTCTATAGGTACCCAAATCTAGTTGGGTCCTTTGGTGTTAGTAGCAACATATGTTCCTTTTGGAACCCAAATTTGTTTAGTGCCAACATGTATATTCTTCCTAAGTTTACAAGTAGCAGTTGTATGACCTTTCTTTAAACAATAATAACATTTCACAAAAGGACTATTTGAAGAACTAGGTGCAACAAAAAGCTTCTTGAAAGATTTTTCATATACCATTGGCTTATATCCAATTCCAGCTTTATCATAAACACCCTTTTACTGTCCTAATATGGCATTCAAGTTATCTCTGCCCATAGTGAACTTAGATAGAACTACATTCAGTTTTACAACTCCATTTTCAAGTGTAGTGCATTTGGTGCAAGTTGAACTAGATGCAAGAAATTGTGAATTTTTAGCTTCTAGTTCTTTAAGCTTTATTTGTAAAGATGCATAGTCACTACATTGTTTTGCAATGATCTTCCTAGAAGATATAAATTGTTTACCAATTTTAACGTATTCTTCATGCAATTCATCAAAAGCATCTTGTAACTCATCATAGGTAGGAGAAGAATCATTTACCTCGGTTTCACTATCACTTTGTTGACTTGCCATGAGACATAGGTTGGCTTCTTCATTTTCAGATTCACTACTAGTGGAATCCATATCATTTTCTTCCCAAGCTATGTATGGTCTTCTAGGCTTTCTTCTCTTTGTTGTCATTCTTCTCATACTTTTCTTTCATTTGAAGCTTTGGACATTCATTATTGTAGTGTCCAAGCTTTCCACAATCAAAGCATTTGATTGTTGAGGAAGAGCTTTCACCTTTGTTTGTGTTCTTTTTGGTAGGAAAACTGAATTGCTTCTTGTTTCTATTCTTTTTGATGAATTTTCTAAATTTCCTCACAAGCAATTTCATATCTTCTTCTTCGGATTCTTCATCTTCATCAAGGTCATCATCATCATCACTTTCTTTTGGTTCTTTAGAGACATGAGCCTTAAGTGAGATTCCTTTCTTCATTTTCTCCTTATCTTCATGGCTTTTCAATTTATTAAGCTCCAATTCGTGTTCTTTCAACTTGCCAAATAAAGTAGCAATCTGCATGGTATCTAGATCCTTTGCTTCAGCAATTGCAGTAATTTTTGGCTGCCATTCACGACTCAAACATCTCATTATCTTGTTAATCTTTTTCTCATATGTGATTATATGTCCGAGTCCTTCTAGATGGTTCACAATGCATGTGTATAAACCTCTTTTGCAGCTCATCTATCTCCTCACCATTCTTCAAGTGAAAGAGTTCGTATTCATGGACTAGTGCATTCATTCTTGCTCTTTTCACATCGTTGGTTCCTTTATGAGTGAGTTGAAGAGTATCCCACATTTGCTTTGCCGTTTTATAATTGGAGACCCTGAAAAACTCATCATAATTCAAAGCAGCTGTTATGATATTTTTTGCCTTCGCATTATAACCAACTCTTCTTTTATCATCATCATTCCAATCATCTTTTGGTTTAGCAACTTTATTTCCCTTCTCATCAAGTGTAAATGGAACATAGGGACCATTTTTAATAGCATCTAATACATCTAAACATGCAGCCTCAACAAAGATAAGCATTCTCTCTTTCCAATATATGTATTGGGAGCCATTAAATGCAGGGGGTCTAGTGAGTGAAGCCCCATCACCCAGGATATCATTTGTAGACATCTCTTGAAGCTATTAAACTTTGTAACAAGAGTTTTATCCCTGATGCCACTTGTTGGTAATGGCTACATTCTCAAGAGGGGGGACGGGGGTGAATTGAGATATTGAAAACTTTGTCAACAATTTAATGCAAAAGAGTTTTCTTAAAGAAAATTGGTTTTTACTCTATTTTAATTCCCAAGAATAAGGTTATGTAACAAGTAATGATGTTAAGAAGAATTATAAGAAGGAACAACAAGTTTAACACAGATTGCAGATCAAAGATTCAAGTTAACAAGCATTCTTAAAACTCATTCACAACACATAAGTGCATATAACAAGTATACGGAGTTTTGAGATGAGAAGAACACGCAAACCGATTTATCCTGGTTCGGCTACCTCCTCTGGCTTGCCTACATCCAGTCTCACACCTCTGTGGTTTTCTCCGCTATAACCAGAAATTACAATATCCAATTACAGCATTCACAAGGATAACCTCCTTGCTCAAGAACACACCAAAAAGCACACTTGCTTTTCTATACCCAATGATCCCTTCTATCCTTGTTCAATCCTAAGAGATACCCTCTCTTAATCACACTAATTCTAAGAAATATCACACTTTTCTCACAAAGATGAAGCACTTTTGGAAGCTTTTTGAATATTTCGTATTTTCACTTTCAAAATGTGTAAGGTGTTGAAAAGGGTTGATATGAAGTCCTTTTATATGTTTTTGAAGATTTTGATCCGTGGGTCTTATCACAAAATTTGTTACAAGTGATTACAAATCAGTTTGAAAAGTTGTAATAGAATAGTCTATGTACTACATCTGTGTATTCGAATTTTCCAGACATTTTCAAAGCTTGTACATAGATTAGATATTTTTTACATCTGTGTAGTAAACTAAGTTTTCACCTTTTTCAAACGTATACACAGATTAGCTTCTTTTGTACACATGTGTATTTCTTTCGTTGTGCTTTAATACACATGTGTATACCTTGCGTACACAGATGTATAATAAAACATCAACCCAGAATGTTCAATACACAGGTGTATCATTTTTGTACATCTGTGTATTGTCATATTTTTCAAAACAATACACTGATACATATGTGTACAACGCATGTGTACGAATTTTAGTTCCAGACCCGAGAGCTCACTTTTGTGTACACAGGTGTACAACACGTGTACAGCCTTTCAACTTTGAACCCAAGAGCATGTATTCGTGTACACAGGTGTACAACACATGTGTACAGACAAATTTTCTTTTGTTTTTAAAACCCAACTTTTCATACACATGTGTATGATGCCTGTGTACAGAAAGGGTCTTTCTAAAATTTGAAATTTAGCTTTACATACACATGTGTACAACAAACTTTATTTCTTTATCAATTAATCACTTTTTGAAAAACCTTTCTTTTGAAAAACTATTTTGTTTATCCTTTGTAAAAATTAGTTTCTTCTTAAATTTAAGTGCTTCACCTAAGAAATCAAATGTGCTATTTTTACAATAGCATCTAAAGTATGAGATCTTCATTGCTTGATGCTTTAGTCCTTGTCCATTGCTATGTGTCCTTGGTCTTTCGTCCTTTAATCCCTGATTTTCCTTTTTCATGAGTGATCTTGCATACAACTTAACACATAATAAGTATATAGTCAAAATAAAAAATCTTATGCAAAATACACTTTATTTGTCATACATCAAAATATGAATGAGGGCTTAGTCTTACAGGTTTTACATCCACACTGAACAAACAAAAAAAGATTATAACGAGTGGATGAAACTCTCACTCGCAAGAACCACTCAACACACATGATTTTGGAGGAAAGGAAAGATCACTCAGAAAAGAAGTTTTAATCTCAACCAACCAAAATAAAAACTCAAATGTTTAAAGCCTCACTAGCCACTCATATCCAAATGAGAAGACAGAACAATGTCCCTCCTCTTGTCGAAAACCTGCAAAAAAAACTGAGTCACCAACCTTAATTTATAATCATGTTAGCCACAGTGAAAATTTTATAGATAAAATAGTATTTCAGCCAAAAGGCTTCCTAATCTAGCCCAAAAACTCTAGAAGCACACCCCAGTAACATTATCACACCTCACAATGTTTTGAGTAATTCTCTCATTGCATCCACCCAGAATTTAGATTGGTAGAAGCATACATTCCAAAGGGCAATTACACCAATCTGCAAAGGAGAAGGAGGAACCTGTTTTTAGTTTCAGTCAATGACAAGAACGATACTTAATTTGATCCATCACATTTAATAATCAACACCTTCCTGTTGAAAAATATTTTTATTTTTAGCTAGTCAAATAGACCACGCTGTTGAAAACCAACGTACCATCCATATCTTCTTCGACTTCTTCCCTCTCACCAAGTCGAGATGGCTCTTAAAATGCAACTTTGATCCAATAGGAAAGGTTACCTGAAACCCCAGTAAACTATATTACCTTACCCCAAACCAGGAAGGCGAAAGGGCAATTAAAGAATATGTGGATTACCTATTTTGCCCCTTGATTACACAAAACGCAGTTCGAGTTTTATCCAGCCTGAATATTCCTTCTTGCCAAGTTTGTAAAATTGGGTATTCTATCAAGAATCATCTGCCAGGAAAAGGTCAAGACTTTTGATGCAATGTGGTTTGACTAGAACCTTTCAAAAAATGCGTTACTTAGTGCATCCCACGAATAGCTTAAGGCTTGGGATTGTTTCAATATCCTCCAGTGTTTTAAAAATCGGACCAGATCGGCTGGTTCCACCGGTTGAACCGGGACCCGACTGTGTCTCCGGTCGGGTTCATCATGAAAAACCAGCAGTCTCAAAGAACCGGTAAAAAACCGCCAGAACCGGAGCAAAACCGGACAAACAGTCGAACCGGCTCCGGTTACAGAAAACTGACCGGTCAGTACATTCCAACACCGTTCACCAAAAAATAAGAGAAAAAAAGAAAAAAAATAGAACCCTTGAAGTGAGGTAAGCTTCTGGTGGAATCGTTTTGTGTGGCATCGAAAAAGAAGGCAAGGAAGGTAGACGCAAATGGAGTTCCGGTCGATAGAAGTAGGTGGCACGTGGTGGCTTATTTGCATGACGAAAAGCTAGAAGCCATTGGGGAATCTTACGGAACGTTGATAATGTGCAGTGGTTGGAAGAATGAAAAGGACGTTGATCACAATACTATGGGAAGGGTGTGGTTCAACTTACGGGGTCTTATCCAGTGGGATATGGGTAATCTCAAGGTGACAATTTGAAGAGAGACATGTGGCCTGGCTTTGCCAAAAGCTATCCCGCAAATGTGAACTGTATAAAGAAGAAAAAATTTAAGTTTTGGTTCAGTCACGATCCTTTATTATGCTTTCCAAAGAAAATAATTTTATATTAGTTTCTCAAAGGTTCACACCACTTTCACCTCTAGCCGTTAAATATTGCAGAAATGTTATTCTAACATCTGGAATAGACAACATACGGTGACAACCGTATGTGCACAGGTGCATTTTCGAAATTAAGGAGTAAAATGTCGGTCCCACCTCATTTTTAGTTTCTAATACCCTAAACATAGTTCACACTCTTCTCTGTTATCACCACAAAATCCCTCTAGCCTCCAAGCTTCTTCACTCACGAAATACACTTGTCCCTCCTTCTTCCTTCACGTCACTCATTTGCTTTCGCGGTCTGCATCCTTTCCATTCGTCCCTTCGCTCCTTTCCTTTGCTCACTTGAGCGGTTCCCTTCTTTGTCTTTGAAAACTAGCCCGTGATTACTTGGTCTGAAGACGAGTGATAAGCCTCTGGCTTATCTAGTTTTATGACTAGATGAACTAGGGTTTATGTGTCTATTTATTCGAGTTCACTCTCGTTTTCGCCCAAAATTGCCTTGTTTTGTTCCTAAGTTGGACTTTGACTCGTTTTGTATCTTTTGTGTAGTTTTTAGGTTATTTTGAATAGAATTACGCTTGTGGGTGCTTTTGTTGTTTCAGGTTAAATAAGTGAAGCTCCGGGAGTAAAGGAAAGTCGAAAAGCAGTGGAAATTGCAAGTCTGAAGACACTCGCCTCGCGAGTGTATGCTCGCCCCGCGAGCCTGAAAGTCAACAAAGATGCAAAAGTCATCACTTCAGTCTCGCCGCGCGAGATGTGTCTCGCCCCGCGAATCATGAAGACCTGCAAGACAGAGAGCATCACGGCTTGGCCGTGATGAATACCACGCCCGTGGCAGTTTAAGGTTTGAAGACTCGCCTCGCGAGAGGAAGCTCGCCCCGCGAGAGAATGAAGACTTGGAAGTCAGAGACCATCACGGCCCAGCCGTGATGAAGGTCACAGCCTAGAATTGAAGACTCGCCCCGCGAGAGGCTGCTCGCCTCGCGAGAGTTTAAATTGAAAGCGCGCCAATTTTAATTCTCGCCTCGCGAGAGGCTACTCGCCTCGCGAGAGAGCGCAGATCGGGATTACTATTTAAAGGTCATTGCATATCACAACCGGGAATCCAACTTTAGAAGGCAGTTTTCCACTTAGGTTAGGGCAGTAGTTACGAATTCTTATTTCTCCTTGGAGCTGCGTCTCCTTTTCGGGTTTCTTTTTATTTTACGATGGTGATTATGTCCGATCGCTTGTCTATGAGCATGAGGAACTAATCCCGTCGTCCGAGGGAACGATGAAGCCACCCATGGCGATGTAAATCCGATTTGATGTATGTCTTTCTCCTTAATTCAATTCTTGTTTTCTAATTCCGATTTGAATGTGTTGATCATACGTGTTGCGTGATTGACTTGTTAACGTTGATGAGGCTTAGTCAGCGATTCACGTTTAGAACTTGAATTAGAATCATCGATCGAATATTGCACGAGAGTGAATAGGAGATCGGTGCGACCTTATAGGGAACACGAATTAACGAATTCGAGATTAGGGTTAAGAGACCTAGCAAGTAATTAACTCAAATCATCGAATACGTCCTAATGAGCACGAAGTGGATTTAGGAGAATTTAGGGGTCCCGGTTGACATTGTAATTGAACCTAGGGAGGAATTCATCATCACTTGGGTGTACATATTGGGTAGGTGGATTTGTGACCTTGGACATTTTAGTTTTCTGATTTTTAGTTAATTAGTTTATTTAGATTGTTAGTTGAATTTCGCTATTAATCTTCTCTCTCAACCACCTTCTTCCGTAACTTGACCAAACGTATCTGACTTCCCGCGGATTAGTCGAATTGGTATCCCAATCCTTGAGTTCGACCTCGGTAATTACTTGCCGTGTTATTTTTATTACTTGCGACGACCCGGTACACTTGCCGGAGTCACAACAAGTTTTTGGCGCCGTTGCCGGGGATTGGCACAACCAATTTTTCTGATTTTAGGGAAGTTTGACTATTTGGTTAAGTTATTTTTCTTTTATTTTTAATTTTATTTTTATTTTACCATTATCTCTCTACTTCTTTGATTCCACTTGGTCTTGCCTTGTTTTGTATGCGAGGTACACGAAGGAATGCTTCCGGGTTGCGAGTATTGTGATGGGAACCATGACACTTGGAGTTGTCCGTTCTACTTCCCTCAAGTTTATGTGGAACCATGGCATAATGACAGCGTGCCCCAGAACAACTATCAGAGTCAGAATCAGTATTGGGGTGATATGAGTAGAGACCATCCGGATTTCGCTTGGAGTAATGCTGACGATGGTCTAGCCTGGCAGCCACAACCTCAACAGAGTTGGCAACCACAACCTTGGGAGTTGGCTCTGGAGAAGATGAATGCGGCAGTTGAGAAATTTGCAATCAAGACAAGCACAGCCGTTGACAAGTTGGCTCAACTCGTAGAGCAACTAAATGAGCATCCCCCAGAGACTTTCCCAGTTGATACCGAGAACGACCCTAAGAACCAATGCAATGCCACAACAACTAGAAGCAGTGGGGTGTTGGGATATGACTGGGATGTAACTAGTTCTCGGGGAGTTGAGGAAGACCTACCACATGTTGAGGAAGAACAACCGGAGGAAAAGGAATTGGCAAGTGTCATGGCCCCGGAACAACCACATGTTGAGGAAGAGCAACCTAAGGAAGAGGAGTTGGCAAAGGACAAGGCACTGGAGCAAGAGGGTAGAGATCAAGATGAAGATAAAGTGGCGGAGGATTCCACCATGCTTGCCAAGCAACCTGATTTTGATGCGTTAAATAAATATGTTGGCTTGCATGCATGTGTGGACACCGGTAAATTAGACCCTCCCACTTGTCTAGCACACTTCCTCGTGAAAACACCATTTGACCCGAGAGGAAGTGGGTTCATAATTACAGTGGTCAAAGAAGTCTTCACACTCAGACTAGATGGAAGTATGGATAGAGTCATATTGCTCCTGCGAGGGCCACTTCACAAACCATTTGATCCGGGTGGAGGATCTCACATGATGAGCATCTCTTGGCCTCTGTACCACAGACTATGGGATCCAGGTGGATGCTTCTTAATAAGTCAGGCTCGGGACGTTAAACAAGCGCTTCTTGGGAGGCAACCCAAGCTAGGTATCCTTCTCTTCTCTTCTCTTAACTTTTGTTTTGTTTTGTTTTTGTTTTGTTTTTGTTTGTCGCTCTTGAATAATTTGAGAAGATCAAGAGTTTTTGTATGAATGTCGTGTCGGCAAGCTTGTTGGATTTTGATTGAATTGAGCATAGATTGATTGCATGAATTATTTGACCATTGATGATTTCCCCCTAGGTTCTAATAATAGAAAAGTTTATCCCCACTTAAAAATTGAAAACTAAACTTTGAGGATTTTATTGTGATTATTTGATTTATGATAAGTTTGGGGTGAGGGGGTGCACACACTAGGAATCGTATCTCGGTCAAACAATTTTCAAAATGTCCAGGTGAGGAATTTGAGCCTCCAACTCTGTTTTTGAATGTGTGAATCACTGTTAAGTTGCACTTTCCCGAGTTTGCTTGAATCTCTTTATGGTTTGCATGATTATGTGTTGCATCAAATGATTTAGGCAATTTTCTTTGAAAAAACCATTTGGCCTAAAAAGAACCGTCCCTAATGCATGTTCCCTAGTTAGCCAAATTGAGCCCAATTGACTTATTGTTTCTTGATGACCCTACATTACGAGCCAAATCTGAAAAACCATGTCAACCCAATCTTAGGATTAGGAGAGCATGGAAATGAGCAAGAGAAAGGTTGTGAGAAACTAAGTTTGGGGTGGCTACAAGGAGGTATGTCATTTTGGGGTGAGAAAAAGAAAAATAAAGGTTGAAACCCAAGGCAAAAAAAAAAAAAAAAGAAGAAAACAAAAAAATTGCCAAAGGAAAAGGGGCTGAACAAAAAGATTAGCAAGGAAAAGGCTGTAGTCACCCGAGCCCAAATGAAAAATGGAAAAAGGAATTTGAGTGGAAAGAGTGTCAAAATGCTCATGCTCTCTTAGTTCCTAGGGACTTAAGCCTAAATATCCTTCATTATCCTACCCTCAGCCAGGCCCCATTAAAACCTTTAAAAGACCTTCTGATGTTGCATGCATGTTTTCGTGGGGACCATTTTTGAGATGAAAATCAAATTCATGGGAAGTGCTCTTGATAAGTGAAATTGAGTGAAAAAGTTGAAATCCTTGACGAACTGGAGCGAATGAGTGAAATTTTACATACCCTTGTGAGGAAGGCAATTGTTTGAAATAGGTGATCTTCCTTTGTGTGTATCTTTGAGCCTCAACTTAGAGTAATGATGGCATGAATGATAAATTCTCAACTGTTTAAAGTAGATGAATGTGGGGATTACATTGATATAGGGGGGAGATCATTGGAGTAAAACTGTTTTTTAAAGTTGCATTAAATTTGTGCGAAATCAATTGATTCCTTTAGGCTTGCCAAGTCTTGAGTCGTTTTTGAGTTTTAAGCTTGCTTGGGGACAAGCAAGGTTTAAGTTTGGGGTATTTTGATAAGCCTCTGGCTTATCTAGTTTTATGACTAGATGAACTAGGGTTTATGTGTCTATTTATTCGAGTTCACTCTCGTTTTCGCCCAAAATTGCCTTGTTTTGTTCCTAAGTTGGACTTTGACTCGTTTTGTATCTTTTGTGTAGTTTTTAGGTTATTTTGAATAGAATTACGCTTGTGGGTGCTTTTGTTGTTTCAGGTTAAATAAGTGAAGCTCCGGGAGTAAAGGAAAGTCGAAAAGCAGTGGAAATTGCAAGTCTGAAGACACTCGCCTCGCGAGTGTATGCTCGCCCCGCAAGCCTGAAAGTCAACAAAGATGCAAAAGTCATCACTTCAGTCTCGCCGCGCGAGATGTGTCTCGCCCCGCGAATCATGAAGACCTGCAAGACAGAGAGCATCACGGCTTGGCCGTGATGAATACCACGCCCGTGGCAGTTTAAGGTTTGAAGACTCGCCTCGCGAGAGGAAGCTCGCCCCGCGAGAGAATGAAGACTTGGAAGTCAGAGACCATCACGGCCCAGCCGTGATGAAGGTCACAGCCTAGAATTGAAGACTCGCCCCGCGAGAGGCTGCTCGCCTCGCGAGAGTTTAAATTGAAAGCGCGCCAATTTTAATTCTCGCCTCGCGAGAGGCTACTCGCCTCGCGAGAGAGCGCAGATCAGGATTACTATTTAAAGGCTGTTGCATATCAGAACCGGAATCGAACTTTAGAAGGCAGTTTTCCACTTAGGTTCGGGCAGTAGTTACGAATTCTTATTTCTCCTTGGAGCTGCGTCTCCTTTTCGGGTTTCTTTTTATTTTACGATGGTGATTATGTCCGATCGCTTGTCTATGAGCATGAGGAACTAATCCCGTCGTCCGAGGGAACGATGAAGCCACCCATGGCGATGTAAATCCGATTTGATGTATGTCTTTCTCCTTAATTCAATTCTTGTTTTCTAATTCTGATTTGAATGTGTTGATCATACGTGTTGCGTGATTGACTTGTTAACGTTGATGAGGCTTAGTCAGCGATTCACGTTTAGAACTTGAATTAGAATCATCGATCGAATATTGCACGAGAGTGAATAGGAGATCGGTGCGACCTTATAGGGAACACGAATTAACAGAATTCGAGATTAGGGTTAAGAGACCTAGCAAGTAATTAACTCAAATCATCGAATACGTCCTAATGAGCACGGAAGTGGATTTAGGAGAATTTAGGGGTCCCGGTTGACATTGTAATTGAACCTAGGGAGGAATTCATCATCACTTGGGTGTACATATTGGGTAGGTGGATTTGTGACCTTGGACATTTTAGTTTTCTGATTTTTAGTTAATTAGTTTATTTAGATTGTTAGTTGAATTTCGCTATTAATCTTCTCTCTCAACCACCTTCTTCCGTAACTTGACCAAACGTATCTGACTTCCCGCGGATTAGTCGAATTGGTATCCCAATCCTTGAGTTCGACCTCGGTAATTACTTGCCGTGTTATTTTTATTACTTGCGACGACCCGGTACACTTGCCGGAGTCACAACAACGAGCTGTTGAAGACGAGCTTCCCACCATTATCGAAGACGATGGTAAAGATGGTGGTGACGAGCCTCCTTAAGGTTATCTTCCTCTCCTTTTAAAATCAGCTTCTTGATTTTTGATTTCCATCTTGATTTTGCGTGTTTAGGGTTTCTTCTTTTTAGGTTTCTATTTCCATGTTTCGAAGATTGATTATAAAGGAAAATGTGGAACAAACATTAGAGGCTATATCTTGTATTTCATGTTTAAGACTGTAGAGCATTTCTGTTTGTGGATGTTGGGTACATTAAAAAGATTTAGAGGTTGTTTATTAAGTGTTTGTGTTTATTTATCTATGAAGTTAGTGTTTTCTTTTTCAATTTTTTTTCAATAGCTGTAAGAAATAGTCTGAACCATATCTTTTATTTCATGTTTAATACTATAGAGCATTTCGGTTTATGGATGTTGGGTACTTTAAAAAGATGTAGAGGTTGCTTATCAAGTGTTTGTGTTTATTTCTCTATGAAGTTAGTGTCTTCTTTTTTTAATTTTTTTTCAATACCTGTAAGAAATAGTCTGAACCAGAATATGTATTGGAATAATAATTGTGCATCCCCATTGAAGAAAGAAGCCACAAGATTCTATTTTAAGTACTATGACATAGAATACCAAAATTGCAAATTTCACCATTCATCCTCATTGATTGGAATTGGATTATCTTTGGGCCAGATGATTTAGTCCCTTTCAGAAGTATTCATGTTTGCCTGACTAGTCAAGATGAGATGTTTTACCATCCCCCGTAGTCTCCTTACGTCCTTTATATGCTGAATTGAATAGTTAAAATACTTTGACATTTTGTTGAGTTTATCTAAATGAATTATAACTCATTATTGTGGTCACCTTGCCATTAGAGTCCTCTCATGCATGCTTCTAGCCACTGTTGGCAACTTTGAACAGTCTGAAGTCTCTTTTTGTGCTGAGAGAGGTGGATAAAAAACTGAAACAATTTAAATTATCTAAATTATAGTGTGCTACAGTTTATTCCGAGATCTGAGATGTATTGCCTTTGGGAAATAACTCTTTCCAGTCAAAATAATGAAATCCAACTTGTGTTTGAGATTGAAAAATGAAATTGTAGATGTATTAGGTTTTGTGTATCAAATCTGATTGATGCCTTTATGGCGCTGCAAGAACATATTTCATTATTTCATGTGAGAAGCTTCAGCATACTCAATCAGTCCCAGAATTTAAAATAATAGAGCTATATTATGTGACAGTTGTGATAATAGTAGGTACTTATATATATTGTTGTTGTGAAAGTGCTTAGATCTGGGTGTGGTACAAAAATCATGATTGTGTGGTATGATAGGATATCTTGACAGCATGTATTTTCTAACTTAGCAGGTGTTGGATCATCTGTAAACTGGTAAGTAATGATTTGTGCATCAACAATATAAAAGTACCATTGTATTAACAAGAAAGCCTACTTACCATCTACAATTTTGATTATTGTTTGCAGGTGAAGAATCAAGGGTAACCCTAGAATGCGCACCCAAAGTTCCAGACTTGAGTCCCCATATACCAAGGCATATGCGAGAAATAATAAGAAAACAGAGGAATAGTTTTTCATTAGGATATTTGAACAGGAAATATTGTGATAGACATCGTTTTATGTAGTGTATGACAAGTATGTAATATCTCTACTTGGTAGAGATGGAATTTAAAGTAATGCAGCTCTTGTGTACTTCTTTTTTTTGGTTGTTTGGAAAAGTTTATGGTTATGTATGCAGTATTGAAAGTTGTGGATAATGGTTCATTATACATGGTTTAAATGGTGATTGGTCATGTTTAAAACAGTTATTGACTAATAAGTTATTGATTAACCAAATAACTTAATAGGATGTGGAAGACTTGTGTCGAGTTTCATGATAAGTCATTAACCATATAATGTATAGCATTAACCATATATTTGAACTTGATTAACCAAATAACTTAATGGGATGTGGAAGACTTGTGTTGAGGATAAGTCATTAACCATATTTTTTTTAAGCAAAAAGGCATGCAAAGGCATCACAATAGAGTAAGACATCCCAACTAGGGTGGCACCCCAAACTCTACCAATCATCTGCAGCACACCTTAATATTATTAAAGAAAGAGAAAGAGTACAAAGAAACATGGGGGGACATGTACCAGACCCATGAGGAATTAATGAAACCTATAAATAGGTAAGTCAATCCTATTCCTGAAAAATTCTTCCTTAATAAAACCAGGAATAACATCCCACCAAACTAAGCCAGAAACACTATTGCCATAGCTAGCTAACTTGTCAGCACAATGATTACCCTCCCTATAAATATGGGAGACTATGAGTTGCATTTGCTTTGTGAGAAAGACACAATTTCTCCATCTATTTCTAATCTTCCAAGGGACAATGTTGATGTTATCAAAAGCTGCCACCACAACTTGAGAGTCACATTCCAGTCAAAGATAATGCCAACCCTTCTTGAAAGCAAGCTCAATACAAAACATGGCACCTTGTAATTCATCAAGCAGAGAGGATTGAGAACCAAGGGTCATTAACCATAAAATTAATATCATTAACCAGATAATTGAACTTGATTAACCAAATAACTTAATGGGACGTGGAAGACTTGTGTTAAGTTTCAGGATAAGTCATTAACCATATAATGAATAGCATTAACCAGATATTTGAACTTGATTAACCAAATAATGCATGGGTCGGGGAAGACTTGTGTTAAGTTTGAGGACAAGTCATTAACCATATAATGAATAGCATTAACCAGATATTTGAACTTGATTAACCAAATAATGCATGGGTCGTGGAAGACTTGTGTTAAGTTAGGATAAGTCATTAACCATATAATGAATAGCATTAACCAGATATTTGAACTTGATTAACCAAATAATGCATGGGTCGTGGAAGACTTAAGTTTGAGGATAAGTCATTAACTATATAATGAATAGCATTAACCAGATATTTGAACTTGATTAACCAAATAATGCATGGGTCGTGGAAGACTTGTGTTAAGTTTGAGGATAAGTCATTAACCATATAATGAATAGCATTAACCAGATATTTGAACTTGATTAACCAAATAATGCATGGGTCATGCAAGACTTATGTTAAGTTTCAGGATAAGTCATTAACCATATAATCAATAGCATTAACCAGATATTTGAACTTGATTAACCAAATAATGCATGGGTCGTGGAAGACTTAAGTTTCAGGATAGGTCATTAACCATGTAATGAATAACATTAACCAGATATTTGAACTTCATTAACCAAATATATCAATGGGATGTGGAAAATGGGTACTGGAAAATGGTAAAAGCATCAGGATTTTCCATAATCATTTACATTGAATTAACCATATATGTACACAACATGAATCATTCTGCACATCGACAAAGGACTATAAAGCCATTCCAAAACAAGTGGTGGTTGTGTGCTGCAACTAACACCTCCACAGTCTTCAATGAGGCATTACAATTCATTTTATATCTAAATTCAGCTTGAACTTCTTTAAACTTGGCATGAGTGTACGCGCCTTGGAATTGCTTTTCAATTGAAGAGTTTGACCCGCAAGGAATAGTTGTATCCATTGATTGAAAATCCGCCTGAAATTTCTTTTCTGCTCTACTCTTGAGAGCATTATCGTATTGCTTAACAAATTGATTTAGACTTTTTGAATTGATATATCCATCAAAGAAAGCAGGTATGCTCTCACTTCGTTGCGTCGTTGATATACCTATCCAAAAAATGAATTGAATTAACCAAATATCTACATGTGATAAACCATATATTTAAGATGCTGTGGAAAACTGATTTTAATATCAGGATGACCAGTTAACCAAATAATGAACAGAGTTCACCAGATATTTTCAAGTGATTAACCAATTACTTAAAATGCTGTGGAAAACTTGTTGAAGTAGCAGGAAGACCCATTAACCAAATAAAGATACCTAATTAACCACATACCTGCCCAAAAATATTTTCTAAGCATGGTTGGTTCCCATTATTAGTCATACATAACTCAAATACATCACCATTGAAAAAAGGAGCCAAATTCCATCCCTAATTTTTCTAGTTCACATATGTGGAAGAAAGCAAAAAAGGGTTTGCTTGAATTGCTTATGGATTCCTAGTCCACTAGTAAGTAGCACCATGTATGTATATATACTATACCTTTATATTAGACCCTTAATGCTAACCATATAGTAATAAGAACAAGAGACAACATTAACTTGGTGTTGGTGCCTTCCAAATGAGCCACTATAGCTCCAGAGTCATTAGGACTGATTCCACCATTCATTAGCAAGGACCTTTGGATCCAAAGGCTTTGAATGCAATGAGTGTGGAAAATGCCTCAGAACAAAGCTCCATGAATAGAGAAAACATGCTTGAGAAGGATTTCCTTTCACAAGACTAAATCCCAAAAACAATTATTTCCCTTTCAACATAAGCATGCACTTTTTCTCCACTTCTTAGAGCCAAATTAATAAAGGAAATGTTACTTATTTTAACATGAACTGAATTATTACCCACATTAATAGCCACATTACTAAAAATAGAAACCTCATTTCTATCATCTCTTGAAGCACTAAACTCAACATCAATAACCTTAGATATTCTATTCTTCAATCCAAAAGGAAACCCAAATGAACTTTTATCAAAAACATTTCTTTGAGAACCATTTGGAACCATAACAAAAACCAAGCCACAGAATAAAACAATTATTTCGGACTTCAGTCTTGATTTCCCACATTGAAGAAAGCCAATAATAACAGAGCCAAAAATCCCTAACAACAACATAACCAGCTTATATGGATTTATCCTAAACATGCAATGTATAACAAGCTCATCTCCCTTTCTCACAACATTTACCCTTAAAAGGGAAAGGGAAAATGAGGGTATTTGAATGGGACAATATAATAAACCCTAAACTCTAAACAAAAACAAATTTTAATTAAAATCCAAGATGCTAACACCAACGTCTGAAAAATTACCTTGCTTAAAGAAGGAAATGGAGGGCTGTCACGATTTCCTTAGGTGGTTGTGTCGTCGTCTTCACGAGAGGAGCTGGGTGGGTCGTCCTTCACACCTTCTAATCGAGTTCTGTGCACTGGTAGGGGCTGAAAACGAGCACAGGTCTTGCTGCGAATGGAGGAAAAAGTGAGCACGGTGGGTTAATGGGTAGCACTGTGAAGCTTCGTCAATGGAGAGTGGAGAAGAAATGAAGTTAGAACAGTGAGCATGGGGGGAGAAAGAAGCGGGCAAAATGAGAAAGCAACAGGGGAAATGAAAAAAATGAAATTGGCAAACTTTATTACCAAATTGCCACCGCTCCCAAACCAAATGTATACGATCCCATACGGTTGTTTGAGTATAGTTGTCTACCCTAGTTGTCAAAATAACATTTCTGTTAATTATTGTGTAGTTTTGTAAAGAATAATAGGTTTCTATTTATATTTGTTTAACTTGATCTCATTATTATATAAATTATAATAATTATAGTATATATATAGTATAATTTAATATTTTAACTATTTATTAATCATCCGGTTCAACTGTTGGTTAAACCGGTTGAACCAATTGAACCATGACCCGAAGGTCTTGCCGGTTCGATCTCCGGTCCCGTTTTTAAAACACTGGTATCCTCAAATAAGCCGATTTAGAGGAGTAAAGGCCATCCGAATTATACCTCCAAAACCAAGCATCTTCAATATCTTCCTTTAATTCTAACACCTCAATGACTAACATTAGTTCCGTCACGTAATATCCAGTAATTTAATAATTTGAAATTATAAGCTTAAACGAAATTATGATCAATAACGGGAAAAAAAACTCTTTGTATGAAGTTCTACATGCTAATATTTTTATTTATAAATATGCTCATAATTAATAAATTATATCATACTTTATTAATTATGAGCATATTTATAAATAGCTAGAGTCGAAATGGAGGAAGGCTTCGGGTCTTTTGTGTGATAAAAAAGTACCTCTTAAGCTAAAGGGAAAATTTTACCGTACAGCTATTAGACCGGCGATGTTGTATGGGACGGAGTGTTGGGCGGTAAAAAATCAACACGAGAGTAAAATCAATGTAGCAGAGATGAGAATGTTGCGCTGGATGAGCGGAAAAACTAGACGTGGTAGGATTAGGAATGATAGCATTAGAGAGAGAGTTGGGGTAGCACCTATTGTAGAAAAGATGGTTGAATCTCGACTTAGGTGGTTTGGGCATGTATGGAGGAGACTTTTAGACTCTGTAGTAAGGAGAGTGGACCAAGTGGAGGGCAATCCAATAGCTAGAGGCAGAGGTAGGCCAAGAAAAACTATAGGAGAAACTATTAAGAAAGATTTGGAGGCCAATGATTTAACTATTAACATGATTCATGATAGAATATTGTGGCACCGTATGATCCATGTAGCCAACCCCACCTAGTGGGATAAGGCTTGGTTGTTGTTGTAAAATGCTTTTGGGCAACCTTAATAAATTTATTTATGATTTTAAGTCAAAATATGGCAGTGCATATTTGACACACCCTTGATAATTAGATTAATTTAACTTAATTTTTTATATTAGTGATTTATGGGTTAGTGGGCTTTTACACAATTAAGGCCCAACTTTAAAGTTAGGTTAAGAAGGGGTTGTCATCCCCTTCCTCCCTCATTCTTGTATATTTGAAAACCCTAGAAAGAATATCTAGAGAGAGAAAGTGTGAAAAAGCTTGAGCAAGAGGGAAGTCAAGGAAGGGAGTAACTTGGGGTGTCTTTTCTCCAACTTTATCTTCTTGCAAATTTCATTTCCATGGAACCCTAGAATAGTGTCTACCAAAGAGGTGAGGGGTTTATGTGTTTATGCTTGATTTTGCTTTGGTAATGATATATGTATATGCCTTGTTCATCCTTTTGTAAAGTGGGAGTATAGATTCCAAGTTTTCTTTATGAGATTTGTGTGTTTTTATGAGTAAAATTCGTGGGTCTTGTTATGGGTTTTGATAAAGGGATGATATTGATGAAGGGTGAGCTATTGATTTTGAGTTGATTTGATGAATATCTTTTCATGAAAATCTTTTGATTCAAGTTATAATGTTGAATCCATGATGTATTCATTGTGTTTGATATATTTGGGTTGTTATAAATAGTATTTGATGATTGGGTTTGGAAGAAAAATGGTAAAAAAACATTTGGAGAAATTGCGGAAACAGGGGTTTCTGTTTTGTGACCAGCGCTCCGAGCAGGAAATCGGGCGCTTAGCATAGTGTTATCCGAGGGGAGACCTATTGAACTTAAAATGTGCTTGACTTTTTCATTTGTTATTCGTTTTGAGTAAATGACCACTTGTTGGAAAGCTCTTTGAGTCTTTAATATCAAGCAAGTTTCAGATTAAAATATCAAGTATTTTAAATTTTATGATAAAAATGGTGATAAAAGGTTAGGATATGATATTTGAAAGAATGATGGTTATCATAGTTTATGATGATTACACTATTTTAAATTATTTTTAAAACAAGTCTTTTGGATATTTTGAAGTGTTTTAGAACCTTTTTGTATAAATTAATGTATGTATTGCATTATGGCCTATTTATAGGTGAATTGATATACATATATATATATACATGATGAAAAGTTGCTATGTGTAGTGTTTATTATGAGATGAAGGTATTGAATTTTACATAAGGTTGCATATTGAAATTTTAGTGTGATTATATATTGGATACGATTTTTGGACAATAAATATTGTCATGTATCCCCTTTTAAATACCCTTAAAGTGGTTATTGGAATATATATATATATATATATATATATATATATATATATATACATGCATGTTAAAAATACCCTTGAAAGTGGTTATTGGAATAGATCAGGTGAGAACTCTTCTTTATTGTGAGAAATGAGAACTATTAACAAGAGCCTTTGTATCACAATTAAAACAAATTAACGAACCAGATTATATAGTCACGTTAAAAACTCACGTGACCTCTGATCTATTCTCTCCATCCCAATTCAATTATTACCAATGTTTTCAAAGCCGGACCGATCATTGAACAGGTGAAGGCCCTCACGGTTCACTGGTTCAACAATGATTGAACCGGTTATAATTATATATATATAATATATAATATTAATAAAATAATTTTTTTATACAATCAATAGACCAAAAAGAAAATAACAAAGCCCAAACAACAAATAAAAAAAATTTTAAACCCAGCCCATGATCATTTTTGCATGTTCCAGAAGCCTCTCATCAGTGGCAATGAGCTGGAAACCACTTCTACATATATACTAATATAATAATATACCCTAACTGGCTCATTCTAGGGTAAGCAAACAACTTGATGTTGCTCACCGTGTATCATTATTAATCATCATTTGATTAAAGAGATCCATCAAATATTATCATGTACTATCTACACCATATATATTTTTTCTTAATTTCATTCCCCCTCTCACTCACTCAGGCTGTGTCCACAGTACCGTCTTCCACCTCCGTCCAGATTTCTTCTTCTTCTTTGTCATTTTGTTCCCTTTTTTACCCAGATAATGATCATACGGCTAGATGGATTATATATCAGTTCTTCAAATTCCTGGTATCCTACTTTATATGTGCTATGCTACGAACAGAAATTGAGAAATGATCAGACCGATAGCTAGGACATGAAGGTTTTGCCAAAACAACCACTTTTCACATAAAATCATCATCTTTGTTGTTTTATTCAGAAAATGAACATGAACAATCCAAAACAATAACAACATGAAAATCAACAAATCCCAGAATGAACAACCCAAAATATTAACATCCAAAGAAAACCAAATCAGAAAATGAACAACTGTAAAATGAAGAGGTTGCAGCAGTGTTACAGATCTGAACCCACATCCATCTTCTTTGCCACCTTCGTCTTCGCCACGCGGATCCAACTGCCTTGACCAGTTCTGTAAGTCGTTTGAATATCATCTCTCTTCAGCAATACTGCAAGAAATTCATCACCGTTCTGCACATCAAGTGGAGAGTTCGAAGAGGTAGTTGGTGGTGGGTGGGTGGGTGGGGGGAGCGGGCGGAGGGGTTAATGAGAGAAAGAGATGGGTGAGGAAGCAAAAACCTGATGTGGAATGGGTAGAGGGAGGGTAGCGCTCGCCGGTTGGTGCGTGGAGGACGGACACCGGTGCCGTCGTGACGGAGATGGAAGAAGAAAGTGACTGTGGAGGGTCGGTGAGAGAAGAATTGAGAATGAGAGAGAAGAAAATGAAAAGAAAAAATAGAGTGAGAACAGGTGTATGATAATATCACGTGACATTCGTAATCAATGGTGATAAATTGCTGCTCACGGTGAGCAATATGTGAAACTCGCTCACCGTAGCCAAAGCCATCAGTTTTATAAAAGTAAAGTATCAAAAGTTCAAAACTCAAACGTTTACACTGCAAAAATGCCGCAGCAGCTGAGCAGATCACGCGGAGCACGAGCACTTCGTTAGATCATCTCAGCTGCAGGCTTGCAATAGCATCACGTCGTCGTTTTGGAGCAGAGCAGCAACACCTTGCCGTTTTAGAGCAGCAGCTCATCGCAGAACCAAGAAACAACTCCATTTTTGTTTTTATAGTTTTTTTAATTAGTTTTTGTGAATCGGTCCAGATCGGATTCAAAACCGGTTTTCCCGACTTACAACCGGTTTAACGGTTCTATGGCCGATCTCTTGCAAGGCCGGTTCTGAGGTCAAATAAACCGGCTTGGGGTCCGGTTCCAGGTCCGACCAGCCGGTCCGGTTTTGACTACCTTGATTTTTACCAAAATCAAAACCATTTCCACAAAACCAACAATTAACAAGACCACCACCAATAGTATCAGGAGCACTTGCTCCCCGCCATCAACCAACGTCAAATGTCCACCCCAGTTTCGATTGCATCACGTCGTCGTCACCATCGTCGCGCCTGACGAATACTCTCTCTTCTCACCCCACCATCGACACGCCAGCCCCGACCACACGACCCTCGTATCCAACCTCTTCTCCAACGACCACTCCGACTCTGACGGCTGCTCCTTCTCTCAGCTCCTCCCCGGAGGCATGGCTTTTCCTTTTGCGTTCGGCAGAAATTGGCCCCTTTTTCGCCACCGCCAACAATTGCTTTCATCAGTCATTTTAAATTGGTGCTACTGCTTTTTTTTGGCTTCACGGTTGGCTTTCATTGATCAATTTGTTTCTCAAGTGTTCATCTTTGACTGCGCATAGGAATTCATGTTCTTTGCAGGGTTGATTTTCTTTTCCCCTGCAAGTTCCCCTGTTGTTATATCATGGTTGAATCTCATGATGTGCTTCTTTGTAATGGGTCCAGGTTTGCTCTCTGCAATGTTGGGTGGCTGCTGTAATTTTCATCTTTTGTCTGCAACATGCTTTTTCAAATTTTTTTTTTTTGACTGTTAAAAAAAAGAAGGAGGAGAAAAAAGAAGGAAGAAAGGATTTCTCATTGGTCACGTGCTTTTTTAAATTGTAAGCATAATTTGGATGGTTAGATATAATCTAATGGCTATCATTGCTTTGTTTGGTTTAGGAGGGAAAATGGAGAGAGAGAAGTTATAGAGAAAGAAGATGAGAAGAGAGAAAATGTAACACCCCATTTTTCGTATAAGTACTTTTATGTATGCCTGCTTGTTTGTTTTAAGCTTTCGGACTTAGCTTAGAGCTGCTGTTGAGGGCTGAGTGGGATTTCTAGGCTTAAAATCCCTTCCTGGTATATGAGCACGTCCATGCTCATGTCCAGCACGCCCGTGCTTGGAAGGCGCATCTTGTGACTGTCTTAGTCACAAGCATGGCCGTGCTCAATAGGGAGCACGATCGTGCTCAGTAAGTGACCACGTCTCCCTGACGCTAAGTGAGCACGACCGTCCTCAGTGGGGAGCACGACCGTGCTCAGGTCTGGGTCTTTAAATAGAAGGCAGTAGTGCGAGGGTTACCATGTGAAACCCTATTTTGGCACATTGGGAAATCCTAGTGTGGCAGAAACCTCTTCTCTCTTCCTTCCCTTGAACCCCCTGAAGTTCTTGGTGTTCTTGCTCCAATTTTGGCAGAGAAGTAGCGCGATAGTGTCGTTTAAGGTAACGTTGTCTTCCCTCTCTTAGTCTCTTTTCTATTATTAGATCTAGAGACTAATTAGTTATCCTCTTCTTGTTTGGCCAAGGCTTGGGGAACTCGTCGAGCCGCTCGAGGGAACGTATCTAGTTTGTCAACGTTATCGTTTGGGAATCTTCATACCAGGTATGGGGAGAAGGAATAGTATGAGTATGTAGACTTAGGGGTAGCGTAAGACGAAGGGTTACCCATGATCCTTTCCCTTGATAACATGTTTATATGCCTAATTGCTATATGATGATTATCTGTTTGTAATGCTAATATTGGTACGAATGTTCTTGTCAATGATTGTTGTCTGTTATGAATATGATGATGTTAAGATGCCATGTTTATGATGAGTTATGATGTTATTGTCTATTGTTTGATATTGCGCTCTTAATGAGTGTTGATTGTTGAGGATGTTAATGTCAACAATGATGTTAAGGCGTTAAAATACGTTAATAATGATAACGATAATTAAGGATGTTTTCCCAGGTTGTTCATGAGACATGAATGAAGTATAAGAGGTAAGGTTATGTTCATAGGGCTTAGTTAAAGACCCTATGATTGATTAGTGAGTGTTCTAGGAACATTAATAATGAAGTTGTAGTTAAAGGATTAATTTCCTATGATGATAAGACATGAATATTAATGAAGAACAGTTAAGATTAATGAAGCTGATGTTCAATGGATTAGTCAAAGTCAATAGGTTGAATCTGTGAACTGTCCCAAGGATTTGGGAAAGGGTTTCTAACCCTTTCTCCCCATATCAGTATGGCCACGCTCCATTGAGCACGACCGTGCTTAACAGGGAGCACGCCCGTGCTCCAGTTTGAAATCCAGAGTAGGGCGCGCAGTTGAGCACGCCCGTGCTCTGCAGGCAGCACGATCGTGCTTACCTGCAGGTCTAGTACGCCCGTGCCGAGGGTGAGCACGCCCGTGCTCACCCGACCAGAACAGAACCAGAAATGCTGAAATAGGGGTTTTCACCCCAAACGCTTAAAAGACTTAATAAGATACCAACGAAACATGAAGACCAAAACACAAGTGATAAGATGTTGTACCTTGGTAGCCTAGTGACCAAGGGGGCCTTGATGCATGATGGTCAAGGTGGTAATCTCTAGTGCTTAATGGTTAAAGTGTTAATTAATGATGATATGGTATCTTGGTAGCCTAGTGGCCAAGGGGGCCTTGATGCTTTATGGTCGATGTGGTAATCTCGAGTGCAGAACGACCAGAGTGTTTAAAAGATAAATACGAAACGATAACGATAATCCTCGATAGCCGAGTGGTCGAGGTGTTGATGGTGATAAACTTGGGTAGCCTAGTGGCCCAAGCGGAGGTGGTGGTTGTGTTTGTGTGTTGTGTTGAGCATGCATTCACGTATCGGAGACGTTAGTGGAGGTTGTGCCATATAGGGGAGGTCGTCCGAGTGTAACATGATCCGGCCATCCCCGGTGATTCATCCGAGACTTAGGGAATCATGTACACCCGTGGTGGCGCATCTGAGAGTAATGTGGGTCGGTTATCCTAGGGGTCCACCCATGGTAAGGTGAACTGCCCAGGCGTTGGTGCTTATTGGCCAATGTGGAGATGTAACTTTGAAGTTAACTTCCTGAGATAGTTTGGATCCACATTCATAATGGAGTAGTGGAACATAATTGCATTGCATAGCATACACGTGTGTATGATGATAATTGTTATGTTATATTTGTTGTTTGTTATAACATGCTTGTTTGACGTATGCTCGTCTTCCTTGCCATTATATTCATATACATGTTTCTTACTCCCTATCTCTATGTTTCTTGTTTGTGGCATGTATCTTTTATGCAGAGGTCGGTGAGCAGCTAGTTGAGGAGCGACTCTGAGGTGCCGCGACTCGTAGTTAGGATTTCCTATTTTCAGTAGTTTAGTTATGTTTAGTTTCACTTTGTTTATCCGAGTTGTTTATCGGACTGGTTATACCAACTCTGTAGTGTGACATCCGGGTTGAGTTCGTTCATATGGTTTTGTTTTTATGTTATATTTCTTTATAAACATGTGTTGGTTTTTTCGTATTATGTTACAATGCGGCAGTCTCTGCCCGATTTTTAATATTATGATATTATTTGGATGTGTTCTTTCCCTTTTTATATCTATGTTATCACTTTTGAATATATGCGGGGTAGAGGGTGTCACATAAAATGGTAAGAAAAAAAGTGGATTTTATGAATTGTTTGGTATAAGAGAAATAAGAGAGAAGTAGAAGATAATGAAAAGTTGAATTTTCTTGAATATATAATTATAACCTTATAATACTTTTCGATTAAAATTTATTTATCTATATTTTTATATTATTAATAAAGAATATGATTTTTTATTTTATTTTTTGAGAAGAAAGAATATGATGTTAAATAATATAAAAAAATTTAACCATTATTAAACGTTATTAAATAATAAAAGCCAGGGAAGGAATTGTACGTATATATAGCTATGAATAGGCGGTGGAGGGCTGGAGGCAATAGTTTTATTTTATTAATTAATTACTTATTAATAAAAGCCCGTACTAGTACACAAGAAAATTGGCACCACACAAGGGTACAACAGTAAAAGCATACTTCTCTCCTGTCCGTGTCCATTTTCTTCGCTGAAGAGAAGGGAGTTTTATCTCTTTCATTTTTCTCTTTGCATTTCTTTCTATTTATTTTCTATTTTACCAAACACAGCATAAAAGTTCTCATTTCTCACAAT
Organism: Sophora flavescens; assembly: GCA_030762895.1. Taxonomy (NCBI): domain Eukaryota; kingdom Viridiplantae; phylum Streptophyta; class Magnoliopsida; order Fabales; family Fabaceae; genus Sophora; species Sophora flavescens. Next base: position 131,907,255 of record CM061065.1, read on the forward strand.
AAACAAGAGTTATCACCTGATACGCTCTATATATATATATATATATATATATATATGTGTGTGTGTATATATATATATATATATGTGTGTGTGTCAATGTATGTGGGACATATCAAGTGAGAGGGCCTTATTTATATGAGAGTGAGATGATTATATCATATCCATTTGATCAAACTTTTAACGGTCAAGATTAAACCAAAGTCATGTGACTTTTTTAAGTGGTCATATGACATTTTAAAATCATGAAATAACTTTTAACCATAACCATCCATGTATGATTGTATGACCCATATTTATCCCTCTCGCTCTCATATAAGAAAAGTCATCTCACTATGCTACTTGTTAGAGATTTAGTCATTTAGAGGTTGCCATTTTTTTAACCTGCTAACCTAGATACAAGTAGGTCACTTATTCCATGAAAGACTCATATAACCATTGATAATTTCATAAAATCATTCATAGGCTTCCAATTGTTTGGAACCCTTGTTTTTTCTTTCTTTTTTCGTAGAAAGGGGTTTCTGGGTTATTGGTGCAAGATGTATTATTGAGAGGTGCAATTTATGTTTTAATAAATAGCGAACGTGTAAGACATGACATTTTATGCTAGCTAAGGAATGCATGAGCTTCATGATATTGATGAGTGAATACAACAACATGAACAAGAATTATTACTTCATATTTCAAGATAAAAAAAAAATTATATAAAAATAAGTATACGGGTAACCTTAAAAAAAGGATTGTGAACTTATGCGAGAATAAGAGGTGTTTGCCTACCACATCTCTAGCAGATCCAAAAGTGGTGAGGTTATTATCTAATCAAGCAAAACAAGTTTCTATGGCTCGGGTAATTAGATAGTTGTAGGGTGGTGTTATACAAACTACCGTATGATCTTAGAGAATAGCAACTTAGTCCAACAAAAAAAGTTCCGTCGGGATGATTTCCTATAGCTACAATGTCATCCAATGTCTCAACCACATATAAAATCATTTAGTTCTATACAAAATAGAAGGAGCTGAAGGGCATTAGCCATCAACCATCAAGTGAACTTGTTTACTATACCTAAGGGTTCATTTGATTTGCTATTTTTTAGGGGCTACAGCTAAGCACAACATGGCTTATTACATGTTTGATTTTAAAATTGGTTTATGGGACAATACAAAAACAAGATCATGGACTGGATAAAAGCTTACAACTTTGTTATTCACTTAACCGGGGGACAAATTTTTGGAATAAACTTATCAATGATGATAGTATATGTTTCATGGTGTAACTTTTGGAATAAACTTAGTGGAATGGATTGACAAGTTATGTTGTGAATCTTTGGGTAGGCCAACCGAGGAGTGGGAGGTTCTAGTATATAAATATCACCGCCGGGGACGAGGGGACCCCGTTAGATACCCGGGGTGTTGAGGAGGGATTTTGATGTTGGCCGGAGGGTGAGGTATCTTCGGGGTACGAAATTAAAACTGTCGGGGCGGAGGACCTTGAGTTAACAACCCCAAGTGGACCCAAAGATTCGATGTATGTGATATGATATGTATCCCCTTGTGAGCAGGATATGAGTTATGAGAAAAGAAAATAGTGCAAGTCATTCCACAAGTACTCTCTTGAGAGACAAGATGTCCATACAATATTTGTTAGTTTATGAGATCTTTTGTCTATGTATAGACAATTGGGATATGTGGATTGAACATAATTATCTATTTGTTTGATCTAATGCTTGCTTGAGTATGTGACTTTATTTCACCTTGGACTTTGTGTGCTTGCATGTGTTTGGGGGAAACTCCCTCACTGAAACAGTGAACTCATCCCACGTTTAACATTTCAGATGCAGGTATCTACAAAGCCGCCAAAAGCCTTGGATGCAATGTGGACGACTTTTAATAGGTCGCTACCGATAGTTTAAGAGTTTCTAGTTTTTAACAGGACTTTGTAATTTGTGTTGTTTAGTTACTCTGATGTACTATATTCATTAAGTTGTAATTAATGAATGTAATTGCTTTCTTTGAATGAAACGAATTTGGTTATGCTTGTGAGGCTGCGAAGGGGAAAAAATGCTTTCCTTTTCAGTCTGTCATGGCTACGAAATTCGAGTCATAACAGGTCAGGAGGTCCTCCTCCCAAACAAATAAAACCCTTCTCCATGTTAGATTCCACACCCATCTTCCACTACTCCAAGAACCCAGATCAACCACAAATGCATTTTTATTTTCGGCAATCTTTAACAATCTCTCAAATCTATCACAAAGTGCACAATCACTTGACCAAGGATCAAACTAGAACAAAGTCGATTTCCCATTCCCAATCTTTTTAGACAAACCATCTCTAAACCAATCTGAGTCTTGATTCCTCAAAACCAAATTCTTTAGATCTTTCCACCATACTGATTGTAGAGAAGTTGGTCCTACTCTGTGGAGGATCTGCCATGGATTGAAAATATCCCCGTATCTCACCTTCACAACCTTTAACGGCCACAAGGAGTCATTTTCATAGAGCATCCTCCACTTCCATTTCCCAGTAAACTTAAGTTAAAAATTTCTAAGTTCCTTATTACTTTTCTTGGTGCTTTCATAAAGGATAGGTAGTAGACAGGTAGGTTTGATAAAACCACATTTATCAAAACAACCCTCCCACCTATAGAAATATGCCTAGCTTTCCAAGGAAAAAGTATGGATTTGAATTTTTTAATGATGGGTTCCCAAGTAGACAATTTTTTTGGATTTGCGCAAACTGGCAAAACCAGGTAAGAAAATGGTATTGTCCCTACCTTGCAATTCAAAAACTCAGACGCCACTTACATGAAACCTTCTTGGACACTCAAACCCATCAAACCGCTCTTATGAAAATTCACTTTCAAACCCGACACCAATTCAAAGCTACGGAATATTGTCTTCAATGCCCAAAGATTGTCAAAACTTGGCTCACCTAGTAAGATTGTGTAATCTGCGAACTGTAGGTAAGAAATTTTGATTTGGTTTTCACCAAAGCCAAAAGGTTTGAATTTTCCCAAATCCACAACTCTCCTAACAAGACCACTTAAACATTAAGAAGCTGTCAAGAAGAGGAATGGAGCTAATGAATCCCCTTGTCTTATACTTTTACATATTTTGATCTCGTCTGTTGGTGATCCAATAACCAATACAGAAGTAGACCCCGAAAAGATACAAGCCCTCATCCAAGATCTCCATTTCTCATTAAAACCAAGATTAATCATCATATCTTCAAGAAAAACCCAACTTATAGAGTCGTATGCCTTGTCAAAGTCAACCTTAAACAACAAGCATTCCTTCCCTGATTTTTTTGCAAAGTCTACAACCTCATTAACCACCAGAACCCCATCTAATATATGTCTATTGCTTAAGAATGGTGATTGATTTGAAGAAATAACCGAGCACGAGATAGATTTTAGCCTCCTCGCCAACACATTTGAAATGATTTTATATAGGCAACCAATCAAAGTAATCGGTCGAAAATCATTAACTGCTTGAGGGATAGCCTTTTTGGGAATTAAAACAACAAAAGTTGAGATAAAACCAGTCGGCGGAGAGGAATTTGAGTGGAATTCTCTCACCATGGTACACAACTCATTTTTTATAGAACCCCAAAAAGATCTAATGAACTTAAATTCAAAACCATCTGGTCCCGAGCTGTTGTTTTCCTCACAGCACCAAACCGCTTCCTTAACTTCCTCACATGAGAATGTGGAGCATAAGAAAAAATTATCCTGTTGTGATAACTTTTTAAAATGGAGATTTTGAAATTTGGGTCTGCTCCACCAATCCTAGTTACAGACCTTTGTGAAGTGTTTCTTGACTACTTCTCTAACCCCCACTACACTCAATCCATTGAGAGTCAACCAACAGAGCATTTTTTCTTCTTCTACCATTCACACAAACATGAAAGAATCATGTGTTAGCATCCCCCTCCCTTAACCATCTTACTCTTGATTTCTGGAAGAGCAAACTTTCTTTCATCTTTAGTTTCTTCCATAGTTCAACAAAAAGATCCCTCCAAGATAACACCCCCTCCATAGATAATTGTACATTTTCCCCTTTTTTTGTCCAGCAAACTGATAGCCTCAGATAAGGATGTCACATCTTTATCAATGTCTCCAAAAGAATTTATGTTCCAAAACTTTAAGTAGTTCTTCAGGTGTTTCAGTTTTTCCTTAAGTCTAAACACCATCCATCCACCGACCTGTATTGAGTCCCACACCTGTTTAATCTGATCTTCAAAACCCTCTTGCATCAACCAACAGTTATTGAATCTAAAGGTTTTGGTCCCCAGTTTGCAGAGTTGTATCTTAGAACCACGGGGCAGTGCTCTGAAATATCTCTGTTTAAGGCCCACTGTATTGGGTTTGGCCATTCCTTCAACCATTCTTCCGAAACAAGAAATCTATCCAACCTACTCATTAGCGAGTCATTTGCCTTAAACTAGGTGAAAAATATACCCAAAAGAGGAAGATTAATCAACTCCATATCCCTGACAAAGGATTGAAATTCTTCAATTTCTGTTCTATTCACATATGAAGAATTGCCTTTTCTTTCATTTACTTTTAGTACCGCATTGAAATCCCCTGCCAACAGCCAAAGACCTTTACTAAAGCGTTTCCTTGACATTTTAAGGTCATCCCACAGTTTTCTCTTACCTTCCATTGATCATGGAGAATAGATATTAAATATGAAGAACCTTAAGTTGTCTACGCCCCATAGTCCATCAATGCCTAAAAAACCCTCACCTGAAAACTTAAAGATCATTTTAAATTTCTCCTTATTCCACAGGCTTAGTAAACCCCCAGTTGCACCAATTGAGTCAATAGCTTTCCAATGATACTCTATTCCACTCCATAATTTACTACATAGTTTCTCCTCAATCCCAATCATTTTTGTTTCCTGAATCAACATAACATCTACCTTTTCCGATGAAATCAGGTTCCTAATCTTTCTACCCCCCCCCCCCCCCCCCAGTCCTCTGATGTTGAAAGTACCTATCTGCATTAATCACCATTGTTAAACCAACATTGTTAACTGAGGTAGATATCTGCCTGCCTTTTTTATCTCTTGCTTCCATTTCCATTAGTTTCATTACGATTCCTCCCTCATTTCCAACATTATTGAGTCCCAATTCTACCCCTTTATCCAAAATCTTCTTTGCCTCGATCAGTTCTCTATTATTACTAAGGGAAGATAAATCATTTGAGAAGGATGTTTCACTTGCCCTCAGTGAACCAGATGAAATAGCCGAAACTAGACTAGCAGGGGCACCATCTTGAGGCACAATGTAACCCCCTAGTTTTTACTGTACTTCAATAATAGTAAATATCTATATGTTTATATGTTGTATTATTTTATTTGGTTTGAGTAACTTCAATTACTCCTTTAAAATGATTTTATTAAGTGCATTAGCACAGTTTTATTTCAGTACAAGTATGTTTGTTAGACAATAATGTTATATTATTGTCACTATTAATATTTATTTAGGAAATATTTTAAATGATAAGATTGGGGGAGAAGTATTTCCATATTTTATTCTGTTTAATTTTAGATTTGAAAATAAACTGGTTTGACATTAATCGAAAATTAAATGTTGGACCATGGATTTTCTTAGTTGATCAATTCAACTATCAATCTCTATTTTATTTCAAATTTTGAAAGTATATATTTATCACCCTTTATTTTTGGATTCAAAAACTAAAAACTTGTTTATTTTTAGGCTTAAAATCAGATTCTCTCTTCCTCTCCTAACACAGCCCGATACCCCCTCCCCTCCCCTCCCCTCACTCTTTTATTTTATTTTCTGCTACTACCTTCTTCTTCTTCTTCCTCTCGACTTCACCACCTTCCTCCTCCCAACAAAACCAGAGTTGCCGTTCAGCCCTCCACAACCGCCATCAAGCCGCCCGCGACACCACTAGACGCGGAGGAAACGACCCGAGACGACGTTGCTCCTTGCGGTTCGGGTTCGCTCCTTTTGTGTTGCCATACATCGCCGCAGAAACGAACCTCCGCCGCCTCGTTTCCCACCACTCGTCGCTTGACTGGAGAGGACGAACCAGCCGCCGTCTCCTCTTGCTCGCAGCGCATCTTCGCTGGAGAAAATGGAGCTCCATCCGTCGCTGCTCAACCATTAGCTAGCCGGAACCGTTGGGGTGCCGCCGCCGCTGTACCCAAGACAGCCACCATACCCTTTTCCTTTCACCATGGGTAAGTATTCTACCCTTAATCTCTTCTAGTTCCAAACCTCAAATGTGATTTTGAAACCCTAACCCTAGCATTTTGATTTTAGCTTTAGACTTTGAAATTAAATGTGTATTCATGCAATTGAGACTACAAATTGATGTTTTATTAAACTAACTTCATGATTCTAGGATTAGAATGAGTTTTCCCCAATTTAGGATATGAACCCTAAAACCCCAATTCGATTTTTATTGAAATTGGTTATGTTTGGTAAAATTAAGTATGCCTTTATGAAATTAGGACTTTTAGTTGATGATTCCTAAGTTCATTTTCATGATCCTTTAATCAAAACAAAGTTTTCTCAAAGGGTATTGTGAAGCTTATGCTCCAAACATGATTTTCTTTGAAAATGACCTTGTTTGGTAATAAGATTAAGTGTTTAGATCAAATTAGAATGTGTGTTTGATCATGTGTAATTGATTTCTTGATTTCTGGTTGTTGCGCGTTGTTGGATTCCCTCTCTGAGATGTTTGACACGGCTATACTTGCTTGATGGAGTAGATAGTTACACTCTTGGGAGCTAACGTGAGCATTAAGACAAGGATCCTTTACTTGTCTTCAAAGGTAAGGGGAGCTTGCCTAGGGATATTCAATAACTATATGCATGTGTGTATGTGTTTAATTGACTGTTGTGAATATTATTGTGATATTGAGCCAATACTTGAATAACTTGTTTATTTGAACTATTGTGGTTATTACTTGAAGTTGAACATTACTTGCTTTAAAGGGTTATCAATCATATATATGTGATGAACTGTCATTAACTGTGATATTATTATTGTTGTGAATATATTACTGTTGATTGAAGTTTGAGAAGCCGGACTTGAGTCTGTGTTCAATGACTATAAGGATTAAAAGCCTTAATAAGCCTTGAATAGAACTTTGAAAGTTTTGGGTTCATTTATAAAAGTTCCTTGTTTAAAGTGCTTACTTCAGAAGAATAAGATCTTTGTTTTTAGAAAAATGTTGAAGTAATTTTAAGTTGAAGGAAACTACCTTTTTATGATCAAAAGTTTTGTACAAGAGAAAACCTTTTCGAACTGTGTGTTTTATGAAGGAAAAACGCTTTGAAAATATTTGACTTTATTCCATCAAGGAATTTCAAAAACAAACGAATTTCCTAAATGTTTTAGAAAAGATTTTGTAAAGGAAAATGATTTTCTCCTAAATGATTTGGAAACGTTCCAGTTACTTGGATAAGTGACCGCGGTTTTGTTTTGGATTTGATTTTCACTGAGCGAAAAGTAAGCACGTGTGAATTAAATCTAGTTCGCGAGACGTCGCTTCTAGTATTCTGTAATATGCACGTTGATCCTTGATCCGTGTCACGTTGTTGTGGTCTGTGTGTCCTAATCACGTTGTTGTGGACTGTATGTCTTAATCACGTTGTTGGGGACTGTGTGTCCTAACTATGTTGTGATGAACGTGTTAAAGGTGAATGTTGTTTTCTACGACCACAAGCCTAGGACTGGTGCATCGGTCTAAGGTGTTGTGATTGAGCACTCGGACTGCGTGTCCCGTGTTGATGTTGATAATTTCAAAATGATGAAACTGTATGTCCTAATCACGTTGTTGGGGACTGTGTGTCCTAACTATGTTGTGATGAACGTTGTTAAAGGTGAATGTTGTTTTCTACGACCACAAGCCTAGGACTGGTGCATCGATCTAAGGTGTTGTGATTGAGCACTCGGACTGCGTGTCCCGTGTTGATGTTGATAATTTCAAAATGATGAAACTGTATGTCCTAATCACGTTGTTGGGGACTGTGTGTCCTAACTATGTTGTGATGAACGTTGTTAAAGGTGAATGTTGTTTTCTACGACCACAAGTCTAGGACTGGTGCGTCGGTCTAAGGTGTTGTGATTGAGCACTCGGACTGCGTGTCCCGTGTTGATGTTGATAATTTCAAAATGTTGAAATTTATGAATAGTCGCTAGCATTTGAGCTTCGACAACGAATGAGAACGAACGCAAAGAAAACATCGAGAACTAAATGTTTTACATTTGCATTTACGGCAGACGTGCCCGACGTGGTTTTAACGTGAGATCTTAACAGAAAAGGTATCATGTGACAGTGTTTTATTGTTGTTCTTAAAATGGACAATGAGACGGTGTACGTTTATCGTTGTGCCTAAATGGACAATAAAACGGTGTGCATAATCGTTGTGGCTAAATGGCCAATGAGACGGTGTATTATCGTTGTGCTTAGCTAGCCAATGAGACAGTGTATCGAGCCTGATCAACTCATTTTGAGGATCTTGGGATCTCCGGAGATTAAGTTTAGAGCCTGATTATTGAAGTGTCATGCATTCTCTTTATAAAACTGATTGTTCGGGTATGAGACCCACTGTTGTAACACTTGTTATTTTATCTCTGAATAATAATTAAATGTTAATGTGCTGAGGTGATGTATGTATCATGTATATGGTTGTTGTGTGATATATCCATTTGTCGGTATCTCACCCTTACAGATATATCAGGTTTCTTCTGGTTCGCTATTGTACCCTGGGTACTTTAGTACAGATGGTGCAGAGGAGTCTTCCCAAGTCACTCAGAGACTTAGATCTAGATGTTTGATGAAGTATTTGATTGTGGAATGACCACATGAGTTTTCCTCGGAAATAACTTTTAGAATGACCAGCTTAGGGTTTGAGATTTAAATTTTTGATAGTATGTATGAGTATGGCTCAGAGAGTCTTTATTTTAAAATGGAATGTTTATGGCTCGGAGAGCATCTCTTTTGAATGAAAACCTAAGCTTTTCCTTTTGGTCATGTATAGCTTATTGATGTAGCTATTTTTAGCATATTACTGCCTAGTTGTATTTTGTGTAACTGGAATCCTAGAATGAAAATGTAATTATTTTAGCAGGTGTTCTTTTACCTGGGATACTCAAATTACAGAGGAGACTCTGTCGAAATGTTTGTAAAAATACTAGCTTTTATTCAAGTATATCTCTAAATTAAATAGACTTGCCAAGTTAGGATTGTAAGCCGGTGAGCCGATCAAGGCTTACATTTGGAGTCGTGACAAATTTTTATACCTAATTTCAGACGCTTGTGTATTTATATAAATTATTTTTCAAAAACAACCAACAAATTATCTTTTTAATTTAAATTCCATATGTATTACGTAGCAATAACTAGCTAGTGTTACACACAACACTTGAAATAGCTAAACCCGGAGAGATTTTGATCTGCTCATTCATAGTTTCCTCTCAAGATGGACGCAAAGAGACATGATTCCTCGCCACCTTGTTCTTGGGCATTTTCTCCTGACCCTCTTTTCTAAAATCCCTTTTGTCGTGACCACTGTGGGATCAATCGTGTTTCACAGAAAGAATGCCAACTACCAGAAAGAGATTTTGCTCCACCTAGGAAATGTTTTTTCCTTCCAATTACCTTTTTCTTTTTGGCCCTTTTTGCCTTATTTTTCTTGGCCTTTGTTTCTCTTTCAACATATTGAAAAACTTTGGATTCCAAGCATGAGGGGTACCCCCGGAACTCTCAACCAGGTGACTTTATCTCCAGAGCCCATTTGTTCTGACCATGGAGTAATAACCGAAAACCATCTTCATAGAGAAGATTACATGTTGTCCGGCATTAAAGACAGATCATTGTTGTCCACAAACGTAATAAGAATAGACTTCCCCCCATGTAAAAAGGTTTAATGGTATTAATACCATTCAAAAGAAAGCTTGACTGGATAGTTAATGCATCCAAGGCATTGAAAACTCGACCAACATTGCTAGCCTGAAGTCAGATTAACTTTCATCCTCATATTACCAAATGGGTATTGTATCAAGTCTTGCCTCCAACTCCTTAGGATTTGCTACATTGAGGAATCTCACAAAACCAATTCTTTTGCCATATTTATCTCTTTTTGATGGAATGTGAACCTCTATAACCCTTCCCCACCTTGAGAAAACCTCCCTCAATTCCTTGGTTCCAAAATTAGAGGGAAAATCCGTGAAAAAGAAAATGGTTTGTCAACTGTTAAGCCTAAGATCACCATGTTTCTGAATAAAGGATGTATTCCTAAAAGGTGTTCTCATATGATCCCTTCCCACCCCGGTTTCTCTACCCCTCACAGTTTCTCTCTCTAGAAATACACTCACGTGACTCTAGATATTATGTTTTTAACGGTTAATATTTTTAGCGGAGGTTTAAAATTTTTTTTTATTTATAAAAAGTCACTTACTGTGTTATGTAACTTACATATGTTCGATATCCTCCTAATTTATTTGTTTATATATATATATATATATAATGCCTTATTTGTTCAGTAACCCGGTTTCTAAAATCCACATGTATCCATATTAACTAGCTTACTTTGTAGGAGCTACTTGCTTTTTGTTATTTTTATTTTTATTTTGATAGGCAAATGTTAGATTGTGAGTATTTGTTATGTTAGCAGGGGAAGTTACCTTATCACTCCAAATCCTATCTCCCTCCCCCCAAACCACACCAAGCCACCTTATAACTCTTACTTGCTCTTTGATACTGATCATCCCAACAAACACTGGTGCAGAAAAGGGATTCTACATCGGTTGTTTTTGGCTTTTCATATCGGTTTTCAAACTGACGTTGAAAAGACCGATGTGGTTTATTGCCACTTTACACATCGGTTTTGAAACCAATGTGTAAAGTACATTTTTAACAGCGGTTTTTTAACAAACCGATGTGGAAAGTGAAATTTGTCAGTTGGTAACCTATTGGAAATATCACTTTCCACATCGGTTTTTTTGAAAATCGATGTGTAAAGTGAAATTTTCACATCGGTTTTGGAAAAACCGATGTGGAAAGTGATATTTTCACATCGGTTTTGACAAAACCGATGTGTAAAATCTCTTTTTTTTATTTTGTTTTTTACATTTCTATCATTCATTTCCCCTGTTTCAGTAATGCAGATCAATACCAGAATAACATACTGTAAATATTCTCAACACAATCACTTTTGTGCGACAAAAACACAACTAATATATACTGAATTTATTACGAACAATACATATGTTCAATTACATTCAGACAACAAAGATAATTAGAAACCAAAAAGCTACATGATATATTATAGATTTCATATCAAAATACATATGATCAGTCAAAAGTACACTATAGCTAGTACATGATAAGTTTTTAAACTAACTACATATATACAAACTATGGTTGGTGCACTTCAAGAAAGAAAGTTGCCCAACGCCTCTTTATGTTGTTGATGTCGGAATCAGATAATGGAGTTGGATTGTTGAATATCTGCAAGTTTAATTGGACAAAAGATTATATCTTTTAAGTAATAAACTAACACAAAACATTAACGAATCTATAACTATTACTTCTAATTGTGTCAATTAACATTTACCTCGTGCCATCTTTCAGTGATCCTGGAGGAGATATTTTCCAACATCCACTGCATCACATAGTAGCCACATTCCCATGATCCACGTTGTATACGTGACTACGTACAAATGAAACCCAATTAGAATATGAGGAATTAAATAGAAAACAATAATTATACCCACTGCATTTGATGCATTTGAACTAATAAATATCTTACGCTAGGAATAATCCATCTGATAGCCCGAGTACGCCTTTCACCATGCAACATGTGGTTTGCAGTAATAGACCTATCATGACAAAAACATTAATTAAAGTATATCTAATAGATTTTAGATAATTAAAACAACTGCATTATTGATTATAAAGTATTTTAATGCTTACGTTTCGATGATCGTCTTCACGTCATTCGCCGGCTTATTTCCCAATGGGCAGAAGAAGACCACGACGTTCATCCTAGGGTACAAGATCAACAGTTGCCAATGCTGGCTGTATTTGCGGAACAGTTAGTGACTAAGTCATATATAGTTATACTTAAATAACCGGTACTTACTTATTGAGATAAGGCGCAAGGTAGAATTGATGATCGTCTCGGGCAAGTATATCACGTATGGTGGTGACCGGGTCTTCTGATTCCAAGAGAACATCACCCTGAATGAACATGGGGTCAATGAACCCATAAAGGGCGAGGTCACCCTGATCAACTAACACACGATGCAGATACCTAATATATTGGAAAAACATGTTAATTATCATAGTATTTAAAAATTAATTACTTAACTTATAAATAAAATGTACTTACCGGGGGCCTGACCCACTGTTTGAACCTCCTCAGTGGGCACAGGGACTCGAGCATCAGCATCTCGAATAATCTCAACAACGACCCTCGGCTGATCATCTGGTAATAAACGATGGTGTATGGTATTACCTAAGTTATTATGTGCCCTCCCTAATGCCACTAAGTGGCGATCATGATGATCATCAACATACAGTTCACACCTATCAGGGTCGTCATCATCATCATCATCATCATCATCATCATCACCATCATCATCATTTTCAGGCTGATGAGGAGGATCACATGAGCCCTTAGTGCTCACATGGACAGAGGGTTGGACACCGGCTGTCATCTGCTGGGACATAGAAGTCAATATTGCTATCTGCTGGGCAAAATGCTCGGCCATCTCCTGTCGAAGCTCAGCTGCAATCTCCTGTTTTAGCCGTGCTCTATCTGCATCAACATCCATGTGGCATTGGTGTGAAGATGAACCATGGTATTGGCGAATGCCGACGCCCCATCCAACACCAATGACACGGCCCGAGTGGTCAGGGTTTCTGGATGGCGGCGACTAAGATATCATCGCGTCCTCTAGGAACAAAGGTTCCTTGGGTTACCTGCTCGTCCAAGGCATCCTATCACATAAAATATCAGGTCACATTACAATTCGGTAACAATCTTAAAATGACAATTACAATTCAAACTATACTTACAATCTTCTCAGCTACTTGGCGGGCCTCCTCAGATGTATATTGTCCCGTTTTTCTTTGTCGGGCCCTCTTCCATTTACGATGGCGTGGGGGTGGAGGTGGATCAACAACCTCTGGACGATTTTCAGCATTAGGATCCGCCTGAGATGCTGCTTCCTGACGTGCTTTCTTTTCCTCTTCAACCATTATCTGACCAAGCTTTTTATATCCCCCACGAGACATGACATGGGGGTAGACATTCTTGCTTTGGTTTTCCTGCCCCTTTTTCCTCTTCTCCTGTTATAAATAGAAGACAATTAAATTACATAAGTAAATAAAATTAATGAAATTACATAAATTTAGAGACAAATCAAATAAGTTAACCTGAAACCTGGGATCATGTCGGCTCTGAACAAAGCCATCCCACGTCGCCTGGTCAAGAAACGGGTACACCTCAAGTGGGTTCTTTTTACTTGTTGGATTGAATACATAGTATCTGCCCAGGTCGGCCTTAAAACCCCTCCAACGCTCACCAGCATACTTTAGCAAACGCTTCTTCATAACGTACGTATCCGGTATGTCAATGGTCAGCTACATTAAGACCAAAAGAATCAACGAATTACTGTATGATATTATTAAGATTAAAATAAAGTAGCTACAGACAAACACAGGACGTAAAAGTATAGATACCAGAATACTCTCCCATATCTGATCATTCATGTCCGCCGGTACATCTTTCCAAATATCAATGAGTATACTAGGCCAGCTCCTAGCAAGGCTCGCCACAAAACTGTTAAACTGCTCTGCCATTGGCCCAATAGGATTGAGGTTATTATCAAAGTCTATTCTTATCCTTTGATTTGAACCACGGTTGGCAGTCAAATTCCTCATTCGTGTGGCACGTCTACCCTTTCTACCAGTAGACGGGGTCTCCGACCCGCTGCATGAAGGAGGGATATCCTCAACATCAACCATGTATACCTGTTTAAACAACAAAAAAAAATTGTTAGTATGTCAGGATAAATATCAAACATAACTTATAAATATCGATCAACGTACGTAAACATAACTTATAAATATCAACGTAAACATATAATATGCCTTTAAACATAACTCAAACTAAACTTACTTTGTGGTCAATTAGTAAAGTTCTCCCATAACCCTTCTTGGTGATCATTACGAGTAGCATGTACATCATCCACTTCATTTTCCTCATTGAAATTAGGCACTCGTGTTGAGAAAGAAGGAGTATCAGAAATATCAAGAGTTGAATCGTGATTTCCCTCACTACCATTATACATGTTTTTTCCCTGGAGAACCACTGACCACCTTTTGTTAGAAGGATCACGGATATAAAACACTTGTTTTGCTTGGGATGCCATGATGAAAGGCTCCTCTTTATTACCTACCTTATTAAGGTCCACCAATTTGAATCCTAACTCATCGGTTTGAACACCATTGTTACTGTCGACCCACTGACATTTAAAAACAGGTACTCTAATCTTCGTGTAATCAACCTCCCATATCTCTTCAATGATTCCAAAGTATGAAACGGATGCCATAACAGGGTTTTTATCTTTCGAACTAGAAAAATTCATGGACTCGGCAGCGACCATAACCCCACTGTTTTGCATAGTACTTTTGTCATCCTGGGACTTTGTATAGAAGGAAAACTTATTGATATCGTACCCACTCCAGCATATGACATCAAAGTTAGGCCCTTGTGCTAGCCATTTTAATGTATCAGAAGCAATACCATCCTTTGCAATTTTTTCTTTAAACCAGTTCAAGAAAGTCTTGTTTTGCTGGTTCAAACACCATTTTTCATTCATTCTAGGGTAAGTTTCATTGATGATGCTTTTATGCTCACATAAGTATGGTTCAACCTCATCAGTGTTATTCAATATATACAAATGTGCTTGAAGCACTTCCTCCCGATCCATGCTCTTAACAGTGATACCTCGTGTACCCTTACCATCATATCTTCCTTCGTGATGAGACTTCGGAAGCCCTACAGGTTCCGCTTCTGACATGTAGTCTGTACAAAACTCAATAGCTTCTTCTGCAACATACCTTTCAACAATAGATGCTTCGGACGGTGTAGATTTTTCATATATCCTTTCAAGATCTTCATGTATCGCTCAACCGAGTACATCCACCTTAAATAAACGGGGCCTCACAATCTAATCTCCCTCACTAGATGAACAATCAAATGAACCATGATGTCAAAAAATGAAGGTGGAAAATACATCTCCAATTGGCACAATATAATGGCTGCCTCATTTTCCAAGTCATCCAACTTTTTAGTGACAATGACCTTGCTACATATAGCATTTAAGAATAAGCATAACCTAGTAATGGCATGTCTGACTTTTTTAGGCAATATGTCACGAATGGCCACCGGTAGTAGTTGTTGCATCAAGACATGACAATCATGAGACTTTAAGCCAACTAATTTGAGATCTTTCATTGAGACAAGTCTTTTGATATTTGAAGAATAACCCTGTGGCACTTTGACTCCCCGTAGACATTCACAGAAACTTCTTTTCTCTTTTTTTGATAAAGTATGACATGCTAGGGGCAAATAAGTCTTCTTATCCCCCACTTTAAGTGGAGCTAACTGCTCTCGTATACCCATCGCAACTAGATCCAGACGAGCATTCACACCATCCTCTGTCTTGCCTTGAATGTTGACAAGCGTTCCGATTAAACTGTCACACACATTTTTCTCCACGTGCATCACATCAATACAATGTCTTACATCAAGCTTGCACTAGTATGGAAGATCAAAGAAGATTGACCTCTTCTTCCATATTTTCTTCTCGGTAGCCTTCTTCTGGGTCTTCCCATAGATAACATTAGTGTTGTTCACCCTTTCATAAACTTGCTCTCCAGTCAAGGCCACCAGAGCAATTTCATTCTCCGGAAGTCCATTGAAAGCTTTTCTCAATCTACGATAAGGATGATTACGTTGGAGAAATCTCCGATACCCAAGGTAAACCGTCTTCCTTCCATGTTGCAGTTGATGGTAACATGTGCCTTCTTCACATGTTGGACATGCTTTATGCCCCTTAACACTATACCCACACAGGTTCCCGTATGCTGGAAAGTCATTGATGGTGCAAAATAACATGGCACGCAATCTGAATGTCTCACGGCAATACCCGTCGATCACATCAACGCCTTCATCCCACAACATTCTCAAGTCTTCAATCAAGGGACTCAGATAAACATCAATATCATTTCCTGACTGTTTAGGACCCGAAATCATCATACTTAACATAATGTATTTGCGCTTCATGCACAACCAAGGAGACAGGTTGTAAATTACCAAGAGAACAGGCCATGAACTATGAATACTACTTAAGTTTCCATATGGATTCATTCCATCGGTAGCAAGTCCAAGCCTGAGGTTTCTGGGCTCATTGCCGAAATCCGGAAACAAACTATCAATTCTCTTCCATTGCAAAGAATCGGTCGGATGCCGAAGCTGTCCATCACACTTCCTCTCATCTGCATGCCATCTAATGTTCTTTTCGTCATTTACATTAGCAAACAATCGCTTGAACCGCGGAATCACGGGAAGATACCATAACACCTTCGCAGGAGGACCTTTGGTGACCACATCACAACTAGAATCACCATCCTTCACTTTGTAGCGTGATACCCCACACCTGGGGCACTCGTGCATCTCTTCAAACTCTTTCCTGTACAATATGCAATCATTGGGGCAAGCGTGTATTTTCTTATACTCCATACCCATCGGATACAATATCTTCTTCGCCTCATAGTATCGAGATGGCAATGTGTTGCCTTCTGGAAGCATGTCTTTCAACAACTCAAGCAATTCGGTAAAGCTTTTATCGCTCCACCCATTTCTCGCCTTCACATTGAACAATCTTAACACCGCTGACAACCGTGTGAAATTAGTGCACCCTGGATACAAAGCCACTTCCGCATCACTGCACAAAGTATCATACACATGTGCGCACCGAAAAGACTCTTGCCCAACATCACGGATCATGTCCTCTAGTCCATCGTCCATTTCCACGTCATCAACTTCCTCTCTATCCGACACCCTCGGCCTGTCTAACAATTCACCATGACATATCCATGTTGTATAACTCTTGCAAATCCCCTCACAAATAAGATGATCACGTATCTCCTCAGCTTCTAGTCGTCTCTCATTCAAACAGTTAACACAAGGACAATAAAACCTTCCGTTACCACTATCAGGAGCATTTGTTTTTGCAAACTGTAGAAAATCTTCCACTCCATTCTCATACTCATCACTTGTCCGTCTAGCATTCATCCAACCGCGATCCATGACTAAACCAATAACTTCGAACTTAGTCCAACATATTCATCAACCACTTCTTATGACAGGGTATGGCCCTATCCCATTCGAGAAGAAACTTTTTCAACATTCGGTTAACAGTTAGTCCTTAACTCTCATGCACATACTCGACAAAATTTCGGCATCATTTCCCTTCGGTCTCCGACGTACACTACTTGAACGCGATGACATCCACCACGATAAAGTATGCACCCGGAGAACGAAAGGAAATGTATCAATCCGAACTTTCATCAAGTATATAACATTAGAATCAATGAATAACTATTTTAACTGAATTAAGAAAAAGTTTTTCCCCAAACTGTCCAACTTTGGACAATTCAAGATCCAACACAATGAGCGGTACATTAAGCACATACACGTGTGCTCATTAGTATTGCATCTCAAACGGGAAACTAAGGCTTTACTAATTATTGTGCGCATATTCTTGAATCAAATAAATTTTCAAGAAAATACATTAAAACTCCAATGAAAGCTTTTCAGCCAAAACGTACCTTCTGAGAGACAACCCGAGTTGTTATTGTGCAAAGACAGCAGAGAAGTGAACAAAGCAGAGGCAGTAGCACTATGCAACGGAGTCAAAGACACTTGTACACCTGCCAACTAAAAACTCTTCCTTGAGTTAATCATTCTAGAATTGAGAGAATTCTGTAAATAGTCATTGAAACTTCAATAGGCAAAAACTTCAAGTTGTCAAGTGGGTACTAACTATTGGTTTGTAGTTATAAGAAGTAATCAGTCATACTCTAAGCCCATTATATGAACCCCTAAAGTTGTTCCACTATTTGGCCATAGCAGTAATATCTTATCTAACTTGACATTTTGCTTTGAAAAACATGTAGAATTCATGCTTTCCAAAGGCATCTAAGAGTGAAAGAGAAGAAACAAAGAAGTTATCACGATTTAGCTTGTTTTCAGAATGTCTATCCACCAACTACAACAGGGAAAAGTGATTAAAGCCTAGGGGTCATAAACTATGAATAAAGCTTACAAAACAAGACCATATCATAAACTGTAAAAACATGAAGCTCTGTTGCAGATGCAGTCCACTAACATGATAAATTATTTAAACTAATTATAATTATTTAAAATAGACACAAATTTAATTAACTGTAACTATATTTTATTAGAGTTAAATGGTATGATACAATCTGATACACAAACCGTGGTTCCTGAAAACATTTACATAACAAATATACTTTGTATCCCTTGTAAACCAAAAATATACTTTCCACTAGCAAGTAATCCCAATGACGCAAATGATAATTAAATTCCCTGCCCAAACCACAGCAAACCATGAACACTACCACTCAAGTATCAAGAGCATCCATGCAACATTTGTAATGACCACCATAGTGCACAATGCAGCCAATCTATTAGCACAAAGCACACAATGCAGTCCATCTATTAGCAGCCAATAAACAACCCAAAGCACACAATGCAGTCCATCTATTAGCAGACCACCCACACAATTTACCACAACTTGAAAATCTTTGGAGTTTGGAGATTTGATAAGAGACAGAGCCTAGAGATCTTTGCAAATTTTTGTTCTTTGTTGAAAAATCTCTAGCACAAACTTGAATTTAAATGCCTCCACTAGGATGTTTAATTCTAACAGATGAAAATCCCTACAGTAACAGAAGACCAACCAATATTGGTTCATTTGAATTGCTCAGCACTAATAGGACGACCGTGGCCAAAATAGAGTGACAACCTCTCTGTTAACACACAATGCAACTCCTCCACTGTGAAATTTCCATAACCCTCCTTTCACATAATGCTCGAAAAGTAGTAACCCTAAAGGAAGAGAGAGAGAGAGAAAGAGAGAGAGAGATAGAGAGAGAGAGACGCATACCTGAGGGAGGAGGAGGGACGAGCAAAAATGGCGCTCTTCACGCAAACGAGGGTAGCTCGCGGATGGTCGTTCTCAGTGGTTCTCTTCACCCTCTTCCGAAGCAGAAAATGAAGGCTCGCAGTGGTCTTCTTCTTTGTCTACGATTAGGGATTTGCAGAGAGTTAGGGGGAAAGGGAAATCGTTATAGCTGTGAGAGGGAGAGCTTACCTGAGAGAGAGAGAGAGGTCGAAGAGAGCTCCCTCGATGGTCCTCCGGTGGTAGCCCAAAGAGGTGGTTCTCTTTGCAATGTGACTAAGAATGAGAGCAGTGAGAGAGATGGAGAAGCAGTGACAAAGAAATGAAAAACAAATGGAATGGAAGACGGCGCGAAGAGTAGAAGGGAATGAAAATAGAAACTTAGGTTATTACACATCGGTTTAAAAAAACTGATGTGGTTAGTGATATTTCACATCGGTTTAGGTATAACCGATGTAGAAAATTACAATTTATTTTAAAATTTCATTTTTTTTAATTTACTACATCGGTTATTTGAAAACCGATGTGTAATCTTACGGCTGATTAAAAAAAAATTATAATTTGTTTCCCTTTTCCACATCGGTTATTCAAAACCGATGTCTAATCTTATGTCTAATAATATTTTTTTTTGGTTTCACTTTTCCACATCGGTTTTATTTAAAACCGAAAAAAAAATTTATCACATCGGTTTACGCTATTGCCGATGTTAAAATATTTCAGTTTAATTTCAAAAATGTCACCGCCTCCTATTTCACATCGATTTTGTTAAAACCGATGTTAAAAAACTGATGTTAAATGTATATTTTGCACTAGTGAAAGCTAAACCATAGGCTCTGGTATATAATGTGTTGGATTAGAGGAGCTTGGGGAGATCTTCTTTTATCAGCTATTGGCTATTCGGCTATTCCTTTATGGATCAATCAAGGAATCACACTAGTGGGTTTGATATCACATCGTTCTTAATGGCATTAGGTTCTTCAATCCTTCCACTTATATAGTTATATATCACTTCTTTTATTCCTTCTCCATTTGAGACATTTTTCTCTCACATTTAAATTAATTCCTAACACTTGCTTGATTATTTATAAATTCAGATACGATTAAAAGACAGAGTCACACTAGTTTCATATTATATTTAGATTTTTTTTTTGTAATAATGAATAGGTAGATCAAGATTCAAGGGTATACATTCATTCCGTACCACAAACCTTACATTAAATTAATTGAATCTTCAAACCATAGCTGCTCCAGAAATTGACATATATATTCACCTCAGTTTATGTTACAATTACCGTCTTTATATCCAGGCTTCTAGCTGCTAATCATTGTAAGAACACCCACTTCCATTGAGGTCTTACTCAACACTTTGAGGGTAAAGGCTATCGTGCACCACCCACCAAAGTGGTGCAATGGTACACCACCTATATGATAGATTGTGGGTCAATTATTTTGTAATGTGACAAAATGATCGAAAAGTCAAATGATTCACATGACAAAAACGATTGGCCCATAATCCGCCATGTAGGTGGTGTACCAATACACTACTTTGATGGGTGGTACACATTAGAACGGACCTTGAAGGCTGCGGCTAAGGATTGGAACCCTAAAACGAAGTTGCTGAGAGGGGTTGTTGTGACGATAGTGGAAAGCTCTCATGGAGTTTCTTCTCTCCTCTTCTCCTATTTCTCTGGTTTTTGCTTTCTCTTTTATGATTAGCTAAATCCCGTTTGTTGGGATTAGATGTAACCAAACTGATTAACATGTATTTGTCTTGACTGATTATTCTGTGTTCATGTCTTCGTATTAGTGATTAATTTTCCATGCTTAATGCTTGTTGTGTCTAGCACCCCCATGACTCGATTAGTGTTTTGATATGCAATTGAGAAATTCATATTAGAACCGGAATTGAATTTAATCACCTAGTAACCCTTGCGTCTAGAAATGGAGTTTGATTTACTAGTAATGGCGTAATCCCTAATCCTAATGCAAATTCATTAATCTAGGCCACCTAAGGGATTAGGGTCTATTAGTGGATTTAGGGTCTTGTCATCCGAGAGATCGGGGCTTGAGTAATCTAGTGGATTGATTTTAATATCTGAAGCATGAATGGGAGGTATCTAGTCCTGATAGTATATGAGCTAGAGGTTTGGTGAAGTCTAGTTCCAACATATCCTTTTCGCATTCCAAGTGCTCGACAAAAAGCCAAAAAGATTTTATTCCTTTTGTTTTGTTTGTTTTGAATTCTCTGTTTAGTCTAGATAGTTGCTAAGTTTGTGAACTGATAATTGACATCCAATCCCCGTGGATACGATAACCGGTCTCACCACCGTATTACTTGCACGACTGGGTATACTTGCCCAGAAACTTTGCTTGTTCCCAAGCAAACTAAAACTCAAAAAGACTCAGACTTGGCAAGCTTAAAAGATTCAATCAAATTCGCACAAATTTCATGCAATTTCAACAAAACAATTTTTCTTCAATGTTTTCCCCTTTTCAACAATGCAATCCCCACATTCATTACCTTTAAACAATTGAGAATTCCATCATTCATGCAATTAGTAATCTAAGCAAGGGATCCAAGTTACACACAAAAGGGAGATCACCAAATTCAAACAATCGCCTTCTCACAAGGGCATTTAATGTTTCACTCATTCGCTCAATTTGTCTAGGCTATCAACATTTCACTCAATTTCACATTTAAGAGCACTTCCCATGAATTTAATTTTCATCTCAGACAAGGTTCCCACGAAAACATGCATGCAACATCAAAAGGTCTTTTAAGGTTGTAATGGGGCCTGGCTAAGGGTAGGATATTCGAAAGTACTAGGCTTAAGTCCCTAGGAACTAAGAGAGCATGAGCATTTTGATAAATTTGAATTTCCACTCAAGTTCATTTTTCCATTTTTCTTTTTGCCTTGGGTGACTACAGCCTTTTTCTTCTAATACCCCCTTTTGACATTTTTGTTCTTTTTTTTTTCTTTCTTTCTTTTTGCCTTTGGCTCCAACCTTTATTTTTTTTTTCTTTTTCTCAATCCCAAACAACACATCATATCCTCGTAGCCACCCCAAACTTAGTTTCTTGCAATCCTTCTCTTGCTAAGCTTCCATGCTCTCCTAATCCTAAGATCGGGTTAACATGGTTTTTCCGGATTTTGGCTTATAATATAGGGTCATCAAGAAACAATAGGCTAATTAGGCTCAAAGGGGCTAACTAGGGAACATGCATTAGGGATGGTTCTTTTCAGGCCAAGTAGCTAATTCAAAGAAAATTGTCTAAATCATTTGATGCAAACACATAAACATGCAAACCATGAAGAGACTCAAGCAAATTCGGTAAAGTGCAACTTGAAAGTGACTCACACGATTAAAAACATGTTGGAGGCTCAAATTTCTCACCCGGACAATTTTGCAAATTGTTTGACCGAGATTATATCCCTAGTGTGTGCACCCCTTCACCCCAAACTTATCATAAATCATGCAGTCATAACAGAATATCTCAAAGTTTAGTTTTCAATTTTTTCAAATGGGGATCAATTTTCAAATTTAAAGATCTAGGGGGAAATTATCAAGCCAACATATATCATGCAATCTATCTATGCAAATTCAACAGAATCCACAAAGCTTGCCGACACAAGACTCACACACAAACTCTTGATCTTCTCAAATTATTCAAGAGCTAAAAGAAAACAAAACAAAAACAAAGCAAGGAAAAGACAATTAAAAAGAAGAGGGTTTAGAAAAACTCATGGAGGTGGTTCCATCGGGATCCCACTGTCTGTGATACAGCAACCACGGAATGCTCAAAGTGCGATATGATCCTCCCGGATCCCATGGCATGCAGCATAAGTATAGGAGTGGGCACTTGACAGTTATGGTGACTCCGCCAAGTGCGGCGGACTTCTCACTCCCTCTTGGGTCAAAGTTGACCTCCTGGTCAACAAAGTCAACAAAATCCTTCCAATAAAATTGGGGTTCAACCTCTTGGACTGGCCATAGTGTCTTCATATTCAAGGATGCAAAATCCAGTCTCTCAGGCAGAGGTTTGAACTCCATCACCGGTTGTTCCACAGTGGGAGGTGGCAAACAGGTGTCGAGGGTCTCTGGTGCTGCTTCAACTTCTGCACGATCTTCATTCACTGCGCTGACAAATCCATCACCTACTATACATGCAAAAATCTCAGCACACACCACACAAGGGTTAGTGTTAGTACAGTCAGTACATATAGTACAACAAACTGAATCAGAAAAAGCTTGAATGTCTGGAAATTCAACACACAGTTCATCAGTAATAGTGTTCTTGACATCATTATCAAAATCATGTTCAAAAGAAGTATTGTCAAGAACAACTATTTGTAAATCTGTATGTTTCTCAAGGAGACGTTGAGTTTGCAGTGCAGCCGAGGTGGAGACAATGTGATCAATTTGAATGGCCAACTTCTGAAAACTAGCTTCTATCCTCCGTTGGGATTCAAGATTTTGTTCTGCCATCCGTTGATTGTTCTCTTCTATCCGTTGAGTGTTCTCGGCCATTCGTTGTATCAGAGAAGCTAACTCATCTAGGCTGCCTTGATCTCCACCATGTTGGCTAGGATAATCATTCATTCCAAGCACGCCAAAATCACTATTAAACTCATAACCTCTAGCAAAGTTAGGATAATATATGCATGGCGGTGGCTTATAATCAACACTAGGCATATAACCATGCATGTAATTATCCATGGGAAGCACTAAGATTCACAACCAGACTTAGCAGCCAAAACTAATTCAGCAAAGAGATTTTTTTTTTAATTTTATTTTTTGTCAATAACAACAAGAGTCCCCAGCAACGGCGCCAATTTTGACGCGCTGTTGCGCACGCGTCAAAAAGAATGAGCGATTTAAAAATATGTAGTCAGGGAGCGACAACTCGAGTATCGTCTCACAAGGACTCTTGGATTGTTGTTAACAGAAAAGTTAGTTTTTGGGGGGGTTTGGATTTGAAATTTAAATTAAGAAAACAAAGCAGAAAACAATGCAAACTAAATAATTATCAAATAAGCTAAACGATTAACCTACTGCTTTCGGTTTCCCACTATCATTGATTCATATAATTCCAAGCCCTAAGCGGATTCTAATCTCTTTTCGATTGTAATATCAATTAACAAGCGAAACCGACGCTACGAGATGTATGTTCCTATTCCCGAATTAAGCAAACGGGGTGAAGCGCTCGTGAATTAAGAAAACATGAATGAACACACGCGAATTAAGCAAACGCGATTAAGTATAAGAACACACAATCATCGAAACAAATCAATACACATTCTATACAATCCTGAATTAAGCAAACAGAACATATAGAACTATATTGAAAGAGAGTAGCAATTAAATCAGGAATTACATAACCTCAAGCGTCAATGGAACCCGATTACAGCAGATCAATCGAAGGAGACTAGTTCTCCATTACAAACATAAACCCTAAACCTAATTCGCAACCGCACTATGAAAATAAAAGAAGAGGATGATAGAAGATCCCTGGTTTCTGCCCTAAGCAGCAACTTATACCATCCAGAATCTGCGCGCGCTCGCGAGGCGAGCGTACTCTCGCGACGCGAATATTAATTTTGGCGTGAGTTCAAATTGGGTTCTCGCGAGGCGAGAGAGCAATTCGCGAGGCGAGACTTCAAACTCCAGTTTGTCACAGCCGTGATGCCTATCACGGGCAGGCCGTGATCACTTCTGACTTTGGGTGCTTATCTGTCATGGTCGTGACCTTCATCACGGCTAGGCCGTGATGGTCTCTGTCCTTCAGGGTGTGGATTTCTCGCGAGGAGAGACAGTGATTCGCGGGGCGAGACAGAGAGGATGACATTTCTGGCACAGCAGGGCTTCAGGCTCGCGAGGCGAGTAGCCTCTCGCGGGGCGAATAATTCCATAATTGCTTCTCTTTGTTAACCTGAAAACAAGAATTAGCAGTAAGTGCTTTATTTGACTCTAAATTAGCTAAATTACCCTAAAACTACTCTAGGGACTCAAAATGTTGCTTGAAGACAATCAAGTCTAATTTGGACGAAAACGAGATCAAACTCGAATAAAACCTATGGTCTTACTAGTCAAAAACTAGTCGAGCCAGAGGCTGATCAGGCAAAAAGAAAGAAAGAAAGAAAGAAAAAGAAAAGAAAAGAACAAAAATGTCAAAAGGGGGTATTAGAAGAAAAAGGTTGTAGTCACCCAAGGCAAAAAGAAAAATGGAAAAAGGAACTTGAGTGGAAATTCAAATTTATCAAAATGCTCATGCTCTCTTAGTTCCTAGGGACTTAAGCCTAGCACTTTCGAATATCCTACCCTTAGCCAGGCCCCATTACAACCTTAAAAGACCTTTTGATGTTGCATGCATGTTTTCGTGGGAACCTTGTCTGAGATGAAAATCAAATTCATGGGAAGTGCTCTTAAATGTGAAATTGAGTGAAATGTTGATAGCCTAGACAAATTGAGCGAATGAGTGAAACACTAAATGCCCTTGTGAGGAAGGCGATTGTTTGAATTTGGTGATCTCCCTTTTGTGTGTAACTTGGATCCCTTGCTTAGATTACTAATTGCATGAATGATGGAATTCTCAATTGTTTAAAGTAAATGAATGTGGGGATTGCATTGTTGAAAAGGGGAAAACATTGAAGAAAAATTGTTTTGTTGAAATTGCATGAAATTTGTGCGAATTTGATTGAATCTTTTAAGCTTGCCAAGTCTGAGTCTTTTTGAGTTTTAGTTTGCTTGGGGACAAGCAAAGTTTAAGTTTGGGGTATTTTGATCAGCCTCTGGCTCGACTAGTTTTTGACTAGTAAGACCATAGGTTTTATTCGAGTTTGATCTCGTTTTCGTCCAAATTAGACTTGATTGTCTTCAAGTAACATTTTGAGTCCCTAGAGTAGTTTTAGGGTAATTTAGATAATTTAAAGTCAAATAAAGCACTTACTGCTAATTCTTGTTTTCAGGTTAATAAAGAGAAGCAATTCTGGAATTATTCGCCCCGCGAGAGGCTACTCACCTTGCGAGCCTGAAGCCCTGCTGTGCCAGAAATGTCATCCTCTCTGTCTCGCCCCGCGAATCACTGTATCGCCTCGCGAGAAATCCACACCCTGAAGGACAGAGACCATCACGGCCTAGCCGTGATGAAGGTCACGGCCATGACAGATAAGCACCCAAAGTCAGAAGTGATCACGACCTGCCCGTGATAGGCATCACGGCTGTGACAAACTGGAGTTTGAAGTCTCGCCTCGTGAACTGCTCTCTCGCCTCGCGAGAACCCAATTTGAACTCGCGCCAAAATTAATATTCGCGTCGCGAGAGTACGCTCGCCTCGCGAGCGCGCGTAGATTCTGGATGGTATAAGTTGTTGCTTAGGGCAGAAACCAGGGATCATCTTTAATCATCTTCTTTTCCTTTTAGATTAGATGGCTGCTAATCAGGTTTTTGTTATAGTTGTAATGGAGAACTAACTCCCTTGGGCTGATCTGCTGTAATCGGTTTGCATTGCCATTTGAGGTTCTATCAATTCCTAATTTAATTGCTTTTCCCTTTCAATATTTTTTCCTATACGTCTTGTTTGCTTAATTCAGGATTGTATAGGATGAGTCTTGATTTATTTCGATGATTGTGTGTTCCTATACTTAATCGCGTTTGCTTAATTCGCGTGTGTTCATTCGTGTTTGCTTAATTCACGAGAGCTTCACCCCGTTTGCTTAATTCGGGAATTAGGAACAAACGTCTCGTAGTGCCGGTTTCGCTTGTTAATTGTCGCTACAATCGAAAAGAGATTAGAATCCGCTTAGGGCTTGGAATTATATGAATCAATGATAGTGGGAAACCGAGAGCAGTAGATTAGTCGTTTCAATTATTGACAATCACCTATTTGCATTATTTTCTTAACTGTTTTCTTAATTTAATTTCAAATCCAAAACCCCCCAAAATTGATTTTTCTGTTAACAACAATCCAAGAGTCCTTGTAAGACGATACTCGAGTTGTCGCACTTTCCCTAACTGCATGTTTTTACAAACCACTCGCTTTTTGACGCGTGCGCGACAGCGTGTCAAAATTGGCGCCGTTGCCGGAGATCGAACCCGGGTCACCCGCGTGACAGGCGGGAATACTTACCAATACACTACTTTGATGGGTGGTACATGTTAGACAACACCACTTTCAGAGGCTAGTTCCATTTGAACATTATTCCCACGATGGGATATGCTTAGCTCTAAATCCTTCCACAACCACCCTAATATCACTGTCATCCATTCTCTGATTGTTCTCACTGCTAGTTTCTTTGATATAATTGTTATCATCACCACCCTCGCATGATGCTGAGTTTTTGGTACACTCCAAGATGATATCATCAGGAGGAGGAAGAAGCAAATCCTCATTGAATTGCATCATGTGGTACATATTATGTAGTGACTCCGAATTAGAAG
The DNA here is from genome assembly GCA_030762895.1 of Sophora flavescens. Taxonomy (NCBI): domain Eukaryota; kingdom Viridiplantae; phylum Streptophyta; class Magnoliopsida; order Fabales; family Fabaceae; genus Sophora; species Sophora flavescens. The sequence goes on from CM061065.1 coordinate 131,934,956, forward strand.
ACCTTAAACTTTGCCATGCTTTGAATACGTCTACGCATTGTGGTTGTTGTGATGGTTGGAATAAGGTTAAAGAGGAGGAATATGAATATGCATGGTGGTTCTTAGGCTTCAACTTGAATAATTTGGCTTCAGTTTCGAGGCGAATATTCTCCCACTGAGTCATATGGATGAGGTTATTGTCTGCATCACCAAGGACTTGGATTTGGGGCTTGTGGGTAATTGGGTCTACGCCCATTCTGATTAACCTTTTCTTGATGTCGTTGTCTGTTCTCTTGGGCAAGTGAGCAGCTATCATGGACCATCTGCGCATGCAAATGTAATGTATGTTATATGTACGTACGTACATTGGCAACTTAATTAGCTAGGTAGGTATAAATGATAATTATTGATTACCTACTTATTGATGTTTCCAGATTATAAATGATTGATCAATGAGACAATGACTATAAAATAGATGTAGAAAATGATGTCAAATATCAATTGTATTGTGTTTATAAAGGTTCCTATAGTTTCTTTAATTGGAAAGCACACTCACATATATAAATTAATCAAAGTCAGAGAGAATAATGATTAAATATTGAATATAACGCTGCCTGAAACTAGCTAGCTAGCTATCATGAAATCACCATGGATTATCATTGCAAGTGAAGGATGTGGTTTCTAGTTATAATTAGTAGCGAAGGTGAATGGGGATATGGAAAATGGTGAAGGATCTTTAATTTAATTCCCTTTTGAGTCCTTGTTCTCCTTAAGAGGGTCGATGATGGCACGAAGGTATTAAACGAATTACATTTGATTCAGTTTGCTCTATTCCTCTTTTAACTATTTTATAATTAGCTATTAGCTAGCTAGCCTTATTCCAATACTTTTCTACACCTCTAATCTTCTATTCTACACCTATCTTTTATCGGAAAAAGAAAAGGATAACAAAATTGGGAAGTAGATTTCTATTTTTTTTTTTAATAAAAGGAACGCTTGATGGAATAATTATACTAAGTATAAAGCAGGAAAGAAATTAACAAGGAGCTTACTTGTTTCCTAGAAGAGCATGGAGTCGAATAATAATCTGATCTTCCTCCATGCTGAACTTACCTCGTTTTATATCTGGTCTAAGGTAATTCATCCACCTTAGTCTGCAACTTTTTCCACACCTTTGTAGCCCTATATACATACAAAACATGAAACCCCATTATTTCTTATTAAATAAAAATCAATATAAGAAGTGTCAAGTGTATATATTGACACAATTTCCACTCTGCAATTCTCTATTGGAGTTAGAGACAATTCATATCACATATTCATATTAGTTTAAAATAATATACTAGTACTAGTAAATAAATATAGAAATTAATTAAACAGAAATCACCAGCTTCGGTTGACAACTTTTGCCAGTTTCCAAGGCCATGTTCTTCGATGTAAGCTATGAGCTTTTGGTCTTCCTCCAGGCTCCATGGCCCTTTCTTTAGCCCTTTTTTCTCAAAGCATGGCGACCTACTCATTTTTGTAGCCTGTGAAATAAACATAAAGTCAAGAAGAAAAAGTATGGTTCTTCGGAAGAATTTAGAAACTTTACATATATAATATATAGGCAACCCTAGCTCTAGCTACCTGATTTAATGGCCATATAAAACCTTAGGAAGTCATGGCTTGCTTGAAGACAAATCTGCAACGTAATTATTAGCTGCCAACTATTTTCGACCAAAAGAAGATTATTAAGAAGAAATGGAAATTCTAATACTACTTATGATAATCAATATTCTTTGAGAAAAATAGAGCTACCACAATTAATACTATTTTATCCAATAGAAAAATATAAGCTATATTTTGTATATATATTATCCAATAGAAAAATATAAACTATATTTTGTATATATCGGTTCCAGAAAGATTTTTAATTTACTAAAGAGAACATGTGCTTTTTTTTCTTGATTCATGATATATCATTACTTTTCAAAATTAAATTTAAATAATATTTAACGTACAAAACAAAATTGTAATTAATTAAAAGATTTTCAAGTTTTTTTTTTATTTGTGTGAGACTAATCTTCCGGGTACTTCCAAGCATCTAAGCTGACATCCTCCTAATAGTATTTTTTCATACACATGAATCATGGATCGAATTTGAGACCATAAGCTTGAGGAATCCAATGCCCTTCTACTTGACCAACACACATTAATAAATCATTTTCGAGTAATCCCAAGAGATTTCAGCTCCAATAATTTTTTTTGGCAACGGATTTTCAACTCGATTATTAATCGTATGGCATTTAAACATTGAAGAGATTTCCCTTCGTTAAATCATTAAAACTTCCAAGTATTGAAGTCGTATTTCTTATATGTTGTCACTTCAAATCATTACACAAACCACCCAATTATAAACCCCAGTACTCCTCTCCATCCTTCTTAAAACTGCGAAACATCCAAAAAGAATATTGGAGAGCTGTTGGACACAATGCAAAGTTACATGAATGCACAATCTAAATTACTAAAACGCCACCTGTTAGAAACATTCGTGTTCATTCATTTAGAACTTTTAGAGAAAAACGGGATTAGAAAATGAAAGTCAATTTGGAGATAATTAGAATAGAACAATTTTAATTTCATCCCCGTATGGTTTTTTTTATAGGCCAATATTAGTAAGTTAAATGTTATATTAGTTTCTCTCATTTGTCAGGGTTTGAATTCTGGACCTCTTGCTTCTTAACACCTTATATCCTTAGTTCAATTCAATTGAGCTACAATCTCCCTTCATTTCCAAATTGTTGAAAAGCAAGTCTTTTATCATTTTATTTTGGAAATCCTCCTTTGCGCTCCTCTTAAAATGAGTCTGTTTCTAAATTGAACAATGATATATACACCTTTGATTTGATGAAATATATAGAGATTCCAACCCTACTAAATCATTTAAGAGTAAAAATTCAAACTTCTAATTTTAGAGATAAATTCATTTTAGAGGCATCTTTGTTGAAAGGTTTAATTTATTGAGTTGGTCCTTGAACTATTTGGAAATTTTCAAATGGGTCCCTGAACTAAAAAAGTTTTTAATTAGGTCCCTGAACTTATATAAAATTTTCAATTAGGTCAATGAACTAAAAAGTTTCTAATTGGATCCTTGAACAAATATAAAATTTTCAATTAGGTCCCTAAAGTAGAAATGTGACTATATAAAATAAAAAATAATAAAATGATAGATGATGAAATTTGGAGAAAAAAATATTGTTTGACATAATAATAAAATAATAAAATAACAATAGATAAATTTGAGAGATAAAATTTAGTTCTTGAAATAATAATAGCAAAATAATGAAATATGAAATTGTGTTAGAAAATTGATGTTTTATAACAAAATATTAAGAGATTGAACTGAGTCAAATATTTAATATTTGAAATAACATTAAAATAATAATAATAGACATAGCAAGAAAAAATATTATTAATAAATATTAAAATAATTCAATATAAACCTCAATTAAAATATTAAATAATATAATAAATAATCAAATAAATTAAATAAATCAAAATAAAATTGACAGTCAAAATAAGATGTGATATTTACTTAATTAAATTCTTTATTTTATTTATTATTTCAAACAATAACTTTATTATTAAATCATGTTTTTATTTTTATTATTTATTTTTTATTAAATATTAAATTTTTTAATTAGTTTCATCTCTTGTTATAATATTAGAATAAAAATTATTTCAAATAATGACATTCTCTGCTAAGTTTTATCTTTTGCTATTTTATTTTGATTTGAATTTTTTTTTCAAAATCATCCTTTAATAATATGTTATCATTTGAAAAATTTATATTTTTTATTTGAGGTTTATTGGTTTAATCTCTCGATATTTTGTTATAAAACATAAATTTTCTAACACAATTTCATATTTCGTTATTGTTATTATCATTTCAATAACTAAATTTTGTCTCTCAAATTTATCTATTTTATTTAATTGTTAATCTAAACAATAACTTTCCTCACTAAGTTTATTTTCTAAGTTTATTATTTTTTATTTTATATAGTTGACTACCTTTCTACTTTGGGGACCCCAATTAAAAACTTTTTAGTTCAATGACCCAATTGAAAATTTTATATAAGTTCAAGGACCTAATTTGAATTTTTTTACTTTAAGGACCTACTTAAAAATTCACAAATAATTCAGAGATCAACTCAATAATTAAATCTTTTAGAAATATATGTACATTTCTCCACTTCAGTCCCTCGCTCAAATCTTATCACCATTTCGGAAATTGAAATATAATATAGGAGCAATATTTTTAGTTATTAACAACGAAGATATTGGAGTAAACAAAAAAAAACAATGAAGATATTAACTTGCAGAAATTTCGGTTGTAGTTTGATGAATAATGTACCGAAGGCAATTTCTTTTTCTTTTTCTTTTTTTAATCACTTTTCAGTATCCCTAGCTAGTATCACTTATAAGTATTGAGTTATTAAGAAAAAAATGCTATAAGGATTATTGATTTGTTAATTTATAGGACTATTGAGGAACTCTTTTTTACTAATCTCTTTTATTCCAACACATATTTTTCTCTTTACAATTGTTTTGTCGTTCAGACCATTATAATTGTGTTGAATAAGATTTTGAATTTTCAGTTTTGTTCTTCAAATTCCATTATTACTTGTTTGTGTTCTATAAATAAATAAAGTGATTCAAAATTCAAGCTTGATATAATTTCCCAAAATTTTGATGAGTGCTTGGATAAGATTAAATTTTACCCAAATAGTTGTTTTTACAGTAAAAGTTATTTTCCAGTATAAGCTAGAATGTTTGGTAATGGGATTAAATTGGAAAATAACTGTTTTTATGAAAACAATATATATTTGAACCTTATTTAAAACATTGTTAGATTGTTTTGAAACTAAAAACATTCTTTCCATTTCGGTCATGCAAAACTAACTATTAAACAAATATTATAAATTCATTTTTTTTAATTTATTATATAAAAGTGTTTTTAACATGTACAACGTAAACGAAATAGATTATTTTAAAATCACTTTTTAACATACTCATTCAAACGTAAAACTGATTCTATTATTTATCAATTATTGTTTTAACTGATTATTCATATATCGATTATTAAAATAGTCAATTTTAATTTAACAACTAATCAAACACATAAGTTCAAAAAATAAACTAATTTCACATAATAAAGATTTTGTATCAAATGTTTCTATTTTATGTTTAAATTATAGAAAATTACTATTAACATTAAGGAAGATACCATGAAACTTCTTAGGATGAGAATCACACATTTTTAATGATGTTCCAAGTTATAACTGATTGACAATATGAAACATTTTTAAACTAATAATCAGCGGTGGATCCGAAATTTTCTTTAGTGAAGCAAGAAAGATGTGTATAAAAATTTTATTAAAAAAATATAAACTTTTGTAAAATGCATAATCTCATAACAAAAAAAAATATCAAGATACATAAATTTTTACAAATTACAATTTCCTTCTATATAATCTAGTAGGGCAAAGATAATAAGTATTGTCCCGTAATCATGAGATTTGAAATATTTGAAAACTCTCCCTAAAAAAATATCATTTTATTCTCTCTTTTAATTTCTTATGGTTTTTTTATATTCATTTAAAAAAGTTTACCTTACGAGGACAACATCTATTTTTTGGAGGTTAAAGAAAAAATTACTAATTAAGTATATTCATTTAAAAAAGAATTAGTTTCTGTAACCCAAAAAAAAAAAAAAAGCTTGAGAGCAACCTCCTCCACCATCCTAATGCATGTGGATCCGCAGTTGCTGACAATATGTATACAATTAAATTCATTTATAAATTCATTGCTTAGTTTAGATAGGAATGTTGATTATGGAACCGGTTTGAACGTAGAAAAAACGATGAAAAAATTATTATGTACTTACTTCGATCCATATTATAAATAAAAAATTAATGTAATACATATATTAAGGTGGTTAGTTAATCTTATTTAATTTGATTAAAATTATTTTTTATAGGTAATATGGATGGGAGGGAGTACGAAAAACCGTAGACTTTTTATTGAGGTGAGGGCTTATAATTTCGAGTAGCTGGACATGAATTTGACGAATTGTAATTATTATTATTGTTATTGATGGGTCTCTCTCGGTGTACATACACATTGCTTTAGTTTTGTACTTTTTTTGTTTTTTCATCAATTTTCGGCGTCATAATGGTTTCACTTCTAGAGTCTTCATGTTATTGCTTTGCAAGTTATACTTACAAATTTTTTTGGGCCGTAGTTCATATAATTGCTTCAGCTAATTTTTTGACGAGTAGTGAAGTCAGTGAATAGTTATAAATTATCACTTTGGCAGAAGTATTTATGAAAGAAAAGAAGTGGATGTTTGTGATTAAATGTCTCTGCAGTTTATGGGGGAAAAAAATCGTATAAAATAAGAAAGTGTTTTATTGTATCTTCGAATTCCTATAAATTTCTCCTACTAATCTTCTTAATAATAAATAAAAAAAATATTAAATAAAAGAAAAGTGAAGAAATCGGTTAAATCCCCAATCCGACGAAAGTTACCAATACAAGTTGTCAAACAGTTCAAACCGTCGAAGATAAGCAAATTGACACGGAGCGGTTCAAAACATTGAACAGTTAGTGGGATTGTTTGATAAAACAGTTTAAGTGTAAAACCTAAGAGAGCTGCCAAAGACATGTGGCAGTCATCTAGATAGGGGTTACTTCTAGGTAGTTATTTTATTTGTCTATAAATACTAGTAATCACAATGTAATAAAGGTCGGTTACTTGATACACATCCTACATATCTCGATCACACAACCGATTAACGGATTACATTCAAGTATTCATTTCATCCTTCGTATTTCAATACTATGGCAAAATTCAATGCCGTTTTCATCCCTTTTATTCAAATTCTTCAATTATTCTTACTTATTTCCAGCATTTCTTTTATGTTCTTCTTTTAAATTCATTTACTTCTTGAAAGTTGTATCACTTAGATCATACTTTACTTAACTTTCTTTTTAAACTTGTGTTTCTTTTTCATTGTAAACTTAGTTCAATCAGGAAGTTATTTTCTACATATAAACTACTTTCTTCTTTTAAATTTCAAATTTACCTTTTCAAATACAAACAGTTTCGTTGTCAAGTTTCATTATTGACAATAATCTGTACACCATTTTTTAAACTTATATACTTGTCATAGCATCAAGTCCTTGCCAGTATATTACTAGATTTGACTAACTTGTCAAATTCATACTTGGCAGACAGTTCATACCTATTCTTGACGAGATTACCGCATAACCCATAGGTCCCACATTCGTTTGATCTTCAATTATTTGTCACGAAGGAATTTTGGTCAAGAACCAAAAACCAACCTTAACAAATTGGCATGCCCGGTGGGATGAGTTTAGAGTAACTCGTATAGTGTCACGAACTCTGACATACAAATTTATTGTATGCGTCTACGGAGTGGGAGAGTGATTCAAACGCCATCTAATTCCCAAAACTCTGAATATGAGTAGTGCAAGTAATGCAGGCGTAGTCGGCACCAACGCCGTTGTGTCAACGGTGGATGCTAATCCTATAACCACTGTTACGCCAGTTGATAATATTCCTGCAACCATGGCTAATGCTACTAATGCAAGAAATAATAGCACTAATAGTTTAGTGGCGATAAGAGGCGTTTCCTATGCTCAAGTTGTCAATAGGCTTGACGAAGTTGGTCAAGGAACACTCCCGTCACCAACTTCCCCAGTTTTACAACAAATAAATCCGCCAACTACCGGATTGTTTCCACGGAGTGTTGTGAATTCAAACCCAAGAAGGACTACACAACCTCTGTCACAACCTTTGTATGGAATGCCTTATGGTTCGACCACTGTTAACCCAAATACTCCATTTGCATATATACCATATCTAAATGGAATGACGACGGCCGCCCACACATCTGGACAGGCAGGACCGTCGACTGGGGGGCAAATCCCCAGTCAAGCGAATGGGATAACAGGGTCAGTGATGATGACCCATACTCGACAAGAGCGTCCAGTAGTAAGGCCACAAGTATCCCCACTTAGACAACCCCAGCAAAATATTGTTGGTCTGTCAGAGGCTACATTAGCCAATGTTCGACAACAAATTGATTCTAGTAACTATGATATGGTGAATACATTTACTCAGCAAATGGGTACAGTGACTACGCCATTAATGGAAAACACAAATAATGCATGCATGACATTGGCAAATGAGATACGTAGGTTAAATAGAGTCTTGGGTGTGTTGGCCCTAGACGACAACCAAAATTCCAATATAAACCCCAATGGAAATGTCAATAGGAATGTCAACCACGGTCATAATAATCAACCACAGGTTGAACAACTTGATGGATCCGAACAAGATGACGAGCAGCCACAGCCCCATCGTCGAGTCCCTTTAAGAAGTGGAAATGTACACATTCTACAGCCAGAGGAAGATGAAGACTTTGTCATAAACCAGGGTGCTCTTGGAGCGCTTCGTCAAAATGTTCTAAACCAGAATGTTAACCAAGTTGTCGAACAAGCATTGAATAGGTTTGGTTTTAACATAGGTTATGCCAATCAGCCGTTTTTTGCATCGTCATTTCCTGACTGGGTCCAACAGGCAAAAATGCCTCGAGGATACAAAATAACCAAATTGTCTAAATTCTCGGGGGAGAGTGGAGAATCAACCGTCGAGCACATAGCCCGATATACAATCGAATTAGGAGATTTGGCTTTAGATGAGGGACTAAAAATGAAGTTCTTTCCTAGTTCACTAACTGAGAATGGTTTTTCTTGGTTTTCAACTGAGACCTAATTCCATACATTCCTGGAATCAATTAGAGAGGAGCTTTCATGATCAATTCTTTAGGGGTGATTTAAAAATTGGGTTGACAGACTTATTCGGCATTAAAAGAATGAATAACGAGTCTGTCGAAGATTACCTTGTCAGATTCCGTCAAATGAGGAGTCGTTGCTTCACCCCTATCCCTGAGGCAGAGATAGTGAAGATTGCTACTGGGGGATTAGATTATTATATCAGGAAGAAATTGGTCAACCAACACCTAATTGATCTTGCCCAGTTGGGTGACAAAGTCCGACAAATTGAACAACTGAATGCCGAAAAGGTTTTCAAGCAAAGGAAATTCCTCAAAAGAGAAAAGATTAATTTTGTCGGATGTAGTGATTCTGACGAAGAGGGCAATGATTCTGAAGAATATGAGGTAGACTATGTTGAATTGAAAACCGGTCCCTCTTATACATGTCAAGCCTTGAGGCCTGCAAGGGCCAGAGAAAGGATTCCTTTCATCAATAAGAAAGTGTATACATTTGACTTGACCAAAGCCGACCAAATATTTGACATATTGCTTAAAGATAAGCATTTAAAATTGTCAGAGGATCATAGGCTATTGAAAGTCCATGAAATAAAAGATCGAAAATATTGTAAGTTTCATAATACTTTTGGTCATGTAACTAACGACTGTATGCATTTCAGGGACATCATTAAAAAAGGTTTGACAGAAGGAAGATTAAAGTTTTCAAACAAGAAACCAGACATGAAGATTCATACAGAACCATTCGGTCCTGAAGTTAACAAAACTGACCGCCAAGTCCCTATGGGAATATGCATGGTCAATATAAGAGCTTGACAGAATATTCAGATGGACTTGACAGATTCATTTGATATCTATCCAAAGCCAGGGGAACCACTTGTCGACTTCATGACATGCAAGAAATCTGGTGGTATTTTCAAAGTTTGCCCAAAATGTGAAAGCTTTTATGATGATGTTGCTGCCAAGACGGCTAGGGGACAGAAAACGCCATCATATCACCCACAAAACAGAACTGAGTCTCATGACGGTAATAGTCAAGGCAGGTTTTCACACCCGAATAGCCATGCTGGGTCTAACAGTGTGTACAGAAGTGATACGCATACTGTCAACAGGCAGACAGGTAGTCCTCAGCAACATATGCATCAGACAAGACCTAGACAAAATAACACTGGAGGTTGGCTTGAAGAGCCGGTCAGAGAATCAGTAGGAAGTAACAGGTCTGTCGGCAGAGGTTTCAATTCTGTCAGGACCAGGAAACCCCCGTCCAATGTAGCAGTGGATCGATGGGTAAGAAATTCCACTATGGCCTGCTACCCTGAATTACGAAAGCAGAAATGGATCAGAAAAAATAAGTTTAATAATCACAATCCACCCTTCTGGAATGTGGATTACTAAAGGGAGCAACTATTTCAAAACACTCAGATGACAGGACCTGGTTTGTCAGGATCGTCAGGTCAGCCGGCTACGTCTAAGAGTCAAAAGAGGAGGCTACAGAGGCTCCGACAGGCTCAAAAGAAGAAGCTTGCCAAGCAAGAGGGCATCACCATAAAGGAAATGCCTTCACAGGATACTGGTTGTCTGGTAGCAGTGGCTGACAACAAAGCTGACAAGAGTGGAGATGCCAAAATGAAAAGCATGATAGTGACCCATCCCATGGAAGTTGATGCGATGGAGCCTATTAATCAAGCCAGGTAGAATAAGCCTATGTCACAGGTTTTCGCAGAAAAGAAGAAGGCCTTAGAGCATGCATCACCACCAATAAGATCCAAGGGAAAATGGCCTGTCGGGCTGGTAGATATGGAAAGGGTTGCAGGACTCAAGAAAGAGTTTGAGGCGAGAATGGGAAAACAACAGTTGGCAACGTTCGGGCCTGAGTGCGATTTAACTAAAGAAGTATTGTCGTTCGATGTTGTCATCGAAGAGCTGAATGATCCAAATGATGACATAAACATCAGTAAGGACATGGACATGGATAGCCAGAATGAAGATCTAGCTGATATCATCGAGGCACTGGATAACTGCGGTGCAGGAACAGCCCGACCTCTGTCAGATAGGTCAGGATCAGATGATGAGAATGATTTAAAAAGAAATCATGGAAGAATGGTTGGAGGTGTATTCTTGGATGAGGATCCAGATAATGAAGTCATACTGGAACCAGGGATGAAAATGAAGATAGGATTGATTTCATTCATTCCAGCAGAACATGAGGGATATCTCGAAGTTGATTTCTCTGACGACGATGATGATGTCATCAAGAATGGTAGAGACCCAGGCGATTTTTGGATGTACGTTCAAGAGAACTTGGTTACTGTATTCGACAATGTATCCCAGTTAGATAAGCCCACCGATGAGCAAAGAAATCATTTGAGGCCTTTGCATGTAAAGGCCATAATAGATGGAAGACCTACCAACAGGGTTTTAATTGACAGGGGAGCTGCTGTGAATTTGATGCCAAGAGCAATGTTCAAAAAGCTAGGGAAGGATCAGTCGGATTTAATTCCGACAGATATGGTCGTCACTGACTTCAGTGGCAAAACTTCTCCGTCAGATGGCGTCATTTTGTTGAATATTCAAGTTGGCACCGTCGAAAGGATGACACTGTTTGTGATAATCCTCGCCAAGTCAAGCTACAACCTATTACTTGGCAGGGATTGGATTCATGCTGTGGGAGCAATTCCGTCAACAGTGCATCAGAAAGTAATCTTGTGGAATGCGCAAGATCAGGTAGAAATAGTCGAAGCAAATGACAGTGCTTGTTATGCTCAGCAATTACATGTTGATTTCAAGGTATATTCACCAAACGTCAGACCTATAACTGCCAATGAAGTGGTCATTGACAAGGATGCATTGGAAGCGAGTCTTCTCAGTCAATTTGGCATTAAGATAAAGGAAGAGGCTGACAAATCTCGGCCAAATTCCGACAATGAGCCTTGAAATACAACTGAGAAGATTGTTGACCTATCTGGCCTACAAAGGAGTACACACTTCAAAAAGTGTGTTAGCAGATTGTATCATTGACGACGGCCTTTTGGGTTTTGAAAAGGGAGCCGAAGTTAAGCAAAATGTGGATGTGGAAGATCTCCTGGAAGAAATAAACTTAGGTACGGAGGAAAAGAAAAGACCTATCTTTGTGAGTGCTTTTCTGCCAAAGGATTACAAATAGAAACTTGTCAGACTAATTGCAGAGCATAAAGATTGCTTCGCATAGGACTACGATGAAATGCCTGGATTAAGCAGGGATCTTGTCGAACACCGGTTACCACTCAGGGAGGATTGCAAACCTGTCAAGCAGGCGAGCAGAAGATTTGCCCCAGAGGTGGTGCATAAAATCAAAGAAAAAGTAGAGAGACTGCTTAAAGCAAAGTTCATTCGAACAACCAGGTATGCTAATTGGCTTTCTAACGTAGTTCCTGTTATTAAAAGAATGGCAAAATGAGGGTATGCATAGATTTTAGAAATCTAAATACTGCTACCCCTAAAGATGAATATATGATGCCAATAGCCGACATGCTTGTCAACTCAGCATCAGGAAATGAAATTTTAAGCTGTATGGATGGACATGCAGGTTATAATCAAATCTTTATAGCCGAAGAAGATGTGTCAAAGACTGCCTTCAAGTGTCCAGGAGCAATTGGGACATATGAATGGATTGTCATGCCTTTCAGTTTGAAGAATGCAGGAGCCACCTACCAGCGAGCAATGAATACTATTTTCCATGATGTGATTGGGAAATTTATAGAAGTATATATTGATGATGTGGTTGTCGAGTCAAAAACTAAAGACGATCACTTAAAGCACCTGAAGTAAGGGTTTGAAAGGATGAGAAGACACAACCTCAAAATGAACCCAGAGAAATGCAGCTTCGGAGTATCGGCTGCCAAATTCTTGGGCTTTTTGGTTCATAAGAAAGGAATCGAGGTGGACAAAAATAAAGCCAAAGCAGTTATGGAAGCCGCAGCACCGACAAATAAGAAGGAATTACAGTCCTTCCTGGGAAAGGTTAACTTTCTACGGAGGTTTATATCGAATTTGTCGGGAAGAACAAAAGTATTTGCACCATTGGTCAAGTTAAAAGAAGAACAAAGTTTCATATGGGAATCTTGTCACCAAGAAGATTTTGGCCAGATCAAGCAATATTTAGTCAATCCACCGGTCATGATGCCTGTTGTGCCTCGTCGACCGTTGAAGTTGTACATATCAGCATCTGAAGATACTATAGGATGTCTATTGGCCCAGGATGACTATGACAATGTCGAAAGGGCCGTGTATTATCTAAGCAGAGTTCTCAACGATGCCGAAAAAAGATATAGTGCTATAGAGAATTATGTCTAGCATTGTATTTTTCATGTACCAAACTCAAATATTATATGATGCCTTGTAATGTATTCGTAATTTCTAAGACTGATGTAATTAAGTATATGTTGTCAAAACCAGTCCTTAATGGACGTATTGGTAAATGGAGTATTGCTTTGTCAGGATATTCTTTACAATACGTTCCTGTCAAAGGTCAGGCAGTTGTCGACTTTTCGGTAGAACATCCAGGATTGGATGTGCCAAAAATAAACTTTGTTAGTTTACAACCTTGGAAACTTTACTTTGATGGGTCAAGGCATCAAGGAGGTAGTGGAGTAGGAATCTTAATCGTGACTCCACAAGGAACTCTTACTAAGTTCATGTTTGAGCTTAAATATCCATGTTCTAACAATGAAGCTGAGTATGAGGCTTTGATTGTCGGATTAGAGATACTAGTGGAGATGACAGCACGAAATGTGCATATGTTTGGGGATTCTCAGTTAGTTATCAAGCAATTTACTCAAGAATACAAATGTGTCAGTTATAATCTGACAAAATATTGCATTATAGCGAATAAGTTGATAAGGAAGTTCGATGACATAATTGTCAAATATATCCACAGGGAGTTAAATCAAGAGGCTAATGAGTTAGCTCAAATAGCTTCAAGATACAAGATATCTCAAAAGACTTTGTCTGATCTAATGGAAATTAGGGAATTATTGTATCCATTAGAAGAAAGAGATGTATTGGTCAATGACATAATTCTGCCCAATGATTGGAGGTTGCCGATAATTGAGTATTTGGAAAATCCAAGTCAAAATGCAGATAGAAGAATAAAACATATAGCATTTAATTATACTATGCAAGGTGGACTATTACATAGAAGGTATGCCGATGGAACTTTACGTAAGTGCCTAAGTGAGCAAGATGCTTATTTGGCTTTGTCAGAGGTCCATGAAGGCATATGTGGGGCCCACCAAGCAGGAGAGAAAATGAAATGGGTGCTCCGACGGAGTTTGTATTATTGGCCAACTATGGTTAGGGACTGCATTTTGTTCGCCAAGTCTTGTGAGCAATGTCAGAAACATGGCCACATACGAAATGTTCTGCCGATGAATTACATTCTATAGTCAAACCATGGCCATTCAGAGGATGGGCTTTGGATTTAATTGGCCAAATATACCCGTCTTCATCAAAAGGACGTCAATTCATTTTAGTTGGAGTTGATTATTTTACCAAGTGGGTGGAAGCAGTTTGCCTCACAGCAGTCACCCAACAAGATGTGATTGATTTTATTGAAAATAACATTGTTTGTCGGTTTGGAATACCACAAATCTTGACAACTGATCAGGGGTCAGTTTTTACCGGAAAGAAAATCATAGAATATTCCAACTCTAGGTATATAAAGATGCTCACATCTACTTCGTACTATGCACAAGCTAATGGCCAAGTTGAGGCCATAAATAAGATTATTATTGGTCTTATTAAAAAGCATGTGGGTCGACAACCTAGGAACTGGCATAACACTCTTGACCAAATACTTTGGGCATATAGGAATTCACCCAGACAATCGACAGGAACCTCGTCATGCAGGTTAGTATATGGACATGATCCTGTATTGCATGTGGAAATCAATCTTCAATCAATTCGTATTCAAAGACAAGATGACTTTCCTGTCGACCAATATTGGGATGCAATGTTGGATGAATTGGACGAATTAAGTGATGAAAGGTTGATTGCATTGGAAAACTTGATTCGAAATAAATAAAGAATTGCAAAATTCTACGATAATCGAGTGAAGTTTAAATCATTCAAAGTAGATGACTTAGTGTGGAAAGTCATTTTGCCTATGGATAAAAGTTGTCGAGAGTGTGGTAAGTGGTCACCAAAATGGGAAGGACCATTTAAGATTTCTAAAGTATTTTCTGGAAATGCGTATGCACTTGTCGATGTCAATACGGGCCTAGGAATTAATTCAATTAATGACAAGTATTTGAAGAAATATCAACCGACAATGCTGGAAGTAAAGATTGACAACAAGTGAAAAGAAATGAGAATATTTTATTCACTAACTTGGCAATACAACCATACATTGTCAAAAGTACAAATTATTCATTGTTTGTCAAGAGTACAAATAATCAATCAGAGCTAATTTATTCCTAAAATAACTAAGAGTCCGAAACTCTGATAAGATTGGCAGAGTTTTCTCCTTCACTCTTCGTCAATGCAGCACTGCAACCTAATTTGTTGAGGCTTCATTCCCATTTGATGAGGTTTCGTCTGCTTCATATATCGAGGGTGCGCAGAGTGTAAAGAAAAAATCTGGCACGAGCAGATCTCACCATCATTTAACCCAGAAGGTGGTGGTTGCTTATGGTGTAGTAAAGACAACACCAAGAGAGATAACCACCCTCCGAGAAGAAGATGGTGGAACTAGAAACAGATGCACTCATTCTGTTTCAAGTCTGCTGTAACCAGAGGTGGGCAGCGGTAGTCAGCTCTAGTGGTTACGTTGGTTGCTGATCTCTACCGTGCCCATTACGTTGGTTACTGATCTTTACTAGCAAGATGACCCTCAAGACAAAGACCTTGAATCTGAGAGTCAAAGGTTGTAAGGTCAGGCTCCCATGGAATTAGTAAGGAAAATAAGGTCGTTGATGGGAACATATTTTATGTAAAATCACAGTGTTTAATGGCAGAAATGTTGTGAGAAGTAAGCCTTGATATTTATAAGTGGTTTGGAGAGACAAGAAATTAAATGTAGCGGGTTTACCAATGTTTTGAAACTTACCGACATTAATGGTAAATTGATATAGGTAAGTTAAGAAATTTATTGGAACCAACAGTTGAAATTAAATAAATGTGAAAGTAGACCAAGAGTCATTCTCATTAAATTAATGACAAAATAAGTGTCGAAATCACAAAATTCGGTAGAAAGAAAGAAAATTACAGCAAATTAAATTTTGTCTAAGCCAATGTCAAAAGACAACTGATCCCATGCAAAGGTAAGATCAGTCTTGTTGGCAACTGCAGCATCATATTCGGGCTGTAAAGCACGAAGTTTGCCAACTACTGTTTCAGCTCTTTGGCCAAGTTGGATAGATTCGTCGTCAATGGCTTTGCCTTTGTCTCTGCTTTTCTCCAAAGCCTTATCAAACTTTGTGCACTATCGGTCTGTCAATTCGATCTCTGCCAATAACTTTTTTCGGTAGTCCAGGAAAGAGTCTTTAGTCTGAGTTCCTGTAGAGATAAGATTAAGCTCTTTCTGTTTGGAGGCCTCTAGATCCTGGAACTTGGCTAGAAGATTGTCCTTAATCTTTTCCTCCTCTTCATAAGAAGGAATGACAAAAGACATCTTCTCTAATTTGTCAGAGAATCGCTCCCAAAATTTGTGGATTGAGAGGAAATGAGTGCGGCTAGGCAAAGGAAGATTGGAATGAAGGGGGTGATTTC
This sequence comes from Sophora flavescens, assembly GCA_030762895.1. Lineage (NCBI taxonomy): Eukaryota > Viridiplantae > Streptophyta > Magnoliopsida > Fabales > Fabaceae > Sophora > Sophora flavescens. Next base: position 131,951,542 of record CM061065.1, read on the forward strand.
TTTAATCAGTCTTGACAGTTCTTGTCGGACGTTAACATCAAAACAAAGAATACTGAAGGAGTTGTCAAGAAGAGTTCTCAGATCATGCATGAGATTAATAACTCGAGAATCACTAGAGTCATGTTGAGTTGATGAAGAGTTGGCAGAAAAAGTTGATTCTTTCCGACTGACTTCAGCCAGCATGTTGATCCAAGTATTAAAATGAAGAGCTAGTTTGGGTTCGGGAGACTTAGTAGTTGGAGGACTAATTGGAGGCGGAGGAAGGACGACAGGAATTGTTTCAGCCAATAAGGCCTCCATATCAATATCTTCATCTGGAATCTTAATCATGACAGCAGCTTCAGCTGGCTCGTTAGCGGTAGAAGTTAGAGTTTGAAGAGTCGGTTCAGATTGTTGAGAAGTGGGGGGCAGTTCCTAAGTAAATTTAGGGTCTGAAGAATTTGTTGTCGGAACATCATCCTCAGGAGCCAACTGCTCTAAATTTTCTTCAACCTGCAAAGGAGGATTTGTCGGTTCAACAGTTCTGCGAACAATTTCCCGGATAGTCATTGAGTCCTCACCTCGGGAAGTTTTTTCTTAATAAAAAGGATGTGATGAGAGACAAATGTAATATATATGAAGAATGATAGGTTGATGAAAAATATACCATATTGGAATCCGAAGACACTAAATCAACATCCACGTCTGCTTCCTGTGCTTTTGCAGTAGGATGGATAGTTTTCTTTTTCTGTCAAAATGGAGAAGAAATTTAGAGATTATGGATAAATATATTTTAAATCCAGTAAACCGGTCATAAGGATTGAAGCTTTACCTTGGATTGATCAAAAGGGGAATTGTTGGATGAACCAGCAATGGTGTCTTTTGGTTTAGATGAGGTCTTGGCAGCATCAGAATCTACTGAGATAGAAGAACTCTTGATAGATCTTGATTTCTTGGAAAGTAAATCATAGACTAGAGTTTTTTCTTTTCTTTTTCTTGTCCTTTATGTTGTCTTAGACACGGGAGCTTTTGATCCTTTCTTGGCAGGCTTGGTCTTCGCAGGGATAAAATCTTCCTCCTCATCCGTATCATCTTCAAACATCTCTCCTGCTTATATGACAGCTTTAAATTTGCAGGAAGAGGTTTGTCAAGAGGAGTAACTGTCAAGGAAAACATAAATAAGTGGATCGTCAGTGAACAAGATAAGAAACCTTTATACGTACTTGACAAATAAGTACCTGGGTTATAAGTTAACATGCGCGAAAGGTATAAAAAGCCGTCATTCGATTGAAGAAACCGACGAACGAAGGTAACTGGATTTGGTTTTTCAAAAGGATCAACGTAAGCACTTACGCTCTCTAGAAAAATTAAGTTACCTCCCTTCGTTGGCTTCCCTGGGTGTGAATCAGCTATACCAAAAGGAGCACAAGGAATAGGCACAGGATCAGGAAAATGAGCTTTTAAACTGTCAAAATATTCTTTGGTCATATTTGGAATTTTCCAATATTTGGCAAGTTTTTCGGATTCCTTATTATCATGCGTCCTTTTGGCGTTAGCTAAAACACTGTTGACATGACGAACCATATCATGTGGTCTCATGGGACTCCACTTGATTTTGTAAAATTTCTCAAAGGCTTGAATTTCTTTCCGAAGTTCACCTTGAGTTTTTGATGCTGGGTCTTGTTCCTGCACAGAAGAATCATCACCATTACCAAAGAAGATCTCGTAATGCGAATCAAGCAGACTTTTAGACTTGGATGATAAATAGGGTAATAATCATCCCACCAGTCAAGAAAACTTTGAGTTGCTCCATGAAAAGTAGAAAATGGGACAAATTGTAAAGAGGCCCTGCGAGCTTTATCTTCGTCACTAATGTCCACGATATCTTCATATATTGGAACCTTGGCATCAATGAAGTGCTCATCCAGGTCTGATGAGTAAGGAACAGGGATAGATTGACAGAAACCAAGCTGACAGGCAGTGGTATTGGCTAAATGAAGATAGATTCGATGGGTTTTAAAACCAGGACCATCGACAAAAATGACTCTTTGACAGAGAAAATTGGCCCAAATTGATTCATTGGATTTAGACACAGTAGTACTCAGCCTAGTAAACCACTCTGGACCATATTTTCGGTCAACAAAAGGGGTGAAATTGATTTTTGAAGAAGTCGACGAAAGAGAATGGAAAATTTTGAAATAAAATTTGAAATTGACAGTTTCATCTTTCAACAAAGACTCAGCAGAAACATAGCAAAGATAAGAACCATAAGTATCTATTGACAATTCTGCAGGAGCCTTGCAAGAAAGGCGATGCTCTAAGACAGCATGAAGCCATAATTGGAGATGCCAAAGAGGACCTCCTATGTTAGTTTTCTTTCTTAATCTGACAGTGTCAACCAACATACTCATGTTATCGTAAAGATTGACCAGAACACATTGGCCTAGGGCTGTCCTCTTGCCAGTAACAAGAAGGTTGGCAAGAGGAACATAAGCTTCAATCAAAGTGGAAGATTTACTACAAAAGACATAAGCACATAACCAAAGGAATAAAAAGGTTACATGCTCAGTATCTTTCACCGGTTCGTTTTCTTTACCTTTGAAATCTGTGACATATTTAGAAAAAGAACATCTCAGGACATAGACATCAATTTGCCTCTTAACCTCGACACGAGTATGCATGGAAGGGCCATCCGGACGAAGTCCTGTAATGGCTGACATGTCAAAAAGGGTTGGGCCCATCATTCCATATGGAAAATGGAAATTGTTTGTAGTTTTATTCCGAAAAAAGGCTGATGCCCCAATTAAAGAAAAGTCTACCAATTTGGTGACGAGAAAGTTGGATAAATTCAAAGATTCCAGCTTCTTTCCATACCTCACGTTTCTGGGCTTGGACACGGTCAAGCCAACCAACGTAGGCATCAAATCTGGTAGCAAGGGGCATCCTAAAAATCCTATCGCCCTTTTTGAAGGCATGAATAGGAAGTGAAGGTAAAGAGGCTAAGATAGCTTCATCAGGGTTATTGTAAGGAAAGAACCCCGCAAATTATCAGGAATTTCGTTCTGGGCAATGAGGGGACCCAAGAACGCAGCAGGTGGGTTCAGAGAAATGGAAGAGTCGTGAACAGGATAAATTACCTTAGATCTTTGCCATAGCTCAGATTTATCCAAAAGTGGATCCTGAATCACCGCCCTAGGAGCAGCCACCGAGGATTGAGGTGCTGAAGCAGAAGTTTTGGAAGAAGTCGCCATGAGCACTAAGCGAAATGGTGAAGAATGAAACAGCTTTGTGAAAGTAAAAAAAAAATAGCAAAGAAAGAAAGCGAGTAGAGGAAAAAGAAGACTAAGCGGTGATGTGATGGAAATTTAAAGAAAGTAGGAGTTGGTGGTTCGATTTCCAAGACAGATATAACGTTATGATTATCCCTATTAAGTAGGGATATGATTAAGCTGATAAGATTTGATTACTGGAGTTAAACCCAGAATTAAGAATCTGTTAAGGATTTAGAAATTCAATTTTTTGCTATTCTTTCGGACAAAGCCGTCGAAAAGTAAAACTTGAGGGGTATCTGTTAAGGGTGAAATTTTGAATTTCTGACAGATGTTTTCTCGACAGGCAGACGAAGGGATTGAGGAGATAATTGAAATTTTCTAAGTGTTGAAATTATTTGGTTTGACAAGAAAATATAGTTCGATAGAGGAAAAGATTCGACAATCAAGTCCCTAACAAAGTAACAAGGGAAGACTTACCCGAAGGGAGAGTTTTCGAGAAAAGAAAAGTGAAGAAATCGGTTAAATCCCCAATCCGACGAAAGTTACCAATACAAGTTGTCAAACAGTTCAAACCATCGAAGATAAGCAAATTGACGCGGAGCGGTTCAAAACATTGAACAGTTAGTGAGATTGTTTGATAAAACAGTTTAAGTGTAAAACCTAAGAGAACTGCCAAAGACATGTGGTAGTCATCTAGATAGGGGGTTACTTCTAGGTAATTATTTTATTTGTCTATAAATACTAGTAATCACAACGTAATAAAGGTCGGTTACTTGATATACATCCTACATATCTCGATCACACATCAGATTGACGAATTACATTCAAGTATTCCTTCCATCCTTCTTATTTCAATACTATGGCAAAATTCAATGCCATTTTCATCTCTTTTATTCAAGTTCTTCATTTATTCTTACTTATTTCCAGCATTTCTTTTATGTTCTTCTTTTAAATTCATTTACTTCTTAAAAGTTGTATCACTTAGATCCTACTTTACTTAACTTTCTTTTTAAACTTGTGTTTCTTTTTCATTGTAAACTTAGTTCAATCAGGAAGTTATTTTCTACATATAAACTACTTTCTTATTTTAAATTTCAAATTTACCTTTTCAAATACAAACAGTTTCGTTGTCAAGTTTCATTATTGACAATAATCTGTACATCATTTTATAAACTTATATACTTGTCATAGCATCAAGTCTTTGCCAGTATATTACTAGATTTGACTAACTTGTCAAATTCATACTTGGCAGACAGTTCATACCTATTCTTGACGAGATTACCGTATAACTCTTAGGTCACACATTCGTTTGATCTTCAATTATTTGTCACGAAAGAATTTTGGTCAAGAACCAAAAACCAACTTTAACATACACATTAGAAAATTAAGCACCACTAACTAGAAGGATTAAGTTTTTATAATTGAAAAATGCTAACAACACACTTTCTAACATTTTCTTTCTAACATACTCTCTCCTCTAGTATTGCTTTTTTTTTATTCGTCCTATTAGTATTTCTCTTATATAGTTTTGCAGTTTTTTATGTCTCTCTCGTAATGTGAAAAAAAAACATAAGAGGAAAATATATAAAAAGGGATGCAAATCCTTTAATAAATTATAAAGCACGAAGGAGAGTTGGTTGCCTAAAGAGAGCTATTAATATATGAAGAACGCTAACAGTGCAAACTTACTTTTATTGAAATCTTTAAACAATACCCTTAGAGCACTTGTTAACAAGACCCTTAATATATTGTTAGTGATGTTTAATGCTTCATTTGGTTGGAATGTGAAAACAAGAGGAAAGAAAATATTATGACAGGAAATAAAGAGATCGAAAAGTTTTCCTTCATTTGCTTTGGAAGGATAAAGGAGAGCTTGGGAAAAAAAAGGTGGTGCGTCCCACCTAAAAATTTTCTTCCTAACAAGCAGAGCGGTCAAAATGAGTTTTGGCTCGTGAGCCAACCTGGCCCAACCCAGTTCTATATTGGGTTGGGTTGGAAAAACGCATGCTCAGTTTTATCTTGGATTATTTTGACTTGGCTCACTTAACACGTGTGTCAAACGGGTCGGATTACCCCACTTTTATTTCCTTTTTAATTGTCGCCTTTTTCTACCTAATGGCTACAACTTTTTATTTTGGCCGCTATTTTTCTTTGAATTTCTTTTTCATGTAACTTTATGATTTGCATTATAATACGGTCTTCGCACTCCATCCTCATTCACTCTCTCGCAGCTCCAGCCAGCATCCAACCATAGAATCTTGCCTCCATACTTCTTTATTTTTTTACATTGTTTTCGTTTTTTATGATTTTTTTTTTATTTTATTTTCAATGAGTCATCCCGTTTAACCTACCAACATAGGGTGAGATGAGTCGATTTGACTATTTCTACTCTTCAAAAAAAAAAATTAGTCATGTTAGATTGATTTATTTTTTGGTCAATCTATAATGAGCTAACCCGAGTAAAGCCAAATTGGCTCACTTATATAACTCTACCAACAAGCCAAAAAAACTATGATAGAAAGGGATAAACTTCTAAAATGATAAATTCACCCTTATCTCTCACGCCTCACTTTTTCTTATGCTCTTCTTTCAATTCTTCCAAATGAGTTACTTTTGTTTTTAGTGGAGACCTTTTTTTTTCTCCATTCACTGTTAATTATTTATTAAAAATATTACTTAAGGGAGTGTATTATATTGAGATTTTAAAAGATTGTTTTGGGCTAAAAAAACCTTTCGGATTTTAAAAGACTATGTAGGAATGTAATGACTTATAAGATTTTAAATGATTTTTTTAAAAGATTGTTATAATCAAGATTCTTATGTGTGGATTTTAAAGGATTTATATCATAAGACTTTATAAGATTTGAATGGACTATATGGATTTATAAGATTTAAAATGAAAACATGAATTTTTAGCAAGCATTCAAAGTTACAAGAGCCAATGAATAATATAATATAAAAAAAGTAAAGCCCAATACAATTTTTCTAATCTTTTAATTTATAGTCAAATCGATGTAGCTTCATGTCCTCCTAAGTTTCATTTCTTCACATATCTAAAACCATGTTAGCCCTCCAAGCATTAGCATATTCTCGTTCCTGCTCTTGGGTTTGAATAGATTCAAAATTATTGTCTACATTAGCCGGTGATATTGAAGATGAAGATTCGTCTATTGGTTCAATTGAAAATTTATCATAACAACATTCTTTACAAAACAAGTTATGTAGTGCTACATATGCTAACACAAGCTCTGCTTGTGTCTTAAATAAAAATGGAGGTGTTGATTTAAAAATTGTGAAGCACTATTTAAAAATCTCAAATATCTTCTCGATCACATTCCTCAAGGATGCATAGAGAAGCTTGAACAATTCATTTCCATTTTGAGGGTCATTACCATTTGCAGCTTTTGATTTTAACCTTAAAAATGATTTTTTTTTTTAAAATGATTTTAATGAAAAGTTTAAACAAAGACAATCAAACTCATTACAAATGATTTTTTTCGATTAAAAAAAGTGTTTTTTCGTCAAATAATCTGTAACAAACACACTCTAAAGTTGTTTGGTAACTTATGTTGGGATGAACGACAACCGTGGGGGGAGACGGGGGAGAGAGGGGGAGAAAGGAGAGAGATGGAGGGAGGGAGGAGAGAGAGGGAGAAATGAGAGAGAGGGAGGGAGGGAGATCAAAGGAGGGAGGGATGGAGGAGAGAAATGGAGGAATGGAGGGAGGAGAGAGAGAGGAGGAGGGAGGGAGGGAGGGGAGAGAGGTGAAGGCATAAGGTGGAGAGAAATAAGAATGAAGAATCGTAAGAAATCTCATGTGTTAAGGTGAGACTTTTTGTTACTAAAAAGTCACACGAAGTCCCACAAAATCTGTCTTAGAAAACAATCCATCGAAAATAGGAAGTTTTTGAATACCACAAGACTTTTTATTACTTGTAAAAAGTCGTGATTGAATACCGCTAGATTTGGATTCTCTCTTTAAAAAATTCTGATAGTCTTCATTGAATATCACCAGACTTATTTAGATTACTTAAAAGTCTTGATTGAATACCACATGGCTTTTTTATCATAAAAAAGTCTATTAAAATCTTATGAAATCCTAACCCAATACACCCGTTAAAATATAATTTATTGCTTTATTTTTTTAGATAATTTATTGTATTATTTTAATGTTATAAAATATTTACTGTTAATGTGACATTATTACATCCCATTTTATTTGAGAATATTTGTGTCATTTCACATATTTATTTTTTCTTTCCTTTTATTTTGGGCACGATCAAACAAATGGAAAGAGGTTTTGACATGTATGTCTAGTTCTAGAGGTTTTCAAACCCCTTCTCATGTCATTTATGATGACGACATTCTTGTTTTTTGCAAGGGAACTAAAAAAAAATTTAAGAAATCTTATGAACCTTTTTAAGTGGTATGGTGAATGTTCAGGTCAGCTTTTAAGCTTTGAGAAGTGTAAATTTTTTCATGGCAGCATGTCTAACAACAGAACTACTGATTTAAGTTCGGGGCAGGCAGCCTCCATGTAATTTACTTGGGAGTACCCTTGTTTAAGGGTAAACCTAGGAAGTCTCATTTATAGTCTATAGTAGATAAGATTAAAAATAGGCTTGCTAGTTGGAAAGGTAGTATGTTATCCTATATCGGAAGGGTTCAACTTGTTAGAGCTATCATTGTAGAAGGGCTGTAACTGTGTCCTGGTTTAAAACCTGTTCTGCATATGTGGATGGTGGTTTGGAATTAAGATCAGTCAAGGCTCTAAATGAAGCATCAATGCTGAAACTTGCTTGGGATGTTCTTTACTCCAAAAGTCAATGGGCTGCTTTTTTTAAGAAACGGATTTTTAAGGGATTCTGGTCCTATATCTTACTATATCAAATCATCTATATGGGCTGGAATAAGAGAATTTATCCCTGTTGTTAAGGAAAATACAGGTTGGGTTATTGGGAGTGGTATAGGCATTAATTTCTGGAAGGATTATTGGCTCAATGATAAGGACATTGTTACTTCTCTTCTTAATCTTCCAAATACACTGAATCTAAGTGCAACAGTTTCTGATGTCATACAAGATGGATCATGGTCTTTTCCTGATTTCTTCATAATCAATATGCCTAACATTGTTTCTGCAGCTAGGAAGTTGCCTCTGCCACACAGTTTGTCTGATGATATGCCTTGTTGGAGGCTATCTGAGTCTGGCATGCTGACTTTCAAGGAGGCTTACTTATGGTTTAAGCCTATTATGAATTCCTGCCCTTGGGGAAATCTAATTTGGAAGAATCATATTCCTCCTTCTAGAGCTTTTATGCTTTGGAGAGCTATTAATATTAAAATGCCAGTTGATGATGAGTTTAAAAAGAGAGGTTGTCATTTGGCCTCCATGTGTAATCTATGTGAAATGGCTGAGGAAACTTCAATACACTTATTTCTTCAATGCCCTTTTGCTTTGGAGATTTGGAATTGGTTATCTAGTTTGTTTAATTTCAGAATAGATCTTTCTTCCTTTACTGATCTGTTTTCAATTTATGAGAAACAATGTAGTACTCAATTACAGGATGTCATCATATATGCCATAGTTCATTCTGTGTGGGCAGTTTGGTTTGCAAGAAACAAATGTAGATTTGATGGCTCCAAAATACAGCCTTGACTTGCCTGCAACATGATTACAGCAGCAGTATCAATGACAGGGAAGTTTACCACAAATACTTGCTTCAATTCAAATGATGGTTTAAGAATTCTTAATGCCCTCTCTATTGATTTGCATTTTAGTAAAGCTCCAAGGATCAAGGAAGTTATTTGGATGCACCTGATTGTCAGCTGGATGAAAGCTAATTCGGATGGAGCAGTTTTTGGGAATCCAGGAAGGTAAGCCTGTGGTGGGATCTTTCGTGGTTGGAATGCTGATGCTTATGGATGCTTCTCAGTACATCTTGGTAGCTCATCTTCTGTATTTGCAGAGCTTGTTGGTGCCATGTATTCAGTAGAGATAGCTTCAAGAAAAGGATGGTCAAATCTTTGGCTTGAAACTGATTCTCAATTAGTGGTTATGGCTTTTAGCAAAATAGTTTGGAGATCCCATGGAAACTTCAGAATAGATGGAGCAATTACATGGGTTTAGTTAAGAATATGAATTTTAATGTAACTTATATATATATATATATATATATATATATAGGGAATGCAATGTTTGTGCTGATAGGCTTGCTTCCTATGGTCTTCATCACCAAGGTTTTACTTGGTGGGACTCTTTTCCTCCTTTTATTGGTGAAGAGTTTGGCCGGAATATGTTAGGTCTTCCCAATTATATGTTCTCTTAGAGTGTTTTCTTTTTGCATGGGTTTTGGTACATGTCTCCCATGCCTTTATTTTTCTTCTTTCTTTTGTAATCTTTCTTTTGATTAATAGAATTGTAGTATGCTGCAAGTGATGGATAGGGGTGATGATGTCATCATAGTGGGGATGATCATCTTCTATAGTGATGCATTAGCATACTTCTTTGATAAAAATTAAAAAAAAACAAATGGTATAAATGATTAGTGACTGATTCGTGTAATAGGGAAAAGTCTTGTATCATTTAATGTGAAAATGATTTTAAAAGTATCTTTAGAAAAGATTAATTTTCAATCAAACAACTTTTTTATTTTTTATTTTAAAAAAAGAATTGTTTCAAATTTAACCTAACATGTTTAGTAATCTGATTAAAATATAAAAAAGTGTTTTTACAAGAGAAAAAAAAGATTATTTTTTTTTTCTTTAGAAATGTAAAACTTAATTAAAAAACATTGTTTAATTATTTTTGACATCAAACATATCTTCACCATTTTAGCATTTCATGATCTATACATGACAATTTAGGAACTCGTTAAGGAACAACCTAACGAACAGGTCAGATTTTCTATTGATTGTGGAAAAACAATAACTTTGTTATCGTATTATTATTTGGTATATCTCTACAAAGATTACGTGTTACGTTTTTCGATCTACTTCGAAAATATTCCACCACCAACCTGAGACGGTGACTAATCTCCCGCGAGATGTATCATAATATTAAGTACAATAAACAAAGATGAAATAGAAAAGAGTGAAGTAGTGACCACAGAGGAATTGTATTTTCAATATCACGAGAATAACTGAATAAGTATGCGCCAGAAAGAATTATAACTTTCACTTATCATCAACTTTCAATCATTAACTTTGACTGTCTAGATTCTTTAATCATCGATTATTTTTAATGGCCAAAATACTTGCACTTTAGAGAGTCAAATCATATGCACTACATCAAATTCATCTTCCAATTTTACATATTAAACATTAAGTATATACATAAAAGAACCGAAATAAGTGTTTGACACATCTGGTAAAGTCTTCCGCTCACATATTGATAGGCAATATATAAATTTAACTATAAATCCTTGCTGAGGTTTGTGATATTCTCTGGTCTTGTAAGAGGACGTGCCTTTCTCTAATCTAAACTTTTTTGTAAAAAAAAAAAAAACAATTTGTTTGATCTATATGATAAGCATACAAACAGTACATATATTAATTGTTTCAACCATTTAGGTTCACTTTATTTTTGAAATGGAACCAACCAACTACTAAAAGCAAATGATTCTAGGTTGGAAATGTACTACTACAGTACCACTCGGCTCCCATTGATAAAAATGATACCTGCCGCTCAAAATGTTCATTCCTAGTACCTCAGGCCTCAGCTTAATTGTGAGAACTGCCATTCTTTACACAAGTAATGAATTCTAGTTCTAGGTTGTTAATAACTTAATAATTAATACTACTACTGTGCTACTCAGCTACCCTCCCCCTGCCGCTAAAAATGTTTCTAAATTAACTTCATCACTAGTACCTCGCCTATATATTATGAGGGTCACTACTCTTTTAAAATTGTCGTTGAGATGTCTTTAATTCGTGGAAGCATGCGTATTAAAGATGGATGAAGACGACAAATCGCAACCATTAAATATCAGAAAATATCTAGGACATCAGCTGGTTGATTAACGGTATGTTTGAATGCATTGAGGGAGATGGCTTACAATTAAACCTAGGCAGCGTCTACCAGCAGTTTTATAAAAATATTCTGGAAAATGTAGACATGGAAATAAAAGTTTCTCATATTTGATACAAGTTTTAAAAAGTTATTCTCAAACATAAAAGATTGCCGATAATAAAAACTCTATTCCCATATTTGAAGGTGAGAAAACTTTATTCCCGAAAATCCCATTCCCAAAAATATTATTTGCCTAGTAAGAGAGAATGTTTAAAAAATTTATACATAAAATACAGATTATTTTTTGTACAAATATAAGGAAACAAGAAAGAATGAAAACAAAATTGATGTTGTGTAGTTATTTTTGACTGTTTTATGTACAAATATCTGTAAACTTTTAGAATTCTATCACAATTCAAATTAGAATTCTAAATTATTTTATAATTGAAATATGTAAAAAAAAAATAGGACAGAACTGTAATATAATATTCAGTTGCCAATAGTTGATGGTCGTGGCGGTATGTTGACGATTAAGAATTGAAAATGATTTGTTATATTTTAATTCATGAAATTGATTTTTGGAACTAGCATTCTAATTAGAAAACTAAAAGTTCTTCTAAACATAAAATTAGACTTGCATGGCTGAATTCCAATCTCAAATCCATACCTAATTCGAAACACCAAATTGACACAATGCAAAGTCACGTTAACGCACGATCTAAATTACAAAACGTCACCTGTCCTTTAACTTTAAAAAAAAAAAAAAAAAAAAAAAAACAGGTCCGACTTTAAATTCAAAAAAAATAAAAAATTGTCATCCCAACACAAGCAATTTTATTGTCTCGAGACCCCACAGGATTAGAGAGTCGAGGGCATCAAGTTTTAAATATCATTCATCCGCACCAGCTTATTATAAAGGATTCGATCGTCCCTCCCAGTATTGCTCTCCAACAATGCACTTTGTACAAGTTCCTGCATTTATATTTTATATACAACATTAGAATGCACTTCTTAAGAAAAACCAAGAGAGGCAAATGATTATTAACATGCCAAAAGAACAAAATAATTATGTGCAAGCAAAGATTGGAGATTTTCTCACCTTGACATCCCTGTGAGAGAGGAACATCCCCAGATTGTGGATAATTAACCTCATGTCTTCAACCTGCAAAGAAACAAATATTTCTTACCATTCTTGAGCATCATATGATTCATATGAACATATTAAATAAAAACCACAGTAATTACCCTAATGTACCCAGCACGATTTCGATCAAAGAATCGAAAAGCCTGACAAAACAAAGTATTGTTCATCAAGAAACATATTTATAGATGATTTATATGGTCAAATAGAAACAATATAACATGGTGACACAGCATACAAGAATTACCTGCAATAATTCTCTATCCACAACAACCTCCTTAACAACAGGGGCTTCTTTCTTACTTTTATCAACCTTTCCTTCCTTTTCTTCATTAACATGTGCTGACTTGGATTCTTTCACCTCTTCTTTAACCTTCCCTTCAGCAGTTTCAACAGCTGCTTTCTCATTGCTAGTAATATTTTCAGACTCAACATTCTCATTGGCCTCTTCCTTAACATTTTTATCAGTGGATGAGCCATGTTGGGCACCATCATTTTCTGTTTCCTCGTATTCTTCAGGATCCTCCTCAGGATCTTCTTCTTCATCTGTTCCATCTTCCATCTTCACATCCTGTTCCATCTTCCCATCCTCTTCCATCTTCACATCCACCTCCTTAACACCAGATTTATCATTCTCAGCAGTAGGTTTTTCATCATCTGCTTGAGTTGGATTTGATGTGTCCGCATCGGTGGACTCTTTCTTCACAGGAGGATCATCTCCCTTTGGACGCTTAGCAGGCGACTTGTTTGCATTATCCTTCTCATCGCCATCTTCCCGCTGCCTCTTTCGCTGAGATCTTTTAATGACAAAGTTTGTGCGTAGTTTCTGGCGAAAAAATGGTAAACCAAATGTAGTTAATCAGCATCTAAAGAATCAAGTCACACACAGTAACAAACAACGCCTCAACCAACCTGAAGAAATGTCAAAATTCTACAACCCATTTGAAACTGAAGCATTTCATTAAATGATTCAGCAAACAAGGAAAGCTGCAAAACCAACAAACCAGAAACAATGAACATCAATTTGGAAACACAAGCAGTCCCATGTGTGACAGACAAAACCATAGCAAAGTAAATAAAACAACATAAATGGACCTCAATTGTAGAATCTTCCACATCTTTATCAGTATAATCCAGCAATGAATCCAGTGACAGTGACAATGATCGTAGCTGTAACAGAAAAGACAAATTAGACTGGTAGAGCACATAAGATAGTAAAAGTAGCAATTTTATAGTAAAGCTAAAGTTACCATACTTTAGAATCTTTAGTGCATTTCGTTTGAAGAATAAATCCAGGGTGTCGAGGAGGTTCATCAGACTTTCTCTTCTCTTTCACTTCCTTACTGGATTTGCTTTTAGGTTCATCTTTTCCATCTCTCTCTTTTGACTTATCCCCATCTTTCTGTTTCCCCTTGACATTGTGAATATCTTTCTCAGAGGTTTTCTGCTTGTCTAACCTGGTACCACTTTTTTCACCAATTCCTCTTTCATCCTTTTTGTCTTCCTTGTTAGACTTAGTTTCTGTTTTATTGGAATTAACTGCATCACCATCTTGCTTCTCAGAGGTAGATGCCTTTGATTTTTTCTTAGGAACTACTTTCCCAGTTTTCTTCACCTCTGTCACAGTGGTATCCGCATTGGCAGTCAGCTTGCCGGTGCTGTGTGTGTCATTATTTTCTTTAACTGACACAACATTTTGTTCATCCTTTTTTTCAGACTTTGATTCCGTTTTATTGGAATCAGATGTACCGTCTTGCTTCCCAGCGGTAGCTGTTTTTAACTTCTTCTTCACAGCTACTTTCATCGGTTTCTTCACCTCATTCACTATGGTATCTGCATCAGAAGTCTGCTTGCTAGTGCTCTGGGAGCCATCCTGTGCTTGAACTGCCACTACATTTCCATCATTGATTTTAGGGTCAGAAACTACAGATTTTGATGCTTCACCAACCACCTTTTTTTTAGGTACCCGCTTGATAACTTTCTTCTTTATTGTTGTTTTGACAGTGGCATCACCTACAACCGGAGTATCTGTTGTTTCTGGCTTGTCTTGAGGTTTACCCTCAAGACTATTAATTTCATTAACTTTCTCCTCTACCCCTTCAGTTTTCCCCATAGAAACAGCCTCTGCAACTAAGCTTTTTTCAGGAGTTTGAACTCCACGGGGATCCGCAGAAGATCCGTCCTCCTGAACAGGAACACTTGATGCCATTTTCTCTGAACCATTCTTCTCATCCAATTTGTCCATTTGTTTGCTGGTAGTATCATTTGCCTTATTGGTAACTTTCTGTTTCACAACCTTTTTTATAACCTTCTTTTTCACAGACTTCGCACTGCCCGTGGTTTGACCAGTGGCAGTTTCCCCCTGCTTTTTCTCAGCATTCTTGCCTTCTTCACCGATGCCAGAACCTTCAACTTTAGCAATTTTATTGTTAATCACCCCAGTTTTTTCTTCATTTTCTTTCTTAACATTATTGCTGTCTTTCTCCTTTTTCTTAAGATCTGCTGACTGTCCAGATGCAACAGAATCCTTCTTAACTGTTTTGTCTAAATTATCATAATTGCAACAAAAAAAATTAATCACGTTATAGATAAATGAGAGAAAAAAAAATATGATGCAATGCAAAGGAAAGTGAATGGCATAGTCCACACACCTTTGGATGCTTCCTTGTTTTCTCTTGACTTCTGAAATATAACCAAAAAATATATATTAAAAAGGAATATTAAAGACAATCTGGCAAACCATATGCCTTATAACAATTCAATCCAGCTAAAAAATCGTGAACATTGAACCCAAACCAATAGAAACACACCTCTTTTTTCAAAGAAAAAAGGCGCTCTCTCTCAGCAACAGCTCTCTTGTGGGCAAGCCACTGGTTACACCATTCTTCCAAGGAGGGGAGGCAGTCAGACAAATTGGGAACATAGAGAACGGTGATCTCCTTGTGACTAAAGAAACCATCTTTGCCAATTCTATCATAATGGATCTGTAAAAAATAAACAGCTATAAGTGACTAGAATTTTGAAGTGAAGAATAAGAAATTTTAATCAGAACCAAAGATGTAACCATAAGTTCTTTGCTGAAGGAATTCAAGGAAATACTACTTAAAAAAAAAACAGGCACTACAAATGAGGATTACAAAACCAAAAGAATGTAAAAAGCTTGTGGCATTTAAGACACAGATTTGGAAAACAGAAACTAAAACAGCAAATATGTCACATTGTGACACTTAAAAAAGTGCATATGGCTGAAATATTAAAACTTTAGATGTCAGTTCCAAACCGGACCAATGTGAAGGGTTAAAACAAAGAAAAAAACACGTTAATTGAAATACCAATACAATAGTCAGAGATAGTAAACCGGTACCTCGAGAAAACGGTTCCAATGTTGACAATTCTGTAAATCAAGTTGAATAACATCCTTCGCATATCTGCAAATTCGGAATAAACATCCATTTGTCCAGTGGCAGAAAACATAATTTTTCACATCAATAACCATATCATAAGTAAAAACCTGAGGGCTGTTCTGATCAAAGAGTTATTGTCAACGGATGGATCACCCCCATCAGCAGGTTCCCATGGGCCACCAACTGCAGTGAAAGAATGGTCCTTCTTAAGGACTGCAAATCTAAGGAAATTGCAAATATGAGGAACGCGGTCATCAATAATTTTATCAGATGACAGATCCTCCAATGCAGTCTTGCTCAGCCCACTCATTAAAATTATCTGAAACAAGGAGCACAACCTTCAATAAAACTACCGATATCATTAATGAAAAAACAACCTTTGTATTTCAAAAATATCACACACAATTGGCTTTTTTGTGGAAGGGGGGAGAAGAAACTTATCACTAATGATTTACAGTTGTGTAGGAACTCAGCAGTTAAATTTTTTAAATATTACATAGGTTCACGACTCACTTTTCCTTAGTTTCTGATGAAATTAGTTACACTTACAAGTAATATGGTGTTGAATGCTTTTATTAGTGAATTGGCCCTTTCGCTACAGCATCTTACTGTTTCTACCCCTTAAAAGAGAAAATGCTCTAAAAATCAGAAACTATTGGTCACGATTAAACAATATTGTGTGCACTTACCCTACCTTGCGTGTTCTGCAAGTGTTATCCAATTAGGGGAAACATCAGAAAACCTTACGTCAGTTTATTACTAACTTCCTCCCACACTAAATGTAAATTTAAACTCAAATGTTACAAAAAATAACACCAAAACTTGCGCCTTTTCTACATATATCTAGCCCCAGAATCAGCCACAGAAAATCCACATAATCAAGCATTAAGAATTTCACTACATTTTTTATATTTGAAGATACTTTTGGATGCACATTAAGTTATAGCATGTGAAGTTGCCACATTTGTGGTGTTTCAAAACCAAATTTCACTAATGTGCTAATTAATGGGGAGCAATTGAAAAACAAAGGACTAAATATACAATTATCCAATCATTCCACATTTCTTGATTTGACAAAGTAATAACTGAACTGTGACAATATTTCTTTGCAATGCATAATTGACTTCAAGTTTGAAATTCAAAAGGATGAGACATACACTAAAATGAAGAACACAAATAAGGGAAAGCAATTATATTACCGCAAAAAATACAACAGACAAAATTTGAGTTAGTTCAATTATATGCAATGCATCATACAAAATCAAGAAATAGCATAGATTTGAAAGTACAGTATCTGAACCTACTTTAGCATTCCAAACTGTATTTCCTTTTTCTGAACTTGGAGGTTGTCCCATCAAAAGCTTATTGGATGAGTCTCTAGGCTCAGTAGCACCTTCTTCAACAAAATCATGCTCAAAACTGCTCAAAATAATTTAGTTTTCATTTTCCAAGAGAAGAATAACACGACAAACAAATGTCAGGGAAATCAGAAACAATTAAGGACAAGCTTTAAAGAGGGAGGTGGGGGGATATACATCATTCTGTAACTGACATAAAAACAAATTCTTTTTCTACAACAAAATGTCAAGCAAATGTTTCCACATCTATTCAAATTAAATTTGAAAAGATTCCAGATATTTGCTTTCCAATCCATTCCCAAACACCTAACTAGTATTACCAAGAAAAAGTAGAAGATATTCAGACTACATAAAAAGAAACAAGATAACAGTACAAAACAATTCAATTCCCAAACACTCGGGTGAAGTTAAAAAAATGAAATAAAAAATTTCAAGATAAAATATTAATACACCTCCAGAGGCATCACATTATTTTGGGATGATGCAATTGATATGGCACACATAAAGACAGATGTACCTGACAGGAGTATGGAGAGACAGTTTCAGGTTGCTCTTTGGCCAGTTTACCACAGCCTAAAGCATTAGTAGAAAATGATGTCAAACCAATATCAAGCCCCCACCATCAAAAAAGCAGATTAGATAGTATCCAAATACCTTAGAGAATTCAGGAGAGACAAAGAGTCGCGGATACCGCTTATCTAATGAGAGGTAATCCCTCTCAATATCCACCAAACGGGATGGGTAAACCTGTTCATTCAGTGTAACCAATGTAAAAATCAATCCATCTGATTTCGAAAATCATGCAACAATGTATAATAGACAGACAGCATGAAATCACTAATCGAGTCAATTTCGAACAATCTGTTCACATTCATTAAGGAAGATGTGGACTGCCAATGTAGCATCAATAAGATTAGGACCATTCTTGAAATTTCTAGATTTGACTCATCTCCTAAACCACTAGGGGGAAAAATCCCAGAATTAAAGTCAAGGCTGACAATATGAAGAGCAAAATGAAGAAGTCTAGATGTTCATAAAAAAAGAAAGTACAGAACTACCAAAATAAAGAACAGCAAGAGACCAAAAGGATGTGGAGACGAGGAACAGAAAAGAATCATCAAGGCCCAAAAGAAAACAAGTACTTTGAGGATGCACACTCAACAGGGACTATGAAGAAATCGGAAACGAAGAGTTGATATGTCCCATCATCACTGAATCAAATCATGTCAGAGCGAATTTCGAGTGATTTATGCGATAAACTAAGAGTATAAAACAAACAAAAGGATATAATGCAAAAACAATTAGTTATTACAGAAAAAGACTGTCTATCAAGCCATCAGCCACAGGTCACCAGAGGGAAAACAGCAGCATAATTTGGCTCCTTGATGAGGAATATTCTCATAATGATGGAGCAACAAGATTCTTAATTTCATTTTACCTTGCAGACATAATCTCTCCGTTTTTCTTTAACAGGTGAATGGTGCCTTCAGCATAACAGAATACCAAGTCAGTTACAAAAGGCTGCAGGATATACAAGCAGCTAGATATTCAGAACCACAGCAGGACGCAAAAATAGAAAAATCATTAAGATCCACCTATGCGAAGAGCCATGATGTGGGGAATCACGTCGTGAAGATCTCCCATCCTTTGTCAAAGAAGAGCCACGGGGATCCTTCGAAGTACCACGAGTATCCTTTGAGGATCTGACTGGAGTTCGTTCATGCTTCGTTTCAAGTGCACGTTTGCGCTCTCGCTCCCTCTCCTTCTCCCGCCGCTCCAAAATGCGCTCCCTTTCGCGTTCTCTTTCTCGTTCCCGTTCTCGCAATCGTTCTCGTTCTTTCTCCCTTTCTTTGTCCCTATCCCTCTCACGCAGGCGCTCCCGGCGACGCTCTTCTTCCCTTAGCTCAAATTCCCGTAAGTAGCTAGCCCGGTCATCCTTGTCACGTGAGAGTGCATTTCCTGGGTAATCCAACTCCATGGCATTTCCATGAAGCCCTTTTCCACTAGCATAGTCCCTACCGGGAGGCAGGCTCACTCCATAGCCAGGATTTGAAGCATTCTGGGAATACAAGAGATCATCCACATTACTCCTTGGAGCTGCTCCAAGTATTGATGGCGCATGTCGTCCACTATATGAAGTAGCACTTAGCATTGATGAAGCACGGGGATCAGAATCCATCCTTCCTCCATATGACAAAAGGTCTTGGGTAGGGTGACGACTAGCAGCAGCCCTTGCTGCAAGATAATCAGCTTGTCTGCCAGAAACGTGTTACTACTCAGTGTGGAGAGAAATATTATTATGATTTAACATAGAAAGGCACTGTTGATCAGCTTCAACCCAGTTTCATCAGAAATTCAAAAGACAGCCAAACTACTTTACTTATAACCACAGGAATGGACAGATTACAATATTCATTAACAGAAAAATAATAATATTAAGTGACCAAAATTTGGGTTTGGATGATTTTAAGCTGCATCATACAAAAAATATAATGCACATCCTACAACAGAAATAAATAATATACCTAGCACCTCCATCAAGTGAGGCACCTTGCAGGGACTGAGCTTTCAGCAATTGCTCTTGTCGAATTAAAGCTGCCTGATCAATGCGATCATATATGTCTGCTTGCTGAACAAAAAAAAATGCAATAGGAATACAATTTAAAAAACAAAAAACAAAAGCAAGCAGTAATGGTAGTTTGCATTATTTTGTTTGGCAAGTTGTTAGTCAAGAAAAACAAAGAAAGTTATTACAATATTACAATAATTTCTATGGTGTAAGCGCACCTGATGTTGATGGGTAAATCCGACAGGATCAGCAGCATATCGTCCAGTTGGATCACTTGGTAAGTCCCTACCAATGTAAGCACTCTGCCGTTCACCATACTGCCGCCTATCTATTCCAGAATAATCCAAACCCTTGTCTGCATACAACTGATCAGATTTGTGACCATATCCAAGACTTGAGGATGGGACATAGTCTCCAGAAGCAAACTTAGGTGAATCTGAAACACCCAAAGAATAACCTCCGCGACCATCTAAAGCAGATGATGCAGCTCCCTTGGTACTCAATGAAGGAACCTATATAAAGGAAAATTGAAACGATTTTCCACATTAAGCCCAATAAAGAGATAATAAAGTATACAAAAATAAGGTCAAGAAAACTGGTTAATAGAAAACCTTAAAAAAGCAGTTAGAACTATCAGCATTTAAACACTGAAAACTATTAGCAAACTTTTCTGATTACCAAAGAATACATAAAACACTGACCTGCTGTGCACTGCTCAGAGCAGCTGATCCATAAACAGAGCTATACTGTCCCCCATACTGGGCAGCAGTGGAAGTATGAGCCCTATACCCAGCAACATCAACTTCCTGAGAACCACCTAATATTGCTGAATGCCTTGAAGCCACATCATGTCCTCCAACAGCACCCCCAGAATAATTAGCACCCAGCTGCAACAAATGAATACATAAAAATTAAATAAATTTCATATCAATACCATAATCTAGCATGTTTATATGTGAAATCCCATGCTTAAAAATCACATGTTTATATGTGAAACAAACAAGAACAACGAACACACATAATATTAATAGATACATATAAACATAGATATATATTGTAAAAAAAGTCAATTTTTCAAATCTTGAAAGGCTTACGTTTTGGCCAAAAGCGGATTGACCCGCGTAAGATTGACCATAAGCGCCGCTTCCTCTTGAAGAATACATGTTGCTTCTTCACATGGAAAGAAAGCGACCAACCCTGAAACAAACGAAGAACAATTGAACAATTCATTCATCAGAAGAAGAAGAGCAAGAAAATAGAATGGGGAATTTTCTTTCTCCACGCACCGATTGAAAAGAAGGGTGTTGAAACCCTAGCAATCGAGGAGGAAAAGGCAAAAACTTTGAATCGGAGAAGAGTGTGTGATGGAAATCGGAAACCCTAGATGAATGAGTAGTGAAGAGAGTTGCTGCTATGCGTGTCGTTTTATATGTTATCCCGATTCTCAAGTTACGAATCAACGACGTTTGTGAATGGTGGATGGAGTAGGGTTTTAAGTATTGCGTTTAGATGGGTTAATGATGGGGCCCCGATTGGGAGATGCAGCCTGGCCCAAATATCATGTGGGTTTATGACATGTGAACCAGCCCAAACAAGATTATTTTTCTTTTGATTCCTTTGCTTTTTTCAATATAAAATAAATAATATAAAACATTTTATTCTTCTTTATATGTTTCTATTATCTATCTATTTTTTTTGTATATGCGTTAATTTATTTACAAGATTGGTTGAACATTGAAACACTTGTTACTTATGAGATTCTAAAATACAATTCTAATTTGATATGTCAAAATTGAACCTCGTAATAATTTTTTATCTTGTGAAAAATAGAAATACAAATTAATATAATTTCATATAATAATATAACTCTTGTACAATTTTAGTGGCTTAACACAAGGCTGATCAGTGGTTGGATTCGGTCGGATTTGGACCCAAATTCTCCAATCTGATGATAACCGATGAGAGTATAATATGAATTGTTTTCATCTGATTGGTCAGGTGACTGGTTGGGTTGAGTGATGGGTTCTCTAGTGAGTTGGTATAGATAACGAATTTCAAAACTCCTTTTATCTCTCTCTCTGTATCTCTTTCTTGTTCTATTTTATTTCTCTCTATAACCCTTCTTTCTTCCTCCCCGATCTGAAACTCGTGCCTTTAATTACAATAGATCTTCCACTCAAAACCTAAGAAGATGGTGTGAACACCCTATTTTGACCGGGTCTTTTAGTTTTCACTAAAAATTTCAAAAAAATAAAATAAAATAAAAAATTGCAAAGAAAATAAAAATAATAAAAATAATAAAAAGATTTTTAATTGGGTCAGGCCAGTTAAACCCATTTCATCCTCCTCCAACAAACCCGAGCAGCCACCTTATTTTGAATTCGAATCTAGTTGGCAAATCTCTTAATTTTTGCAGATGAGGCTCGGCAGTTTTGATTCTATTTCAAATAAGAGATATAAATTTTAATCTTTGCAGATTTTTAGGATCAAGATCAAAGCGAATTGGCATTATAAAATCATAATAGGGGGCTACATAATGGGGGGAAGAGAGAAAATTTGAGGGGAACGGGAGTGAGAGCAGCGAAAAAATCAATTTTTTTTTACTGAGAGCAGATAGAGAAAAGAGAGAAAAAAATTCAAAACAACCTCACCGTACATCTCCCTTCACCATCGTACCATAGCCACCATTCTCTTCCATTTAACCTTGACTTCAATCATACAACAACAACAGCAAGTATCAATCAGGGTCTGTCACAAACACCCATTGTTCCTCATACCACAGTCCAGCCGCCATTGAGCCCAGGCACGTCGCCGCCACCCTGTCGGAGCCGTTTCACCGCCGCCACGTCCCTGAGCAGATCGTACGTCGCGACAATCTGAACAGCAACCACCGCGTGAAGCCGTTTTGACCAGAGCAGCGTTGGCGCGTCTTTGATCCCGGTCAGGTCCTCTCCGCCGTTCTGTGCACAGTCACCATCCGCGCATCGCAAACCGGCCGCCGTCCCGGACTGCCACTGCATCCACCCCCTGAGGTGACCCACGAACCAGACTTTCAAAGTGCCAAGCTTTGGTTTTTCTTTAACTTTTGCATTATAGACAGAAGGTTCTGGTCCTTCTCATTTCTTTGTTTTAATCTGATCTCTTTTTTTTAATCATTTATTTTCTTTCCTTGTTTTATTTGTTAAAATAAATAAAAACATCAATACAAATATAAAAGTGGACTAGAAATTTCTACTGTACATCTGATGTGGAGTGCTCACCTTATTTCAAGGAGTTTAATCATTTTTTAATAAGTTTTTTGTTTCTGATTATTATTATTATATTTGGTACTTTGATTGTATTGTTTGATTAACCGGGTAAAGTTGCATTAAATGGGATTAGACATGTCAACCATCATACCTTCAGACACTGAGGAGAAAGTGGAAACGTGTTAAGATAGAAAATGTTTTTTTTCTTATTGTATTTTCTGAAAGAAAAAGAAAACTGATACATTGAAGTGTTGGAGAGGCTAGGTTACCATTAACACTCCAATGTATACCATTTACCATTACCATTTCTCCTCTGGTTTTCTTATCTAGGAAGAACGATGGAGATGCCCTGCTCTCCTTTCTTCCATATTTTTCGACAAGCTGGTATGGCATCCATTTGGGATTTTTTTTCCTTTGTGGACCAGACACGGTATTTGGGAAGACGCAAAGACAACGACCGCCATTTTCCAGGGAGACCCAACAACGAGCTCGAACGGCGGCGGAAAGGACGATGAGGAGTAATGCGGCGGTAGTATTTTCACTTGTGATTGCAAGAAGCTCGGCGACGACGGTAGAGGAAGGAGCGGTGGCTGGGCGGAGCGTGGTTGTGACACGGTGCCGGGACTCTGGTTCACGGCGGTAATAACACCGCAGGGGGCAGCGGCGTGCTGTTTGGATGTGGAGGAGTTCCCTTCTCAGATTACTTCCTGAAGCCAATGCTTCTCTTTTCATTGGTATGCTATGCTATCTTCCTTCACCATCATCTAATTTTCTCCTTTGACCACCATCATTCGTTTATCTCCCAACTTTCCAATTTGTGGAACTACTTTTGTCTCTTCTCAGTGCTGTTTGTTTTGCAAAATATTCAATTTTCCCCTATTTTCCAGTGATTTTTGGTTCCCTCAGAAGCTTTAACCATTTTATTTTTTTTTGGGTCAATGAGGGTCCAATTTTCATGAAATTAGGGCTTCTATTTCTGTGATCTGGAGGTGATTGATTTGGGTTACCTGGGTTGAAGGGATGTAGATGGAGGAGGTGGTTTTGTATTCT
Organism: Sophora flavescens; assembly: GCA_030762895.1. Lineage (NCBI taxonomy): Eukaryota > Viridiplantae > Streptophyta > Magnoliopsida > Fabales > Fabaceae > Sophora > Sophora flavescens. The sequence goes on from CM061065.1 coordinate 131,975,571, forward strand.
GAATAAAGATTTCATCCCTCAATTAATGGGATGTTGCCGATTCCATAAATTTGATTCATTTTCATTTACTTTTTTGTATTGGATTTGAGTGGATTTTGGAGAATCTGTTTGGGATTGTGCGAATCATGTTCTGATCCAGCACAAAATAAATATTATTTTGGGTGTGTTTTTTTTTCCAGGTAGCTAAGATGATTGGAATAACAAATCATGTTATGAAGCTGAGTTTTTTTGACGTCTTGCTTTGATAAGGATAAGATCTGATAATAATAAAAAGAAAAAATGAAGAAAGAAGGGGACTCATAGCTAATTTGCTGTTGGTCCCGTCCATCATGTGGGACTTGCTGTTGGACGGGGAAGCCCCGTCCATCACATTTGTACTTGCTGTGGACGGGGAAGCCCCGTCTATCACGTTTGTAACTTACTGTTAGACGGGGAAGTCCCATCCATAACATTTGAACTTGCTGTGGACGGGGAAGCCCTATCCATCACATGGGACTTGCTGTTGGAAGGGAAAGTCCCGTCCATCACATTTGTACTTGTTGTTGGACGGGGAAGGCCCGTCCATCACATTTGTACTTGCTGTGGACGGGGAAGCCCCGTCCATCACATGGGACTTGCTGTTGGACGGGGAGGTCCCGTCCATCATATTTGTACTTGCTGTGGACGGGGAAGCCCCGTCCATCACATGGGACTTGCTGTTGGACGGGGAAGTCTCAGCCATCACATTTGTACTTGCTGTGGACGGGGAAGCCCCGTCCATCACATGGGAGTTGCTGTTGGACGGGGAAGTCTCGTCTATCATGTTTGTACTCGCTGTGGACGGGGAAGCCCCGTCCATCACACGGGACTTACTGTTGGACGGGGAAGTCCCCTCCATCACATTTGTACCTGATTTAGAATACTAAGTACATGTCACTGCTAAGCAGCATCAACATGATCCATTAAATGCCTTCACACTCCAAAAGAGCAACCTCATTAGAATGGGACAACGTGACTACTATGGAAGACCCTTTTTACTGTTCCTTATTTTTTCATTATGTCATTTGTTTAAAGAACAAGCAACCAACTACTATCTAAGGTGATGGAAAGTCATAGTCTAGACTCTGAATCTATCTAACATTTACTTGAGCTTTACTTATCTATACTTTCTTTACAACTATCATCATTTTGTTGAACAGCATAAAAAAACTTTATACTGTAAATATATGCGAATTAAATCCATAACATTGTCTATACAATTTAATTTCTTTAAATGAAATAACTAATGCCATATTTTAATCTTCCAACGGAGGATGCCAACATGAAGTATCACACATTCATCAAAATATATTCCATTGAAAGCTAATCACTCTTGGTATCAGAATACATGTAAAAATTTATTTAATCTTTAAACAAGTAGCATCATTAAAGGATACAAAAATAATTAACTTACGGGAAAATAGAGGATAAATAAATCAAATAGATTTTTTAATAGAGAAGAAAAATATAATATGATAAATATATTTTCAAAGAATGATTCACTTGCACGAGGAAAATATGAAAATTAAAACATATTTTTCAAAAGAGAAGAAAAATAATAATATGATGAATAAATATGTTCCATCCAAAATATCTCAGATGAGAGATACTCGACTGGAAAGAGTTTAGAGGGGATGTTTTGGAATGTGCTTGACAGAAGTGAGATTCTGCTCCTACGTATCCAAATGGGAATCAAAGCAAACGTAGTTCTCAAGGAAGGGGTTGGACCCCTATTTATAGAGATGTTTAAAATCAGGCTCCGAGTTATACGGAGAGATATTAGGATCATGCTCTGATTATGCAGAGAGATATCAGGCTCCTGATTATGCGGAGAGATATCAGGCTCCTGATTACGCGGAGAGATATCAGGCTCAGCGAGATATTCGGACCAGTTAGTTGTGACTGGATATCTCGGGGCCGAGGTATCTTCGCTCGCGGTCTGGTGTGGAATAGGGCCGAGTAGTTGTCCTCGGGTGTTGAGTGTATTAACGGGTCTTCGGCTTTATGGGAGTTCGGGTAAATGCCCACCTACGAGAATGAGCTCGGTCGTATTGACAGTCCTCGGCCTTATATCTTCGGTCGGTACACAAGCCCCCCGAGCTCCGAGCTTAGATAAGCGAAAGAGCTGATAAGTATGAAACCGAGCCTATTCTTCGGCCACACAAACTTCCGCATTCCCAGCTGTCATTTCAATCAAATCTTTCCTCTTTGTCAGAGGAAGCAATCATTCCCCCTAATACTTCTGCAGTACGCTTTGGGTAAGAGACCCTAGGGTTCCGCGCCCATTTAATGCGGGAAAAATCAAAAGTCGCGCCCTTTTGGGCTTGATAGAACGTGGGCCGTCAACCGCGGCTACAAATATCCCTTCCGACTCCGATTCCCTTCTACCTTGCTTATCCTCCTTCGCCCTTCACCTTCGTCTTCCAAGTTTCTGCCATCACTCTTCTGCTTGTCATTTTTCAGGTACGTCTAGTCTCCTTCTTCCCCTCGTGCTTCTAAGTTTAATTTCTGCTTACCAGATGAGTTCATCCATGTCCCCTGAGTCAAATACCTCGCCTCTAATTGAGCGCGAGGTTTCCCCCATTGGGGGTTCTCCCTCCGCCTCTTCGATTCCTTCACGGGAGTTGAACATCGGAGAAGGGGAAGCGTCCTCCTCCGGGTCGTCTTCCCCTGGGTCGGATTCCTCTGGGTCTGGCTCTAAGTCCGGCTCCCCCTCTCCCCCGGTGTCCAAACCCGCCGATCGTAAACAACACCTGAGGGTTCCGAAAGACCATATTCCTGATATTACCCTTCCTGGGTATACCTGGGTTAAAGGTGAGGTTGGCACCTTTTTCTCTGACTTCCAAACTCTAGAATCAATTGATCAACTCCATTCCCAAATTAATATCTCGGCATCTGGAGATGAGTCCGAGTTCATTTGTTCTCCATGCTCGGGCATCGAGTGCGTCTTCCTCCGGGCTCGTCCTTCCGAGCCCCCCTTTACATACATGTACAAAACACTCTTTGATAAGCTGCATGTGTCTCTTCCTTTTACCGAGTTTGAGTGTGACGTTCTAAGAACCATGAACGTCGCACCTACTCAGCTCCACCCTAACAGCTGGGCTTTTTTGAAAGCTTTTCAAATCTTATGTAAATACCTCGGGATGGAGCCCACCACTCCAAATTTTTTGTATTTTTACCAAACAAGGTTTGGTGAGAAAATGGGATGGATTTCCCTTAACGGGTTGAACCGGAGATGACTGCTTAGTCTGTACACATCATCGTACAAAGATTTCAAAGTCGGCTTCTTCCGAGTTCGTCCCTCGGGCTCTCATTCCTCCCACTTTTTTGACGATGATAACAGTGCCAAGTTTCCTTTATACTGGCAATCCTCCCCCACAAAATTCGTTGGCTTTGAGTATCAATCCCTCCCGGCCAAGGATAAACGGGATATAGACATATTAGAAAAACTTCCTCGACCCCTCCATTGTGGACGCCTCCTGAAACTACCCTTCTCATCTACCCCGAGAACCGACCTGAAAAGTAAGTACTCGGCCTTTTAGTTTTGGAATTTTTTCTGTATTTGTTGCTGAACTAACAACTTTTTCTTTTTGGCAGTCATTATGGGGAAATTTGACTTCTCCAAGCTCGTAAAGGCTGCTGCAAAAGAGGGTCAGGGTCCCTCCTCGACTGAGAAGAAGAAAAGACCTCCTCCCACCAAGACCTCTGCGAAGGGAACTTCATCATCTGCCCCTCAAAAAAGAAAGAGGGTAGAGGTTGCAGTTGACACCGAAGACTCTCCCCCACCTCACCCGAGTCCCCCACGCCCAACTACTCAGGAGACCGGGACCGCGGGGCGGGGAGAACAGCCCCCTCTATCCACCGAGCAGAAATGGTACAACAGTTCTCTGAAGGCGAGGACCCCATCCCTCTGGGGTGAAGATTTCAACCCGTTCCCTTCCTTTGACTTGAACTTCCTCAAACCTGCTGACCTCCGGTTAATCAGGCAGCAAGGGGCTCAGTCCAGCATGGAGGCTCTCTCCACCTACTGCATCCGAGCTGCTGCCTTGTCCCACTTTTGCAGCCGAGATTTAGTGGAGGCTGAAAGGAAGTCTCGGTAACTGGAAGCCGAGCGGGCTTCTATCGAGAAGCTGAAGGGGGATTTTACCCGGACCTCCACTGAGCGCGACGAGCTGGCCAAGGCTAATAATCTCCTGAATACTACCATCACCGAGTTGAATGGCCAGAATTCCGAGCTCAACACCAAAGCAAAATCTGCTGAGGAGGGTAAAGCTCAGGCTGAAGAAGGTAGAGCTTGTGCCGAAGAGGAGCTCAAGAAGGCTCAAGCTGAAATTGAGCAACTTAAAGCTGCCTTGGAGGCCGAGACCAAGGCCAAGATGGAGCTCCATGAGGATGTCAAAGAGGCCACCAAATGCATTATCATTGAGCACCGGAAAGGCTTTGACAAAGCCATAGCTCAAGTTGAGGTTCTTGCCCCAGGGATTGATCTTTCGGGAGTCGATGTGAATAAGGAGGTGGTGAACGGGGAACTTATTCCCATAATCCTCGAAGAAGAAGAGGAGGTGGAGGTGGAAGGGGAGGAAGACTCTCCCGGGGATCACACCGAGGCCGAAGAGGGACCTGGGGACAAGTAGTTGTATTAGCTTTTTGTAATCTTTATCCTTTGTAATGGGATTTTGCCCTTGTTACTTTAATTTTGACTTAATGAAAATTGCTGCACCTTTTTGGTGACCTTTCGTTGCTCTCATTTGGCCGAGATATACTTCTTTTATCTTTCTACGTTGTATTCGGCCTGTTTAAACAAATCTTCGGTTAAGACCGAGGCATCCTACCGTCCATATAAAAAATGGACGGTAGTTGCTACACGTGAAACGCATGTTTCACACCTTACGCATGCAGTCACACATTATATGCTTTGGAAACCGCAATGCAATTACTGCTTTTTGCTTAGTTTCAAGATTTGTTTTTCCAACAACCCTTTTCCTATGCATACTTCTTCCTTTCCAACGCCTCTCCCCCTTTATAAATAGGGCTGTTTTTCATTCATTCTTCATTCTTTCCCACCAGTCAAATTCGTCTCTCTTCCACCCGAGTAGTTCTATGATAGCGTTAGGGGTTTACGCTCCCCTCTCCCAGTTAACATCCTTTTTTGAGTTTCAAAGCTGCCAAAAAGGATGTAAGTGGGAGACGGGATCCAGAATTCCTTTTATGATTGAATCCTCCCAGAAGGATGTTAACTGGGAGAATAGCAGACTTCGGGAGTCGCGAAAGGGGTAGAGGCCGTCTACTCCCTGAGCGGGCCGAGCACCTGATCTTGCCGCTACCCTAATTGGGGGGACGACTGGCAACCCGGGCGGCCCTTATTTTCAATTTCAAAGATCGTGTTTCTGCCTCCTTAATATCTTCACCTGTTTGTACTTTTCAAGAGTCAAACTCGGCCTTATTTTTGCTTTACGCATTGTACTCGGTTTCCTTAATAAAATCATGGCTCATATTCGGCCTTTAAATTCGAACTTTGTTCTTTTTTAATTGCTACTCGTATTCGATTTCAACAATTTTGCGGCTCGAACTCGGCCTTAATAACTCGATAGCTCGAACTTGGCTAATAGGCTCTAACTTGGCCTTAATAACTCAATAGCTCGGACTCGGTCAGGAGGCTCGTACTCGGCCTTCAGGCTCAAACTTGGCCTTTAAAAACTTAATGGCTCGTACTCGGCCTTCAGGCTCAAACTTGGCCTTTAAGCATTTAATCGGCTCGAACTCGGCCTTCAGGCTCAGACTTGGCCTTAAACATTTAATCGGCTCGAACTTGGCCTTCAGACTCAAACTTGGCCTTCAGGCTCAAACTTGGCCTTTAAAGAATTTAATGGCTCGTATTCGGCCTTCAGGCTCAAACTTGACCTTGAATAACTTAATGGCTCGTACTCAGCCTCAAACTTGGCCTTTAAAAACTTAATGGCTCGTACTCGGCCTTCAGGCTCAAACTTGGCCTTTAAGCATTTAATCGGCTCGAACTCGGCCTTCAGGCTCAGACTTGGCCTTAAACATTTAATCGGCTCGAACTCGGCCTTCAGGCTCAAACTTGGCCTTGAATAACTTAATGGCTCGTACTCGGCCTTCAGGCTCAAACTTGGCCTTGAATAACTTAATGGCTCGTACTCGGCCTTCAGGCTCAAACTTGGCCTTAAGCATTTAATCGGCTCGAACTCAGCCTTCAGGCTCAAACTTGGCCTTTAATAATTTAATTGGCTCAAACTCGGCCTTCAGCCTCAAACTTGGCCACATACATCGGCAAATTAAGAAAACAACGTTCATAATAAATTCTTTTATTGGATAAAAGTCTACGGTGTGCCTCGTTAAAACCTTCTCGGTCAAAACCCTTTTTGGGACAAAATACCGAGGTAGGAAAAGGAGTACATCACCTGACTGTTTACATCAGCTATAATAAAATTTTAAATGCGAAGCATTCCAAGTCCTCGGGATAGGCTTCCCGGACAATTCTTCTAACCTATATGCTCCGATTCCCAAGTTTTCTACTACCCGGAATGGCCCTCCCGGTTCTTTGCCAACTTGCCTTCCGTGTGATCTTTCCTTGCTTCTCCTTTTATTCTCAGCACGAAGTCTCCACGCAGGAAACTCCTCGGCTTCACTCTTGAATTATACCTCCTAGTTGCTCTCTGTTTGCAGGCTTCTTCTCTGATTTTGGCCTCCTCCCTGATTTCCTCTACCAAGTCAAGTTCGACCCTTAAATTGCTTTCATTATCATTCGGCTCATGTTGCATACGTCGGAAAGACGGTTCACCGACCTCCACTGGGATCATGGCATCTGTTCCATATGTCAGCCTGAAGGGTGTTTCTTGAGTGGTAGATTGAGGCGTGCAGTGGTAGGCCCAGAGGATACTTGGTAACTCTTCTGCCCAAGCTCCTTTGGATCTTCCCACCCTCTTCTTCAGTTCTCCGAGAATGACCTTATTGGCCGCTTCGGCTTGCCCATTGGTCTGGGGATGTTCTACCGATGTGACATGGTGTTTGATACCGAGGTTGTCATAGAATCCCCGTAACGTCTTATCTACAAACTGTCTTCCGTTGTCTGTGACGATTGCAAAGGGAATTCCGTGCCTACAGATGAGGCTTTTCCATACAAATTTTTGCACTTTCTCGGCGGTAATCTTCGCCAAAGGCTCTGCTTCAATCCATTTTGTGAAGTAGTCCACTGCTACCAGGAGAAATTTGATTTGACCTTTGGCCACAGGGAATGGCCCCAGTATGTCCATTCCCCACATAGCAAAAGGCCAAGGCGAGTTTAATGTGTGAAGTCCTTCGGGAGGGGTACGACTTATATTGGAGAATCTTTGGCACTCATCACATTGCTTCGTCCACTCAATGCACCGCTTTCGGATGGTAGGCCAATAGTACCCTGCTCGGACTACCTTGGAGGCCATTGATCTGCCCCCGCCGTGAAAACCACAGATTCCTCGGTGAACCTCTTCCATGACGTACTTTGATTGTGCCTTCGTCAGACATTTTAGCAATGGTACCGAGAATCCCCGTTTAAACAATTCCTCGGAGATAATAGCAAAGTGACTTGCTCTGAGCCTGATTTTCCTGGCCTCAGCGTGATCTGGGGACAGAGTTTCTGAGGATAAATACTCCCAAATGGGTGTCATCCATTCCCGGTCAACCAGCTCGTTGGCCATCACCTCCCCAGTCGTGACACTCGGTTCATTTATGGTTTCTTGAATAACTGTTCTATGGTGGCCCGGCTTCTTTGTACTGGCTAATTTGGACAGCAGATCGGCCCGAGTGTTTTCTTCTCGGGGAATGTGCTCAATAGCAAATTTCTCGAAGTTGGAGATTAATTGGTTGACTTTGCATAAATACTTGGTGAGCTGAGGCTCTTTCGTTTGGTACCCTCCAGAGATTTGCCCTGTGACTAACTGTGAATCGCTCCGGCATCTGATAGCCTTCACCCCCATTTCCTTTGCCAGCATTAATCCTGCAATCAAAGCTTCATATTCGGCTTGATTGTTTGAGGTCTTGAACTCAAACTTTAGTGACTGCTCCAGGATCAGATCTCCCGGGCCTTCCAGAATCACCCCAGCTCCACTGCCCCTGACATTCGAGGATCCATCCACATACAAATTCCACCATACATCCTCGGATATAGGCTGCGGGTGGAGCTCGGCTATAAAGTCAGAGAGACATTGAGCTTTCAGAGGACCTCTCAACTCGTATCTTAGGTCGAACTCGGATAACTCTACCGACCACGCAATCATACGTCCTGCCAATTCGGGCTTTTTGAGGATCTGCTTAATCGGGTGATCAGTCTTGACAATCACCTGGTGACTTTGGAAGTACGGACGCAATCGCCGAGCTGCGGTTACCAGGGCCAAAACCAGCTTTTCAATGACTTGATACCGAGTTTCGGCATCATGAAGGACCCTGCTGATGAATTACACCGGCATTAGAACTTTCTCTATTTCCTGCACAATGACTGCGCTGATGGCGTGCTCGGTGGCTGACAGGTATAAGTATAACTCTTTCCCTGGGATGGGTCGAGTTAATATCGGTGGTGAAGACAAAAAGGTCTTGAAATCGACGAAGGCCTTTTCACATTCCTCGGTCCATGTAAAGGTTTGAGGCCTCCTCAGTAATCTAAAGAAAGGCCGAGCTTTCTTTGCAGATTTGGGTAGGAACCGAGATAATGATGTCAACCGTCCTGCAAGCCTTTGCACTTCTTTAATATTTTGTGGGCTTCGTATCTCAATCAGAGCCCGACATTTATCAGGATTGGCCTCGATTCCTCGGTGTGTCAACATGAAACCGAGGAATTTTCCGCCCTGGACACCGAAAACGCACTTCTCCGGGTTCAACCTCATATTATACTTTCTCAGCTGTTGAAAGATTTCCTCCAGATCTTTTGGGTCGCTGTTGGGGTCATCGGATTTTACGACCATGTCATCCACATAAACCTCCATAGTCTTTCCGATTTGTTTTTCGAATACCCGGTCCATGAGCCTTTGGTATGTAGCTCCAGCATTTTTCAGTCCAAACGGCATCACCCGGTAATAGTAATTGGAGCCTTCAGTTATGAAAGCTGTTTTCTCCTCATCAGGGGGATACATTCTGATCTGATTGTACCCCGAGTATGCATCCAAGAAGCTCAGAATTCTGTATCCGGAAGCTCCATCCACCAGTCTGTCAATACTCGGCAAAGGATAGGAATCCTTTGGGCAAGCTTTATTCAAATCTGTGTAATCGGTGCACATGCGCCACTTGCCATTTGCTTTTTTGACCAGAACAACGTTGGCCAGTCAGGTAGTGTATTCTACTTCTCGGATAAAATTGGCCTTGACCAACTTCGCTGTTTCCTCTTCCACAACCTTTCTCCTTTCTTCCCCAAGTCTCCTTTTCCTCTGGGCTACTGGTTTCGCCTCGGGACAAATTGCCATTTTGTGGCATAAGAAGTCGGGATCAATTCCCGGCATATCGGATGTGGTCCAAGCGAACAAATCGGCGTTGCTACGAAGCACTTGCTTTATTTCCTCTTTCAAATTCGGCTCAAGGTGACCGCCGAGTTTGGTGCACTGATCAGGCTGTGAACCGAGCTGGAACTTTTCTAACTCCTCAATAGGTTGTGGACGTTGTTCTTGCATGTCCATTCTCGGATCCAGTTCAACAGAGTTAACGGAATTCACCGACTTGTCCTTCCCCCTGTCTAGGGTTTCTGCGGGTGTAGGTTTAAGTTTGCTCACACGCAAACTATCAGCGTAGCATTGTCTGGCCATCTTCTGATCCGCCTGGACAGCAACTATGTCCCCCGAGTTGGAAGGGAATTTCATCGTGAGGTGGGGAGTAGAGACCACAGCCCCTAGCTCGTTCAAAGATGGTCTTCCGATCAGGATATTATATGATGTTACTGCATTAACTAACACATATCTGACCATGATAGTCTTGGATGCTTTGCCATCCCCAAAAGTAGTCAGCAGGTCAATGTATCCTCGCGTATCCACTTGTTCCCCTGCAAAGCCGACGAGCTTACTGTCGTACGGTTGGATAGATTTCTCTGGGATACCGAGCTTCTGAAATGTTGAGTAATATAATATATCTGCCGAGCTCCCCTGGTCGACAAGGGTTCTTTTGATCGAGAAATTGGCCAACTGTACAGTGATCACCATAGGGTCATCTTGGTTAGGATCCACCCCCACAAAGTCTTCATCAGAAAAGATAATAGGTGGGGAAATTCTCGGGGGTTTGCCATATACCGAGTTGACAGCCCGAATAGCCCGCAGGTGCTTTCTCCAAGCTGAACTTGTTGTGCCTCCCCCTGCGAATCCACCTGAAATGGTGTTTATCACGCCTCGGATCACATTATCCTCCTCTCGTCTTTCATTCTGGCCCTCTCTGGTTTCTGTTCTTTCATTATTTCGTTGACCGTCACCCCTCCTTGGGCTTTGGTCACCTTCTCTCCTTCTGCTTCTGCCACGCCTCTCACCGTTGTTGTGGTTTCTCCTAACAAAATTATTGAGATGGCCAACTTGCACCAGCTCTTCAATCTTATCTCGCAGGACCCAGCACTCCTCGGTGGTATGGCCATAATTACGATGATACCGACAATGTTTCTGTCGATCAGCATTCTACGGGGTGTGGCCACGATTAGGGAGCTGCAAAAGTTCCGCATTGTATGCTTCCTCAAACACCCGAGCTCGGTTTGTGTTGAGGGGAGTATAATGCTCATACTTCGGTCCCCTATGCAAATGCTCGGACGGGCCTTTGAATTTCGGCCTATCACCTCCGGCCCTCCTCTTCTCTCTTCCTTCTCGTCTGTCAGCATCATCAGTTCTCTCCCTTTTCTTCAACTCCTCAACCTCCTCCATATTGATGAATCCCGCAGCTTTTCTCCTCAACTCATCCATACTGGTTGGTGGCTTCCGAGCCAAGTGTCTGGCGAAAGGGCCAGGCCTTAACCCGGTCAAGATGGTGTGTAGTGCAACATCGGCACTGAGATTCCGGATGAGGATTGTCTCCTTGTTGAATCTGGTCATGAAATCACGCAAGGACTCATTCTTTTCTTGCCTAAAGTTTACCAACGAGGCCGAGGTTTTTTGGTGAGCCCGGCTGGTGGCAAACTGAGCATTAAACTTAGCCATGAATGTGTCGAAGGAATCAACTGACGCTGGCGGTAACTGGGTGTACCAGGTCAACGCAGCATCCTTCAGAGTAGTCGGAAAGACTTTACACATGACAGCATCGTCGTCGGTAAAGAGGTACATCTGAGTAGTAAAAGCGTCCAAGTGACGCTCGGGGTCCGAGGTGCCATCATATCTGTCAATGCTTATTGGTTTGTAGTTGACTGGTAGGGGAACCTCCATGATAGTGTTTGTGAAGGGGTGTCTCGCCTCCGCACGCCGGTCCTTTCATTAAATTTATTCATTTGGAGTGACGGTTCAGGGGCCTGCCTAGGAAATTCCTCCTCGTCCACTCGGTCCATATGATGAGAAGCCCGGAGTTGTGGGCCTCCTTCTCTGCGCGAGTTTCTGGATCCTTCATTCTCAGCTGTCCGACGCTCTCTCTAGAGGAGAAGAGACAGACCTTTCTCTGCTTTGTCCTGGTTCGTGACGGCTGTTCTGCCGCCTAATCTCCTCATTCTCCTTTCTCAGCATGGCAATCTGTGCAAGAAGTTCCTGGATAAGGGGGTTGTCGGTCGTCATAGCCGGGTTTATGGACCGTTCCCCATTATCTCCGTTGTTAGCATTTTCTGGCTCCTCTCTCCTGCAGTTTACGCTCCTTGTTCTCACCATGATTTGTGGTATGGGAAAGTTTTGCTTCTTTCCCCACAGACGGCGCCAAATGTTCCGTCCAAAATATCTCAGATGAGAGATACTAGGCTGGAAAGAGTTTAGAGGGGATGTTTTGGAATGTGCTTGACAGAAGTGAGATTCTGCTCCTACGTATCCAAATGGGAATCAAAGCAAACGTAGTTCTCAAGGAAGGGGTTGTACCCCTATTTATAGAGATGTTTAAAATCAGGCTCCGGGTTATACGGAGAGATATTAGGATCCGGCTCTGATTATGCAGAGAGATATGAGGCTCCTGATTATGCGGAGAGATATCAGGCTCCTGATTATGCGGAGAGATATCAGGCTCAGCAAGATATTCGGACCAGTTAGTTGTGACTGGATATCTCGGGGCCGAGGTATCTTCGCTCGCGGTCTGGTGTGGAATAGGGCCGAGTAGTTGTCCTCGGGTGTTGAGTGTATTAACGGGTCTTCGGCTTTATGGGAGTTCAGGTAAATGCCCACATACGAGAATGAGCTCGGTCGTATTGACAGTCCTCGACCTTATATCTTCGGCTAGGGGTGTAATCGGGTCGGGTTGGTTCGGATTTGAGGGGTTTAATCATCCGAACCGATCACAATCGGGTTGGTTCGGTTCGGATCATCGGATTACCTTTTTTTTTTTTAAATTTACACTTAAATATTAATAAAAAATTAGAAAAATAAAATAATATATATATATTTAATTATTAATTATATTAAATTTATATATAATAATATATTAATATTATATAAAATAATTTAAAAATAAATATTTTAAAGGGTTGGGTGTCGGATGGAATTTTGGATCGAGACGGTCGTCGGCGGGCGGATCGATCCGTGTCGAACCATCCACCAAAACCGGTTCGGACGGTCGGATCCGCGGGTTCGGGACGGACGGATCGCACACCACTTGCTGGGGTACAAAATATATATTTAAAATGATTCACTTGCACAAGAAAAAAGAGGCGTATTAAATCAAATAGATTTTCAAGAGAGAGAAAACAAATATGATAGATTATAATATTTGGTAGGTTACTTTAGTGGATAGATATGCTTTTATGATAAGAGGACCTATTGGTTGGTTGGTTTTTCCAAAGCTGCTTGAATTGAAAGTTAAAAGAGAAAAGTTGCGAAGATGGAAAATAAAAACAACTGCTGCAACATTTTTTAAAAAAAAATTAGGGAGAAAAATCCAAAGATAAGAATAATAATAATAATATAATAATATTTATTATTATAATTAAAATAATAATAAGTATAAGGTGTATGGAAATATATTTTTTTTAAAGGGTGTATGGAAATATTAAAACCTTTTATTATTCTAATAAATTGCTAAAATCGATAAATACAATTTGGTTAAGAACAATTTGACGTCCAGAGGAGCAATTAATATTCTTTTTCACAAAAAATAAACAAATTAGATTCAACGCATAATATGGTAAAGTCGTAAAAAGTAATCTAGGTTAGAGGGAAATATAATAATGCCTTTTCCCTTTTTTCACAAATTAATTTATTTTCCCATTTAAATCTGCAGAGACAATGTTGGACGGTCTAACCTTTATCTTGCCGACATGCTTTTCCTCTTTTATCTCAGAATCTCTTTTATCTCAAAATTAAAGATTTTTTTTGGAAAGATCTCAAAATTAAAGATTAAAGATTATAATATATGCATTTTTTGGATTGCAACAAACGTCTCCAACACGTTTCTTTCTTTCCATTCCCACAAAAAATTCCTTCTTTCTTCTCTCCCAAAAACCTACTTCTCTCCACTCTTTCTTCTCTCAACTACTCCTTATCTCGTCGGTGATTGGTGACAGGTGCAGGTGGTGTGGACTCACTGCCAAAAAAACAGATCGGTGGTGGCTTGGTGTAGATGAACCCTAGGGTCTACTTTAGTCGGTTGCTTTCTGAATCAAGCTTCCTTTCTATCAGGTTGAGCTGTCCTCTGGTTTGAAGGGGTTACAGAGGTGTCCAGATTATGGGTGCTAAAGGGGGACATTAGGAAACAAAAATTAACTACATAGTTAACTTCGGTGGAATTAGCATGTGATTAGTGGTACTACAAATTTAGTTATAGATGTTTTGCTCTTTGTATAGGGTTTTGTCAAACTTTTTGGTAATACTAATATGATTTACTTTTCCTGGATGAAGGAGGTTCAATATGGAATTGGGACCGATTTGTGTTATTTTGTTTTTTGATTTTTTCTTCTCTTTCATATAGTTGGGTCTGGTCTGGTTTGGTTTTTCTCGCTAAAAGTGTTCAGTAGGTCATCAGATAAATTTAAACATTGAGCTTTGCCATGATTGCTTACCTTTTGATTTAACCATACTTTGTAACTTACTTCTGGTTTTATAAAAATTCAGAGTTCTTTGATTTGATCGTTCATTGTTTATCATTAACCATGGGTCAACCCTAATTTTCACGGTATTTTCAAAACCTTGGTTTCCCTCCCATTTTTTTTTGTTGGGATTTTAGGCTTCAGTTTGTCTATAAATAAGGGGGTCTCCTTCTTGGCTCAGCACTTGTCTTCAACTTATTCCGTTCTTCTCAAATTGTGATCATAATTTCCTTTTGCAATGGCTGCTAACTATGATAGGATCAGTTCTATAGTTTCCAATAGGGAGTGTATCAGGCTGTTGGTTAGGGTTGTTAGACTCTGGAATGATCCATTGTTTAATAACCCGGCTCATACTAGCTCATTGGAGATGCTTTTGGTTGATGAACATGTAATAAAACCTTTGTTATACTCTTCTGCTCCATTATTCTATTGATATCTCTAACACAAATCATCTTTATTTTTACTTGAAACTGATTGTGTTTTTTTTGGTCTATTGGTTGTAAAGGGAGGAAGGATACAAAGCATCTGTTAGGGAAACCTTTGTTTGCCGCAGATTCAGTTCTCTTTTGGAAGAGGGTTGTTGCTATAAATTTGTCTACTTTAATGTGGTGCCCAATAGTGGCGGTTATAGGGCTTCTACTCATGATTTCAAGCTGGTTTTTCTATTTAAAACAACTTTTGCGAGGAAAGAAGATCCTTCCATTCCCTTATTTGGACTTAACTGCATTCCTTTTGGTGAGATTGTCAATTATAATGATAATCATGAATATCTCATTGGTGAGTGATTTTACTGATTTTGTTACAATCTCAGATTAAATTAAATTTTTTGATTGATTTGGTTGGTATTGATTTCTTCTTCTCATTATTTGCAGATGTTATTGGACTCTTGACTGTTGTTTTCCCCGAGAGACAATATCTTATCAATGGGAAGACAACTACCATGGTTGTAATTGAATTAACAGACCTTAGGTAATTATTTGGTCATCGTCAATTTAACCAACCTGGGTTATTACACTTTCTTTTGAATAACTTTGTGTATTTTATTTTATTATTTTGTATGAATAATGGAAAGCTAGAGTGTGCTCTATTTGGAGAGTATGTTGGTATGTTGAGGAACTTTCTCAATGGTGGTGGCAATATTCAGGTGGTGGTTGTTGTCCAACTTGCTAGGGTGAAGTGTTTTAAAGGCAGGTTTTTTTAATATTATTTAGTCTTTGATCCTTTTTTTTATGTGAGTTTCTGTAATATAATGGTGTAGACCATGCCTAATTTGTTATTTATTTTGTCTATTTACTTTGTAGGAAAAAATGTTATACAGAACAGCATGAATGCCACAAGACTGTTGTTTAACCCTGACACAGAAGAAGCAATTGTATTCAGAAACAGGTTCATGATTTTTGTTGATATTTTGCCTCTGTCATAAAAATTTTAGTTTCCATTATTATATTTTATACTAATCAGTTTTTTACCCCTATTGCTTCAACTGGTTGTTCAGTATTGCCGAACATGGATCCATTGATGTTGAGCTACTTGCTGTTGTACTGGACAGTTCTAGAGAAGGGCTTGAGGCTGACTTTATGAAGAATAATCCAAAAAAGACAGTTGCTCATCTTACCAGTATAAATGAGGTTGTCAGTGTGCTTTAGATATATTTCCCCATGTAGTTTACTATCTTATATATGCATGTGTATCTTTGATTATATTTATTATTTATTATTTATTATTACCAAAATATTTACTTTATCCTTTTTTAATTTGCAGGACGGAATGTTCATTGTGCTAGGAGAAATTGTTGATGTAGTGACTGATGCCTCCTGGTTTTACCTGGCATGCAAATGCAACATGTCTGTCAGTGTTCAGTCGGGTGTCTATTTCTGTGAAACTTGTGGAATCCCTGTTTTACAAGTCCACCCAAGGTAATATTTTAATATATTAGCTATATTTAATGTTGTAAGATTATCCCCTTTGTTTTCTAATATATGTGAATTAGTCATATATACTTTACTTTTATATTTATACTATTGTTTATTATTAGCTAACAAAAAATGGTTATATTTGAAAGGTACAAAGTCAAAGTGGAAGTTGCTGACCAAACAGGGACTGCTGTGATGATTCTGTTTGATAGAGATGTCGCTAACCTTCTGCAGAAAACTTGTGAAGATCTACTGGGCCATCATTTTGAGGTTGTCTTCCTGCTATTTTTAGTCGTTGTTAATAATTATTAGATTATTAATAATGTATTGTCTTCGGTTTATAGTAATGTTTTTCCAGTGGGCAAAAAATGGTTCTTAGGTTTTAGTTAATGTTGATTAATGTTGCTTATTATAGGGTGCTAATGGGATTGGATACCCAGACTTGATTAACTCTCTTATTGGAAGGAAATTACTGTTTAAGGTGGAGACTACATTGGAGCAGGCTTTTCAGTTTGATGGCACTTGTCCTGTGAGGAAAGTCTGCTATAATGAGGTTATCATTTCCATGTTTGAATTGATGGGAGCAAACAACACACCTACGAAGGTTTCTTAATAGGGGTTAATTTAAAGACACGCTTACCATTGCCCATGAGCTAATTATTTTATTTATGTGATGTTTTATTGTTTCCCCTATACCATGGAAATATATTTGGTATTTAGACATATTTAATTAGTGCCATTTTGATTTTAATTGAAGGCTGTTTTTGTTCCTCCTTTCCCAAAGGTTGACACCAGTGTTAAGTATCTAGAAGAACAACATTCTGTGAGTTTCTTTTTCTAAGTTATTCTCTTATTAAGTTGTTCTGTTTTTAGGGTAAAATAAAAATTTGTGCCTAAATCTTTGGATGTTGGTTGTTGCAGCAGGCTGATTGTGAGGTGATTGGGACTTCAATCTCACTAGGAGATACTAGAACTGGTCTTCCAACACATTGGACTCCACCATCAGGATGGACTTCTACTAAGAGGAAGTTGGATGTTGACTTTGTGGCTTGCCAAGATGATTGCTCTGTAAGTGGTGTGAAGTCAAAAAAAAAATGGAATGGAAGATGTTGAGAGCCTAGAATTTGATCATGTGTCTCTCAAACTTGAGAACGCCTGATGTCAAACGAAGTAGTTGCTACACATTATTTTGTGTATCTCCATATTTATGTCAATTTGCTGTGTAGTCAGGTTATGGTGATACTTTTAAAGGTTGTTTTGGTTTTTTAATATGGGATATGGTTCTTTATTTTTGATTGTGCTATGTGTTTGGTTTTGGATATTGATATTGTTCAACTTCCAAAGTCAAACATGTATGCACTCTACCTATGACAAGACAATGTTCCATTAGGAAGTTTAGTCAGTTATGGTTTGGCTCAAGTATGTATGTATTGGGAGTAGGGTTTCTTTTTTGTTTGGAAAACTCTTCATGTGTCAGATGCAGATTAGTTTAAATGGCTAACCATCAACATTATGATGGTTCTGGTGATCCCAAGCCCTATCTATGTAATTACACTATTAATGTCAATGACAATTTGCAGTTTATGTTATCTATTAAATTTTTTTATATTCTTTCAACTTTTACTTTTGCTTATTTCTTGAAGAATATTATATTTTTAATGTCAGCATTTTCGCTATGTAGTTTGCACTATAATTATAAAAGTGTAAGTTTGTAAGCATTGAAGGGTATGAAAATTATAGAGTGATGTTAAAAACGTAGTTCCATCATGTTTATTATTATAAATTTACTGCTTATTCATTGGAATGGTTTTTAAGAACTGGGATTTATTTTGTCATACATGATCGTTGTTTTGTTCTTATTTGTAACTTTATGTTGAATCCCATCAATTAATGGGATGTTGCCGATTCCATAAATTTGATTCATTTTCATTTACCTTTTTGTATTGGATTTGAGTGGATTTTGGAGAATCTGTTTGGGATTGTGCGAATCATGTTCTGATCCAGCACAAAATAAATATTATTTTGGGTGTGTGTGTGTGTGTTTTTTCAGGTAGCTAAGATGATTGGAATAACAAATCATGTTATGAAGCTGAGTTTTTTTGACGTTTTGCTTTGATAAGGATAAGATCTGATAATAATAAAAAGAAAAAATGAAGAAAGTAGGGGACCCATAGCTAATTTGTTGTTGGTCCCGTCCATCATGTGGGCCTTGCTGTGGGACGGGGAAGTCCCGTCCATCACATTTGTACTTGCTGTTGGACGGGGAAGCCCCGTCCATCATATTTGTACTTGCTGTGGACGGGTCCATCATATTTGTACTTGCTGTGGACGGGGAAGCCCCATCCATCACGTTTGTAACTTACTGTTGGACGGGGAAGTCCCGTCCATCACATTTGCAATTGTTGTGGACGGGGAAGCCCTGTCCATCACATGGGACTTGATGTTGGACGGGGAAGTCCCGTCCACCACATTTGTACTTGCTGTTGGACGGGGAAGTCTCGTCCATCACATTTGTACTTGTTGTGGACGGGGAAGCCCCGTCCATCACTTGGGACTAGAAGTTGGACGGGTAGGGCCCGTCCATCACATTTGTACTTGCTGTGGACGGGGAAGCCCCATCCATCACATGGGACTTGCTGTTGGACGGGGAAGTCCCGGCCATCACATTTGTACTTGCTGTGGACGGGGAAGCCCCGTCCATCACATGGGACTTGCTGTTGGACGGGGAAGTCTCGTCCATCACATTTGTACTCGCTGTGGACGGGGAAGCCCCGTCCATCACATGGGACTTACTGTTGGACGGGGAAGTCCCCTCCATCACATTTGTACCTGATTTAGAATACTAAGTACATGTCACTGCTAAGCAGCATCAACATGATCCATTAAATGCCTTCACACTCCAAAAGAGCAACCTCATTAGAATGGGACAACGTGACTACTATGGAAGACCCTTTTTTACTGTTCCTTATTTTTTCATTATGTCATTTGTTTAAAGAACAAGCAACCAACTACTATCTAAGGCGATGGAAAGTCATAGTCTAGACTCTGGATCTATCTGACATTTACTTGAGCTTTACTTATCTATACTTTCTTTACAACTATCATCATTTTGTTGAACAACTTTTTTAGCTAAAAACCCCCTATTGCGAGCGAGAATAGCCTAGCTTGCTCTGCTTCATCTTTTTTTTTGTCATTTTATAACAATTTATAATTGTAATGCCTCTTCTTTATGTTACCACTGTCGAAACTATTTGATGGGATCTTTATCTCAGTTTTGTAGAATTTTTTATGGCTGCACCTACACCATAGAAGAGATGTTGGTATGCTTTGTTGGTGATCTGTGAATTGGTTGCATTGAATATCAACCATACCATTCAACGTGCAGGTATCTAACTCTTGCAACTCCTCCTTATAACTGATTTGGTGCTTCACACTACTTCCATATTGTTAAATACGTTGGAAGGATCTCCCTGAATGTCAGATACTGCTTACTATTTGCATATGGTGTCATTTTCATTTCTTTGGTTCTTAAATTAGCAACATTTTTTGGGTTATATTGTTTTTACATTATCCAGTTCTGTTGTTTTCGTTTTTACCAATATGCAAGTTCTGACATTTGCCTCTCTTTTTTTGTATGGTGCTTCTATTAACTTGCTGTCTCATTATTTTCCTGTTGTTTATATTTTATAAATTAGTAAACTACTACGATGTTATTTGTGTTTTCTTCTTCATAGATTTTTTTTTTAGATAAACACAAGTGTGTTGAATAGAGTACAAGGGATACTAAAACCAGATACAAAAGAACAAGCAAAATTTGAAAAGCAAAGATATGTGATCAACCAATTGTTCTCATAAACTTAGCTGAATGGTTGAAACATAGCTTAACCATCAAAACTAACCACCACCTCTTTCTAAAACCAGCATAATTGGCCAATAAAATCCACACCGTTTTGAGAATTCTTGCTACACCAAATTTTTGATGAAGCTACTTGGTCTGTACATAAGGGATAATTTCCCCAAGCGAACCATCCTAACATAGCATGGATAATTATTGGAAAAACTGGACACCAGTTCACGACCCTTGATAGTAGAACCACAAGCGCATGACATGGAACATTGTCTAGAAGAACAAGCATGCAACATAAATTGCTGATATGGCATAACATCCTGTATAACAGTTTCGTGACTGCATGTAGAGTTAAGATTATTTAGTGAACTGCATGTGGTTTAGGTGGTTTTAAATCACTTTAAGGATTAGTTGTGTCTAAAATCTTACATTGGCAATCTTTACAGTGCAATTGCCATGGTTTCAAAATCTTTTATACTGGTAGTACTGTATTAATGTTTTGTAAAAATATATGAAGGAAACCTTGATTAATTAGGTTCCAACCTTAGTACGTGAATTAGTTGTTATTTTGTACATGTGATTCTTGGTTATTTGTCATAGATATTCATTTTGTTTTAGTATATCTCATTACATGTAATCACAGATAATGAGTGCTGCCAGAGACAACGAAACTAATTGTTGTGATAATCCTTTGGGAAAAGAAGCTAGACAGAGGAGACTGTCCTTGGTTAGAGAGAAAAAGAGACAACATAATAAGGAAAATGAAGGTTTCTATATCTTCTAGCTATTATTCTTGAATAAATGGTGTTACAATATTGATTTTTCTTATCTAACCGTTATTTATTTTATCATTAAAGCTTCGAGTATAAAAAACATGCAAACCCAACCATATGGTGTGCAAGGCCGAAACATTACTCGGAATGTTGTTTGTCGACGAAAGTTGTGATTTTTCAAAGCCTCCAGGTATTTTATATTACATCTGTCTATTGATTTTTAGCGATATTAATTATATGATAAATTTAGTTGGGTTTAACTTTTAATGTTACTGTTTTTATTTTCCATAATGCATCTTCAAGTTGTAAATGTAGATCATATGGTTGACTACGATCGTTATATGTTGTATTTTGAAGCTGAACATCAAGGTATATTTGTAGTCCTCTATTTAGATATACAAAAATGTCATGGTTTTAGGTTGTGTATCTCTATATTAAACCTGAGTAATCAATTGAAATATATTTTCCATTCCAGATTATATTGATTTTCGAGTGATGAGCTATTGTTGTCAATATTGTGGAGCACGTGTTTGGTTTGAGGAGCGAGCTGACAAAAATAGGATTTGGTCTGGTGTAGAATTCTCCATATGTTGTATGAAAGGGAAAGTTATGCTGAAGTATTTACAAAAGCCACCGGAGTTGCTTTGGAAATTAATAAATGGAGAAGATCGTAGAAGTTCTCATTTTCTTGAAAATATACGCTCTTATAATAGTATGTTTGCTTTTACCTCATTGGGAGGTAATAGTTCAAGTTGCTCATAATGCAAGGCATGGTCCCCCTTAGTTTATTCTTGGTGGTCAAAATTATCATCGGATAGGAAGTTTGTTTCCATTGGAAGGAGAGATGCCAAAGTTTGCACAATTGTACATATATGACACCCAGAATGAAGTTACAAATCGAATATCTCATTTGAGGTATCTTACTGCTTTCTATTTTTTCTATATGTACATATGATGTGAATGGGTTGACAACTTTGTTCATATATATATATATATATATATATATATATATATATATATATATATATTTGGTAGGGATGTATGTTTCCTTTTTCAGAACATCGTTTTATGTTATATTTGATTTCATTCTATTGTATATTTTCTATATTTGTTTGATTAATGAAATATAGATATATGTGTGTGTGTGTGTGTGAATAATGTTGGTGAGATAATTTAACTGTATCCACACTTTACAAGTAGAAATAATATATATTTTTGGTTACAAATTATATTAGGTGTGGATCAGATAAAAAACAACTTGACCCAACTTTGGTTAAGGAGTTGTTGAAGATGGTTGATGAATTTAATGAACGTGCAAAAATTTTTAGACGTGTGAGGGATGTTATTGAAGGTGATCAGAATGTGAATGTATCATTGAGATTGTTTCGAAACCGTATAGTTGATCCACGAATGTATAATTTGCCAACTGTGGATGAAGTTGCTGCTCTTATTGTCGGATATTTTGATAATGCCGATTGTGGTCGTGATGTTATTTTACAAACACGTGAAGGGCATTTGCAAAGGATAGCTGAGACCAATGTTTCATTTATGCCTTCACAATATCCGTTGTTGTTTCCATATGGGGAAGATGGTTTTCAAGACAATATTCCTTATGCTAGACATATTGTATCTACTGCAGAAAATCCAAGAAATCACGTCACTTTAAGAGAATTCATTGCATTTAGGTTGATGGAAAGAGAAACTGAGGAAACTATTTTACTGAAGAGCAAAAGGTTGTTTCAGCAATTTGTGGTTTATTGTTATTCAATGCTTGAAGCACAACGATTGGCGTTTATTAAAAACAACCAGAATATAATAAGGTGTGATATTTTGAAAGGCCTTGAGGAAGCTATGGAAAATGGTGATGTAGATGCTGCAACCATTGGGAAACGTGTAATCTTACCATCTTCATTTACCGGTGGTCATAGATATATGTTTAATAATTGCCAAGATGCTATGGCAATATGTAGGAGCTATGGATATCCAGATTTGTTTTTGACATTCACATGTAATTCAAAGTGGGATGAGATCCTTAAATGTGTTTCTGATAGAGGACTTGCTCCTACTGATAGACCTGACATTTCGTCTAGAGTGTTCCAGATGAAATTAAATCAGTTGATGACTGATTTTAAGAAGGGTGAATTTTTTGGGACAGTTATTGCAGGTATTATTGTTAGAAATTATATTGGAAAAATAGGTAGATTGGTCCTATACCATTATTTTGTTTTCCATATTAGTCCTATATGTTTTTTATTTTTCAAATTGGTTCTACACATTACATTTCGTTTTCACATTGGCCCTTTCCATCAATTTTGACCTAATGCCATCAGTTTTGATCTGACGTGGCTATCACATTCGTCTGACATGTGGCATTTGATCTTACTCTGTTAGGTCAAACTTGACGAAAAGGACTAATGTAAAAAAAGAACGTTGCTTATGCGACCAAGATGCAAAATAAAAAACTTATAGGACTGTTGAGTCACCGGCAAGTGTACCGGGTCGTCGTAAGTAATAAAACTCAGTAAGCGATTACCGAGGTCGAACTCAGGGATTGGGCTACCAATTCTACCAATTCGCGGGAAAGTAGATACGTTGGTCAAGCGAGGCGAGTGGTCGAGGGAGAGAAAATATAGGGTCGCAATCTAAATTAACAAATCTAATAGAATACTTAACTAAAAATCTGAAATTAAAATGTCTAAGGTCACAAATCCACCTACCCAATCATGCATAGTTCCCAAGTGATGATGATTCCTTCCCTAAGTTCAATTACAATGTCAACCAGGACCCCTAAATTCTCCTAAATCCACTGTCGTGCTCAATAGGACATATTCGACGATTGAGTTAATTACTTACTAGGTCTCATAACCCTAATCATCAAACTCTATTAAATCCGGTTCCTATAAGGTTGCACCGATCTCATACTCACTCTCGTGTAATATTTGATCGATGATCCCAATTCAAGTTCTAAAACGCGAATTGCCTCCTAAGCCTCAAAACGTTTAACTAGTCAATCACGCATGCATATGATCAACGCAATAAAATCAGAATTGGAAAACGCTAATTGAGAAAAGGGAGAGAAACATACATCACATCGAATTCTACACCGCCATGGGTGGTTTCATTGATCCCTTAGACGAGGGGATTAGCTCCTCATGCCCGTAACAACGCACAAGCAATCGGAATTCATCGTGAAAGTATAATAGAAAAGGAAAATAAGGAGATGCAGCTCCAGAGTAACAAGGATTCATCCTAAAACGCTACCAAACCAGTGGCTACCAAAAGCTCCCCAATTCAGCCCTAAAACAGCAATATATAGGATTCAGGATCTGCGTGCGCTCGCGAGGCGAGTAGCCTCTCGCGAGGCGAATATTAAAAATGGCACGCTTTCAAATTGGACTCTCGTGAGGCGAGAGTATGTTTCGCGTGGCGAGGCTTCAAATCCTAGTCTGTCACAGCCGTTACCTTCATCACGGCTAGGCCATGATGGTCTCTGTCCTCCAGGGTCTTCAGGATTCGCGAGGCGAGTAGCCTCTCGCGAGGTGAGACAGAAAGGATGACTGTTGCTGCTCAACTGGTCTTCAGGCTCACGAGGCGAGCTCCCTCTCGCGGGGCGAGTATCTCCAGAATGGCAATTTCCACTGTTTTCTTCATTCCCTTGACTCGAAGTGCTTCCCCTTTAACCTGAAACTAGGAAATAGCAAGAAATGCTTTATTTGACTCAAAATTAGCTAAAATATCCTAAAACTACTCAAAAGACTCAAAATGTTGCTTGAGGACAATTAGATCCAAATTTGGGCGAAAACGAGATTGAACTCGAATAATTAGCACATAAACCACAGTCTATCTAGTTATAAAACTAGATAAGCCAGAGGCTTATCAAAACACCCCAAACTTAAACCTTGCTTGCCCCCAAGCAAGCTAAAACTCAAAAAAGACTCAAGACTTGGCAAGCTTAAGGGATTCAATCGATTTCGCACAAATTTCATGCAATCTTAACAAAACAGTTTTTCTTCAATGATTCCCCCCTTTGCA
Organism: Sophora flavescens; assembly: GCA_030762895.1. Taxonomy (NCBI): domain Eukaryota; kingdom Viridiplantae; phylum Streptophyta; class Magnoliopsida; order Fabales; family Fabaceae; genus Sophora; species Sophora flavescens. The sequence continues at coordinate 132,000,312 of CM061065.1, forward strand.
TCAATGTAATCCCCACATTCATTTACTTTAAACAATTGAGAACTTCATCATTCATGCAATCATTAATCTAAGTTGAGGATCCAAGTTACACACAAAAGGGAGATCACCAATCTCAAACAATTGCCTTCCTCACAAGGGCATGAAATGTTTCACTCATTCGCTCACTTTGTCCAGGCTATCAACTTTTCACTCAATTTCACATTCCAAGAGCACTTCTCATGAACTTGATTTTCATCTCAAAAATAGTTCCCACGAAAACATGCATGCAACATCAAAAGGTCTTTTAACGGTTATAGTGGGGCCTGGCTAAGGGTACGATATTCAAGGATACTAGGCTTAAGTCCCTAGGAACTAAGAGAGCATGAGCATTTGACACATATTCCACTCAAATTCCTTTTTCCATTTTTCTTTTTGCCTCGGATGACTACAGCCTTTTCCTTGCTAATCTTTTTGTTTTGCCCCTTTTATTTTGGCAATTTTTTTTTGCCTTGGGTTTCAACCTTTATTTTTCTTTTTCTCAACCCAAAATGACATATCACCTTGTAGCCACCCCAAACTTAGTTTCTCACAACCCTTCTCTTGCTAAGATTTCATGCTCTCCTAATCCTAAGATTGGGTTAACATTGTTTTTTTTTCCAGATTTTGGCTTATAGTATAGGGTCATCAAGAAACAATAGGCTAATTAGGCTCAATGTGGCTAACTAGGGAACATGCATTAGGGTTGGTTCTTTTTAGGCCAAGTAGCTATTTCAAAGAAAATTGCCTAAATCATTTGATGCAACACATGAACATGCAAACCATGAAGATATTCAAGGAAATCCGGGAAAGTGCAACTTAAAAGTGATTCACACAATCAAAAACAAAGTTGAAGGCTCAAATCCTCACCTGGACATTTTGTAAATTGTTTGACCGAGATACAATTCCTAGTGTGTGCACCCCCAAACCCCAAACTTGTCATAAATCAAGCAATCACAATAAAATTCTCAAAGTTCAGTTTTCAATTTTTCACATGGGGGTCAATTTTTCTATTTTCAGAACCTAGGGGGAAATCATCAATGGTCAAAATAATTCTTGCAATCAATCTACGCTAAATTTTATTAAAATCCAACAAGCTTGCCGACACACATTCATACACATACTCTTGATCTTCTCAAATTATTCAAGAGCGACAAACAAAAACAAAAACACAAACAAAAACAAAGAACAAGGCAATTGGTTCCCTCCCCCATACTTAAAGCATACATTGTCCTCAATGAAAGAACACGGATATAAAATAAGAGTGAGGAAAGGAGAGGGTGCTCCCTGATCAAGTTGTAGTGGCCGCTTCCACGCAAAGCTCTTCTATGGTTGCATCCTCATCCAATCGGTCTCTCGGGCACCCCTCTGCTGGGCCAAAGGCCTCTCCTGGAAGAAATCCTGCAAATCAAAAACTTAATTGCAGATTCGCGAGGTGAGAGATCACTCGCGAGGCGAATCTGGAAAATTGTTATTCACACTTTCCAGAATCGCGAGGCGAGTAGTATCTCGCGAGGCGAATCTGGAATTCTAACAGATGATGATGCCCAGAATCGCGGGGCGAAAGCAGTCCTCGCGACGCGAGACAGAAGCGTGAGCAAGCCTCTGAGATTCAGGGCTTCTGTCTCGTGTGGCCACTGTGGATTCACGTGGCGAATCAAGCTTCTCTTTTTTTTTTAATATATATAAATGAAAATGACAGAAAAATAAAGAATACCTAGTTTGGGTTGCCTCCCAATAAGCGTTTCTTTAACGTCACTAGCTTGACTTATTAAGAAGCATCCACCTGGATCCCATAGCCTGTGGCATAAGGGCCAAGAGATGCTCATCATGTGAGATCCTCCACCTGGATCCCATGGTTTGTGAAGTGGCAATTGCAGAAGCAATACGACTCTTTCCACAATTCCACCTAGCACGTGTGTGAAAACTCCATTGACCTCTACAATTATGAACTCACTTCCTCTCGGGTCAAATGGTGTTTTCTCGAGGAAGTGTGCCAGACAAGTGGGAGGGACTAACTTACCAGTGTCCACACATGCATGCAAGCCAACATATTTATTTAATGCAGCAAAATTAGATTGCTCAGCAAGCATGGTGGAGTCCACTACCAATTTATCTTCATTTTGAACTATCCCCCAAACCAGATTTTGCTCGAATTGTGCTTCATCTGACTCTTGTACTAACTATTTGCAAATCTCCTCCACTTGCGTTTTGAAGTTCTGCTTCACAGTTTCGATGCTGTCATAATTGGCTATTGCCTTGGCCTCAGAGGTGGATAGCTCTTGGGAATACTGTTCTAGAGCAACTTTCAAAGGTGTTAGCTCATTCCATTCACATTCCTCCTCATGCTTCATGATTACACTATAAGCTTGTGCATGAGGGCAATTACGTCCCCAGAGCCAGTGATCTCCCAGGACTACATTAGGCCCAAAGTGATATTTTGTAACACCGTCCAAGGCTGGAAAATAATAAGTCTCCATGATTTGCAATCCACCTTGAAAGGGTACCTCGCATACAAAGCAGGGCCAAGACCAAGTGGAATCAAAGAAGTAGAGAGAAAATAACAGAAAATAAAAATAATAAAAATAATAAATATAAAAATAACTTAACCAAATAATCAACTTCCTAAAAATTAGGAAAATTGGTTGTGCCAATCCCCGGCAACGACGCCAAAAACTTGTTAAGTCACCGGCAAGTGTACCGGGTCATCGTAAGTAATAAAACTCAGTAAGCAATTACCGAGGTCGAACTCAGGGATTGGGCTACCAATTCTACCAATTTGCAGGAAATTCGATAAGTTGGCCAAGTAACAGAAAGTGGCTGTAGAGAGAGAAAATAGGATCGCAAATCTAAATTAACAAATCAATCAGAGAATAACGAATTAAAGTCTGGAATTGAAATATCTAAGGTCACAAATCCACCTACCCAATCATGCATAGTACCCAAGTGATGATGATTCCTTCCCTAAGTTCAATTACAATGTCAACCAGGACCCCCAAATTCTCCTAAATCCACCGTCGTGCTCAATAGGACGTATTCGACGATTGAGTTAATTACTTACTAGGTCTCATAACCCTAATCATCAAACTCTATTAAATCTGGTTCCTATAAGGTTGCACCGATCTCATACTCACTCTCGTACAATATTCGATCGATGATCCCAATTCAAGTTCTAAAACGCGAATTGCCTCCTAAGCCTCAACACGTTTAACTAGTCAATCACGTATGCATATGATCAATGCAATAAAATCAGAATTGGAAAACACTAATTGAGAAAAGGGAGAGAAACATACATCACATCGAATTCTACATCGCCATGGGTGGTTTCATTGATCCCTTAGACGAGGGGATTAGCTCCTCATGCCCGTAACAACGCACAAGCAATCGGAATTCATCGTGAAAGTATAATAGAAAAGGAAAATAAGGAGACACAGCTCCAGAGTAACAAGGATTCATCCTAAAACGCTACCAAACCAGTGGCTACCAAAAGCTCCCCAATTCTGCCCTAAAACAGCAATATATAGGATTCAGGATCTGTGCGTGCTCGCGAGGCGAGTAGCCTCTCGCGAGGTGAATATTAAAATGACGCGCTTTCAAATTGGACTCTCGCGAGGCGAGAGTATGTTTCGCGTGGCGAGGCTTCAAATCCTAGTCTGTCACAGCCGTTACCTTCATCACGGCTAGGCCGTGATGGTCTCTGTCCTCCAGGGTCTTCAGGATTCGCGAGGCGACACAGAAAGGATGACCGTTGCTGCTCAGCTGGTCTTCGGGCTCGCGAGGCGAGCTCCCTCTCGCGGGGTGAGTATCTCCAGAATGGCAATTTCCACTGTTTTCTTCATTCCCTTGACTCGAAGTGCTTCCCCTTTAACCTGAAACTAGGAAATAGCAAGAAATGCTTTATTTGACTCAAAATTTGCTAAAATATCCTAAAACTACTCAAAAGACTCAAAATGTTGCTTGAGGACAATTAGATCCAAATTTGGGCAAAAACGAGATTGAACTCGAATAATTAGCACATAAACCACAGTCTATCTAGTTATAAAACTAGATAAGCCAGAGGCTTATCAAGGACCAATATGAAAAATAAAATAACCGTATAGGAATAATCTACCAATTTTCCCGATTATATTTTTTTTCCATCCATGCATCGTATTTTTAATGGATTGGTTTTGATTGTTGTTTTTGTCTACTAAATATTTAGGTATGTATACTATCGAATTTCAAAAGCGAGGTTTGCCACATGCACATATATTATTGTGGCTTGAGGAAAAGGATAACCTACAATCGGTACAATTTATTGACTCTATCATTTCTGCTGAGTTGCCTGATAAAACAAAGTTTCCAAAGTTATATAATGTTGTCTCAAATTTTATGCTTCATGGTCCATGTGGTAATGTAAATCGCAATTCTCCTTGCATGAAGGGTGGCAAATGTTCAAAGTACTTTCCAAAGAAATTTTTTGACCATACCTCTTTTGATGATAATGGGTACCCTATTTATAAGAGAAGGGATACTGGTGTAACTACTATTAAGGGTGGTGTTCATTTGGATAATCAATATGTTGTCCCTTACAATCCTAAGTTGTTGATGAGATATCAAGCCCATATTAATATTGAATATTGCAACAAGTCTGATTGCATTAAATATCTATTCAAATATGTTTATAAGGGGCCAGATCGTGTTACAGTTGTTACCACTCATGGTGATCGGCATTCAGCTGATTTAGAAATTAAGGATGAAATAAAGAACTATTATGATTGTAGATATTTATCTCCTTGTGAGTCTTCTTGGAGGCTCTTTGCCTTTGATATTCATCATAGATGGCCTCCAGTTCAGCGATTGACATCTCACCTTCCTAGGGAGCAAACTATAGTTTATAACGACAACGATGTTGTTGATGATATCTTCGAACGGAATAAAAATAGGACAACAATGTTCCAAGCATGGATGGAAGCAAATCGTAAATATCCTCATGGTAGGGATTTAACTTATGTCGATTTTCCATCACGATTTGTATTTTTCCTTAAAGAAAGGGAATGACATCCTAGGAAGCGAGGACAGATGACCGGTCGTTTGAATTTTTTGCCAATGGGAGCTGGAGAAACATATTACATGAGGTTGTTGCTTAATATACAAAAGGGATGCAAAAGTTACGAGTGCTTGAGAACTGTTACTAACACTATTTATGCAACCTTTCAAGAAGCATGCTCTGCGTTGGGTTTATTATCTGATGATAAGGAATTTATTGATGGACTTCGTGAGGTTACAGTATTAGCTTCTGGCGTATACATGAGGAGGCTTTTTGTGACTTTATTGCTGTTAAATAGTATGAGTAACCCAGCTAATGTATGGGAACAATCTCGGGGGTTTTTAGTTGATTGAATTTTGTATGAAAGACGAAAGTTGCTGCACTATCCAGGTATAATATAGTATATATAATATAATTTTTTTCCCTTTAATTATGTTTTCGTTGTCATAGTTACACTGATATTGGATTTACAATTTTATGTTATCGTGCAAGGTCATTATTTTTTATTCAATTTACAAAAGTTGCTTTGTTGACATTAAATTGTTTTTTTTTAACATTTAGGATTGTGTTTGACTGATGATCAGCTGAAGTTCATTTGTTTAGTAGAGATCGAGAAAATGTTACACTTAAATGGGAAGTCTTAAAGGATTTTGATACTATGCCTTCCCCTTATAGTGAAGACCTCTCCAATTTGAATAATATCTTTGTTCTTAGAGAACTCCAATATGACACTGATGAAATGGCTGTTGAACATGCTAAATGTTTGGATCAACTGAATGATGGTCAAAAAAAAGGTATATGATGAAGTTGTTGCTTCTGTGGTAGACAGCGTTGGTGGTTTCTTTTTTGTTGATGGTTATGGTGGGACTGGGAAAACTTTCTTATGGAAAACATTGTCATATAGATTACGTGATGATGGTAAGATAGTCCTGAATGTTGCTTCTAGCGACATTGCTTCGCTTTTATTACCAGGAGGAAGAACTGCTCATTCACAATTTGCTATTCCATTATTATTGAATGAAGAATCATGTTGTAATATTAAACAAAAGAGTTTTCAAGTTGACTTACTTCGAGAGACTTCATTGATCATTTGGGATGAGGCTCCTATGGTGAACAGATGGGCTTTTGAAGCATTGGATAGGACTTTAAAAGATATAGTGGCGGTTGTTAATGTCCATTTTTCTTCTAAACCGTTTGGTGGTAAGGTTGTTGTGCTTGGTGGTGATTTCAGACAAATATTACCTGTAGTTCCTAAGGGAAGCAGGGCTGATATTGTTATGGCCACTGTTAATTCATCCAAACTATGGAAGCATTATAAAGTACTGAAACTCACCGAAAATACGAGGATTCGGATGAGTTCAGATGTTTTTGAGGACCAAGTTATTAAGGATTTTGAACAATGGATTCTTGATATTGGTGATGGGAAGCTAGGTATTGATGATGATGGTGAGGCTAATATTTATCCACCTGAAGATTTGTTGATCTTAGATTCAGGTGATCCGATTGCAAGTATTGATTCATACATATATCCAAATCTTCTAGATAATCTATCAAATTTCAAGTTTTTTGAAGATAGGGCGATTTTGGTACCAAAATTAGAGTTTGTAGAACAAGTTAATAATTATGTGTTATCGTTGCTACCTGGTGAGGAGAAGGAATATCTTAGCTCAGATTGTGTTAGTAAGATGGAGCAGACTCATGGGTTTAATTCTGAGTGGTTGACTCCTGAATTTCTTAACCAAATCAAGTGTTCTGGACTTCCTAATCATAAGCTTACATTGACGGTTGGCGTTCCAGTTATGCTACTGAGAAATATTGACCAATCTATTGGTTTGTGCAATGGAACGAGATTGGTTGTCACTGAGCTAGGCACCAATGTTATTGGAGCTAAAGTTGCTACTGGGAATCACATGGATCACAAAGTCTACATACCTAGATTGAATTTGGAACCATCGGATCATGCAATGCCCTTTAAATTCTATAGATGCCAATTTCCATTGGTATTGAGCTTTGCAATGACTATAAATAAGAGTGAAGGGCAAACATTGTCTCATGTTGGTTTATATCTACCTTGTCCTGTTTTTTCACACGGTCAACTATATGTTGCAATTTCTAGGGTGAGATGTAAGAGTGGATTGAAGATTCTTAGTTGTAATGATGATACGGTACCATGTCCAGTGGTCAAGAATGTTGTTTACAAAGAGGTTTTTGAGAAAATCTGATGTAAGTTATACCTTTAATAATATAGTTTTGTTTTCATTTTGTCTGCTTTTGTCACTTTTATATAGACTATTGACCATGTTATAATGTGTAATTTGGAATATAGCTTACTTATGTTTCTTTAATTTATATTTAGATTTGATATTTTGTGACAGTGTTTAAGGGTGGTTTAGATTATAGTAGATAAAAATATAAACAAATACTTTGTACTATAAAATAATATATGTTTATCAAAATTGTATCATTTTATAAGCATTTTATTTTCATTAGTTCATTTTTATCTTCGTTCCTATTGATTTCGATGACCTCTGTATGATAAATAATTTTTTATAAACCATCATAGCATTCGGTAATTCAATTTAACGTAGGTTCCTATTAATTGCCATTTTTTGTTTTTCATGTTAATTATCTAATTTTTCTAATGGTTATTTGATTAAAAACTTAACATTAATAGCATGCGAAATAACCTTAGAGTTTAATTTCTATGCACTGACACTGTAAAGATTTTTATACTGACAACCAATCAGAAATCAATGCTTTGATGACTTTCATGATGGTTAGGATAAAGATCAAAGATTTGTAATGATGTGTTCATTTCTGATTGGTTGACAGTATAAAAAAGCTTTATACTGTAAATATATGCGAATTAAATCCATAACATTGTCTATACAATTTAATTTTTTTAAATGAAATAACTAATGCCATATTTTAATCTTCCAACGAAGGATGCCAACATGAAGTATCACACATTCATCAAAATATATTCCATTGAAAGCTAATCACTCTTGGTATCAGAATACATGTAAAAATTTATTTAATCTTTAGACAAGTAGCATCATTAAAAGATACAAAAATAATTAACTTACAGGATAATAGAGGATAAATAAATCAAATATATTTTTTAATAGAGAAGAAAAAAATATAATATGATAAATATATTTTTAAAGAATGATTCACTTGCACGGGGAAAATATGAAAATTAAAATATATTTTTCAAAAGAGAAGAAAAATAATAATATGATGAATAAATATATATTTAGAATGATTCACTTGCACAAGAAAAAAGAGGCGTATTAAATCAAATTTGTACTTGCTGTGGACGGGAAAGCCCCGTCCATCACGTTTGTAACTTACTGTTGGACGGGGAAGTCCCGTCCATCACGTTTGTAACTTACTGTTGGACGGGGAAGTCCCGTCCATCACATTTGCACTTGCTGTGGACGGGGAAGCCCTGTCCATCACATGGGACTTGCTGTTGGACGGGGAAATCTCGTCCATCACATTTGTACTTGCTGTTGGACGAGGAAGTCCCGTCCATCACATTTGTACTTGCTGTGGACGGGGAAGCCCCGTCCATCACATGAGACTTGCTGTTGGACGGGGAAGCCCCGTCCATCACGTTTGTAACTTACTGTTGGACGGGGAAGTCCCGTCCATCACATTTGAACTTGTTGTGGACGGGGAAGTCCCGCCCATGACATGGGACTTGCTGTTGGATGGGGAAGTCCCGACCATCACATTTGTACTTGTTGTGGACTGGGAAGCCCCGTCCATCACATGGGACTTGCTGTTGGACGGGGAAGTCTCGTCCATCACATTTGTACTTGCTGTTTTAAATTAAAACAAAACCAGGTACAAATAATATATATATAAGCAACAAAATGGGTTACTTGGATAGGTGTTATTGGAATAAAAGTATATGGTGGATTACTTAAATATATTGTTGTTTGATGGGGGTCACTTAATAAATGATTTTTTTTTACTAGACACTTAACAAAAGATAAACAACTCAAAGTGGGTTGTTTAAATATACCTATTGTTTATGCTCTTAGTATGACAAACAAGTAGCATCATTAAAGGATAGAAAAATAATTAACTTACAGGATAATAGATGATAAATAAATCAAACAGATTTTTTTATAGAGAAGAAAAAATATAATATGATAAATATATTTTCAAAGAATGATTCACTTGCACGGGGAAAATATGAAATTTAAAATATATTTTTCAAAAGAGAAGAAAAATAATAATATGATAAATAAATAAATAAATATATATATATATATATATATATATATATATATAATGATTCACTTGCACAAGGAAAAGGAGGCGTATTAAATCAAATAGATTTTCAAGATAGAGAAAATAAATATGATAAATTATTATATTTTTTAAAAATGGTTAGGTTGCCCGAGTAGGGGTGAATCCAGGAAATTTAAATGAGGGGAGCCAAAATCTAATTTACATAACATCGTGACATAGTAATAAAAAAATAATTAATATATAAAAATAAATTATATAATACAAGTTTGATATATGATTAAATACTTAATATAATATAAATTACTCAAATTATGTTTATAGTCAACATTGATATATATCTAAACCTTCACTTTTTAATTGTGCACGACGATGTTTCATGAAGTAAAAAATATCTATTTTAAATATAAGTGGTATATGTTTTAACAATTTATTTTTTAATGTAAACAATTGTATCTACTCTATGATTCTAAAAAAACTGAAAATAAATTCCATTGAAAGCAAATCATTATTGGTACTAGAATACATGTAAAAAAAACTCCATTGCCAGAAATTTAAATTTATCATTCCATCGATCATTTAAATAACAAATATGATACATATTAGTTTTTTTATGGTATAGGGAACAGGTCAATGCTGAGTAATAATCCTTAACATATCCTACAAAATCTATGAATAATTTCTTGTTGTTTTCTTCTTTATAATACAACGTAATGCTACATAATATAATCACAATGCAAACTTTGGCCAACTTAAAATTATAATCTTATTTATTTTTAGATGGGATCAGATATTATTGTTGAAAAACTTTTCATTTTTACATTAAACGCTGTCAATGAGCATCTTAGAGATAAAATCTAATGTTCAGTTTGTCCATGACACTTTAGCACTAATTGAACCAATGATGCAAAGAATTCTGTTGGTTCTTTAAAACTGATTTATAGATACATTTCATCAAACATGTTACAAGCACAAAATTTATTGTTTCAATTTACTTAGTTTTAAACATAACCAATACAAGATGTAAACCAACAAACCAGTCCCTTCCTGAATTAAATTGTGACTGCAAATATAATTGAACAAAACAAGTATCAATAACAACCATATTTTAATATATATATATATATATATATATATTGAATCTGTTAAATATTTGCAACAATACCAACAGTCTCCATCTAGATAGGGTGTTATTTTAAATTCATTTTTAATAATCGTAAACAAACTTTAAATAGATTCTATTTTTACTAAAAAATATAAAGAATTGTATATCAACTATAAAATATGAAAATCATTTATTATATTCATAACAAACAACACACTAATTCTGTCTCTCATACAAAATACAATTTCCTAACTCAATTATCTTACTACATTAAATAACGAAGCTGAATTTATTAATCATTACCAAAATATATCTTCAATAGAATGCACGGGTTAACTTACACTAGTATATATAAAAAGGGAATCACTTATAAATAATAATGAGATTGTTTTGTGAGATGTATCACATTCAATTCTTGGGTTTGAGATAGCTCTGTGGACGTACATGTCATGGTCTATCTCGCTTAGAAATTTTTTTAAAATTTAAAAATTAGGAAATAAAGACAAAAAATAAAATCCTTTTAAATAAATATTTTTCATAAAAATTAAAATTAATCAATAAACTAAACATTTTTTTATAAGAACTACGTGACTTTGAGTTTCCCCATCGAAGTAGGGAATACGTAGGAGCGGGATCAATCATCTCGTCAAGCCAAAATTTTATTTTTCATTTATTTTTGTTTTTTTTTAATTTGTAAATGTAATTAATAAAAATAATGAAAATTGTGTTATTTAGGGATGCCCTATGGACTTACGTGCTATGTTCAACCTCATTAGGATTTATCAATTTTTTTTAAAATTTTTAAAAATGCAAAAAACCAATAAAGAAACATAAAATAAAAAATATTAATAAATAAATAAATAAATTCTCCCTTGTAAATATTTTCGGGGTAAAAAATAAATAATTTAACTTTGTGCAATTTATTTAAGGTATCATTCTTAGAATGGGCGATGTAGGGTGCTTAACACCTTCCCTATTCGTAACCGACTTCCGAACTCATTTTGGTTCCAAAGACCATTTATTTTAGGTTTTTCCAATTTTTATCCTAAATAAATAAAATTGGTGGCGACTCTAATTTTTCTTAAAACCTCTTTTTATCGCTGTCCCTACCATAATTTTTGGTTGCGACAGATGGCGACTCCACTGGGGAATTTTCGAGAGTTGAGCCTAAGTAATGAGTTGTGCATTTTGGTATTTATTGTTTACCCCTTTTTATTGTTTTGTTTTATTTTTTGTATATATGTGATTCTTTTTTGCTTTAATAATTATTTTTACATTAGGATAGAAGACCATGATATTTTTTGTTTGCTTGTCTTGAGGTTCAAGTAGTTCTGTTTTAGGATTGTACAGGTTTGTATGCCTCCAGCACACACAACACCGACACTTATTTTCACACACTTTCAGCTCTATACCCGAGCTTGTGGGACCTTAAGGATTAGGTGGTGACTCGGCATTGTCATTGAAGGCCTGGTGCCTCTCTGATATTTGTTGACTCACCACTCGGATTGTTACTGGTATCATGGACTAGTCATCCTGGAGGGTTTATCCCTACTTGTGATTAGGTTCATGAACTAGGTCCTTGACAAGGGCAATCTGGGGACCATGACCTTTAGAAGTCTAGACACGTCCTAAAGTTTATACTCCTAAATTGACTTAGTGGCCGCTCGACTTAGAAGTTGCCATCATAGGTACCCTTGATTAGGCCCTACCTCTTAGGACAATTGGAGGCGTACCATATCTCCCTTGTGTATATTTATTTTTACTTCATTTCCCTTTGTGTTTTAACAAATGAATAATAAATAAATAAAATACATATTATATATATATATATATATATTTTGTTGTTTTGTAAAATAATAATAATAATAATATTATTATTATTATTTTTAGGGTGATTCTCTTTTGTGGAAGAAAGACACTATCTGTGTAGCAAGGAACGGAAATGTCTAACTCTAGCAATGCAATTGGCCTGAAGAAGAATATTAGAATTGACGTGAAAATCAATGATGTGAAGACTTTAATGGAAATCAGTCGCTTGATGCCAAAAGAAGTATGTTCAGAGTTTGCAAGCAAGTATGGGAAGATTTTGGACTTATTACACATACATGTAGATGCTTTGGGCTCGAGTGCTTTGGCCTAATATTGGAACCGGAATTTAAGGTGTTTCGAGTTGCCGAATTTGGATACGACACCGACTATAGAAGAATATGCTTACATGCTACGGATGCCTCGTCCAAGGGAGTTTCACGTTTATTTCTATTATGGCCAGCATGTTAGTGATGGGAAGGTAGCAGAGTTGTTGGGGGTTCTACCGAAGCCATCAGACAAAATGGAAAAAGGAGCTGTCAGGGGTCTGAGGCGAAAATTCCTTGAAGTTTATCTCCAGGAACTGGCACGACAAAATAATTGGATTATCTTCAAGCGGGTGTTAGCTTTAACCATTTATGGGCTGGTGCTTTTCCCTTTTATACCAAACATGGTGGATTACGCAGCCTTGGATGTCTACTACAAGGTCGAAGAATATACTGTGAACCCTGTTCCCACAATTTTGGCAGAAACATTCCTATCATTGCAAGTTTACCATGAAAGTCAACAAGGCAAATTACGATGTTGTGCACAAATATTGTATGTTTGGATCGTGACTCACATGTATGCTCGAAATTATGTAAGTGGGATTGATGACCCTTTGAGGAGATTTCATCACATTCCGATAAAGCCGCACAAACCCAACGAATGGAGACAAGAATTTGATGAGGTTGATTCGAAAGCTTTTTGCTAGATATGTCCTTGGTATAAAGGAAATACAGTCATCTTCAGTTGTGGGAATTTCTCGAATATTCCTTTGATGGGACCAAGGGGCTGCGTGTCATATTCTCCGGCACTTGTGATTCGACAATTGAAATGGACTCAACAGGAACCACTTGAAGAGGTGTTAGGTGGAATTTCGTTCTTATATCAAGAATGCGAGGTTGTCAAGAATACAACAATAGTTGTTAGATCCGCCTGGAGTAACATCCGGGTACTGGGATCAAATGAGTTGGGGAGACAAATTATTTCTCGTACTAAAAACTACGAGGCATGGAGGAAAGCAAGGAAAGACAACCTTGTTATTTCGAAACCAATCCCGCATGAAGATGAAAATTCGCAAATGGAAGCAGAAATGTTAAAGAAGATCGAGATTATGATGGCCCAGATGGGAGTGCTAGAGGAAAATAATGAAACAGATCAAATCACCATCATCACGCTCCAACACCAAATCCAAAAGTTAAACACGAGGATAGAACATTTGAAAGATGAATGTGCCGATGCATATGAAGCCGCAGGTCCAGCAAAGAAAGCAAGGAAGTGGAATATGAAAGAGTCGGAAGTTCGAGGATTACTAGCAAGGATAGAAGATAAAAAAAAAAACATTGGCACAAATCTTCAAAGAAAAAGAAGACCTGGGGGCAAAAATCTAAGTGCACATTCAGACAATCCGGATGTTGGAGGAAAGCGTAGGATCTCTACAAGAAGCCTTAACTCATACTGAGCGCTACTCTGATGAAGGTTGGAATGCAGCTGCAACTATACGCGAATCATTGAAAAAATCGCAAGAGAAAGAGCAACAGTTATGGATGAGGGTTCGGATGTTCGAAAGGGAGAAAAAACAGTATGAGGATGAGATCGGACAACAGGAAGAATGGCTAGAGAACTGGGAATCCGTGGCAAAAGATTTGAAGGCTGACAGAGATGCTTGGAAGAAAAGATATGACACCTCTCAGGAAGTTTGCAATACCATACCTATCAGTTTGTGGGTCACCTCGAGGAAGCATTAGTCCAAACTCGCATGAATTACGGATCTACAATACCGCCAAAAATAGCTCGCTTCATGAAGTATTGTAGGGGTCTTGCTAGCGGATTCAAAAGGAAGACTTTAAAACTTTTGATGTAATTCTGTTAGATGGGAGACATTGTATTTTCTCTTCAAAGAAATAAAATCCTTTTTTTAGGGTTACATCCATCAATGAATTCTGCTCTATCTTATGGTGTGTTACAAGTAGACCTGTATGATTGCATTGCTAGTGAACGATGCTATCTATTGAGGGACACATGTTCCCATGAATTTGTCATCAACCACGCATTAACCTAAGGGGGATGTGCCCCTAGAGTTATGTGTCGGGGAAGTTACTTGCTACAAAAATGGTCTTTCCTTTGCAAAAAAAAGAATTCATGGTTTTTATTTTTCTCTTTTTAATAATAAATAATAATGACAAAAAAAATTATATATATATATAAAGGGGGTTACTGATTAGAATAATTGACGATTTTTCGAGCAGAGCTAAAAACGCGAATCTAAGGGTTCGAGAATCATTGCGCGACCTAAGAAAGACAATACCAATCGAACCCGAGTTCACAACACAAGATCCCGGACCAGGATGGCTGCCAAACAATCCTGAGACATGAAGGAACTTGAGTTTAGAAGTAGACGAAGTGAAGGGAAGGGTGACTGAAATCTCTGAAACTCAAGCAAGGTTGGAGGCTATACTACAGGATATGAGGGAATCTCTTAGCATGCTTGGTGCAAATAGAATTGGAAATGAAGATGACCCACATGTGAGCGTACAGCCGGTCCTCTCCATGGTAACGACACCAATGTTTTCAAACATAAACCATATCCTTACTCAGGGAATGTCGGGTTACACATAACCCATAGTAATCCCCATCGGGGAAGGATATCGCCCCATCGAGAATGTGTATCATGAGGCTGCTGGCTATGCAGGACTTACATGGGAAAAACCCCATGCATCCATTCCTGAATAATCAAGGGGAATTCAGTTTGGACCCGATAAGATGAAGGAAGAGTGGATGGAGAAGGTAGAAGAACAAATAAAAGAGATCAAGGGCTCAAATACTTATGGCCCTCTCAAGATTGAAGAACTTTGTCCTGCCACAAATGTCATGATTCCTAAGGATTTCAAAATTCCTGATTTTTCCAAATATGACGGAAGTGGGAACCCACGATTCCATTTGATTATCTATGCCACTAAAATGGCCATCTAGTCTAAGGATGAAAAGTTCCTCATTGGTTTTTTCCATGAAAGTTTGACCGGAATCGCATTAGAGTGGTACCTTCAGTTAGACCATTCTAAGATCTCTCGGTGGACAGAATTAGCCGATTTGTTCATGGATCAATACAAATTCAATTTGCACGTAGCTCCGACCCGTGAATAGTTGACTAAAATGAAGAAGAAGAGTGATGAATCATTCAAACAGTATGCACAAAGGTGGAGGAGTTTGGCTGCTCAGGTTCAGCCGCCGCTGATGTTGTCCGAAATGTGCTCATACTTTTTGGGAACCCTGGGATCCCCCTTTATCGGAGTAATGGCAGGAGTAGCTTATAGGGATTTCTCTGACTTAATTGCTGCAGGGGAAAGAATTGAAATCCTAGCCAGAGCCGGGAAGTTGCCAATTGACATGGAAGGCAGTGCATCCAAGAAGGGGTTCCAGCCCAAGAAGAAGGAGCAAAAGCAAATTATGTGCAACACCAGCAAAACTTTGGACCTCGTCATGTCCCTTCATACCCAAGGTACCAAGCACCATATCAGACCCAAACACTGTTGTACCCACCTCAACAGGCCTCGCCAACCATCACTCAGCCACAAAACCAAATAAATAACATCCCTACCCCTCAACCATACAACCCCACTCGCCCAACATATACTCATTATCCACCCGCACCTCAACAAAACCATCCAAGCTACCCTCGACCTCGCCTAAATTTTCCAAATCAGGGACGTTTCCAATATCAAAATCTGCCTCCTTTCCCAAGACTGTCTATCTCCAATGCAGATTTGTTCAAACAACTATTTGATCGTCACCTAATCACTGGAAACCCTGTACGGCCTATGGAACCACCTTTCCCTGCTTGGTACAATCCAAACTTGACTTGCAAGTATCACATGGATGCCCTGGGACATTCCATTGAAGAATGTGAGGCCTTCAAGACAGCAGTAAGAAAATTGATTGCTTGTGGAAGATTGGGTTTCGAAGAAGATTCTGGGCCTAGCATTGTTAATAACCCAATCCCAAACCATAATGCGGGAAATAGTGTGAATAACTTGGAAGTGTAAGGGCCTCAAGTTAAGAAGGTTTTGGAATTGCAAACCCCAATACAAGAAGTATTTGCAGGGCTCAAGAAAGCAAGATATGATATTGTTGCACCGGTGAAGCTGATCAGGAAAAAAGATAAGTATGATGGTGATTTAAGTTGTGATTATCATCATGGGCAGGTAGGGCATGATATTGAAACTTGTCGGGACTTTAAGGTCCAAGTCCAAGGATTACTTACCTTGGGGGTGATCCAAGTTAGGCGAGGTACGACTGAAGAAGTTAATGTGGTTGAAAAAGTTGTGCTCCGGATACCACCTATGAATGATGCGCCGGTGCCAGAAAAAGTGATTGTAAAGGTGAAAAAGCCAACTCCTTTTGCTTATGAGGATACACATGCTGTACCATGGAATTATGAACAAAAAGTTGAGCTAGTAGGAGGGGCAGGAGAAACTTCGAAGGCCCGGGTCACTAATGTTGTGAGAATTGGAGGCATCACAAAGAGTGGACGATACTATGACCCGGTAGAAGAAGAAGCAAGGAAGAATACCAAAGATGAAGGAAAGGAGAAGGAAGAAGAAGAAGAAGAGTTTCTGAAGATCATGAAGTAAAGTGAATACGATGTGATAGAGCAGTTGAAGAAAACACCGGCAAGAATATCCCTTTTGTCGGTTGTCCTCACATCAGAGATGCATCGTAAGGCATTATTGAAGGTGTTGACGTCACCCCAAAGAATGTAGTAAATATGGTGGATCCGGTGAGGCGGGTCAACATGATCAATTTCTCGGAAGATGAGGTGTTTTTGAAGTTTAGAGGTAGTCCTAAGGCACTCCACATTACCTTAAGGTGCAAAGGATTTGTGATTGTGAAGGTGCTTATAGATGGTGGCTCGGCATTGAATGTGATTCCGTTGTCCACTCTAGAGTAGCTAAACATAGGCTTGATGGATTTGACACCCCGAGAGATGATTGTGCGAGCCTTTGATGGGACAGCAAGACGGATCTTAGGGGAAATAACTCTGCCCCTCGAAGTAGGGCCTAGTTGTTTTCATGTTCTCTTTCAAGTCATGGAGATCCAGCCAGCTTATACTTTGCTTCTAGGAAGGCCTTGGATTCATGAAGCTGGTGTTGTTCCATCAACATTGCATCAGTGTCTGAAATATATTCAGGATGGGGCTGTGATTACCATCCGTGGTGAAGAGGAAATCATGCTTTCAAAGCCTGTTTTGATACCTTACGTAGAAAGTGCAGAGCAAGTCGAGGATGATTCCCTGCGTAGTTTTGAAATCCTGAAGCCAAAGAGCAAGAAGAAGGAGCTGCCAATGCAGAATGTGAATGAAGTGGCGGTCTGTATAATGGAAAGGAATGGGTATCAGAAAGGAAGAGGCCTAGGGGCAAGCCTCCAAGGGATCCCTCAACTGATTGCAGCAGTTACAAGAGATGGAAGACATGGACTAGGATGCGATCCTTCTCTAGCAGAAAATATGAAGTACCTGACTTCCATAAGCAAGAAAGAAGAAAAAAAGGAATTTAATTATATCCCCCACTTGACATATACTTTCTCAGCATCAACTGAAGTGATCTCGCCAGAAAAGTTGACTTCCCCTCATTTCACTATCAGTGCACTTGTAGAGGAGCAAGAAAGAAACCCTGTTATTTATCTTTCTACTGACAATGAGGTCCTTGGCAATTGGCGGTTTGAACCATTTATTGATGTTATTTCCATGAAGTAATTACCTTTTTGTATCTCGTATAAACTGATGTTTACTTTAGTTGCGAAATGAATAAAATAAGTTAGTATGATTTTTCAGCATTTTTCTTGGTGTCTTCCTTTCTCTACCCTTTATCTTATATCAATTGTGCTTTATTTCTTCAATAATATCCTTGCCTATATTTCTCTTGTTGTAAACATCTTTCAGGAACCTCACCGCCGTCGAAGGTTTGTCTCACAAAAGGAACCTTGAAACCTCATTTACCGATTCCCTCGCGGCTGTTGACGAAGACGATTCTGGGATTAGTGAGGAAGAAGAAGCCATTGAGGAATTTACAAAGTCGATAGAGCGCTTAGAAAATGGGTTCACTTCAAATAATGAAGTTATAGAAGTGATTAATATGGGGACCGATGAAGACAAGAAGGAGTTGAAAATAGTGGATAATCCAGAACGTGCAGAAATGGTCGTGCTATTTAGGGAGTACCTTGATGTGTTTGCATGGTCCTACAAGATATGCCAGGATTGAATCCAGAGATAGCATCACATAAAATCCCATTGTACCCAGATACGGTGGTGAAGAAACAACGATTGAGGAGGATGCATCCAAATATGTCACTAAAGATCAAAGAAGAGATAACTAAGCAGTTAGAAGCTAGGTTTGTGGAAGTGTCAAGACACCCGGAGTGGGTTACTAATGTCGTACCAGTACCAAAGAAGGATGGGAAGGTAAGAATGTGTGTGGATTTCAGAGATCTGAACAAATCAAGTCCGAAGGATGACTTCTCATTGCCTCATATTGATGTCCTCGTAGACAGCACAACAAGGAACCACGGATTCTCCTTCATGGATGGGTATTCGGGATACAATCAGATTCTCATGGACGCCGATGACAAAGAGAAGACGACTTTCATCACCCCTTGGGGAACTTTTTGTTACAGAGTAATGCCTTTTGGGCTGAAGAATGCCGGAGCTACCTACCAACGTGCTATGGTAGCATTGTTCCATGATATGATGCACAAGGAAATAGAGGTATACGTGGATGACATAGTGGGTAAGTCTAAGGAGGGGGAAAGTCATGTAGCAGTTTTGCATAAGTTATTTGATAGATTAAGGAAATACAATCTGAGACTCAATCCCACAAAATGTGTGTTTGGAGCCTCAACTGGGAAATTGTTGGGTTTTGTGGTCAACGGGGAAGGAATACAGGTGCATCCCGAAAAGGCAAAGGCGATCAGGGACATGCCAACTCCCAAGAATGAACGAGAAGTAAGGAGTTTTCTAGGGAGATTAAATTACATTGCCCGATTCATTGCTAACTTGACAAGCACGTGTGAGCCTATTTTTAAGCTATTAAAGAAGAATAATCCGAGGAGATGGAATGAGGAATGTCAGGAAGCCTTTGACAAAATAAAGGCATACCTATTAAGCCCACCAATGTTGGTGCCACCCACTCAAGGTCGTCCTTTGATACTATATCTCACTATCCTACCAACCTCAATGGGGGCAATGTTGGGGCAACATGACGAGTCTGGCAAGAGAGAACATGCAATTTACTATCTAAGCAAGAAGTTTAATGACTGTGAAGCCCGATACATGGCAATTGAGAAGACTTGCTGTGCATTGGTTCCAGGAGACTCAGGCAATACATGTTATACTACACCACTTGGTTAATCTCTCGAATGGACCCTTTGAAGTACATCTTTGAAAGTCCTCACATATCATTAAGGGTCTCAAAGTGGCAAATGATATTATCGGAATTTGATATTAAGTATGTGACCCGGAAATCCGTTAAGGGAAGTGCAATTGCTGATCACTTAGTTGAAAACCCTCTTGAGGGAGGACAGCCAATTATATCCGAGTTCCCTGATGGAGAGATACTGTCATTGGAAGAAGGTGAAACAGAGGAAGATGATATGTGGAAGATGTATTTTGATGGAGCAGTTAATATGCATGGAAGTGACATAGGAGCGGTGGTTGTTTCTCCGAAGGGCAAGCAATACCCGGTGGCTGTTAGGCTTGAATTTGAATGCACCAACAATATTCCGGAGTATGAAGCATGTGCAAGTGGATTACAAGCAGCAATTGATCTTGGAATAAAACAGCTAAAGGTCTTTGGAGATGCAGCCTTAATCATTTATCAAGTCAACGGCGAATGGCAAACTAAATCAGTTAGTTGCGAGGTTTGATGAGATTACTTTCTCGCACTTGACTCGAGACAAGAATCAATTTGCGCTTTAGCCACATTAGCCGCTATGACCAAGTTGGGTCTCCATACCACCGTCCAGCCGATTCAAGTGAAGGTACAAGATGAGCCAGCATACTGTGCACATGTGGAAGAAGAGCTCGATGGTAATCCTTGGTATCACGACATCAAGCAATATATGAAGAATAGAACGTACCCAGCTGGAGCAAATGAAATGAATAAAAGGACGATTCGTAGATTATCAATGTCCTTTTACTTAGATGGCGAAAATCTATATAAGAGGAACTATGAGGGGGTCCTCATAAGATGTGTTGATGCTTGTGAAGCTCGGACTATCATGATAGAAGTTCACGAAGGGATATGTGGAACACATGCCAATGATCACATGATGGCACGCAAGATCCTACGAAATGGTCACTATTGGCTAACAATGGAAGCTGATTGTCTGGAGTTTGTCCGAAAATACCGTAAATGCCAAATATATGCAGATCAGATCAAAGCTTCACCGTTCCAACTACACAATCTGGCGTCTCCATGGCCATTTTCTATGTGGGGGATAGACGTCATTGGACCAATCAATCCCAAGGCTTCAAACGGACATCGCTTCATCCTGGTTGCAATAGATTACTTCACTAAGTGGGTGGAAGCAGCATCATATGCCAATATAACTCAAAAGGTATTTACCAAGTTCCTAAAAAGGGATATTGTTTGTCGCTATGGAATACCAGAAAGAATCATTACAGATAATGCTGCCAATCTTAATGGGGTGGATGTAAAGAAGTTATTAGAGACTTTTAAAATCAAGCACCATAATTCCTCCCCATATAGACCTCAGATGAACGGGACAGTAGAAGCGGCCAACAAGAATATCAAGAAAATTGTTGCTAAAATGGTCGTAAATTATAAGGATTGGCATGAAAGGTTGCCATACACTTTGCACGCATATCGTACCAATATACGATCAAGTATTGGGGCAACGCCTTTCTCATTGGTGTATGGAATGGAAGCTGTTTCCCCTATAGAAGTTGAAATCCCTTCATTAAGAGTGCTGATGGAAGCTGACTTGGAAGAATCAGAATGGGTGAAAGCTCGATATGATCAGTTAAACATGATTGAGGAAAAAAGACCGGTGGCCCTTTGTCATGGACAACTATATCAGAGAAGAATGGCTAAAGCCTATAATAAGAAAGTCCGTCATAGAGAGTTTCAACCAGGTGATTTGGTGTTAAAGAAAGTACTTCCCAACCAAGAAGATGCCCGAGGAAAATGGGCACCCAATTATGAAGGGCCATATATAGTAAAGCAGGCATACTCAGGCGGAGCCTTGGTCCTAACGGATGAAAACGGACGAGAGCTACCGAGACCTGTAAACTCTGATGCCGTGAAAAAGTTCTATGCCTGATAAAAAAGAAAGAAAAAATAAAGGGAGAGCCCGTTAGGTTGAAAACCCGCAAGGGCGACCTAAGCAAAAGTTAGGGCATAAATAAAATAAAATAAAATAAAAAGAAGTCCGTTAGGTCGAAAACCCGCGAGGGCGGCCTAAGCAAAAGTTAGGGCATTAAAAGAGAGAGAGAGGGAGAGAGAAGTCCGTTAGGTTGAAAACCCGAAAGAGCGACCTAAGTAAAAATTAGGACAAAGAAACTGAATCTTAGTCTGAAAACCCGCAAGGGCAGTTTAAGAGATATCTTAATGTTCACCACATTGGGGCAATTTTGCTCATGACTTGCTACACTGGGGCAATTCTGTTTGTAACTGGCTACAATGGGGCAAAGAAAATCATTAAAATGTTAATGAAAGGATGTATGTGGAAGCTGAGACCAGGATCTGCGACGTCAAACAGTTGTTGGGAATCAGTTAAGAGGATCAAGGAACCAATACTGGGGCAAATTTTTATGCGGTTTTCTTTCATTCCATTATCCCTTTTCATACAATTCCCATACACCCCTTTGTATTTCCCCTCTTTCTTTCCAATTTCCTTGTGTGCAATGTAAATTCTCATATTAAGGCAAGGATTTTATTCATCCATTTTTCCCTGTTGTGCTTAAATCATGCTTGCGCATTGAAATCATGTCTCAATTTAAGTAAATTTAAGTTTAATAGTATGATTGGATAATTCTAATGGTTACTTCAATGAATGATTTGAACCAAAGAAAGCCCAGCATTTCAAAGTCAATAAGGGAGATAACGGTGCACAATGAGGAGAAAAGAAAAGCAATAATGAAAGTCTCCACGAGTCCTAGTCTTGAAGGAAATAATCACTCTACGTGTCTCCACCGCTTTGAAAAAGAAGCCCCTCTTATCGAAAGACCCTGACTCAGAGCTATTGATAAACAAAGGTTTGATTGGTCGAAGTATTTTAATGGAGCATGTGGCTCAGTTGTAATTGAGACAAAGGTAAAGAAAAGTTTTTTTAAAAAAAGAGAAAGCAAATTACCATCATTTTATTTCTGGGATCCGAGGCCCACTGCAATTTATTTTTCGAGCTCCAAGGCTCACCACAAATTTACTTTTGGGATCTGAGGCCCGCTGCAAATTCATTTTTTGAGCTCCGAGGCTCGTTGCTAATTTTATATTTGGGATCTGAGGCCCACTGCAAATTTATTTTTCGAGCTCTGAGGCTCACTGCAAATTTACTTTTGGGATCCGAGGCCCGCTGCAAATTTATTTTTCGAGCTCTGAGGCTTACTACTAATTTTATATTTGGGATCTGAGGCCCACTGTAATTTATTTTTCGATCTCTGAGGCTCACTGCAAATTTATTTTGGGGATCTGAGGCCCGCTGCAAATTTATCTTCAAGCTCCGAGGTTCACTGCTAATTTGGGATCTGAGGCCCACTGCAAATTTATTTTTCGAGCTCTGAGGCTCACTGCAAATTTACTTTTGGGATCTGAGGCCCGCTGCAAATTTATTTTTCGAGCTATGACTCACTACTAATTTTATATTTGGGATCTGAGGCCCACTGCAATTTATTTTTGGGATCCGAGGCCCACTGCATTTTATTTTTTGAGCTCTGAGGCTCACTACTAACTTTATATTTGGGATCTGAGACCCGCTGCAAATTTATTTTTCGAGCTCTGAGGCTCACTGCTAATTTTATATTTGGGATTTGAGGCCTGTTGCAAATTTATTCTTTGAGCTCTGAGGTTAACCACTAATTTTATTTTCGGGATCTGAGGTCCACTGTCATTTTTATTTTCCAAGCTCTAAAACGTAATTTTCTCCAGCCTGTTTCCCATCCCGGCTAAAATGTGAGCTCATTTTCTTTACTAGTTCCTTACTACTATCACATGAAAAAATCGTTCTTTCTTAATGTATTCTAGTAATGAACAAGTAAAGAGGGGCAACTGTGAACACCCTATTTTGACCGGGTCTTTTAGTTTTCACTAAAAATTTCAAAAAAATAAAATAAAATAAAATAAAAAATTGCAAAGAAAATAAAAATAATAAAAATAATAAAAATATTTTTAATTGGGCCAAGCCAGTTAAACCCATTTCATCCCCCTCCAACAAACCCGAGCAGTCACCTTATTTTGAATTCGAATCTAGTTGGCAAATCCCTTAATTTTTGCATATGAGGCTCAGCAGTTTTGATTCTATTTCAAATCAAAGATAGAAATTTTAATCTTTGCAGATTTTTAGGATCAAGATCAGAGCGAATTGGCATTATAAAATCACAATAGGGGGCTAAATAATGGGGGGAAGAGAGAAAATTTGAGGGGAACAGGAGTGAGAGCAGCGAAAAAATCAATTTTTTTTTACTGAGAGCAGGAAGAAAATCAATAGAGAAAAGAGAGAAAAAAATTCAAAACAACCTCACCGTACCTCTCCCTTCACCATCGTACCATAGCCACCATTCTCTTCCATTTAACCTTGACTTCAATCATACAGCAACAACAACAACTATCAATCAGGGTATGTCACAAACACCCATTGTTCCTCATACCACAGTCCAGCCGCCATCGAGCCCAGGCACGTCGCCGCCACCCTGCCGGAGCCGTTTCACCGTCGTCGCGTCCCTAAGCAGATCGTACGTCGCGACAATCTGAACAGCAACCACCGCGTGAAGCCGTTTTGACCAAAGCAACGCTGGCGCGACTTTGATCCCGGTCCGGTCCTCTCCACCGTTCCGTGCACAGCCACCATCCGCGCATCGCAAACCGGCCACCGTCCCGGACTGCCACTGCATCCACCCCCTAAGGTGACCCACGAACCAGACTTTCAAAGTGTCAAGCTTTGGTTTTTCTTTAACTTTTGCGTTATAGACAGAAGTTTCTGGTCCTTCTCATTTCTTTGTTTTAATCTGATCTTTTTTTTTATATTCATTTATTTTCTTTCCTTGTTTTATTTGTTAAAATAAATAAAAACATATATATAAAAAGGGAATCACTTATAAATAATAATGAGATTGTTTTGTGAGATGTATCACATTCAATTCTTAGGTTTGAGATAGCTCTGTGGACGTACATGCCATGCTCTGTCTCGCTTAGAATTTTTTTAAAATTTAAAAATTAGGAAATAAAAACAAAAAATAAAATCCTTTTAAATAAATATTTTTCATAAAAATTAAAATTAATCAATAAACTAAACATTTTTCTATAACAACTACGTGACTTTGAGTTTCCCCATCGAAATAGGGAATACGTAGGAGCGGGATCAATCATCTCGTCAAGCCAAAATTTTATTTTTCATTTATTTTTGTTTTTTTTAATTTGTAAATGTAGTTAATAAAAATAATGAAAATTGTGTTATTTAGGGATGCCCTATGGACTTACGTGCTATGTTCAACCTCATTTAGGATTTATCAATATTTTTTTTTAAATTTTTAAAAATGCAAAAAACCAATAAAGAAACATAAAATAAAAAATATTAATAAATAAATAAATTCTTCCTTGTAAATATTTTTGGGGTAAAAAATAAATAATTTAACTTCGTGCATTTTATTTAAGGTATCATTCTTAGAATGGGCGATGTAGGGTGGTTAACACCTTCCCTATTCGTAACCGACGTCCGAACTCATTTTGGTTCCAAAGAGCATTTTTTTTAGGTTTTTCCAATTTTTATCCTAAATAAATAAAATTGGTGGCGACTCTATTTTTTCTTAAAACCTCTTTTTATCGTTGTCCCTACCGTAATTTTTGGTTGCGACAGATGGCCACTCCACTGGGAAATTTTCGAGAGTTGAGCCTAAGTAATGAGTTGCGCATTTTGGTATTTATTGTTTACCCCTTTTTATTGTTTTCTTTTATTTTTTTGTATATATGTGATTCTTTTTTGCTTTAATAATTATTTTTACATTAGGATAGAAGACCATGATATTTTTTGTTTGCTTGTCTTGAGGTTCTAGTGTAGAAAATTGTTAGTATAAGATTTATTGGAATTGTTTAGTAATTACAAAAGAATATAAAAAAATAAATTAAAAAAACAAAAAAAAAACCTAGCATGACAGCGATTCATGTTACGGGTAGGAAGTTTTCTTTATAATTAAAAAAAATGGAACGAAAATCATGGCAAGGGGCCCACTCCCGATTAACCATTTTAGTTTTAGGCTGGTACATGAAACCATGGGCAGCGTAACAAGAATTTTTATCTTGAATTCATAGGAATTAAAATTAGGGCCCAAGTTTATAATAGAAATTAAATAGATGGGTTGTAATTGAGATAAAAGTATAAATTACAGCTACGTGACCCTATTTCAAGAAAAGAGGAATAGGTGTAGTGCCACAACAGTGAGGAGAGAAAGAAAAAAAGGGGCGTCATCAACAGCAAATAAAAGTGGGATTGCGCAAGAAATAGGATCACTGTGCGCAGGAGAAATGGTGTGCTTATTTTACTTTATAGAAGGATGAACAATACAAATAGAATTTGTTCATAAGAAATACTTGTGACTTTTTTTTGGCGGTCTTAAAAAAAATAAGTAAACATCTATTTTCTTACATTTTTATGGTATAAATTTTAACAGGTTTGAGTATAAAACCAATGGGTAATTATTTGGGGTTTTATCCTTAAAATGAAATTGATGTTTATTGATGACTAATTATTATGAGATTTAATATTGACATATAGAGTGATATGTTTATTATTATTTGGTATGTCTTTTTGTGACATGTGATGTCTTAATGTTGTTTTGACATGAACTCGATGAATATTAATGCATGTGATATGATGTTATGTATTGAGGTTATTCTGGAATGATTGTATGGTAATATGTGTGTGTTTGATTATCTCTCTTGAGACAGATAATCCTTTGAGACACCTCCTTCGACGAGATGACAAATGACCTAACTCGTAGCGATGACAGATTGGCCTAATTCGAGGCGATGGCAAAGGGACTTCTACGAAGAGAAGGCAATGAGATGTCATTGCACTCATATGTTTGTTTTGTTGATATTATTGTATGTGTTGTGGTCTATTAATGTTATTATTTGAAATACTTTGAGATTATATTATTTTTGAAAACGGTGGATTATCATGGTTGTTTTTCCGGTTACCGCGCCGACTAAAAACAACATCTTTTCGAAAACATTTTAGAACTGTGTTTTACTTACAGGGACTATAAATCTCATCAGTGGTGTTGTCTTTCAGAGTTTACGGGTGATGACATAAATGGTGCAGCGACTTGAGAAAGTCTTGAAGATTTTAGTTCTAGTTTATTTCTTTTGATTTATTAGACGTCCGTGTTTTGAGGCAAAAATAATTGTAAAATAGTTATGTGATTTTTAATAATTAATATGTGAGGCTTTACTTTATTTGGATATAATGGTTTATTTAGCACTATGACTTTATTTAACTATATTGAATATACGAGATATTTCAGACTTAAATTTTATTGTGAAAATTCTTTGACTCGATTATTTAATTCAAATGTTATAAAAGTTTTATAGAAAATTAATTTGGGTTACTAATGTAACAAATGGTGTTATATTTATGGTATCAGAGTAGTTTAATCATAAATTGGACTGTGGTAGTGGGGATTTTTCTAAAATCAAAACATGGGCGCATATGACTTATGTTAGAGTTATAAAGACTCCATGCTATTCTTTTAGATGTTGGGCCTGACCAACTTAATATTTGATTGGTGGTGTATAGTTTTATGGCGACTAACATTTAATGGTATGAGTTTTGTTAGTGAGAAATATTTTTTTAAAAAAACTTGTTGTGTGAGAAACTTTGGAGTTGACTGATGCTTGCTTATTTTATATATATTGTTTACCTCCACTTCCTGTTTAAATTATTCTCTTGTGTACATTACCTGTTCTATGTTGTTGATTTTGATTAATTATTGGTTGTGATTGAACTTACCTGAGATTGTTTGTTGAGCTAAAAAATTATTTTGATGATCATAATTCATGTCTGTATAGTGTACGTAAATAAATTTATTTTCCAATTCCCTGTTTATTAATTTATTATTAGTTTTTCTATGAGTGTTTAGATGTCAAAATTTCGAGGACGAAATTTCTTAAAGGATGAGAGAAATGTAACATCCTAAAATTTCAATATAATTATTTAAATAAAAAAGAGTAAGCTGTTACGAGGTCTAGTGTAGAAAATTGTTAGCATAAGATTTATGGGAATTGTTTATTAATTACAAAAGAATAAAAAAAATAAAATAAACATAAAAGAATAAGCTAACATGAAAGCAATTCACATTAGGGGTAGGAAGTTTTCTTTATAATTAAAAAAAATGGAAAGAAAATCATTGCAAGGGGCCCACTCCCTATTAACTATTTTGGTTTTAGGTTGGTACATCAAATCATGGGCAGCGTAACAAGAATTTCTCTCTTGAATTCATAGGAAGTTAAACTAGAGCCCATGTTTATAATAGAAATTAGATAGATGGGTTGTGATTGGGATATAAGTATAAACAATAGCTACGTGACCCTATTTCAAGAAAAGAGGAATAGGTGTAGTGCCGCAACAGTGAGGAGAGAAAGTTAAAAAAGAGCGCCATTATAGTGTCAACAACAAATAAAAGTGGTATTGCGCAAGAAATAGGGTCACTGTACAGCAGGAGAAACGGTGTGCTTATTTTACTTGATAGAAGGATGAACAATATAATTAGAATTTGTTCATGAGAAATGCTTGAGGCTTTTTGGAGGTCTATAAAAAATAAGTAAACATCATTTTCTTAAACTTCCTTGATATAAATTTTAACAGGTTTGAGTATGAAATTAATGGGTAATTATTTGGGGTTTTGTCCTTAAAATGAAATTGATGTTTTTTTGGTGATTAATTATCATGAGATTGGATATTGACATATAGAGTGATGTGATTATTATTATTTGGTACGTCTCTTTGTGACATATGATGCCTTAATGTTGTTTTCATATGAACTTGATTAATATTAATGCATGTGACATGAAGTTATGTATTGAAGTTATTCTGGAATGATTGTAAGGTAATATGCGTGTGTTTGGTTATCTCTCTTAAGAGAGATAATCGTTTGAGATACCTCATTCCACAAGATGGCAAAGGGCCTAACACGTAACGATGACAGATTGACCTAATGCGAGGTGATGACAAAAGGCCTCATACATGGAGAAGGCAATGTTGGAGAATGCAAGGTTGTTGATACTTCCTTCGTAGAGATGACAAATGGCCTAACTTGTAGCGATGACAGATTGGCCTAATGCGAGGTGTAACACCCTGTTTTTACGATTCTTACCGTTTTGTTGTTTTTACTGTTTTTCAATTATCGATAGAATTTTAATTGTTCGTAATTTTTATATTAGGTCTAGAAAATGAGTTTTAATAAAATAAAATCATAGTTATACTCTACCTTATGGTGGAGGCTTACGGTAAAAATTTGGGTTTAAAACTCAGACGAAATCCGGTTTGTGTTTTCACTGACAGTAAGATTTTACTAGTCAGAAAACCTAATTTTGATCCATGAACGAAACCGTTTAGGTTTATATTTTATTTCCAACTATAATGGTTATTTTGAAAATTTTCAAAATAAATAGGTTATTATACGATATTCGGGCGAATACTCTTCAATCGGGGATCGACGGAATCGAGAATGGAGGTGCAGAGACAAAACCGGACGTCGGACGGATAAGACCAATGAGCCATTTGTGATGACTCAAGGAGGTTAGTCACCAAGCATTAAATGCATGTATTGATGACTAAAATGTGAAAAACCCAAATTACCCTAAATCCTTCATTTTAACTACAAGTTTGCCATGACAACAACTTACTCTTTGGACCCTTTTATCCCTAGAAACTCACGGCCATACTCTTCAAAACCACACTTGGCCATTCATTTTACTCATTTGGTTCACGTTCTTATGACTTGTACACAAAATACTCTTAAGTTCTTCATAGTGATTTTCAAAGGAAGTCTAAGTTGTTGTTGGTTTCTTCAAATTCTAAAGGTAGATTCTTGTGATTCATGATCATGCCTTCCTTTTATTTCACAACTTTTCTTCATATCTCATGTTTTTACAAATTTCAAATTCTTAGATCTAGAACTTCAAAAATCTCTAGAAAATCATAGAAAAATCCTTTTAATGTGATTCCAATTTCAATGATCTTCCTACGACTTCTATTTTCATCATCTAAGAGCTTGAAAAATTTAGAGATCTCTAGCCTATTTTTCTGGTCTAGGCCGAACCATGCTCAAATGGGTTTGGTAGTTTTCTTCATTTTGAACTTGTTTTCTTGTTGATGATTCATGGCTAGGTTGTGTTGGTTCAAACCTTGAGTTCTAGGTGAACACCATCCTCTTCTTGCTTGAGTATCAAGTGATCAACAAAGGTGGGGGAGATTACCATCATCCTACCTTAGGGTAGGTATGTTGGTGGTTTATTAGTGTATAAAGTCTTGTAAACTATAAATATGTAAGTTGTAGAAATTATTGATTTATGTGTGTGTGATCCTCTTGGAGGATTTGGTTGATGTTAAATTTTGATATATGTTTATATTGGTGTGATTAATCTCTAATTGAAACTTTGGTTAATGATTGTTTGTTTTGTGAAACAAAAATGTTTAACATGAAAAAGTAAGGCAATTCGGCCATGTTAAGTTAAATGGGTTCCATGATGTTATAAATTGTTTGAATAATTTTTATGAGGATTTCATGATCACATAAGAATATAGAAATTAGTTTGGATTGATTTGGATGTGTATGTTGAAAGTTATGGATTTATGGGTCCTTAGGGACTAAATTGGGATTTCTGAGAATTTCAGTGGCTGCATTGAAATTCATGTTCTTGTATGTTAAGATTGTAGTCCTTGATGAGACAAAACCATAGAAATTGGTTTGGGGTTAATTGGATTAATACATAAAAAGTTATAAGCTTTTTTGTAAAAAAAAAGGACCTTTTTGCAATTATTGAAAAATATTTGGGGCAGAAATGTGATTTCTGGAAAATTTGAGGGCAACTGAAATAAATTTCTAAAGAAGTTGGTTTGGGGTGATTTAAAGTTATAAATAAAAAGTTATAAGGTTTTAAGTGAATAAGGACCTTTTAGTAATTAATTAAAGTCTAGGGACTAAACTGTAATTTTCGAAAAAAATTGTAATCAGACAGTTAGAAACTGTTTTTCATGCTTATAAAACTTTTCTAAAACTCAAATATGAGTTTTGGACTATTAAAGTGTAAAATCATTGAAAAATGATTTACGCGATTTACAAAATAAACGACGTTCGGTCAAATTCTTAGAAATTTTGTATAAATAGAGATTTTGATGGAAAATCAGTGATTCAACATTTTCATATGACCAATATAACCTAGGATAGTAATACATTTTAGTTGAAGAACCAT
The DNA here is from genome assembly GCA_030762895.1 of Sophora flavescens. Taxonomy (NCBI): domain Eukaryota; kingdom Viridiplantae; phylum Streptophyta; class Magnoliopsida; order Fabales; family Fabaceae; genus Sophora; species Sophora flavescens. The sequence continues at coordinate 132,031,489 of CM061065.1, forward strand.
GTTTTCAAAAATAGGGTTTTTGGACCTAAGTTCAGTAAAAAGCGGTGAAACCGTCGTTAAACGTTTTTAAGGATTTTCGAGAAAATGTTTTGGATAAATTGATAAAGTATATTTGATGGAAATTATTCTTGAAAATGGATTTGATTTTATATAAAGGTTTCGGTTTTAAGCCCAAAAGGATTTTAGTCTTCAAAAACGAGATTTACTGTAAAATGTAAAAAAAAAACCTAAGTCAAGAATGACTTGGTGAAAATACAAACGTAATAATTTATGATGTGGGGTGGAACACGACCTTATGTCATAAAGTATGGATAATTCATTATCCATATTCCATAAAATTTAATGGACTCAGAATGATTTGTTTTATTGAAAGCCAACGAAAAATGCTCAACTAGAAAAGTACAGAAAAATAAATAATTGGACCTATGTTCCAATTTCATAATGTGCTAGGTTTTGTAATCAAGTATTTTAAGAAAACTTTGCACCAAGATGAAAGGTTACTTGAGAACTTTATCTTGATGATTAAGTACCGGTGATTCGGACTTAAGAACATCTAGCATCTGTTACAGTACGTTGAAAGAATTCCGAAGGAATCACGATGTCAACCGTTGGATAGACGAGTAGAACGCATTTCCGGCAAAGTTTGCCTAAACACATAGTGAAACTATGTTCTGTAAGGCCATTGTGCCTAGGAGATTGAGCTAACGCTTTAATATGGGTGCGAATTTCGTAGTGACGATCTATTGATGCTTGGGGGTGTCAGGGTATGAAATACTCATATAGGCCCAGTTGGTTGCTCTTCTGTGGCATGGTGATCTTGCAATACACCAACATACTCTACTAGACACTATGTATTTTCTGGTAGTGTGGGATGTTCCCGAAAAAGCCTATGTGCAAGATGATGACTGTTGACGCATTTTATTACCCAAGACTGGTGTACTCCGGAACAATCCTCCGAACCACTCTCTCTGACTGTTTGTTAAAACCATGGTATAGGGAATCATAGGTCATTCCTCGAGTCTTAGATGCCTTCTATCTAGGGAAAATGGTGCCCTGTGATTATGTTGTTGTGAAACATTATTATTTCTGTTGTGATGGATGATATAGCTGTTAATTGATATTTGTACGTACCTGTGCGTCGTACCACTGCATGTCTGCGTTAAGTGTAAGATGAATGGAAAGATCACCTCATTTCTGTATTTTCTGGTTTGCTGTTTTCTATCTTACGTTGGATGAAGATGACGACAACACTGTTTCTCCACCACACACTGCTGGAGTTTGAGCGTACTCTAAGACATGGACACAGTCTCGAAGGCTTTAATGTAATGGACTTTTGTCAGTATTTTGTGTCTGGCCAGTCTCGTGTCTATGTTATATTTAGTGGAGCTATGTCATTAAAGATACTATTATTATAAACATATTTCCAGTCTATTGTTGTTTACTGGCGTTGGTATTTCTGCCATATTATGAATATGTATGACTGTTAGTACTTGGAAATGTCTGTAAAATATTTATATATGAGTGGAAGTTATATGTTAAAGTATGTATGGTATCATTTGCTAAAGAGAAAAGAAAAAAGTAAACCTGTATTTTTGGTAAAAGAATTATTTTCCGCTTTACTCGGTCTTATAAAATAGAAATGTCACAGACAATGTAGCGCTCGAGAAGGGTGTTACATTATTTGGTATCAGAGCTGGCCGAGCCTGTTAGGGTTTGTGGTTTAGGTATGTCTTTGTTTATGCTGTGTGTTCTATGTGTGCTTTTGATATTATTTCTGGAAGAAATGATATTGTTTGGGGTGAGTTTATTGTAATCTACATGACTAATTGATTTTGGTCTTGTATGATTATAATGGCTCGTGGCGGAGGAACTACGGCTATTAATGCAGTTGTGAGAGCAATGTCACAAATGACTGCCGCGTTGGTTCGATGCGAGGAAAGGGGAGCTGAAAGCAGAGGACTGGATGAATTCCTGCGTAGGAATCCGTCAAAATTCAAGGGAGAGTTTAAGACTGAGAAAGCTAAGCTGTGGATTCAATCTTTGGAGAAGGTTTTTGCTGCTATGAGGTGTGCTGATAACGACAAGGTTACTTATGCTGCCTACATGCTGGTGAGCGATGCTGAAAATTGGTGGAGAGGAGCTCGCCAAGTGCTTGAGCACGATCAACAAGGGGTGAACTGGGAAGCTTTTCGTAGAAAGTTTCTGGAGAAGTATTTTCCAGCAAATGCCAGAGATGCTAAAGAAATGGAATTCCTGTGGTTGAAGCAAGGTAATATGACTGTAGCTAAATACGGTGCCAGATATGAAAGTCTGTCGAAGTTTTCTGCCTATCTGACTGACAATCCACATGAAGGGTGGAAGCGTCGCAGATTCGAAGGAGGGTTGCGATATGAATTGAAGGAAGTAGTAGTTCCAATGGAATATCTGTATTTTCGAGGCTAATTGACAAGTGTAGACAGAAAGAAGATTTGAAGGCGAGTCGTGATACTAATCAACAGAGTTATGGACCATCTACCTTCAATACGGGAAACTACAAGAATTGTTGTTTTGGCTTCAAAGACTCAAGAGGGGGGGGGGGGGGGGGGGTGAATTGATTTTTAAAAAATTTTACCTTTTCAAAAACTTTACTTTTCAAATCAGAGTTGCCTCAGGATCTTTTACAAAAACAGTGAAGGGCTTTTTATGAAATCTCGAATAGAAGGTGATGAGGATTGGAAAGATTAATTCAGAAATATAAATCAGTTCGTCTGTTACTATAGTGGATGAACGCTTCTGTCACTTGTGTGGACGAGCGCTTCTGTCACTTGTGTTGGACGAACGCTTCTATCACTTGTGTTGGACGAGCGCTTCTATCACTTTAGTGATTGAATCAAATAGATGTATTGAATCAAACAGAAAGAAGTTCAGTTTCAAAACTCAGTAATAACAAAATACGGAAACTGATTAAACCTTTAAAGATTAAGAACAAGTTATGCAAGTTTCATATACAAGCATTAACAATCAAGAAGAAACTTGCAGGTTTCAGTTTTAGTTTCAATGATTAAGAAACAGAACTGATATCAATTGGAAACTTAGAACATCAAGATCACAGTTATATGCACAAGACAAATTAAAGAGTTTGAGTTTAGAGATACCACACAACCAGATTTATCCTGGTTCAGTCACCAACACTGTGACCTACATCCAGTCCCCACTCCACCTGTGGGTTTTCACACACTAACACAACAAGCTTTAGCCAGGTAGCTTGAAAAACCTTTACACCACAGAGCACTCCTTCACCTCGAGATACCACACTCTTATGAAGAGCCTCAATGTTCTTCCTTAGGGATACCTCACCCTAATCACACAGAGAGACTCCCTCTCTCTTTACAATCAAATAGAACGAAAAGATTGATTCCTAAACTCTCAATAGTCAGATATACAAATTGAAGCACTTATGAGAATTGAAACACTTTTTTTCACAATGAAGCTCAAGAAAGATGATGAATGATTTTCACAATTGATCTCTCAAATTGATTTCGTTTAATTCTGATATTATTGTTGATCTGTTTAAAAGTGTTCCTTTGATCCCTCTATATATAGGAAATAGGTTATAGTCGTTGGGATCAATTAAAACAGATTTGAGTCTGATAACAAAATCTGTTTTCTTGATTCTGATTCTCGAACAAGGGTTGAGTACATGGCTGTATTAACCAATTTCATACTGATAGTCTTGAACTTGGTTAATCCATCAGTACATCCATTCAGTACATCTATGTATTGAATCAAGAACATTAAATTCAGTACATCCATTGATTACATGGCTGCACCTGACAAATAATTTTCTTATTTCCAAAAATCATTTTCATTAAAAAAAACTTATTCCTTTTAATGTAGGTTATGAAAATTGATTTTCTTCATGCATCTTTTTAATTGAGCTATTTTGTGACTAAGAGATTTCTTTCTCTTACAAATCATCTAAGACTTAAATATAAAATTCTTCTTTAAGCATGGTCTTGATGATCCTTTGATCTTTGACTTTGCTCTTTTGATTTCTACATGCAGCTCCTTGATTCCTTCAAGTTCTTCCTTGAATATTTTCCTTGAATTTGCTTAATGAACTTGTTGATCAATGCTAGATACCTGTATTTGCAATTTGACACTAAAACACTTACACACACATTAAATTGTATTTGTCATATATCAAAATCTCTAAGTCATTATGTCTTACAAACTCCCCCTTTTTGATTATGACAAATATTTTAACAAATTATAAGATCATAGTATAAGTGTAGCAGAAGCTTATAAATGTTTTTGACAGATTTATATCATGGTATCAGAGCAGAAAAAATATTATCATAGCAGAATTTGATTTACTCCCCATTAATCATGTAAGCTTATAAGCTCCCCCTCAACATATGCATGTATAATTTGTTATTATCCCCTTTCTCTATATCATACTTTTTCCTCCCCCTTTTGGCATTATCAAAAAGGTAAAGAAAAGAAACATTTAAAGCAATAGAGAAGGCAAGTATTTAAACATTCAAACATAGCATATAAAATTGTTCATGATAGAGGGATAGGTGCAGGGACAAATCAAAAAGAACATAAACCATAAGCCAAAATTACAAACTAAGACATTTTACCTTTCAAAAACTAAGTTCTAATTCCTATGAATTTCTAGAACTAGTTCTTCCTTTATGATTTTCTTTTGTTTCGGCCTTTAGGTGATGGTTTAGCAGGGGTGTGCTCAGCTTCCTTCACAGTAGCTGTTGCAATGTTTGCAGTATCAACATCTTCTTTTGTTTGAGCTGGAGGTGCAGGGAAATCAAAATCCACTCCTAGGGCATCTTTGAGTTTATCAATGTCCTTTTCTGTCCTTTTTATCCTTTCATTCACTTCAGCAATTGCAGCCATTTCAATTTCATGTTTTTTCTTCTAATTTTCCTCAACATTTTACAGCATTTTCATCAGTTTCTGCAGGAAATCAGAAGGTGCGTTTTCTTGTCCAGTTGAAGTACCAGCTGCAGTAGTTTCCTTATCCATCTTCCATCTTCTTTCTTCAGTTTCATTTTGCTCACAATTTCTTCACCAAACTTTTGAGTTATTCTTCTTGCAAGCTTCTTTTTTTCTCCATCAAAAGGAACATTAAAATGAGCTAGGATTATGCAGACTAGTGAAGGGTAGGCAAGCATCATCTTGCTTTTCTTGCATTCTATCATGTGTGCAGCAACACAGTACCCCCAACTGATTTGCTTCTCATTCAGCATAGCCCACATAAGCATTAAATCATAGTTCTACAGAATAGAGTGATTTCCTCCTCTTGGAATTAAAATTCTGCAGACAACATAATGCAAAAGTCTATCCTCTACACTCATTATACTGGTATAGGTAACTCTACCTTCAGGTTCATTAGAGGTAACTTGTGAATGAACGCATTCCCCAAGTATGACTTGGATATTTAAAGTACAAAGTTTTGAAGATGACAAAGGACAACATGTCAACTATATCAAGTTTTGAAGACTTGGATCTACAAAGGATAGTTCTTAAAGGTTTATGTTTTTATTAGTACATTTGTAAGATCATATAAGATGTTTGAATGAGACGCAAATAAAATGAAATTAAAATCAACATAGGTTAACATAATCAAGTTGAATTCATGAATTCATCATGTTCAAATGTTTTAAATCTTTACTTGATGCATGAATATATAATACTTGATCATTAGATGAGTTTCATGTTGAAAATCTAAGTTTAAATGAATAGATTTACAAATAAGATGATTGAAACCTTAGTATAAATATGTTGTGAATAGATTCATTGATTGGTGTGAATAGATTCAAAGCATTTTACTCTCTGTGAATAGATTCATGAATGGATTCAAAATGTTTTAGTCTCTGTGATTAGATTCATGAATAGATTCACGATGTATCAGTCTCTGTGAATAGATTCATGGTGTTTCAGCTTTCTGTGAATCGATTCAAGGGGTCTGTGAATCAACTCAGAACTGTCAGATCTGGTTTTTAAATGTAACAAACACCCCTAATAAATATATCTATTCATCTCTTTCGTTCATAATCGTTAGCTATCATTTCACAAACTCAAAATAACACAAAATCTCACGATATCCTTGCGTCTCATTCTCTCAATCTTTCATTGTGATCATTAGAGCTTCAAGTTGTAATTTCTCACTTTCAAGAGTGATTCAAACCTCTTCTACTCTCTTGTTTTTGACATTCTTGGTTTGGAATAAGTGAGGTATCTTCTTCTGGGTTTGATTCAAGGTGTGGAATCCCTGGTTGTGTGTAGGTTGCAGAGTGGGGTATCTTTGGTGTAAAATTTCCTGAACGTTGTACTCAAGATCCTGATTAGTCAAGGAACTCTCATACCGGTGGGTGTGAGACTGGACATAGATCACAAGCAATTGTGATTGAACCTGTAAAAATATCGGTTTGCAATTCTCCTTAACCCTTCTCTCTTTAATTTCAATTTGCATTACATATTAGGGTTTAATTGATAAAGAATTGAATTGCATTTGAAACAATCTTGTTGAATCATCATTTCAATTACGTTCACGTCATCTAAAGATTCACTATGCGTTCTTGTTACATAAGTTTTCATACAACAAAAGTTTTTGAAAAGTTTGCGAAAATCTTTTGAATCCTATTCACCCCCACACCCCCCCCCCCCCCCCCCCACCCCCCCCCCCCACCCCCAGGATTCCAACACTTGTTAGAGGCCACTTGGGCTAACAAGTGGTACCAGAGCTTGAACTCTTTAGGACAAGCTTAATTTGCTTTAAAGAGGATCCATGGCCTCTAATGGTTTTTATCAAACTGATGGGTCATACAACAAGGCCCCGATTTTTAATTAGGAAGCTTATTCGTATTGGAAAGAACGTATGAGAATCTTTATATGTTCCCATGATCTAGATGTATGGAACACCATAGAAAATGGTCCTTATGTTCCCACACATCTGGTTGATGGAAAGGAAACATCAAAACCTAGAGATAGTTGGACTGATGATGAGAAAAAGAAAGTACAACTAGATTGGAGAGGTGAAAATATCATATCTGCTGCTATAGGACAAGATAAATTCTTTAGAGTGTGTAATTGTAGATCTGTACAAGAAATGTGGGATAATCTGCAAGTTACCCATGAGGCTACTAGTGAAGTGAAGCGAGCTCGGGTTAACACCTTGACCCTTGAATATGAGCTTTTTCGTATGATTCCAAGAGAATCAATACAAGATATGCAAAAACGCTTCACGCACATAGTTAATCATCTAGCAACATTAGGAAAAACTTTTCCAAATGAAGACTTAGTTAACAAAGTTTTGAGATGTTTGAGCAGGAATTGGCAGCCAAAGGTTACACCTATTGCAGAATAAAGGAATTTGGCTACAATGACTCTAGCCACCTGTTGACGGGTCTGGGCAAGTATACCCAGTCGTGCAAGTAATACGGTGGTGAGACCGGTTATCGTATCCACGGGGATTGGATGTCAACTACCAATTCACAAACTTAGCAACTATCTAGACTATGAAGAGAAATCAAAACAAGCAAAACAAAGGAATAAAATCTTTTTTTTCTTTTTGGGGACTTTTAACAAACACTTGGAGTGCAGAAGGGATATGTTGGGACTAGACTTCACCAAACCTCTACCTCATGCAATACCAGGACTAGATACCTCCCATTCATGCTTCAAATATTAAAATCAATCCACTAAACTACTCAAGCCCCGATTCCTCGGATGGCAAGAGCCTAAATCCACTAATAGACCCTAATTCCTTAGGTGGCCTAGATTAATGAATTCGCATTAGGATTAGGGATTACGCGATTACTAGTAAACCAAACTCCATTCCTAGACGCAAGGGTTACTAGGTGATTAAATTCAATTCCGGTTCTAATACGAATTTCCCAATTGCATATCAAAACACAAATCGAGTCATGGGGGTGCTAGCCACAACAAGCATTAAGCATGGAAAATTAATCACTAATACGAAGGCATGAACACAGAATAATCAGTCAAGATAAATACATAATAATCAGTTTGATTACATCTAATCCCAACAAACTGGGATTAGCTACTCATAATTACAGAGAAAGCCAAACCAGAAAAGCAGTAGAGAAAGGAAGAAAGGGAGAACTCCATTGAAGCTTCCCACTATCGTCACAGCAACCCCCTAACTCAGGTCCCTCCTTAAGCAGCTCCAAGCCTCTGTTTTTTTGGGTGTTTCTGGTCTCCACTAGGGTTCCCAGCTCCTCCCAGCCTCCTTTGTTCTGTCTGCTACCCTCATATATATAGATCTGCTGCGCGTCACGGCCGTGATGGCCATCACGGCCAGGCCGTGACGCGTTCTGGAGTGGTCGCGCTTTCAAAATTGGATTCTCGCGAGGCGAGATGAAGATTCGCGACGCGAGACTTTAAAATCTAGTATGTCACGGCCGTGATGCCTATCACGGCTAGGCCGTGACAGCCTCTGACTTTTGCCTTCTGCTCTGCTTGATCATGGCCGTGATGGTCATCACGGCCAGGCCGTGATGGGCTCTGTTTGGCTCATATTCTTCACTTTTCAAGCTTTGTTTCATCCAGGCTCCATCATGGCTGATTTTGATCAATTTTACATTAATTCATGCAAAACAACACCAAGAAACCGCTTCACCCGTTCCAAGGGAAAAACTAACTAAAATCAAATAAAGAATGCCTAATCTATATGAAAAATGCATGCAAAAGTGTACAGAAAACATGATGTAAAATCACACTATCACCACCTTATTTGGAAAGCTCCAAGAGCATGAATTGGAACTAAATCGTCTCACTAAGCATGAAGAAGGAGACAAAAAGAAGAAGAGCTTAGCCCTAATCTCCACATCTTCAAAAGCAAGGAGAGAAGAAAGCGATAAAAGTGATGAATCGGAAGACTCGGATTCAAGCGATGATGACCTTAGCCTCTTTGTGAAAAAGTTTAGTAGATTCCTCAACAAAAGAGGTGGAGGTATAAGGCCATTCAACCGGAATAAGAAGAACTTCAAAAGGGAGAATGACACTTCAACAATAAATTGCTATGAATATGGAAAGAAAGGGCACATGAAAATGGAATGTCCTCAATTACAAAAGAAAGGGGACAAATATGAGAAGAGGACTAAAAAGGACAAGAAGGGCAAAAAGGCGTACATAGCTTGGGACGATAACGACCTCAACTCATCCGGTAGCTCCAATGATGATGAAGTTGCCAACCTATGTCTAATGGCAAGCCACCATGAGGAAGAAGAGGTAACCGATGATGAATTTGATTCTTTTTCTTCTGATGATGATTTAAAAAATGCCTATGATGAACTTCATGAAGAATCTATAAGACTGATTAAACAAAACTCTTCTGTTAAGAAAATCATTTATGACTTAAAAGAACAACTCTCTTTGTGCAAAAAGGATTTTGAAAAAGTCACAAATGAATATGAGTTCTTAAATATTGCTCTTGAGAAATCTTCATTAAATGTATGTTGCAAAAATAATGCATGTAAACCCTTTAGTTGTGGAGATTGTGCTAGATTGAGAAAACAAATTGATGATATGAAAAACATTCTAGCCAAATTCACAATGGGTAGAGAAAACTTGAATATGTTGCTTGGAAATCAAAAGTGTACGCTTAGCAAAGCCGGTTTGGGGTATGATCCCTTTGCACAAATAAATATTTTAAAATATTGCTTTGCTAATCCAAGCAAGATAGGTACCCCCTGTACTACATGCTATTATTGTTGCAAAAAGGGACACACGGAAACTACTTGTAATATTAGAAATAATAAGTTTCAAAGTGATAGAAAAATTTGGGTTCCAAAAGGATTGGTGCCCAAAACTAACATTCAAGGACCCAAACAAATTTGGGTACCTAAATCTTATCCTTGATTGTGTTGTAGGTTTGCTTGAAGCCCACTAGAAAATATTGGTATCTTGATAGTGGATGCTCCAAGCATATGACCGATGACAAGACAAAGTTCATAAGTCTAACCCCTAGAAATGGAGGTCATGTCACCTATGGAGATAACAACAAAGGAAATATTCTCGGAGTTGGTAATGTTGGTAACTCTTCCTCTACTATCATTGAAAATGTGTTGTATGTAGAAGGCTTGAAACATAATTTGCTTAGCATTAGTCAATTATGTGACAAAGGTTCTAGAATTCTTTTCAACTCAAATTGTTGCATAATTGAAAATGAAAGTGATAAGCAAATTAAGTTCATTGGTCATAGAGTAGGAAATATCTACATGATTAACCTAGAAAATATACCCTCAAATGATGATCAATGCTTATTGACAAAAGATGAGGATGCATGGTTATGCCATAGGAGAATAGCTCATATACATATGGAGAACTTAAACAAGCCTATCTCCAAGGACCTAGTAATTGGCCTACCAAAAATAAAATTTCAAAAAGACAAGTTATGTGATGCTTGTCAAAAGGGAAAACAAGTCAAGGCCTCTTTTAAAGCAAAAAATATAGTTTCAACCAATAGGCCTTTGCAACTATTGTACGTGGACTTGTTTGGCCCTTCTAGAACTATGAGTCTTGGTGGCAATTACTATGCCATAGTAATAGTAGATGACTTCTCTAGATATACATGGACCATGTTCATTCCTCATAAGAACAAAGCATTTCATGTTTTCATCAAGCTTGCTAAACATATTCAAAATGAAAAAGACTTAAAAATTGCATCCATTAGAAGTGATCACGGAGGTGAGTTTGAGAACCATCTCTTTGAGAGCTTTTGTGAAGAAAATGGAATTAACCATAATTTTTCCACTGCTAGAACTCCACAACAAAATGGAGTAGTTGAAAGAAAGAATCGATCTCTAGAAGAGTTAGCAAGAACTATGATTAATGAAACAAACCTACCTAAGTACTTTTGGGCGGATGCGGTTCCCGCTTGTTATGTTTTAAATAGGGTCTTGATAAGACCAATTTTGAAAAAGACCCCCTATGAATTGTACAAGGGTAGAAAACCAAATATTTCACATCTTAGAGTTTTTGGATTCAAATGCTTTATTTTAAATAATGGCAAAGAAAATTTAGGCAAGTTTGATGCAAAGGCGGATGAAAGTATATTTGTAGGTTATTCATCTTTTAGTAAAGCTTTTCGTGTTTACAATAAGAGAACTATGCCTATTGAAAAGTCAATACATATTGCATTTGAAGAATCTAACCCCAAATTGGTGGGAAAGGATATTCTCTTTGATAATGTTGTAGATATGTCACAAAAGTCCAATGAGGAAGTCAACAAAGAAAAGATGGATGAAAGAAATGAAGATGAAACTCCTCCAAAGAAAGAAGAATTTGAGCATGTAGACCTACCCCATGAGTGGAGAACATTGAAGGATCACCTTATCGACCATGTGATAGGAGACATATCAAAAGGGGTAACTACTAGGTCGAGTCTTAGAAATATATGCAATTATTCAACATTTGTCTCTCAAATCGAACCCAAAACCATTAGTGATGCAATTATTGATGAAAATTGGTTAATGGCCATGCATGATGAATTAAACCAATTTGAAAGAAATAATGTTTGGGAGCTTGTGCCTAGACCAAGAAATCATCAAGTAATTGGCACTAAGTGGGTTTTCAGAAATAAACTTGATGAAACTGGTGTTATAACTAGAAATAAAGCTAGACTTGTAGCAAAGGGCTATAATCAAAAAGAGGGTATTGATTATGATGAGACATATGCCCCGGTAGCTAGATCAGAAGCTATTAGACTACTTCTTGCATTTGCATGTATCATGGATTTTAAACTATACCAAATGGATGTAAAAAGCGCTTTCTTAAATGGTTTCATACAAGAAGAAGTATATGTAGATCAACCCCCGGTTTTGAAAATTTTGAATTTCCCAACCATGTTTTTAAATTAAAAAAAGGCTCTTTATGGGCTTAAGCAAGCTCCAAGAGCTTGGTATGAAAGGTTGAGTAGATTCCTTTTAGAAAAAGGTTATAAAAGGGGAATGGTTGATACTACACTTTTCATAAAGGATAAAGGAAAGGATATATTGCTTGTTCAAATATATGTGGATGATATTATCTTTGGTTCAACTAATGAGTTTATGTGTAGAGAGTTCTCAAAGTTGATGCAGAGTGAATTTGAGATGTCCTTAATAGGAGAGCTAAATTACTTCCTTGGACTTCAAATAAAGCAAACAAGGAATGGCATCTTCATAAATCAAGCTAAATATTGCAAAGAGTTCATCAAGGAGTTTGGATTGGAGAATGCCAAAGAAATTAGCACACCAATGGGTACCGGCTGTTATTTGGACAAAGATGAAGGTGGTAAGCCTATTTACCCTTCAAAATATAGAGGTATTATAGGTTCTTTACTATACTTGACAGCTAGTAGGCCCGATATAATGTTTAGCGTGTGTATGTGTGCTAGATTTCAAAGTAATCCCAAGGAATCGCATTTCATTGCTATTAAACGCATATTAAGATATCTAATAGGAACACCTAATATGGGTCTATGGTATCCTAAGGGTGGAATTTCTGGTTTAGTTGGATACTCAAATTCCGACTTTGCAGGATATAAGTTGGATAGAGAGACTACTAGCGGTACTTGTCATATCTTTGGGAATTCTTTAATTTCTTGGAATAATAAAAAGTAATTTAGTGTAGCTTTGTCAACAGCTAAAGTCGAGTACATAGCTGTAGGAAGTTGTCGAGCACAAATTTTATGGATGAAACAACAACTCCTTGACTATGGTTTAAAACTTAACAAAATTCCTATAAGATGTGACAATAATAGTGCAATAAACTTAACCAAAAATCCCATTCAACATTCTAGAACAAATCATATAGATATTCGACATCATTTTCTACGAGACCACGTTGAGAAAGGAGATTGTGTTTTTGAGTTTGTTGAAACAACAAATCAATTAGCGGACATTTTTACAAAACCTTTGCCCAAAGAAAGATTTTTCCGCATAAGAAGTGAATTAGGCATACTTGATATATCATGCATAGATTGAATATGTGTGTGATTGCTTAAATAGGTATGCATATGCAAAAGTACCAAAATTACTCAAGGCATGACCTATTTTCTTTCAAAACTTTACCTTTGACAACTCAATATGTAATTTTTATGATTTGATTGTATTTGATACTTAGCTTGTTGCGAACATGTGTAAAATGTGTATTCAAACTTGTTCCATGCATTAGAATAGGCAATTCAAGCATTAATCAAAAATTCATATGTGAAAGTGAGCTAATAAGGCATAAATGACAGCATCTAGTTCTGTTTTTCTGCATTTTTTGCCTTTGTGAATCGATTGATCACACACTCTATGAATCGATTCACATTGTATGTTTTCACACATAACACAATTTTAGCCTCTGTGAATCGATTCACCCCTATTTTGAATCGATTCACACGCACATCAGGGACGTTATTTCATGCTTTTTTCACTTAATTGTGCTACATCTGTCCCATTGTTGTTTCTTATTCTTCACAATGCTTCTCTCTGTGCATTAAAATAAATATGCTTCTGCTGCTGCATCTGAATTTTTTATCATGCATTTTCTAGTTTCCCTATGCTAGTTTATTTCTTATGGTTGTATGATGGACTTTTTGGATATGTTGTGTACTAGCTTATTTCCCCCATATGTTTTGATATGTGTATGAACTTCCTTGTTATTGTGTTTATTGCGATGCTATGCTGTCTTTGGATATTTTTATGCAATGAACGCATTCCTATCATATTTGATATTTTTGATAATGCCAAAAGGGGGAGAAAGGTTCCCATTTTTATTTTCAGGTTATACTCCTACCTTTTATCAAAACAAGGATGCTAATATTTAGGGGGAGCTTGTAAAAAGATAATAAAAAGTCTTCATGGGTTTGTCATCATCAAAAAGGGGGAGAATGTGAATGAATGCATTCCCCAAGTATGACTTGGATATTTAAAGTACAAAGTTTTGAAGATGACAAAGGACAACATGTCAACTATATCAAGTTTTGAAGACTTGGATCTACAAAGGATAGTTCTTAAAGGTTTATGTTTTTATTAGTACATTTGTAAGATCATATAAGATGTTTGAATGAGACGCAAATAAAATGAAATTAAAATCAACATAGGTTAACATAATCAAGTTGAATTCATGAATTCATCATGTTCAAATGTTTTAAATCTTTACTTGATGCATGAATATATAATACTTGATCATTAGATGAGTTTCATTTTGAAAATCTAAGTTTAAATGAATAGATTTACAAATAAGATGATTGAAACCTTAGTGTAAATATGTTGTGAATAGATTCATTGATTGGTGTGAATAGATTCAAAGCATTTTACTCTCTGTGATTAGATTCATGAATGAATTCAAGATGTTTCAGTCTCTGTGAATAGATTCACGATGTATCAGTCTTTGTGAATAGATTCATGGTGTTTCAGCTTTCTGTGCATCGATTCAAGGGGTCTGTGAATCGATTCACAGCTGTCAGATTTGGTTTTTAAACGTAACAAACACCCCTAATAAATAGATCTATTCATCTCTTTCGTTCATAATTGTTAGCTATTATTTCACAAACTCAAAATAACACGAAATTTCACAAGATCCTTGCGTCTCATTCTCTCAATCTTTCATTGTGATCATTAGAGCTTCAAGTTGTAATTTCTCACTTTCAAGAGTGATTCAAACCTCTTCTACTCTCTTGTTTTTGACGTTCTTGGTTTGGAATAAGTGAGGTATCGTCTTCTGGGTTTGATTCAGGGTGTGGAATCCCTGGTTGTGTGTAGGTTGCAGAATGGGGTATCTCTGGTGTAAAATTTCTTGAACGTTGTACTCAAGATCCTGATTAGTCAAGGAACTCTCATACCGGTGGGTGTGAGATTGGACATAGATCACAAGAAATTGTGATTGAACTAGTAAAAATATCGGTTTGTAATTCTCGTTAACCCTTCTCTCTTTAATTTCAATTTGCATTACATATTAGGGTTTAATTGATAAAGAATTGAATTGCATTCGAAACAATCTTGTTGAACCATCATTTCAATTACGTTCATGTCATCTAAAGATTCACTAAGCGTTATTGTTAAATACGTTATACCTTCATACAACAAAAGTTTTTGAAAAGTTTACGAAAATCTTTTGAATCCTATTCACACCCCCCCCCCCCCCCCCCCCCAACGCTTGTTACATGCCACTTGGGCTAACATAACTAAATCCGGTCTAACCAGTTCTTTATCATACTCATTATACCACTCAGATTTGGGACCATTTCCAGTAATGCTAGGTCCATAATAAGGTAGGTTACCAACATTGCTGAATTCCTCTAATGACATTTTTATCTTAATTCCCTTAACTTCAGAGCTAATTCCATTAGCATTCATTTCCAAATTCGAGTAAATGGCTTTGATCAGTAACGGGTGATAGTCAAACTGAGTTTGCACAAAATCAGTGAGCTTTTGACAGACTATAATTTCAGGAAAGTTAAACTCATTATCCTTAAAATATTTTACATCCATTACCCAAGGTTCAAGAATTTCTCTATATCTGAAGTTTTGATTAAAGTATTCCTTTTGTTCATCAGAAGAAAAATACCTTTGAAGAAAAGCGTCATTGTCCATGTATGAAGTTGGAGCAGCACTTTCAGTGACTTCCATTTCTTTGGAAGATTCCACTTACTTTCCTTTTTTCCTCTTTTTCTCAGGAGCCTTTGAAGTTTCAACTTATTTCTTCTTCTCAGCTGACTTAAAAGTTTCCATTTCCTTCCTTTTCTTCTCAGCAGCTTTTGAGGGTGAAGATCCAGTACTTTTGGTTCTTGCCATATTAGGGTTGGTTTTGGGAACAAGAAGGTTTAAGGTTAGCTCTGCTAGGGTTGCGGAATTAGGTGAAGAAAGAGTGGGTTTCAGAAGATTTGAAGTTTTGAAATAAGATTCTACATCGGCGTCGTCTTCAATGCTCAGGGCTCGTAACCTAGTAGACGAGCTCCATTTGCCACGTCATTGGACGGAGCTTCTCATTAAGGACTTAGCAAGTCCAAAGAACGTAACCTAGTAGACGAGCTCCATATGCCACATCATTGGACGGAGCTTCTCATTAAGGACTTAGCAAGTCCAAAGACTTGTGTGGACGAGCAGAATTAGAATCTTGTGTATTCTGAGTTTATCAGACTAAAAACACAGGGGATCCATTCCTAATCAAATCTATTTCTTCTGAAACTCTCTTCTAATCATTCATAGATATTCCAAATCAAATCATACAAGAATCAGAGCATATTTACACAAAGATACAGTCATATAAGCAGTTTCTTTAGAGATTAGATATAGGATTGATCAATTATGCCCAATTCTCTTCTAATGAAAAAGAAGCTTTCCTTGTTCAAGGGCTTGGTAAAAATATCAGCAGGTTGTTTAAGTGTATCAACATATTCAATCTCAATTTCTCTACTTTGAATAAAAGTTCTTATGATAGAGATCATGTTCAAAGTTAATTGTTTCATAGCAAGCAAAACAAATCATTTAAGGCTTCATCAATTTTCTTAGATTCAATTTGTGGAACAAAAGCCATATGATTATTCCATGATTGATTAAATAACTTTAATACAATAATGTAGACATATTATACAATGATATATAAGTCAACACAAAGATTCACAATCATACATTAATAATGATAATTAGAAAACATATTCAATCAATATTCTTTCTTTATTGTTACCCATTTTGTGTTTGGAGAAGGCTCTATGTCATGATTCCAATTTTCGCTCTTGACCTTCCACCACACCTACAAAACAGAATTTCATGTTTGTGCAATAGGTATCCAAGTCCGTTTGGGTCCTTTATGGTTAGAGTATGATAAAGTTCCTTTTGGAACCCATATTTGCCTTATCTGCAATGAATAATTATTTCTCAAATTGCAGAAAGCACCTTTTCTATTACAATAATGACATCTAGCATATTGTGATGCATTAGCATGTTGAGAAACACGAAATTTTCTAAGGGTTTTTGCATTTCTCTTAATTTTGCACACTAAATCAACTTGGTTTTTCATTTCTTTTTGTTGTCCAAGTAATGCATTCAAGTTGTCTTTATCACTAGTAATTCTAGATAAATCACCATTCAAATGATTTATATGTTTCTCCAACTTAGGACAGTTATCACATATAGGTGATTCCAAAACAGTAGCCAATATTTCTTTTACAGCACAATTTTCTATTTTTAATTCATCTAGCTCTTTGTTTAAAACAAAATTTTTCTCTTCTAGGCAAGTGATGGTTTTCTTAGACTTAATTAGCAATCTAGAAAGTCTAATGTATTCTTCATGAAGTTCTTCAAAAGCATTTTGCAATTCATCATAAGAAGGTTGTGAATCAGAATTTACCACACTCTCTGAATCACTGTTATTGTTGGCCATCAAGCACAAGTTTGCCTTCTCAGATTCATATTCTTCAGTGGAATCTACATCATTATCATCCCAAGCAATGTAGGCCTTTATTGGCTTTCTCCACTTCTTGTCCTTTGAGTCAAACTTTTCTGTTTTGTCCTTCTTTTGCAGTTTTGGACAGTCAAGCTTCATGTGACCAATCTTCCCACATTCACAGCATGTGATGTTGTTGGAAGAGTTGTCACCTTTGCTAAAATTTCTCCTTTGAAAAGTGAATGACTTTCTTTTGAAGTTACCTTTCTTCTTTAGGAACTTCTTGAATTTTCTAACTAGCATTCCCATCTCTTCTTTAGATTCTGCCTCTTGTGGTGAATCATCATCATCACTATCTTCTACTTCTCCGACTTGTGATTTCAGAGCCAATCCCTTTTTCTTTTTGTCAGTTTCTTCATTCTCATTCAGTCTATTCAACTCCAATTCATGCTCTTGCAGTTTTCCAAACAATGTGGCAATGGTCATTGATAAGAGGTCTCTAGATTCTGAAATTGCAGTTACTTTAGGTTGCCATTCTCTACCTAGGCATCTCATGACTTTGTTAACTTGATCTTCATTGGAGATTGTCTTTCCAAGTGTAGCCAATTGATTCACAATGTGTGAGAATCGCATTTGCATAACCTCCATTGGTTCTCCTCGATTCATGCGAAATAACTCATTTTCACGTGTGAGGGTGTTCATTCTTGCTCTTTTGACAACTGTGGTTCCTTCATGTGTTACTTGCAATGTATCTCACATCTCCTTTGCTGATTTGTAATTTGAAACCCTGAAAAACTCATCACGGCTTAAAGCATATATTATAATATTCTTAGCACGTGCATTATATTGAACTCTTTTCTTAAAATCCTCATTCCATTCAGTTTTAGGCTTATTTCTTGGAGCACCATTAGCATCTACAGTAGAGGGGACAAATGGTCCATTTTCTACTGCATCCCATATGTCAACACCTGTTGCCTCAAGAAAGATTACCATTCTTTCCTTCCAATAGATATACTCAGATCCATTGAAGGCATGAAGGCGTGCAAGGGAAGCCCCTTCATTCAAGCAGTCATTGGAAGCCATACTCTTATAGCTGTTAAGCCAAACTTAAGAGTTTGGCTCTGATTCCAATTGTTGTTTTGGCTTCAAAGACTCAAGAGGGGGGTGAATTGAGTTTTCAAAAATTCTTCCTTTTCAAAAACTTTACTTTTCAAATCAGAGTTGCCTCAGGATATTTTACAAAAACAATGAAGGGCTTTTTATTAAATCTCGAATAGAAGGCGATAAGGATGGGAAAGATTAATTCAGAAAGATAAATCAGTTCGTCTGTCACTTTAGTGGACGAGCGCTTCTGTCACTTGTGTGGACGGGAGCTTCCGTCACTTTAGTGGATGAGCGCTTCTATCACTTGGGGTTGAGTACAGGGCTGTATTAACCAATTTCATACTGATAGTCTTGCACTTGGTTATTCCATCAGTACATCCATTCAGTACATCTATGTATTGAATTAAGAACCTTAAATTCATTTGTCAGTTATAGTAGCAGACATACATCCATTGATTACATGGCTGTCCCTGACAAATAATTTTCTTATTTCCAAAAATCATTTTCATTAAAAAAGACTCATTCCTTTTAATGCAGGTTATGAAAATTGATTTTCTTTATGCATCTTTTTAGTTGAGCCATTTTGTGACTAAGAGATTTCTTTCTCTTACAAATCATCTAGGACTTAAATCTAAAATTCTCCTTTAAGCTTGGACTTGATGATCCTTTGATCTTTGACTTTGCTCTTTTGATTTATACATGCAGCTTCTTGATTCCTTCAAGTTCTTCCTTGAATATTTTCCTTGAATTTGCTTAATGAACTTGTTGATCACTGCTAGATACCTGTCTTTGCAATTTGACACTAAAACACTTGCACACACATTAAATTGTATTTGACATATATCAAAATCTCTAAGTCATCGAGTCTTTCAAGAATAACAATCGATTCCAGAGGAAGCCAAACAATAGGCCACAAGGTTAGCAGCAGTTCCAATAGCGATCATTTGGTGGAAGCAGTGGAGGTGCTAGTTCATCCAGGAATGTTCTACATAAGTGCATGAAGTGTGGCATGGGTCACGCTACCAAAGACTGCAAGATTACGGGCATCATTTGTTTTAAGTGTGGACAGCCTGGACATGTCATTAGGAATTGTGGACGATCTAACACGGAACCTTCGGTCAACAATGTGCGAGCTGCAAGGCCTAGAGCCGGAGGAAGAGTTTATACAATGAGTGGTACTGAGGCCTCTCGGAATGATGATATGATTCAGGGACAGTGTGTCATAGGAGGTAAATCTTTAACTGTACTGTTTGATTCGGGTGCGACGCATTCGTTCATTGCATATGACTGTGCTAAAATGCTAGGATTACCTGTGTCTTCTTTACCTTTTGACTTGACTATATCTACTCCTACTACTTAACCTATTTTGACTACTACAGCTTGTTTGAATTGTGCTATCTTTGTAGAAGATAGGAAATTTTTTGTTAATTTAATCTGTTTGACTCTTTCGTAAATAGATGTAATACTAGGGATGGATTGGTTATGTTCTCACCATATCCTGTTAGACTGTGCAAATAAATCCTTAATTTTTCCTAAGGATGAGATTTCTGGATTTTTGTCTGCTAATCGAGTAAAAGCTTCTTTGAGAGAGGGAGCTCAAGGACAGATGTTACTGCTTTCCTTAGATGTCAAGAGTGAGATTGACTTACAGTCCATACCTATCATCAATGAGTTTCTCGAAGTTTTTCCTGAAGATGTACTTGGACTACTGCCTGTTCGAGACATTGAGTTTGCGATTGATATGGTACAGGGCTCTGGACCGATATCCATGGCACCATACCGTATGTCGCCATCGGAGCTAGAAGACTTGAAGTATCAAATAGTGGAACTGATGAGAAAGGAATGCATAAGACCTAGTGCATCACCCTGGGGAGCTCCAGTTTTGCTTGTAAAGAAGAAGGATGGAACTTCTCGCTTATGTGTATATTTCCGTCAGTTAAACAAAGTGAGGATCAAGAACAAATATCCACTTCCGAGGATAGATGATTTGATGGACCAGTTATGTAACCCCCCCCCCGGGGCATTACTCTGTAACATGTGCGAAAATAAACTAAAATTTATTTGCTGGTTGCTTTCGAAAAATTAATTTACCTTAGGTCAGAAAACTCGGGTGTAAAATTTTTTTTTCTGCGAGAACGCTCTGTAAAACTAAGATACATACATGAAACAGTAAAATCATATTGTACATCTCCTCACACAAGGAAATACTCATATTCACATCAAGAGCCTTCACAACATACACATTTGTACTAAAAGTTTTCAATTCTCAAAAACAGAAAATTAAACCAAAGACTCCTAAGTTGGTCGTCTTACAAGACATCTACTGGAAAAACCCCGTGGTCATTCCCACAATCAAACGTCTCTTCAAGCATCAGGATCAAAGTTCCCGAGTGCAACTAAGAACGTTTCTGCACCACCTACTTTCATGTACCAAGACACAAAAGCCAAACCAGAAAACCTGATATATTGTAAGGGTGAGACACCAATATATGGATATAAGCACGATAACTACATGCGTGACACACCAAAACAACATATAGACATATATAGTCATAACAACATAAATTTATCAAAAATCACAAGTAATTTACCAATGGGTTCCACACTGGAACAGTCATTATCATTCACAAAAGATTAATGACATTTCACAGATAATCATCTAATCTTTATACCTAATCTCCCGGAGTTTCACTCACCAAATAAATGAGCTGACCAGGCTCTTGAATGACACACTGTCAACAATAGAACAATGGTCAACAACATAATGGCACATTATCCGACCTCCCGGCACAATGGTCAACCAAACAAATGGCACATCGTCCAACCATCCCGACACGATGGTCAACAAAGTAAATGGCACATCATCCATTAAGATACGATGCTCAACTCTAAATGGCACATTGACCATTAAGGCACAATGGTCAACTCTAAATGGCACATTGACCATTAAGGCACAATGTCAACTCTGAAACATGAATATCACCATGATACCATGACTAACAAATACGAAACATAAATAACATAGAGATACTAAAATACACTATAACATGAATATCATCGAGATATCATGACTAACAAATATACTATAACATGAATATCATCGAGATATCAAGACTAACAAATACATTGAGACCTGAATGACCTAAAGATACCATAATTAACACATACGCTGAAACATGAATATCATCAGGATATCATGACTAACAAAGCAATTATAACATGAATATCGTCAAGATATCATGACTAACAATTAAACTGTAACATGAATATCGTCCAGATATCATAATATAAATCGTGAGTAAAACTCGCTTACAGAAAATCCTTTCTATTGTAACTATTTTATAAAACGTCAAACCATATTGAAATTCATTTTCTTTTGGAAACTCTTTTTCCCGAAATAACGTCCAATCTTCGTAAAATCATTTCTACTATAAATTCCTTTATCAAATCGCTAAGAAACTCATTTTCCTTATTCTGTAAATCTTTATCCGAGAAACTCTAGTTCTCAAAAAAATGACCTTAAAACTAAATTCATGTGTGAATGATTACTGCTGTTTTTAAGAATGCGTTCCGTAAATATTTTCGGAATTAACCGTCGTTTAGCATTTTAAAAACGTTTTAAGTCAAAACTTGATCTTTTCCACTTAAATAATTTTCTAAAATCATAATTAAGTTATTTTCGAAGATTAATTTCATAAAATAACTTTTTATAATATATTGAATTTATCCACCTAAAAATTAACAGTACAAAAAAAATTTCACGGTTACGTCCTCACTATAACTCATAGTTCACTCTTACACCAATAAATCATTGAAATAATGATATTTTCAACTTTTTCTCATTTTTAATCAACTAACAATCTAAGTAATATTATAATACTATTTCGCATCAATTAGAACTCATTATCCCGTAAAAACTTTTTAACACTTTGAACCTCATTATTAATTGAGCACTGACCACTGTCAGACTTTTCAATCCACAAACAGCATCAATGATTTATCAAAAATATTATAACAATTAACTCAGGCAGATCATGCATCAAAACATTGTAATACATAACTGCAAATAAATAATTAACCGTAGATAAACAAACACCACAACCCTCAATCGAGTAATACAAGTCATACACTAGATCACACATATAATTATCGGGAAAAATCCCATATGTAAGCTCCCCTTACCTCTTGAAGAATCTATCTCTCGATTAAAACTTTATCGCGAATCCAGAAGTTGTCAACACGTGTACACGATACAATCTTTTATCCTTCAACAACCACAATCAACCAATCAAAATCAAACAAATAAAATCACATATTCCTCTATAGATAGGTCACAGCCATGCTAGGGTTTGATGACAAAAATTTCTAAAGTTGCTTAAGTCTTTGGATTAATGATCCTTAAGTACTTAAGACATAAGATTAATGATTAATCACAAAGAATTGAAACCAAATATTCCAATTCCTCCAAAACTCAATTTCAGCCATCAATGGAAACATGAGCTAGGGATTTTATTTGAACACAACTTGGATTCAACATAGATATTCAATAGAAAGATGGAATCCATGATCATTTTCAAATAAAATGAACAAAAGTGTCCTCCACCCACATATATAAGTTTCGGCCAATACATGAAAAATAGGCTAGATATTTTCAAAATCAACAAGCTCTTGGATTCAAGTATGATAGATATTCACTAGATCAAAACAAGTGTCATACTTGAAAAATTGAAACAAAAGATCTTTCCTCCTATCCTACATAGGTTCGGCCAAGTATAGAAATGTAGGGAGGAAATTTTGTTTGATTACATGCTTCTAGATATACATTATACACATGAATACAAGATCATAGAAATTGGTTTCATATTTTTAGATTTTTCTATGATTTTCTAGAGAATTTCAAAGTTCTAGATCTAAGAATTGAAAAATATGATCAAGGCTTTGAAACATGAAAATGAATGAAGAACGTGCTATTGATTGAGTGAGAGGAGTAAGGTATACCTCTTAGAATTGAAAAATGAGCAAGAAATCACTTGGTTGCTTCACAAAAATGGCCTATGGAAACTTAGAGTTTTTGAGAAATGGAGGAAAGCTTTATGATGAAGATGATGCATGCCCTTTGTAGCAAGAAGATGGGCTCTACATGGGGTTTGGGCCGTGGGAATTGGGGGTATTTGGGTCAAAAGCATAAAATTCTAAGGGTAAAATTGTAATCTTATACAATTGCGTTTTGGTGATAAAAACCAACCTTAAGGACATTATGGTAAATTCCCCTCAAAAGCCATCATTGCCCTTGTGAATCACCTATATGACTCATCCTGATGAGTCATCACTTGTCTTCATCCATTTAATGTCGGATTTTGTCTCTACACGTCCGTTCTCGACTCCGTCGATTACCTGATTAGGGTTTCTGTCTGTTTTTCGATCGAAAATTTTCAAAATAACCAAACTCGTTGGAAATATGTTTTAAACATAAACCATTTCATTCACGAGTCAAAATTAGGTTTTCTAATCATTAAAATCTTACTGTCAGTGAAAACACTGACTGTTTTCCGTCTGAACTTTTACCAAAATTCGTCCAACTAAACATAATATTTCATTTATGATCAGAAATTTGGAAAGTAGAATCCCTCACGGACAAAATATAAAAAATCTACAAATTTCAGTTTCGGGTCAAATTAGGGTTTTCTGCCAGTATAAAACTATACTGTCAGTAAAAACGCAGACCAGTTTCCGTCTGAGTTTTAAACCCAAAATTTCACCGTATACTTTTATAATATGAAGATGACTTTGGTTTTCCCAAAATCATTTTCTAAGTTTCAGATAAAAATATAAACGTTTATTTATATTTATACCGATCTTAGAAAGCAGAAAAATCGGGGTGTTACAAGTTACGTGGAGCAGCTATTTTCTCAAAGATAGATTTACGATCTGGTTATCATCAGATTCGTGTAAAGGAGGAGGATATTCCGAAGATAGCGTTTCGAACATGGTTTGGGCATTATGAGTACCTTGTGATGCCATTCGGAGTGACGAATGCACCTATTATATTCATCGATTACATGAACATGATTTTTCGTCCTTATCTAGATCAGTTTGTCGTTGTCTGTATAGACGACATTCTAATCTATTTTCCTAATCCAGAGAAGCATGTTGAACATCTCAGTATGGTTCTCCAAATCTTAAAAGAGAAACAGTTACACGCGAAACCCGAAAAGTGCGAATTTTGGTTAGATAAAGTTCAATTTTTAGGACACGTTATCTCGAATGAATGTATTGAAGTGGATCCATCAAACGTTGAAGCTATTCTAAAATGGGAGAGACCAAAGACGATAACAGAAATTCGTAGTTTCGTGGGTTTAGCTGGATACTATAGAAGATTCATCGAGGGATTCTCCAAAATTGTAGGACCTCTTACCCAACTAACACGGAAAGATCAAGCATTTGCATGGACTGAAGCGTGCGAGGAGAGTTTCCAAGAGTTAAAGAAAAGGTTGACTACTTCACCTGTGTTAGTTTTACCTGATCCTAAGGAACCTTTCGAGGTATACTGTAATGCTTCGCAACAAGGGTTAGGTTGTGTGCTAATGCAAAACCGTAAAGTGGTAGCTTATGCTTCAAGACAATTGAAGATTCTTGAGAGGAACTACCCAACTCTCGACTTGGAGCCAGTGGCTGTAGTTTTTGCACTAAAAATCTGGTGGCGTTATTTGTATGGAGCAACGTTTAACGTTTTCAGTGATCACAAAAGCTTGAAGTAATTTTTTTATCAAAAGGATCTCAACACGCAACAACGACGTTGGTTAGAATTTCTGAAGGATTACGATTTCCAAGTACAGTATCACCCTGGAAAAGCGAATGTGGTAGCAGATGCCTTGAGTAGAAAATCAATGCATGCGTCTGCAATGATGGTCAAAGAGCAAGAGTTGTTAGAGCAATTCGGAGATATGCGGTTGACTGTTGAAATGTCACCAGGAAACCTTTGCTTAGGTATGATTACTGTTTCCAATGAATTGATGGAACGGATACGACAGAAACAAGAAGTGATCAGTAGCTACAAGAAGAAAGGGAATTAGTGCGACAAGGAGCCATATCGGAATTCAAAGAGGGAACCGATGGAATCTTAAGGTTTGGTGAAAGGATTTGTGTATCGGACGATTCTGAGCTCATAAAGTTGATTCTGGAAGAAGCTCACAAGAGTAAACTATGTTTACATCCAGGAGCAACAAAGATGTATCAAGATCTCAAGCGATTGTATTGGTGGTATGGGATGAAGAGAGACGTGATGGAATATGTCGCTTCCTGTCTAGTTTGTCAAAAAGCTAAGACGAAACATCAAAGACCATCGGGAATGTTACAAGCTTTGAACATTCCAGAATGGAAATGGAATGGTATTGCGATGGATTTTGTGACAAGTTTTCCAAAGACCCGAATGGGACATGATGCGATATGGGTAATAGTTGATCGACTGACCAAGTCGGCTCACTTTTTTCCTATTAACATAAAATATTCAATGGATAAATTGACTTAGTTATACATCAGGGAGATTGTCAGATTACATGGTGTACCTTCGAGTATTATTTCTGATCGAGATCCGAGGTTTACTTCAAGATTCTGGCAAAGTCTACAAGAATCATTAGGAACCAAACTCAGATTGAGTTCTGCATATCATCGACAGACGGACGGACAATCAGAGAGGACAATCCAATCACTTGAAGACTTGCTAAGAGCTTGTGTGTTGGAGCATCTTTGGAAGTTGGGATGAATTTCTACCGTTGATAGAATTCACCTACAACAACAGTTTCTACTCGAGCATAGGAATGCCACTCTATGAAGCTTGATGTGGTCAACGATGTAGAACACCTTTGTGTTGGTACCAAGATGGAGAAAATTTAGTGTTGAGACCAGATATTGTGCAACAGACAACAGAAAAGGTGAAAATGATTCAGGAGAAAATGCGGACAACTCAGTCAACAGAAAAGTTACGCGAACAAGAGACG
This sequence comes from Sophora flavescens, assembly GCA_030762895.1. Lineage (NCBI taxonomy): Eukaryota > Viridiplantae > Streptophyta > Magnoliopsida > Fabales > Fabaceae > Sophora > Sophora flavescens. The sequence goes on from CM061065.1 coordinate 132,057,969, forward strand.
ATGACCTCTAGAGTTTGAGGAAGTCGATCATGTGTTTTTGGAAAGTCACGCCTATGACTGGGGTTGGTAGGGTAATTAAATCCAGGAAACTTACTCCTAAATTCATTGGACCCTACCAAATTCTTTGTTGAGTAGGTCTTGTAGCTTACCAAATTGCCGTATCGCCTTTTCTTTCAAATCTTCATAGTGTTTTTCATGTGTCTCAATTGTGAAAGTATATTCCTGATCCTAGTCATGTCATAGTTCCTGATACGGTACAATTAAAAGATAACTTAACCTATAAGGCATTACCTGTGAGGATCGAGGATCAAAGAGTGAAACAACTAAGAGGGAAGACAATTTCATTGGTCAAAGTAATCTGGAACGCAACGACAGGAGATGATACATGGGAATTGGAGGACAAGATGAAGGAACAATATCGACATTTGTTTTAAGGTAACTTTTTTCTTTTTAGAGGGGTAATATTGTAACACCCTGTTTTTACGGTTTTTACTGTTTTCAATTATCGGTAGAATTTTAATTATTCGTAATTTTTATATTAGATCTAGAAAATGATTTTTAATAAAATAAAATCATAGTTATACTCTACCTTATGGTAGAAGCTTACGGTAAAAATTTGGGTTTAAAACTCAGACGAAACCCGTTCTGCGTTTTCACTAACAGTAAGGTTTTACTGGTCAGAAAACCTAATTTTGATCCGTGAACGGAACCGTTTAGGTTTATATTTTATTTACAACCATAGTGGTTATTTTGAAAATTTTAAAATAAATAGGTTATTATACGATATTCAGGTGAATACTCGACGATCGGGGATTGACGGAATCGAGAACGGAGGTGCAGAGACAAAACCGGACGCCGAACGTATAAGACCAATGAGCCATTTGTGATGACTCAAGGGGGTGAGTCATAGGGGTTAGTCACCATGCATTAAATGCATGTAATGATGACTAAAATGTGAAAAACCCAAATTACCCTAAATCCTTCATTTTAACTACAAGTTTGTCATGACAACAATTTACTCTTTGGACCCTTTTATCCCTAGAAACTCACGGCCACACTTTTCAAAACCACACTTGGCCATTCATTTTACTCATTTGGTTTATGTTCTTATGACTTGCACACAAAATACTCTTAAGTTCTTCATAGTGATTTTCAAAGGAAGTCTAAGTTGTTGTTGGTTTCTTCAAATTCTAAAGGTAGATTCTCGTGATTCGTGATCATACCTTCCTTTTCTTTCACAACTTTTCTTCATATCTCATGTTTTTACAAATTTCAAATTCTTAGATCTAGAACTTCAAAAATCTCTAGAAAATCATAGAAAAATCCTTTTAATGTGATTCCAATTTCTATGTTCTTCATATGACTTCTATTTTCATCATCTAAGAGCTTGAAAAATTTAGAGATCTCTAGCCTATTTTTCTGGTCTAGACCGAACCATGCTCAAATGGGTTTGGTAGTTGTCTTCATTTTAAACTTGTTTTCTTGTTGATGATTCATGGCTAGCTTATGTTGGTTCAAACCTTGAGTTCTAGGGTGAACACCATCCTCTTCTTGCTTGAGTATCAAGTGATCAACAAAGGTATGAGAGAGATTACCATCATCCTACCTTAGGGTAGGTATGTTGGTGGTTTATTAGTGTGTATAAAGTCTTGTAAACTATAAATATGTAAGTTGTAGAAATTATTGATTTATGTGTGTGTGATCCTCTTGGATGATTTGGTTAATATTTGATTTTGATATATGTTTATATTGGTGTGATTAATCTCTAATTGGAACTTTGGTTAATGATTGTTTGTTTTGATAAACAAAAATGTTTAACATGAAAAAGTAAGGCCATCCGGCCATGTTAAGTTAAATGGGTTTCATGATGTTATAAATTGTTTGAATAATTTTTATGAGGATCTCATGATCACATAAGAATATAGAAATTGGTTGGAATTGATTTGAAGGTGTATGTTGAAAGTTATGGATTTATGAGCCCTTAGGGACTAAATTGCAATTTCTGAGAATTTCAGTGGCTGCACTGAAATTCATGTTCTTGTATGTTAAGATTGTAGTCCTTGATGAGACAAAACCATAGAAATTGGTTTGGTGTTAATTGGATTAATACATAAAAAGTTATAAGCTTTTTTGTAAAAAAAATGACCTTTTTGCAATTATTGAAAAATATTTGGGGCAGAAATGTGATTTCTGGAAAATTTGAGGGCAACTGAAAAATATTTCTAAATAAGTTGGTTTGGTGTGATTTGAAGTTATAAATAAAAAGTTATAAGGATTTAAGTGAATAAGGACTTTTAGTAATTAATGAAAGTTTAGGGACTAAACTGCAATTTTCGAAAATAAATGTAATTGGACAGTTTAGAGTGTAAAATCATTGAAAAAAGATTTACGCGATTTACAAAATAAATGACGTTCGGTCAAATTCTTAGAAATTTTGTATAAATAAAGATTTTGATGGAAAATAAGTGATTCAACATTTTCATATGAGCAATATAACTTAGGAGAGTAATACATTTGAGGTGAAGAACCATGTTTTCAAAAATAGGTTTTTGGGCCTAAGTTCAGTAAAAAGCAGCGAAACCGTTGTTAAACGTTTTTAAGGATTGTTGAGAAAATGTTTTGGAGAAATTGATAAAGTGTCTTTGTTGCAAATTATTCTTGAAAATTGATTTGATTTTATATAACGGTTTCGGTTTTAAGCCCAAAGAGATTTTAGTCTTCAAAGACGATATTTACTGTAAAAAGTAAAAAAAAAAAACTAAGTCAAAAATGACTTAGTGAAAATACGAACGTAATAATTTATGATGTGGGGTGGAACACGACCTTTTGTCATAAAGTATGGATAATTCATTATCCATATTCCATAAAATTTAATGGACTCAGAATGATTTGTTTTATTGAAAGCCAAAGAAAAAGGCTCAACTAGAAATGTAAAGAGAAATAAATAATTGGACCTATATTCCAATATCATAATGTGCTTGGTTTTGTAATCAAGTATTTTAATAAAACTTTGCACAAAGATGAAAGGTTACTTGAGAACTTTAGCTTGATGATTAAGTACCGTTGATTCGGACTTAAGAACATCTAGCCTCTGTTATAGTACGCTGAAAGAATTCCGAAGGAATCACGATGTCATTCGTTGGATAGACAAGAAGAACGCATTTCCGACAAATTTTCCCTGAACACATAGTGAAACTATGTTGTGTAAGGCCGTTGTGCCTATGAGATTGAGCTAACACTTTAATGCTGGTGCGAATTTCGTAGTGACGATCTATTGATTCTTGGGGGTGTCGGGGTATGAAATACTCATATAGGCCCAGTTGGTTGCTGTTCTGTGGCATGGTGATCTTGCAATACACCGACATACTCTACTAGACACTATGTATTTTCTGGTAGTGTGGGATGTTCCCGAAAAAGCCTATGTGCACGATGATGATTGTTGACGCATTTTACTACCCAAGGCTGGTGTACTCCGGAACAATCCTCCGAACCACTCTCTCCGACTGTTGGTTAAAACCATGGTATAGGGAATCAAAGGTCATTCCTCGAGTCTTAGATGTCTTATATCTAGGGAAAACGGTGCCCGGAGATTATGTTATTGTGAAACATTATTATTTCTGTTGTGATGGATGATATAACTGTTAATTGATATTTGTACGTACCTGTGTGTCGTACCACTTCATGTCTGCGTTAAGTGTAAGATGAATGGAAATCTCACCTCATTTATGTATTTTCTGGTTTGCTATTTTCTATCTTACGTTGGATGAAGATGACAACAACACTGTTTCTCCATCACACACCGCTGGAGTATGAGCGTACTAGGAGACATGGACACAGTCTCGAGGGCTTTAGTGTAATAGACTTTTGTCAGTATTTTGTGTTTGGCCAGTCTCATGTCTATGTTATATTTTGTGGAGCTATGTCTCTAAAGATATTATTATTATAAACATATTTCTAGTCTGTTGTTATTTACTGGTGTTGGTATTTTCGTCATATTATGAATATGTATGACTGTTAGTACTTGGAAATGTCTGTAAAATATTTATATATGAGTGGAAGTTATATGTTAAAGTATGTATGGTATCATTTGTAAAAGAGAAAAGCAAACAGTAAACCCGTATTTTTGGTAAAAGAATTATTTTCCGCTTTACTAGGTCTTATAAAATAGAAATGTCACATATAATGTAGCGCCCGAGAAAGGTGTTACATGAGGCAATTGCAAAGGGACTCCTACGAAGAGAAGACAATGAGATGTTATTGTACTCATGTTTGTTTTGTTGATATTATTGTATGTGTTGTGGATCATTTATGTTATTATTTGAAATACTTTGAGATTATATTATTTTTGAAAATGACAGATTACCATGGTTGTTTTTTCGGTTACCGCGCCGACTGAAACCAACATCTTTTCAAAAACATTTTAGAACTGTGTTTTACTTACTGGGATTATAAATCTCATTATTGGTGTTGTCTTTCAGAGTTTACAGGTGATGACATAGATGGTGCAACAACTTGAGAAAGTCTTGAAGATTTTAGTTCTAGTTTATTTCTTTTGGTTTATTAGACGCCCTTGTTTTGAGACAAAAACAACTGTAAAAGAATTATGTGATTTTTAATAATTAATATTTATGAGGCTTTACTTTATTTGGATATAATGGTTTATTTAGCACTATTACTTTATTTAACTATTTTGAATATACGAGATACTTTTCGACTTAAATTTTATTGTGAAAAATTTTATGACTCGATTATTTAATTCGAATGTTTTAAAAGTTTTATAGAAAATTAATTTAGATTACTAATATAACAAAAGACGTTATATTTATGATATAAGAGAGTTTAATTCTAGACTAAACCCCCAATTTGGTCCCTGAGAAAAACACTCGGGTCTGAAATAGTCCCTAACCAAAAAAAATTATCCAGTTGGTCCTTAAGAATGTGTTTACCGGGACAGATTAGTCCTTCTGTCATATTTTGTAGTGTTTCTATCATGTGTAGTGCATGTTAATAGGGACTAATTTGGCTCACGGTCATGTTTCTTAGGGACTTTACTGGTATCACTTAAAAATTGTTAGGGACTAATTTGTGACAGAAAGACTAATCTGTCCCGATAAACACATTCTTAAAGACCAACTGGATATTTTTTTTTGGTTAGGAACTATTTCAGACCCGAGTGTTTTTCTCAGGGACGAAATCGGGGGTTTAGTCTTAATTCTAAATTGGAACGTGATACTGGGGTTTGTGGTACTGTTCCCCAATTATAAATGAGTACCTGGAAGTTTTCGCCACCTCAGCATCACTAGTAACTTAACACCGTTAATAATTTTCAGCACCATCCCCTCTCCTTTCTCTCGTTCTGAACATTCACCTCCCCATCTCCACTTTACGTTTCCTTCCCCCAACCCCCTTCATCACCATCGTTCCTGCTAGTTCTTAAATTTATATAATTTTCTAACTCTTATTTATATAATTTTCTAACTTTTGTCTGCATAAAAAAATAGAGGCTTCTCTTGTGGACATTGTTTGCTTTGAGTGTCGGTAAGTGGGCAAATGTGTTGCTTTCTTTGGTTAATAGCAAGAAAATGATGAAAGATTGTAATTTGGGGAAGAAAATACAGACCACGAACCAGGGAGGCGTGGCCGGCTACAGAAGGTAGCGGCTTGCGGCTATGTGATGGCGCGGGGAGCTGGGACAACGGCTGAGTTCACGTCTGTATCAGATCTGACGTAGTGGGATGGGGGTTCGTGGGTAGGCTTACGGCGTATGGAGCTGAACGCGAAGCTGTGGCGGTGGAGGCTCGGAGTGGCGTGACCGTGGGCGGAAGGTTGGACGATGGGTGATGGACGACGACAGCTTTCGAGGTGAAACGACGGAGAACGACAACATTGCTGGATCAGGTTCTGATTCGCGAAGATGCCTGGGTGAAGAAGCTAAGTGACGGAGGGGAGGTTCCATCGTGAGAGTGAGAGGAAGGGAATTGACGGTCTTAAATGTTAAAGTGAGATGTGAGTGCTGAGAAGGAAAAAATTTCCATGTGTCCACTTACTTGTTCTATGATATTGATTTTGATTAATTATTAATTGTGATTGAAGTTACGTGAGATTGTTTGTTGAGCTGAAAAATTATTTTGATGATCATAATTCATGTTTGTATAGTATAAATAAATAAATTTATTTTCCAGTTTCCTATTTATTAATTTATTTATTTTTATGAGTGTTTAGATATCAAAATTTTGAGAACGAAATTTCTTAAAAGAATGAAAAAAATATAACATCATAAAATTTTAACATAATTATTTAAATAAAAAAGAGTAAGGTGTTACGAGATCTAGCGTAGAAAAGTATTAGTATAAGATTTATGGGAATTTTTTATTAATTACTAAAGAATAAAAAAAAAAAAAAAAGCTAACATGAAAGCAATTCACGTCAGGATTGAGATATAAGTAAAGGGTTCGGCTAAGGTGCACCACCCATATTTTGCATCACTCATTATATTATTCATATATGGTAAATATATTGTAGTATAATATATATATTCTTTGTATTCGCAAATTTAACTCATATTAAAATAATATTTTTTGATTAAAAAAACTGATTATATTGCAAAATAATATTTTAATATGAATTAAATTAATGTTCGTTGTCAATAATATTTTGAAATATAATCAGTTTTTTTAATCAAAAAATATTATTTTAATATGAGTTAAATTTATAAATACAAAAAGTACATATATTATATTACAATATACTGTATTCATATAGTTTGACTACAGTATAATATAACTAGGAAGTTTGAAATTTTGATCAACATATATGGTAATTTGATTGGTCCAAAATTTATAACATGAGTAATATAGTGGATGATGTAAAATGTGGATGATGCATCATAAGCCCGACCCTAATTATAAACAGCAGCTACGTGACCCTATTTCAAGAAAAGAGGAATAGGTGTAGTGCCACAATAGTGAGGAGAGAGAGGGAAAAAAAAAAGAGCACCATTATAGTGACAACATCGACAACAGCAAATAAAAGTAGGATAGAGCAAGAAATAGGATCATTGTGCGGCGTGAGAAACGATGTGCTTATTTTACTTTATAGAAGGATGAACAATATAAATAGAATTTGTTCAGAAATGCTTGAGGCTTTTTTGGAGTTCTTCGAAAGTCAAGTAAACACCCTTTTCTTGTATTTTTATGGTATAAATTTTAATAGGTTTGAGTATGAAATTAATGGATAATTATTTGGGATTTTGTTTTTAAATTGAAATTGATATTTTATTGATAATTAATTATTATGAGATTGAATATTGACATATAAAATAATATGATTATTATTATTTGGTATATCTTTTTGTGACATGTAATATCTTAATATTGTTTTTTATATAAATTTGATGAATATTAACGCATTTGACATGTAATGCCTTTTATTATTTCTTCTTTTTTCCCTAAATACCCATTCCCGCCCCCCTATTATTCTCCTTTCCCACTCCTCCCCTTCTTCCCTTTCCTCTCCATTCTTCTACCTTATCTTCTCACGTTTTACCTTTCAACAACTACAAACAGAAAATGAAGCTTCTGGTATTTTGAAAGTGTGACTGACGTGATCTCGGTGGAACTTCATCGCGGTGGACGGCGTGGTTGGACAGAGATCGTGACATGGCGACAGATGTGGGTATTCGCGGTGGCTACACGGGAAAGCTACAAAGAGCGTTTGGCGGAGAGAGGTGGAGATACTAGCGGAGGGGGCAGACCTGTGTCAGAACACGTGTGGGTCCTGATCCAGCGGGAGCGGTGATGCTACGCAGTGAGGGGTATGGCGGCATCGCGCTACAGGGCTGTTGTTCTGAGCTTCGCGCGACACTGCGCAGTGGGGGTATGGCGCCTCGCGATAGGGACGCCACGACGGTTGGACGATGGCATGAAGTGTCACGTGGTGGCTGGGACTGGGAATTTCTCTTGTGTGGTGCTTCTTTCTGATTCGCTTTGAGCATTTTTATTCTCTGGTGGGACCGGGTATGGGTTGGGTGGGTTTGATAAGGGTGAAGAATGGTGAAGAAAAGGAGGAAAGTGAGGGGTGAGGAAGAAGAATCACGGTGGGAAGAGAAGGGTATCTAGGGAAAAAAAATAAAAAAAAAAGGTAAAAAAAATAGAGAGGTGGGGGATTAAGATGCGAGGTCGGGGGGCAATCAGGACCCTTATCGAGGTTGGCGGCTTCAATCACACGTAACCCACCGTGTCAGGTGCTCCACCTATAATAAATATGGATTGATTTTCAATAGAAATTTATTATTAAATAAATAATTATTGGAGATTTCTTTAACACTTTATATATTCTTTATGATAATATTGATAAACGTAATAACTACCCTAAACTTAGTAACTAGCCGTAGAAGCTATCCAGCGAGGTTATTCTATGAATCCGTCGGTGCAAGCTCTCTTAGAAGACATCAGTCAGCTGCTTCAGCTAAGAAATTGGGAAGTTAGTGTTAAGTCTCTAAAATATCTGATGTATATTTTTTTAAATTTTGATGAGAACTAAATATTGGTTAATTATTTAATTAACCTTCATATCGGTTGTTAATCTGTCTATCTAATGTGTAGATTAAAACTGTAACTAAAGTGATACAAGTGCTCGTCCACAAAAGTGACAAAAGTGATTGTCCACTAAAGTAACATAAGCATTCGTCCACTAAAGTGGCATATGGAGCTCGTCTACTAGGATTACGTTCTTTGGAGATGCTAAAACCTTAATGAGAGTATCCGTCCAATGACGCGGCATATGGAGCTCGTCTACTAGTCTGTCCGAATGAAAAATCTTAATGGCTAGATGGATGCGGTTATTTTCAAGATGGACGCGAATTCTATAAGAATTATCAGAATCTAATTTCAAGAACCAGAATCAAGAAAACAGATTCTGTTATCAGAACCAAAGACTAGTTAAAGAATGCTTCCAACATGCTTTATTCCCTAGTACCTCTGGTCCTTACACGAAAAGGGAATTGTACTCATCAAAGTACAAAAAGTTCTCTGCATAACTCTGATATGGCTGTATCACGATGCATAAATCATCATTCATGTTAGAGTACAACCAACGTTTCTATTGCATTAAAGACTGCACAGAACGACTCTATTGCATTTAATGAAGTTCTGCTTGAAGCCAACATCTGAGGGAATGTCTCTAACGGATCCTAAATGTTTGAAGACTATAAATACAGAAGTCATTGAAGATGAAGTATAGAGAATACACATAGCATTAAAGAGCCATTAATCTACGCATTAATATTTTCATTCTTTCATTCTCTATTCTTCAATCATTTGAAGTTATTACGCAGACTTTCCTAATCTTTACATTTAAACCACTCTATGAGTGTTAGTGAAAGTTCTATCTATCAGAAGTTGTATTTATTACAAACTAAATCTCTCAAACAAACCTGAGTGAGCTTGAAGAGGCTAAGTGTGCAAAGAATACTTGTCTTGAGCCTGAAGAGGCTAGGTGTGCAAACAATACTTGGAGTCTGTAACCTGATCAGCTATAGTGGATAAAACTTGGTGCTGCCAAGGACTGGACGTAGCTCTTTGCTTTGAAGAGTGAACCAGGATAAATAGCTGTGTCAATCTCTCTTTCCTTATAAACTCTTTAGTTGCCTTAGTTTTCTTATCCGTTTTTCAAGAGGTGTGTTTGTCTAAGTCACTGTTAAAATTTCATCAGACAGGTCACCTGTCATCCCGTATCTTTCCACTTGTCCAACTAAGCTCACGTATGCGAAAAGATTTCAACTTTGTTTAAATACTGATAAACACAATTCAACCCCCCTTCTCGTGTTTATAGTTGTCTATTTTAGTTGGTATCAGAGCTCAGCCTCTGGGTTGAGCATCTAACAGTGTAGAGGTAAAAGGTCCTGAAGAGTAGACATGACTGCTGGAGCTAGTTCAAGTGGAAGTCACCAAACTGAAGGAGCTTCCCTAACCAGACCTCCTTACTTCAATGGAGAAAACTACAACTATTGGAAAGATAGATTTCAATGGTTCATTCTATCTACAAACTCTGATTTTGGGATGTCATTATAGATGGTCCATTCATTCCCAAGAATGATGATAACACTGACAAACCAAAATCTCAGTGGACTACTGCAGAAAAAACAAAATGGGAGCTGAACCACAAAGCTAGATATAGCATTATTTGTGCTCTCAGTCCTGAGGAGTTTGAGAAGGTATATGCTTGTGACTCTGCCAAAGAAATATGGGACACTTTAGCTGTCACACATGAAGGAACATCCAAAGTCAAAGAGTCAAAGATTGTTATACTAGTCAGAAAGTATGAACTGTTTGTCATGGAGGAAGGAGAATCTGTTGGTCACCGCTATCTCTCAAGCCAATGATCTCACTACCTTGACTATGTATGAACTTCTTGGAACACTCACTGTTCACGAGCAAGAACTTGGAGATGAAGTTGCACCAAAGAAGGGCAAGTCAATTGCTCTGAAAGCTGATCAAAAGTCAGCAAAAGTTTCCAAGGCTCAAAAGCGGGCGAGTCATCCAGGTGATGCTGACTGTCTCGAACACGAGGATTCTAAGAGTGATGAAGAATTGTCTCTCCCGACCGGGGAAGATAAAGCTTCTCCTACAGAAAAAGAAGTTCAAGAGGGATAAGCCATTCAGAAGGTCCAACAAGGACAAGAGCTTCAAAGAATCCACCTCAACAGACAAAAGTCCAATTGTTTGCTATGAGTGCAAGAAACCGGGTCACATCAAGGCTGGATGTCCTCGACTCAAGAAGGCCCCTTTTAAGAATTTCTTCAAGAAGAAGAATAAAGGAACGATGGCTACCTGGTAGGATCTGGAGTCAACATCTTCTGATGAAGAAACAGAGGAAGAAGCCAATCTCTATTTGATGGCCAACACTGACTCAAACTCAGACGATGAGGTACATCCTGACTATGAGGAATTACTTGATGCCTATGAGGAGTTGCTGGAGGAATCCAACTGCTTATCTAAGGCCTTCAAATCCCTCAAGAGAGAGTATGTAAAGCCCACCAGTGAGCATAAACAGAAATCTCAAGAGTGTGAGAAGCTAGCTAAAGAGAACAGTGAGCTGAAGACCGAAAAGTCTAATGAAGCTAAGATCTCAAGTGAAACATCACCATCTGAAGAAGTTGAAAAACTTCAATAGAAAGTGGAAGAGCTCACTTCTGATCTTGCCAAATTTGTTAATGGTAGAGATAATCTGACTAAGCTACTTGGTCATCGGAGGCACTCTCTTAACAAAGAAGGTATTGGATATGTCCATCAGACACATCATAAAATATCAACTAAAGCTTCTACAGTATCTGTTAAGTCAACTGTAACCAAGTCTACATCTGTCTGTAACTGTCTGTAACCAAGTCTACACATGTTTTCGTGGGAACTTTGTTTGAGATGAAAATCAAATTCATGGAAAGTGCTCTTGAAATGTGAAATTGAGTGAAAGTTGATATCCTAGACAAATTGAGCGAATGAGTGAATTATTAAATGCCCTTGTGAGGAAGGCAAATGTTTGAAATTTGTGATCTTCCTTTTGTGTGTAACTCGAACCCTTTGCTTAGATTAATAATTGCATGAATGATGGAATTCTCTTTGTTTGAAGTAAATGAATGTGAGGATTACTATAATGAAATAGGGGGAAACATTGATTGGAATTGTTTTGATAAAATTGCATGAAGATTATGTGAAGTTTGATTGAGTCCATTGAGCTTGCTAAGTTTTGAGTCTTTTTGAGCTTTAGTTTGCTTGAGAGCAAGCAAAGTTTAAGTTTGGGGTGTTTGATAATTCGCTGGCTTATGATATTTTATCTATTATTTTAGAGCGGATTTCATCAACTAAATTTTGTTAAATGCTTGATTTAGCCCAAATTAGACTTTGTTTTCCTATTTTGGTTATTTTAGAGTCAATGTGTGCATTTAATTAGATTTTTATTAATTTTCTGATATTTTCTAATTCTTATTTTTAGGAGATGACAAAGAAAAATGATTGAAATTAAATTGAAGATTGCCAAGTAAATTGCAAGGGTCCACATGATGGATTTGAATCCAAATCAATTTGGATTTGAATTATTATGATTAAAAGATAATTCAATTAGCATTAAGATAAAAGATTGGATCTAAATTAATCTATTTGGATTTGGATAATAATTGTCTATCACAACAATAAAGGATATGATAAGATTTGACAATTAATTTGGAGATATTGATTTGGATATGATGATTAAAATGCTCAGGACCAATTATGATGGAGCTTGCATGAAGATGGAGCTTGAAAAGCAAGAAAATTGAGCCAAACAGAGGCTATCACGGCCTAGCGGTGATAGCCATCACGGCCATGACCGAGTGGAGCTGAAAAGAAATAATGGAAAAGTCAGAACTGGTCACGGCCAGGCCGTGATGTCCATCACGGCTGTGACATGCCAAATGAAATCAGACCCTCACAGACAGAACTGATCACGACTAGGCCGTGATGGTGGTCACGGCCGTTACAGACCAACCAGCGAAGCAATCTCCAAGTCAGAATCCGTCACGGCCTAGCCGTGACAGGCATCACGGCCGTGACGCGCAATATTTGGATTTTAAAAACTGATTTGATCTGATTATTGTAATTGCTTGGGACTCAAGTTACCCTACCTTATAAATAGGACCTAGGTGCTCGAAAATAGGGGACTTTTGGGCTGCTATCCATAGGCAAAATTAGGATTTCTCTTCTCCAATTTCTTTTCTTCTCTTAGGTTTTTTTTATGCTTTTGTTAATCAAGCTTGCCATGACCATGGCAATGCTTGAGTAGTCTTTTTGTTTCTAGGGGTTGGGGCTATGCCCAAGATTTGTTTTATGCTATGAATTGACGTTTTACTTTTTGTCAATTTCAATTTGCTTTCGATTTAATTCCTATTGCATGAATTACTTGTGAATTTGGTGCGCACTTATTTGCATGTCATAGATACTCTAAGGAGGAACCTAACGGTGAACTTAGGTATTGGATCTATAAGAATTGAACTTAGGACTTAAATCACGAGAGTTAGAAGCAGTCCTTCGAGGGTTCACGAATTGTCACAAAACTTAAAGGGTTCAATTTAAATTCAATTACCACGAGAGTAGGGGTTGGTTTAATCGGGCACGGTTCTTGTAACCCGAGAGGGAGCATTAACTTATTTAGGATAAATTCGCCTTCAAAGCAATTTTCGATAATTAACAAGAGGGGTGGTCAACTCAGTAGCATGAGCGGTCTTGTTGGTAACCCAATTCATGGAAATCTCTTTTTCATGTTTAAAATCCAAAAAATATTTTATTTTATTTTATTGTTTCTTTTATTTTCTTTGAAATCTTTTCACATCTATTTCTCAGTCTAAATAGTTGTTTAATTTGTGAAGTGACACTTGGTTTCCCAATCCCTGAGTTCGATACTCGGTTTCTCACTGTTTTATTATTACTTGCTTCGATCCGGTTCGCTTGCCGGAGAACATCAAGTGGTCGTCGGTGCAAGAAGGCACAAACAAGGAGCGACTCCTGACAGACTTCTAGAAGGAGGGACACATGAATGAACTGATTACATACCGGAATGAGAGGGATCCTAAGACTGTGTATGTATGAGACTATACAGTTGAGGATGACTTATATGAATTGACTGGTACTACCTATACTAACAAGATACACCTTCTTTTCGAGAGCTCATCACTTAAGAACTCCACAACTAAGCGTGCTTGACTTTGAGCAATTTTAGGATGGGGAACTCCCGAGAAGTTTTCCCGGGAATCGTGTGAGCGAGGACAAAGCACGTTGAAAAGAACTGTGTTGGTTTCCCGGGAAGTATGTGAGTGAGGACAAAGCACGCTGAAAAGAACTGTGTTGGTTTTCCGGGAAGTGTGTGAGTGAGGACAAAACACGTTGAAAAGAACTGTGTTGGTTTGTAGAGACAGTCGTCTATCTATAGAGCAGTCAGTGGTGTTAGAATGTGTATGAAAAAAACTTTATTAGGAGAGACAAAATTCACTTTAGTAAATTTTATATCTCAGAAGAGATTAATCTCTAGCTATCGGCTGAAAATATGGAAAAAAAAAAAAAGAATCTTGTATCCATAGCAAGGTTTACAAAACCGGATCGGCCATCGAACCGGTGAAGGCAGCGGTTCAAGGTTCAATTGTCCAACCGAGGTTGAACCGTGGTTGAACCGGTTATAATTAAATAATATTATTTTAATTTTTAATATAATATTTGTAACAATATTAAACAAAAAAACAACATAACAACTAAAATTATTAAGCACAATTTTTTTTATTTTGAAATTAAACTAAATAAATATAAAAATATATGTTAAAATGATCTTCATAGGGAAAACCAACCCAAAATCTACAACTAGCCCACATATGTTAGAAAACAAAATAATTGGGTTTTGGCTAGGATGACCCAAATCCTTTTATACTAATTTTTTTTCTTCTAAGAAACCGGTTCTACGGGCTTTCACTACCTATTATGATGACCGGTTTTACCGGTTTTGAACCGGTTTTCCGGTTTTTCCACCGATTCGATGCTAGGCCGGTTTTCCCTGTGAACCGGACCGACTAAGGTCCCGGTTCCCGGTCGGATCCGATCGGTCCGGTCCGGTTTTCAAAACCTTGATCCATAGCATTTATATAGGCTTCTCGTAATATTCCTCGTTGATAAAATAATTTAAAACAACTACAGTGAGGTATTATTCATCCACATGCTGACTTGCATGTAAGAGTTTGTAAGGAGTCTTCTTTTTTGGTTAAAGAGTTTGAAAGGAGTCTATACCATTTTTCGTTCTTAAAAAGGAAAATAAAGCCCATTAAAAGAAATAGGGAAAGAAAGAATTTTAATATTATAGCAAAAAATTCAAATAACATTAGAAGGTTAAGATAAAGTTTGGGCAACCCATGTGCATGCTATGTAAGATCAGCTGAAACTTGCAGATAGTATTTGTCACAATTTTTTTAAAAAAAATTATTTTCGAGAATGGTGGTGTGTGAATAACAAATTATCATACTTGATACAAGTTTTAAAAAATTATTTTTAGATATAAAAGATGATTAGGAATAAAATTAATAAATAATAATTAAAAATTTAAGAAAATTAATTCTATTTTCATATATAAATGTGACAAAAAAAATTTCATGAAAATATGATCTTCAAAAATATAATTTGTCTGATCCAATCAACGACATGGAGACCCATTGGATATTCTTTGGGCGAATATCATTGGCAAAGTGGTGATTGGTATGACTTAAAAGATATATTCTCTACTTAAATATCTATTGTTTGATCGAAGTGAGATGAATCGAACTACTTCTTTCACATATTCAAATAAAAGAGCATTACGACGTGTTAGGCTTGCTCAATTATTTCCAAAAACGATACTCCATGATGAATAAAGTTTCATGATCATTAATAGAAATATATTATATAGTGTCAAATAAAATGTAAATGTGAAGATAAAACAAAATTAAAAATAAAATGTAAATGAAAGATAAAAATAAATATATATTATATTGATATGACATTTTAAGTTTAGTTTTCAATTTTTATAAAAAAAAAAGTTTATTTTTCAAATAACATGATTCTTTTATATTGGACTAGTGGAACTCTAGAAGAAATAAATTATAAAAAAGAGAATATAAATGTTTTTTCAACCACGAGGTCTGTCTTGATTTTAAATCACCTAAACTTTTTTCTATATAAAAAAAAAGGTGGAGATAATAGGATAGACTCTCCAATCAGGTATAGGTGATGACTTGTCCAGGTAACAGCCACATCTCAAGCACCATTTTTTCGTTTTTTTTTTTTTGTTATTTTTTATTATATCCATTTTTTTTCAGGCAATTATATCCTTTTTTTTATAAGCTAGTGCTTATCCTTTAATTCCAAGTCCTAACCTATCAGTCCCCACTTACCCGTCCGGAAAGGACACGCGTCACTTTGTTAACAGGCTCTGATAGCTACCCTTGCTGACTACTTCCTGAGGAATATTGGAGTCACGCTACACTAATAATATTATTGTTTATGAAATTTTTGTTATTTAATTTTAAATTTAAACAAAGAGCATTATTCTCACAACATTTTCATATACTCCATTATATTTGAGTTCAAGATAACTAATTTAATTTTATTTAATATTAGTATTCCAAAAATCAAGACAATCAATCAATCTAATCAATTTATCTTTTATTTTTTCAAGATCATTACATACTCTCGAATTATAGCTATTTTTTTACATAAATCAAGACAATTAAACTAAATTAACTAACTTTCTTAATAAATATGAAGTTAGGTTTTTTTTATTTATAATTAGGTCCAGAGGTAGTACCATGAAAGCAATTATTTCATTCAGCCTAGCGATGTATTTTCGAAGTGTAAAATTTTGACTCCTCTTTTCATCATTATTATCACATTTGTATGATATACCAACACGTGGTTGATTCAAGTGGTAAGGAACTTAGATATTTTAAACAAGTGGTCAGAGGTTTAAATCCTATCTCTTGTGTATGGAGAAAACCTAGTTGGGGGAAGAATCCACCTTATGTCCCCAACAGATTTCTCGACGGAGATTAGTCACTACTAACGATAGCGAATACTTTACACCTATACTATGGTTAAAAAAGATACTATGATCAACAAAATCGTTATTTTAACAACAAAAACTTAATAATTGTACGTACAAGCATCATATGAATACATGGTAGTCATTTCTTTTCCAACAAATTATATTTTTTTTTTTCAACTATTGTATTATAATAATTACCAATAGTATTAACCACCATTATCTTTCACCACCCATCAGTATTCTCCATAACTCACTGTCACTTTTTTTTTCTTCCTTTTATTATCAAAATATATATTACTAGCTACCATATATTATCCACTATTTTCTTTATAACCATCAATAATATAATCATTATTACCGACTCCAAAGTAGCAGACTCGTTTCTTTCTCCACCTTCTTTACTGCCAAACCAACCTAAAGAACTCACGACGTTGAGTGATCAAAATTATTGTAGTTTCTCTTTAGATGTAGGGTGGTGAACACGTATAAGGCACACGTCTCAACTCCCAATCATCTTTTGCAAAGGGATCGCGTCACTGCTGAGTTCATTATTCATCGCAGATAGAAATGGCGATCATTTGATTTCACAAAAGAATCTTATTATACACTAATGACCAATTCTTAATACAAAATGAAAATCCTTTAAATAAACATTAAATGATTTCTAACATGCTTCGAATTTTGATCTAAAAACCGACAAGCAAAAGAAATGATATAATTTTTCTTATAAAAGGTTCATGATTCGTGTACTCATCTTGGCTTCTTTGAAGAATATTCTATATGGGCCAAATAAGGATATATTAGAGGATCCAAGAATTCATAAAATTAGCTGCTGACTTCACAATTGGGAAACTATGTGTACATGCAATATGCTGATAATATTCCCTTGGAGAATTGAATGCAACCCTAAGTGGATAAAGATGTGCTGGTGTTAGTTAAAGGAAGAGTTTTGTTATTTATACACATAGAATAGGATAGTTAGATAATATCTCACTCATATATATTCTGAATTCATTTTAACTTTGTATACAATATTGATACATGCCAGAATAGGTGATACATAGGAAGATTGTCATAATAGGCGATCAATGATGGAGATGGGAGATCTTGGTTTTGATATCATGTTAGATTCCATCTTAGAACCATTTGGTATTAAATGAGGTTGCCCAACGTATTTAAACCGTACCCTTGGATTTGAGGCGGGTGACGTGGGACTTTCAACAACATCAATGTTATATTTGAGATGTAAAAAAAGAAGGTCTTGTCATTGATTAAGGAATCTAAGAAAATAAGTTTTTATGAATTTTTTTTTTTAATTCCACTTTTCAAAATAGGGGAAAAAAAAAACACAATTTGGTTGAAAGAATCATGAGAAAAAAGTCAGTTAAGATAGGAGAAGAAGTTCCGGCCCTCATTGGAGCATATCAAGCTAGGTGACGCATACACTAAGGTATAGAAAAGTCATCCCATGAACCAATCAAAGCCATGCAACTCCGCACAAACGACAAGAAACCTCAAAGATAAAAGGGGCATTCATCTCGTTGCAAACATTTCAAACACCTTGATTTCTCTTCAAGCCTCTCTTAATTTTCCACTTTCTCCACAACCCTTTCCCTTCTCTTGTCTCATTACCAAAAGAAGCCAATAGAAAACTATTCCATAGTTTCCATTCAAACCATTCTTTCTTTTTCCTCAATATGGAGGGCATATCAAGTTCTGAACTCCCACCTGGTTTCAGGTTCCACCCAACTGATGAGGAACTAATTGTGCACTACCTTTGTAACCAAGCCACATCAAAGCCATGCCCTGCATCTATCATCCCAGAAGTGGATATCTATAAATTTGATCCATGGGAATTGCCTGGTATATATATATATATATATTCTATATATCAATTGCTAAACTTTCCTAATGTTATTGTAGTTCATAATGTCTATGTTGGTGGCTTGGTGCTTCACATATTCTAAAAATCAATTTTCATTCTTCATTATGTGATATTATGTGTATTATGTGATTAATGAGGCTAGTAATCAATCACCATGTAATACACACTATTAAAAAGAAATTTGTATATCACTAACCAAGTATAAAAATGGTATACATAAATGATATGCAAGCATCATTTTCAGTCTTAACTATGAACTTCTCATGAAATGCAGATAAAACAGATTTTGGAGAAAATGAATGGTATTTCTTTACACCAAGAGACAGGAAATATCCAAATGGGGTGAGACCTAATAGAGCCACAGTGTCTGGGTATTGGAAGGCAACTGGCACGGACAAGGCAATCTATAGTGGGTCTAAGCATGTTGGGGTGAAGAAAGCTTTGGTTTTTTACAAGGGTAGGCCCCCAAAGGGTGTGAAGACAGATTGGATTATGCATGAGTATAGATTGATTGGATCAAGAAGACAAGCTAGCAAGCAAATTGGGTCCATGAGAGTAAGCCTTTGCCTCACTGTTATATATAACTTTATGGATTTTAACAATTAGTACTTTGGTTTGGTATTTAATGTTTTGCTTTAAATGACCTTTGCCCTTTGTGCTTGGATGTGTCATCAGCTGGATGACTGGGTCTTGTGCAGGATCTATAAGAAGAAGAACATAGGAAAATCATTGGAGCAAAAAGAGGAATACCCAACAATCAATATGACAGCATCAAATGATGGTAGTGAACAGGAAATGATGAAATTCCCTAGGACTGGTTCCCTTGCTCATCTTTTGGATATGGATTACTTGGGTCCAATGTCACAGATATTATATGATGGCTCATATAACTCAACCTTTGATTTTCAAATTGACACTGCTAATATTGGGATAGACCCCTTTGTAAAACCTCAGCATGTTGAAATGCCTAATCCTTATGCAGCAGATTCAGGGAAGTACCTAGTAAAACAGAACAGCACCATCAACCAGAACTTATTTGTGAACCAATTGTATGATCAGACAAAGTAATACCAACAAAAAATGAAATTGGATTATTTAGGCATGATGATAAGTGTCATCAATATAAATAATCCAGAAGATTCTTTGTAGAAATAAATATCTTTTACATAATAGATTTTCAGTGATATCCAATCAGATAGCTCCCGTAGATGTTTATACTTTTTGTACAATAGGACAAGATAGGAAAAAGTTTTTTCTCATTTGGACTTTCATGTGAGTTGGGTTAAATACTATCATATATTATATGTAAAGCCGAAATGGATGTGGATGAAGCATCATGGTATGATTATTGAAACCAAATATGATTAAGCCACCACATACTTTGTGTACATATTACAATCATTATTTATTTTGACCAAGGACACAATTGGCAAATTCTTTGCTATGCACAAGTCCGTAATAGGAATTTTCAAATCAGTTGTTAATATAATTGGTACTTTGGTTTGTATCTTGTGGTGCCTTATCCAAAATGATGACGGCAGTATTGATAAAAATGGTAACTAAAGTAAACCGTGTGACTTGTGAAAAACAAGGAAATGACGTGCTGAGGAGGTTGGCATGCGCATGGGCTAAATAAATGGTAGATGTGGCTGAGGACCACACATTGTTCAGACTATAATAATATAATAATATGATTAAGTATAAATCCTTGTATTTGCTTCGTCATGAAAGTGCTAGTTAATATAAAAAAGTAAAAGTTAGATTAATCAGTTGAATGAGTCCTATATATTCTCACATTAATATGTTAATATTTAACTTGATAGAGTGCTAGCATTCAAGGAATGTTTGGTCTAGGACACGAAACAGATGAGAAGAAGCATTACGTTTGACTTACAAATTCATAGTATTGCTAATGCATAAATAAAAATATCAACTATACCAACTATTTGACTTTGTTTTTTGCCTTTGACTTGGGTACTCACGCATTATTATGAGACAAATCTCCAAGCAACAATCTTCAAATAATTGTCTTCTTCAAAGTTTGGATTTTGATCTTTCTTTTAAGAGTGTGACATGCTTATCACCATACCTAACCCTTTCAAGAGTAGTTTGGATTATTAACAATTTAAAATTCCCATGACTAACACGAGAAACTGATTGCTCAAGCATTACTTATCTGAGAATGGATCCCCTATTCTCCTTTTCATGTCTACAAAATGTTAGAACAGAATAACCACTTCATCCTCTGATGAAATATCGTTAAGGATCGTAATGAACCAAAGGAAAAAGAAAGGCTACAAACCTAGGCCTTTTCAAGTACAGCAACTACACAATTGATGAAACATGACAGGATGCATATTGGCATGTCTAATACTTGTCTGAGTCAAGAGCTGTTGTGGTTTCAGTGCCACTAACAACCTATGAATTCACTATATATTGCTCATTCTTGCTAATGGGAACATGTACTTAAAGACAAATATTATCAATCATCTTAAGGTAACCTACATCATAATTCTCTTCAAGCGCCCCAATTATTTTGAAAACTAAACTAGAAAATGGAGTTATAGGATTTTTTTTTTTAATAATCTGTCTCTTCATAATAGGATCAAACACAATAGCATGCATTCAGCTCATCCTATGAATCTACAGGCACACACCACTTTATTTACTTCATCCTAAAGGCATCAATGAAGACGACTTTAAACTCATCCTTTGACAATGCAAACATTATCAACCTTTGGTTCATTGATCCGCTAAGTTCCAAATTTTTGCTGAAAAACACTACACAGCAGTATCAAAATCCTTCATGATATTCCTTACTCAGGTGTTGTCTTCAAGTTTGTGATTGCTGGTTGGGACATAAACAACAACTCTCTCATGGACCACACATTAATGATAATTGAAAGGAACTCAACTGTTTGCTTGTAGTTATAACAGAGTTCTTACTGTCACGTCCAACAGTTCCTCAGGGATACATACATTTTCCCACCTTAGTGCTGGATGTAGTATAATTGGGACTCTTGAGGATGATTCACTTACACCTTAGCTTTGGTTCAGTGATAGCATCCTCCAAATGAATTACTATCCAAATTCATTGCATTTCAAATGATTCAGCAGTTTGTAATATATTCTTTTCTTATTTTTCAGGTTGTGCTTTCATGGATGCTTAAAAAGATTGAATCTACATAGCTCAAAAGATTTAATCGAAGGCACCAGCATGCTTATTGATCAAATGAAATGACAATTTTATAGTAGTGTGCAAGAGAAGTGATCTCAAAGTTTGTATTCCTATTTTTCTGCAGTAGGACCAATATGCCTTGCCAACGTGTCTGCTTATCCGCAGATGAGGATGGCACCAGCCCATTTTGGTGGACTATAAAAATTCCATACAGACAGTCGCGAGATCAACTTCAAGATGTTGTCAGGTTAATCCTGTCAGAAAGCTATTGATTTCAACATGATCTATGTTTTATGATAATATTCTTGTTCAGACAACTCTCCATGAATAGAAACTTTCTTGCTTTCTTATTGTGTAAGAAATGAAGAGAGATTACAAAGTGCGTTATTGTTTCATCAGTGCATACATACTTCTGCACTCTGATGAATCTTTAGGAACTCACATGCACGTGACAAGAATATCAGTTCGCATGCACATAACTTCCTAATTCTAACTAACTATGCGACGTGGCATATTATTCTAACTGTCACTAGGCTGGAGTAACTAATTACATTTATCTAATTACACTTTTACACCAGCTAATAAACCAAGCTAATTAACAGTTGAGTTATGGTTCAAAGTAGGAGAAGAGACATATACCATACGTTTGCCAACTTTTTGGAAGTGGTGGAACAAAGAGAGTTTTAAGATTTTCATACTGGTAAACTAATTTGCCAACTGAAGATAGTAAGTTCTGGCTATATATATATGCTTCTATGCCTCATGGTCATAAGTGAAAAGCCATGGAAACCAAAATAGGAAAAAGTAATTAATTAAAAAGAATTCATGGATCAAAGAGCATCCAAACAATATCAACAAAGAGCAAGCAACATACAAGGCTCTGATGCTTCTATAAGAAAACCAGAATTAGCATAACCATGGTATGGCTGCCTTGACTTCTTTACAAAGATGTAAGGTTAATACAAAGACAATTGTATGAAAACAAATTAAAAATTATCCTGACTCACATATATACCAATACAATCCACATATAAGATCATTTATAGCTTTTTATCAATTAACATCTAACTAGTAAAGATACACAAACCCAAGCAGAAGCTAAGAAATTAGTTTCTGCTTACTTTCTTGTTGGTTGATGTTAGCTTCTATCTTTGCTTTCACAATTGAATGAAATCCTGGATATGGCTCATAACCAAATAAAGCCTGGAGAGCCTACAGCAAACAAAGAGCCAGATGTAAAAAATAAGTTCAAGCAATAAACTAATATTAAGGAAGGGCAGAAAACTATGCAAGAGAACAAACAATATCAGGGAAAATATGAAATTTGTAAGTACACTACCTCCAGCAATACAAAGAAAGGAGCCATTACAAAGGCCTGAATGAGATTATCCAAAAGAGCAGGTGCTCGTTTCTGTGAATAAAAATTAATCTCAGAAGCATATAACAAACAGAAAGTCAGGGAATGAGTTATTATAACAAATACTTACCTCAAATACACCATGACCAATGAACTGCGCTGTCCAACATACTAGCTGAACCACTAGAACAACCTATAGATGAGATTGTTTGAGAATCAAGATCAAAGAGTGAAAAGTAACCAATGTATCATTGATGTTTATGTGTGCATGAAGCAAATATTTTTTCATATCTACATTTGACAAAATGGCTCTTTAGTCTTTAGCATTATTATATCTAGCTAACACAAATAGTGACATAGTTATTGAGTGTCGGAGGAAGCTGTCACCAAGCCGTGAATCCATGATATTAGAGCAAGAAGATTAGAATATTTTGTGGCAGAGTAGGGGGGTTTAGGGTTAGGATTGCAATAATAGCAAAAGGAGGGAAGGTACAAGCCAGACAATGGGAGAATGAATAAGATATAATCCCATAATTACATGAAAAAGTAATACTATGAAAAAATTACTCAGTTTCTGTAATCATCATTATCAATGCATTTGTAAGAGCTGCTTTTACTAGCAATGCCAGACACCATTCTCAAACTTAACATGTTAGACTCTTGGAAAATCTCTATTGAAGTATAAGACACAATGACTCCCAGCCTTTGTAGGATAGGTAAGTTTATGTACAGGACATCTGTTATTTGCACTCTTTCTCCCTTTATCAAATTTTCTCTTTAAACTTTTCACCTCTCATTTTCTAGTTTTGCTAGCTATTAGTCTACCTGTTCAAGAAACAATTGATGAATTCTATACAAAAGAAGTGAAGCAAACATTTAGGAAGTCAAGTAACTTCCAGATAAAATAGTAATTTTTAGCAGTCTATAAAAAACTAGGCTAAATTCATAAAGAAGCAAACAATGCAATAGGAAGAAAAAGTTTCTATCATGATCTCTGCGTACATGTACATTGACACCATGCATGATGTGGTTAATTACAAAAGGAACTTAAGCACAAAAAAACCCATGACAGCATATAAATCTTATCATTAATAATTAAATATCGAGAACTCTGTTATCTGCTCTTTAGCCTAAACAGAAAAGGGAACGAATAATGCAAATGCCAAATCAACCAGAACCCCCACTCGAATTTTCCCAACATCAAAGGAATGCAAATGGGGGAAAGAACAAATGACCACTCAAAAGAAGAAAGGAAGAATGAATAAGAGAAAATAAACACAAAGCAAAAAGCATGATTGAGGAACAAATTAGTAATGTTCTGGAGGTGAAAATTGGAGATGACTCATCCTACAAGTTGCAAGGATAAACCATCTTGGGTCCATCTTATAAAGTGATGAGGATGTCATACATATGATTCAAGCTAAGTGGATTAAATGGAGAAACGCTTCAAGTATAATTTCTGATCTAAAGTGTCTATCCAACTCAAAGGAAAATTCTACCAGACATCTATAAGACCAATAGTGTTTTATGGTACTGGAGATAGAATGTTGAGGTGGATGAGTGGACATACTAATATACAAGAAAAGATGATTGGGAACTAATGTATTTAAGAAAAAGTTCAAGTAGTACTTAATGAGGTGGTTTGGTCATGGGAGTAGAAGACCAATAAAGGCTCCACCGAAAAAGTTAAACAAATGGAGGATAGCTCGGCAAAAGAAAACATCAGGAGAAACCATTAAAACAGGCACTCAAAATAATTTTAAAGAAATTTTGGTTTTTAATAGAACACAGTGGCATCCAGTAATCCATGAACTGACTCCGTTAGGATTAAGGCTTATTTTTTGTTGTAGTTGTTATTGCATCTTAATTAGGCTTTTCCATACTCTTCCATTAAGTTCCACTTTCTCAACATGACATGTAGTTTTCAGTTCAGAAAAGGTTGAACAAAACATTGGACTTATTCATTTCTACCCCATCTCAAACAGTGTGGGCTGATGCAGTTTCCATTTCTTAAAGTTAGTTGTTCTGTGGTAATTAGATAGATATAAAAGGAGACAGAAACAGGAAAACAAGTGTCCTTCTCCTGTATGTGCAGTCAAAGATGAAAAACAAATGTGGGTGTCACTGGCAGAAAAATGAAACAACAAGAAATTCACAAAAACAAAACAACTTAACCATATTTACATTTACATATCAATAAAATATTAAGAAAAATTGCAAGCAATATAATCTTTTTAACTCTTAAATTCAGGGTTTTAAATTGCGAACCGCATCACATGATGTGGCTGCAATATCTCGGTTGTGGCAGCCGCCGCAATTGCATCGGACCGTGATTGTGGACCACATCGGCCGCAATATGGCGGCAACGGACGGCAACAAAACTATGACCGACAACCACAATTTAAAACCTTGCTCTTAATTATCAAATTCACTAAACCATATGAATTCACTCTCTATTTAATGGATCCCATATCAAATGTCATCAAATAATAAAGAGCACATAGAAAAAAGTGTGTTGCTGGCATTACTAAAAGTCTAAAACAACAAAAACTTAAAACCCAACAACCTGGTTTACCTTCCAAGCTAGAGGAAACCCAAGTTGACTTGCAACAAAGCTGCTACCCACCCAACAAACAACACAAAGCAAAGCAGCCAAGGAACCAGCTTTGAGATCCAAACTAGCATAGAAAACTGAATAGGTCAAAGCAACCAAGAACCCAACATTCCAAACCAACACCACATGGTTCCCCCATAGGGAAAACTCACAATTTGGAATCTCGAAGAAGGGAGGGATGAAGTAGAGAATCATAAGGGCTGTGAAAAAGATTGGCCAAACGAACAACACGTGGATTGCTATGTTAACTGGGTTGCTGTGGTAAGCACCATAGAAAGCAAAATGTTTTTCAAGATCAAACAATCCAATCCTTCCCATCAAAAAAAGTTTATTGGTGAATTTTGTCGAGAAAATCAATGGGGTTGTGTTAGAATCAGGGGGAAAAACATGATTCTCGATGCAGAGGTGGAGTTGGATACATTGAAATGAATAGGAGGAGGTAAGCGTTGAAATGAATGAGTGGGGCAATTTGTTGAGACGTTAGAAAAAAAATTATGATGGTTTGGGAAAGTGATTGGATTGAGATACGGAAACTTTATCATTCATCAGTCGATGATCTTGATGTTGTTGGATGGTGGTTTGGAACAGAGGAACAAATAAGGAATCTATTAACGAGTGTAATCAGAAAATAAGGCGACCAAGAGACCAACAGTACTAAGTCATGTGTAAAATTGTGTTTTAACCATTTAGTAGGTGGAAGAAAATTTTCAACTACGTTTCTAAATTAATTTTTTTAATTGGGTTTTTGAATTTACATAATATTTTTAATTAGGTTCTTCAACAAATTTTTTTTTAGTTGGTTTCTTAAACTCATAAAAATTTCAATTGGATCTTTGTAGTAGGAGTTCGGGAACAGATTGTTAAGCTTGCAAATATGGAATGCGGCCTATAATTTTTTCCTTAAATTTGAATTTAGGGTTGTAAGAGACAAAAAATAATGAACTAGAGACCAAAATATGACATGCGGTTGTTTTTTTCTCATTTGAACAAATAGTTCATTATTTCTCAAATCTCTATTTTACGATTACATATCTCTCCCTCGAAATAACTTGGTCTATAATATCTCTCACATTTGTAACTTACTATATCTCACTTCATCTTATTGCATCTTGTCGTGACACTATCAGCTTTTTACCTGAAAACTGTAATTTCTTTTACAAATTACTAAAATGGTGTAAGTTGAAAAGATATTACCTGATTGGGATAGGTCGTACATGGCATATATACGACTTTACTTTTTGGCTTTTATTTAAAATAATAGAAGTCGTACTTGGTATGTACGACTTCTATTTTTTAAGTTTTGAGATAATCGTACATACCAAGTACGACTTCTATTATTTTATAATAAAAGCCAAAAAGTAAAGTCGTACACGACATATACGACTTTGAAGTCGTTTATACTATGTACGACTTACGTCAAACAGGTAAAATATTTTCAACTTATACCATTTTGGAAATTTGTAAAAGAAAATGCACTACCCAGGTCAAAAAGCCGACAATATCTCAATGTTCATATTTCATCCAAACCACCCATAGATGGTTGATACGAGTGTCTAGCTTGGATGGAATCGGTAATATTCTGTCCAATTCAGTGGGTTATTAACATATTTTCTACTTAGGGTTCCCTGGATACCGTCATTACTTCTTCTTTGTGGAAAGAAGTTCACGACCCGTAGGCCTTCTACCTCCATGCTGCTTCTTCTTTGTGGAAAGAAGTTCACGACCCGTAGGCCTTCCACCTCCATGCGACATTGCTCTATGAGGTTTGCGCCCATTGTGGGAAATTCCCCACTCAATTGAAAATTATATAAGCTCGGAGACTCAATAAAATTTTTTTTTAGTTCAAGGACGTAATTGAAAATTTTATACAAGTTCGGGAACTTAATTATAATTTTTTTTGGTTTAGAGACCTACTTGAAAATTCCCATATAGTTCAGGAACTAACTGAATAGTTATCAGTTAAATTATTTCAATTTTTATTAGTGTTCTTTTTTTAATTGATCATAATATCCGCACATGTAAAATTTTTGAAACTAACCTTCAACTAAGGTGGTGACTTAACATTTGAATCCCGGTGGCGTCTAGCTTGTAGACTTTGAGAAAGTGCCACACCGGTGTAGCACTACCCATTTCTACCCTCATCTTCAATAATCTCTCCCTCCTGTCTATCACAAGTCACAACCACCACCACCACCACTATCCCATTGCATATATCAACATCTCTATCGCAGATTTCAAAATCCCCTTTCTCAAAACAAACCCTAAACCAAAAACTCAGATATCTACAAATCAAAGGGCTTGGTGGTGGCGGCCATGGCGACGGGAGAAGAAGGAGGAGGAAGGTAGAGGTGGAGAGGAACCGCTGGCGATGTCTCCACCCCGTCGTCGGTCCGAAACGGTCCACCAGGGGTGGCTACAGGGGTGGTGCACGGCGAGATAGGAGAAACGATCTTATTCAGCTCGTCTGCATTTGCCTGATAAGATCGCATGTCAAATAAGAGAGCTCTGGTTGAGAGTACCATTGTTGCAATGGGTCTTCGATTGTGCTAATACAATGATTGGGAACTGGCATTTGCGTGGGATCAATAAAGGAGAGAAGATAAGGGTTAGCATCGCTTTAGTGGCGACGATGGTCGTTTCTTCTGCCGTCGGTGGGTCTTACAACGTGAAAAGGGTGCTTGGGAGGGATAAGGGCAAAGTCGTCTTTTTCATTTTTTTTGTTTAATTTTTTTTAAACCAACACATCTGCACCGTCCATCATTTATATTATTAAATCCAACGATCCAAATAATTGAAACATGGGTGTGACGCCTTCTTACCTGCTTCACCGTTGACGCCACCTTTGAATCCCTATTAAATAAAGTTGTGAGACTAGGGGTGCGTTTGGATAAATAACTTAACTAAGCACTTATAGCATAAGGCCTTATTGTGCAAGAGCTTATGCCATAAGAGCTTGAATTCAATAAGTCATGTGCGTTTGGATGCATATTTCCAAAAGCACTTATACAAAATTAAGGCGTTTGGATACATTACTATATAAGTGCTTATGGATATTTTTTTTATAAAATTACAATAAAAATGTAATTTTAACAAACAATTTGATTGCTTCAACAAAAAAACCAAATAATTTGATTTATTGGTTTTTTTTTTTTAAACAAAGATGAAAAACGCTTAATTTTTTTCACCACCAATGGGCGCTTATCATCACCAAATAATGGGCGCTGGCTTCTGGTTTCCACACTCACGAGGCGAGCCAAGGTTCGCGGGGCGAATCTCCAAAATCACTTCCCGCAGAGGACCAGCGCCTAGCTCTAGGCGCTGCTCGTCTCAACAATAAGGCGCGGCCATCTTTGCAACATTGGCGCCGCTTCAAATACCGGTCCGCATAAGAGCTTTTGTAATTTCCATAAGCTAGTTTTCCTAACTTATGAGAATAAGTTAAAAGCAACTTATGAAATGCCATAAGTTCTTTTCATAAGTTGTGGCAAACATGTGGAATAAGAACTTATGATATCAAATAAGTCATAAGGAGTTTATTTAAGCTCTCACAAACGGGGACTAGTAGTCATTCTTAAATGTCAGCTTCATGATTCAAATCCCAAATACTGTAACTAAAATTTGTCAAGAGCCTAGTGCAATGCTACTGCGAGTCTACGAATAACCACAATCGATTGAAGTGTGTTTTTAAATAAGAATGTATAATTATTAATTTAATTTTAATATAATATTATTTTATAATCATGTTATAGCTACGAAGTATCCACCACTTTTAGCAATGACTAATCTCCGTCAGGGAATATGTTGGGTACATAAGGTGGGTTCTTCCCTACCAACCAAGTTTTCTCCATACACAAGAGTCAGGATTCAAACTGCTCACCACTTACTTAAGGTGTCCAAGTCCCTTACCACTTAGACCAATCACATGTTGGTAATTATATATAATATAGTCCAATTATATAATATTATTGTCATTAAAAAGTAATTGAACATTAAATTAATTTTTTTTAAATCATGCATATAATGAAATATAATGGATTAATAATGTGAAAAATTTAATATTAATGATATATAAAAATTAAGTTTTAATATTATTTTGGTTATGAGGGTTGGGACCATTTATTAAGTATATCTCATTAAAAAAATTCCTTACATAACTATTGAGTTAAAAAAAAAAAAAAGTACCCCCATATTCTTGGTTAACCATAAATAGTAAGCGTTTAATTTATATGTATTGTTAGTATAGGAGATTTTTACACGATCATCCAATTATATCTTGAAAAATCAACATCATTGTTATTTATCTCTCTTAATTATTAAAACAAAAACATACATATCAAAATGTTAGTGGATGTCACTGTAAAACTTTTTACATTGATAATACATACCACTTTAATCCAAATAGTAGCTTATAAAAAAAACTTTAATCCAAATAGTAAAGAGAAGTTTTGGAAATCAAACGATTTTCTATGTGATGTGAAATTTGTATTGGTTGTGAAATTTTATATATATCATTAATCCAGCAATTGAATTTATATAAAATTTATCCAATAAAAAAGTATTTATGTATCTAAAAATATATTGTACTAGTATTATTTGGACATCACAAATAAACATTTCGTTAATGATATTCAGAATCGTGGTTGATGGTATATTGGATTTAGTTAATGGGTATATCAAGATTGAGTAACCCATTAAACATTCACTAAACTTTATTAACCAAGATTTTGTACGTCATTAATCACATTGTCATTTAGTGAATTACTCATATACCATTAAACATTCACTAAAATTTATTAACCAAGATTTTGTACGTCACTAATCACATTGTCATCTAGCGAATTACTCATATACCACGTGTGTATTCATACCAAACTCAATATATCATTAACAATGATGATTTTGAACGTCATTACTCAAGTGTCAATTGTTCTCCATCAAAGTTGAGACGTAAAAATATCATTATTGTAAGACTAAAATATTTTTTTGATCCTTTAGCTGTTGATGAAAATTCATTTTGGTCCTTATTTTTTAAAAGATTCATTTTGTTCATTTATCTCTCAAATATTACTTAAAATGGTACTTCCATCAGATCTATTACTTGATTTCGTTAATGACCCGTCGGAGATTCACCAGAATCAGGGCAATTCGCTAGAATCTGAGCATTTCTTCTGAAAATCGCTTCCCCTACATCTCATTTTTTCTAAAATCAACTTACACACACTCATTCTTCTTAAATCCTCTTCCCTTTGTTGCATTTCTTCCTAAACCCCTTTAGTGATTAGTGAAATTATCAGGTATTATCATTGAGAAAATGATTAATGAAATTTGATTTCAGGGGAGACATATGAGATGCGGAATAACCTTGCTGTCCGTCCATTCACTCATGTTATACCCAGTCAGGTATCTTTCAACCTGTCATTCTGCAGCCCTTGTCTTTTAACTGAAGGGAATATTATCTTCAATATTAGAACTTACTTGTTGTACTAAAGGTTTTGAATGAAGAACTTAGCCCAAAAATTAACACGCTTTGGCTTACAGTATTTGTCCTATGATGCCAGATATTTCACTCTGCAATTTGTTTAGAAATACCATCCTTTTGTTTTGTCTGGTGAAGCGACATCATTTTTTCTATTTATATTTTTGTCTGGAGGGATGAAGCATGTGGCTGTTATGATTTTTAGAAGAAGAATGAGTGGGAGGCTTGGGTTTGGGAGGGGAGATGAGTGAAAATGAGTTTTTTTTAAGAAGAAATGAGAAGGGGAAGAGGATTCCAGAAGAATGAATATATTTAATTTGATTTTAGAAGAAATAAGAAGGGGAAGGGGTTTTGAGAAATGTCCAGATTCGGATGGATCTCCGACAGTAACAGATTCATTTTGAATAATGATTAAAAGATAAACGATCAAAATAATTTTTTTAAAATATAAATGATTAAAACAAATTTTCACCTATATATAAATGACAAAAAAATATATTTTAACCTTAATCCGTCCATACATCCCCTGGAGTCCTAGACTCAAGTCAAGAAGATAATTGTTCCACATGGCATAAAGCTAAGGCCTAAGTGTGTATACCGGGTAACACGGTCACCCAAAAGGAACCTGCCCGAAAATCCACAAACCAAATTCCACCCTCACCTCACCACACCACTAAACACTCACCACCTATAGTTCCTACACCAATTATCCAAAACCATGTCAAGCTTCACTCACGCCACCACACTACTCCACGCACACATCAAAACCAAGCAAAAAAGCACCACCTCCAACAACAACCCTGTACCTCTCAATCAAGCACCCTTCTCCGCTGAACAAAATGTGACCAACAGAAGGAAGTTAATTTCAACATTTCTAGCCACCTCAGTGGCAGTGTTGGGAGTGCATGGCACCACCACTACCCCACAAGCACTAGCCCAGAACTGGGGCACTCGTTCCTTCCTAAGGGAACATTTCTTTGAGCCTGGACTGTCTCCTGAAGATGCAGTTGCAAGGATAAAGCAAACTGCTGAGGGGCTACATAGTATTAGGGACATGTTGGAGACCATGTCTTGGAGGTATGTCATGTTTTATATACGACTAAAGCAGGCATATCTTGACCAGGATTTGAAAAATGCTCTTAGTACTTTGCCTGAGAATCGCCGAAAGGAGTATGTCAAAACGGCTAATGAATTGGTGGACAATATGGCTGAGGTATGTATGCTTCATTGTTAATGAACCAATCTGCAATGCTTGAATCATTAATTGCTCTGTTTGTTACTACCACTTTCATGATTGATTGTTACTACCAAATGTCCTTAGAGAAACAGGATAAGCAAAACTGCTAACTAAGAAAATAAGAGTATTTATATTGCCTATCTTAATTAGTTAAGCTGAGTTGAGATCTCAAATATATATTTTAACGAATCAAAAGTGAATACTACTTAAAAAAAAAAAAAAAAATTTCAAAAGCCAATACATCTTTATTTACTCACTTTACACTTTTGCCTATTCTAGACGAGCCTAATCCAGAGAAATCATATTATTTATCTCATTACATATTGCAATTAAAATGAACTGAATTTGTGGCATGACCTTATCATGTATTACCTAGATAAGATTGGTATAGGTTCTAGTTACACATATGAGTATACTGTTAAGTTTTGGGCCTTTGGTGGCCCAATACATCAAAGAGAGATATTAGTATTGCATCTTTCTCCCTTGATAAACTATGTCTTACTAATTGATGTTGTGATTGGTTATTTCTTCAGTTTGATCGGTATGTTCGGTCGCCAAAGGTATATGAATCGTACCTATACTACGAGAAGACATTGAAATCAATAGATGAACTTGTTGCCATGTTAGCATAGCACAAGAAGGAAGCTGCAGGGTATCGGTATATTTGCAATTCTAAATTTTGTGGCATAAAACATCTTTAATTTTTTATTTTATTTTTAATGTTAAATATCAAATTGAGCATAGAACGTATTAGAATGTGAAACTTCAAGTATATTATGTACATGTGTGTCTTTAGAATGCGAACTTTAGATATTTCAAAATTGAAGATAGAAGGCATTAGAATGAGAAGATTCCATGTGAATCATGCTGTCATAATGCCTTTAGAAGTTTGGAGCTGCTGTAAGATATTGTTACACACTTACACTTAGAGACTACAAGCACAACATTTACATTTCAAATTGCATATATTGAATCCTCCAACACAAACCTATTTATAGATCAAGAGACTATAGAAAACACACTTTGATAACAAATGCACACTAGGAAATTTTCATGAAACAACCTTTTCCAAACCAACTGTCATGAAGAGAAAGGCATAAACATTTGGAACCACACATCAGTTTCGAGAGATTGCAACTGCTGATAGGAGGATTAGTATTATGAACATAAAAACAGCGATAAAAGAGCCAATCAAGGAACCCGAAATACGCTCACAGAAATTGTTGTATTGTTGGCAGATAGCAAACCAATTAGTGTTGGGGTTTCCATAGTGTGCTATGTACACAATGGCTGCTGCTGCAGAGGCTGCAGCTGCTAGGAGACCCAGCATTACCTTGACAAGGTTAACTCAAACTTAGTTAGAAAGCTTCAGCAGTATCAAAATAAGGAGTTAACATAATCATGAAGCAAAAGTGCTTGTAGGTGAAATATTACATGTGGCATTTAGATCAATTTAAATTTATTAAGCAATATATAGTAAGTTACTACATTTTTCTTGGGGTTAAAAAAACTATATTTGTTGACAGAAAAGAATAGCAATTTTTTTTTTGTGTGAACCAAGAATGTTCTCTAATCAACGGTCGAAAACTAATCCCTCTCTAGGTAGAGAGATCACTAGAGTGAGTACAGATTTCCAAACAAAGTCTTTTCCATATATACATGAAAAGAATAATAATTAATGAACATGTTTGTTTTCATTTTCAATTGTGTAGTACTTTCTTCATAAAATTTAGAAAATAAGAAAAAGAATGAAAAAACAAGTATCTTTTTTACAATTATAATGAAAATGTATTAATTCAAAATAAAAATATGAAAACAAACTTGCCCTGGTGATAAGGAGAATCAGGATGTTTACCGTGTCTAGAACAATCAGGAGAATTCTACTTTTTACTGAAGTGCTCCTAACTATGTGGAAGATAGATAGGATAAGCGAAAGAACAAGATAGCCACAAACAACAGAGTTGGCCATCACAAAAAACCTGTATTTGCATGGCAATAAATCCAATATGTTAGCTACTAATTTGCTAAAAATTTACACAAAGAACATTTAAGAAGAAAACACCACTTACACAAATGTAGGAAGGTCATCAAATTCAGCCCTGAATCTTACAAACCGTGTGGCAAATGGAAGGGTCTCATTAGTTGTTCCCATGGCCACTGCACTAGCTAAAGTTGCAACAGCTGCAATGATTCTCAAAATAAAGTCCATTATAGACAACCCTCTTGTCATCCCTTTTCTTTGGGGTACACCCTTATGGATCACTTCACCAGCTTCAACTGTACCTCCCTTCATTTTGTTCCTGCTTAATTTTCTCTCTCACACACACTATGGCTCAAAAGCTCTAGTATATTATAGTGATGCTTTTTAACTGTAAGTAGCTATAACATGCATTTATATAGTTGAAGAATATCCACCCATATTCGGAATTTCTGAGAAGAGTACATAAGAGATAGAAACACGCCGATTTGAATTAGGTTTGAATAGCAACAAGTGGCTTTGTTCCTGTGATCTAATGCAGGCCACGTGTAAGTTTGTGAGAGTCAGTGAATGATTTTGATTTCGAATGAAACAATATAGTACTTAACCATTCACCTACTCGTACTTGTTAAAGCATGTGCAATATTTAATTAAAACTATAAAGTGACCTTATTCCTACTCCAATACTACACAACAGCATTTGATTGGTTAGTATTTGGTAACATATGTAAGGTGACAATATGCAAGTGAGATATGCAAAAACACCTGATAATAATAGCATTTTTCAGTATAGCATGGTTGAAACTTGATGGACGTTGTTTATTTTAAGATAAGATACTTCAAAAAAATTATTTAATTCTATAAAATTAATAAATTAGAAATCGGGCATATATAGGTGTTTCTAGCATCATGTATATAATTATTCTCGGAGTTGATCATAATAAGTAGCATATGAAATTTTCAGGACCAAATTTTCATAGTTGATAAGGAAATAATAGTTTTGAGGATTAACCACAAACTTAATACTCACCAATCAAATTGTCAGAGGTGTAGCAGCAAAGATTACATGGAAAGCGAAATTAACTTCAGTGGTTTAAGTATATGGGCTTCATTTATATTAATCTTTCAGTCTTATCCTATGATGATTTTGTAGGCAAC
Source organism: Sophora flavescens (assembly GCA_030762895.1). Lineage (NCBI taxonomy): Eukaryota > Viridiplantae > Streptophyta > Magnoliopsida > Fabales > Fabaceae > Sophora > Sophora flavescens. The sequence goes on from CM061065.1 coordinate 132,093,436, forward strand.
CTCGTTGAAGTGCTTGTGTATGCGCGTGCATCATCGTGAGTCATGACACACTATTTCGCTTGCTATGTATTATTTATTTAGGATATAAAAATAACTTAAGTTTATATCTTTTGAGACGTCAAGACAGCACTCAAGATCCCTGTATAAAAGATGCAGATGATATGAAATAGGGAAGTTTTCAGCTGAAGCCACTAGTGTGGTGGTTGATTGCTTCCAATTATATTAAAAAAACTATTTATGGCTATATTTCTTTCTAGTATAGTGTAACACTAACCTCCTTTAAATAGTTAAATGAGCAGACATAAATATATAAATTGTGTAAAATCCAGGTGCTGTGCTATTGCTTGACTAATTAACAAATCAATTCTAGGTTGATCAAGTCCTAGAAAGCATTAAGAATGGAGACAAATCACTCATAAAAGGGAAAATGAACTTTGTTAATGAATCAAATCAATTACATTTAGAACCCAAAATGTATATCTAACCTTAACAAGGACAAGTAATTAAACACGATAAATTTTTTTTTCGAAAAACAGAGAAAGAGAGAAATGGATAGAAAGACTTGATAGCATAATTGTCAAAACCGGACCGGTCGGACCGCGAACCGGACCCCTGTCCAGTCCGGAACACCCTATGACCTGTGTTGGCAAAGAACCGGTGGAACCAGCCGGTCCATCGGTTCACGTTTTATACCTTTGCATTTTTTTTAAAACACTATTGTCAACAGACTCAAACTCACACCACTAAGGCAAATATAAATGCACTCTACCAAATGTGCTGCAATGTTTATTTGGTAAGCTATTGAAAAGTATTTTATATATAGTTATTGTCATTATAAAACTTAATCATTAATATTTTTTAATTATTAAATATACTATATAAAATTAAAAATATAGATTTAATTAGTACCGGTCCAACCACGGTCTAACCTCGGTTGGACCATGGACCCTCGAACCAGTGCCTTCACCGTTTCGATGACCGGTCCAGTTCCAAAAACATTGCTTCATAGAACAAAAATATCTTCTTCTCTTTCTTCCAAACTCTAAAAAGATGAAGAACCAGGGCAGCTATTGGTGTGGTCTTCTGGCCTTGGGGGCTCAAAAGACACATTTGGAATGTGAAAAATGCATTTCATATCAGAGGTTGCAGCAAGTGCCTAGGGCACAAATACTAGCATTGGGTGCTAGCATAGCAAAAAGTAATTTTTTTTTGAAAGGGAGTTGGGTGATTAAGGAGGTTGGGTTCCTAGCACTCAGCACACATACATTTCCTAGTGCTCAGCATTGGACGTTGAGACAACACTTAAAATTTTCTCCTTCTATCGCTTAGGATTATAGATGCAGCTTCGTCTTACAACAATGTTTTGATGTTTTTCTACTCATCTTCAACTCTTTGGGCTCCTCATTTATTTAATTCCAAATATATAAACAAAAATAGTGCAATTAGATTAATTGAAAAAGTCGTAAATATTGGATTAAGAATGGCAAAGTAAATATGAAACACAGGTAAATTTTAAACTACTAAAATTAGGGAAAATATCATCAAAAGATTATAAAAGGATGAATAAACCACTTGTTTTAACCTCATAAAATTGATAATCTTCTAAATCACGTGGATTATCACACGCACATGTAGACCGGTGGCAATCAATTTAGTAAGATGGCAAAGGAGGAATAGGGACTTTCCGTGTTCCATGATGGAATGGCCCCGGTGGGCCTCTTCGTGGATTTGGTTATGGTACATCCACTTGGATTTATGTTACGACTTTTATTTTTCTCACCTCCTTTAATACTATTCTCACATCTTTCCCCTGCTTTCTTTACCAAAATATCATTCCCCTTCTCCCCACCCCGGGATCCCTCATCCCCTTCCCTTCCTCACTTTCTTCTTCTTTTGCCACCTCCCACCACACCCCACCTCCTACGATGAATTACATAGAACATGATATCATATTGAGCCTGCTTTCACTTAGTATAAAATACTTTAATTTTACATGCTCTCAAGTTGGTGTCCACCGATTATAGAAGTTGTAATGGTGGGATTCATTTTTCTTCTGGCTTGCTCTCTAGTCATTTTTTCTTCTTTCTTTTTTAAGTTGTTTTTGTTTATGTATCAGGTGTTGCAAGATGGAGAGTAAGAAGCTACCTTTTGCAAGTGTATCACGGAAGCTATTAAACTCATGAAAATTATTACAAAAATCATTACGTTTTAGTTACTAAAACTATTGACAATTACGGAAACTTAATTTTAGTTATTAAACTTTTAGTTTTCGTAACATATTAAACTCGTATGAGGAGAAAAACTGATGGGGAGGACATTTTTGTCAACAATTTTTTTTTAAAAAAAAATGGGGGAGGGAGGTGGGAACAATAATATATGGAGGTGGGAAAAACAAAACCCTTATGTTATACTTAACATGGCCCAAAATTTAACTTCTGTTAGTCATTATCGAAAGAGGAAATTTTTTTTCCCTCATGAAAAATTCTTTTTTTGGGTACAATGTGACAAAGACTTTATCGGTTTCTTCCTAGCATAGCACAATAAGATGTATTCTTTTTTGGATACGATAGTACATCAAAATCTTAATTTCGTATAAATTATATATCCGTGAAATATTATTTTATTTATTTTCTATAAATGGGTTTACATTGGTTTTAGTGACAAATATTTTGGTTCTCACATTGGTCCTCTTAGGGGTGGAACCGTTTTTTTTTTCTTGAGATCTTCGATATTCATAAATCGATTTAAACTACGACCGATAATAATTGAATAAAAAAGATTTATTTAAAGGGATAAAGTTATCTCAACTCTTTTCTTTTTGGTCCAAGAGGAGGTTTATAGGAGGCCTTTTATGACGGAGGGGGAAAGGCAGCGGGAGAGGGAAATGGGAGAAGAGAAATGGAAAGGGGCAGAGCGCATTGCGGGAGTTTAAACCCACGTACTTACAATTCATGTCCTGTAATTTAATCAACTGAACTGACTCAAGGGGATCGCTTAAACCTGGAACTTTCCTCAAGAAGAATTGAATTCCTGGCCTCTCCAAACAATTTACATTTATGCCAAACCATAATTTCAATTTTGGGGCATTTGAGACAAAATTAAAAATATGTCTTCAGATATTCAAGTGAAAGAAAATATAACCAAAATCTCTATTTTAGCCTCTCGTGTTTTAGTAAAGGGAATGGATTCCTTATATTTCACCCTAAGGTCTCATTTGGGTAAGTAATTTATTTAAATGCTTATATAAGAAGTTCTTATGTGAAAAACTATCACACCATTGAATTATTTAGTGTTTTGATACATACTTGAAGAGACGCTTTTGAAATCTGTAAGCTCTTTTAGAATCTAGAGCATCGAAAGAGTATTGAAGAAGAGAGATGAAATATTTTATTTTCATGGAATTTCTAATTAGAATGAAAATGTAATTGTCTTTTTTTTTTAGGAAAAAATATAATTGTCTTTAAAATGTGCAAAACAGCTCCCCATGTCATACATGTTATGAACCATAACACAAGGATTTTCAAGAAGCTTAAAAAATTAGCTTCTTAAAATAAGCAACATCACAAGCATTGGCATATATGAAATCCCTTGGTCTATTGAACTTTAACATTGTATTTGTTTTGAGAGAAAAGAGATGATCGAAAAGAGGAGAAAAAGGGAGTTTCCCTTAATTGGTTGACAAAGGAAAAGAGGAGGAAAACAAAAATCGTGGGCCCAAATCAAAAAGTTGATCACCACATTTTGGGAAGAAAAAGGGGGAGAGAAGATAAATGTGTGAAAAAGACGTAAACATGACTTTATTACATCCGATTTTTACTTAAGGGTATTTATGTCATTTCATAAATATATTTTTTCTTTTCTCTTATTTTCTACATAATCAAATAAGAGGAGAGAAAAGTTTTAGTTTTCTTTCCTTCCAACAAAATAATCATATGCTTTTCTAGTTTTTTTTTCTCCTTGCTCTTTTTTTTCCTTTCACTTTCTTTTCTCTCACTTTCTTTCCCACACCAAACAATGTGTAAGTGGTCAATGAGTAAAGAGATTTTAAGAAAAATGAAACAAAGGGTACAATTTATTGTCATTTCATGCAGCTTCATCCACAAATGAAAAATTAAATGGAAAAACAAGTGTTCATGCTTTGTATTTTCATTAAAATTATGGTGAAAAAGTAGCGCTATTGCATCGACCATTGGAGCCATAACAACCAATATCATTGTTTTTCTATTTGCAACTTCAAACAAATTCATAACAAAATTTGATCGGATGAGGCCATAGAGAACATCGATATATGCCATTTCGATATGAGTGAGAAAACAACTTTCAAAGGTCAAAACTTTTCTAGTTGCCATTTTTGGCATGACTTCTCAAATGCTTGTTGGTTTCATTATTTTGGCATGCCCATGGCAACAAGCTCTAGACCTAGAAAATTCGTCAAGATATGGTAGTATTGATAGGGTGACATGGGTGTATGTAGGTCTCACGTATACATTGGGATGCCAAGCGGAGAAATTGTGACACATAGCATCAATAATGTATATTTTCATCCGACCCTTCATCACTTGATAGAAGTCTATCATCAACAGTAATCGAAATCACCTATTTTCAAAAAAAAAATAGATATAAGAAAAAAATTAAAGGCACCTAAACCGAGTAGTGTCATATTTTTTAGGACAAAATCATTTTTTTTGGTCTAGACATATTTAAATGTATTTTTTAGGATAAAAACACACACACACATATATATATATATATATATCTATATATATATATATATATATATATATATTATATGATCTTGCTTCATAAAGGTATTGACTCCAAATTTTTATGGCAAACACTATATAGCTTGTATTTCCAAATCATTGGTAGGGTAGTTCTTCTTATGGGTTTTCAACTGCCTAGAGGCATAGGCTATTACCTTACCATTTTGCATCAACACACCACCTAAACCTTGTTTGGAAGCATCGCAGTACATTACAAAAGGTTCACTAGCATTGGGTAAGAATAACACTAGTGCAGATGTCAATTTTTCCTTTAAGGACTTTAAACTTCCTCACACTTAGAATCCCACAAGAAGATCTGGCCTTTCTTAGTAGGGCGGGTCAAAGGTAACACTATCTTAGGGGGCTCTATAAACCTTCTATAATACCATACTAAACCCAAGAAACTCATAATCTCGGATACAGACTTTGGTGCTTCTCAATGGAGCACAATCTCTACCTTGGATGGGTCTACAACTATTCCTCCTTTAGAGATTATGTGTCCTAAGAAACTTACCTCTTCTAACCAAAACTCGCACTTAGCCAACTTAGCATACAACTGCTTTTCCTTAAGGGTCTGCAAGACTACCCTCAAGTGTTCCTCATGCTCTTCCTTAGTCTTAGAGTATACTAAGATGTTATCTATGAAAACCACTACAAACTTATCCAAGTAAGGGTGAAAGGTCTTGTTCATCTAGTCCATGAACACAACAGGAGCATTAGTCACACCAAAAAGCATAACAAAAAACACTCGTAGTGACCATAACGCGTTCTAAACGTAGTCTTCGGAATGTCCTCAGACTTGACCCGAATCTGATGGTATCTTGATTTCAGATCTATCTTAGTAAAGATGCAAGCTCCTATCAACTGGTCCATAAGGTTTTCAATTCTAGGGAGAGGGTACATATTCTTAACAGTCACCTTGTTGAGTTGTCGATAGTCGACACACAACCTCATACTACCATATTTCTTCTTCACCAACAACATCGGCGCTCCCCATGGGGACACACTAGGCCTAATGAACTGTTTATGGATCAACTCTTCTAACTGCTTTTTCAGCTTTGGTAGCTCTAGAGGAGACATCCTATAAGGTGCTATGGATATAGATTCGGTCCCAAGCACTAAGTTTATGGTGAACTCAACATCTCTCTCAAGGGGTAAGCTATAAACATCCTCAGGGAACACTTCAGGAAACTCTATCACTATTGGCACATCTCCAACATTAGGCTTGCTCTCTACTTCCAAGGAAGACAACACCATGTAAACTTGGGCCTCTTGTAACATCCGTTATTTCATGCTTTGTTTACGTAAGAAGATTAGGTTTAAGGCTTGAATTACATAGTTGAGATGTTGTTTAAGGTTTAAAGACCCTTGCATGGATAGTACGCAGTCATCTCGAGTGAGTTGGAACGTACATGAAACTTAGGGTTTTCCCCGATTATCGTCTTTAAGATGTATGAGTGTGAAACAATAAATTTGGAGTTAGGGTTGAGATTAGACATTTTTGATGGTTTGAGGTTGTTTAGTAGGTCTTGATGAGTCTATATCTTAAATTTGAGCTCAATCGGACGTCGGACAGACCTAGAACACAACAAGTTGACTTCTAGTCATTGGTCAACGCTAAAGCATGGGTGCACCAATGCTCAAGTGCCCTAGTCAACAGACAGGGCCTGACGTTGACTTGCCACATGTCAAGAGAATCACATGTGACATCTTATGATAGGTTGCATGCACGGTGGTCTTACTTGCTTCCAACGCTCGAGCGTGGGAAGGCCAAGGCTCGAGCATGGGAAAGCCAACGCTTAAGCGTTGGAGGGCTATAGCACCAGGTTCCCAACGCTTAAACGTTGGCGCAGGAAATGGCAAAAACAAAAGCTTAAGTGACTTAAGTCACTGATGAGTGTGATTTCTCCTCATATTTCTTTATCTTATTGCATGCATTTTCATGTAGTTTTGGCATTTTTAATTTGATTTTTGTTAGTTTTTAACTTGGAACGGGTAAGGTGGTTTTGTGGTGTTTATGTGCAGGAATTGAAGATTAAAATGTTCAGGATCAACCATGACGGAGCTTGCATGAAGACAGAGCTTGAAAAGCAAGAAAACCGAGCCAAACAGAGCCCATCATGACCTAGCCATGACAGCCATCACGGTCATGATCGAGCAAGGCTGAAAAGAAAAGTACACAAAAGTCAGAACCTGTCACGGCCAGGGCGTGATGACCATCACGACCGTGACATGCCAACTGAACCAGACCCTCACAGGCAAAACCCATCACGGCTAGGCCGTGATGGTGGTCACGGCTGTGACAGACCAAGCAGCGAAGCCATCTCCAAGTCAGAACCCATCACGACCTGGCTGTGACAGGCATCACGGCCGTGACGCGCAATATCTGCAAATTTAATTGCTGATTTGATCTGATTTTATAACAACTTTAATCCCAAGTTACCCTACATTATAAATAGGACTCTAAAGCTCGAAAATAGGGATCCCTTGGGCTGCTACCTTAGGTAAAAACTAGGATTTCTCTTCTTCTCAATTTCTTCTTTTCTCTTAGGTTTTTTTTATGCTTTTGTTAATCAAGCTTGCTATGAACATGGCAATGCTTGAGTAGTCATTTTTATTTCTAGGAATTAGGGCTATGCCCAAGATTTGTTTTATGTTATGAATTGATGTTTTACTTCTTGTTAATTTCAATTCGCTTTCGATTTAATTCCTATTGCATGAATTACTTGTGAATTTGGTGCGCACTTATTTGCTTGTCATAGATACCTTAAGGAGGAACCTAGCGGTGAACTTAGGTATTAGATCTATAGGGATTGAACTTAGGACTTAAATCACGAGAGTTAGAAGCGGTCCTTCGAGGGTTCACTGAATTGTCACAAAGCTTAAAGGGTTCGATTTAAATTCAATTACCACGAGAGTAGGGGTTGGTTTAATTGGGCACGGTTCTTGTATCCCAAGAGGGAACATTAGCTTATTTAGGATAAATTCACCTTCAAAGCAATTTCGATAATTAACAAGAGGGGTAGTCAATTTAGTAGCATGAGCAGTCTTGTTGGTAACCCAATTCCTGGAAATCTCTTTTGATATTGAAAAATCCCATATTTGATTTGATTGCGATTTTTTTTATTACGTTTTAGATATTTGATTTGTTAGTTAATCTTTTAAAAACCAAATCTTTTCCAAATCTTTTTCTAGTCCAGTTTAATTGATTTAATAATTGATAGTTATTTAAGATCATGGTCCCTGTGGGTTCGATCTTTTTATTACTTGGCAACGAAGCCGTTCACTTGCGGATTCACGCACATCAAGTTTTTGGCGCCGTTGCCGGGGATTGTGCTTTCTTGAATTTCAATTTAATTTTTAAATTGATTTTTCTGGACTTCTTCTTCTTTTTTTTCTAGTATTTATTTCTCTCTTTGTAGGTATTTTTCTCTTTCATGTGAAGATCCCAAAGTCTTGGAAACCTTGTTGAAGTTGACCCCGAGATCGAAATGACCTTTCATAGACGTGGGAGACTATAAAGACAAAGAGCGAGAGAAAGGTTGATTCCCATTCCACTCATGACGAATCTACCGGATACCAAACCACTAAAGGACTACGCAGCCCCAAATGCTAGGGGTTTGCGAACTGGGATTGCTAGGCCAGAAATTGAGGCGGAGAACTACACTATACCGCCTCAGTTAATTGGCATGATTAGGCAAAATCAGTTTGGAGGATTACCCTCGGAGGACCCGACTGATCATGTGGAGATATTCTTGGAGTTCACCGATGCAATAAGAATTCAAGGTGTCCCGATTGATGCTATTCGTTTGAGGTTATTCCCCTCATCTCTGACTGGAAAGGCAAGAGCTTGATTGAAGCAAGTGCCCGCTAATACTTTGTCAACTTGGGACCAACTGGAGCAGGCATTCTTGGAAAAATTCTTCCCTCCATCCAAGACTGCTTACCTACGAACTCAGATCACCGGCTTCTTTCAAAAGGACGGAGAAAGCTTATCCGAAGCTTGGGATCGTTGCAAAGGATTGCTAAAGTCTTGCCCATATCATGGGCTCAAAAGGTGGTTGATAGTGCATACCTTCTACAACGGATTGGATTACTCTTCGAAGGTGTCACTTGACTCCGCAACTGGTGGAGCCTTTATGAATAGACCACTGACTGAAGCGTTCAATATCATTGAAAACGTAGCCACCAACTATCACCAATGGGGTTGAAAGAGGTAATAACCCGAAAAAGCTTTCGGGGGGTAAGTTTGAAATGAATAGCACTGATCTAATTATGTCTAAATTTGACTAATTGAATAAACGCTTTGATAAGCTTTAAAAGGCTTATTTGAGTTCAATAGGTGCTACTAATGTTGTTTGTGAGATTTGTGGAATGCAGGGACATGACATAATGGAGTGCCCACATGGTATTGCTCATGGATCCAGTGCTTCGAGGGAACAAGTGAACTCTTGTCACAACTTCTATGACACGAACCCGAAGTTGCCAAATTATGCTCCTCCAAATCCTTACAACCAAGTGAGGAAGAATAATCCTTATCTCTCCTACGGGAAATTCAACAACACATTGAACCATGAATTCCAAGAAGGTCAGGGTAATAGGAAACCAGCATCGGGGTATCCTCAGGTACAAAAGTCTAAACTTGAGTCTCTTTTGGAAAATTTTGTTGAAACTCAAACAAAGCAAAATGAAGAGTTTAGGCAACAAGATAGGGCAGTCAATGAGGCAATAAAAGAGTTAACATCTAAGGTAGATAACTTAGCCATCCATAATAAGATGTTAGAAACTCAGATTGCCCAACAAGCTAGTACATATTCTAGAACTAAGGGTACGTTTCCAGGACAACCCGAAGTTAATCCCAATGAGCACTATAATGGTATATACTTAAGGGATGATAAGCTTGGGGTAGTTGAAAAGGATGTGGAATGTGAGGAGGACATGAGTGAACATGAAGAGATAGAGCCAAAGTATGTCCCTCCACCACCTTACCAACCCCCAATACCTTTCCCACAAAGGTTGGTCAAGAAAAAACAAGTAGAAAAAGAAACTAAGAGCTTAATTGAGGAGCATGATGCCATGATAAAAACTAATATGCCTCAAATATTGCTTGCTCAATTGGAGAAGTAAAAATAGACCAAGCCTTATGAGACTTAGGGGCTGGTGCGAGTTTGATACCACATACCATCTTTGAGAGGTTAGGAACCAAGGCATTGAGTCCATCCAAGTTCTCTTTACAATTTGCGGATGACTCAACTAAAACTCCTCTAGGCATACTAGAGAATGTTCCCATAAAGGTAGGGAAATTTTTCATTCCTACCGATTTCATGGTACTGGACATGAACGGGAATTCTAAATTCCCTATCATTCTTGGAAGGCCATTCTTGGCCACAGCTGGAGCAATAATAGATGTAAAAAATGGTAAGGTCTTTTTGAATGTAGAGGAAGGTAGGGTGGATTTTGATTTGACTAACTCATATAACAACCCTCCTTTTGAGAGTTATGTGTGCAGAATGGAGATAATGCCTCCAAAGGTGAAGGAAGAGCTTAACATAGAAGCAACTCCGAAACTTTGCATGACAAATGATGCACCAAATAATGATGAAATTGGAGCTGCTCAATATGTGGAGTTAAAACTTCCGCCAGGAGGAAGTAAGGCCATGAAACTCAGAGTGAAAAGAGCAAAGCGAAAGCGCATGTGGCCATATGAACAAAATAGGCTCTTTGAAGGACTTCCTTGAAGAGAGGTGTTCTTTCACTTTCAATCCCAGCTGACCCCGGTTGATTGAAGGGAGTATGGTCAAGCTTAAGATTGTAAATAAGCGCTTCTTGGGAGGCAACCCAAGATTTCTTTCACTTTTTAATTTGTTTTTGAATTTTGTTTCTGAGAAGATTAAGAGAAGAAAGATCACAAATTGATGGTTTTGCCAAGTATTTTCAGGAAGAGCAAAAAGGCATGGGAAAATGAAGTAAAAGGATGTCATGGCCTGCCCCTGATATCCATCATGGCCATGATGTGAGACCAGAATTGATCATGCCCAGGCCGTGACAGGGGTCACGACCATGATTTGCCCACAGCTAAAGATCAGAAAGGAACACGGCCCGGCCGTGATAGCCCTCATGGGCGTGATGAGAAGGACTAGGAAGATATGAATGTATCACGGCCTAGTCGTGATGGAAGTCATGGCCGTGAGAGGCCAGCTCCTATAGACCCGAATTGATCACGACCCAGTCGTGATGTATATCATGCCCATGATGGAGGACTCGCTTGACACCAGAACTGGTCACAGCGTGCCCGTGATGAATGTCACGGCCATGACTCATCTTCCAGCAGCTCTATGACTGGCATCTGTGCCAACACCCTTCACCACCTCGGTGAGTTGTTCCATTTTTCTCTCTCTCCGACTTGATTATTTACATTGGGGACAATGTAAGTTTTTAAGCTTGGGGTAGGGGTATTTTTGCATTTTTTTTTCATTTTTTCATTTTTCATGTTGCATTCATATAGGCGTAGTTTTGCTTAATCACATGATTAGATTGCCCCTTGCTTAGAGTATGCATCCAATTGTGAGATCTTTGTGCCAAATGAATTGAGACAGGGAATTTTTGAACCCAATTTTTGTATTCTTGTGATAGGCTAAAAATAAAAATGCTTGAGATGATCTTTTGATACTTAATAATTAGCACGTGGTTCCTTAGATTTGTGTTTCTCATTGATTTTAAACTACTAAATGTGAGATTTTTGAGCCTAAAAGGGGTACTCACTAAATTTACCCCATTCTTTGTGATTGAGTGTTTTATTCCTCTTGAATTGTATTCTCTAGAACTTGACTTGAAACTATTTTGAAACTTAAAATTTTTTTAAAACATATTTGAAAATGATTGAGGCACTAGGTATTTTTCTGGTCTTCTGAGCTTTGACTGATTAAATGTTATCCCTTAGTTGCCTAGTTTTGAGCCTAAAAGAATAAAATACTTTTCTCGGTACCTTGATTTATTTTTTTGAATGATGCTTGGTATGACACCTTTTAAAGTATTGCAAAAAGTGCAAAAAGGTGGTTTGTAAAATAAATTGTGGGATGAAAAAGATAGAAAAATATTTCTCTTAAGTTGAAAATCTTCCATTCTCCAAATAAAAAAATAAAAAAAATAAAGAAAAAAAATTACTGGAGAAGGGGATGTGAAAAAGAAAGTGAGAAATAAAAAAAAAGGTGGAAGAGTGAACTAAAGCCCAAAAAGGTATTTTAGAAGGTTGTCATGCTTTGCATTGTTTGATATTTTTGTTTAGCCTTCTTGAATTTTCCTTTTCTTGGTTTCCCAACCTAACGATTAATCCCATGACCCCATTACAACCAAAATAAAAGACATCTTGATTCTTATGTGTTTTCATTAATAAAGTAGAGATTTGGTTAATAGTCAAGCTTATGGTAGAATACCTTCCCTGAGGAAATTGAGTGAATTGTCAAATGTCCCTAAACACTTGAGTGAGATGAGAAGAGTGCCCGAATTAGTGACAAGTATGAATTTAGGGAACCTAAGCTTCTAATTGGACTTGAAATTGATTGTCTCTTGGCTTCTTATTGGATATTCCTATTACTTGGATTTGTTACTCGGGTTCTTGACTCACTGTCCATGCTCTGATTGTTTATCTTTTCTGGCCTTAGTTATTACTTGAGGACAGGCAAAATCTTAAGCTTGGGGTAGTTTGATGAGTGTGATTTCACGTCATATTTCTTTATCATATTGCATGCATTTTCTTGTAGTTTAGGCATTTTTAATTTGATTTTTGTTAGTTTTTACCTTGGAACGGGTAAGGTGGTTTTGTGGTGTTTATGTGCTGGAATTGAAGATTAAAATGTTCAGGATCAACCATGATGGAGCTTGCATGAAGACGGAGCTTGAAAAGCAAGAAAACCGAGCCAAACAGAGCTCGTCACGGCCTAGCCGTGACAGCCATCACGGTCATGATCGAGCAAGACTGAAAAGAAAAGTACACAAAAGTCAGAACCTGTCATGGCCAGGCCGTGATGGCCATCACGGCCGTGACATGCCAACTGAACCAGACCCTCACAGGCAGAACCCATCATGGCTAGACCGTGATGGTGGTCACGGCCGTGATAGACCAAGTAGCAAAGTCATCTCCAAGTCAGAACCCCTCACGGCCTGGCCGTGACAGGCATCACGGCCGTGACGCGCAATATCTGAAAATTTAATTGCTGATTTGATCTGATTTTGTAACAACTTTAATCCCAAGTTACCCTACATTAGAAATAGGACTCTAAGGCTCGAAAATAGGGATCCCTTGGGCTGCTACCCTAGGCAAAAACTAGTATTTCTCTTCTTCTCAATTTCTTCTTTTCTCTTAGGTTTTTTTATGCTTTTGTTAGTCAAGCTTGCTATGAACATAGCAATGCTTGAGTAGTCGTTTTTATTTCTAGGAATTGGGGCTATGCCAAAGATTTGTTTTATGTTATGAATTGACGTTTTACTTCTTGCTAATTTCAATTTGCTTTCGATTTAATTCCTATTGCATGAATTACTTGTGAATTTGGTGCGCACTTATTTGCATGTCATAGATACCCTAAGGAGGAACCTAGTGGTGAACTTAGGTATTGGATCTATAGGGATTGAACTTAGGACTTAAATCACGAGAGTTAGAAGCGGTCCTTTGAAGGTTCACTGAATTGTCACAAAGCTTAAAGGGTTCGATTTAAATTCAATTACCACGAGAGTAGGGGTTGGTTTAATTGGGCACGGTTCTTATATACCGAGAGGGAACATTAACTTATTTAGGATAAATTCACCTTCAAAGCAATTTCGATAATTAACAAGAGGGGTAGTCAATTTAGCAGCATGTGCAGTCTTGTTGGTAACCCAATTCCTAGAAATCTCTTTTGATATTGAAAAATACCATATTTGATTTGATTGCGATTTTGTTTGATTGCGTTTTAGATATTTGATTTGTCAGTTAATCTTTTAAAAACCAAATATTTTCCAAATCTTTTTCTAGTCTAGTTGAATTGATTTAATAATTGATAGTTATTTAAGATCACGGTCCCTGTGGGTTCGATCTTTTTATTACTTGACGACGAAGCCGTTCACTTGCGGATTCACGCACATCAGTCACTTAAGCCATATGAAAACGAAAACAGAAGGGAGAAGCTAGAGAGAGGAGCAGAGATCAAAAAGAAAGAGTTATAGAGTGAGAGAGAGAGAATCCTAGAGAGATAAGGAGTCTCAGCCAAGGTTACGACTAGTTCGGGCATCCCGTTGCATTTCCGAGTACACAGTTGCGTTCGTAGAAATGTCATCTTCATCATTCTCTTACTCTTTTCTTCTAAAATGAAGGTAAATATCACTTTCTCTAAGTCGAAATGTTGTCTGTTACGATACTTGAGTCATCTTTCGTTTCGGTTAACGGATTTCATTTCCGTCTTCGAATTTGAACTCGTAGTAACGTATGCTTAGTAATATGATGCTTAGGTGAAATTTTGGAGGCTTGGAGGCCTTAGAGTTGCGCAGGGCAGAATTGAGAAGGTTCGAGGACGACTCGTTATGTAGTGTTCTTCCATCGTACGACCTTTCTAGGTGGGGAAAAGAAGCCATCTAACGTCGGAAATGACGAAGTGGCATTTAACTCGATAATGGCATAGGGCGACCTACACCCTACTAGAGAGCGAGTAACGGACAATTATTGGTATCCGGTAGATTTTATGTTAAGTTGTTGGATTAATTGTGCTATGTTTTTATATATTTGAATTATTTTATTTGGTAATGATGGTAATGATGACTTGTTGGTAGGATGGTAATGATTAAGTTGAAAGATTGAATAGTGATATGACATGATGATTCATGGTGATGTATGTGGGGGATTCGTATTACATGTGTTAGTAGTGCCTAGGTGAGATGATTATTGTGATATGGTGATGAGACTGATGAGATGAGATTATTATTGAAGTCATTTATGAGATAGTGATGAGCGGTTAGGGCACTAGGAGGTGACCTGAAACATGGTCTGTGATATTTTCATATGGATGACCTGAAACATGGTCTGTGGGGTCTATTCCTCGGAGGTTGAATTCTCGTGGTTTAGGCTATTGGCAGGACCGTCCCAGACATTATTTCATTATTGTTGCAGCTATAGTTCATGCCTTGCATGAGCACCCTGGTCGTGGTTTAGTGGAGTGCACCGTCGTGTATTTGTGCAACTATAGTGTCATTGCTTTGCATGGGCATCCCCCCTCCGCGGACGAGGATGTACGCCGGGGCCTCTGGAGACGTGTCGATATGGATATATGGATATGTGGCCAAACCTGAGTATACATACTACATTGTATTGCATCATGATGGAGGGTAGAGGAAAATCATAGACGTTGTCGAGGAGGGTTGTGTTATATATACATATGTATATAGAGTTATATGGAGATGGATGTTTATTGTGTTGTTATAGTTTTAATTGTTGCTAAACCCTTTCCACGTTTGACGTTAAATCGTTTTTTATCCCCCTTGTGTTTGCTGTTGTGTTTGTTTTATTTATTGTTGTCCTCAGACCGAATCAGACGGATGGCACACTGGGACCATCCTTGGATGACACAGGAGGCGGGTTTCCCCCTCATGGGGATGTTCGAGTTTGAGTTCGTATACACGGGTCCAGTTTCAGTGACTTCTGGTTTCGGACAGGGCGCCCCTCTAGGTATGGTTGGCACTTTTCGGGTCGGCTATACATTCCCCTTCCCTATCGGACATCCGGACGCATAGTTACCGCCGATGCCGGGTATGGCACCAGTTCCCTTCATGGTACCCTTTGAGGTACTTGTGCTAGGACCAGGACCTATACCAGCACCCGCGCCTGCACCCAAGCCTGTGCTTTCACCTGTGCCAGAGGAGGACCCAGTTACACCAGTTCCTGACCCAATGCCTATTCCAGAGGCACCCGCACCTCCTGAGTTCAGAGCTACTGGTTCAGAGTCTTCCCGAGTGTCCTCCAGACTACTTTCTAGTGACAGCAGGATGTACAGGCGGATGTTCCAGCAACCATCAGACAGGAGCTCCTCCAGTGGCAGCGGAGGAGTAGCCGGACCTTCGGGACCCCGAGATGCTAGTGAGGGTGGTAGTTTATGATAGCTCAAGCCAGTGCTATCTTCTTAGGTGTGTGTGAGGATTTTCATGTATTTTGGGGTTTTTGACCAAACTGGGTTGCTTTTAGAAACTATTTACCAGTTTAGGGTTATTCTGAAATTATTTACCAATGGGGGTCGTTTTGGACACGCGGCATATGTTATTATTTTTCAATCTGACGGGTCAAAGGCACCACTGCAGTTGGCGCCTACCTATATAAAAAAAAAGTCAAAAGGGTAGGCGCCACTGCAAATGGTGCCTTCCCCAACAGTGGCACCTCCCCCTGCAGTGTATCACGTGGCACTGCAGGGGGGCCCCCAAACCAAAAATTGGACACCTGCAATTTTAAAGGAACAACGCTACACTTTTAAAGGAACAACGCTACAAAAAAAAAATTATACTATAAGTATAGGGAGTAACGATGACATTAATGATAAAGTATCTATTTAAAACAACAAGAGGCAAAAAAAAAATCCCGTAATAATGAGTAGCAAATAATATCACAGGAGCCATAAAAAATAATAGCAATAACAATTTACACCAATAAATATTCATCAATTATTACAGTAGTAAATTTTTTTTTATTTGGATCGGACTTTCCTCGGGCATCTACTGATCAAAATTCAGAGTGTGATACAATATTTTATCAATACACAAGTCTGGTTCTTATTTGGAATTTTTAATTCAAATTCATTTAAGTTTAAATATAATTTGCTACTATCATTTTATAATTATCGAATTATACTTTCATTCAATTTATTTGCAAAATTAATTCACATACTTCGATGGTACAAATGCCAGAAAATTAATTCACATATTCTTGTTTTTACAGTTTGCTTGTTATTAGTTTAAAATTTTAAGGGAAATTTTCCTTCTGTCACCTTAACATAATGAAACTCTGGTGAGAGCATTGCAGAAAATCTCCGGAGTGAATTTAAGAAGATGGGTTTGTCTGAAAATGAAAAAAGCCATCCTGAAAATGAAAAAAAACCATCCTTCAAACGAATATAATCGTTAGTTATATCTTAATCTGATTTTTAATATAAGGATTATTACTAAAATATTGAAAATATATAAAGTAATAATAAAATTAAAGTAATAATCGATGTGGTTAAATCATGGACATAATAAAATTGAAGTTTGCAGGTTTATAGTTGCAATGAGTCCATCCCTGTCCCTTTTCACTCGTTTTAAACTAATAACAAACAAACTGTAAAAACAAGAATATGTGAATTGATTTTCTGGCATTTGTACCATCCAAGTATGTGAATTATTTTAATATATTATTTTTAATAAACTAAATTTATTCTGGTTTTAATTATAAATAATATATTATTTATAAATTATTAAAATAATGTGTACAGTAATAATTTATTTTTATATAGGTCTGTGTTATAAGTATTAAGTAATTTAAATAATAATTTAATATTATAAATTTTAATATAATAAATTATTAAAATAGATTATAAAAAAATAAATTATTGGTATCATAGTTTTTTCATTGAAATTAAAATTATTAAAATACTAATCAATATATGAATTATAAAATTAAAATCGTTACTTTATTATTTAAAATTTAATAAAATAAAAAATTGTTATTTTATATCGTGATGTCAAATGGGTTTATTATTTATGTGATTCATATAAATAGTAAAGTCATGGTTACGGACACGCTTTCCCGCTAGGTGTAAGGAATGATTAGATATTGTGGTAGACCCAACACGACACATGGCCCAAGGAAAATAAATAATATTTGGCAATATGAAAGTTAATGTGGCAAAGGAAACGTAAATAATATTATTGACATAAAATTAGTGGATTTGTCACATCAGTCACACATATTGCCACAATATCTAATCATAAGTCTATTTTGTTGTTTTAAATAGATATTTTATCATTAATGTCATCGTTACTCCCTATATTTATAGTATAATTTTTTTTGTCGCGTTGTTCCTTTAAAATTACAGGTGACTTTCTTTTAATTCTTATAAGGTAAATTTTTTTTTACTACTGTTATAATTGATAAATATTTATTGGTGTAAATTGTTATTGCTATTATTTTTTTATGGCTTCTGTGATATTATTTGCTACTCATTATTACGGGTTTTTTTTATTGCCTCTTGTTGTTTTAAATAGATACTTTATCATTAATGTCATCGTTACTCCCTATACTTATAGTATAATTTTTTTGTAGCGTTGTTCCTTTAAAATTGTAGTGTTGTTCCTTTAAAATTGCAGGCATCCAATTTTTGGTTGGGGGGCCCCCTGCAGTGCCACGTGATACATTGCAGGGGGAGGTGCCACTGCAGGGGAAGACGACATTTGCAGTGGCGCCTCCCGTTTTGACTTTTTTTTATATAGGTAGGCACCAACTGCAGTGGCGCCTTTGACCCGTCAGATTGAAAAATAATAAAATATGCCACGTGTCCAAAACGACCCCCCATTGGTAAATAGTTTCAGAATAACCCTAAACTGGTAAATAGTTTCTAAAAGGAACCCAGTTTGGTCAAAAACCCTGTATTTTGAGATGGGACTGGGTGTGGAGAGTCGGTGAGGCATATTTCTTTTAGTATTTTGGTGTATTTTCATTATCTTACTAGTTTGTATATATTGGGGTCCTACTGATGGGATTCCCTTTACAGTACTATACCAGGGTGTATGTATATAGTGATGCATGTGTGTTTGTATACGTTGTTTTATATTAAGTTTTAATTTTCTCCACCATTTTATTATAACTTGTTTAACGCTAATAACACGATTAGATTTTAATAATTTTGGGTTTTTCTTTAATGGAATGTCGGGGCATTGATAATCCATTGTCTTATCATGTTTTATCTATTATTTTAGAGCGGATTTCATCAATTAAATTTTGTTGAATGCTTGATTTAGCCCAAATTAGACTTTGTTTTCCTATTTTGGTTATTTCAGAGTCAATGTGTGTATTTAATTAATTTTAATTAGATTTTGATTAATTTTCTGATATTATTCTTATTTTTTGATTTTTAGGAAAGTATCAAGAAGAAAAAAATGGAAATCAATTAAATTGAAGATTGCCAAGTAAATTGCAAGGGCCCACATGATGGATTTGAATCCAAATCAATTTGGATATGAATTATTATGATTGAAAGATAATTCAATTGGCATTGAGATAAAAGATTGGATCCAAATCAATTTGGATTTAGATAATAATTACTTATCACAACAATAAAGGATATGATAAGATTTGACAATTAATTTGGAGATATTGATTTGGAAACGAAAATTAAAATGCTCAAGACCAGTTATGAGGGAGCTTGCATGAAGACGAAGCTTGAAAAACAAGAAAAATGAGCCAAACAGAGCCCATCACGGCCTAGCCGTGACAGTCATCACGGTCATGATCGAGCAAGGCTGAAAAGAAAAGAACGAAAAGTCAGAACCTGTCACGGCCAGGCCGTGATGGCCATCACGGTCGTGACAGGCCAACCAATGCCAAGTTTTCCAAGATAGAATCTGTCACGGCCTGGTGATAAGCCTGTGGCTCATCTAGTTTTATGGCTAGTATGACCAGGGTTTTGTGCAAATTATATCGTATTTTCACCCAAATTAGATTAGATTGTCCTCAAGCAAGGTTTTCAGTCTCTAGAGTAGTTTTAAGTTAATTTAGCTAGTTTTAAGTCAAAATAATACACTTATGGTTATTTCCTTGTTTTCAGGTTAAGTAGAAGCTGAGAAAATAAAGAACAGGGGTCTCGCCCCGCGAAGGACACGCTCGCCACGCGACCCCGAAGCCTGACTGTTCCAAGAAATTGCTAAGTCTCTGGTTCGCCCCGCAAAGAAGGTCTTGCCCCGTGAGTCTTGCAAACCTGAAAAAGTCAGAGACGATCACGGCTTGCCCGTGTTGAAGGTCATGGCCGTGGCAGTTTTGAAGTTGAAGAGTCTCGCCTCGCGAGCATCCATTCGCCTCGCGAGTCTGGAAGTCAGAGAGCATCACGGTTGGGGCCTGATGGCCATAACGGGCGTAAGGAGAAAACCCTTCATATCCTCGCCTCGCGAGCAAGTATTTCGCCTCGCGAGAATGCCAAAGGTTGCTGACTGTTCATGAAATTCGCCTCGCGAATGTGTGCTCGCCTCGCGAGATAGCTAATTTCAGAATTTGTATAAAAGGCTGTTCTGAACATTTTGTAAAGGCTCTTGCTTCTCCATTGTTTAGTTTTACGTTTTTCTCTGTTTAATTTCGTTTGTTATGGAGAACTAAGTTCTAGGATTAATCTACTGTATGGGAATTCTCTATACTTGAGGTTTTGTAAATCCCTATTTTAATTGCTTTTCCCTTTTCAATACCATATTGCACATTTCTGTTTGTTATTTCAGGAGTGTGTAGTATTGTATTGATTTGTTTCAGTGATGTTATTTTCCTATACATAATCGCGTTTGTTATTTCGCGTGTGTTCAATCATGTTCGTTTGTTCATGAGAGCTTAACCCCGTTTGTTATTTCGGGAATAGGAATTTGCATCCATAGTAACAATTACGTTGTTAGTTGTTCTATCGAATCGAAAGGGGATTAGAATCTGCTTAGGGCTTGGGATTGCATTAACCAAGGATAGTTGGGAATTCTTGACAGTAGATTAATCGTTGTTTGATATTTGATAATCTCTCTTCAACTGCCCTGTTTTTAATTGCTCTGTTTTGTTTGTTTCTTATTTGCACTCCAATCCAAACCCCCCCCTCAAAAACTGATTTTTGTGTAAGATAATATTCTCAGAGTCCTTGAGAGACGACATCCGAGTTGTCGCACTATATTACAGTTTTAAACCCGCTCGTCCTTTTTGGCGCGTGCGCGACAGCGCGACCACTGGCCATGACAGGCATCACGGCCATGTCGTGAAAAATCTGAAAATTTAATTGCTGATTTGATCTGATTTTGTAACAGCTTTAATCCTAAGTTACCCTACATTATAAATAGGACTCTAAGGCTTGAAAATAAGGATCCCTTGGGCTGCTACCTTAGGCAAAAATTAAGATTTCTCTTATTCTCAATTGATTTGAGTTGTTATTTTTCACAACTTGTTTTATTTTATTTTTCTTTCTTTCTTTTATTTTCTGTTCTGTTTTGAATTGGTCTGGCTACTAGGTCTCATTGCCCTGAACTGTGTGATTTTGACCTAGAAATTGAAAGAACATTGCACACACTCCGTAGGGAATTTCGGGCTAGCACTAGTAGTGATTCCAATTTTAAAACTGCTTTTGAAAACATGGGAGACCAAAGGACTTTGAGGCAGCTTGCTGCCCCTGATGTGAATTACAATGTTTTGTGCATTGCTTATCCTGGTGCTGACACCCCTTTTGAGTTAAAATCTGGGCTAATCCATTTGTTGCCAAGATTTAATGGTCTTGCAGGTGAAGATCCACACAAGCACCTCAAGGAATTCCAAGTTGTCTGCTCCACAACTTTGAGGCCAGAAGGAGTAACTGAGGATCATATCAAGTTGAAGGCTTTTCCATTCTCACTCCAGGGAGCT
Organism: Sophora flavescens; assembly: GCA_030762895.1. Taxonomy (NCBI): domain Eukaryota; kingdom Viridiplantae; phylum Streptophyta; class Magnoliopsida; order Fabales; family Fabaceae; genus Sophora; species Sophora flavescens. The sequence continues at coordinate 132,114,817 of CM061065.1, forward strand.
GCAAAAGATTGGTTATTATACCTTGCGCCGAATTCCATTACCACATGGAATGACTTGAAGAAGCTCTTCCTAGAGAAATATTTTCCTGCCTCCAGAGCCGCTGCAATAAGAAAAGAAATCTGTGGAATTAGGCAAGGAAATGAGTCGCTAGCTGAGTATTGGGAGAGGTTCAAGCAGTTGACATCTAGTTGCCCTCAGCATCAAATTTCTGAACAGCTCCTCATCCAATATTTTTATGAAGGATTGCAGTCGATGGATAGGAATATTTTGGATGCTGCTAGTGGGGGAGCATTGGTTGACAAGACTCCATCTGCTGCCAAGCAACTCATTGAGAACATGTCATTAAATTCCCAGCAATTCACTACAAGAAGAAATTCTGTTGAGACTAGAGGTGTACATGAGATCCGCACTTCTTCTTCCAGCCATGACCGTGATGATAGAATTGACAGGCTCACTTCCTTGGTAGAGAAATTGGCAATGGATAGGGTTCAGCCTGCGGTATTGTGTGGCATGTGTAGTTTTCCTGAGCACCCATATGAGGCATGCCCCATTTTGCAAGGAGGATCAATTACTGAATCACCTCAAGCCTTTGCAGTCCATCCGTATAGTCAGGGCAATAACCAGAGCAGATACAGCATTCCAGATCTTTCAACAAATAGGTACCATCCTATCTGGAGTAATCATCCTAATCTGCGGTATGGGAACTCATCCCAACAACCAATGACACCTCAGAATCCTCCAGTGACCACTTCTGCACCGTCCGGACCTTCAGTTGATGACATGTGCAAGCAAATAACTTCACAATTGAATGCACAAATGACTACACTTTTCCAGCAGCAAATGGGACAGTTCCAGGCATTACCTCCAGGCCTCACAGGCACAATTTCAGCAAAGAACGGATGCGAGTATTCAGGCATTGCATACACAGATTGGACAGATGGCCACAGACATAAATAACATAAAGCAAGGTCAAAGAACAACCCAGCTGCCAGCACTTCCAGTGATCAATCCTAATGCCTCCAACCCTAATGTGAGTTCCATATCTCTGAGGTCTGGAAAGGTTGTTGAGACCACTTCTGGAAAGGATGAAGAAACTATGAAGGCCACTCCTGAGCCTACTGTTGAGGTTACTCCTGAACCCGTGGTTGAAGTTGAAACCGAGAAGGTATATAGACCACCCATTCCATTCCCACACAGATTACAGAAAAATTTGAAGAGTGGTGGTGAAGATAAGGAGAAGGAAATTCTTGATGTTTTAAGAAAGGTAGGTGTTAATATCCCTCTGTTGGATGTGATCAAGCAAGTGCCCAAGTATGCCAAATTTCTCAAGGACCTATGCACCAACAAGAGGAAGATGAAGACTAATGAGAGGGTTGACTTGGGAAGAAATGTCTCAGCGCTTATCCAGTCTAAGCCAGAAAGAGTTGTTGCTTTCACCCAGGCACTGCCACCGAAGTGCAAGGATCCAAGCACCTTCACTATCCCATGCACTATTGGGGACAAGAAGTTTGAAAACTGCATGTTGGACTTGGGAGCATCTATCAATGTCATGCCTACCTCCATCTTTAACAAACTGGATCTTGGTCCTTTGAAGTATACAGGTATCACCATTCAGTTGGCCAACAGAACCAGTGCCCGCCCCATGGGAATGGTGGAAGATGTGCTAGTGCAAGTTGATGATCTGATCTTCCCAGCTGATTTCTACATCTTGGACATGGCAGGAGAGACACATTCCAGTAAATCACCAATCATCCTGGGCCGACCATTCATGAAGACAGCCAAGACTAACATTGATGTGGATGATGGGACCATGTCTATGAAGTTTGGGGATATAGTTGCAAAGTTTAACATATTTGATGCCATGAAATATCCAGTGGAAGAGCACTCTGTATTCCACATAGAGCTGATCTCTGAGACTATTGAGGACACCCATGAGAACTTGTTTTCTAATTTTCCACTTAATTCTGGCTGTGATAATAATTTTTCTTGTCTTCATTGTACTAACGCTAACCATTTTGTGGTTTGTGCTGAGGTTGCTGCATGTTTAGCAGATGATAAAATTGTCAGTGCAGTGGATGAGAACCATGAAGAGGATGAAGTAGCACCGGAGGCCCTCTCTACCTCTTAGGACTTAGACTGCAAGGAATGGGATCCAGGTGATAGCTCCCGCTTACACTGCACTTGATCAGGGAGTACTCTTTTCCTTTCCCTCACTATGATCTTATAGTTCTGTTGTTCATTGGGGGCAATGCATGTTTTAAGTGTGGGGGAGGGAACTAGTTGTAGTTTTTCTTTTCTTTGAATAAAGCTCCTGAATAATCTGAGAAGCTCAGGAGCATTTGTGTGTTAAGTTTTAGTTGGCAAGTTTGTTAGATTTTGATTGATGTTGCACAGATTGCTTGCATGATTGATATGTAATGATTCCCCCTAACTGAAAAAATTTTTTTTTTTTTTGAAATGTGATTCCCATGTGAAATTGAAAACTGAACTTTGGGATTTTGTTATGATGGCATGATGAATGATAAGTTTGGGGTGATAGGAAGCACACACTAGGGATAGTATCTCTTTCAAACAATTTGCATGAATGTCCAGGTGAGGTTTTGAGCCTCCAACATGTTTTAAACTGTGTGAAAATCACTTTCAAGTTGCACTTCCCTGGATTTGATTGAATCTCTTTTTGGTTTGCATGATTATATGTGTGTAGCAAATGATTTAGGCATTTTCTTTGTAAATAGCTACTTGGCTTGAATAAAGCAATTCCTAATGCATGTTCCCTAGTTAGCCCTTTTGAGCCTATTAGCCTGTTAATTCTTGATAACCTAATGTTATAAGCCCAAAAATCTGGAAAACCATGTTAACCCGATCTTAGGATTAGGAGAGCATGTAATCTTAGAATGGGTGCAAGAAACTAAGTTTGGGGTGGCTGCAAGGTGTAATATGTTATTGGGATTGAGAAAAAAATATATAAGAAAAAAAAAAAAAAGTTGGAGCCAAAGGCTTGGGAAAGAAAAAGTGTACATATGTTGAAAAAAATATATATACAAAATGCCAAAAAGAAATAAAAAGAGCTGTAGCCACCCAGTAGTTGTAAAGAAAAATAAAATAATAAAGAAAGGAACTTGAGTGAATTTCAAAGTGTAAATACAGTTCATGCTCTCTTAGTTCCTAGGGTCTTCAGCCTAGTTTCCTTTGTATATCCTACCCTTAGCCAGGACCCAATACAACCCATAAAAGACCTTTTGATGTTGCTTGCATGTTTTCTGTGGGAACCATTTTGAGGTGAAAAGCAAATTTTTGGGAAGTGTTCTTGAAAAGTGAAACTGAGTGCAAATTGTTAGCCTGACATAAGCTGAGTGTCTGAGTGAACAAATAATGCCCTTGTGAGGAAGGCAGTTGTTTGGATTTGGTGATCTCCCTCTTGTGTGTGACTTAGATTCCCTGCTTAGATTTCTGATTGTTTTCATGATGAAACTCTCAACTGTTTAGAATAAATGAATGTGGGGATTGCTCTGCTTGAAAAGGGGGAAACAATGAAGAAAAACTGTTTTTGATGTATTGCTTGAATGTGTGCAATGTTGATTGGATCTTTTAAGCTTGCCAGGTCTTGAGTCTTTTTGATTTTTGAGTCTTAGTTTGCTTGGGGACAAACAAAGTTTAAGTTTGGGGTATTTTGATAAGCCTCTGGCTCATCTAGTTTTATGGCTAGTATGACCAGGGTTTTGTGCAAATTATATCGTATTTTCACCCAAATTAGATTAGATTGTCCTCAAGCAAGGTTTTCAGTCTCTAAAGTAGTTTTAAGTTAATTTAGCTAGTTTTAAGTCAAAATAATACACTTATGGTTATTTCCTTGTTTTCAGGTTAAGTAGAAGCTGAGAAAATAAAGAACAGGGGTCTCGCCCCGCGAAGGACACGCTCGCCACGCGACCCCGAAGCCTGACTGTTCCAAGAAAATGCTAAGTCTCTGGTTCGCCCCGCGAAGAAGGTCTCGCCCCGCGAGTCTTGAAACCTGAAAAAGTCAGAGACGATCACGGCTTGCCCGTGTTGAAGGTCATGGCCGTGGCAGTTTTGAAGTTGAAGAGTCTCGCCTCGCGAGCATCCATTCGCCTCGCGAGTCTGGAAGTCAGAGAGCATCACGGTTGGGGCCTGATGGCCATAACGGGCGTAAGGAGAAAACCCTTCATATCCTCGCCTCGCGAGCAAGTATTTCGCCTCGCGAGAATGCCAAAGGTTGCTGACTGTTCATGAAATTCGCCTCGCGAATGTGTGCTCGCCTCGCGAGATAGCTAATTTCAGAATTTGTATAAAAGGCTGTTCTGAACATTTTGTAAAGACTCTTGCTTCTCCATTGTTTAGTTTTACGTTTTTCTCTGTGTAATTTCGTTTGTTATGGAGAACTAAGTTCTAGGATTAATCTACTGTATGGGAATTCTCTATACTTGAGGTTTTGTAAATCCCTATTTTAATTGCTTTTCCCTTTTCAATACCATATTGCACATTTCTGTTTGTTATTTCAGGAGTGTGTAGTATTGTATTGATTTGTTTCAGTGATGTTATTTTCCTATACATAATCGCGTTTGTTATTTCGCGTGTGTTCAATCATGTTCGTTTGTTCATGAGAGCTTAACCCCGTTTGTTATTTCGGGAATAGGAATTTGCATCCATAGTAACAATTACGTTGTTAGTTGTTACTGTAACTGAAAGGGGATTAGAATCTGCTTAGGGCTTGGGATTGCATTAACCAAGGATAGTTGGGAATTCTTGACAGTAGATTAATCGTTGTTTGATATTTGATAATCTCTCTTCAACTGCCCTGTTTTTAATTGCTCTGTTTTGTTTGTTTCTTATTTGCACTCCAATCCAAACCCCCCCCAAAAACTGATTTTTGTGTAAGATAATATTCTCAGAGTCCTTGAGAGACGACATCCGAGTTGTCGCACTATATTACAGTTTTAAACCCGCTCGTCCTTTTTGGCGCGTGCGCGACAGCGCGACCACTGGCCATGACAGGCATCACGGCCATGTCGTGAAAAATCTGAAAATTTAATTGCTGATTTGATCTGATTTTGTAACAGCTTTAATCCTAAGTTACCCTACATTATAAATAGGACTCTAAGGCTTGAAAATAAGGATCCCTTGGGCTGCTACCTTAGGCAAAAATTAAGATTTCTCTTATTCTCAATTTATTCTTTTCTCTTAGGTTTTTTTATGCTTTTGTTAATCAAGCTTGCTATGAACATGGCAATGCTCGAGTAGTCTTTTTATTTCTAGGAATTGGGGCTATGCCTAAGACTTGTTTTATGTTATGAATTGATGTTTTCCCTTTGTTAATTCCAATTTGCTTTCGATAGGATTCCTATTGCATGAATTACTTGTAAATTTGGTGCGCACTTATTTGCATGTCATAGATACTCTAAGGAGGAACCTAGCTGTGAACTTAGGTATTGGATCTATAGGGATTTAACTTAGGACTTAAATCACGAGAGTTAGAAGCGGTCCTTCGAGGGTACCATTGAATTGTCACGAATCTTAATGGGTTCATTTTAAATTCAATTACCACGAGAGTAGGGGTTGGTTTAATTGGGCACGGTTCTTGTATCTCGAGATGGATCATTAACTTATTTAGGATAAATTCTCCTTCAAAGTAATTTTGATAATTAACAAGAGGGATAGTCAATTTAGTAGCATGAGCAGTCTTGTTGGTAACCCAACTCCTAGAAATCTCTTTTAATTTGAAAATCCCAAAAATATTTGATTTGATTTTATTGTTTCTTTTATTTTCTTGAAATCTTTTCACACCTATTTCTCAATCTAAATAGTTGTTTAATTTGTGAAGTGACACTTGGTTTCCCAATCCCTGAGTTCGATACTCGGTTTCTCACCGTTTTATTATTACTTGCTTCGATCCGGTACGCTTGCCGGAGCCTATTAGGCGTCTCACCTCTTCTTTCATAGAAGCCTTAACTTGGTTGGCATAAGGAAACCTAGGATCCTTAGACTCCACAGGAGTTCCAAAAACAATGGTTTTATCAAAACGGTTCAAGAGAACATGGTTGGAAGACAACCAGTCCATACCAAGAATAACATCAAGTTGTTTTAGAGGTAAACACACAATATCAACTATAAAGTTCTTACCATCAATGGCAAGCCACTTAGTATAGAGAATCAAGCAATAAAAAAGCTATAGATACTTAGTACCATATATTATTGTCTACATTAGACATAGACAACAACACAAGAGCACACAAAAGAGAATACAACAGACACATACCCCGGCCTGTAGGACAGGTCGACTCTGAGTGAGTACCAACTGATCCAAACATAATTAAACACATGTAACAACTGCAGAAAAAAATAATCAAAAGAAAGCATAAATATAAACCCAGTACCCCGCTGTCACATATCAGAGCTGGTAACCAAATCCGAAGATTACATCAAAAAATTGTTAGGTCACAAAGCGTTTGACTTGTCATACGTCTGTCTCGCACTCTTGTGGCCCTTGTGTGTTTTGATGAACACAAACATCAAGCAATTGATTTTACATTGAACCATCTGAATATTGCTATTCATCTACTTGAGTTGTGTAGCCAAAGAATTCTATCTTAGCAGATCAAGTCAACAAAAAGTTATGAAAGGAACAAAAGCTTAAATACAAGCATCTGACTCAAAGCTGTCAAAGTACAATGTGTCTGAAGTCTGATTCCAACTGAAGCCTATATCAACATATCTCAGAGCTATCAACTATGAAGAAGAACAACTAGTAGAACTAAAGCAAAGTATTCAACTACTGTCATGTTCACTAGAAACTAAAGAAAAAGGACTTATACATCCAATAAGACAATATAATGAAGAAAGCATCAAACAATTCTCTATGTGAAGTCTGTCTGTGATTAGTAAAGACCAAGAAGCCTGAAGTTGTCCACAGTCAAAGTCGTGATCAAGTATTCAAAGAATACAAATACTATCTTCTGAAGGACGTTGAAAGAAGAAGGATCAAGATTACAGACTAGAACAAGATCAAGAAGTCACACTTCAAGAAGCATCTATCTCTCTCAGTATACGTCTAAGCTTCTGACAAAGTCAGAACCACTATTCTCTTAGAATAACATGTTTGATTCAAAAGACATTCAAGCATTCACAAGCTTAGAAGATGAGAAATGCTAAGTCACCTTTGTGTCACTAAAGCACGCGCCAAGGAGAAAAGCTCTCTATGAAGGAATCACTTAATCTGTGATTCAAAAGTAAATGTGATTTGTGAAGTTGACACAGGGAAACACGAGAAGGGGGGTTGAATTGTGTTTCTTAACAATTTTTTGAAAAAACCCTTTTCTCAAACCTTTTTGCAAGCATAACAATATAAGTAACACACAAACAAGAAAACCTTTTTAAAGAGTTAACAAACACAGATTCAAGTTCCCACAATTAGTATAAACAAATACTGCAAAAGGTAGGGAAAGAAGATTCACACAAGAGATTTATCCTGGTACACTCTATTCCAACCAAGAGCTACGTCCAGTCCCTTCTACCTGAAGGTTTTTCTCCACTATTCTTCAAATAGATTACAAGTATTCAACACCTCTTCAGGCTACAAGTATTTTTTCTCTACCAAGACTCTTCAGGCTCTAACTCTAACAAAGAGATATACAGATTTTTATCTAATAACTCACTAAGTGTTGAGAGTTTGAAAGTTTAAGGTCAGTTAATATTACAAGTAAATTTGTTCAAGAGTTTTCAGCAGAGTTTAGGCACTTTCAATATCTCAGCTTCTATTTTATCTTTACTAGGGTTCATCCGGTATTTATAGATGGAGTGATTTGCTGTCTTGAACCTCTTCAACGGACTTCAAATGTATCCGTTTAGACATAGCATTAAATGCTAAGATCCGTTGAGACTGATAACTTGATATGCTTCATGGATAAGTGCTCTTTTTTATCAGAGGAATGCTAAAAGTAGAGCTGTCACTTCCCCGTTGTATCGAAGGTTGCTTTTTGACTTTCCTTCTTTGTACTTGGTTTAAACTTTACAGCAATATAGCTGACAGAGTATAAAGGTTTGTGTTCTCGATGGTACTATGTTTCTAATCTCAAGAAACAAAGAGTAAACAAATGAAGTAGTAAGGGAAAGAGACATATATTCCATTGAATTAAATATTCAATCATTTGAAATAAATTCGCTTATACTAGACGGGTTCATTTTCAATAGCTATTAGATGCACAAGTATTTGGACACGGAAGTTTAGCTTATTAGTAAAGTGGGCTCGTTTACTGGCACTGCGTCTATATGACTCTCGTCTAGTTCCAAGTCTTTGGACTTTGTTGTCTTTCTAGAAGTTATTTATCAGCTCGTCTACTACTCTTTACTTAGACTTTGAAGCTCATCAAGCATCTATTTTCTTAGCCAATTTTTAAGGCCTCGTCTAGCGATAACTTTATAGACTCAGAATTTTACCAAGGTTTTAAAGACTCGTCTAGAGGTTGAGAAATTTGACCCGATAAAACAACTGTATAAAGATTTCCTCAACTTAGCAAAACTTAGTAATCCTGCAAGCTTTCAATTAAACAAGTTAGATCTTTGACAATACTTTGCCATACAAATTTAACCTTTTTGTTAACATCAAAACTTAAGAGATTATTTAACCCAAAACCACTTTGGTTCTAACAATCTCCCCCTTTTTGATGATGACAAAAATCAATTAAATTTGACTGGCGAAAGTCTAATAGAGCTAAAGAGGCTCCCCCTAAGACAAAGCCTACAAACTTAAGAAAATTCAAACACCAGATAGAAAGCATTGAGAATAATTACTAACACAGTAATACATTATCAGAGCAGATAAGTATCATATCTGATACATACCAGAGCAAACATAGATTCAAGTCCCCACAGTTAGTATAAACAAATACTGTAAAAGGTAGGGAAAGAAGATTCACACAAGAGTTTTATCCTGGTTCACTCTCTTCCAACCAAGAGATACGTCCAGTCCCTTCTACCTGAAGGTTTTTCTCCAGTATTCTCCAAATAGATTACAAGTATTCAACACATTTTCAGGCTACAAGTATTCTTTCTCTACCAAGACTCTTCAGGCTCTAACTCTAACAAAGAGATATACAGATTTTGATCTAATAACTCACTAAGTATGAGAGTATGCAAGTTTAAGATCAGTTAAGATTACAAGTAAATTTGTTCAAGAGATTTCAGCAGAGTTTAGGCATATTTAATATCTGAGCTTCTATTTTATCTTTACTGGGGTTCATCCAGTATTTATAGATGGAGTGCTTTGCTGTCTTGAACTTCTTCAACGGTCTTCAAATTGTATCCGTTTAGACATAACATTAAATGCTAGGATCCGTTGAGACTGATAACTTGATATGCTTCATGGAGAAGTACTCTTGTTTATCATAGGAATGCTCAAAGTAGAGCTGTCACTTCCCTGTTGTATCGAAGGTTAATTTCTGACTTTCCTTCTTTGTACTTGGTTTAAAGTTTACTGCAATATAGGTGACAAAGTACAAAGGTTTATGTTCTCGATGGTACCATGTTTCTAATCTCAAGAAACAAAGAGTAAACAAATGAAGCAGTAAGGGAAAAAGACATATATTCCTTTGAATTAAATATTCAATCATTTGAAATAAATTCGATTATACTAGGCGGGTTCATTTTCAATAGCTAGTAGACGCGCAGGTCTATTGACACGCAAGTTTAACTTATCAGTAAAGCCGGTTCGTCTACTGGTACTGCGTCTATATGACTCTCGTCTAGTTCCAAGTCTTTGGACTTTGTTGTTTTTCTGGAAGTTATTTATCAGCTCGTCTACTATTATTTACTTAGACTTAGATGCTCGTTAGCGTCTATTTTCTTAGCCAATTTTTAAGGCCTCGTCTAGCGATAACTTTATAGACTTATAATTTTACCAAGGTTTTGAAGACTCGTCTAGAGGTTGAGAAATTTGACCTGATAAAGCAACTGTATAAGGATTTCCTCAACTTAACAAAACTTAGTAATCCTGCAAGCTTTCAATTAGACAAGTTAGATCTTTGACAATGCTTTGCCATACAAATTTAACCTTTTTGTTAATATCAAAACTTAAGAGATTATTTTACCCAAAATCACTTTGGTTCTAACAATCTCCCCCTTTTTGATGATGACAAAAACCAATTAAATTTGAGTGAACAAAGTCTAAGAGATCTAAAGAGGCTCCCCCGAAGACAAAGCCTACAAACTTAAGAAAATTCAAACACCAGATAGAAAGCATTGAGAATAATTACTAACACAGTAATACAGGATCAAAGCAGATAAGTGTCATATCTGGTAAGTATCAGAGCAAACATAGATTCAAGTCCCCGCAGTTAGTATAAACAAATACTGTAAAAGGTAGGGGAAGAAGATTCACACAAGAGTTTTATCCTGGTTCACTCTCTTCCAACCAAGAACTACGTCCAGTCCCTTCTACCTAAAGGTTTTTCTCCACTATTCTCCAAATAGATTACAAGTATTCAACACCTCTTCAGGCTACAAGTATTCTTTCTCTACCAAGACTCTCCATGCTTTAACTCTAACAAAGAGATATACAGATTTTCATCTAATAACTCACCAAGTGTGAGAGTATGAAAGTTTAAGATCTGTTAAGATTACAAGTAAATTTGTTCAAGAGATTTCAACAGAGTTTAGGCACTTTAAATATCTGAGCTTCTATTTTATCTTTACTGGGGTTCATCCAGTATTTATAGATGGAGTGCTTTGTTTTCTTGATCTTCTTCAACGGTCTTCAAATTGTATCCGTTTAGACATAGCATTAAATGCTAGGATCCGTTGATACTGATAACTTGATTTGCTTCATGGAGAAGTGCTCTTGTTTATCAGAGGAATGCTCAAAGTAGAGCTGGCACTTCCCTGTTGTATCGACGGTTTCTTTCTGAATTTCCTTCTTTGTACTTGGTTTAAACTTTACAGCAATATAGGTGACAGTATAAAGGTTTATGTTCTCGATGGTACTATGTTTCTAACCTCAAGAAACATAGAGTAAACAAATGAAGCAGTAAGGGAAAGAGACATATATTCCTTTGAATTAAATACTCAATAATTTGAAATAAATTCACTTATACTAGACGAGTTCATTTTCAATAGCTAGTAGACGCGCAGGTCTTTCGACGTGCAAGTTTAACTTATCAGTAAAGCGGGCTTGTCTACTGGTACTACGTTTATATGACTCTCGTCTAGTTCCAAGTCTTTGGATTTTGTTGTTTTTCTGGAAGTTATTTATCAGCTCGTCTACTACTCTTTACTTAGACTTAGATGCTCGTCTAGCGTCTATTTTCTTAGCCAAATTTTAAGGCCTCTTCTAGCGATAACTTTATAGACTCAGAATTTTACCAAGGTTTTGAAGACTCGTCTAGATGTTGAGAAATTTCACCCGATAAAGCAACTGTATAAAGATTTCCTCAACTTAGCAAAACTTAGTAATCCTGCAAGCTTTCAATTAGACAAGTTAGATCTTTGACAATACTTTGCCATACAAATTTAACCTTTTTGTTAACATCAAAACTTAAAAGATTATTTAACCCTAAACCACTTTGGTTCTAACAATCTCCCCATTTTTGATGATGAAAAAAACCAATTAAATTTGAGTGAGCAAAGTATAAGAGAGCTAAAGAGGCTTCCCCTAAGACAAAACATACAAACTTAAGAAAATTCAAACACCAGATAGAAAGCATTGAGAATAATTACTAACACAGTAATACAGTATCAGAGCAGATAAGCATCAGATTTGATAAGTATCAAAGTTGATAAGTACCTGAGCAAACATATTATCAATCTGTCACAAAAACATGAATCATATCAGATAGATAGCAGTTTAATCAAATATGGATATTGTTGAAAATTCATAGAGAAAATAAAAGTAAAAATGTATACAATCTTAGGAACTAAAGGAAAATGGATAAAAAAAATACACAAATTCTTCTTACTAGAGTTGGACCCTTAGATTTCATATTTTTTAGGAAAACACACTTAAAGATTGGTTGGAGATATGCTGGAGAAGAGGAATCTCAAGTCCTAGTGCTCAGCTCAAATTCCCAGCGCTCAGCTGGGACAGAAAGCATGATTTCCAGGGCTCAGTTTCCAAAGCCAGCGCTCAGCTGGGACAGAAAGTCCAATTTCTGGCGCCCATCGCTAGAAGACAGACATAGTGTGCCAGTTCAGTTCCAAGTCCAGCGCCCAGTGCTCTAATCTCAGCGCCCAGTGCTAGGTTCGTTTCATGACACTATAAATTGTGTTCGACAGTTATTTTGAGGGATTTTTGGATCACTTTCTGGTGCGAGGCTGTTCCATTTGAGAGCGTTTTCGAGATTTGTGGTGGCTCAAGATCTTTTGGAAAGAAGAATTGAAGACTCCATGGCTTCTCTATCTCAATCCTCATCTACTTCTTCCATTTTTCAGATTCATACCATGAGTTTCTAAATCTTTTAGGTTAGGATAGGATGAACTCATTTGGATCTTGATGTAAGTTTGTTTCACCTTTGATTTCAATTCAAATTTGTTCAAGTAGGTAATCTCTTCTAGGCTTAATGCATTTCTTTGATTGGCTGTCTATGGAATTGATTATAAGTGTGAATGCATAATTGGAAAATTTGTGTTCATGCTAGATCTGAAGTAGATTACTATTGTAATGTCGATTCTAGGAGTAGAAGTTCATTGCAATACATTTCTATGAATCTCATGCTTAATGTTTGTGCTAATTCTTGAATCACCTAAGGAATTAGGGTTCTTGATTAGTAACAAAAGGATATCACCTAAGGAATTAGGGATAAACCTACATTAGTGATTTGAATGTTTAATGCATGAATTGATTTGGAGTTAGGGTTGAACAAGGTTGCATTAAGTGAAAATTGAAGAACTCTGACTCCTAATTGTCTTAAACACTTGATTTCATTCCATTTGTTCATTCTTTCAATTACTTACTTGTGTGGTAAAGAAGAAAAACCTAATTCATTCATCTTTGTTTGTGACAACACTTCGGATAGAATTTTGGATAAAGAAAATTCAATTACTCTTTTGGAACTATGATTTGTATTGGTTCAAATATCACTTACTTAGTTTACGTTGATACTTAATCTCAATCCTCGTGGGATGATACTCTACTCACACTATTATTACTTGTTGCGATTTGGTGCACTTGCCAAATTATCAACAAGTTTTTGGTGCCGTTGTCGGGGATTGTTGATTAATATCAACAAAGCTAAGCATTGTTAATTTGAACATTGTTTTTTCCTTTCTTTTCTCTTTGTGATTTTTCCGTTTTTGTGAGATTATTGATATTTTGGATATTCTCACCTTGTTTGAGATATTGTGTAGTGTATGCGAGGTAAATCTACAGGTGAGCTATTATTTGATCCCGAAATTGAAAAGACCGCAAAGAAGAATCGAAAAGAATCAAAAGAAATGAAGAATCGAGACAAGGAGAAAGCAAATTCTTCTATAGTGCAAGTTCAACAAGAAGAAGTCATGGCTGAACATGTACATGGAAACCGGAGGACGTTGGGGGAATACTCTAGTTGTCCAGTCAACCGGAATCATTCAAGTATTGTTAGACTACCGGTAGCTGCCAATAATTTTGAGATCAAGCCGGCATTACTCCATATCATCCAACAAAATCAGTTTGGAGGGAATGAAGCCGAAGATCCGAATAGTCATGTCTCCAATTTTCTAGAGATATGCGATGCTCTCAAGATTAATGGAGCTACGGATGATCCAATAAGGTTGCGTTTATTTCCTTTTTCATTGAGAGATAGAGCCAAAGCTTGGCTCCAATCTCAACCAAGAGGAAGCATCACTACTTGGGATGACTTGGAAGAAAAGTTTCTAGCACGATACTTTCCACCGTCCAAGTTTGTAAAGATGAGAGGTGATATTTCAAGCTTTATGTAACGTGATGGTGAAGCTCTATATGAAGCTTGGAAAAGATTCAAGGAGCTCCTAAGAAAGTGTCCTAATCATGGCTTCGACGATCTTCAACAAATGCAAATTTTATGTAATGGATTGAGACCTCGGACAAAGTTAATGTTAGATGCTTCGGCGGGAGGATCGATGAATTCAAAAACAACGGAAGAAGCTTTAAGGTTGATTGAAGCCATGGCATCCAATGATTATCTCATGAATCATGATAGAGGAGGCACATCGACTAAGGGGATATTGGAGCTTGATTCTCAAAAGGCATTACTAGCTCAAAACAAACTCATCACAAATCAATTGGAAGCAATAACCAAGCAACTTAATGCTATGAGTTGTGGGCAAATACAAGCACAACAAGCAATGAGCTGTGATATTTGTGGAGGAGAACATGAGAATGGTAATTGTGAAGCAACTATTGGCTCTAGAGAGGAAGCAAATTTCATGGGGAATTATTCAAGACAAGGGCAAAATTTGTATTCAAACTCTTATAATCAAGGTTGGAGGAAGCACCCTAATGTCCCTTGGAGACAAGAAGGTCCTCAAGCTAATAATCCACCACCACAAAAACAAGTTCAAGAGAAAAATCTATCTTTGGAAGATGCATTTTCTCAATTCATTCAAGTAACTCAATCCAACTTCAAAAACACCGACTCATCCATCAAAAATCTGGAAAACCAAATTGGGCAGCTAGCAAAGCAAATTGCAGATCAATCAAATGGTAATTTTTCTGGAAATACAATCAATAATCCGAAAGAGCAATGCAAGGCGGTGACGTTGAGAAGTGGTAAAGTGGTTACACCATCTTTTGAGCAGAAAAATGTTCATCAAAAAGTAGAAGATGAGAAGAGTGAGATGGAAGAAACCAAAGTAGAAGGGGTGACTGATCAAGAAGAGAACAAAATTTCAGCTAAGACAAAGTTAGTTGATGAGGAATCCCTTTGAGAAAAACAAAGAGTCAATTGTTGAAAGAGAAAGAGAAAGGTAAGCCGCAAGAAGTCTCCCCTTATGTGAAATTGCCTTATCCTCATGTGAGTAAGAAGAAGGAGAAGGAGGAACAATTTGCAAGATTTCTTGACACCTTCAAGAAGCTACAAATCAACATACGTTTCACCGAAGCATTGGAATAAATGCCAACATAGCTTGTATGTTTATAGTCTCAGTAACGTCTTCAATCATAGCCTTAGACTGAACAGCTTCTTGATCCATATCAGGTCCTTCAACAACTATCTCTTCAATATGCTCAGATGAAGCTTCAACAGCTTGTGGAGAGGGGGCAGGGGTAGGCAAGTCAGGAGTCCAATGGACAGGATCTTCCTCAAAAACAGGACTGATCAAAGGTATGCCAATTGTGTCCTCATGAATGTAGTACCTAACATTCGAGAAGCTAAACTTTCCTCTAACAATAGGAGTGGCTCTTTTGTCATCTTCATTCAGTCCAGAGGAGGATGCTTCCCCACTGCATATCTGAATGTGACAAGCCCAGAAACCTCTATCATCAAAATTTGTTCTCATGTCTTCATTCTCATTCTCCTCCAACAAGATCTTCATCATTTCTTCAGCAATTAAAGGATCATCACTGATTTCAAGCAAGTAGGTGCTGTTAACTAACATCTTTTCTTTATTTCTTCTATACTTGGCATCCTTGTTTGGATTCAGATCAATCATATTTAGCCTTGGACAGATCATGGAAGGTCTTACTCCAATTCTAGTTTCTTTGGAGGAATGCTATAGCCAAGTAGGTGGAACAAAGTTTGCAGCTCTAATGTACCTTGGCAGCTCAATCTCAACCTTCAGATGTGCATACATGATGTGGTCCGCAACATCAGTAGCACTGCCATACTCCCTTGGATGCTCAAAGTTCTTCCACTTTGTATTTCTTTTCATGATGAACTTCTCTATGCCATGTGGTCTTCATCTCTGGCATTCAATGTACTTAGATGCAGCTTTGAGTGGATTTGTCCACCAGACAGGAATGATATGCATGTCTACACCATCTGTGTGTTGTTCGAAGGGTGGGAATTTGATGAGGTTAGGGTAGATTTTTATGGGTGGAAATTTCTTTTGTGGAAGGTGAATGATAAGAGGTCCATGAGCATTATATAAAGTAGATGGAAGAGGACCATTTACTTCATAAGGGATAGGTGCATGCCAGGGGGTATATGTGGGTTCAGGCTTATATTCGTACTCTGGTAATGGGTAGAATGGTCTGGTTGATTCAGGTTCTGGTTGGTGAGTATGATAGAGGATTCTCCAATCTCTCTTGACTTTGCCTAAGCTCTCAGCTTTGCCATCATACAAGATTGAAGGGTCGGTGTAAGGGAATGTGACTTTGGGGATTTTGGGGAAGGGTGCACCAGGATTCATCCCTACATCATCTAGTTGGTTAAACCAGGGATCATCAGCAGGTATTATAGGTTGAAATTGAGGTCTTGTTGGTGAGGTTTGGATAGGTGAGTGGACAGGTGAGTATTGGGGTGAGACTGTGTGTTGGTGTGAGGATTGTGATTTAGTCATAGGTTGTGGTGGAAGTGTTTGTACATATGTGTCAGGGTGACGTGTTGGTTGTGATGGTGGTGACATAGATGGTGCAACAGAATTATCATTTACAATAAAACTTTCAACCAATGCATCAACTGCTAATTGAACATGATCATTAGTAGGGATGCTTACCTCAAAAGTCATAACAGACTTAGCTCTTCTTTGAGGTTGCTATCTTGTCCTTGTTGGGGTAGCAGCAACAGCAACAAACTTTTGTTTCTTCAACATAGAACCAATGTGGACATTGTCCTCGTCATCCTCATCCTCATTGTGAGATAGGACAATCTTCCTGGTTGTCTTTTGTGTTGGAATAGGTTGAGGTGCGTTAGTATTGGATTCCCTGATGACAATACCAGCACCAGCAGAGGACTTCTTGGCAACAGGTTTTTGTGGCTCTAGTGGTCTTTCTTCCAACAGTTTTCATCTTCAGTCCAAGAGTCTCAGCATTGTTGAGCTCTATCTATTCTTCATTTATCTTCAGCCTCTCTTCTTCCTTAGCCAATTCCACTTGAGCAACAGTGCTCAGTTTCATATT
This sequence comes from Sophora flavescens, assembly GCA_030762895.1. Classification (NCBI taxonomy): domain Eukaryota; kingdom Viridiplantae; phylum Streptophyta; class Magnoliopsida; order Fabales; family Fabaceae; genus Sophora; species Sophora flavescens. The sequence goes on from CM061065.1 coordinate 132,131,834, forward strand.
GGTCAGGTTTACCTTGCCAAAGACCATGGCAGACATGCCATTCTCCTTGAGAATCATAGCTTGTTCCTCAGGGGTCTTAGCTTCCAGATACGCATAAATCTGTTGAGCTTTGAAGATCTTGAATGGAATTGCAGTTGCCTTCTCCTTGTGAGTGACATATTATCTGAATCTTCCAAAGAGAGTACGTGGAAGATTAACCTTTGTCTCTGTCATCAGATGGCAAAGACAGAATTTGTGCAAGGCAGAAAGATTGTCCTTTGACCTAGCCTTGTGAAGAACCATCTTGTTCAGAATCTGATGAAGGATTCGAACCTCATCCTTCATCTCAACGGCTTTCCATGAATGAGTTCTAACCTTGTCAGACCTCATCAAAAGTGAAGCAATAACCTCGGATCCTCCTAAATCTTGTTCCCAAGTGTCAGAGATGATTAACCCTTCCCAGGCACGATTGATAGCAAAGAACAGAGTAGCTAGCCGTAGACAATCACCCTTGTTCTTAAGACAGTAACAGATACTTCAGTGTCTATAACTTGGGGGTTTCTCCAAGAGGCTCTTATCAGGTTTGGATACATAGAGACCTTCTCGACGAAGAGACCATCCCAACCAGCAACATTGATGTATTTGCTTACATCACATTGTACTCCTTCAAAATCCCAAACTCGAAGTGATACTCGATGCCAATATTCAGCTTGGTGACATCATAGGTTGAAACAACAGTTGAGGAAGGCATTGTTGAAGTTTTAAGGTTAGGGTTTGGAAACAGAGAGCTTGAAGGTTTCAGAAGCAAGGGATTGTGAAACAGATACTCGATGCCAATATTCAGCTTGGTGACATCATAGGTTGAAACAACAGTTGAGGAAGGCATTGCTGAAGTTTTAAGGTTAGGGTTTGGAAACAGAGAGCTTGAAGGTTTCAGAAGCAAGGGATTATGAAAGGTTTTTCAGAGGGAAAAAGATTTACTTAAAAAGGTTTCGAATGTGAAAGGTTTTTCTTTGAAAATAAATCTAAAAGAAATGAAAGTCGTGTGAAGAGACATACAATGAATGCTGACAAGGCGCAGGTTTTTCGAAACTATAAAAAGCAAGTGATGGCATTGATGGAAGTAACTGGCTAAGCAAAGAGAATTTAATTAAATATGTCTTGGAGACAAAATAAATGCAAATTAATTGTAGATAGCATAGACGAGTCAGAGAAGAGCATGCAGACAGTCAATGGACCCGAAGATTATTGGACGTACATTTAACATATATTGGACGCACTAAGCAATAGACGCGCAATCAATCCACATGAATCATGTTAAGATGCGTTCTGATAAAGATGAATCTATCCTCAGCAAGATTTTTAGTAAAGATATCCGCCCATTGATGGTCAGTATCTACAAATTGTATATCAATGACACCTTTTTGCTCATAATCTATAATAAAATGATGTTTAATTTCTATGTGCTTAGCTCTAGAATGCAAAATTGGATTTTTAGAAAGATTTATTGCAACTATATTGTCACACATGAGTGGAATACTACTTACAAACACATTGTAGTCTTCCAATTGATGTTTGATCCAGAGAAGTTGTGAGCAGCAACTAGCAGCAGAAATATACTCAGCTTCAGCAGTTGATAATGCAATGGTACTTTGTCTTTTACTCGACCATGAGACTAGATTAGCTCCAATGAAGTGACATCCTCCACTGGTACTTTTCTTTCAAGTCTATCTCCAGCATATTAAGCATCACAAAAAACAACTAATCTGTAATCATCATTTTTCTTAAAGCACAAACCCAGATTAGTAGTACCTTTCAGATATCTAAATATTCTCTTAACTGCTGGTAAGTGAGATTCTCTAGGATCAGATTGAAAGCGAGCACTCAAACCTACACTGAACATAATAACAGGTTCGGACGCTGTAAGATATAGAAGAGATCCTATCATACCTCTAAATACCTTTTGGTCTACCTTTTTATCTTTATCATCTTTGTTCAGTATGGACGTGGGATGCATATGAGTGTTTATTGATTTGCAATCATCCATCTTGAATTTCTTTAGAAGATTCTTTGTGTACTTAGTTTGATGGATATACATCTCGTCCACTGTTTGTTTAACTTGATGTCCAAGGAAGAACTTGAGTTCTCCCATCATGCTCAGTATGGACGTGGGATGCATAGGAGTGTTCATTGGTTTGCAATCACCCATCTTGAATTTCTTTAGAAGTTCCTTTGTGTACTTAGTTTGATGGATGTACACCTCGTCCACTGTTTGTTTAACTTGAAGTCCAAGGAAGAACTTGAGTTCTCCCATCATGCTCATTTCAAATTCTTTCTGCATTAGCTTAGAAAACTCTTTGCAAAGAGATTCATTAGTAGCACCAAAGATTATGTCATCGACATATATTTGAAAAATGATAAAACTGGACTTAGTGGACTTTCTAGACAAGGTTGTATCAACCTTTCCTCTACTAAATCCATTGTCAATTAATAATGAACTTAACCTTTCATACGAAGATCTAGGAGCTTGTTTAAGGCCATATAAAGCTTTCTTTATCTTATATACATGTTCAGGTCGGGTTTCACTTTCAAAACTCGGAGGTTGCATAATATACACTTCCTCATTAATAAAACCATTTAGAAATGCACTTTTACATCCATTTGATATAGCATGATATTATGATGTGCAGCAAATGATAATAAAATGCTAATGGCTTCTAGTCTAGCAACTGGTACAAAAGTTTCAGTATAGTCTATACCTTCTTCATGTGAGTAACCTTGTGCAACAAGTTTAGCTTTATTTCTTACCACTTTACTATTTTCATCAAGCTTGTTTCTATAAACCCATGTGGTTCCAATAACTAGTTTCTCCTTTGGCAAAGGCACAAGACTCCATAATTCACTTCTTTCAAACTGATTCAGTTCTTCCTGCATTGCCAGAATCCAGTCCTCGTCCAGTAGAGCCTAGTCTACTGTCTTTGGTTCTAACTCAGACTAAAGCAGAATCATCTTGCTCTCTGAATGTAGATCTGGTTCTTAGCCTATCACTGGGACTTCCAATGATTTGATCTTGAGGATGGTGATTCTTGAAGTACCAAGATCTCTGAACATTTTCATGTTGTGAAGCTTCATCAAGCTCTAATAGTTTCTTATCATACTGCTTATCATCAAATTTAACATGTATACATTCTTCTACTACTAAGGTTCTAGAATTGTAAACCCTAAAGCCTTTAGATGATTCAGAATATCCTAATAGAATTCCATTATCTACCTTAGCATCAAACTTACCAAGTTGATCTTTAGTATTTAATATAAAACATTTTCAACCAAAAGGATGAAAGTAATATATGTTGAGTTTTCATCCTTTCCACAATTCACAAGAAGTCTTATTCAAGATTGGTTTTATATATATTCTGTTCTGAATGTAGCAGGCAGTATTAACAGCTTCAGCCCATAAGTGTCTAGGGACAGAGTTGTCATTGAGCATTGTTCTAGCCATCTCTTGAAGAGATATGTTTTTTTTCTCTACCACACCATTTTGCTATGGTGTTCTAGGTATTAGGAAGTTGTGAAGTAAACCACTTTCTTCATAGAACTTTTGAAATAACTCATTTTCAAACTCTCCCCCAGGGTCACTTCTGATTGAAGTGATACACATGCCTTTTTCATTCTGTACATGTTTGCAGAATACAGAGAAGACCCTGAATGACTCATCTTTGTGAGCTAGGAACATAACCCATGTCCATCTAGTGTAGTCTTATACTATGACTAGACCATATTTCTTCCCACTGACAGAGGCAGTCCTTGTTGGTCCAAACAGATCAATTTGTAGCAACTCTAGTGGTCTATTGGTACTAACAATATTCTTAGATTCAAAGGAACCTTTGACTTGTTTTCCCTTTTGACATGCATCACATAGAGCATCAGATTTGAACTTAAGGTTTGGTAAGCCTCTCACAAGGTTATGCTTATTTAACTTTGAAATTAATTTCAAGCTTGCATGACCTAGCCTTTTGTGCCAAATCCATCGGTCATCTTCAATGGACACTAGACATGAGACACTTTGATTTGTGAGAACCTCCAAGTCAATCTTATACAGATTGTTTTACCTCTTGGCAGTGAATAATAGTGATCCATCAATCTTCTTGACATTACACATATTCTTGTCAAAAGAAACAACAAACCCACTATCACATAATTGACTTCTGCTCATCAGATTGTGTTTTAAACCATTAACTAAAATAACATTATCAATGGAGGGAAAATGATGTTTACCAATTTTACCTACTCCAATGATCTTTCCTTTCTGATTACCTCCAAAGGTAACCCAGCCACCATATTTATGTTTAAGGTCTTGCAACAAACACCTTTCTCCCGTCATGTGACGTGAGCAACCACTGTCTAAGTACAAAGATGCATGTTTCTTTCCTGTTGTTAAGTAAATCTGCAACAGGTATAATCTTATCTTTAGGTACCCAGATTTACTTGGGTCCATTCTTGTTAGTAGTCACTGGACGAGCATGTTTAATATGCTTATGATATATGCATCTAGATGTTACATGACCACCTTTTCCACATACTTTACAGTAGGTGTTGGACGAGCTAGATTTTGTGTTAACATGCTATGCTTTAGTTATAGGAATTTTGTGATGTGCATGAGACTTTGATACTTTGTGAGATGCTTCATGCTTGTCTCTGTCATAACCTAAGTCAGACTTATCATGAGGTGACCTAGAGTACCTTAGTATCAAGCTTAACTTTTTTGAGCCACCAACGAATTTAGACAGAGTGTCTATCAGATATGTCACATCTTGCTCCAGTTCTGCAACTTCACAAGGGAAATCAGGCTCAACCTTGAGTTTTCCAATTAGACTGACATTCTATGATTCAAGCTTCTTGTTTTCATATTCGATAGCTTGCTTTTTCAGGAAAACTTTATCATATTCCTTAGTCAACCTTGAAAATTTCTTTTTGAGATTTGTATATTCATGTGACAGAATGGACGATTTGTGTAACAAATCATCAAAAGCTTCTTATAAAGTAAATGAATCAAATTCCATTACCTCAGCATCAGTGTATTCACTTTCTGAAGAAGTACCAGCCATGAGACAGATGTTTGCCTCTTCCTCAGCTTCATCTTCTTCTTCAGATGATGATAGGTCAAGATCCTCCCAAGTAGCCATTAAGCCCTTCTTCTTTTTGAAGAAATTATTTTTGTACTTCAGTTCTGGGCAGTCAGCTTTAAAGAGACCAGGCTTTTTGCACTCGAAACACAGAGGTGAACCTTTTCCTTTGGAGTCTGATTTTTCTCTGGAAAACTTTTTGTTGAACTGCTTCCTTCTGAAACCACCTTTATTTCTCCACATATGTTGAATCTTTCTGGAGATGAAAGACAGTTCATCCTCATCAGATCCTTCATCACTGTCCGAAGGGTTTGATTTATCTAAGGATTTCTCAGCTTTGAGAACTTTGGATGAGCTTGCCTTTTTGCCTTTAGGGCAACAGACTTTCCTTTTCTGGAACTTTCTTCTTCATTGAGCTCAAGCTCATGAACTTTTAGAGATCCAATAAGCTCTTCCAAAGTGAGAGTATTGAGGTTCTTTGCCTCCTGAATAGCAGTGTCTCCACTGTTTATGTAAACTCCTCAAAATTTTTCTGACATGATCTCTATTCTCATAGGTCTTTCCAAGAGATCTAAGACTGTTGGTGATAGTTTGAAACATTCCAAACATTTGATCTATGGTTTCATGTTCTGCCATTTTGAATAATTCATACTAGTGAACCAGCATGCTTATCTTTAACTCCTTGACTTGGGATGACCCTTCACGAGAAAGGGCAAGAGTATCCCATATTTCCTTAGCTATGTTACAACTATGGACTTCATAATGCTCAGATCAGGTGATAGCACACATCAAGTAGTGCTTAGCTTTAAGATTGAGTTGATGTTGAGTTTTCTGCTCTGAAGTCCATTTAGCTCAAGGAATAGCATCTCCAGCATCACCTCTTGGCTCAGTGTAGCCAGTTTCAATCAGTCACAGATATCCAAATTTTGTGCATCAAGAAAAGCCATCATTCTCTTTTTCCAGTAGTCATAATCACTACCATCAAAGAGATGAGGTATGTTGATTGTTTTTCCTTCTCTATCCATGCTTGTTGGATCGTACTCCCTCAGTACTTGTTAGATGCTCAACCCTTTCCAGGCTAAGCTCTGATACCAACTGAAGTTGACATAGGAAAACACAAGAAGGGGGGTTGAATTGTGTTTCTTAACAGTTTTTTGAAAAAACCTTTTTCTCAAACCTTTTTTGCAAGCAAAATAATATAAGTAACACACAAACAAGAAAACATTTTTAAAGAGTTAACAAACACAGATTCAAGTCCCCACAATTAGTATAAACAAATACCGTAAAAGGTAGGGAAAGAAGATTAACACAAGAGATTTATCCTGGTTCACTCTCTTCCAACCAAGAGCTACATCCAGTCCCTTCTACCTGAAGGTTTTTCTCCACTATTCTCCAAATAGATTACAAGTATTCAACACCTCTTCAGGCTACAAGTATTCTTTCTCTACCAAGCCTCTTCAGGCTCTAACTCTAACAAAGAGATATACGGATTTTGATCTAATAACTCACTAATTAGTATGAAAGTTTAAGATCGGTTAAGATTACAAGTAAATTTGTTCAAGAGATTTCAACAGAGTTTAGGCACTTTTAATATCTGAGCTTCTATTTTATCTTTACTGGGGTTCATCCAGTATTTATAGATGGAGTGCTTTGCTATCTTGAACTTCTTCAACGATCTTCAAATTGTATCCGTTTGGACATAGCATTAAATGCTAGGATCCGTTGAGACTGATAACTTGATATGTTTCATGGAGAAGTGTTCTTAATTATCAGAGGAATGCTCAAAGTAGATCTGTCACTTCCCTGTTGTATCGAAGGTTGCTTTCTGACTTTCCTTCTTTGTAATTGGTTTAAACTTTACAGCAATATATGTGACAGTACAAAGGTTTATGTTCTCGATGGTACTATGTTTCTAATCTCAAGAAACAAAGAGTAAACAAATGAAGCAGTAAGGGAAAGACACATATATTCCTTTGATTTCAATATTCAATCACTTGAAATAAATTCGCTTATACTAGACGGGTTCATTTCCAATAGCTAATAGACGCGCAGGTCTTTGGAGGTGCAAGTTTAACTTATCAGTAAAACGGGCTCGTCTACTGATACTACGTCTCTATGACTCTCGTCTAGTTCCAAGTCTTTGGACTTTGTTTTTTTTTCTCTGGAAGTTATTTATCAGCTCGTCTACTACTCTTTACTTAGACTTAGATACTCATCTAGCATCTATTTTCCTAGCCAATTTTTAAGGCCTCGTCTAGCGATAACTCTATAGACTCAGAATTTTACCAAGGTTTTGAAGACTCGTCTAGAGGTTGAGAAATTTGACCCGATAAAGCAACTGTGTAAAGATTTCCTCAACTTATCAAAACTTAGTAATCCTGCAAGCTTTCAATTAGACAAGTTGGATCTTCGACAATACTTTGCCATACAAAATTAACCTTTTTGTTAACATCAAAACTTAAGAGACTATTTAACCCAACCACTTTGGTTCTAACAATTTGATATATAGTTAATTAAACTTGAAAGAAGTTTATTGGTATATTTCTTATCTTCAATCGAAATCAGAGAAAGGAGAAAAGACAATAGGGCAAGGCTATAGAAAACCATTCCTTATGTAAATTAGAGAAACACTACTTTATCTGAGCTTTTTTAAGTGTTGCACAAATAAGGAAAGAACACTACCCAAAGCTAGAAAAGCATGTCTGCTATACTCTGCTATCATCTAGGAAATCTCCAACGTTCTTCAAAACATTTATTATCAAGTCAGAACGGCTATTTTCTGAAGAACAAAGATGAAGACTTTCGAATGCATCTCAACGGATCTCTGTGATCAAATATAAATAAGAAGTCGAAGACCTGAATAGTAGAGTGATACGGTGATAAGCAACTAAGAGAAAAGCCAATATTTACTCATCTGTGAAAAGCTATATTACTCAAGAACAACATTCATCTTTGAACTGAATAGCTGAAAGCATCGATCACTCACATATCTTCTTCTCACTCTGAAAATCATTTGAAGAAGAGCTCAGTCTCTGGGTTGAGCACCTCACAGTGTAGAGATAAAGATTCTGAAGAATGGCAAGTGAAGCAGGCTCAAGCAACAGTATGTACAATCAGGGTACATACATCAGCAAACCACCCATGTTCAATGGAAAGGATTACAAGTACTGGAAAAATAAGATGAAAATATTCATTGAGTCAACTGACTTATATCTTTGGGAAATCATATCTCAGGGACCATACAGTCCAACTGATGAAAGTGGAAATGTCATTCTAAGAAGCAGATGGACATCAGATCACAAAAATATGGTTCAACTTAATGCCAAAGCAAGATATCTTCTTGTATTTTCTCTTAGCATGTCTGAATATGACAAAGTTAGTAGCTGTGAAACAGCCAAAGACATTTGGAACAGACTTGAAGAACTATATGATGAAGATGTTGTTGTCAAAGAAACATTTGAAGAAAGATCAGTCAACAATGCTGACAAGCTTCCATCATCAAGTATACCAAAAGATCAACATTCTCAAAATGATGATGAAGATGAGGAAATTTCTGAAGCCACAGAAAGATGAGAAGATTCAGGAACAAAATAAGGGCTAAGAAATCAGCAATTAGAACAGCTGGTGATAAGATTCCTTTACTAAAAAAGATGATCACTTGGGATGATTGGACAAGGAATCAGATGATGAGCTTAAATGTCTACTTGGAGACACTGACTTGGATTATGAAGTAAATTCTAAATTTGAGGATTTACAAGATGCCTATTATGAACTTCTCAGTGAATCTAACTGTATTCTTGATAAGTTCAAAGAACTTAAGAAAAATTATGTGAAGCTCACTAAGGAGCATGAACAGAAAAATCTTGAGGTTGATGAACTAATCAAAGAAAACAGAAAGCTTAAGGCAGAAACAATTAGAGCTGAGATCATTACTGAAACATCACCATATGAAGAAGTTTTAAAACCTCAACAGAAAGTGGAAGAGCTCACTAATGATCTTGAAAGATTTGTCAATGTCAAGAACAACCTGATGAAACTTCTCGGAAGACAAAGTCTAGCTTTGACAAAATTGGTATATGATACATTGAAGAGAATCCTGATAAAGTATCTAATAAACTCTCAGATAACTTGAAAGATTCTATTAAATATTCTGCCGAAATATGTAAATTTTGTGGTAAATCTGGACATATCACGTCCAAGTGCTTTCACAAGAGAAAAGCTAAGTCTTCACGGACTAAAACTACTAATGGGAAAGGACCCAAAAAGGTATGGGTACCAAAACACCTTATAATTCCTCTTGTAGATTTATTGAGTAGAACAAAGAGGACTCCCATGATAGAAGTTGGAAAATGGACTCTCACTACTCACAATCACAAAATAGTGTATATTCCAAAGCCTCCAATTTAAGCAAGAACATCTCACAGAAATATAGAGACAACAAATTAGGCCAGTGATTTATTGAGACAAATCACTTACAAGTAAGTATTTAAAGTCTTATCTTAAGATTTTTATGTGTGAATATTTGTATGATGCGTCTGATAGTTTAAGACCCATATGATATGACGTGGACCCTCTTTAAGACTAAGAAAGACATAATTAATTTCAAATTATCGAATGATTAAATGGGAAGTTAACGAGAAAATGTTTCGCTCCCTCGACTAGTTTCTCTCTCCGCATGTCAACGTCATAAAGGCTGAGTGCTTTTCGTAAACCTCTCCCTCACACAACCTTTCACCTTCAGACTCATCTCTCTCTAAAGGTCTCACCTTTTCGTCTTCAAAACCTAATCTCTGTCTCTCTTTCTTCATACTCAAATGACTCCCAGAAAAGTAAACCCTTATGCTATCCCCAATATGGAAGAATTAGAAGCAAGAAAAATAACAATCGGGCATGCAGTCAAGTTTGAAGAAATAAAACATGCTGGTTTAGATGTATCTCCAGAATTAGAATACACTGGATGGACAAATTTCTTTTCCATCATAGAAAGCGTCTATCCCTACATTGTCAAGGAGTTCTGTAAGAGTTCTGCATCTTCAAGACATGCACATTTGTTCAGTATAGTTGGAAATGTGAACATTGTAAGGCACCGGTTCGACATCTTTGATCTTGTAAAGGCTACTAGATGTGACAGAGAAGGAATCGGTTTGTCAGATGATTCGGAAGAAAAGGAAAATAAGGAGGATATCAATCTTACTCTGTTTGGAGACCAGCTCATAGACAGCAAGTTTGTTCGTTAACTGACACCCAAAGCAAGGTTTCTGCATTTGCTTCTAACCAGGTGTGTCACCCCCATAAAAGGTTCTATGAATATAGTCTCTAGATCAGATAAATTTGCCTTATATAATCTTCTGCAGTTTAGGAAGGTTGATATAAATGATCTAATCTTTAACCACATGCTTAGGATAGTAGGAGGAAACAAAACATGTTATCCATATGCTATGTTGTTAACTAGGTTGATCAGAAACAAAGGCACCTTTTTGAATACTAAAGTTTCAAATCAAATCCATGTTGTATCCATAACAACCCTTGTTGAACTAGGAATGAAAACTAAAGCAGGAAGTTACTTTATTAAGTCTTCTGAGAACCCTGTTGCTGAAACAGATACCGAAATGATCCCTAAGGATTCTGATGATGAAAAGCTATTGCTTGTATTTTGAAAAGGAAAAGTAAAAAAGTGTCTTTTGTTGAAAGCAAGAAGAAGAAAATATTGAGGAAATCAAAGACTGGAGAAACCCCAGTCCCTTTAACCAGTTCTCTAACCGAGTTAGTTGCTGGACTATCTTAAAGTTTTAACAAAAGAAAAAGAGTGACAAGAAAGAGAAAATAAATGAAGAATGATCAGGAAAAAGGTAGGTCAAGCAAAGGAATCAAGTTTAATGAACCAAGGCAGAAAGAATAAATGGTTCAGGAAAGGCTGATAGAACAAGAAGAACAAGAAATCTTTGTTGAAAGAGAATAAACTGAAGAAGAAAGAAAAAGAAGGTTGGTTTTGTTTGAAGAAAATTGGAACAAGTACAAGTATGGTTGGTGTGCCAAGTATAGGCCTAACCAGGACACCTCTCCCCAACCCATCAAGACTATTGAATGAATACCTGTTGAAGCTCTGCAAGCTGTTGAAGCTCTGAAGAAACCCGTGAAAGAAAGGAAGTTTATTAAAAATGACACTCATGTCCCTATCCCAAGATTTCGTTTGGAAGATTATTAGAGGGAAGATCTCTTAAGGAAGATTAAAAAGAACAAATGCACTACAAGAGATGTAGCTGTTTACCTTGAGGATGAAAAAGGTCAATGGGATGCTGAATCATCAAGCTCTAGTTTAACAGAATATCACAAATGGACTCCAACACAAAATGGCAGGATTGGATTTGTTGCTCTGCAACATTTCGGGTATGTTGGACCTTCACAACCCTTACCTTTGTACCCTTTTTTCGGAAGCTATCTTTTCACGGTAATGTCTGGTCCAAGAGTTCATCTCTTTAGAAACACCTTTTATTTCTGTTGTGTTGGACCAAGGCAGTTCATTACCTGGCTAGAAGATTCTATCATCTATGAGGATGAAGAAGAACCTCTTCCCCCTCGTAGGTCAACTGAAAGCTTGTTTTACACCACAATCACTCACTCTCTAGTCAATAGATTGAGTCTCTGGTGTAGAACTCCAATTCATGAAGAATTTGTCTCTGAAAACCTCCCCCTTTTCCATTAGTTCTTATGTTTGAACTCTCTGCACCACTTCATATACTCTATTTCTGACACCTTTCATGTGTCAAGAAACTCTGTCAATGATATGTTTGAAGATTGGTATTCAAACCTTGATATTTATTTGAGCCAAATCTGTCTGACATTGATGATGAGTTTTATGCTCCTATTCATCAATCATGTGTAAGCATATCTTTTGCTGTTCCATCCTTGATTAACATCTCTGAAACAACCCTTGCATCTGAATCTCTTGAAAGAACCAAGGTACCTATCTCAAATCACTTCTTCCTGGACTCGGATGAAGAAGTTGATGAAACAAGAAATGTGTTGAATTTGGATGAATCTTCTGAGGAAGATGAAGAAATAGTGGTATAGGAAGCTCTACAATCTGTTGAAGAAGAAACAGAAATGGAAGAAGCTAGTATTGTTGAAGTTCCTCCCGTTGAAACAAGCTTGGAATCCCTCTTTGCTCCTGAAACTGTGTCTGGACCTTCTGCAAATGCTTTACTTCTGCCATGGTATGATAATTACCATGAGACAATGAATCCAGATCAAGAAATGGTTGAAGCCATTCCTCTCTTATTGGACTCTGTACAAAACAATCAAGAAGCTGAGATCCCGCAACAAGACCCTCAACATGATGAAGTTGATCAAAGAGCTAAACAGAATCATGCGTATGTCAGTGATCCTATAGCTAGAGCTAAGTTGCATGGAATGAGACAAGAAATGAAGCAAGTAGTGAATCTTCTCCACAATATCCTCGAAAAGATGAATAAATTAAAAAAATATTTCAATGATGCTTTTTTAATTTCTATCATTTTTGGTTTATTTGGAATATTGGTTAAATGTCCTTGTTTGAGCATTGTTTGGACTCATATTTATCTATCATGATGGTTAAAGTTTCTCTAATATCTGTTTGGTAGTATAGAATGCATTGTTATTTATCAACTTTACTTGATAGATTTTCTACCAAAATGATTCCCCAAAGTACCAAAGTATTTACCTTTTTCATAATGTCAAAAGGGGGAGAAATAAAAAGAAAGATTAAAAGAGAAATAGTTAGAGTAAAAGAATTTATGGCAAATAATTTATACAAGTTTATGTTAGGATGAAACTCTTCGCTGTCATAAGCATAGCATAAGTTTAGGGGGAGTCTCTAAACTTTCTTGGTAACAAAATTATTTGACAATCTCTTATATGTTTGTGCTAAAATCTTATCTTCTATATATCCTTTTACTTGTTCAATATAAAATCATATGGGATGTTTGTCATCATAACAAAGGGGGAGAATGTTAAGTCACAAAGCGTTTGACTTGTCATACGTCTGACTCACACTCATGTGGCCCTTGTGTGTTTTGATGAACCCAAACATCAAGCAATTGATTTTACATTGAACCATCTGAATATTGCTAATCATCTACTTGAGTTGTGTAGCCAAAGAATTCTATCTTAGTAGATCAAGTCAACAAAAAGTTATGAAAGGATCAAAAGCTTAAATACAAGCGTCTGACTCAAAGCTGTCAACGTACAATGCGTCTGGAGTCTGATTCACACTGAAGCCTATATCAACATCTCTCAGACCTATCAACTATGAAGAAGAACAGCTATCGGAACTACAGCAAAGTGTTCAACTACTTTCATGTTCACTGGAAACTAAAGAAAAGGGCTTATCCATCCAATAAGACAATATAATGAAGAATGCATCAAACAATTCTCTATGTGAAGACTGTCTGTGCTTAGTAAAGACCAGGAAGCCTGAAGTAGTCCACAGTCAAAGTCGTGATCAAGTATTCGAAGAATACAAAAACTATCTTCTGAAGGAAGTTGAAAGAAGAAGGATCAAGATTATAGACTAGAACAAGATCAAGAAGTCACACTTCAAGAAGCGTCTATCTCACTCAGTATGCGTCTAAGCTTCTGACAAAGTCAGAACCACTCTTCTATCAGAATAACGTGTTTGATTCAAAATACATTCAAGCATCCACATCTTAGAAGATGAGAAATGCTAAGTCACCTTTGTGTCACTCAAGAACACGCCAAGGAGAAAAGCTCTCTATGAAGGAATCACTTAATCTCTGATTCAAAAGTAAATGTGAATTGATATGTAGTTAATTAAATTTGAAAGAAGTTTATTAATATATTTCTTATCTTCAATAGAAATCAGAGAAAGGAGAAAAGACAAAAAGGCAAGGCTACAGAAAAGCATTCCTTATGTAAGTAAGAGAAACACTACTTTATCTGAGTTTTTCTAAGTGTTGCACAAATAAGGAAAGAATGTTGCCCAAAGCTAGAAAAACATGTCTGCTATACTCTGCTATCATCTAGGAAATCTCTAACGTTCTTCAAAGCATTTATTATCAAGTCAAAACTGCTATTTTTTGAAGAATAAAGTTGAAGACTTTCGAATGCATCTAAATGGATCTCTGTGATAAAGTATAAATAAGAAGAAGTCAAAGACCTGAACAGTAGAGTGATACAGTGATAAGCAACTAAGAGAAAATCCAATATTTACTCATCAGTGAAAAGCTATATTACTCAAGAATAGCATTCATCTTTGAACTCAATAGCTGAAAGCATCGATCACTCACATATCTTCTTCTCACTCTGAAAATCATTTGAAGAAGAACTCATCTGCAACTCACCAAGCTCTAAGTTCATATTCACTCTCTGTAGTGTCAAGATTTGTTGAATTGCTTTGAAACCTTGAAGCTGTGCTTCAAAACACTCTCAAAACTCTCTGAGCCTGAAGAGGCTTGTTTAAAGAATACTTGTGATTGAGCCTGGAGAGGCTAGGTGTGCAAACAATACTTGTGATTGAGCCTGGAGAGGCTAGGTGTGCAAATAATACTCATCTGTAATCTTTATCAGTTATAGTGTTAAAACTTGGTGAAGCCAAGGACTGGATGTAGCCCAAAGTTTGTCGGTGAAGCAGGATAAATCTGAGTATACTCTTTCCCTAACCTTTACTTTATTATTCAGTTTGTTTACCTGTTTTAGTAACTAACTTGAGTGTGTTAAATAGTTGCTGATCAGTTTGTTGAGAAAGGCGTGTGTCTCCAAACGTCTCTCATTTTCTGAATTTTTTTGTGCTTCTTAAACTCTAATTTTCGAAAACACTATTCAACCCCCCTTCTAGTGTTTTTTTGTGGGATTTCAAAAATAACTAACATAAAACTCCTAAACTACGAGTAGTAATCCCCTCGAGATCACTCCTCAACATGCTTCTCATCGTCCTCTGCATAACCCAAAATACATGCAAGGAAAAACAACCACAGATAGGGAGTAAGAAATTGTACATATGAGCATAATGGTAATGGAATATTTAGCAAGATGTTCATACAACCGGTAACAGGTCATAATATAACAAGTGTTAACATGCATCATTCACAACAACGTAGCAATGTGACTTCACTACTTCCAATGCATGTGAATCCAACTAAACTGGGAAGACGACTTTGGATTTACGTGTCCACATTGACCAATAAGCACCAATGCTGACATTCTACCAAACCATGGGTGAACCCCTTGGATAGCTGATGCACCTTACTCTCGGATGCATCACCACGGGGGGTCACGACCCACCTAACTCTTGGATGGATCATCGCGGACGACCATCTCGGCTTACTCTCGGGCGAACTCTACTGTCATCGTAACTTCCCCTAATAACTTCATGCATGAATGTATGCATACCAACAGACAGTCAAACGTTATCAACCACCTCCATCAACACCATTGATTTATGGTTTAATGACTTTGACCAATAAACATCAAAGTTTAACAGTATCTTTAATCTTGATTTAACAATTTTGACCAATAAGCACCAAAGTCAACTTTGACCTATAAGCATCAAAATTCAACATCATCTTTAATCTTGATTTAACAACTTTGGCCAATAAGCACTAGAGTCAACTTTGACCAATAAGCATCAAAGTTTAACAGAATCTATAATCTTGATTTAACAACTTTGACCAATAAGCACCAAAGTCAAATAACTTTAACGTGCGATAATGTAATACCCCGAAATTTTAATAATTTAATTAAAGGCTTTAAGTGACATTATTCTAGTAGCTCAAAATTTCTATTGTATAACAGCAATAGATGGTAATTTTTTTTGTAAGTTATAAATATGTTTGTAATTAATTAATTATGCTATGATCAACAATGTTTTGGAGTAATATTTAATAATTAATTTAAATTAGGATTTTAAGACTCAAACATGATATTGCATATTTGACACACCTTAGTAATTAAATTAAGTTAACTTAAGTAATGACATTAGTGTTTTATGGGATTGTGGGCCTTTATCCACCTAAGGCCCAAAGTGAAGGTTATGTTAAGAAGGAGTGTCATCCCCTTCCTCCTTCATTTTCTTCTTCTTTTTGAAACCCTAGAGAGAGAATTCAGAGTGAGAAAGTGTGAGGGAGCTTGGAGGAGAAGATGCCATTGGAGAGCTTTGAACTTGGTCTTCACACTCCTCTTCTTCATTTTTCGTTTGGGTCATCAAAAGCTCAACAAGTTCATGCTTTAAGGTGAGGGATTTTGGTCTTCATTGTTTGTTTGATTGTTTACTTTGGGGATTTAGAGTTCTTCCCATGGAGTTTTTATATTTGGGTCATTGAAGAGGAAATTGATCTTAAACCTTGTGTTTTATAATGTTAATATATGTGTTTTCTATGTTGCTCAAGATTTTGGGCTTAGATGCATATTTAGATCCGAGTTTATGGAGTTGGATAACTATTAGATATTGAGTTAACCAAGCTTGCATGTGGATTTGAATGACTTAGAACATGTTAAAGGTGAAAGCTTGTAAATTTCAGAAAACTTTTGAGAAGAACATGGTTATGTTCGAATCTAATGGGAATTTTTTCGACATTATATTGACATGGGACCACTTGGAGACTGTTTATATATGTGTTAGGTTCTTGCATATTAAATTTGGTGAATTTTCGTTGAGCTTTGACCTTCCTATGACACTATATATGACAAACAGTGCTTGCTGAAAATTTCTGGGCAGAATCCGAATTTTATTTGGTTTTTATGTATTGGTTGGTGATAGTTTTAGACCAAATAAAAATACTTCAATGAACATCTGTATGTCAATGATCTAAATATTAATTTTTAGGATAAACCGAATCCGTTTGACAGGGTAGAAAAATCGTTACTTTTAATAGCTCAATAATTGACAGATTTTGAACTTTCTGTGCATGTTTCGGTTTTGAATTTACTTGAGATCCGGATAAGTTGTTTCTGAGTTAGAAAATTTATTTTTAGAGCACTAAAATGTTATATAATGATCTAGAAATTATTTAGAATTTTCTTAACCTTGGAGATATTTTTAAAATTTCGTGAAAGTTACTGTTGGATATGCTTGTTTATGTTGTTCATGCTGTTTTTTTTTTTAGATGTTAAGGTTAGAATTGCATGTGATCTTTGATGTGTGAAAATTACGTTAAAAATGGAGTTTTATCTAATGGAATAGATATATTACATGCATTTGATGATGTTGAGGAGTTACTGTTGTAGTATTTGTTATGAGATTGAGATATTCAATTGTACATGAGATATTGAAAGTATTGTGTACTGGATTGAGTTGATAACTTTATTGGTAAGTTATATTATATGATTGTGATAAATGCTATTAGATGTATCAGGTTGACAAAAAAATGAGGTAAATTATTTAGTTATCTCATGGTGGAAATATTTCTATTAGAATTATTATTAAAGTGTTCCTTGTAGAGTAGGTTCATATATATTGTTTGAGAATGTACTAAATGAAATGTCTAATGTGAGATTAAGGTGTTAAACTGCTATGATATTTTATATACTCAAAATACTAAGTAATGAAATGGGTTGACTACGTTATTGATGAATGCTAAATATGATATATGTTAAGTATGAGATTGTTAAATATGCTCATTTGTAATGAATGATTGAGGTATGCGGTTGAAATTTATGGAAAGTACTTGATGGAATGGATTGTCAAAGGATGATTATGAATCTTTGGGTAAGCCAACCGGGGAGTGGGAGGCTCCGGTATATAAATATCACCGTCGGGGATTAGGGGACCTCGTAAGATACCCCGGGCGTTGAGGAGGGATGTTGATGTTTGCCGGAGGGTACGGTATCTCCGGGGTACGAAATTAAAACTGTCGGGGCGGGGGACCTTGACTTAACAACCCCAAGTGGACCCAAAGATTCGATGTATATGATATGTATCCCCTTTTAAGCAAGACACTAGTTATGAGAAAAGAATGTAGTGCAAGCCATTCCACAAGCACTCTCTTGAGGGACAAGATGCCCAAATCGTATCTTGTTAGTTTATGAGACATTTTCCATACTTAAAGACATTTATGATGTGTAGATTGAGAATGATTATCTATTTATTTGATCTAGTGCCTGATTGTGTGACTTTATGTGATTGCATATGTTTGGGGGGAGCCCCCTCACTGAGTCAGTGGACTCACCCCACGTTTAACATTTCAGATGCAGGTATCTGTGAGGTTGCGGAAGCCTTGGATGCCATGTGGACAACTTTTAATGGGTTGATGCCCATAGCTTAAGTGTATATAGTTTTTAATAGGACTTTGTAATTTACGCTATTTAGTTACTCTGATGTATTATATTCATTATGTAGTAATTAATGAATGTAATCGTTTTCTTTGGGTGAAACGAATTTTGGTATGCTTATGAGGCTGCAAAGAGGAAAGATAGACTTTCCTTTTCGGCCGGTCGTGGTTATGAAATTCGGGTCATGACAGATAACATCCTTGTTATCGTCTTAACCTACATTAGCATTTTCATCATTAGATGTCTTCATTAAGGTTTATAACATTAATTGAATATTGGGCTATCACTCTTGTTTTTATATCTGACACTATCTCATCTATTAATTCTAGGGAACTTCACCAATTCTCTCGAGCACTCAAGATCATCTCTAAATGTCCTTTACAATTCCATTGGGCAATATCATCACCCCTCTTTACTATATTCATGTCTTATGAATATTAATCACTTATTATTAATCTTAGATTCAACATTAGTCTCCCTATGTCTTAAATTATAGAGTTCTTCTCTTTTAACAACAACAACAATCCATTGTAACATTTCACCATATCAGTTCATCACATCAAGGCATGACAACATAACGCATTTAATCATATCATACAACCTTCATCATCAACAATATAACACATTTACATAATACCACAATCATGCTAGTCACGTAGGCATACATATTCATTTAACTATAAATCATTGCCAAACATCAATCAACATATAGCACACAAAAGGGTCATGGGTTAACCCTCATCTTACGCTACCCCAAGACCTACATGTTCATACTAATTTCTTCTCCCCATACCCGGTATGATGGTCTAATTCTATGATCAACTTGAGCGAATCCAAACTTGGCTCCCTTGAACGATTCAACAGTTCAATGAATCTTGGTCAAAGCATCAAAGAAGGAAGAACAATTAATCCCCAATTCAAGAAAACAAAAAGGGGGTTAATAAAGGGTTTACAAGATTACCTTAATTGACCCTAACACGCGGCTTACAATCCAATCGCAAAATAAAACACCAAGAATCTTGAGGAGGTTCGAGTGGACGGAGAGGAGAGGGTTTATGGTGCACAAGGATTGAGAAAAAGTGTCAAAATGAGGGTTAGGGCTCGTAACCCTCTAAAATCAACGTTTTTGTGCTGTCAGGAAATGAGCAGGGGGTCGTGCTTAATTGAGCATGGTTGTGCTCAATACCCGCATGGGGGTTGTGCTTAAAGAGCAAGGGTTCCGCTTAAACGAGCAGGGGGTCGTGCTGAATGAGTAAGGTGTGACACCCGGGGTTGACGAGGATGGGGAGCGGTCGTCGGTGCAAGAAGGCACGGACAAGGAGCGGCTCCTGGCAGGCTTCTAGGCGGAGGGACACATGAATAACCCAATTACACACCAGAATGAGAGGGATCCTGAGACTGTATAGGTATGGGACTATACAGTTGAGAAAGACTTATAAGAATTGATTGGTACTACCTATACCACTGTATCTTAATTAAGAACTCCACAGATAAGCATGCTTGACTTGGAGCAATTTATGGATGGTGACCTCCTGGGAAGTTTTCCTAGGAAGCGTGTGAGTGAGGACAAAGTACGTTGAAAAGACCATGTTGGTTTGTGGGGACAGTCGTTAATCCATAGAGTAGCCAGGCATTTTTCATAAGGGGTCTGTAACATCACTGTCAAACGTTCAAATTCCTACACGGTCGCGTTGGTGTTAGCCCTAGAGACCAATGTTTTTCCTTTGAACTTACATTTGTATCTTGCTATTGTTTATGATATAACGCATTTCAGTTAATTATGTTGTTTGTTTAAACATAAAATCCTTGGAATAGAAAGTTCTATTTAATAGAATATCAAGTATACAACTTGATAGTGAGACGTTATTAATCAAGAGAACACTATTCTTAAATATCCCTAGTCAAGTATTATTATTAATATGGACAATAATAATACATCGAGACTATTATGTGTGTGGACTGAAATGATGTACTGGATTGACCCGCCATGAGAACACTATATGGAACATTATGTGAGTGTCATAAGTAGTTCTCATAGTGACAATAGTGTATGAAATCATTCGACCTGAAATCACTACGATCCTTACATGAGGAGTTGTGTGCTTAATACCGTCAAACATTATCTATAACAGGATGACTATAAAGTCTGTCATTGGGTATACCGCGAGTCATGCGGAGGGATGTGAGTGATCTAGATGGGATTTGTCCCTCCTACATAACATAAGTAATATCTGTGGACCCTTGATAGAGTGAGACTGTAAAATGCGTGGCCGTGCTGAAATGAGTCAATATGAGATATTGACCTCATTTATTGTTAAGTCTACTAGGGTATCAAGGAATGTGATATTGAACTATACAAGGGTGACACGTTCTATGCCTTGTGTTCAATATAGATATAAGGACAAAGAGATAATAGTACACATGAACATTGGTCACGGAAAGGTTATGTCAAATCATTGACTTTCTCATTACTTGGGTAGCAATGATATGTTGCTAGACACCGCTCATGTTTATAATATTAAATATGATTTAATATTATTTCCAACGTTATGGGAACCTATAGGGTCATACACTTAGAGCAGATTAATCGGAACTAAAAGAAATTGAGTTAGACCTAAATTTCTATTAGGCCACGCTCATGATAGATGAGTCCTAGAGGGTCAGGTTAAACCCTTTTCTCCCTAGTGGTGCGCCTACCTATATATGGTAGTATAAGAGTGTTGAGTCGCATAACACTCTCTCTGGCTGCACTCTGCACTCAGTTTGCTTGAAAAGGAAAACACAACCGCATCTCTTCTCGCATCTAGCAGTGCTTAGAGGCGCACTCCGAGAATGAACACGTGGGAGGTGTTTATCTTCTCGTGTGGACTACATAGAAGCATTCTTGTTCGTGCAGTGCTCGTGATTTGTAACGACTCAAACCAAAGGTTTGCACTACAAGAAGTAAATTTTTGAACATGAACCATGACCATTCACAAGGATTCTTGGTGGGAATTTTTCCACTGCGCTTGGTTTGATGCGCAAATTCCCAACAGGCCGTGCTCAAATGAGGAGGGGGTCGTGCTCATGTGTCAAGAAGATATTTTGACCAGAAAATCCCCCTTAATCCATTTTTACCCATCCTAAAACATTTTCCTAATAATCTGGGGCAAAAAATCAAATATAGGCAACATATATTCATTAAAACAAACACATATAAGCATGGAGATGAAAACGAAGTTTGGTCCCCTTACTGTTGGTCAGGTGCAATTTTGTCCCTAAAGTTTTTTTTTTGGTGCATATTTGGTCTCCTTTTTTTCAATGTTGCAAATTTGGTCATTCTATCAATTTTTCAATGATCAATATAGAGGAATCACTACTTTAAGCACATAGAACACCTTTATGAGATTTTGTGGTAAATGATCATGTAGTGGAACCAAAAATGGTCTTGGAAAGGAGGGACAAAAGCAATAAATAGGAGAGAGGAACCACTGAATCATGTTGAATCGGAGACGCAGAGGAAGGAGAACCTCAAGTAGAGGTTGTGTGTGCCTAGAGGAGTGATTCCTCTATGTTGATCATTGAAAAAAATTTCTAGACATTGGACAAAGGGACCAAATTTGCGACATTGAAAAAACATGGGGACTAAATGTGCACGAAAAAACTTTATGCACCAAAATTGCACATGACCAACAGTACGAGGACCAAAATAGCAATTAAGCCTAGAAATTAATAGGACTTTAATGTATGCTAAATATTTTTTAATAATATGATAATTAATAATTATATGTTAATATAGAAAATTTTCACATATACTTTCATTTCTTTAAAACCGTATTACATAAATGTTAATATTAATTACTATAGTAAATAAATCTTGTAATAATAATTTAAAAATAAAAGAACTGTTATCGTTCGGTACAAATAGAAGGGGTGTGGCAACGCAATTGGAGATGCTTCGATCAGCTATCGTTTTTGTTTCGTCAGAGTTGCAGTTTGGCCTCATTTCATTTCCTCAATCCTCACACACGCACTCTCTCTCCAAATTTAGGATCACGCGTTCTCTGCATCCATCGTATCTTGCGCTTCGGTACCATATCTTCTTCCTTTCTTACCACTTACCAATAAATTCTCGTCCTTCAATTTGATTTAATTTATTTTGATGCTGAATTGATCATTAGGATTTTAATCAACTCGAGATTCTTAGGATTATGACAATTATTATCTATGGAATTTTGAAGATGAAATTATTAATGATTGCCATGCAACAACCGTTTCTTCACTGTTGCAATTGGTTGGTGGTGTGCAGAGCAGGGAAAGGGAGCAAGCAATGGCAGACACTAATGTTGAAGATGTGAAGAAAAAGGAGTTTCTTGATGATTCTCCTAAAGATGATGATGTTTCCACTGATAACAATTCTGGGGATGATATCAAAGATTTAGATAAAGATCAAAATCATGAAAACCCCATGCCATCATCCCAACAGGAGGTAATGTTTTGCTCCATCGTCCTCATCCCTATCATAATTATCATCATCATCATCGTTATGATTTCTGCTGCTGCTGTTGTTGTTGTTATAATTGTTATTTTTCCTTTGATGGGTTGAGTTGAATTTGTTTTATAAGGATTAACTTTGAAAAACTTACATTTGGAATTGGAAGACTGAGTTCTTAGATTGGGAATTATGCTCACCCAAAGATAATTTTGGGTAATTGGTTTGAAGATGCTAAGATAGTAAAATTACTTTTGGAAAGTAGTGACAAAATGTTAATTCTGATACCAAAATTAATTGTAGGTTTGGCAGCCAAACATGACAACTTGCCTAAAGATTTATTTTTGGAGTGGTATCTGAACAAGTAATTATCTTAAAATGAAATAAGTTTTTAAACTTAACAATAGTTGAAGAATAAAATCATGTTAGAGTTTATGTCTGTTGTGTGATCTGATGCACACAATGGCTCATTGATCTAAATATTATAATGTTGTATTTTTTAATTTTATACACCCTCATCTCTTCTTATGTTACCTCTACAGGAAACAGTCAGATTGTAAGTTTCCATACTTTAGTTTAAGATATGATTATTTCATTTTAATGGGAAATTTTGTAGTTTTTAAGTCGGCTTAGATGTTATTAAAATAACTTCCTAGGCATTTTGAAGACATTATGCCTTCATAATGGAAGGTTTCTTAAGTTTTCTTATAAATTTGTGGTTATTCCTTGCATTGAATCTCATAATATGGGTTTATGTTATTATGTTGTGGTATCATTTGCTGTAAATCTGATTCTGCAGGAAGAAGCTGTCAAGAAAAAATATGGAGGGATGTTACCAAAGAAGCCTCCACTAATATCCAAGGTTACTTTCTTATCTGATCTTGCTTCTTCTGTGATCCTCTTCCTACATCCTCTGATCATCTCTGTCTTTGTGTGAAATGTTCTTTCAAAATTAATGTTCTTCACGGATAATTTTAATATTTTTGCAGGATCACGAACGTGCTTATTTTGATTCTGCAGATTGGGCTTTGGGGAAGGTATTTTCTAGCCTCAGAAGCATCTGTTTATCATTATACTATGAAAACTTTCAAGGAGACCTTTAATACATTTTACTTGGATGCCTGATATCTTTGGCTTTTTTCTCTATGATTTTTTGAATAGCAAGGAGCACAAAAGCCTAAAGGACCACTTGAAGCACTCCGCCCGAAGTTGCAGGTAAAATTATGCATTCAGGATGCATTATTTTCCTCTGTAAATATGAACATCTAATGACTCTTTATGGATGGGTTGGTGTGGTTTAGCGGTAATTTCCCCTCCCTCGGCATCTTTCAAGTATGTTTGCCATGGTTTTAAACCCCCAAATTGCAGAACCATTGTGAAGACTACGATTTGTTGTTTGGATACTTGCACTGCAATGCTGCAGTTGTGCCATGCACTAGATACACTTAACTTTGATAGAAGTTAGTGCAATCATTGTCTGGAGTCCCTGTCCTTATATTAAGGTTTTTATCAAAACTTTTGGGGCGAACAAGGAACAGGATTGATACATGTTTCTAAAGTAACCATCGGTCCATTACATTACTTATAAATTGCAATAAATGTTTCCTTATGCATATAATTGAAATTTGAACAAATTTTGTTGACACCGTTTTTTTTCCTTCCTGTTCCCTTTCTTGGGGTCCTACCTACACTGGTAATCAGCCAACACATCAACAGGCCCGTTCAAGGCGCTCAGCTTATGCTCCAGCAGATGATTCTGAAGAAGGTATGTGCAACAGACAGGGACATTTCTTGTGTTTCAAAAATTTCAGCTCTGTTAAAACTCAACACTGTTGAAGTACCTTTCCTTTTGACAGTTGATGGCTGCAATAATAATGGCTCTTCAGAGGATCAGAGTGCCGCTGAAGATGTTGGTAATGATAACAGTAGTACTGCTCAGGACCAAAGCTGTCGTCAGTAGTTATGGTTTTGAGCTATAAATTGAATTTTCACTCGGGTGCTTTCTTCTCTGAATTTAGCAGCAAATGATCATGCACATTTAGAGTTGCTTGTTTTAATAACTAAAGGTGGGAGTTTTGAAGCAGTTGTAACCACAAATTAGATATACTCTTTGTTAGTATGAGATTTCAGGTCGTGCTATGATTGCACTGAGAGAATCGCATTCTACATTCATTTGTGAGTTGTGAATGCAGGATTGTGTCAGTTGTAACATTTGACATCTTACAAAATATAATCATCTACAATAAGAATGGATATGAAACTTAACAGTAATCTGTTTGTAATCGATCAGTATATATTTTTATAGTCAAGGCACTTTGTGGATGTGTGTAGCGGGTAAACAGGCCATGAAGTCACATTAAAAAGAAGGTTAAATTAAAAATTATTTCCCTGTGCATCGTGTCACATGGAATCAGGAAATCTTATTTTGTATATGTTAGAAATTTTTGGGTCACACTTGTAATGTTTAAATGTGTTAGGGTCATTATTTTTTAATTAGTCAAATTAAAAGTGATCTAATTCAAGTAAGGTTTATGGTTATGAATATAATTGTTATGAAAATTATTGTGTAGATACCATAAGGTTTTATTTCTATTTTTATGATGGGCAAAATTAGAGATAAGAAATGTGTGGATAGTCATGACTCTTCATGAAAGAGTTTGAATCCGAAGGGACATCACTCTTCGTGAAAGGGTATGCAATTCCTATAAATAAAGGGTTATGGTCCCTAATTGTAGACAGAATCAAAAAGGAAAAGAATTTCAATTCTCTTCATCCCATTAGAGGAGGAACTAAGGCTAAGGAGAATCTACAATTGGAAGATCATTACTTTATCAGGAACTTCAACATTTCCAACAAGATTTCATGGATCCTCCGGGTACGCTTCCGCATTCGATAATCATCTTGAATTACCATGGGATTGTAGATAAAATTTTCTTTTGTATTTGTGCTTGAAGATGAACATGTTTCTTGTTGATATTGATTTTGTCTACATGATGTTTAAGGAATTAGAAACATGTTTAGGTACAAATAATTATGATTCTAACAAGTGGTATCAGAGCAACCCATGATCAATTCATGTATGATTTAAGTCTTAATGTTATTCTTAAATTTTTATTCATTGACCTTCCATGATGTAATTTTTTTTTTCATGAATCGGTCTCTGTTTCATGTTGGATTACGTTGAGTAATTGATAAATTAATTGATTATTCACCATGCAACATGATTTCTAATTGACGTAGAGACTGTGGTTTTATTTGTCTCTCACGTCTTGTTTAAAATGGGTGAAGAACGGCCAGAAAGCATTTTTTTTTCTTCCTAAAATCTGTCTGCGCATCACATATCAACATGAAAAAGGCATTAATAGCAAATACAGTGTAAATGTGTAATGCTGATATGTTTTGATTGATTTTATTGGAAATGTTTATTTTTCATTCTTGTGGTGTATCTTTCCCCACATATTCAGTTTTTGTGGAATTTAAATGTAACTTGGTAGTAAAGTTGCTGCAATTTCGTGGACCGTAATGGTGTCGGTTTCTTTATGAATCGTTGTGATTCATATTTATATTTTAAAGTTCGCTGCATTAAGCAGCGTGTGCTTTGGTCCAGTGGCTTGAGCGGTCACAACGTTTCGCAAATGTCCAGGGATCGATTCTCATTGAAGGGCTCCTTGTGCATTTAATTTTATTTTAAGTAATTTTTATGGAAAATGAATAAAATGATCAGTTTGGCGTAGGCGGGAATCGAACCCAGTACATACTGGTTTGTAGGCAGAGGGCCAACCACTAGGCTACAGTTTAACTTCTAACGTTTGGTGTTCAAACAATCTTGTTAAAGGAGATCTTAATGAATTCAAATTTTTTGCTCATAATTTTGAATTGTATAATTGTTTAACATTTTAAGCGAGCCAATTGAAACATGAAGTCGCCAAAGTGACCTCTCTGTGCAGATTGCTCATAAGAAATGTTAAATGTTAGTGTATACGTGTATCCATGCGGGTATTAATCGGCCCAAAGGAAGGTTAATATTTGGCCGGATTACGTAGACACCTGTGATGGTAAACATGTGATAATTATAATGTTGTACATGTGAATGATAAATCAATCCAAAGAGGGGTTTATTATTTGACATGCATTATTATCAATGTTTGATCATTACAACAAGAGTACCACTAGCAATTAATATTACTGTCCAAAGACTTGACATTAATGTTGCACTAGGTATCTTGAGATGAATTATACAATTATTTGAATTTGTTGACGGTTGAATTTTAAATTATGATGTGAGTATATTTATGTTGTTTGTTTTGTTCTCTTTCCAGCTAATATTGCTACTGTATCTGCTAACATGAATTCGGTTCCGGTCCTTAATGGTACCAACTTTAAGGACTGGAAAGAGAACATTTTAATTGTTCTGGGCTGCATGGATCTTGACCTTGCACTAAGGATGGAGCAACCCTCTTCTCTTACGGACTCCAGTACCTCTGAAGAGAGGAAAACTTATGAGAAGTGGGAATGCTCCAATCGTATGAGTCTCATGATCATTAAGCGCGGCATTCCTGAGGCATTTAGGGGTGCTATATCTGAAAAAATAACAAGTGCCATAGAATTCCTTGCCGAAATTGAGAAACGCTTTGCCAAAAATGATAAGGCAAAAACAAGCACACTCCTTCAAAGCTTGATTTCTATGAAGTATAAGGGCAAAGGAAATGTAAGGGAGTACATAATGGAAATGTCTAATATTGCTTCCAAGCTTAAGGCTCTAAAGCTCGAGTTATCAGATGACTTACTCGCACATTTGGTGCTAATATCTCTTCCTGCACAATTCAGTCAATTTAAGATCAGGTTATAAGCGTCGAGAAGGAGAAATGGTCTCTTAACGAGCTCATTTCATATTGTGTGCAAGAGGAAGAGAGGATGAAGCAAGAAAGGACAGAAAGTGCTCACTTAGCAAGCACCTCTAAAGACAAGGGCAAAAAGAGGAAACATAAGGATACTAAGAATCAAGCTGCTAAGGGTCCAACATAAAAGAAGCAAAATAAGGGTGACAACGGTTGCTTCTTTTATGGCAAGACTGGACATGTCAAGAAGGAATGTACCAAGTATCATGCCTGGTGTGAAAAGAAAGGTATGTTCCTTACTTTGGTCTGTTCTGAGGTAAATTTAGCTTCAATACCTAGAAACACTTGGTGGTTAGATTCTGGGGCTACTACTAACATCAGTGTTTCAATGCAGGGTTGCCTGAGTTACCGAAGGCCAACTGATGCTTAAAGACACATTTATGTGGGAGATGGCAAGTCGGTAGAAGTAGAGGCAATAGGTCATTTTAGGTTGTTATTAAGTACTGGTTATTATTTGGATTTAATGGATACTTTTGTTGTACCTTCCTTTAGACGGAATTTAGTTTCTGTTTCTTGTTTGGACAAATTTGGTTATCATTGTTCATTTAGAAACAATCAATTCAGTTTATCTATTAATTCAAATGTTGTTGGAACTGGTACTCTTATGGTGTATGACAATCTATATTTGCTTGACATTATTGCTTCCTATAATGAAAACTTGAATGTGGAATCACGTGGTACTAAGCGCAAAGTTGACAATACAAATTCAGGAGCGTTGTGGCACAAGCGTCTAGGTCACATCTCTAGAAATAGAGTTGAACGACTTGTGTCAAATGGAATCCTTGATTCCATTGACTTTACAGACTTTAATGTCTGTGTTGAGTGCATTAAGGGCAAACAGACCAAACAAAAGAAATTGGGAGCATATAGAGCTACAGATGTCTTAGAATTGATACATACGGACATTTGTGGGCCATTTCCAACACCATCTTGGAATGGTCAACAATACTTTATATCATTCATAGACGATTATTCCATATATGCGTACCTATTTCTTATACATGAAAAGTCTCAATCTTTGGACGTGTTCAAATCATTTAAGGTCAAGTTGAAAATCAATTCGATAAAAGAATTAAGAGTGTCAAATCTGACCGTGGAGGTGAATATTACGGTAGGTATGACGGTTCAGGTGAACAACGTCAGGGACCATTTGCCAAATACCTTCAGGAATGTGGGATCGTCCCACAGTACACCATGCCGGGGTCACCTAGCATGAATGGTGTAGCTGAAAGACGAAACCAGACTCTTAAGGATATGGTAAGGAGTATGCTATGTCATTCTACTTTACCGGAGTCACTCTGGGGAGAGGCATTGAAGACTGCAGACTTACATTTTGAACAGGTGCCAACTAAGGCACCTGCCAAAACACCCTATGAGCTTTGGACATGTAGAAAGCCTAGTCTAAATCACCTTCATGTATGGGGATGTCCAGTTGAGGCAAGGCCTTATAGGCCAAATGAAAGGAAATTGGATCCCCAGCAAAGTGAGCAGCCTACTTTATTGGCTATTCCGAACGACGATCCGGGGGCTATAAATTTTACGATCCCAAATTAAAGACAATTTTGAGAGACGGAACTGCCACATTCTTTGAGGATATTGAGTTTGGCGGGAGAAATAAGGTTAAAGACTTTGTCTTTGAGGAAGAATCGATTTCAATTCCAGACCTGGTTCATACGATTTGCTTCTGATGAAGCAAGTACGGAACCTCTCCAAGACATTGTTGTTCAAACTCCCATTCAAGATGAATTAGTTATCCCAGAAGAACAAACTCAAGATCTTCAAGAACCAGTGCTTCAAGAACTAGTGCCGTTGCGACGATCCACTAGAGAAAGAAGAAATGTTATTCCGGATGATTACATAGTATTTCTCCAAGAACATGAGGAAAATGATGGTATGATGGAAAATGATCCAATCAATTTCCGTGAAGCCATGCAAGATTCCAACTCGGAAAAATGGATTGAAGCAATGAATGAGGAGTATAAGTCCATGCAAGACAATAAGGTTTGGGAACTTGTCCCATTACCAGAAGGTGCGAAACCCATTGGTTGCAAATGGATATTTAAGACCAAAAGGGATTCCAAAGGTAATGTGGAAAGGTATAAGGCTCGTCTTGTAGCCAAGGGCTATACTCAAAAGGAAGGGATTGACTTTAAAGAGACCTTCTCCCCGGTTTCATCGAAGGACTCTTTTAGGACAATCATGGCTCTTGTTGCACATTATGATTTGGAGCTACATCAGATGGATGTTAAGACGGCGTTTCTCAATGGCAACATTGATGAAACAATCTATATGGTGCAACCAGAAAACTTTGTGTCGGGAGACCCAAAGAAAATGGTTTGCAAATTGACAAAATCCATCTATGGACTAAAACAGGCGTCTCGTCAGTGGTACCACAAGTTTCATCAGGTAGTTCTCTCATTTGGTTTTGAGATGAATGCGGTTGACGATTGTGTGTATCACAAATTCAGTGGGAGCAAGTATATTTTCCTGGTATTGTATGTTGATGACATACTGCTTGCCACTAACAATATAGGCATGTTGCACGAAACCAAGAGATTTCTATCAAGAAATTTCGAGATGAAAGATCTTGGTGACGCCTCCTTTGTATTAGAGATCCAGATACATCGAGATCGATCTCGAGGTATTCTAGGATTATCACAAATCATCTATATCGATAAGGTGCTCAAAAGATTTGGCATGCAGGACTGCAAACCAGGTGATACACAGGACTCTAAGGGAGACAAATTTAGTCTCAGCCAATGCCCAAAAGGAAATATTGAGATTCAGGGAGATGCGAGAAGATTCCCTATGCATCACTTGTAGGGATTCTAATGTATGCCCAGTGTTTGTACGCGTCCAGGACATAGCGTACATTGTTGGAGTTTTAGGCGAGATACTTAAGCAATCCAGGAATGGATCATTGGAAAGCAACCAAAAAGAGTTATGAGGTATTTGAAGAGAACAAAAGATCATATGCTCACATATAGGAGATCGACTCTTTGGAGATCACTGGGTATTCCGACTCGATTTTTCCGGATGCCAAGATAGTAGAAGATCCACTTCGAGCTATATCTATCTCATTGGCTGGTGGTGCAATTTCTTGGCGCAGTGCCAAGCAAACGCTTATTGCTTCATCCACCATGGCAGCGAGTTTGTAGCATGTTATGAGGCATCAAATCATGGGATTTGGTGAGGAATTTTGTCACTGGGCTGCGAATTTTGGAAGGGATTGAAAGACCACTTAAGTTATCTTTGTGACAACAAATCAGCCGTATTATACTCCAAAAACAATAGGAGCTCGACAAAGTCGAAACACATCGACATCAAGTTCCTAGTTGTCAAGGAGAGAGTACAAAGTGGACAGATTTCCATAGAACACTTAGGGACAAACTCCATGATAGCAGACCCTCTAACAAAGGGCCTTCCACCCAAGGTCTTTCATGAGCACACTGCTCACATGGGTGTCATACAGTTTGAGGATTCTTTGGTTTAGTGGGAGTTAGTCATTGATGTAATTCATGTTCTATATTTGAAATTATGTATGCATACTATTATATTTGGATACTATTCTGATCAGAAATAAATTTTGGTATTTAGTTTATTACACTTTGTACGATAATGTCTTTAATGATCTCACTAAAGTAAAGTAGGACCAGTTGAAAATCGACATGTACAGATCACCTTCATGTGATTTTCATACTGCACATTTCATGATTAATCTATGTCATTTGGTTATGTTAATATTAGTGATCATTGATGGATTTAGTTATGATTGATATAACGAAAGCCGCTTTGGTTCTATATATTGATATAACTAATGGACGGGATAGGGATATGTCCAAGGTTTATAATGACAAATTTGGAGCTCATAAAGTATAACACATTTATAAGCATACATATGTGACCAGTGGGAGATTGTTAGAAATTTTTGGGTCACACTTGTAATGTTTAAATGTGTTAGGGCCATTATTTTTAATTAGTCAAATTAAAAGTGATCTAATTCAAGTAAGGTTTATGGCTATGGACATAATTGTTATGAAAATTATTGTGTAGATACCATAAGGTCTTATTTCTATTTTTATGATGGGCAAAATTAGAGATAAGAAATGTGTGGATAGTCATGACTCTTCATGAAAGAGTTTGAATCCGAAGGGACATCACTCTTCGTGAAAGGGCATGCAATTCCTATAAATAAAGGGTTATGGTCCCCAATTGTAGACATAATCAAAAAGGAAAAGAATTTCAATCCTCTTCATCCCATTAGAGGAGGAACTGAGGCTAAGGAGAATCTACAATTGGAAGATCATTACTTTATCAGGAACTTCAACATTTCCAACAAGATTTCATGGATCCTCCGGGTACGCTTCCGCATTCGATAATCATCTTGAATTACCATGGGATTATAGATAAAATTTTCTTTTGTATTTGTGCTTGAAGATAAACATGTTTCTTGTTGATATTGATTTTGTCTACTTGATGTTTAAGGAATTAGAAACATGTTTAGGTACAAATAATTATGATTCTAACAGTATAACCCCTCCCCTGCTCTTTTCTTGTGTTATGATTCATACTTAGTGCATCCATGGCATAGTTTCTTTTTAAAATTTGACATCAATTACATATTGCCTCCACTTTTTTTATTTGAAAGATGAATTCAATAATCAATGCGTCTCAATAACAAGGAGCTGAATGAACCAAGAAGCAAAATATATAATATCTCTAAGAACCATTGTATTAGAAATCATCCCTATCTTTTATCGAAGGGTCCTTCTGCCAAGATTGTGTTCATGTTATACGTTCTAGCATATGTGAGGTTTTTATGTCTTATAAACCATAAGGGTTAAGTTACAAACAAAAGCACACACATAATCAGTGAGGTTTTAGGATAAAAGAAAAACTTAAATAGATATTACATCAAGGAAGAATGTAAGAAGTAAGAGACAGAAGAAAGAATAGATGTGCAATGCACTAATTAACACGGTAATGTGGCCGAGTATGTTAATGAGTTTTCCGGTTTTGGCGAAGATCATACAAAGAAATAAGCAAGCTTCAGCTTGTTTCAAAACGCAAACCTCCCTTCCTCTCCCTTTATTGACTCAATATGCATTTTGTTGGCTGCCATTGTTTGTTTGTTCCAGTGTATAATGATGAAAAAAATATGTCGCTAAAATAATAGTTTACGCATTCTCAAAGAACGGTTTAAGTGATCAAAGAAGCTTGAGCTCGAAGGATTAAGGGGTCTTTATTTGATTCGCCCCCCATGTCAGCACTCAAACACTAATAATAATTATCATAAAAAGCAGTGGATATTGCATGGACTCAATGATACAAAATAAGATAATCATCATATACCTTTATATTTATATTTAAGAATCTCTCTTGATACCGACATGTGGTTGGTCCAAGTGGTCCAAGTGATACCGACATGTTGAGGCTAAAAATGAATGTTTACGGAGGCCTTTTTAAAACTAAAAAAAAATTATAAAAATAATATTATACATTTATATTAAAATTTTATTTTTATTTAATATTTAATATTTTTAAAGCAAAATTATTATGATTGATGTAAATATTTGTTATGTGTACATACAACCACACTTAAGGGAGGGACAAAAAATATATTGTAAATAACAAAACAAATACAAACAAAATATATTTTGAATTTGGGTCTTTTTTGGAGGCCTAAAACCCTTAAAAATATAGAATATTTTTTTGGGGCCTAAAGCTGTTACTTTAGCAGCTTGCCCCTAAGGCCGACCCTGGTGGTCAGAGGTTCGAATCCTAACTCTTGTGTATGGAGAAAATCTGACTCTTGTGTGCCCAACAGGTTCCTGGACGGAGATTAGTCACGGCTAACCGTGGAAAAAAAATCTCTCTTGATACAGACGATAGATCAAGAAACTTGTAATTTAGATGGCACAAAACTGATAACAACAATGCTACTCAAGTATATACTTAGACATATATTTTATGTTTACACAATTTTGACACCTGGTTATAGTTTGTCTTATATTGTTTTTTCATATTTATATTATGATATTATTAATTACATCACTTAGATATAAGATGATGTGTCTGGAATTAATGTGTATCCAGTATGCTCAAATTTATATAAAAAAAAAATTGTTAATTGCACATTCTTATCCTTCACGTCTCTCATATTTGAAATGCAAAAAGCAATGTGAAACCAATAATAATTAGATAAGCCAACAAAGTTTCATCCGGTCACTAAAAGATACGACTGATATCCTATGATGACCTCCGGCCACCGATAACCAAACTCACTTGAACTTTTCTTTACCAACAAAACTAATAATAAATCAGATAATGAAAATCGTGTATAGGATTATTCTTCAACTTAGTGGGTGTTTTGGTTCCACTATTTTTTTCACATCAGATGTGTGTTTAGCCTCTGAACGTACTTAAAGGTTGATGACCCAGGTATTTGGCAAACAATAGACAAGTGATTTTGGGGCACCAAAAGCACGTTGAAGTTGAAGTAGGACAGATTAGCTTCTGGATGATGCAAAATCGCTTTGACATCAGAGGTAGAGTTATGTTCTCAACTTTACCCTTCCTTATAGCTCATCAAAAACCTATAAAAAAAAAATTCATCCCAACTTCATGAATCATGAGACGTGCATCCAGATCCAGAAATTCAGGATGAAAAATCAAAGGAGGCAGATCCGAAAATCAAAGAAAAATAATTTGACATGCATCCAATAAAGAGGGGGAGAGGGACCCGACAACCATGGGTGGCAGAGGGAATTTGAACAGATAAGTGGAGAGGGGGCGGGGACTGCACCCTTGTATTTGGAGATAAAAAAGAAATTAAAGAAAGGAAATAAACAAAAGAAAAACGATGGCTTTTGTTATCAAAAAATAAAAAACGGATCTAATATTTGTCGCAAGTGGCTTGGGATAGAAAGATATATGCACAAAGGGAAGGAATTGTGGGTCGTGTGGGCTGTTTCTAATAAATAAGACGTGTTTAACTTTCTAAAAATATTTATTTAATTATTGAAGTTTGTTTTTGAAAGGATTTAATTATTTAAGTTAAGATTTATATTTGTAAAAAAATTATTAAGCTTATAATGTGTATAATACTTTCATAATTTAATAAGCATATTATATATATATATATATATATATATATATATATATATATATATATATCATTCATGACGCTCGTCTAAACACACAATTACAGTCTAAAATATTAACACGTTGCAATGTTGGGTCAAACTACTTCCAAAGTCCAAAAATGAATCTGCATTGTCTTCCGACAATATCTTTGGTCTCGTTCACTCCCAAAACTTCGCATTGCTTTATCAATGAAGCCACCCACAAGTCCCATCCGATCGCGAAACGGGTCAACTCGGACGCGCCAAACGAACGCAGCACCGAGTTTCTCTCCCCTGACTCGCTCGGACCCACCAAACCATGCTTCTGTGGAAGAAGGCACTTCATTGAAGCTGCAACACTGGGAACCACACTGTTCCCAATTCAACCCTCTAAAGCCACCAATTCAGACTCTGATTACACGGTAATGCCTCCATTGCCATTGACCCAGATAACAGAAAATGCAAAAGTCTGCATTTTGAGTTCAAATTCTGCCAAAAATCAAAATTGAAGTTTTTGACGACATAACAGGAAAACATTTACTTTTTTGTAGGCTCTGCTTAACAAGTTTCATCCACCTAGGCCTGACTGGTACGAGGAGTTCTATGCTTCGGTTATGAATTCAGCTACTAATAAATCTTATGAAGCAGAGGTTTTTTGTCCATTGATCTATTCTTCATTTATCTAATTTGGGGTTTGTTTTAAGTTTTTTTTTTTAATTTCCTTTTGAGTGAATTGACAACTTAAGCTATGAAATTATTCTTTACTTGAAGTTTAGTCCTGAATTAATTATGTATGGCAAAATAGGTAAATCGGTCCTATATGTTTTTTTACTTTTCACATCGGTCCTATAAGTTTTATTTTTTTAAAATTGGTCCTACACATTGCGTTTCGTTTCCATGTTAGTCATTTCTGTCAATTTTGAGCTAATTTCCTCAGTTTTGACCTGACGTGGCTATCACGTTAGTCTGACACGTGGCTTTTGATCTGATGACATTAGGTCAAAATTGACGGAAATGACTAACATGTAGGACCAATTTGAAAAAAATAAAACTTATAAGACTGATGTGAAAAATAAAAATAAAAACGTATAGGACCAATTTACCTATTTTGCCATTATGTATAGGAGTTAGTCCTTAATTTTATAAAAACCTGTATAAACTTAATCGTTTTTCTTTCTGACTTTAGTCCTTACATGAAGGAGTAGCTTGATCTGAATTTTTCAAATTCAGAGACTAACTCGTACATATAGTTAAATTCATAGACTAAATTGCAAATGAAGAATATTTCCAAGGACTGATGTTTTTAATTTACTCCTTTTTATTTTTTACTTTGGCTGTGTTATGTTTTTTATTGTTATTGCATTTGAATTCATGTTTCGTATGTTTCCATTTATCTGATAAGGTTGCAAGGTACAAGTCACAAATCTTCAGCGAGTTGAAGGGGAAGGCTCTCAAGATCTTGGAGGTTGGGATTGGAACAGGTCCTAATCTCGGTTATTATGCTAGTGATTCTGATTTACAGGTTATTGGCATTGATCCAAACCCGAAGATGGAAAAGTATGCTCGGTCCTCGGCTGTATCAGCTGGCCTGCCACTCTCAAATTTTGAGTTTATGCAAGCTGTATGTATGACACTCTCCCCAGTTTATAAGCCCTCCTTTAGAATGGAAAGAGGAATCATACCACAAAGAAATTGGGGTCTAAGTGGCAATAACTTGTTATTCAAACAAAATCTTTAGTTAGTAGTAGATGCTTTCAATGCTTGTGGAGATTGGGGCCTATATAGTTACAAAGCTGAATGTGGATAATATATTGTCATCATTTGGTGTCAGAATAATGAAATCGATAGCCTACAATGAAAATCAGTAAAATAGGTACTTTACCAATTGATCTTGAAATTATTCATATTTTCTGAAGCAACTGTTTTGTCATAGAGATCCTAAAGAAGGATCATCTTCCCCTGTATTATTGTTTTATTCTATTTAATGTTGTTGGTTTGTGATTGTGCTTGTATTAATTGATCTTTTAATTTTAAAGTTGGCTCAATTTAGGTCGGGGAGGCTATACCATTAAGTGATGCTTCTGTTGATGCAGTTGTTGGAACACTTGTATTGTGTTCTGTTAAAGATGTTGATATGACACTAAAAGGTAATGAAACTTGTAGAGCCTTCTGCTTTTGTTCAAATATTTTTTCTTCTCTCATTATTTGGTGCAGAGAGGACCCTACAACCAAAGAGGAGAATTTACTGAATCCATTATTGTTTGTATTAGTGTAAGATCTTGTTCTTGTGTGTGTGGTTCTTGTTATGAATCAACAAACACTATGAGCAGAAATTCTGAATTACCTCAATTTGTATTAAATTTAAATCTTCACAAACAAGCAACAAAACAGTACATTCAACAGCAAAAGAAAGCACCAACAGAAATGGAAATACTGCGTGATAGTGTAGAAAACAATAACAAGGACCCCGAGGCCTGCAGCTAGCAGTCCTTTCTCAAGGCAAAATCCTTCCTAAACCTCATCCAACCCCCCCCCCCCACATGCCCTTGCCTCTGTACATTTCTCTCCAATCATGTGGGAGAGATCACCACCTGCCCCTCCTTTTATGCCCATCATGCTCCTTCATAACTGGATTCTCATTTGTCCCATTAGTTGCGAATTCTTCTGTTAGATATGGGCCTTAATGATTAGGCCTTGTTAATTAGTAGTCAGTTAGTTAGGAGAAATAAGGCATGTTGCCTATTATAAATAAGAGGGGGATTAAGAGAGAGAAGTATCTTGTGAATTGAGTGTAAAGGGGCCCTTTGGGTATTTGGGGAGGTGCAGACGCTCGAAGTTCTGCAATATTGTTCTGTAATCAAGGGATTCTCCCCATTTTCTTAGTAATAGCATATCAGTTTCAATCAACTGGTATTAGAGCACACATCTCCCACCATAACGCCTCCCCTTCCATAGCTATCTTGGCAGCTTGAATCTTTTCTTGATCGGTTACTCCCTTCAAATCGAAGTACTTCTTGACTCGACGAACCCACCCGCACGCCTCTTCACCCGAAAATATAGGGATTTCAAGCTTCCGCCATTTATCGTCTCCGCCACCCAACCCGCTATGCCAGTTTGGCCGTCGTCACTGGCACTAGTACCACCAGTGTTATGGTCGTGGTGACCGTTGCTTTGCGAGTCCCGATTAAGGATTTCCAGAATCTCCTGATTTGCATTCGGTTTTCTGCCCAATCCCTCTCAAGAATTTGCCTCTGATTCTCGAACCCACACTCAAGAGACTCGATTCTTGCTTCCATTCTTCGAGTATGAACCATGAAACACTCCCGGAACTGAGAGCTTTGAAGTCATTGTCCTCACCATTTTCCAGCTCACCATCATGCTGTCCCCATTTCCTTCCTCTCTTTTTCCTTGTATAAACTTGTGTCACCCATGGTCTAACCCATGGTCTACCAGTTCTCAACTAGGTTGTGTAATTACTATACTTCTTCAGCTGCAGTTTGGTTTGCTCCCATCCTAAAACAGTTGATTGTTTGAAAGTTTGGTTAGAAATTTGGACGAAGCAGTTATTTTACAGCATGATATTCCTGTAGTTGAACTTTGTAAAGAGACAGAAAAGAAAATGGGAAAAAAGTCTTGGCGGGTTATGAATGTAAGAGGTGATTGAAATCAATATTTCTGCACCCCTTTACGTATGAAGACACATTGTCATCATCCTGTAGACTCTAGACCATAGTCAACCCTAGAAAAAGCCAATTATGTTATTAAGAAACATGGTCACTACAATCTTACTAAGTGCATTTAATGCTTTACAAATAACTATTAATTGATTTTTGTTTCTTTCTATTTAAAAGGTTACGAAACTATTTAGATTGACAACAACAGTAAAGTATGAATATCATGGTCATTCTCTTATAAATAATATAATAAAATTAAAAATATTATGGTGTTGAGACCCCTGTTATTCTGCCCGCATCAGTTCACGCTTCAGATATCCAGTCCTAAGCATGAGGGGGTGTGTTAAGAGTCTCACATCGATTAGAGATATGACCTAAGTAGTGCTTATAGGCTTGAGCAATCCTCACCTTACAAAACGGTTTTGTGGGGTTGAGTTAGGTCTAAAGCCCAAATTTTAAGATATAGAAACTTCAATTGCAAAATATAACAATCATAAAATATTATCTCCACGTAAAATACAAATACAACAGTTAGACTTCATGATAAGCAACCGACCAAGGGATTGGAAAATCGGTCTAATCAATTTTACAATTTTCTGGTATATTAATTTTCTGATATATTAATTTGCACATTATACCTGTTCATCATGCTGCATTGAGCTTAAATTTTAAACAATCAGATTAGTTGTAACCAATCTAAGAGGGCGTACATATAAAGAGATAAAATATGTGCCTTTCTTTTGAGGATAATGGTTTCTTATAGTTTATTGCATTAATTATGTAGCACTTCGAAATTCAAGTTTATCATTTAAATCAATTTCATTTTGTATGCAGAAGTGAGGAGGGTGCTGCGACCTGGTGGACTGTATCTGTTTGTGGAACATGTGGCTGCGAAAGGTGCAAACAGAACTTTTCAAATCATTGTTGAAATGGAAACCTGTTATCTTAGTAAATAGCATAATCTTGGTTTATTCTTTGTGTTTTCATGGAGATACAGATGGAACATTTCTCAAATTTATCCAGAGAGTTCTTGATCCTTTGCAACAGACAATTGCAGATGGATGTCACCTTTCCAGGGACACAGGAAACAATATATCCAGAGCTGGATTTTTAAGTGTTGAGCTTAACATGGCATTCTTGTCTAATGCTACATTCATAAACCCTCATGCATATGGAATAGCTTACAAGTAGCAACCAAAGGATTTCTTTGATCCACTTAGCCTGGCAGCTAGGTTGTTTGGAAGGGATTGTAACATTCTTAGGTACTTACACTAGTGTGCAGGTTTCAATACAAAAGACTGGTCACTTTAAGTTTGAAGCTTTCCTTCAGACAAACATCTATTTAGATATACCTCCTTCTCACCAAAGCAGCATCAAGTTCAACATGCATTGATCACTTTTATTGTCAAATAGTTGAGTTGGACAGGATATGTATGCTTTGAAGTTAGTTGATGATGGTTTGTTATCATATAAACCATGTTAGGGCCCTCTATAGATAATTGTTTCTACTATGAGAGGAAACTTCTTATTGGGGGCATGCTCTTGTAAAATGTAAATTATCAAGCATATAATTGAAAGGATGCTTCTATGGTGCCTTTGATAATTTGACTGCATCAGTGCAGTTTTGATATGATCCAATAGATGAAGGGATAGCATTTAATGATTTAATACTCTGTCATTTATTATTTAATATACCAATTTCTTCATTTACAATTATATCCTTCAGTCAAACTCTTTTTCCCAAAGTCCTGCTCACGCGCCACCCAAGGTTCTGCTACTGCTGCACTGACATCACTACTGTTGTTGAACATCACGTGCTTGACGAGTGTGATTTCACCTTATATTTCTTTATCATTTTGCATGCATTTTCATGTAGATTAGGCATTTTTATTTTGATATTTGTTAATTTTTCCCTTTGAAATGGGTAAGGTGGTTCTGTGGTGTTTGTGTGTAGGAATTCATGATTAAAATGCTCAAGTCCAGTTAATTTGGAGTTTGCATGAAGATGGAGCTTGAAAAGCAAGAAAAATGAGCAAAGCAGAGACCATCACGGC
Source organism: Sophora flavescens (assembly GCA_030762895.1). NCBI lineage: Eukaryota > Viridiplantae > Streptophyta > Magnoliopsida > Fabales > Fabaceae > Sophora > Sophora flavescens. The sequence goes on from CM061065.1 coordinate 132,172,420, forward strand.
CTGAGTGTGACAACCATCATGACCATGATCGCGTAGAATGAAGAAAAAAGAAGGAAGCAAAACTCAGAAGCTGTCACGGCCAGGACGTGACAGCCATCACTACCGTGATGAGGCCGGTCAGCAAGAAGAATTCACAAAGCGTGTTGCCATGGCTTGGCCTCGGCGGCCAAAATCCGCGACCGTGACGCGTAAAATACGTGATTTTGGGATCTGTTTTTGATCTGATTTGTAATTGCTTTAATCCTAAGTTAACCTACATTATAAATAGGACAATTAGGGTCGAAAATAGAGAGATCTTGGCTGCTACCGTAGGCTTAATTTAGGATTTCTCTTCTTCTCCAATTTCTTCTCTTGCTCGTAGGATTTTTATATTCTTTTTAATCAAGATTGCTATGATCATGGCAATGCTTGAGTAGTCGTTTTATTTCTAGGAATTGAGGTTATGCCCAAGACTTGTTTTATGTTATGAATTGATGTTTTCCCTTTATTAATTCCAATTTGCTTTTGATTTAATTCCTATTGCATGAATTACTTGTGAATTTGGTGCGTACTTATTTGCATGTCATAGATACTCTAAGGATGAACTGAGAAGTGAACTTAGGTATTGGATCCATAGGGATTGAACTTAGGACTTAAAAATCACGAGAGTTAGAAGCGGTCCTTCGAGGGTTCATTCACAAACCTCAATGGGTCCAATTTAAATACAATTACCACGAGAGTAGGGGTTGGATTAATTGGGCACGGTACTTGTATCTCGAGAGAGAACATTAACCATATTAGGATAAATTCACCTTCAAAGCATCTTGATAATTAACATAGGGATAGTCAATTTAGTAGCATAAGCAGTCTTGTTGATAACCCAATTCCTGGAAATTCCTCTTTAATTTGAAAAACCCCAAATTGATTTACTTTCCTTTTGTGTTTGATTGTGATTTTAATAATTGATTTGTTACTTGATTCTTATTTCAAAAACCAAATCTTTTCTTGTTTAGTTAAATTAATTTATTAATTAATTGTTGTTCAAGATCACGGTCTCTGTGGGTTCGATCTTTTTATTACTTGATGACGAAGCCTTACACTTGCGGATTCACACCATCAAGTTTTTGGCGCCGTTGCCGGGGACTGTGCTTTCTTGAATTTCAATTTAATTTTTAAATTGATTTTTTTGAACATTTTTTTTTTCTTTTCTTTTCTTTTTCTAGTGTATCTATCTCTCTCTTTGCAAGTTATTTTTCTCTTTTTTGTGAAGATCCCAAAGTCTTGGAACTGTTATTGAAGTTGATCCCGAGATCGAAATGACTTTTCATAGACGTAGGAGACTACAAAGACAAAGAGCGAGAGAAAAGTTGATCCCAATTCCACTCATGGCCGATCAACCGGATACCAAACCACTGAAGGACTACGCAGCCCCAAATGCTAGGGGTTTACGAATTAGGATTGCTAGGCCATAAATTGAGGCGGAAAACTTCACTATACCGCCCCAGTTAATTGGCATGATTAGGCAACATCAATTTGGAGGATTACCCTCGGAAGACCCGACTAATCATGTGGAGACATTCTTGGAATTCTGTGATACAGCGAGAATTCAAGGTGCCCCAGTTGATGCTATCTGCTTGAGGTTATTCCCCTCCTCTCTGACTGGAAATGCAAGAGCTTGGTTGAAGTCAGTGCCTGCTAATACCTTATCAACATGGAACCAACTGGAGCAGGCATTCTTGGAAAAATTCTTTCCACCATCCAAGACCGCTTACCTACGGACTCAGATCATTGGCTTCTTCCCAAAGGACGGAGAATGATTATCCAAAGCTTGGGATCGTTACAAGAGATTGCTAAAGTCTTACCCACATCATGGGCTCGAGAAGTGGCTATTAGTGCATACCTTCTACAATGGATTGGATTATTCTTCGAAGGTGTCACTTGACTCTGCAGCTGGTGGAGCATTGATGAATATACCACTAACTGAAGCATTCAATATCATTGAAAGCGTTGCCACTAACTATCACCAATGGGGTTCAGAAAGAGGTAATAACCCCAAAAAACTTTTGGGAGGTAAGTTCGATGTAGGTGGTATGGAATTGATTTTGTCTAAATTTGATTCATTGAGTAAGCGCTTTGATAAGCTTGAAAAAGCTAATGTGAGTTCAATAGGTGCTACTAATGTTTCTTGTGAGATTTGTGGAATGTAGGGACATGACTTCATGGAATGCTCACATGGTAGTGCTCCTGCAAAAGGCGCTTCGGGTGAACAAATGAATTCATGTCACAATTTTTATGACACGAACCCGAAGTTGCTAAACTATGTTCCCCCAAATTCTTACAACCAAGGAAGGAAGAATAGCCCTTATCTCTCCTACGGGAACTACAGCAACACGTTGAACCACGGATTCCAAGAAGACTAATGTAATAGGAAACCCGCATCGGGGTATCCTCAGGTACAAATGTCTAAACTTGAGTCTCTTTTGGAAAATTTTGTTGAAACTCAAACAAAGAAAAATGAAGAGTTTAGGCAACAAGGTAGGGCAGTCAATGAGGAAATAATAAGATGTTAGAAACTCAGATTGCCCAACAAGCTAATACATCTTCTAGGACTAAGGGTACGTTTCCGGGACAACCCGAAGTTAATCCCAATGAGCACGGTAATGCTATATACTTGAGGGATGATAAGCTTGGGGTAGTTGAAAAGGATGTGGAATGTGAGGTGGACATGAGTGAACAAGAAGAGATAGAACCAAAGTATGTCCCTCCACCACCTTACCAACCCCCAATACCTTTCCCACAAAGGTTAGTCAAGAAAAAACAAGTAGAAAAAGAGACTAAGAGCTTAATTGAGAAAAATGATGAAATGATAAAAACTAATATGCCTCCTAAACAAAAAGATCCAGGAAATTTTCTCTATTGCTTGCTCAATTGGAGAAGTGAAAATAGACCATGCCTTATGTGACTTAGGGGCTAGTGCGAGTTTGATGCCGCTTACCATCTTTGAGAGGTTAGGAATAAAGGAATTGAGACCATCCAAGTTCTCTCTACAATTTGCGGATAGCTCAACTAAAACGCCTCTAGGCATACTAGAGAATGTCCCCATAAAGGTAGGAGAATTTTTCATTCCTACCGATTTCATGGTGTTGGATATGAACGAGAATTCTAAATTTCCTATCATTCTTGGCCACAGCTGGAGCAATAATAGATGTGAAAAATGGTAAGCACTCTTTGAATGTAGAGAAAGGTAGGATGGATTTTGATTTGACTAACTCATTTAACAACCCTCCTTTTGAGAATCATGTGTGCAGGATTGAGATAATGCCTCCGAAGGTGAAGGAAGATCTTAACATGGAAGTAACTCCCAAACTTTGCATGACAAATGATGCACCGAATAAAGATGAAGTTGGAGTTGCTCAACATGTGGAGTTAAAACTTCCGCCGGGAGGAAGTAAGGCTATGAGACTCAAAATAAAAAGAGCATAACGAAAGCTAATGTGGCCATATGAACACTATAAGCTTATTGAAGGACTTCTGATGACAACCAAATGGTGAGGTTGCCTTGTTGAAGATCTATTTGGTTGAATTTTAACAATTAATTTGCGGAACAATTTTTGGAAGCAAAATAAGAAGAAGAAAATATGAAAATGGTGAAGATTAGAGATGGTATGGCGCCACAAACTAGAGAGTTTGATAAGCCTATGAAGTTCGCCACAAGAATCTTGGATTCTTGATAAGAACAATAGTTGGCTCAACCAAGAACCAAAGAGAGACAATTCTCTCACAAATGGATTTCAATCCAAATTCAACATCCAAGTTACCATTTCATGTGTTTAGGCATGTTGGGTGTGGCTGCCAACATTGGGCTTCACCCTTTGTCTTCCCAATGATTCCATAACCCCCACATAACTAGCCTATTCATGACTTACTAAATTCACACTTAACTCAACCACTTAATAGTGACTTATTACCCTCTCTCTATCATTATGTAGCAGCCACACTTATTTCTCAAATTAAAAGTGTAACTCCCACATAATTAACAAAACATAAAAAGTCTAAAAACTTAAAGGAGTTACTATTGGTATGCAAACCAACAAGATTCCTCCCACTATGCACCCAAATTCGAAATTCTTCATAAAACCCAAGTTTATTGCACTTTATTTAATAGAAATAAACTAGAAAATGATAATATGTGAAGTGGACGTCCAAGCCCATCACGGGTCTTCAAGTTGGATGAGATAAATAACCATTTTGTCCTCCACTCCATCAAGACTTGAACTTGGGCTTGTTTCCGTCAAGGTTGACAAAATTTGGTTTAGAACTTCTTGGGCTTTCTTGGCACTTGCTCTTGTCTTAGACCCACCAAGTCCTTTTAGTGCTCCTTGGTCCATGCTCCTTATTGGGCTCATATCATTCTTTATGACAAGTTGACTTGCCCCCCCTTGGCTCATATCATCCCCTCCTTCTTTGAGTGAATTCGACCTCGAATTGAAACAATCTTCATCACCAAAATTAGATATTGGTGGTCCATCTAAAGTATTCCTCGCAATCACATTAGGTGCTTCAGACTTAAGTTCAAAATATATTTCAATAGGAGGTAAAGCAAGAGTGGGTGATTGGTTGAGCATTTTGGAATCCATGCAAGTCTCCAAACCATGGGGTACTTCCTTTTGGATGAGATTTCCAAATTTTTGCAAAAGAGTTACAACATCACTAGGCAAAAAGAGATCATTAGAAGTGTTAGCAACCAAATGAAAATTCTTGCAATAAAATATGCATTGGGGATGCCTTGAAATAAAAACCCTCTTCTCTTCACTTTTTGTTGCCAAATAACTCTCTTTTTTCTCAATTATTTCCGCACTATTTTTCTCACTATTTTTCACACTATTTTTCTCTTTATCATCACTCTTGTTATCACTTTCTCTTTCCTTTTCCTTTTGATCATCACTTTTCCTTTCACTCTCTTTTGCTTTTGCCTCATTCTCTTGTTTTGCTTTCTCTCTCTCTTTCTTCTCATTCTCTTTCTTGTTGGAGTCTTCCACCAACTTCTTCACATGGTCTTCAAAACTTTCTATTTGTCTTTTCATTCTTTCCTCTTTTCTCAACCTCTTTTTTTCATTCTCTCTCATCTTCTTGTCACGCCTCTCATGCATTTGCCGGATCCATTCTTCAACCTCTTTCCTATGTTCTTGCACATAGTCGAAATTTTCAAACCGCAACATAGCAAAGAATACAAGTTAGAAAATAACAAAATATATATGTAAGAACCTATCCACTCACCAAGTGTGCACAATGTATATTTCACTCAATTGGCTTTTTCCACACAAGATGTAATTTTCACTCTTGCCTTTTTCCACTCAATTGTTCTCTTTTAGGCCTTAGAGGAGTCAAGCAACAATCCACACAAAAATCCAAGAAATTCAAGTAACAAAAATAAAAAAAACTTATCAAAAAATAAAGGAAACAAAAAAAAGGCTAGAAAAGCTTTGGAAATAAGAACAAAGGAAGAAGGGAAATAAATTTTTTTTTTCAAGAACACAAATTGCTCAAATAGACTTTTCTCTTCCTTTTTTTTTTCCTTCAAGATTTCATGCACAATTTTTTTTCTTATAATTTGTGCAATTTTTTTTTTCAAACTTTGAAGAAGAGAATCACACTTGAAAACTTGTTTTTGAGCAAGAACAACAACACGAAATTTTCCCTTCACAAATAGAATCAAAGTGTAATTTTTTTTTTTTTTTATAGTTTGTTGGTTTAAAAGAAGAAAAGAAGATAGGTAGAAGATGAAGAACAAAACTCATAAATTCAACCAAAGCCTAAGCTTTGATACCACTTGATGACAACCAAATGGTGAGGTTGCCTTGTTGAAGATCTATTTGGTTGAATTTTAACAATTAATTTGCGGAACAATTTTTGGAAGCAAAATAAGAAGAAGAAAATATGAAAATGGTGAAGATTAGAGATGGTATGGCGCCACAAACTAGAGAGTTTGATAAGCCTATGAAGTTCGCCACAAGAATCTTGGATTCTTGATAAGAACAATAGTTGGCTCAACCAAGAACCAAAGAGAGACAATTCTCTCACAAATGGATTTCAATCCAAATTCAACATCCAAGTTACCATTTCATGTGTTTAGGCATGTTACATATAGGGGTGTGGCTGCCAACATTTGGCTTCACCCTTTGTCTTCCCAATGATTCCATAACCCCCACATAACTAGCCTATTCATGACTTACTAAATTCACACTTAACTCAACCACTTAATAGTGACTTATTACCCTCTCTCTATCATTATGTAGCAGCCACACTTATTTCTCAAATTAAAAGTGTAACTCCCACATAATTAACAAAACATAAAAAGTCTAAAAACTTAAAGGAGTTACTATTGGTATGCAAACCAACAAGATTCCTCCCACTATGCACCCAAATTCGAAATTCTTCATAAAACCCAAGTTTATTGCACTTTATTTAATAGAAATAAACTAGAAAATGATAATATGTGAAGTGGACGTCCAAGCCCATCACGGGTCTTCAAGTTGGATGAGATAAGTAACCATTTTGTCCTCCACTCCATCAAGACTTGAACTTGGGCTTGTTTCCGTCAAGGTTGACAAAATTTGGTTTAGAACTTCTTGGGCTTTCTTGGCACTTGCTCTTGTCTTAGACCCACCAAGTCCTTTTAGTGCTCCTTGGTCCATGCTCCTTATTGGGCTCATATCATTCTTTATGACAAGTTGACTTGCCCCCCCTTGGCTCATATCAACTTCCTTGGAAGAGATGTGTTCTTTAACTTCCAAGCCCGACTGATCCCGGTTGATTGAAGAGAGTATGGTCAAGCTTACGATCGTAAATAAGCACTTCTTGGGAGGCAACCCAAGTTTTCTTTCCCTTGCTATTTTGATTTTTGTTTGTTTTGAATAAATTGAGAAGTTTAGAGGAGAAATATCACAAAATGATGGTTTTACCAAGTGTGTTTGCAGGTTGGAAAAGCATGAAAAGAGAAGAGGCAAGGCGGTGAAGATCACGGCCTGGATGTGACAGCCTTCACGGCTGTGATACGCTCCAGAGGCATTCTGAGCCAGAACCCACCACCATCTAAGTGAGTTGTTCCATTTTCTCCTCTCTCCGACTTGATTATTTACATTGGGGACAATATAAGTTTTTAAGCTTGGGGTAGGGGTATTTTTGCATTTTGCATATTACATGTTGCATTCATTTAGGCGTAGTTTTGCTTGATCACATCATTAGATTACCCCTTGTTTTGAATTTGCATCCTATTGTGAGAACTTGGTACCAAATGAATTGAGACAGTGAATTTTCGAACCCAATTTTGTATTCTTGTGGTAGGCTAAAAAAATTAAAATGCTAGAGATGATCTTTTGATGGTTGTTAATTAGCATGTGGTTCCTTGAATGTGTGTTTCTCATTAATTCTAGACTACTAAATTTGAGATTTTTGAGCCTAAAAGGGGTACTCACTAAATTTACTGCATTCCTTGTGATTGAGTGTTTTCTTCCTCTTGGATTGAATTCTCTGGAACTTGACTTGAAACCGTTTTGAAACTTAGAAATTTTTGAAAACATATTTGAAAATGATTTAGACATTAGGTATTTTTCTGGCCTTATGAGCTTTGAATGATTGAATGCTACCCCTTAGTTGCCAAACTTTGCGCTAAAAAAATAATAATAATACTTTTCTTGGTACCTTGATTTTTCTTGATAAATGATACATTGTATGACACCTTTTAAAATATGGCAAAATGGTAGTTTGAAAAGTTGTGGGATGAAAAAAATAAAGAAAAATAAATAAATGTTTATCTTGTGTTGGAAATCTCCCATTCTCCAAATTGATGGAAAAGTTAAAAAAAAATAAAAAATGGAGAAGGGGATGAGAAAAAAATAAAAAAAATAAAGTGAGAAATAAAATGAAAAGAAAGAAAGAAGGGTGGAAAAGTGAAGTAAAGCCCAAAAATGTATTTTAGAAGGTTGTCATGCTTTGCATTGTTTGATATTTTGATAGCCTTCTTGAATTTTCCTTTTCTTGAGTTCCCCACCTAATGATTAATCCCATGACCCCATTACAACCAAAATAAAAGACCTCTTGATCCTTACGTGTTTTTATTAATAAAGTAGATATTTGGTTAATAGTCAAGCTTATGGTAGGATACCTTCCTTGAGGAAATTAAGTGATTTAGATTTATATTATGATGATTCTATAAATTACATCACTTAAACATTTTTAGTATCTGATTTTAAAAACATTGGTAGTGTCTAAGTATTATATTCAACTAATAATGTTGGAAGCTCAAATTTAAAAATTGTTAATTGCACATTATTTTGCTTCACGGCTCTCATATTTGAAAATGCAAAAAGGATGTAAAATCAAATAAGAGAAATGTATTTTAACAACAAATTGGGAACACTATACGGTGTCCCTTTTGTTTTTTGGATGTATTTTCGAGATGCATGTATATAAAGATGATAAAAAGTAAGTGAGAGATAGAAAGAAACACAAACGATGTTAAATATGATGTCTAAAATTTGTGTTCTAATAACACAACTCATCAAATAATAACAAGATAATAAAAATTGTTTGTAGGATTATTCTTCAACCTTTGTGCCAAATTTATCAAATCTCCCTCCTCCCTCCTTCCTCCATTCCTCCTCCTTCCTTCCTCCTTCCATCGGTTCTCTCTGTCACTCATAATCTCAGATTTAAAATTCTTCTCAAATGTTCATGAAATGCGCAGCTTCCATTCTCTCAATGGCAAAGGAGATTTCAAATGTTTCTAATATTTTCTAAGAATATAATAAGAAATGTAAAGGAAGTTATTTTCGCTGGTAAACTCTACCAACATTGCCACCGGCACCCACTTCTAACCAGTGTTTTTCATCATTAGGTTGGTCAGAAAAACACACAAGGAGATGAAGAAGACACAAATTGCAGCCATTGATGAAGGGGTGAGTGAGAAAGTGAAGGGGCGAGCTAGCTTCCAAAGTTACCAGCGGCAACGTGGTGGTGGGTTCCAGCGGTTTTTCCCAAATTCCGACGTCTTTTTTCATTTTCCGGCGACTTTTTCAGATTCCAGCGAGTTGTCCAGAATCCGGCGATCGGAGATATTTTTGGCTAACACCGTTAGTGGAAATTAACGGAAATGACCAAAATAGGCTAACGTTTGTAAGATGTGGGACCAAAATGGAACAAAAAAATAAATGAGGGACCAAAATGAAACCTAAAATAAAGATAGGTGCCTTCTAACATGAGGGACCAAGTAAGTCCCTCATTGTGAGTGAGGGAACATGACTGGTTATAGTAGGTTCTTTTAGGGGTTTATTTATAATTTTTTTTATAGGTTAACCTTTTTAATTGGTTATTTGCAGTAAAGTCCCTGTTCTTTTTTCTCACTACTCTCTCCCTAAGCTCCGATTTTCTTCCCAAACCGTCACTGCTGCCATCGTGAAGAGGAGACAAAATGGCCACCCAAAAAATATTGATCAAAAAAGTCGAAACTTACCATCGGAGGAGATGAAATCATGGACTCGGACTTGGTCCCTGATTGTCTTCCCTTCGTGAAAAGTAAAAGGGTTCACCCACAAAGAAGCAAAAGGAACACAGAGGGGGGAGAATGGCTGGACGGTGATTGATTACAATGAACAAGGCGTGGTGGTTCACGGTGGGCGGCGCTAACGCGGTGGAAAGGGACTCCATTATCTGCAAAATGGGTCTGACTGGAGGGAGAAGATGATAGGCAAACGTTACTCTTCTATTTAACTTCAAATAAAAATAAGTGTATATCAATGACATTTTGCGCTCTTTGGCACAATGGTTCTCAACCTCAATTCTTATGTTGGAAGGTGTTGTGTCACGAGTTCGATCCTTGCTTCTAACGAGTTTCCTTTTGTTTAGTTACAATTTCGCGTTTTAAAATAATAAAAACTAGAATGGGAAACCATGTGTCGAACCCTCGACCTATTGGTGTGTAACATAACGGGGACCACTAGACAAGCATTGAAGTTGTGATCATTAGTGTATTTTATATATACTTAACCTATTGGAAAAAGTTAAATTCGTGTTTTTGGTCAATGACGTTCCCATTCGCAAAGTAACGACTCATCCTTACCAAAGGTTCTTCCATGTCAGCCGGTGGAGGGAGCATTTTTCCATTATCACAGAGGGGTAACTCATTGGGATTGGTTCCACAAGTGACACACTCATATCCCACAATCTTCCTACAAACAGTTGAAACCAAATGTAAATTCTTCTATAACCATTTCCTCTTCATCTCTCCCAATCGTCCTAGATGACTCACAAGAACACAGAATCATACTCGTTCATACCCTTCTCGCTTGCGCTAAAGCGGTTAATGAGAACAACCTCTCAATCGCGGAAGCGTTGCTTCACCAGATCAGGTGTCTGGCATTGTCGCAACCCGAAGCACATGTGCGGCGAATCTATGGTCTCTGCCAAACAACGTTGTTGCTCCACCACAGTTACTACCACAACCATTACAAAATAAAAAGGAGATCGAAAGCAGAGAAAAAATTAAGTGACGAGAACTTTGGATCCATTAAGGATTTAATTGTAATTTATAATTTTAATAAATTAAATATCAGGAATCTTTAAACAAATATAAATGAAAACTATTTTATCAAGTAAGTGATATGAGCCATCCAATTTACTTGTCCCTGACGTTAGGAAGGCACCATAAAGATAACACGGCTTAACACATTGCAATGTTGTGTCAAACTACCTCCAAAGTCCAAAAATGAATCTTCATTGTCTTCCGACAATATTTTCGGTCTCATTAACTCCCAAAACTTCCCATTGGTTCATCAATAAAGCTACCCACAAGACCCGCCCGATCCCCAAACGGGTCAACTCGAACGTGCCAAACGAACTCAACGCCGAGTTTCTCTCCCACGACTCGCTCGGACCCACCAAACCATGCTTCTGTGGAAGAAGGCACTTCATTCAACCCTCTAACGCCACCAATTCACACTCTGATTACACGGTAATGCCTCCATTGTCAATGACCCAGATAACAGAAAATGGAAAAGTTTGCATTTTGAGTTCAAATTCTGGCAAAATTCAAAATTGAAGTTTTTGATGACATAACAGGAAAATATTTACTTTTCTGTAGGCTTTGCTTAACAAGTTTCACCCACCTAGGCCTGATTGGTACGAGGAGTTCTATGCTTCGGTTATGAATTCAGCTGCTATTAAGTCTTATGAAGCTGAGGTTTTTTGTCCATTGATCTATTCTTCATTTATCTATTTTGGGGTTTGTTTTAAGTTTTTTTTTTAATTTCCTTTTGAGTGAATTGACAACTTAAGCTATGAAATTATTCTTTACTTGAAGTTTAGTCCTGAATTAATTATGTACGGGAGTTGGTTCTTAATTTTATAAAAACCTGCATCAACTGATCGTTTTTGTTTCTGACTTTAGTCTTTACAAGAACAATTACGATAAGTTGACACACAGATTTGACAATATATGGGGACAACATACCGTGCGATACTGTAGTAGGGTGTTTTTTTTTTTTTAATTTTTTTTTAGAAATAAATTTTTTGATTAATTATGTGTAAATATCTGATTAATCACGTACAAATATTTGATTAATTCAGTTCATGATCTGGTTAATGAATTTTTTTGAGAAATAATTTTTTTGGTCAAGCATGTGCAAATATCTGGTTAATCAGGTACAAATATCTGGTTAATTCAGTTTATTATCTGGTTAATGGGTTTTTTGGTTAAGTATGTGTAAATATCTGGCTAATCAGGTATAAATATCTGGTTAATTCAGTTCATTATCTAGTTAATGGGTTTTTTGAGAAATAAAAATTTTGATTAAATATGTGCAAATATCTGGTTAATCACGTACAAATATCTGGATAATTCAGTTCATTATCTGGTTAATGGTTTTTTTAGAAATAAAATTTTTGGTTAAGCATGTGCAAATATCTGGTTAATCATGTACAAATATCTGGTTAATTCAATTCATTATCTGGTTAATGGGTTTTTTTTGATAAATAAAATTTTTGGTTAAGCATGTGCAAATATCTGGTTAATCAGATACAGATATTTGGTTAATTCAGTTCATTATCTGGTTAATGGGTTTTTTGGTTAATCATGTACAAATATCTGGTTAACCACGTATAAATATCTGGTTAATTCAATTCATTATCTGGTTAATGAATTTTTTTGAAAAACATTTTTTTTTATTTATAAAAAAGTCAAAATTTGTAAATAAAATAAAATAAAATAGCACTACAGTGCGTATGTTGTCCGAGTCGGAATATCACAACTCTTACAGGGAGTAGCTTGATCTGAATTTTGCAAATTCTGAGACTAACTCGTACATATAGTTAAATTCATAGACTAATTGCAAATGAAGAACAATTTCAAGGACCAAGGTTTTTAATTTACTCCTTTTTTATTTTTTACTTTGGTGGTGTTATGTTTTTATTGTTATTGCATTTCAATTCGTGTATGGTATGTTTCCATTTGTCTGATAAGGTTGCAAGGTACAAGTCACAAATCTTCAGTGAGTTGAAAGGAAAGGCTCTCAAGATCTTGGAGGTTGGGATTGGAACAGGTCCTAACCTCAGTTATTATGCCAATGATTCTGATTTAGAGGTTATTGGCATTGATCCAAATCCGAAAATGGAAAAGCATGCTCGATCCTCGGCTGCATCAGCCGGCCTGCCACTCTCAAATTTTGAGTTTATACAAGCTGTATGTATGACACCCTCACCAGTTTATAAGCCCTCCTTTAGAATGGAAAGAGGAATCATACCAAAAAAAAATTGGGGTCTAAGTGGCAATTACTTGTTATTCAAACAAAACTAGTAGTAGATTATTTCAATGCTTGTGGAGATTGGGGCCTATATAGAGTCACAAAGCTGAATGTGGATGATATATTGTCATCCTTTGGTGTCAGAATAATGAAATTGATAGCCTATAATGAAAATCAGTAGAATAGGTACTGTACCAATTGATCTTGAAATTATTCATATTTTCTGAAGCAATCGTTTTGTCATAGAGACCCTTCTTTTAGAAGAATCATCTTCCCCTATGTTTAATTCTATTTAATGTTGTTGGTTTGTGATTGTGCTTGTATTAATTGGACTTTAAATTTGAAAGTTGGCTCAATTTAGGTCGGGGAGGCTATACCATTAAGTGATGCTTCTGTTGATGCAGTTGTTGGAACACTTGTATTGTGTTCTGTTAAAGATGTTGATATGACACTAAAAGGAAATGAAACTTGTAAAGCCTTCTGTTTTTGTTCAAATATTTTTTTTTTCTTCTCGTGATTTGGTGCAGATAGGGCCCTCCAACCAAAAGATAAGTTTTACCACCCATATTTTGTACCATCCATTACACTACTCATATGTGGTAAATTTTGGACCAATCAAATTACCACATGGGTTTGGTCAAAATTTCAAACTTTCTAGTTGTATTTCTACTGTAGTCAAATATATGAATATAATATATTGTAGTATAGTATATGTACTCTTTGTATTCGTAAATTTAACCCATATTAAAATAATGTTTTTTATTAAAAAAACTGATTATATTGCAAAATAATATTTTAATATGAATTAAAATAATATTCGTTGTCAATAATATTTTGCAATATAATCCGTTTTTTTAATCAAAAAACATTATTTTAATATGAGTTAAATTTGTAAATACAAAAAACACGTATATTATACTACAATATACTATATTCATATAATTTGACTACAGTATAATACAACTAGAAAGTTTGAAATTTTGACCAACCTATATGACAATTGACCCAAAATTTGCCACATGAGTGACATAATAGGTGGTGCACCATAACCCAACCCCATGAGTATTAGTTTATGATTTTGTACTTGTGTGTGTGGTTCTTGTCAGGAATCAACAAACACTCTTCCAGAAGTTCTGAAATACTTCAATTTATATTAAAACTTCACAAACAAGCAACAAAACAGTTTTTTTTAGGCAAATATTAATAATTAGTACGTTATGTTAGTGAGGGAGTTAAATCCGTGACCTCCTTGTCACTCCAATCTCTAGTGCCTCTCCCAAACCACCTTAACCATCTTGTAACTCACACCAGCAACAAAACAGTACATTCAACATCTAAAGAAAGCACTAACAGAAATGGAAATACTGGAAGAAAGTGTAGAAAAAAATAATAAGGACCCAAGGCCTGCAGCTAGCACTCCTTTCCCAAGGTAGAAACCTTCCTAAACCTCATCAAAATTCTCCTGGAGCCCTCCTCTCCTATATGCCCTTGCCTCTGTCCATTTCTTTCTCCAATCATGTGGGAATCCTCCTTTCCTCTCACAGATCGCCACCTGCCCCTCTTGTTATGCCCATCATGCTCCCTCATAACAAGATTCTCATTCTCCCATTAGTTGTGAATGTGATTCCTTCATTGCCCTCACCATTTTCCAGCTCACCATCTTGCTGTCCCCATTTCCCTCACTGTAGACTAGTGTCACCCATTGTCTATCAGTTCTCAACTAGGTTGTGTAATTATGATACTTCTTCAGCTGCAGTTTTGTTTGCCCCCATCCTAAAACAGATTATTGTTTGAAAGTTTGGTTAGAAATCTGATCAAAGCAGTTATTTTAGAGCAATGCATGATATTCCTGTAGTTGAACTTTGTAAAGAGACAGAAAAGAAAGTGGGAAAAAAGTCTTAGCGGGTGAGGTGATTGAAATCATAATCTGATCTGCATTCCTTCACGTATGAAGACATATTGTCATCATCCTGTAGACTCTAGACCATAGTCAATCCTAAAAAAAGGCCATTTATGCTGATTGATAATAGATATTAAGCGACATTGGTCACTTTCACTAGCGCAGAAAAATGATTCCACATAGATTATTTTTAGCTTTTCACATCGGTTTTCAAATTGATGTTGAAAAGATCGATGTTGTTTATTATTACTTTTCACATCGGTTTTAAAACCATGTTTAAAGTACAATTTTAACAGCGGTTTTCAAATAACCAACGTGGAAAGTTCATTTGTCACATGGGTAACCTATTGGAAATATCACTTTTCACATCGGTTTAAGCATAAATCGATGTGGAAATTAGACTTTACACATCGGTTTTCATAAAAACCGATGTGTAAAGTCTAATTTTTTTTAAAACTCTTTTTTTTACATTTCTATCATTCTTTTCTCCCGTTTCAGTAATGCAGATCAATACCAGAATAACATATTCTAAATATTCTCAATACAATCCTTTTTGTACAATAAAAACACACTAAATATTATTAATATATACTGAATTTATTACGAACAATACATATGTACTTCAATTACATTTAGACAACAAAGATAATTAGAAACCAAAAAACTACATGATATATTATAGATTTCATATCAAAATACATATGATCAGTCAAAAGTACACTATAGTTAATACATGATAAGTTTTTAAACTAACTATACATATATACTAACTATGGTTGGTACACTTTAAGAAAGAAAGTTGCCCAACGCCTCCTTATGTTGTTGATGTCGGAATCAGATAATGGAGTTGGATTGTTGAATATCTGCAAGTTTAATTGGACAAAATATTCTATCTTTTAAGTAATAAACTAACATAAAACATATAACGAATCTATAACTGTTACTTCCAATTGTTACCAATTAACATTTACCTCGTGCCATCTTTCAGTGATCCTGGAGGAGATAATTTCGAACATCCACTTCATCACATAGTATCCACATTCCCATGATCCACGTTGTATACGTGACTACGTACAAATGAAACCCAATTAGAATATGAGGAATTAAATAGAAATCAATAATTATACCCACTGCATTTGAAGCGTTTGAACTAATAAATATCTTACGTTAGGAACAATCCATCTGATAGCTCGACGCCTTTCACCATGCAACATGTGGTTTGAATTAATAGAACTATCATGACAAAATAAACATTAATTAAAGTATATTTAATAGATTTCGGATAATTAAAACAACTGCATTTATGATTATAAAGTATTTTAATGCTTACGTTTCGATGATCGTCTTCAGTTCATTCGCCGGCTTATTTCCAATTGAGCAGAAGAAGACCACAACGTTCATCCTAGGGTACAAGATCAATAGTTGCCAATACTTGCTGTATTTGCGGAACAATTAGTGACTAAGTCATATATAGTTATAATTAAATAACCGGTACTTACTTATTGAGATAAGGCGCAAGGTAGAATTGATGATCGTCTCGGGCAAGTATATCACGTATGGTGGTGGCCGGGTCTTGATGCTAGGAGAACATCACCCTGAATGAACATGGGGTCAGTGAACCCATAAAGGGCGAGGTTACCCTGATCAACTAACATACGATGCAGATACCTAATATATTGAAAATACATGTTAATTATCATAGTATTTAAAATTTAATTACTTAACTTATAAATAAAATGTACTTACGTGCACCATAACGATAGGTGTGCAGAACTAGCCATTTCTTTATCGAGTACAATCTCCATAAGTTCCTTCTTTGGGATATACAGCTCGTCACCTGGACTGGCATCATGTTCCAACCTTACCAAAGCTGCGTCATTCTTCATGGTAACAACCTGTACAGCCAGAAGTTTAAAAACATCACCAAGTGCCCCTTTGTCGACCCCCTAAACAACAAAGATATATATTAGTAATCACAGATAAGTTATTTCATTCGTAATTAATTTCATGGTCAAATGAATACCTTGGCAGGAGCAGACATCTCTGGTCTTCCTGGATCCGACCTTTTAGGCAGAATATCATTTCCAACATCCTATAAGGAATAAAAATAAAGCATTATCTTTAAACAATAATAAATAATTTCAACTATGAATATAGAAAAACACAACTAACTGAATACCTCAGATGCAACAAGAAAGATGACTAGTCTTCTTGGCCAGGAGATGAAGTTACCGGGGGCCTGACCCACTGTTTGAACCTCCTCAGTGGGCACAGGGACTCGAGCATCAGCATCTCGAATAATCTCAACAACGACCCTCACCCGATCATCCGGTAATAAACGATGGTGTATGGTATTACCTAAGTTATTATGTGCCCTACCCAATGCCACTAAGCGGCGATGATGATGATCATCAACATACAGCTCACACCTATCAGGGTCGTCGTCATCATCATCATCATCATCATCATCATCACCATCATTTTCAGGATGATGAGGAGGATCACATGAGCCCTTAGTGCTCACATGGACAAAGGGTTGGACACCGGCTGTCATCTGCTGGGACATAGAAGTCAATATTGCCATCTGCTGGGCAAACTGCTCGGCCATCTCCTGTCGAAGCTCAGCTGCAATCTCCTGTTTTAGTCGTGCTCTATCTGCTTCAACATCCCTGTGGCATTGGTGTGAAGATGAACCATGGTATTGGCAGGCTTCCTCAGATGTATATTGTCCCGTTTTTCTTTGTCGGACCCTCTTCCATTTACGATGGCGTGGGGGTGGAGGTGGATCAACAACTTCTAGATGATTTTCAGCGTTAGGATCCGCTTGAGATGCTGCTTCCTGACGTGCTTTCTTTTCCTCTTCCACCATTATCTGACCAAGTTTTTTATATCCCCCACGAGACATGACATGGGGGTAGACATTCTTGCTTTGGTTTTCTTGTCCCTTTTTCCTCTTCTCCTGTTATAAATAGAAGACAATTAAATTACATAAGTAAATAAAATTAATGAAATTACATAAATTTAGAGACAAATCAAATAAGTTAACCTGAAAGCTGGGATCATGTCGGCTCTGAACCAAACGATCCCACTTCGCCTGGTCAAGAAACGGGTACACCTCAAGTGGGTTCTTTTCACATGTTGGATTGAATACATAGTATCTGTCCAGGTCTATCTTAAAAGCCCTCCAACGCTCACCAGCATACTTTATCAAACGCTTCTTCATATTCGTCGTATCCGGTATGTCAAAGGTGAGCTACATTAACACCAAAAGAATCAACGAATTACTGTATGATATTAATAATATTAAAATAAAGTAGATATAGACAAACACAGGACGTAAAAGTATAGATACCAGAATACTCTCCCATATTTGATCCTTCACGTCTGCCGGTACATCTTTCCAATTATCAATAAGTATACTAGACCTGCTTCTAGCGAGGGTCGCCACAAAACTGTTAAACTGCTCTGCCATTGGCCCAATAGGATTGAGGTTATCATCAAAGTCTATTCTTATCCTTTGATTTGAACCACGGTTGGCAGTCAAATTCCTCATTCGTGTGGCACATCTACCCTTTCTACCCGTAGACGGCGTCTCTGACCCGCTGCATTAATGAGGGATATCCTCACGATCAGCCATGTATACCTGTTTAAACAAAAAAAAACATCTTAGTATGTCAGGATAAATATCAAACATAACTTATAAATATCGATCAACGTACGTAAACATAACTTATAAATATCAACGTAATTAAACATATAATATGACTTTAAACATAACTCAAACTAAACTTACATTGTGGTCAATTAGTAAAGTTCTCCCATAACCCTTCTTGGTGATCATTACGAGTAGCATGTACATCATCCACTTCATTTTCCTCATTGAAATTAGGCACCCGTGTTGAGAAAGAAGGAGTATTAGATATATCAAGAGTTGAATCTTGATTTCCCTGGAGAACCACTGACCACCTTTTGTTAGAAGGATCACGGATATAAAACACTTGTTTTGCTTGGGATGCCATGATGAAAGACTCTTCTTTATTACCTACCTTATTAAGGTCCACCAATTTGAATCCTAATTCATCGGTTTGCACACCATTGTTACTGTCGACCCACTGACATTTAAAAACAGGTACTACTCTAAACTTCGTGTAATCAACCTCCCATATCTCTTCAATGATTCCAAAGTATGAAACGGATGTCATAACATGGTTTTTATCTTTCGAACTAGAGAAATGCATGGACTCAGCGACGACCATAACCCCACTGTTTTGCATAGTACTTTTGTCATCTGGGACTTTGTATAGAAGAAAAACTTATTGATATCGTACCCACTCCAGCATATGGCATCAAATGAAATAAATAAATATCAATGAAATAAATAAATACCAATGAAATAAATAAATATCAAACAGATTGACAACATATGTAAAGTATGAATATCATGGTCATTTTCTTATAAATAATGTAATAATAATTAAAAACATTAAAGAAACTTTAATTACGAAATATAACAATCATAAAATATTTTCCCCACATAAATACAAATAGAACAACTAGACTTCATGATGAACAACAAACCATGGGATTAGAAAATCACTCTCGTCATATCTACATTTTTCGTATATATTAATTTGCACATTATACCTGTCTATCATGCTGCATTGAGTTTAAATTTTAAACAATGAGAAAAGCTGTAACCAATCTAAGGGGCATACATATAAAGAGATAAAATATGTGCTTTTTTTTTTATCAGCAAAAAGAATTTATATATATATATATATATATATATATATATATATATATAAAAGGAGTATAAGATATACCCACAGATTTACAATAGCCAGAAGCCAAGCAAAGGCCAAAATACACCAACCCACACATTCCCATATGCCTAAAATTTACAGCATACAAGTTTAAACCAGTAAAAAAAATTCCTCCCAAAGACCAAGTCCTCATTAGACACACCCAGCCAAAAAGCACCTGCACCGAGTCTTTTTAAGCGTTCCCAAAACACAGCAGCAAAATATAGCAGCAACAGACTAAGCCCTCAATGAGTTTCACGGCCCCACAACTCAGCATGTGACTTTCGCCCCTTCACTTCAGCCAACCCCAGTTTTCTTTTTTTGACAACACTCCATAGGACTCACACACCAATCTGAGAACAATGTGTGCCTATCTAGTGTTGTGTTGTGTTGCAACAAGCCCATGATCTACATTTAACCAGTTCCAGCTAGCAAAGAAGTCACATCTGAAATCAAATTGTTGAAGATGATGTTATTTCTTCCTAACCAAATGGACCACACCACTGCATGCTAAATGATAGTCCCTCTCTCTTTTTTCTGTTTACTGTTGAACAACCTTCTATGCGCCTCAAAATGGTCCCTTGGAATGCCTTCACCCACCACACTTACGTTAACATAAAGTAATGTGATTTTTTTAAATGATCAACTAACTTTTAATCCTGATTATCCATGTATGATTTAATGGCTCATATTTGCTCCTCTCACTCTTACAATGAGATTTTGCAGTAATACATGCGGTGCTCTTCTGATTCAGGAAAACTATGGCAAAACACACTGTTTTGTTCCTCAAAGGATAGCGCAATTCCTCTTTTAAGAAGGGATTTTCCGTAGGAACAGCTGCCATGTGAAGACCAATACCTTAGAAGGGATTCGAGACTTCCAAAGCTTCTTAAAGACTGTCTGATCCCGCTGTTGCCTGGCCAAGAGAGTGTATGCAGATTTGGTAGAATAAATACCCAAAGCTTCCTCCCCCCTAACTAGTACCACCTGGCCTAAAAGCCCCATTTGGTCCTCCAACAGACTCAACTCCCATATAAACCACTTTAGGCTCCACACCCATTTCTCCTCGATCCACTCTCCAATGCTCTCTATAACCAGATTTTTCTGTTCTGATACTAAATACAGCCTAGGAAAAACTTCCTTGAGAGGTCCTTCCCCCAACCATGGATCCTCCCAAAATTTAGTATCATCTCCTTTCCCCACCCTCCTAGTCAATCCATCCCTAAACCAATCCAAGGATGAGAGAGACCTCCCACTTTGAGCCAAATAAAATATGTGCTTTTCTTTCGAGGATAATGGTTTCTTATATTTTATTGCATTAATTATGTAGCACTTCGAAATTCAAGTTTATCATTTAAATCAATTTCATTTTGTATGCAGAAGTCAGGAGGGTGCTGCGACCTGGTGGACTGTATCTGTTTGTGGAACATGTGGCTGCGAAAGGTGCAATCATAACTTTTCAAATCATTGTTGAAATGGAAACCTGTTATCTTAGTAAATAGCATAATCTTGGTTTATTCTCTGTGTTTTCATGGAGATACAGATGGAACATTTCTCAAATTTATCCAGAGAGTTCTTGATCCTCTTCAACAGACAATTTTAGATGGATGTCACCTTTCTAGGGAAACAGGAAACAATATATCCAGAGCTGGATTTTCAAGTGTTGAGCTTAACATGGCATTCTTGTCTACTGTTGCATTTATAAACCCCCATGCATATGGAATAGCGTACAAGTAGCATCAAAAGCATGTCTTTGATCCACTTAGCCTGGCAGCTAGGTTGTTTGGAAGGGATTGTAATTATTTTCAGGTACTTACACTAGAGTGCAGGTTTCAATACAAAAGACTTGTCACTCTAACTTTGAAGCTTTCCTTCAGACAAACATCTATTTTGATAAGCGTCCTTCTCACCAAAGCAGCATCAAGTTCAACATGCATTGATCACTTTTATAATTGTCAAATAGTTGAGTTGGACAGGATATGTATGCTTTGAAGTTAGTTGATGATGGTGTGTTATCATATAAACCATGTACAGGGCCCTCTATAGATACTTGTTTCTACTATGAGAGGAAACTTCTTATTGGGGGCATGCCCTTGTAAAATGTAAATTATCAAGCATATAATTTAAAGGATTCTTCTATGGTGCCTTTGATAATTTGACTGCATCAGTGCAGTTTTGATATGATCCAATAGATGAAGGGATAGCATTTAATGATTTAACGCTCTATCATTTATTATTTAATATACCAATTTCTTCATTTACAATTATATCCTTCAGTCAAATTTTTTTCCCCAAAGTCCTGCTCACGTGCCACCCAATGTTCTGCTGCTGTTGCATTGACGTCACTACTGCTGCTGAACGTCACATGCTTGATGAATGTGATTTCACCTCATATTTATTTATCATTTTGTATGCATTTTCATGTAGATTATACATTTTTATTTTAATATTTGTTAGTTTTTCCTTTGGAATGGGTAAGGTGGTTTTGTGGTGTTTGTGTGCAGGAATTCATGATTAAAATGCTCAAGTCCAATTAATTTGGAGTTTGCATGAAGATGGAGCTTGAAAAGTAAGAAAAATGAGCAAAGCAGAGACCATCACGACGACCTGGGTGTGACAACCATCATGGTCATGATCGCGTAGAATGAAGAAAAAAGAAGGAAGCAAAACTCAGAAGCTGTCACGACCTGGCCGTGACAGCCATCATGGCCGTGGCAGGCCAATCAGCGCAAGAATTCACAAAGCATAAGCACGGCCTGGCCCTGACAGCCGTCACGGCCGTGACGCGTAAAATCTATGATTTTGGGATCTGTTTTTGATTTGATTTGTAATTGCTTTTATCACAAGTTAACCTACATTATAAATAGGACAATTAGGCTCGAAAATAGAGAGATCCTGGCTACTACCTTAGCCTTAATTTAGGATTTCTCTTCTTCAATTTCTTCTCTTTCTCTTAGGATTTTTATGTTCATTTTAATCAAGATTGCTATGACCCTGGCAATGCTTGAGTAGTCGTTTTATTTCTAGGAATTGGGGCTATGCTCAAGACTCGTTTTATGTTATGAATTGATGTTTTCCCTTTGTTAATTCCAATTTACTTTTGATTTAATTCATATTGCATGAATTACTTGTGAATTTGGTACGCACTTATTTGCATGTCATAGATACTCTAAGGATAAACTGGGAAGTGAACTTAGGTATTAGATCTATAGGGATTGAACTTAGAACTTAAATCACGAGAGTTAGAAGCAGTCCTTCGAGGGTTTATTGAATTGTCACAAACCTCAATGGGTCCAATTTAAATACAATTACCACGAGAGTAGGAGTTGGTTTAATTGGGCACGGTTCTTGTATCTCGAGAGGGAACATTAACTATATTAGGATAAATTCACCTTTAAAGCATCTTGATAATTAACATAGGGGTATTCAATTTAGTAGCATAAGCAGTCTTGTTGGTAACCCAATTCCTGGAAATTCCTCTTTAATTGGAAAAACCCCGAATTGATTTACTTTCCTTTTGTGTTTGATTGCGATTTTAATAATTGATTTGTTACTTGATTATTATTTCAAAAACCAAATATTTCCTTGTTTAGTTAAATTGATTTATTAATTAATTGTTGTTCTAGATCACGGTCTTTGTGGGTTCGATCTTTTTATTACTTGACGACAAAGCCGTATACTTGCGAATTCACGCCATCAAGTTTTTAGCGTCGTTGCCGGGGACTGTGCTTTCTTGAATTTCAATTTAATTTTTAAATTGATTTTTCTCAACATTTTTTTTCTTTTCTTTTCTTTTTCTAGTGTATCTATCTCTCTCTTTGCAGGTTACTTTTCTCTTTCATGCGAAGATCCCAAAGTCTTGGAACTCTTATTGAAGTTGATCCCGAGATCGAAAGGACCACTACTATAGAAAAGAGTTTTAATAGCACTTTTTTTTGTCTTTAGTAGCGCTTCCAAGCGCTATCTATTCACCCGCTACTGAAGGCGGGAGAGATTCAATAGCGCTTAAAAAAGCGCTACTCAAAGTGGGAATAGGTAGCGCTTCCTTGAGAAAGCGCCGTCTAAAGTTAGAAATAAGATAATCTATTGAGATAGCGCTTTCTCAAGAAAGCGTTGTCTAAAGTTTGAAATAGATAGCACTTTCTCAAGTAAACACTGTCTATTTGTAACTTTAGGCAGTATTTATTCAAGAAAGCGCTACCTATTCATCCCCTTTTTTTATTATTCACTTTGTTTTTCTTCATTTCCCACCTGCACTCAGCAATTCACTTTTTTTTTTTGATAAATCAAATTTGTATTGAAAGAATATTTGAAGTACCCAAAATAGTCACAGGCCACCAATTTGGATGACTGATTCCTGTTACAGATTATGTACCAACAACCTATGCTAATGTAATACTAAAAACACCAAGAGTATATATAATTTCCCAACATTGACAGTATATAGTAGCACCCCATTACTGCATACAACCTATAGTGCCAAGCCCATTTCAAAAACATGAGAACAACCTAGCTACTGTGATGTAAAATTAATCACCAAAATAGCATAGAAACCTCATGCAGCAGCTTAAAAATCACAGTCTGCAAAAAACCATTAAAAATCCCATCCAACATCCCGTGGCAGCTGCACACCACCCCTCAGCAATTCATAGTAACACTGCATTTAGATACGTCACACACACACATATATAATATACAAAGCTTACATACAATATTGGTAAGCATATATAAACCAAACCAAATATCAAAATCATGCATATAACCAATTAAGTAATATACTTTAACACAATTCACAGTAACACTTACACATAACCAATTCTAATATTTAAGTCCATAAATCAAAAGGTCGCTAACCTACACTAGACAATAACCATGCATACTAACAATGTATACAAGCTAATCAACACACTAATAATTCTAAACAATTTGTGCATGTGGCTTCCACCTTCTACTTGATCGTACAAAATCCTTGTTGTCGGCCTGCATAAGATACACATACAGATCATTTGCACATACACACAAGTCTAATAATATAGGAGAGACACTAGCTAGCAATAATATCAGAGTATGGCGTACACTTTAATTGTTGGTGAATTTCATAACCACATAATGACACACTACAGTAAGAAATGCTTTTAGAGGTAATAAATAATACTTTTAGCCGCAATAAAAATCGCCACCTAAAGTTTTACCAGCAATTAACCAATGATCGGCGTATCCAGAGTCGCTAAAAACTTTCCCGACAATTAAAATGATTGCTGGTAAAGGGTCACTTTATTGCCGCTAAAACTAAGAACTTTTAGTGGTAATTGTAGTGGCATTTTTTATGGACACTAAATGTGGTTTTAGTATCGAAAAATGAGAAGGCTTTCTGTGGCAATAACTATTACCGGTAAAAATTATCCATATTTGCCATCTATAATCTCTGGACTATTTGATTAGCAATAGTTTTAATAGTAATTATAAATATATCTAAAGAAATCAATAACAAATATCTCAAGGTGAAAACATTCTGTACTAGGAAGAAAACATTTCCAATATCACATATAAAAAATACTACAAGGGGAAGTTATTACTAAACAATACAAGAAGAATTAGCAAGCCAAAACTTGGCCTTCCAAAATCCAAACATTAATTCATATCAAATACAAATTTCAACTCACAATGCCATTTCTAGATACAAACTTTAAGTTACACAACAACTACATCTCTAAACTACCCTAAATTCATACTCTAACTTATGAAAACTACAAAAAAATCTTCACCCAAGAAATTATTAAAACCTAGACCAATATTATAGATTCTCATCCAAAGAATGCTAAAATCAACAAATATCAACTCTCAATTACCAGTGTCCTTGTGAGCTTGATGACAATCAAAAGCCTAAGCATCTTTCAGGCTTCCTATAATCTCCATACTAATGAAGTGCTTGCGCTCAACAACAATAAGATCCTAAAATGTCAAAAATCAATTCCAGATACAAGAACGTAAAGAAACACAATATATGCCACATGTAGGTTAAGCATAAAATGTAACCAGCATCTTTAAACAAGACCATTATAGGTACTTGAGCCAAAGCCTAAGAGCATAATATTATGTAGAAACTGGTGAATGTTTACAACAATGACACTTCAGTTACTACAAAAAATACTATACTGGTAATTAAAGTAATTATTACCCATGTTCTTTGATTCTTATTTCCAATCTAATTGAAAGTTTATAACTAATAAAGCAAAACTAATTTTGGTATGATCATCTGAAAACCATCATTATTAAAAAATTGCATCACATTCAAAGAAATGTAATAAAGGAGTGAGTTTATTTAATACCTCAATGTAGATGAAATTTTTTTCTTTCCCAATAAGAGAAGTAGAGAATAATAAGCATTGTGGATGCTCTCTTCAGTTTGCCTTGTTCCAGCATACCATTGACTAACACTCCTAATAACCTATCAATTGAAGGCTATTTTAGTGGTAGAAAATACAATGGCCAGTGTAAAAAAAATTAACATCATAAAAGTGACAAGAAAAGAACGAAAACAATTATAAGATCATATAATGCATCCTCATGAAAATCATCTTCCATCAAGATATGAAACATCAGACTCTATAACTGTCAGTGTTATAACAACATGCATATGAGGATATTTTTCACATTCTAATTCATCTTTCATTGTATCTTCCCATGAATTTGGTTCAGATTCTCTGGCAAAATTGAAAATGAATCTAATTATATCCAACCTGAAAGAGCTGGTCTATGATCAAGTAATAATGAACGAAATATCTTAATACATATCTATCAAAAGTTTTCTAAGTTATATTTTGCATCTGCTAAAATAAAAGTGAGAAGTGAATCATATAAAACATCCAAGTGAATTTGAATAGGCAACTACTCTATTAACTCCTTAGACCAGATCAATATATGATGCATAGAACCAATGGGAAATGCACTATATGGAACATACATATTCAGCATTAAGAACTGCAATCTGATGAATTGTTTAACACTATTATTCCATCCTAATAGTAATATAAAATGATGGCATATGAAGAATTGTTCCCATTTTCCATTATAAGTTGGAAACTGAACGTAAGTAAGAATTGGACTCTTGATGACAAATAAGAAGCTTCATTTTGTATTATTAACTATTCAGCATACAATGGACAACACATAATTAATATGAAAGATAGGTGTTAATTACACTTTATGGCAAGTCTTTTTCCATCAATCTTTCTTTGAGCACGGTAAACAATGTCATAACCACCTGGACGAGAAAATAAGAAACATAAATCCAATTTTAATACAGATTTGTTTTATCAGTGATGAAGTGAAGTGGAGGAGAAACATAGTCCTAATACTTGAACCTTCTTCTTCCTCTATTATAAGAGTTTCAAAAGATGGATTGCTTTTCTCTCAATATTTCCACAGTTGATCGTGTGAACACATAACTTATACATCTTAAGATAGACAAAATAATAAAAATTCCATAGAAATAGATATGTAATATTAGACGATATGGATATAATTATAAAGCTACATATATCACATCAAAGACAACCATAGCTAAACACCCTATCATGTAAAGTACATACACAGAAGAATATGGAATGAAACATGACCAAATAATCATACACATAGGTTCTACCTTCTGTTTTCTTTTCTGCTCCTCTTCTTCCTTCTCCAAGTCACGTATATAGTCCTTGCCAAAGCCATTCTCAGCACATAGATCAATCATACATGAACAATTATTATTAAAAAAATATACCTGGAAAACAAGAAGGCGGTCAAGTTTTTCAAGTCTTAAGTATCTATCATCATCCTCTAATCGATCTTGGATTTTCCGCCACTGACTATGCACCTAAAATGAAACAAAAATAATAAGGAAAAGGTTCAAGAGCGAAGGAACCATTACAGCAAAAGTGTACCTCTCCATTTTTGAAATGTACCTTCACATAATCACAGGACTCCAAAAACTTCCTGTATTCTGCTTTATTAAGCTTGTGTTCCTCTGCAGTATTTTCCTTTTCCTAAATTTCACACATAGAAAGGATAACCGTTAGAATGGACATGAACTAAATTTTACACGTTCAATTTCAAAGAGCACCTTGAATTAAAATCAGAGATCATATGAATTCAACCACTGACTCTTATTTTGGAAAAACTAACAGCCAAGTAGAAAAAAGGAACATTTATACTATATTTTGGCACTTAACTTTTTGCAAAATAATTTACAACCTGCATTCCATGTATGCAATTACTCATGGCATGCAAGATTAAACTATTACTAATGCCTAAAGCATTATGTTTTTGTATATGTATGTACACTAATATCTTTTTGTTAATTAACTTTTTGTCCCTCTAAATTTGGGCTACACGTTTGAGCATTGCATTTGTTATTGCTTTAAATTAGAGTACCTTTGTTCAATCAGGAACAAATTAACTTTGCTATGTGTCCGATGCAGGAGAAGCCACTTTCATAATTTACCACTCATTTGGTCACCTAAAAATCAGCTGTACTAATTAATGCCATGATCAAAATCCCACAACAGACCATACCAGCGAAACCAATGAAGCATGAAGAAGGAATATCAAAAAATAAATGGAAGCAAGTTGTTGTCTATCTGAGAGCTCCATTCTCTTCATCAGTTAGAGGCTTAAGAAAGCATAAAATCAGAACCAAATTTACACAATTTAGCAAACAAATCCTCAAAATTTACACAATTTACACAATATCAAATTTTAGCAAACACCAAATGCACAATGATTTAGCGTCCCACCACTCCCAAAACAGATAGCAAATTTCTACCTCCACAATGCACTAATTGAAGTAAAAGCTGTCATGGGTATCACTAAAAACCTCAAATCACACGACTAAAGAATATTTTCATAAAATGTTTCAGCCAAACAAATCCCCAAATAAGTTTTCATATACAACCTTCATCCCCCAAATGGACAAACCTGAGAATGAGGGAGGTTCTCTCCGCCGGCGGGGAAGGGAAGAAGGTGCAGTGCCTGTGAATGAGGGAGACGGCACGCGGATGTGTCTATGATAGTGAGGGAGACGCGAGCAGTGAGGCCCTAGAAGGAGACGCGAGCAATGAGGGAGATGGCGCGCGGTTGTGGCAGTGGTAGTGAGGGAGACGCGAGCAGTGAGACCCTAGAAGGAGACGCGAGCAGGGAGGCAGTGTCGCCGCGTGAATGAGCAAGGGTAGGAGACGTCGCATGAAAGTATATTTTGAGAGTGAGGGAAAATTTATGTGGGAGGGAATAGTTCAAGTTTTAGGGAAAGGAATAAACGGCGCTTATTCAAGGAAGCGCTATCTATTCATATCCCTAAAGATAGCGCTTTCTTAAGAAAGCGCTATCTATTCCTATCCATCAACATTTAATAGCACTTCCTTGAAAAAGCGTTGTCTTAGAGTGAACATACGATAGCGCTTTCTTGAGGAAGCACTATTAAAAGTGTTCCGCCTCTTTTTAAATAGCGTTTCTCACTGAAACGCTATGGAATGTGCGCTATTAAAGCCCTTTTCTGTAGTAGTGGACTTTTCATGGCCGATCAACCGGATACTAAACCACTGAAGGACTACACAACCCCAAATGCTAGGGGTTTGCGCACTGGGATTGCTAGGCCATAAATTGAGGCGGAAAACTTCACTATACCGCCCCAGTTAATTGGCATGATTAGGCAACATCAATTTGGAGAATTACTCTTGGAAGACCCGACTGATCATGTGTAGACATTCTTGGAATTCTGTGATACAACAAGAATTCATGGTGCCCCAGTTGATGATATCCGCTTGAGAATATTCCTTTCCTCTCTGACTGGAAAGGCAAGAGCTTGGTTGAAGTCAGTGCCTGCTAATACCTTATCAACATGGCACCAACTCGAGCAAGCATGTCACGACCAAAAAGAAAACTTGTTTTTATTTTAGAGAATGAACATGGAGTCGCCACCAATTTTATTTAATTTAGGAAAAATTGGAAAACCCTTAAAAACGGTCTTTGAAACCAAGATCGAGCTTGGGAGACGATTATGTTTACGGAAGGCATGAAGATTGAACCCCACGGCACCCTAGAACATCCATTAAAAATGGTTACCCAAATTAATTTGTATAAATTTTTAGTAACTTTGAAAATATTTACTTTACCATTTTTACTTGAATTTTTAGAATCAATCAATTATGCAATCAAAGGGATTCATTATTTTCAAAAGAATTCCATTTTGAAGAGAAACTACTAACTTTAGCATTTATTATTAATTAAGATAATAAAAAAACCCAAAAAAAGATCAATTACATTGATAACATTGCAATCACCATAATGAGTTAATGACAAGATGGAAATTTTAGATGATAGCCTCGATAAAAATAAATGTCATTTAAAAATATTCTTGAAAATCAACAAATCATTTACAGAGTTTTGATTCTTCCCAAGCACACAATTTAAGCATTTGACTAAAACTCATCCCAAGAATTCATCAACTAAGGCATATTTTCAAATTTTATCAAATCAAGTTTATAAAGCATTGAACTCACTCAAGTCTTATGACAGACACGGTTTCTAGCAAACATATGGCTTGCAAACTAAAACAAAGCACCCCTTAATCACCATAATAGGCGCATGGTCTAGCACAAAGGGAATGAAACCAAAAACTCATATCCGATCCTATAGTAACTCAGCATACAATCCAAACAGAACATGAACCATCATTAGCAAGAACAAAAATAAATAAAAACCCAATAAGAACAGTGTTCCTAATTTAGTGTTCAAGAGGAAGAAATTAAGGTTACCAAACGAGATCTTCCTTTGATATTTTTGTTGATGTTCCCCAAATCACAGAGAATGAATTCCAAATAACAGTGACTGAGTACAATAATTGTGACTCTCCCTGACTTCTCAATCTACTTTTTCCAAGTTTCTTAACAAAACCAAAAAAACAACAAGAGGAAACGGAACACTCTCCACACAAAAAAGAACAAGAAATCTGAAAAAAAATTCGAAGTTGACACACACAGATCAAAGAATTTCTTGGCCCCCCTTTCTTGAAAATCAACAAATCATTTACAGAGTTTTGATTCTTCCTAAGTACACAATTTAAGCATTTGACAAAAACTCATCCCAAGAATTCATCAACTAAGGCATATCTCAAATTTTATCAAATCAAGTTTATAAAGCATTGAACTCACTCAAGTCTTCTAACAGACACGGCTTCTAGCAAACATATGGCTTGCAAACTAAAACAAAGCACCCCTTAATCACCATAACAGGCGCATGGTCTAGCACAAAAGGAATGAAACAAAAAACTCATATCCAATCCTATAGTAACTCAGCATACAATCCAAACAGAACATGAACCATCATTAGCAAGAACAAAAATAAATAAAAACCCAATAAGAACAGTGTTCCTAATTATATGTTCAAGAGGAAGAAATTAAGGTTACCAAACGAGATCTTCCTTTGATATTTCTGTTGATGTTCCCTAAATCACAGAGAATGAATTCCAAATAACAGTGACTGAGTACAATAATTGTGACTCTCCCTGACTTCTCAATCTACTTTTTCCAAGTTTCTCAACAAAACCAAAAAAACAACAAGAGGAAACAAAACACTCACCACACAAAAAAAGAACAAGAAATCTGATTTTTTTTTTCGAAGTTGACACACACAGATCAAAGAATTTCTTGGCCCCCTTTTCTTGAAAATCAACAAATCATTTACAGAGTTTTGATTCTTCCTAAGCACACAATCTAAGCATTTGACAAAAACTCATCCCAAGAATTCATCAACTAAGTCATATTTCCAAATTTTATCAAATCAAGTTTATAAAGCATTGAACTCACTCATGTCTTCAAACAGACACGGCTTCTTGCAAACATATGGCTTGCAAAATAAAACAAAGCACCCCTTAATCACCATAACAGGCGCATGGTCTAGCACAAAGGGAATGAAACCAAAAACTCATATCCAATCCTATAGTAACTCAGCATACAATCCAAACAGAACATGAACCATCATTAGCAAGAACAAAAATAAATAAAAACCGAATAAGAACAGTGTTCCTAATTCAGTGTTCAAGAGGAAGAAATTAAGGTTACCAAACGAGATCTTCCTTTGATAGTTCTGTTGATGTTCCCCAAATCACAGAGAATGAATTCCAAATAATAGTGACTGAGTACAATAATTGTGACTCTCCCTGACTTCTCAATCTAATTTTTCCAAGTTTCTCAACAAAACCAAAAAAACAACAAAAGGAAACAAAACACTCTCCACACAAAAAAAGAACAAGAAATCTGATTTTTTTTTCGAAGTTGACACACACAGATCAAAGAATTTCTTGGCCCCATTTTCTTGAAAATCAACAAATCATTTACAGAGTTTTGATTCTTCCTAAGCACACAATCTAAGCATTTGACAAAAACTCATCCCAAGAATTCATCAACTAAGTCATATTTCCAAATTTTATCAAATCAAGTTTTAAAGCATTGAACTCACTCATGTCTTCAAACAGACACGGCTTCTAGCAAACATATGGTTTGCAAACTAAAACAAAGCACCCTTTAATCACCATAACAGGCGCATGGTCTAGCACAAAGGGAATGAAACCAAAAACTCATATCCAATCCTATAGTAACTTAGCATACAATCCAAACAGAACATGAACCATCATTAGCAAGAACAAAAATAAATAAAAACCGAATAAGAACAGTGTTCCTAATTCAGTGTTCAAGAGGAAGAAATTAAGGTTACCAAACGAGATCTTCCTTTGATATTTCTGTTGATGTTCCCCAAATCACAGAATGAATTCCAAATAATAGTGACTGAGTACAATAATTGTGACTCTCCCTGACTTCTCAATCTACTTTTTCCAAGTTTCTCAACAAAACCAAAAAAACAACAAGAGGAAACAGAACACTCTCCACACAAAAAAAGAACAAGAAATCTGAATTTTTTTTGGAAATTGACACACACAGATCAAAGAATTTCTTGGGCCCCTTTTTTAAAAACACAAAAACCCCCCCCCCCCCCCCCCCCCCTCTTATGTCTTCTGCGTCGCCCTTTATAGGGGTAGAGGAGAGGACTTCATACTTTTCCTTACCTAGCGACTTCCATGTTTGTTTCACGACATCAGGAGCGTGGGCGGTTCTGAACAAATATCGCTTGTGTCCAGATGGAAGTGGCGAGAGTAGAGGAAATGAGGTAATTTGATGTGAAGATTGCGTGTTTGAAAAGAGTAGGAAGTGTGGTACGGTTAAGATAGTGGATGAGATGAGGAAGAAGAAGGACCAATGGGTAGAGGAGGTGTAGGGGCGGTTGGAGGCGTGGAAGGAGGAAGAGAGGTTTTGTCTGATATGTAAAATGGGTTTTTTAGGGTTAGGAGTAGGGCTGCTAGGTTAAAATGAGGGAGATGAGGAAGAAGAAGGACCAATGGGTGGAGGAGGTGTAGGGGCGGTTGGAGAGTGGTAACTCAACCTTCTTTCTTCTCTTTCTGCTGATTGTTCTTTTCTCCTTCTTTTCTTCCTCCTTTCTTCACTGTTTTCTTCTTCCTCTTTCTTTATTCTTTAGTCTCCAGTCTGTAAATAAAATTGTAGTGGACGGAACCTCCTCGTCCAATAGAAAGTTAAGTATGCAATGGACGACCTCCTAGTCCAACAGAAAGTTAAATATGCAATGGATGGAACCTCCTCGTCCAACAGAAAGTTAAATATGCAATGGACGACCGACTCGCCCAACAAAAAGTTAAACATGCAATTGACGGAACCTCCTCGTCCAACAGAATGTTAAACATGCAATGGAAGTTAAACATGAAATGGACGACGTCCTCGTGCAACAGCAAGTTAAACATGCAATGGACGGAACCTCCTCGTCCAACAGAAAGTTAAATATTGAACGGACGACCTACTCGTCCAACATAAAGTTAAATATGCAATGGACGACCTCCTCCTCCTCATCCAACAGAAAGTTAAACATGCAATGGGCGGAACCTCCTCATCCAACAGAAAGTTAAATATGCAATGGATGACCTCCTCGTCCAACAGAAAGTTAAATATGCAATGGACGACCTCCTCGTCCAACGAAAGTTAAAGAAGCAATGGACGGAACCTCCTCGTCCAACAGAAAGTTAAATATGCAATGGACGACCTACTGCGTCCAACGAAAGTTAAACATGCAATGGACGGAACCTCCTCGTCCAACAAAGTTAAATATGCAATGGACAACCTCCTCGTCCAACAGAAAGTTAAACATACAATGGACGACCTACTCGTCCAACAGAAAATTAAACATGCAATGGACGGAACTTCCTCATCCAACAGAAAGTTAAAATGCAATGGACGACCTCCTCGTCCAATAGAAAGTTAAACATGCAATGGACGAAACCTCCTCGTCCAACATAAAGCTAAACATGCAATGGAGAACCTACTCGTCCAACAGAAAATTAGATATGAACCTCCTCCTCGTTTCTTGGTTATTTTATTTTTCTTCTTTCTTTCTTCACTATTAGTTTTTAGTCTCCCTGAAACATAATAACATAAAATTAGAATAAAATGAAGACGGACAAAAATGGGTGTTCACAGTTGCCCCTCTTTACTTGTTGCATACTAGAAGACATGATTAGTCGTGACTTTTCATGTATTGTAAGTAATGAACAAGTAAAGAAAATGAACACATATTTTGTCCGAAAAACGTGAGGAGCTCAGAAGAAAACCTCACAGTTTGAAAATAAAATTGCAGTGGATGGAACCTCCTCATCCAACAGAAAATTAGATAGGCAATGGACGGAACCTCTTCGTCCAACAGAAAATTAAATGTACAATGGACGGAACCTCCTCATCCAACAAAAAATTAAATATGCAATGGACGGAACCTCCTCATCCAACAGAAAATTAGGTATACAATGGACGAAACCTCCTCGTCCAACAGGAGAGTAAATATGCAACGAGCCTCATAGCTCAAAAAATAAACTTGCAATGAGCCTCAAAGCTCAAAAATAAAATTGCAGTGAGTCTCAGAGCTCGAAAATAACATTGCAGTGAGCCTCAGAGCTCGAAAATAAACTTGCAATGAGCCTCAGAGTGCGAAAATAAAATTGCAGTGAGCCTCAGAGCTCGAAAATAAAATTACAGTGAGCATCAGAGCTTGAAAATAAAATTGCAGTGAGCCTCAGAGCTCGACAAAATTCAATCAGTAATCTGAAACTAATGAGAATCTCTTCCTTTTGAAGACAGCGGAACCAAATACTCCATGGAAAAACTTCCACCAACCAAACCCTTGTTCACCAACCACTCTGAGCCGAGGCATCATTCATTCTTTTAACAACATGGGTCACCCGAGAATCTGATAACATATGAGGTGGATGTTATGTTTATTCTCCCAAGCTTATTTGCATCATTCTCTTATTGTCCAGTGCATGCTATCTCTTCCATTGAATTTGAAATATTGATTCCTTTTGGTTCAAACCATTCATTGGTGCTACCACTAGTGCAAAATATACGTTTTACATCGGCGTTTTTACATCGGTTTTAAGTAAACCGATGTTGAAAAGGAGGTGGTGGCATTTTTGAAATTAAATCGAAAATTTTAAACATCGGTTTTCCTCATAACCGATGTTGTAAAGTTTTAAACATCGGTTTATTTTAAACCGATGTTGAAAATTGAACCAAAAATAAAAAATTAAAAAATGCATACTTTAACACATCGGTTTTATTGTAACCGATGTGTAAATGTGTATGTTTACACATCGGTTTTTTCTAAAACCGATGTGGAAAAACGAATAAAAAAAATAAGGAAATAAATAATATAATTTTAAACATCGGCTATATATAACCGATGTGTGAAAGTTTACAACATCGGTTTTATTTTAACCGATGTGTATTGTTATCTATATTTTTAATTCCCTCTTCCTCCCTTTTCATTTTCGCGCTGAGACCTTTTCATCTGAGCTCACTCTCCCTCCCTAGCTTACACCAACAGCGGCGGCCGTGAAAGTGCTGACCTCTAACCCTAGCCTATACACTGCGAGCCAGAGAACGGCCAGAGAACCACTGCGAGCCAGAGAACGGCCATCCGCGAGCTACCCTCCTCCTCCCTCAGATATACATCTCTCTCTCTCTCTCTCTCTTTCTCTCTCTCTCTTCCTTGTGCATTTCCTTTTACTATGTTCTAGCTAGCTTCCGTCATTCATGGTTCACTCCTCCCGACTGCCAACTCCCTCCGTCATTCATGGTTCACTCCTCCTCATTTTCCATCTCTACATTTGGTTGCAAAAATTCGTTTTGTGTTCTGCCAAAATTCTGAGTAAGCACTGAGTGAAGAAGATAAATGATGCATTTGAGGTATTTGCTAAAACACCTCGCCCACCTGAACAATTTCCACTTTTAAATACTAGCTATTCCAAGGCTTGACAGAACACCTAGCCCACCTGAACACTTTATCGACTTTGCAATTCCTAGATACATACCCATGCAACATTTCTTGATGTGATGACATTTCACCACATGTGTATATGATTTATACGATTCATTCTTGCTGCTTTTGAGAAATATCTTTCTTCTAATTGGCAATCATGGTTGTTATATCCACCATTATGAGTTTCTTCTTATTACTGATATTTCCATCTGTTGGTTATGAAATACCATGTGCTATTATTCTTTTATGATAGCTGACAGGAGAGAAGATTAGTAGAAATTGTATTTGGTTAAATAAGCAAAATATTCTCAAAGATAGTAAATGTTGCCAAATGGATTGATACATTGACAAAAGGCACTCACAGGTTTTTTTTTCCTGCTGTGGATGTTGGAATACATTCTGCTTTTGGTATTGGTACATGAAAACAACTATTTTGGAATTCATGTCAAGCTTCAAAACATTCTGAAATGTAAAGGAAATGTGTTTTTAATGGAAGTATTGTGTTAATTAACATGTTAGAGGGAAACAAAATTAAGAATATGTATCTGGCTCATGTTCAGATTCATGTATACAAAGGCGGTGTTAATTTTGTGATTACATGACAAATTGTTTTTCATTTTATGTAAACTAGTATTTGACTTATGACTATTTATCCCGTGTTTACAGTTTACACCATTTTTAATTTTATAAATTGAGACCAAGGTTGGTGAAGTTGTCTTCTATAGTTGGATTTTTACAGGAAAATATATCTAATATTTGGTTTCTTTCTTCTGAGTGTACCTTTTTTTCTGATGTCATATAGGTTCTGCTTAATTTCTATGGTATTTTTCCTGTTTTAGTGGAAGCAGGTTATACTGATGTAATATAACATTAGACTTGTTTGGTTTTGAATTGGTGCATTTCAAGATCATGATGGAAGACATTTTGGAATTAGGTTGGTGTTGATTATTTGACAATCAATTGTGTTGCATCTGACGACAAACTGTTTAAAACTGGGATGAATACTTAGGCGTATTGGATTTTGCAATCCCTTATAAAACCCAGTTACCGTGTTCAGAAGAATTCATTTTTCCACTGAATAGTTTGGTTTGACCTGGTACTATGGTTTTATTATCTTTTTGGAGCTGCAGGTCAAATCAAACAATATATATGCACACACTCATACACACAGAACATCATTATTGTGTTTAATTGTAACAAGCAGGACCCGTTAGAAAGTTCAGGATTAGTTTCCATTCAACATAGTCAAATAGTTGTTGTTTATATCTCTTACAGCTGCCCTATTATGGCAATTCTTGTCTGTCACTAGTTTTTCTTTGGTTCGTAGATGGTTGCTTACTAGTTAGAGGATCAAAGGAGATGAATTGTTTGCTTTCTGTTTTTTAGCAATAAGCTTGGTATCTTAATATACTGGAATGTGCTTAACATGGTCCTGCTAATTGCCTATTTTATTCCGTTGATCAGGTATAGACAAGGAAATCATTTGATTGATTATACTGAGATATTCAACTTGCTCTCCTGGGAAAAGAAACAACGACTTGTCAAACTCTTCGATCTTGTTTTTACCCTTTTCCTCTTTGTGTTTTGGTAAGTGACTTTAAAAAGACCTTATAGTGTCTGTCAATTTTATGGTTTTCATTAGAATTCTTAGATGTTCATTTTGCTGTAGGGTGATCTACACTTCATTGCATAGTGCTACTGCCTCTGGTTTCTTCACTTCTTTGCTGTCTTTGCACAATAACAACTAGACGTGTCTCTCAGAAGGTACGTTTTGGCTAAAAAGCTTTCATTGGAGTTTTAATGTATTTTCTTGAAAATTTATTTGATTCGAGAATATGCCCACAATAATTAGTAAAGCCTTAGTTTCCCGTTTGAGATGCAATACTAATGAGCGTACTTGTATGTGCTTAATGTGCCGCTCATTGTGTTGGATCTTGAATTGTTCAAAGTTGGACAGTTTGGGAAAAAAAATTTCTTAATTCATTTAAAATAGTTATTCATTGATTCTAATGTTATATACTTGATGAAAGTTTGGATTGATACATTTCCTTTCGTTCTCCGGGTGCATACTTTATCGTGGTGGATGTCATCACATTCAAGTAGTGTACGTCGGAGACCGCAGGGAAATGCTGCCGAAATTTTGTCGAGTATGAGCATGAGAGTTAAGGACTAACTGTTAACCGAATGTTGAAAAAGTTTCTTCTCGAATGGGATAGGGCCATACCCTGTCATAAGAAGTGGTTGATGAATATGTTGGACTAAGTACGAAGGTATTAGTTTAGTCATGGATCGCGGTTGGATGAATGCTAGACGGACAAGTGATGAGTATGAGAATGGAGTGGAAGATTTTCTACAGTTTGCAAAAACAAATGCTCCTGATAGTGGTAACGGAAGGTTTTATTGTCCTTGTGTTAACTGTTTGAATGAGAGACGACTAGAAGCTGAGGAGATACGTGATCATCTTATTTGTGAGGGGATTTGCAAGAGTTATACAACATGGATATGTCATGGTGAATCGTTAGACAGGCCGAGGGTGTCGGATAGAGAGGAAGTTGATGACGTGGAAATGGACGATGGACTAGAGGACATGATCCGTGATGTTGGGCAAGAGTCTTTTCAGCGCGCACATGTGTATGATACTTTGTGCAGTGATGCGCAAGTGGCGTTGTATTCGGGGTGCACTAATTTCACACGGTTGTCAGCGGTGTTAAGATTGTTCAATGTGAAGGCGAGAAATGGGTGGAGCGATAAAAGCTTTACTGAATTGCTTGAGTTGTTGAAAGAGATGCTTCCAGAAGGCAACACATGCCATCTCGAAACTATGAGGCGAAGAAGATATTGTGTCCGATGGGTATGGAGTATAAGAAAATACACGCTTGCCCCAATGATTGCAAATTGTACAGGAAAGAGTTTGAAGAGATGCACGAGTGCCCCAGGTGTGGGGTATCACGCTACAAAGTGAAGGATGGTGATTCTAGTTGTGATGTAGTCACCAAAGGTCCTCCTACGAAGGTGTTATGGTATCTTCCCGTGATTCCGCGGTTCAAGCGATTGTTTGCTAATGTAAATGACGCAAAGAACATTAGATGGCATGCAGATGAGAGGAAGTGTGATGGACATCTTCGTCATCCGGCCGATTCTTTGCAATGGAAGAGAATTGATAGTTTGTTTCTGGATTTCGGCAATGAGCCCAGAAACCTCAGGCTTGGACTTGCTACCGATGGAATGAATCCATATGGAAACTTAAGTAGTATTCATAGTTCATGGCCCGTTCTCCTTGTAATTTACAACCTGTCTCCTTGGTTGTGCATGAAGCGCGGATACATTATGTTAAGTATGATGATTTCGGGTCCTAAACAGTCATGAAATGATATTGATGTTTATCTGAGTCCCTTGATTGAAGACTTGAGAATGTTGTGGGATGAAGGCGTTGATGTGATCGACGAGTATTGCCGTGAGACATTCAGATTGCGTGCCATGTTATTTTGCACCATCAATGACTTTCCAGATATCACGGGAACTGTGTGTGGGTATAGTGTTAAGGGGCATAAAGCATGTCCAATATGTGAAGAAGGCACATGTTACCATCAACTGCAACATGGAAGGAAGACGGTTTACCTTGGGCATCGGAGATTTCTCCGACGTAATCATCCTTATCGTAGATTGAGAAAAGCTTTCAATGGACTTTAGGAGAATGAAATTGCTCCGGTGGCCTTGACTGGAGAAAGTTTATGAAATGGTGAACAACACTAATGTTATCTAAGGGAAGACCCAGAAGAAGGCTATCGAGAAGAAAATATGGAAGAAGAGGTCGATCTTCTTTGATCTTCCATACTGGTGCAAGCTTGATGTAAGACATTGTATTGATGTGATGCATGTAGAGAAAAATGTGTGTGACAGTTTAATCGGAATGCTTCTCAACATTCAAGGCAAGACAAAGGATGGTGTGAATGCTCGTCTGGATTTAGTTGCGATGGGTATACGAGAGCAGTTAGATCCACTTAAAGTGGGGGATAAGAAGACTTATTTGCCCCCAGCATGTCATACTTTATCAAAAAAAGAGAAAATAAGTTTACGTGGAATGTCTACGGGGAGTCAAAGTGCCACAGGGTTACTCTTCAAATATCAGAAGACTTGTCTCAATGAAAGATCTCAAATTAGTTGGCTTAAAGTCTCATGATTGTCATGTCTTGATGCAACAACTACCGGTGGCCATTCGTGACATATTGCCTAAAAAAGTCAGACATGCCATTACTAGGTTATGCTTATTCTTCAATGCTATATGTAGCAAGGTCATTGACACTAAAAATTTGGATGAGTTGGAAAATGAGGCAGCCATTGTCTTGTGCCAATTGGAGATGTATTTTCCACCTTCATTTTTTGACATCATGGTTCATTTGATTGTTCATCTAGTGAGGGAGATTAGATTGTGCGGCCCCGTTTATTTAAGGTGGATGTACCCGGTTGAGCGATACATGAAGATCTTGAAAGGATATATGAAAAATCCACACCGTCCCGAAGCATCTATTGTTGAAAGGTATGTTGCAGAAGAAGCTATTGAGTTTTGTACATACTACATGTCAGAAGCGGAACCTGTAGGGCTTCCGAAGTCTCGTCATGAAGGAAGATATGATGGTAAGGGTACACGAGGTATCACTGTTAAGAGCATGGATCGGGAGGAAGTGCTTCAAGCACATTTGTATATATTGAATAACACTGATGAGGTTGAACCATACTTATGTGAGCATAAAAGAATCATCAATGAAACTTACCATAGAATGAATGAAAAATGGTGTTTGAACAAGCATTACAAGACTTTCTTGAACTGGTTTAAAGAAAAAATTGTAAAGGATGGTATTGCTTCTGATACATTAAAATGGCTAGCACAGGGGCCTAACTTTGATGTCATATGCTGGAGTGGGTACGATATCAATAAGTTTTCCTTCTATACAAAGTCCCAGGATGACAAAAGTACTATGCAAAACAGTGGGGTTATGGTCGTCGCTGAGTCCATGCATTTCTCTAGTTCGAAAGATAAAAACCCTGTTATGGCATCAGTTTCATACTTTGGAATCATTGAAGAGATATGGGAGGTTGATCACACGAAGTTTAGAGTACCTGTTTTTAAATGTCAGTGGGTCGACAGTAACAATGGTGTGCAAACCGATGAGTTAGGATTCAAATTGGTGGACCTTAATAAGGTAGGTAATAAAGAGGAACCTTTCATCATGGCATCCCAAGCAAAACAAGTGTTTTATATCCGTGATCCTTCTAACAAAAGGTGGTCAGTGGTTCTCTAGGGAGAAAACATGTATAATGGTAGTGAGGGAAATCACGATTCAACTCTTGATATTGCTGATACTCCTTTCTCAACACGAGTGCCTAATTTCAATGAGGAAAATGAAGTGGATGATGTACATGCTACTCGTAATGATCACCAAGAAGGGTTATGGGAGAACTTTACTAATTGACCACAAAGTAAGTTTAGTTTGATATTACCATCAATTTTGGCATATTATATGTTTACGTTGATATTTATAAGTTATGTTTATGTACGTTGATCGATATTTATAAGTTATGTTTGATATTTATCTTGACATACTAACAAGTTTTTTTTTTGTTTAAACAGGTATACATGGCTGATCGTGAGGATATCCCTCCTTCATGCAGCGGGTCGGAGACCCCGCTCTCTTAGGTAGAAAGGGTAGACGTGCCACACGAATGAGGAATTTGACTGCCAACCGTGGTTCAAATCAAAGGATAAGAGTAGACTTTGATAATAACCTCAATCCTATTGGGCCAATGGCGGATCAGTTTAACGGTTTTGTGGCGACCCTTGCTAGGAAACAGGCCTAGTATACTCATTGATAGGTGGAAAGATGTCTTGGCGGACGTGAAGGATCGAGATATGGGAGAGTATTCGGGTATCTATACTTCTACGTCCTGTGTTTTGTCTGTATCTACTTTATTTTTATCTTAATAATATCATACAGTAATTCGTTGATTCTTTTGGTCTTAATGTAGTTGACCTTTGACATACCGGATAAATGCGTTATGAAGGAACGTTTGCTAAAGTATCTTTGGAGAGCGTTGGAGGGCTTTTAAGGCCGACACGGCGGATACTATGTATTCAATCCAAAAAGTAAAAAGAACCCACTTGAGGTGTATCCGTTTCTTGACAAGGCGGCGTGGGATCGCTTTGTTCGAGAGCCGACATGATCCCAACTTTCGGGTTAACTTATTTGATTTGTCTCTAAATTTATGTAATTGCATTAATTTTATTTACTTATGTAATTTAATTGTCTTTTATTTATAACAGGAGAAGAGGAAAAAGGGGCAGAAAAACCAAAGCAAGAATGTCTACCCCCATGTCATGTCTCGTGGGGGATATAAAAAGCTTGTTCAAAAAATGGTTGAAGAGGAAAAGAAAGCACGTCAGGAAGTAGCATCTCAGGCGGATCCTAATGCTGAAAATCGTCCAGAGGTTGTTGATCCACCTCCACCCCCACGCCATCGTAAATGGAAGAGGGCCCGACAAAGAAAAACGGGACAATATACATCTGAGGAGGCCCGCCAAGTAGCTGAGAAGATTGTAAGTATAGTTTGTTGTAATTGTCATTTTAAGATTGTTACCGAATTGTAATGTGACCTGATATTTTATGTGATAGGATGCCTTGGATGATCAGCTAACCCAAGGAACTTTTGTTCCTAGAGGACGCGATGATATCTTATCTGCTGCCATCGGTAAACCAGACCACCCGGGCCGTGTCATTGGTGTTGGATGGGGAGTCGGCATTCACCAATACCATGGTTCATCTTCACACCAATGCCACAGGGATGTTGAAGCAAATAGAGCACGACTAAAACAGGAGATTGCAGCTGAGCTTCGACAGGAGATGACCGAGAGCGGTTGCCCAGGCGGATGGCAATATTGACTTCTATGTCCCAGCAGATGACAGCCGGTGTCCAACCCTCTGTCCATGTGAGCACTAAGGGCTCATGTGATCCTCCTCATCATCCTGAAAATGATGGTGATGATGATGATGATGATGATGATGACGACCCTGATAGGTGTGAGCTGTATGTTGATGATCATCATCATCACCGCTTAGTGGCATTGGGTAGGGCACATAATAACATAGGTAATACCATACACCATCGTTTATTACCGGATGATCAGCTGAGGGTCGTTGTTGAGATTATTCGAGATGCTGATGCTCGAGTCCCTGTGCCCACTGAGGAGGTTCAAACAGTGGGTCAGGCCCCCGGTAACTTTATCCTCTGGCCAAGAAGACTGGTTAGCTTTCTTGTTGCATCTGAGGTATTCTGTTAGTTGTGTTTTTCTATATTCATAGTTGAAATAATTTATTATTTTTAAAGATAATGCTTTATTTATATTCGTTACAGGATGTTGGAAATGATATTGTGCCTAAAAGGTCGGATCTAGGAAGACCAGAGATGTCTGCTCCTGCCAAGGTATTCATTTGACCATTTAGTTAATAACGAATTAAATAACTTAATTATCCGTGATTACTAATATATATCTATGTTGTTTAGGGGATCGACAAATGGGCACCTGGCCATGGTGATGTTTTTAAAGTTACGGCTATACTGAGGTTGTCACCATGGAGAATGACGCAGACCTTGGTAAGGTTGGAACATGATGCCACCCGGTAATGAACTGTATATCCCAAAGAAGGAACTTATGGAGATGGTACTCAATAAAGAAATGGCTAGTTCTGCACACATATCGTTATGGTGCACGTAAGTACATTTTATTTATAAGTTAAGTAATTAATTTTTAAATACTATGATAATTAACATGTTTTTCCAATATATTAGGTATCTGCATCGTATGTTAGTCGATCAGGGTAACCTCGCCCTTTATAGGTTCATTGACCCCATGTTCATTCAGGGTGATGTTCTCCTAGCATCGAGAAGACCTGTCACTACCATACGTGATATACTTGCCCGAGACGATCATCAATTCTATCTTGCGCCTTATCTCAATAAGTAAGTACCAGTTATTTAAGTATAACTATATATGACTTAGTCGATGAATCGTTCATAAATACAGCCTGCATTGGCAACTGTTGCTCTTGTACCCAAGAATGAACGTCGTGGTCTTCTTCTGCTCATTGGGAAATAAGCCGGCGAATCAAATGAAGAGATCATCGAAACGTAAGCATTAAAATACTTTATAATCAGTAATGCAGTTGTTTTAATTATCTGAAATCTATTAGATATACTTTAATTAATGTTTTTGTCATGATAGGTCTATTAATGCAACCCACATGTTGCGTGGTGAAAGGCGTACTCGGGCTATCAGATGGATTATTCCCAGCGTAAGATATTTATTAGTTCAAATGCATCAAATGCAGTGGGTACAATAATTGATTTCTATTTTATTTAATTCCTCATATTCTAATTGGGTTTCATTTGTACGTAGTCACGTATACAACGTGGATCATGAGAATGTGGCTACTATGTGA
Source organism: Sophora flavescens (assembly GCA_030762895.1). Classification (NCBI taxonomy): domain Eukaryota; kingdom Viridiplantae; phylum Streptophyta; class Magnoliopsida; order Fabales; family Fabaceae; genus Sophora; species Sophora flavescens. Next base: position 132,216,794 of record CM061065.1, read on the forward strand.
TGCAGTGGATGTTGGAAATTATCTCCTCCAGGATCACTGAAAGATGGCACGAGGTAAATGTTAATTGACACAATTAGAAGTAATAGTATAGATTCGTTATATGTTTTATGTTAGTTTATTACTTAAAAGATATAATCTTTTGTCCAATTAAACTTGCAGATATTCAACAATCCAAATCTTGGCTTCTGTTTCTGATTCCTCAAACACACCTTCTTCAATCATTCCTCAACAATTTTGCCCCAGTGTGGTGAGTGCTTGCAGAAGTGTTGGACCATATCCTCCCCCTAGGCCGCCTTTATAGGTTTTCAGTCTAAGGTTTCTTTACCTTAACTTTTGCCTAGGTTGCCCTTTCGGGTTTTCAACCTATCGGGCCTTTTCTTTTCTTTTGTTTACATTGTTTTTTGCCCTAACTTTTGCTTAGGCCGCCCTTTCGGGTTTTCAACCTAGCGGGCTCGTCTTCCTTTTCTTCTTTTTTTCAAGCATAGAACTTTTTCATAGCATCAGAGTTTACTGGCCTAGGTAACTCTTCCCCATCCATGTTTTGAAGAATCAAAGCTCCTCCTGAGAATGCTTGCTTGACAATATAAGGACCTTCATAATTCGGTGCCAATTTTCCTTGGGCATCCTCCTGATTAGGGAGGATTTTCTTTAAAACTAGGTTTCCCGCGCAAAATTCTCTAGAGCGAACCCTCTTATTGAAAGCTCTTGCCATTCTGCTTTGATACAATTGCCCGTGACAGATAGCTACCAGTCTTTTCTCTTCTATCATGTTCAACTGCTCATATCGAGTTTTCACCCACTCAGATTCTTCTAAATCTGCTTCCATCAAGACTCTTAGCGAAGGGAGTTCTACTTCGATAGGTGAGACAAGGGTTGCCCCAGTGCTTGATCGTATATTAGTCCGATAAGCATGTACAACATATGGCAACATTTTGTGCCAGTCTTTATAATTTACAACCATCTTGGCAACGATCTTCTCGATATTTTTGTTTGCTGCTTCAACTGCACCATTCATTTGAGGTCTATAAGGAGCTGAATTGTGGTGTTTGATTTTAAAACCATCGCAAAACTTTTGAATCTCGTCTCCATTGAGATTTGCAGCATTATCTGTGATTATCCTCTCTGGGATCTCGTATCTACAGACGATGTCCTTCTTGAGGAATTGGAGAAACACCTTTTGAGTTATGCTGGCATATGAAGCAACTTCTACCCATTTAGTGAAATAGTCTATCGCTACCAAAATGAAACGATGACCATTGGAAGCCTTGGGATTAATGGGACCGATGACATCTATTCCCCACATCGGAGAAGGCCATGGGGATGCTAAATTGTGCAATGGAAATGGAGGTGCATTGACCCGGTCTGCATACATCTGACATTTTTGGCATTTACGAACATGCTCTATACAATCTGACTCCAGAGTAGACCAATAATAGCCATTTCTCAAGATTTTTCGAGCCATTATATGGCCATTGGCATGAGTCCCACATATTCCTTCATGAACTTCGATCATGATCAACTTAGCTTCAAAAGCATCCACACATCTGAGTAGGGTACCATCATATCCTCTTTTATACAGGACTTCCTTGCTTAAGAAAAAGGCCATAGCCAGTCTTCGGATGGTCTTTCTATTTGCTTCGCTTGCTTCTGCCGGGTATTTCTTATTATGAATATATTGCTTGATATCAAGATACCAAAGGCTTACCATCAGGTTCTCATTCCACATAGCCACAGTATGCTGGTTCATCTTGCATTCTAACTTGGATGGGTTGGACATTGGTATGGATGTCCAGCTTGGTCATGGCAGCTAGTGTGGCTAAAGCATCAGCAAACTGATTCTTGTCTCAAGTTAAATGCGAGAAAGTAATCTCGTCAAACTTCGCAATCAACTGAGTCAAGAATTTCTGATACGGAATCAGCTTGGAGTCTTTGGTTTGCCATTCACCATTGACTTGGTAAATTATTAGAGCTGCATATCCGAAGACTTTCAACTACTTTATACCAAGTTCAAGTGACATTTGTAATCCACTAGCACATGCCTTGTATTCTGCAATATTATTCATACATTCAAATTTCAGCTTTACGGCCACCGGGTACTGATTGCCGTTTGGTGAGATAACCACTGCTCCTATACCACTACCATGCATATTGACTGCTCCATCAAAATACATCTTCCACACATCTTCCTGTTCTTCATCTTCCTCGAGGGACATTATCTCTCCATCTGGGAACTCGGAGTTGACAGGCCATCCATCCTCAAGAGGATTCTATGCTAAATGATCAACAATCGCTCTTCCTTTGATGGACTTCTGAGTCACATATTTGATGTCAAATTCTGACAATATCACTTGCCACTTCGAAACTCTTAAGGAGATATGAGGACTTTCGAAGATGTACTTCAAAGGATCCATTCGAGAAATTAGCCAAGTGGTGTGATATAACATGTACTGTCTGAGTCTTCTGGAGGTCCACACTAGTGCACAACAAGTCTTCTCAATTGCCATATAACGAGCCTCACAGGCATTAAACTTATTACTCAAATAGTAAATTGCCTACTCCTTCCTTCCAGATCCATCATGTTGTCCTAGCATTGCCCCCAATGAGGTTGGCAATATAGTGAGATAGAGTAACAGTGGACGACCTTGGGTAGGTGGTACCAACACTGGGGGATTCAGTAAATATGCCTTTATCTTGTCAAAGGCTTCATGACGGTTATCATCCCATCTTCCCGGATTATTCTTCCTGAGGAGTTTGAAGATTGGCTCGCATGTGCTAGTCAAATTTGCAATGAAGCACGCAATATAGTTCAACCTTCCAAGAAAACCCCTTACTTCTCGCTCGTTCTTAGGTGCTGACATGTCTCGTATTGCTTTCACCTTGTTAGGTTCCACCTTTATTCCTTCTCAACTGACAACAAAGCCAAGTAAATTCCCTGCGGATGCACCAAAAGTATATTTTGCAGGGTTGAGCTGCAACTTACACTTCCTTAGTCGCTCGAACAACTTTCGCAAAACTGCCACATGACTTTCTTCTTCCTTGGACTTAGCCACTATATCATCAACATATACTCCTACCTCCTTATGCATCATATCATGGAACAATGCTACCATAGCACGTTGGTAAGTGGCCCCAGCATTCTTCAACCCAAAAGGCATCACTTTGTAACAAAAAGTTCCCCAAGGAGTGATAAAAGTTGTCTTTTCTTTGTCATCATCATCCATGAGGATCTAATTGTACCAATAATACCCATCCATGAAAGAAAATCTATGGCTTCTGGCTGTACTGTCTATGAGGACATCAATATGAGGTAGCGAGAAATCATCCTTTGGACTGGCTTTATTCAGATCTCAGTAGTCCATGCACATTATGACCCTTCCATCCTTCTTTGGTACTGGAACAATATTAGCTACCAATTCCGGGTGTCTAGCTACTTCTAGAAAGCCAGCCTCTAACTGCTTGGTCACTTCTTCCTTGATCTTCAGTGACATCTCGGGATGCATCCTCCTTAATTTTCACTTCTTTGGAACCACATCTGGGTATAAGGGAATTTTATACGATGCTATCTCAGGATCTAAACCTGGAATATCTCTGCAGGACCATGCAAAAACATCCAGATACTCTTTGAATAGTGCAACCATTTCTTCACGTTCTGGGTTATCCACTATTTTCAACTCCTTTTTGTCTTCCTCGGTTCCCATATTGATCACTTATGCAACCTCATCATTCGAGATAATCCCTTCTTCTGATCGTTTCACCATCTTTATGAATTCTTCAATGTCTTCTTCTTCCTAATCGGATTCAAGGTTGTATTCATCAACGGTCGCGAGGGAATCAATAAATGAGTTTTCAAAGTTCCTCTCCTGAGGTAAATCTTTAGTGGAAGAAGTATTCCTGGAAGAAGAAATCGGGAATAGAAGAAGTATAGGCAAGAGTCTTATTCAGGAAAGAAAAGCTCAAACAAAGTAAAGACATGAAAGAGAGAAAAAATAAACGATGGAATCAAAAGGAAAACACCAGACAAAGTGCTGCATTCTCATTCATGTCTCAAACAAAGTAAACATTAGTTCACAATTAGTACAATAAGATAATTACTTCATGGAAATAACATCAACAAACGGTTTAGATCGCCAATTATTGAGAACTTTATCTATTTCAGATCTTAAGTTTCTTCCTTCCTCATGCATGTTGGCAGCCATTCTGGTCCGAGATCTGGTATTGTAAACTCGGGTTTGATTGGTGTCACCTTTCCTAGGTCGCATAATGGTTCCCTGATTCTTAGAAGTATGTGACTCTGTAAAGCATTTAAGAATCTCATTAGTAAACCCTTTTTTTTTTGTGTGTGTATGCATTTACAAGTTAGCACCCTTTATTTGATTGCGAGAGTGCTCTTAGGAAGACTGTCGTATACACCTATAGCAAGAATACTCATCCTGCAATCAAATCTAGTGGTATGGTTCCCTCTAGCTTGAATGCAGTTGGTGTCAAGTCCAAGGGAGAATCCACTCCCCGATAGACCACACCCGTACTAGCAACGTCCTTATTTTTACGCAGAAAACACGTCGTTTTTAGGGCAAAAATATAGTTGATGACGTATCTAAGGGAGAACGCACTCCTCGATAGATATCATCTAAAGAAAAAGCTCGACAGACATTGATGAAAACTTCCATTCCATTATAAATATTTCGATACAAATCATGAGTCTTTGATCCAAATAAAAGAAACACATTGATAGTTTCCATCTCTCTCTAAGGTCCATAAAAGCATTATGTTAAGAGTCTCATCTTCTTTTTCCTGAACCCTTTGGCTAGTTTCCCAAAATGATTGAAAAACTCGGTCACCTTTGGCGGTATCTGAAGGAAATGGTTCATACGAATGTGAATGGCTGCTTCTTCAAATCGCTCCACCAGCTGGGAAATGTGATATTGGAGCTTATCCTTCATGTCCTCATATTTTCTTTTCCATGCTTCCTTGTCATTCATTACATCCTTCACTACCAATTTCCATCCATTTACCCATTCTGCGTGACGTTGAGCTTCAACTCTTTCAGAGTCTTTTATTTTGTCTCTGAGCCAATTTTCTCTCATGTTGGCTTCCACTAGTAGCTCGCGATACTTGGCTGCTTCGTTCCATCCTAGATCAGAGTACAGTTCTGTTTGGGCCAAGGATTCTTGCAGGGATTCAACTCTCTCTTCTAGTATATTTATTGTTTCATCATGAACCCCTACATTTGTCTTGAGCTCTTTTTTATTCCTTTGAAGTTTGACAAGCATATTATCTTGATATTCTATCTTTGCCAGCATCTCTTGAATTTCTACTTCTTTTTCTTTTCTTGCCCTTTTTGCATGACTCGAGACTTCGTAGGCATCGGTGCATTCGTCTTTCAAATGCTCAATCTATAAACTTAGTTTCTGCACTTGGCTTCGGAGCGTGATAATAGTTACTTCGGCAACTTGGTCCTTCTCATCCAAAACCCTCATCCGAGCTTTTAAAATTCCGATTTCTTTCAACATTTGATCTTCGGTAAGAGGGTTATTTTCACTGCGGAGAGAGAAAGCAGGTCTTGGGGGGTAACCTCTTCTTGCCTCTCTCCATACTTCATATCTTTTGTGTAAGCTATGATTCGCCTTCCTAATTCCTCAGGTCCTTTCATATGAGCATCATTCCATGCTGACCTTACTGCTATTGTTTGACTCTTGATGCTTTCACTTTCTTGGTATAGGAAGAATACCCCACCGAGCAGCTCTTCGGGGGGTTCATCCTGTGTCCAGTTGAGTTGACGCATCACCAACTGAATACAACTGAATCTCCTTAGTACAATGGACACATCCAACTAAATGACCGCGGGTCGATCTAATCAAACTCTTGTTTCCATTCATATAGCTTACGTGGCTTTAGTTGCATGCGAGGGAATCCTTTCAGCGAGTCATTTGTTCTATCAATTTTATTGCGAGCGTACAAGTGAGTCATGATCCAAACATACAATATTGATGCGCAACATCGCAGTTTCCCTTGTTGATTCTGATGACAAACCTGTAGCGAGAGGAAAGTTTCAGCTAAGATAGCAGGGACCGGGTTCACACCATATTCTTCAACCCTATAGAAAACATCCATGGCTGACTAATCAATCAAATCTGGTACAAAAGGAAAGAGCACCAACCCATATATCATGAGGGCTAGTACTTTGTTGAAAGTAACCCATCGTTGTTGTTGGGCCAGCTTGTTGAGATACACTTCCAAAAATCGCCTCTTCAATCCATTGGTGGTTCCTTTTTCCGCTTTCTCTAGCTGTTCCGGTTGGAGCTCCAATAGACTTGCTATCTTCCAATCTGTTACATATTGACCATAATAAATGTAGACGCAGGTCCTATTTTGAATTGGCAGTCTTAGCATATAAGCATACTCTTCTATGGTCGAAGTAATGTCTAAGTTAGGCAATTCAAAACACCTCAAAGTTGAATTCCAAAATTGGGCCAATACACTCTGAGCGGGGGCTTCCACTGGAACATGCAATAGGTCCAATATTCTACCATACTTGATCACAAACTCTGAGCATGCTTTTTCTGACATTTGCTGACTGAGTTCACATAAACTCTTCACGTCATTGAGTGTCACATCGATCTTGATACTTTTCTTGGAACAGCTGGCATTGCTAGTACTCTTTTCGGAACCAAACTTTTCCATTTTCTTGCTATAAGATGAATACCAAAGTCTTCCAACAAAGAGACATAAGCGGAAAAACAAAAAAATGAGTATAGTGAAGCAAATATATCTTGCATGATTCATGTTGTATGGGACCCTGTGAACAACCATTTTTGTCCATTTTTTATTCTAATTTTTATGATATTATATTTCAAGGAAACTAATAATAATAGTGAAGTGAAAAAAAAAGAAAAAAAAAGAAAGAAAGTCCATTGGACTTGCTGTTGGACGCGGTCTAGTCCATTGTACTTGCTAATGGACGGGGTGGTCCCATCTATTGCATTGGACTTGCTGTTGGGTGCGGTCCGGTCCAGTCCAGTCCATTGCACTTGTTGTTGGACGGGGTGGTCCTGTCCATTACCTTGGACGGGGTGGTCCCGTCCATTGTATTGGTCTTGCTGTTGGACGCGGTCCAGTCCAGTCCATTGTACTTGCTGTTGGACGGGGTGGTCCCGTCCATTACCTTGGACGGGGTGGTCCCGTCCAATCCATTTCATTGAACTTGCTGTTGGACGCAGTCCAGTCCATTGCACTTGCTATTGGACGCGTCCAGTCCAATGCATTTGCCTTTGAACGCATCCAGTCCAATTAATTTGCCATTGAACGCGTCCAGTCCATTTTCATTGCATATTTTGTTGGAATTGCATTGAACGCGTTCAGTCCATTGCATTGTATTTTATGTTGGACGCGTCTGGTCCATTTGTGATGCATTTGCTGTTGAATGCGTCCAGTCCAATGCATTTGCCTTTGAACGCATCCAGTCCGTTGCATATTTAAGTTTCTGTTGGACGAGTAGGCCGTCCATTGCTTATCTAATTTTCTGTTGGACTAGGAGGATCCGTCCATTACATGTTTAAACTCTTGATGGACGAGGAGGTCTGTCCAGTGTATATCTACTTTTGCATATCTAAGTTTCTGTTGGACGAAGAGACTCCGTCCACTGCAATTTTGTTTTCAGGTTGGAAACTAAAGAATAAAGAAAGAAGAAGGAGAAGATAATGAAGAAAGGACGAAGAAAACAAGGAGAAAAGACAATCAACAAAAAGGAAAGGAGATTGAGTTACTTCTCCTAACCCTAAAAAACCCTATCCTACATATCAGACAAGACATCTCTTCCCTCCTTTACCCATTGGTCCTTCTTCTCCCTCATCTCCTCCCTCATTTTGACCTAGTAGCCCTACTCCTAACCCTAAAAAGCCATCATACACCTCAGACAAAACCCCCCATCTCCTTATCTTTTCAAACACGCAACCTTCACAGCAAATCAACTCCTTTCCACTGCTCACGCCGCCCCCATCTGAACGCACGCTATTGTTGCTCAGAACCACCCTTGCACCTTCTCTACCCATTGGTCCTTTTTTTCTTCCTCATCTCCTCCCTCATTTTAATCTGGCAACCCCACTCCTAACCCTAAAAAGGCATCATACACATCAGATAAAACCCCCCATCTCCTTCTCTTTTCAAACACGCAACCTTCACATCAAATCACCTCCTTTCGACTGCTCACGCCTCCCCCATCTGAACGCACGCTATTGCTCCTCAGAACCGCCCAAGCCTTGGATTTCGTACAAACCGAACTTGAAGCCAATGGAGAAGAAGCAAGAAGCCCTCCCCTCCGTCTATAAAAGGAGAGGAAAAAGAGAGAAAAAGAGGACGAAAACAGAAGAGAAGAAAAAGAGGAGAGACAGATTTGTATCTAACATTTTTCTTTGTGAAGAAGAGAGGAAAAAGAGGAGAGAGAGATTTGTATCTAACATTTTTCTTTGTGAAGAAGAGAGATTAGAGATCTGAGTTTTTTCTCTTCTCTATTATTAGAGTGGTTAAGAAGGAAGAGTTAAAAGAATCTGTGAGATCGAAAGGTAAAGGTTTTGATCTTGAAATTTTACCACTAGGAGAAAACAAAATCATAGTTGTTCTGCTCTCATTTGGTAATCCTTGTTCTCTTTGTTGATAATATTCATAAGTTTCTCTTGGCATCTTACTTTTTTGTGTCTCTATTTACTGAATAAGCTAGTAAAACGTTTCATTTTTGTCCCCCTTTTTTAAGAAGTAAAATTATTTATTTCTCGTAAAAACAGAGGATGATCACTTGATTAAAACAATCTTATTTCTTGGGTTTCCATATGACAAGTGTCATGTTCAACCCTTTAGATTTTGAGGATGCCCTGTGGACTTATGTGCCATGTTCAACCTCATTTAGTTTTAATAAAAAAAATTCACAACTAAAGTTGTTTTTTTTAAGAAAGCGATTCTGGGGTAAAACAAATATTTTCAAAGTTATTAATAATTTACACAACTAATTTTGGGTAACCATTTTATGGATGTTCTAGGGTGCCGTGGGGTTAAGTCTCCATGCCTTCCTTAGACATAATCGATTCCCGAACCCAAAGCTTTTTCTTAAAGGGTTTTCCAACTTCCCTGAAATTAAATAAAGTTGGTGGCGACTCCATGTTTTCTCCCTAAAAGGAAAAACAAGTTCTTTTTTTTGGTCGCTACAGATGGTGACTCCACTGGGGATTTCTTTTAAGAGAGTCAAGCCCGTAAAAATTGGTTTTGTAAATTTTTAGTAACGTGTAGCTTATTTTTTTACCTTTTATGATTATATCTTGCTGTTTTTCTCCTTACAATAATTAAATGACAAAACTAAAAAATGTTTTTCTTTTTAGTGATGTCTGTTTGGATTGTCCTTTTGGTTGGGTTTTTCCTCTTATTTAAATGAGAAGATTTAGTTGTACATACATTTTAACTCACGTTATTGTTATATATGTTTCACTAATAGTGTCTTTGTTTCCTCCTTCTTTCTTTTCTGTTTCCCATGTTTTAACAATAGGGTAGAGGACTTGTAACCATTTTTATATATACCTATGTTTGTGTTTTGCAGGTTTTTCTTGTCTTCTCTTTTTATTTTTACTTTTAAGTGTTCCAGGTTTGTATGCCCCCTTCACACACATCACTATCACATATTGCACACACACTTAGCTCTATACCCGAGCTTGCTCAAAAACCCAAGGATTAGGCGGTGCTCTGACATTGTTATTGAAGAGGTCTTGTACGTCCCTGATACTTGTCAGTTCACCACTCAGATTGTACATGAGATCATGGAATAGTCATATTGAGAGGGTTTATCCCTACTTGTGGCTAGATTCATGAATCATATCCTTATGAGGGCAATCTGGGGACCATGACTTTTAGAGGTCTAGACCCGTCCCAACTTTCACTAATAGAGAAGACCTAGTGGCCAACCTGTTTAGAGTCCTAACCTTAGGGCATTTCCATCCTTAGGTTTTACCTGGCTTAGGGCAAAAGGGGGCTTACTTTTATTTCCTCTCTCTATCATCATAAGCATAAATTGTCATGCATGCTCATTGTGAATATTCACAAAACTAGGGGCGTGACATTGCTGCCCCAGACCTGAATGACATATTCGAATATTATTGCACACCTAATAGGCGCTATGTTATAATGAAGGTAATGCATACCCATTAGGGTTTTCAACCCCACTGGGTCCCATACAACATGAATCATGCAAGATATATCTGCCTCACTGTACTCATTTTTTTGTTGTGTCTTTTTACTGGAAGATTTTGGTATTCACCTTATAGCAAGAAAATGTAGAAGTTTGGTTCAGAGAAGAGTACTAGCAACGCGAGCTGTTCCAAGAAAAGTATCAAGATCAATGTGACACTCAATGATGTGAAGAGATTATGTGAACTCAGCCAGCAAATGTCAGAAAAAGCATGCTCAGACTTTTTCAGCAAGTATGGCAGAATATTGGACCTATTGCGTGTTCCAGTGGAAGCCCCCGCTCTGAGTGCGTTAGCCCAATATTGGAACTCAACTGTGAGGTTTTTTGAATTGCCTAACTTAGACATCACTCCGGCCATAGAAGAGTTTGCTTATATGCTAAGACTGCCAATTCAAAAGAAGACCCGCGTCCACATGTATTATGGCCAATATGTAACAGATTGGGAGATAGCAAGTCTATTGGAGCTCCAACCCGAACAGCTAGAGAAAGTGGAAAAAGGAACCACCAAAGGTGACCGAATTCTTCAATCATTTTGGGAAACTTGCCAGAGGGTTCAGGAAAAAGAAGATGAGACTCTTAACATAGAACTTTGTAGACCTCGAAGAAAGATGGAAACTATCAATGTACTTCTTTTATTTTGATCAAAGACTCATGATTTGCATCGAAATATTTATAATGGAATGGAAGTTTTCATCCATGTCTATCGAGCATTTTTTAGATGACATCTATCGAGGAGTGCATTCTCCCTTAGATACGTCATCAACTATATTTTTACCCTAAAAACGACGTGTTTTCTGCGTAAGAATGTGGACGTTGCTAGTATGAGTTTGGTCTATTGAGGAGTGGATTCTCCCCTGGACTTGACACCAACTACATTCAAGCTAGAGGGAACCATACCACTAGATTTGAAAGCAGGATGAGTTTTCTTGCTATTGGTGTATGCAACAGTCTTCCTAAGAGTACTTTCCGATCAAACAAAAGATGTTAACTTGCACATGCATACATACACACACAAAAAAATCTTGGGTTTACTAATGAGATTCTAGGATGTTTTACAGAGTCACATCCTTCTGAGGATTCGGGAACCATTGCGCGACCTAGGAAAGGTAACACCAATCAAACCCGAGTTCACAATACCAGATCTCGGACCTGGATGGCTGCCAACATGCCTGAAGAAGGAAGAAACCTAAGCTCTGAAGTAGATGAAGTTCTAAATAATTGGCAATCTGAACCGTTTGTTGATGTTATTTCCATGAAGTAATTATCTGATTGTACTAATTATGAACTAATGTTTACTTTCTTTGACACATGAATGAAAACGTAACACTTTGTCTAGTGTTTTCCTTTTGATTCCATCGTTTCTTTTCTCTCTCTCATTTATTTATTTTGTTCAAGCTTTTCTTGTCATAAATAAGACTCTTACCTATACTTCTCTTGTTCCCGACTTTTCTTCCAGGAATACTTCTTCCACTAAAGATTTTCCTCAGGGGAGGAACTTTTAAAACTCATTTATTGATTCCCTCACGGCCACTGATGAATACAACCTTGAATCCGATGAGGAAGAAGAAGACATTGAAGAATTCATAAAAGTGGTGAAACGGTTAGAGGAAGGGATTAGCTCAAATGATGAGGTTGAAGAAGTGATCAATATGGGAACCGAGGAAGATAAGAAGGAGTTAAAAATAGTGGATAGCCCTGAGCGAGAAGAAATGGTTGCACTATTCAAAGAATATCTAGATGTTTTTGCTTGGTCCTACAAAGATATGCTAGGATTAGATCCCGAGATAGCACGCATAAAATTCCCTTATACCCAGATGTGGCTCCAAAGAAGCAAAAATTAAGGAGAATGCATCCTGAGATGTCGCTGAAGATCAAGGAAAAAGTGACCAAGCAGTTGGAGGCTGGCTTTCTGGAAGTAGCTAGACACCCGGAATGGGTAGCTAATATCGTTCCGGTACTAAAGAAGGATGGAAGGGTCAGAATGTGCATGGACTACCGAGACCTGAATAAAGCCAGTCCAATGGATGATTTCCCCCTACCTCATATTGATGTCCTTGTAGACAGTACTGCCAGAAGTCACAGGTTTGCTTTCATGGACGTGTATTCTGGGTATAATCAGATCCTCATGGACAGTGACGATAAAGAAAAGACAACTTTTATCACTCCTTGGGGAACTTTTTGTTACAAAGTGATGCCTTTTGGATTAAAGAATACTGGGGCCACTTACCAACGTGCTATGGTAGCATTGTTCCATGATATGATGCATAAGGAGGTAGAGGTATACGTTGATCATATAGTGTCCAAGTCCAAGGAAGGAGAAAGCCATGTGGCAGTTTTGAGAAAGTTGTTTGAGCGACTAAGGAAGTACAAGTTACGCCTCAACCCTACAAAATGTACTTTCGGTGCAGGGAACTTACTTGACTTTGTTGTTAGTAGAGGAGGAATAAAGGTGGACCCTAATAAGGTGGAAGCAATACGTGACATGCCAGCACCTAAGAAAGAGCGAGAAGTAAAGGGGTTTCTTGGAAGATTGAACTATATTGCGCGCATCATTGCGAATCTGACTAGCACATGCGAACCAATCTTCAAACTCCTCAGGAAGAATAATCCAGGAAGATGGGATGATGACTGTCGAGAAGCCTTTGATAGGATAAAGGCATATCTACTGAATCCCTCAGTGTTGGTACCACCTACCCAAGGTCGTCCATTGTTACTCTATCTCACCATACTGCCAACCTCCATGGCGGCAATGCTGGGACAACAAGATGAATCTGGCAGGAAGGAGCAGGCAATTTACTATCTGAGTAAGAAGTTTAACGCCTGTGAGGCTCGTTATATGGCAATCGATAAGACTTATTGTGCACTAGTATGGACCTCTAGAAGAATCAGACAATACATGTTATATCACACCACTTGGCTAATTTCTCGAATGGATCCTTTGAAGTATATCTTCGAAAGTCCTCATATCTCCTTAAGAGTTTCAAAATGGCAAGTGATATTGTCAGAATTTGACATCAAATATGTCACTCAAAAGCCCATCAAAGGAAGTATGATTGCTGACCATTTAGCAGAGAATCCTCTTGAGGATGGATGGCCTGTCAATTCCGAGTTCCCAGATGGAGAGATAATGTCCCTCGAGGAAGATGAAGAACAGGAAGATGTGTGGAGAATGTATTTTGATGGAGCAGTCAATATGCATGGCAATGGTATAGGGGCAGTGGTTATCTCACCAAATGGCAAGCAGTACCCGATGACCGTAAAACTGAAATTCGAATGTACAAATAATATTGCAGAATATGAGGCATGTGCTTGTGGATTGCAAATGACACTTGAACTGGGTATAAATCAGTCGAAAGTCTTCGGGGATTCAGCTTTAATCATTTACCAAGTCAATGGTGAATGGCAGACCAAAGACTCCAAGTTGATTCCGTATCAAAAATACTTGACTCAGTTGATTGCAAAGTTCGACGAGATTACTTTCTCGCATTTAAGTTGAGACAAGAATCAATTTGCTGATGCTTTAGCCACACTAGCTGCCATGACCAACCTGGATATCCATATCAATGTCCAACCCATCCAAATTAGAGTGCAAGATGAACAGGCATACTGTGCTCATGTGGAAGGAGAACCTGATGGTAAGCCTTGGTATCATGATATCAAGCAATATATTCAGAACAAGGAATACCCGCTAGAGGCGAGCGAAGTAAATAAAAAGACCATCCGAAGACTGGCTATGGCCTTTTTCTTAAACAAGGAAGTCTTGTATAAAAGTGGATATGATGGTACCCTACTCAGATGTGTGGATGCTCGCGAAGCTAAATTGATCATGATCGAAGTTCATGAAGGAATCTGTGGGACTCATACCAACGGTCACATGATGGCTAGGAAGATTTTGAGAAGTGGTTATTATTGGTCTACTATGGAGTCATATTGTATGGAGCATGTTCGTAAATGCCAAAAATGTCAGATGTATGTAGACCGGGTTAATGCACCTGCGTTTCCACTGCACAGTTTAGCATCCCCATGGCCTTTTTTGATGTGGGGAATAGATGTCATCGATCCCATTAATCCCAAGGCTTCCAATGGTCATCGTTTCATTTTGGTGGCGATAGACTATTTCACTAAATGTGTAGAAGCTGCTTCATATGCCAGCATAACTCAAAGGGTGTTTCTCAAATTCCTCAAGAAGGACATCGTCTGTAGATACGGGATCCCAGAGAGGATAATCACAGATAATGCTGCTAATCTTAATGGTACCGAGATTCAAAAGTTTTGCGATGGTTTCAAAGTCAAACACCACAATTCTGCTCCTTATAGGCCTCAAATGAATGGTGCAGTTGAAGCAGCAAACAAAAATGTCAAAAAGATCGTTGTCAAGATGGTTGTAAACTATAAGGACCGGCACGCAATGCTGCCATATGCTCTACATGCTTATCGGACTAATATAAGATCAAGCACTGGGGCAACCCCTTTCTCTCTGGTGTACGAGATGGAGGCAGTCTCACCTATCGAAGTAGAACTCCCTTCGCTAAGAGTCATGATGGAAGCAGATTTAGAAGAATCTGAGTGGGTGAAAACTCGATATGAGCAGTTGAACATGATAGAAGAGAAAAGACTGGCAGCTATCTGTCACGGGCAATTGTATCAAAGCATAATGGCAAGATCTTTCAATAAAAAGGTTCGTCCTAGAGAATTTTGTGTGGGAGACCTGGTTTTAAAGAAAATCCTCCCTAGTCAGGAGGATGCCCGAGGAAAATGGGTACCAAATTATGAAGGTCCTTATATTGTCAAACAAGCATTCTCAGGAGGAGCTTTGATTCTACAAAACATGGATGGAGAAGAGTTACCAAGGCCAGTAAACTCTGACGCTGTGAAAAAGTTCTATGCTTGAAGGCCCACTAGGTTGAAAACCCAAAAGGGCAGCCTAGGCAAAAGTTAGGGCAAAAGAACAATGAAATCAAAAGAAAAGAAAAGACCCGCTAGGTTGAAAACCCGAAAGGGCAGCCTAGGCAAAAGTTAGGGCAAGGCCCGCTAGGTTGAAAATCCGAAAGGGCAACCTAGGCAAAAGTTAGGGCAAAGGCAGCCTAGGAGAAGGATGTGATCCAACATTTCCGCAAGCACTCACCATACTGGGGCTATTTTATCCAACTGAGTATACTGGGGCAAAATTGTTAAGGAATGATCGAAGAAGGTGTGCTTGAAGATTCAGAAACAGAAGCCAAGATCTGTGTCATCAAAAGGCTGAGGGGAATCAATTAAATGAAAGTCAAAGGACCAACACTGGGGCAAATTTTATGTGATCTTCGTAATTTTCTTTGCTTATCTTTGTTTTTTTAATCTTCATGATCCTTGTTGTAATTTTGTTCTCATTGTTATTGTCTCTTAACAAACTAAATTCTCGTATTAAGGCAAGAGGCTTTTCTCTCACACTCCCCTGTCGTGTTCACTCTCGTGTTCAATCACTATGGTCATGTCTCAATAAAAGTATATATAAGTTTAACGGTATAATTTGATAATTCTAAATGGTAGCACCAATGAATGGTTTAAACCAGGAGGACTCAATACTTCAAATAGAAGAGGTAGCATGCACTGGAAGACAAAAGAATGATGCAAATAAGCTTGGGAGGACAAACATAACATCCACCTCATAAGTTATCAGATTCTTGGGTGACCAATGTTTTTAAAAGAGTGAGCGATGCCTCGTCCCAGAGTGGCCGGTGAACGAGGGTTCGGTTGGTGGAAGTTTTTCCATGGAGAAAATTGGTTCCATTGTCCTCAAAAGGAAGTGATTCTCTTTTGTTTCAGATTACTGATTCGAGCTCTAAGGCTCGCTGCATTATTTACTTTTCTGTTGGACGAGGAGGTTCCGTCCATGGCATTTAATTTTCTGTTGGACGAGGAGGTTCCATCCATTGCATTTAATTTTTTGTTGGACAAAGAGGTTCCGTCCATTGCATTATTTACTTTTCTGTTGGACGAGGAGGTTCTATCCCTTACATTTAATTTTCTGTTGGACGAGGAGGTTCCGTCCATTGCATATACTTTTCTGTTGGACGAGGAGGTTCCGTCCCTTGCATTTAATTTTCTGTTGGACGATGAGGTTCCGTCCATTGCATTTACTTTTCTGTTGGACGAGGAGGTTCCGTCCAATGCATTATTTACTTTTCAGTTGGAAGAGGAGGTTCCATCCATTGCATTTAATTTTCTGTTGGACGAAGAGGTTCCGTCCATTGCATTATTTACTTTTCTGTTGGACGAGGAGGTTTCGTCCCTTGCATTTAATTTTATGTTGGACGAGGAGGTTCCGTCCATTATATTATTTACTTTTCTGTTGGACGAGGAGGTTCCGTCCCTTGCATTTAATTCTCTGTTGGAAGAAGAGGTTCTGTCCATTGCATGCATATTTTTGAGTTCTAAGGTTCGCTGCATATTTACTCTCCTGTTGGATGAAGAAGTTTCATCCACTGCAATTTTATTTTCAAACTGTAATGCTTTCTTATAAGGTCCTTCTGTTCGGACAAAATATGTGTTCATTTTTCTTTACTTGTTCATTACTACAATACATGAAAAGCCACAACTAATCATGTCTTCTAGTATGCAACAAGTAAAGAGGGGCAACTGTGAACACCCATTTTTGTCCATCTTTTATTCTAATTTTTATGATATTGTATTTCAAGGAAACTAATAATAATAGTGAAGTGAAAATAAAGTCCATTGGACATGTTGTTGGACGCGGTCTAGTCCATTGTACATGCTGATGGATGGGGTGGTCCCATCCATTGCATTGGACTTGCTGTTGGGTGCGGTCCGGTCCAGTCCATTGCACTTGTTGTTGGATGGGGTGGTCCTGTCCATTACCTTGGACGGGGTGGTCCCGTCCATTGCAATGGACTTGTTGTTGGACGCGGTCCAGTCCAGTCCATTGCACTTGCTGTTGGACGGGGTGGTCCCGTCCATTACCTTGGACGGGGTGGTCCCGTCCAATCCATTGCATTGAACTTGCTGTTGGACGCAGTCCAGTCCATTGCACTTGCTGTTGGACGCATCCAGTCCAATGCATTTGCCTTTGAACACGTCCAGTCCATTTGCATTGCATATTTTGTTGGAATTGCATTGAACGCGTCCAGTCCATTGCATTGTATTTTATGTTGGACGCGTCTGTCCATTTGCGATGCATTTGCTGTTGAATGCGTCCAGTCCAATGCATTTGCCTTTGAACGCATCCAGTCCGTTGCATATTTAAGTTTCTGTTGGACGAGTAGGCCGTCCATTGCACATCTAATTTTCTGTTGGACGAGGAGGATCCGTCCATTACATGTTTAAACTCTTGATGGACGATGAGGTCCGTCTAGTGTATATCTACTTTTGTATATCTAAGTTTCTGTTGGACGAAGAGACTCCGTCCACTGCAATTTTGTTTTCAGGTTGGAAACTAAAGAATAAAGAAAGAAGAAGGAGAAGATAATGAAGAAAGGACGAAGAAAACAAGGAGACAAGACAATCAACAAAAAGGAAAGGAGATTGAGTTACTTCTCCTAACCCTAAAAAACCCTATCCTACATATCAGACAAGACCTCTCTTCCCTCCTTTACCCATTGGTCCTTCTTCTCCCTCATCTCCTCCCTCATTTTGACCTAGTAGCCCTACTCCTAACTTTAAAAAGCCATCATACACCTCAGACAACCCCCCCATCTCCTTCTCTTTTCAAACACGCAACCTTCACATAAAATCACCTCCTTTCCACTGCTCACGCCGCCCCCATCTGAACGCACGCTATTGCTGCTCAGAACCACCCTTGCGCCTCCTCTACCCATTGGTCCTTTTTTTCTTCCTCGT
Source organism: Sophora flavescens (assembly GCA_030762895.1). Classification (NCBI taxonomy): domain Eukaryota; kingdom Viridiplantae; phylum Streptophyta; class Magnoliopsida; order Fabales; family Fabaceae; genus Sophora; species Sophora flavescens. The sequence goes on from CM061065.1 coordinate 132,234,855, forward strand.
CTCCTCCCTCATTTTAACCTGGCAACCCCATTCCTAACCCTAAAAAGCCATCATACACATCAGATAAAACCCCCAATCTCCTACTCTTTTCAAACACGCAACCTTCACATCAAATCACCTCTTTTCCACTGCTCACGCCGTCCCCCATCTGAATGCACGCTATTGCTGCTCAGAACCGCCCAAGCCTTGGATTTCGTACAAACCGAACTTGAAGCCAATGGAGAAGAAGCAAGAAGCCCTCCCCTCCATCTATAAAAGGAGAGGAAAAAGAGAGAAAAAGAGGATGAAAACAGAAGAGAAGAAAAAGAGGAGAGAGAGATTTGTATCTAACATTTTTCTTTGTGAAGAAGAGAGGAAAAAGAGGAGAGAGAGATTTGTATCTAACATTTTTCTTTGTGAAGAAGAGAGATTAGAGATCTGAGTTTTTTCTCTTCTCTATTATTAGAGTGGTTAAGAAGGAAGAGTTAAAAGAATCCGTGAGATTGAAAGGTAAAGGTTTTGATCTTGAAATTTTACCACTAGGAGAAAACAAAATCATAGTTGTTCTGCTCTCATTTGGTAATCCTTGTTCACTTCGTTGATATTATTCATAAGTTTCTCTTGGAATCTTATTTTATGTGTCTCTATTTACTGAATAAGCTAGTAAAACGTTTCATTTTTGTCCCCGTTTTTTAAGAAGTAAAATTATTTATTTCATGTGAAAACAGAGGATGATCACTTGATTAAAACAATCTTATTTCTTGGGTTGCCCTATGACAAGTGTCATGTTCAATATTTTAGATTTTGAAGTTGCCCTGTGGACTTATGTGCCATGTTCAACCTCATTTAGTTTTAATAAAAAAAATTCACAACTAAAGATGTTTTTTTAAGAAAGCGATTCTGGGGTAAAACAAATATTTTCAAAGTTATTAATAATTTACAGAACTAATTTTGGGTAACCATTTTATGGATGTTCTAGGGTGTCGTGGGGTTAAGTCTCCATGTCTTCCTTAGACATAATCGACTCCCGAACCCAAAGCTTTTTCTTAAAGGGTTTTCCAACTTCCCTGAAATTAAATAAAGTTGGTGGCGACTCCATGTTTTCTCCCTAAAAGGAAAAACAAGTTCTTTTTTTCGGTCGCTACAGACCCAATGGGGTTGAAAACCCTGACGGGTATGCTGCTAATGCATCACCTTTATTATGACATATCGCCTATTTAGATGTGCAATAATATTCCAATATGTCATTCAGGTTTGAGGCGGCAATGTGACGCCCCTAGTTTTGTGAATATTCACAATGAACATGCGTGACAATTTATGCTTATGATGATAGAGAGAGGAAAGAAAAGTACGCCCCCTTTTGTCCTAAGCCAGGTAAAACCTAAGGATGGACACACCCTAAGGTTAAGACTGTAAACAGGTCAGTCACTAGGTTTGCTCTATTAGTGAAAATTGGGACGGGTCCAGACCTCTAAAAGTGATGGTCCCCAGATTGCCCTTATAAGGATCCGATTCATGAATCTAGCTATAAGTAGGGATAAACCCTCTCAAGATGACTATTCCATGATCTCATGTACAATCTGAGTGGTGAACCGACAAGTATCAGGGAGGTACAAGACCTCTTCAATGACAATGTCGAAGCACCGCCTAATCCTTGGGTTTTTGAGCAAGCTCGGGTATAGAGCTAAGAGTGTGTGCAATATGTGATAGTGATGTGTGAGAAAGGGGCATACAAACTTGTAACACTTAAAAAGAAAAAGAAAAGACAAGACAAGAAAAACTTGCAAAACAAAAACATAGGTATATATAAAAATGGTTATAAGTCATTGATAGTGTGATTTTACATCATGTTTTCTGTACACTTTTGCATGCATTTTGCATATAGATTAGGCATTCTTTATTTGATTTTAGTTATATTTTCCCTTGGAACGGGTGAAGCGGTGTTTTGGTGTTGTTTTGCAGGAATTCAACATAAAAATGATCAAAATCAGCCATGATGGAGCTTGGATGAAATAGAGCTTGAAAAGTGAAGAATATGAGCCAAACAGAGCCCATCACGGCCTGGCCGTGATGACCATCACGGCCATGATCAAGCAGAGAAGAAGGCAAAAGTCAGAAACTGTCACGGCCTGCCCGTGATAGACATCACGGCCGTGACAGTCCAGAAATTCAAGTTTCGCGTCGCGAATCCAGGGCTCGCCTCGCGAGAGTTAAAAAGTGAAATTACGCCCACTCCAGAACGCGTCACGGCCTGCCCGTGATGGCCATCACGGCCGTGACGCGCAGCAGACCTATAAATTAGAACGCAGCAGACAGAACTGAAGAGTTTTTTTAGGTCTGGAGGGAGGCATTTGGAGGCACTTGGAGGCTGTGGCTGGGCTAGGGTTTCAACCCTAGAAGGGAGCCAAGAGAGGTTGCTTTGAAGAAGAAGGAAAGCTCACATGGAGCCTCTTCTCTCCTCTTCTTCTCCTATTTCTCTGGTTTGGTTTTCTTTGTATATGAGTAGTTAAATCCCCTATTGTTGGGGTTAGATGTAGCTTTTCTAAACTTGTTTGTATTTGATTTGGTTTTAATGCAAGTTCTTATTTCTTTATGAATATGTGATTCTGTGCTTAATGCTTTCCTTGGATTAGCTACCCATAGGAATGATATGTTGCTTTGATAGATAACTGAAAGGTTGGTGTTAAGGCATGCTCATGAATCATATGCCAAGTAGTTCAAGAATCTAGACATAGGTGTTGAATGCTTGCAATCTTATAAGTCTTGACTTAATGCAAAATCACAGATTAATCCACCTAAGACATTAGGGTTTGATTTGGGGTTTTAGGCTCAATGCACCTAAGACATTAGGCTTGAGTATTTTAGAAAAGGCTTGATTGTCATAATTGAAGTAGGACTTGTGTTCATAACCATTTCATTGCAATTAAGGGAGGATTAGTGTAGTCTAACCCTAACAATCTTAGCCACATCTCTGTTTGCATACCAAGTGTTCGATAAAATTCCAAAAAGACCAAAAATATTGTATTGCTTTGTTTTCTGTTTTGATATCTCATACCATAGTTTAGTCTAGATAGTTGTTGAGTTTGTGAATTGGTAATTGACATCCGATCCCTGTGGATACGATAACCGGTCTCACCACCGTATTACTTGATTGCGACGAGGTGCACTTGCCTTTATATCTAAAAATCACGCATCAAGTTTTTGGTGCCGTTGCCGGGGATTGGCTTTGTCAATATCATTAGTAACAAATGAGGCAACTAATTTAGACTTTTTTTTTTTATTTTCTGTGTATATTTCATTTTTTTGTTTTGAGTTTTGTTTTTGCAAGGTGGACGAAAATCATGAAAAATTTTTATTATCCACCTGATGAGGAAGCTTCCAGTCATATTTTGGAGGACAACTTGTGTTGGGAAGACGATATAAATTTGGGAGAATTCTTCGAGGAGTTTTCTCTATCTCATAACATCCCATCACGAGTCGATCCTATAACTGGTGAGCTTATATATATATATATATATATATATATATATATATATATATATATATATATATATATATATATATATATATATATATACCGAGGAGGATTGGGAAACCTTTTGTTCTTATTTACCACCTCCACCACCATGTATGATTCCCATAGAGCCACATGAAGTGGAAGTTGAGCAGAATCTGGTTGTGGGAATGGATCAAATTGAAGATGAAGTGGGGGTGGTAAGTGAACCACAACAAGAGGAATTACCTTCCACAAATCCTTGGGAAACAACAAGTGAGGAGGCAGGGCATCTGGCAAGCATTCCTTCCACCATGCATGCTGAGCAATCTGATTTTACTGCATTAGAAAAATATGTTGGCTTGCCTGCATGTGTGGACATTGGTAAGTTAGCCCCTCCCACTTGTCTGTCACACTTCCTCTTGACAATTCCATTTGACCCGAGAGGGAGTGAGTTTATAATTGTAAAGGTCAATTGAATTTCCACCCAATGGCTGGGTGGAATTGAAAATAAAGTTATATTACTGCTACAATCACCACCCCAATTTCCATTTGATCCGGGAGGAGGATCCAGGTGATGATTTTTAATAAGTCAAGCTAGTGACGTTAAAGAAGCGCTTATTGGGAGGCAACCCAATTTTTCTTTTCATTTTCCTTTTTCCTTTTTGTTTAGTTAGATTTGATTTTTGATTTTAAACTCTTGAATAATTTGAGAAGATCAAGAGTTTTCTTCTACTAATAAAATTGCCAAGTAATTTCAGGGAAAGAAGGAAGGGAAGAGCAAGATGACAAGAAAAAGCACCCAATTCTCAGGCAGTTTCTGACTGGAATGTTAACCAACACTTGTTACCGCCTCGGTAAGCCGTTCCAATTTTTTGTTTTATTTTCTTTTTCTTCTCCTTTCTCCAACTTGATTGTTTACATTGGGGACAATGTAAATTTTTAAGCTTGGGGTAGAGGGGTATTTTTGCATATGTTCATATTTTGCATTTTTCATATTGCATTCATATAGCTTTGCATGATAGCTTTGCATGATCACACAATTAGATTGCCCTTGTTTAGATTTTGCATCCAATTGTGAGAACTAAGTGCCTATTAAATTGAGATAGTGAATTTTTGAACCCAATTCTTTCATTCTTGTGATATGGCTGCAAATGAAGATGTTTGAGATAATCTTGGATGGTTGATAATTAGCATATGGTTCTATAGATTTGTGTTGCTCATTGATGGTTGAACTACTAAAATGTGAGATTTTGAGCCAAAGGGGTACTCACAAAATTTTACCCCATTCTTTGTGTTAGAGTGTTATTCCTCTTGGATTGTTTTTATCTAGAACTTGACTTGAAACCATTTTGAAGCTTAAAAAAATTTTGAAAACATTTTTGAAAATGATTGAGGCACTAGGTATTTTTCTGGCCTTCTGAGCTTTGAATGATGAAATGCTACCCCTTAGTTGCCCAATTTTGAGCCTGAAAGAATGAAATACTTTTCTTGGTACCTTGAATTACTTTGATGAATGATGCTTGATAGGAACTTCTAAAGTATTACAAAAGGGTACAAAGGTAGTTGGAAAAAAAAATTGGGATGAAAAGAATCAATATTTCTCTTGAGTTGAAAAATCTCCCCTTCTCCAAGCAAAAGAAAAATAAAAGAAAGAGAAAAATCTTTAGAGAAGGGGATGACAAAAAGAAATGAGAAATAAATAGAAAAAGAAGAAAAGAAAGGTGGAAAAATAAATCGAAAACCCAAGAAGGTATTTTAGAAGGTCATGTTTGTAATGCTTGATGTTTATGTAGCCTTTTGAAATGTCCTTTTCTTGTTATCCCCACCTAACGATTAATCCCATGGCCATGTTACAACCAAATAAAAGACCTCTTGATTCTAAATTGTTTTCATTAATAAAGTAGAGATTTGGTTGATAGTCAAGCCTATGGTAGGATTCATTCCTTGAGGAAAATTGAGTGAAATGTTTTATCCCCTAAACACTTGAGTGAGGTTAGAAAGAGAGCCAAGCAAAAGAACAAGCTTGGGATGAGCTTCAGGTGAGAAAGAGTGCCCAAATCAGTGAGAACATGATTCTAAGGAACCTTCACCTCTAATTGGACTTGAATTGATTGTCTCTTGCTGAATTGTTTGAATTGCCTATTACTTGGATCATTTACTCGGGTTCTTAGTTCACTATCCATGTTCTGTTTATTCTTCTGGCCTTAGTGATTGCTTGAGGACAAGCAATTGAATAAGCTTGGGGTGATTTGATAGTGTGATTTTACATCATGTTTTCTGTACACTTTTGCATGCATTTTGCATATAGATTAGGCATTCTTTATTTGATTTTAGTTAGATTTTCCCTTGGAATGGGTGAAGCGGTGTTTTGGTGTTGTTTTGCAGGAATTCAACGTAAAAATGATCAAAATCAGCCATGATGGAGCTTGGATGAAATAGAGCTTGAAAAGTGAAGAATATGAGCCAAACAGAGCCCATCACGGCCTGGCCGTGATGACCATCACGGCCTGGCCGTGATGACCATCACGGCCATGATCAAGCAGAGAAGAAGGCAAAAGTCAGAAACTGTCACGGCCTGCCCGTGATAGACATCACGGCCGTGACAGTCCAGAAATTCAAGTTTCGCGTCGCGAATCCAGGGCTCGCCTCGCGAGAGTTAAAAAGTGAAATTACGCCCACTCCAGAACGCGTCACGGCCTGCCCGTGATGGCCATCACGGCCATGACGCGCAGCAGACCTATAAATTAGAACGCAGCAGACAGAACTGAAGAGTTTTTTTAGGTCTGGAGGGAGGCATTTGGAGGCACTTGGAGGCTGTGGCTGGGCTAGGGTTTCAACCCTAGAAGGGAGCCAAGAGAGGTTGCTTTGAAGAAGAAGGAAAGCTCACATGGAGCCTCTTCTCTCCTCTTCTCCTATTTCTCTGGTTTGGTTTTCTTTGTATATGAGTAGTTAAATCCCCTATTGTTGGGGTTAGATGTAGCTTTTCTAAACTTGTTTGTATTTGATTTGGTTTTAATGCAAGTTCTTATTTCTTTATGAATATGTGATTCTGTGCTTAATGCTTTCCTTGGATTAGCTACCCATAGGAATGATATGTTGCTTTGATAGATAACTGAAAGGTTGGTGTTAAGGCATGCTCATGAATCATATGCCAAGTAGTTCAAGAATCTAGACATGGGTGTTTAATGCTTGCAATCTTATAAGTCTTGACTTAATGCAAAATCACAGATTAGTCCACCTAAGACATTAGGGTTTGATTTGGGGTTTTAGGCTCAATGCACCTAAGACATTAGGCTTAAGTATTTTAGAAAAGGCTTGATTGTCATAATTGAAGTAGGACTTGTGTTCATAACCATTTCATTGCAATTAAGGGAGGATTAGTGTAGTCTAACCCTAACAATCTTAGCCACATCTCTGTTTGCATACCAAGTGTTCGATAAAATTCCAAAAAGACCAAAAATGTTGTATTGCTTTGTTTTCTGTTTTGATATCTCATACCATAGTTTAGTCTAGATAGTTGTTGAGTTTGTGAATTGGTAATTGACATCCGATCCCTGTGGATATGATAACCGGTCTCACCACCGTATTACTTGATTGCGACGATGTGCACTTGCCTTTATATCTAAAAATCACGCATCAGTCATCTACCCTATTGTTAAAATATAGGAAAGAAGAAAAGAAAGGAGGAGGAAACAAAAACGTTGTTAGTGAAACATATACAAAAATAACATGAGTTAAAATATATGTACAACTAATTTTTCTCACTTAAATAAAAGGAAAACCCAAAAAAAATGGACAATCCAAACAAACATCACTAAAAATAAAAAAACATTTTTTTAGTTTTGTCATTTAATTATTGTAAGGAAAAAAAACAGCAAGATATAGCCATAAAAGGTAAAACAAATAAGCTACAAGTTACTAAAAATTTGCAAAACCAATTTTTACGGGCTTGACTCTCTTAAAAGGTTCCCTAGTGGAGTCGCCATCTGTCGCGACAAAAAAAAAACTTGTTTTTCTTTTAGAGAATGAACATGGAGTCGCACCAATTTTATTTAATTTAGGAAAAATTGGAAAACCCTTAAAAACGGTCTTTGAAACCAAGATCGAGTTCGGGAGCCGATTATGTTTAGGGAAGGCATGAAGATTGAACCCCATGACACCCTAGAAGATCCATTAAAAATGGTTACCCAAATTAATTTGTACAAATTTTTAGTAACTTTAAAAATATTTACTTTACCCTTTTTACTTGAATTTTTAGAATCAATCAATTATGCAATCAAAGGGATTCATTATTTTCAAAAGATTTCCATTTTGAAGAGAAACTACTAACGTTAGCATTTATTATTAATTAAGAAAATAAAAAAAAACCCAAAAAAAGATCAATTACATTAATAACATTGCAATCACATTAATGAGTTAATGACAAAATGAAAATTTTAGATGATAGCCTCGATAAACATAAATGTCATTTAAAAATATTCTTGAAAATCAACAAATCATTTACAGAGTTTTGATTTTTCCTAAGCACACAATTTTAGCATTTGACTAAAACTCATCCCAGGAATTCATCAACTAAGGCATAATTTCAAATTTTATCAAATCAAGTTTATAAAGCATTGAACTCACTCAAGTCTTCTAACACGGCTTCTAGCAATCATATGGCTTGCAAACTAAAACAAAGCACCCCTTAATCACCATAACAGGCGCATGGTCTAGCACAAAGGGAATGAAACCAAAAACTCATATCCAATCCTATAGTAACTCAGCATACAATCCAAACAGATCATGAATCATCATTAGCAAGAACAAAAATAAATAAAAACCCAATAAGAACAGTGTTCCTGATTCAATGTTCAAGAGGAAGAAATTAAGGTTACCAAACGAGATCTTCCTTTGATATTTCTGTTGATGTTCCCCAAATCACAGAGAATGAATTCCAAATAACAGTGACCGAGTACAATAATTGTGACTCTCCCTGACTTCTCAATGTACTTTTTACAATTTTCTCAACAAAACCAAAAAAACAACAAGAGAAAACGGAACACTCTCCACACACAAAAAGAACAAGAAATCTGAGAAATTTTTCGAAGTTGACACACACAGATCAAAGAATTTCTTGGCCCCCTTTTCTGTCAAAATCGAAAACTCTCCCCCTTTTCTGTCTTCTGCGTCGTCCTTTATGGGGGTAGAGGAGACGACTTCATGCTTCTCCTTACCCAGCGGCTTCAAGGTCGGTTTCACGAAATTCGGAGCTTGGGCGGTTCTGAGCAGAGATTGTATGTGTCCAGATGGAAGTGGTGCGAGCAGAGGAAAGAAGGTGATTTGATGTGAAGATTACATGTTTTAAAAGAAAAGGAAGTGTGGTGCGGTTAAGATAGTGGAGGAGATCAGGAAGAAGAAGGACCAATGGGTAGAGGAGGTGTAGGGGCGGTTAGAGGTGTGGAAGGAGGAAGAGAGGTTTTGTCTGGTATGTAAAATGGGTTTTTTAGGGTTAGAGTAGGGCTGCTAGGTTAAAATGAGGGAGGAGATGAGGAAGAAGAAAGACCAATGGGCGGAGGAGGTGTAGGGGCGGTTGGAGAGTGGTAACTCAACCTTATTTCTTCTCTTTCTGCTGATTGTTCTTTTCTCCTTCTTTTCTTCCTCCTTTCTTCACTATTTTCTTCTTCCTCTTTCTTTATTCTTTAGTCTCCAGTCTGAAAATAAAATTGTAGTGGACGGAACCTCTTCGTCCAACAGAAAGTTAAATATGCAATGGACGGAACCTCCTCGTCCAACAGCGGCCTACTCGCCCAACAGAAAGTTAAACATGCAATGGACGGAACCTCCTCATCCAACAGAAAGTTAAACATGTAATGGACGACCTCCTCGTCCAGCAGAAAGTTAATCATGCAATGGACGGAACCTCCTCGTCCAACGAAAAGTTAAATATGCAATGGACGACCTACTCATCCAACAGAAAGTTAAACATGCAATGGACGGAACCTCCTGATGAGTGTGATTTCACCTCATATTTCATTGACATTTTGCATGCATTTTCATATAGCTTAGGCATATTTAATTTGAAATTTGTAAATTTTTACCTTGGAACGGGTAAGGCAGTTTTGTGGTGTTGTTATGCAGGAATTGAAGATTAAAATGCTCAAAATTAACCATGATGGAGCTTGCATGAAGATGGAGCTTGAAAAGCAAGAAAATGAGCCAAACAGAGCCCATCACGGCCGTGATCGAGTAGAGCTTAAAAGAAAGAATGGAAAAGTCAGAACTGGTCATGGCCAACCCGTGATGCCCATCACGGCAGTGACATGTCAGCTGGACTAGACCCTCACAGGCAGAACTGATCACGGCCTAGCCGTGATGGTGATCACGGCCTAGTCGTGATGGTGATCACGGCCGTGACAGACCAACCAGCAAGCAACTTCCAAGTCAATCCGTCACGGCCTGGCCGTGATGGCCATCACAGCCGTGACGCACAATATATGGATTTGTAGAAACCGATTTGATCTGAATTTTTGTTTGATTGGGATTCGAGTTACCCTAATCTATAAATAGAGCACTTAGGCTCGAAAATAGGGGACTTGAGAGGGACTTTTTGGCTGCTACACTTAGGCAAAATTAGGATTCTCTTCCTCTTCTTCTTCTTCTTCTTCTTCTTCTTCTTCTTCTTCTTCTTCTTCTTCTTCTTCTTCTCCTCCTCCTCCTCCTCCTCCTCCTAGGTTTTATTTCATGTTTTTTTTAACCAAGCTTGTCATCACCATGGCAATGCTTGAGTAATAGCTTTATTTCTAGGGATTGGGGCTATGCCCAAGATCTGATTTATGTTATAAATTGATGTTTTACCTTTGTTAATTTCGATTTTGCTTTAGATCTGATTTCTATTGTTTTAATTACTAGTAAATTCGGTGGCCACTTATTTGTGTGTCATAGATACTCTAAGGAGGAACCTAGCGGTGAACTTAGGTATCGGATCTATAGAATCAGACTTAGGACTTAAATCACGAGAGTTAGAAGCGGTCCTTCGAGGGTTGACGAATTGTCACAAAGCTTAAAGGGTTCAATCTAAATTCAACTACCACGAGAGTAGGGGTTGGTTTAATTGGGCACGGTTTTTGTAACCCGAGAGGGAGCATTAACTTATTTAGGATAAATTCACCTTCAAATCAATTTTGATAATTAACAAGGGGTAGTCAATTTAGTAACATGAACAATCTTGTTGGTATCCCAATTCCTAGGAATCTCTTTAGATTTGAAAAACCCCAAATTGATTTACTTCCTATTTTGTTTAATTGCAAATTTTAAATTTGATTGTTACTTGATTCTTATTTCAAAAATCAAAACCTCTGCAAAATCCTTTTTTATATAGTCCAGTTTAATTGATTTGATAATTAGTTGTGATTTGATATCACGATCCCTGTGGGATCGATCTTTTTTATTACTTGGAAACGAATCCGGTACACTTTACAGAATCCATGCACATCAAGTTTTTTGGCGCCGTTGCCGGGGACTGTGCTTTCTTGAATCTCAATTTAATTTTTAAATTGATTTTTCTTGACTTTTTATTTTTCTTTTTAATTGTTTTTTTGTTAAAAAAAAGAATTCTTTTTTTTCATTTATCTCTTTTTCTTCCTTGAGTATCTATCTCTCTGTGTTTTTCTCTTGTATGCAAAGATCCCCAAGTCTTGGGAACCTTATTGAAGTCGACCCCGAAATTGAAAGGACCTTTCATAAACGTAGGCGACTACAAAGAGAGAGGGAGAGGTTGATTCCCATTTCACTCATGGCGAATCTATCAGATACAAAACCACTGAAGGACTACGCAGCCCCAAATGCTAGGGGTTTGCGAACTGGGATTGCTAGGCCAGAAATCGAGGCGGAAAACTACACTATACCGCCTATGCTAATTAGCATGATTAGGCAACATCAATTCGGAGGATTACCCTCGGAGGACCCGACCGATCATGTGGAGACATTCCTGGAGTTCACCGATGCAATTAGGATTCATGGTGCCCCGATTGATGCTATACGCTTGGGGTTATCCCCCTCCTCTATTACTGGAAAGGCAAAAGCTTGGCTGAAGCAATTGCCCGCTAATACCTTGTCGACTTGGGACCAACTGGAGCAGGTATTCTTGGAGAAATTCTTCCCTCCATCCAAGACGGCATACCTACGAACTCAGATCACCGGCTTCTTCCAAAAGGACGGAGAATGCTTATCTGAATCTTGGGATCGCTACAAAGGGTTGTTGGAGTCTTGCCCACATCATGGACTCGAGAGGTGGCTATTAGTGCATACCTTCTACAACGGACTGGATTACTCTTTGAAGGTATCACTTGACTCACAGGTGGTGGAGCCTTTATGAATAGACCTCTGATCGAAGCATTCAATATCATTGAAAACGTAGCCACCAACTACCACCAATGGGGCTCGGAAAGAGGTAATAACACGAAGAAGATTTCGGGGGGTAAGTTTGAAATGAATAGCACTGATCTCATTATGTCTAAAATTGACTCACTGAATAAACTCTTTGATCAACTTGAAAAGGCTAATGTGAGTTCAATAGGTGCTACTAATATTGTTTGTGAGATTTGTGGAATGCAGGGACATGACATAATAGAGTGCCCACGTGGTATTGCTCCTGGATACGGTGCTTCGGGGGAACAAGTGAACTCTTGTCACAACTTCTATGACACGAACCCGAAGTTGCCAAACTATGTTCCCCCAAATTCTTACAACCAAGGAAGGAAGAACAGCCCTTACCTCTCCTACGGGAATTACAACAACACGTTGAACCATGAATTCCAGGAAAGCCAAGGTAATAGGAAACCCGCATCGGGGTATCCTCGGGTACAAAAGTCTAAACTTGAGTCTCTCTTGGAAAATTTTGTTGAAACTCAAACAAAACAAAATGAAGAGTTTAGGCAACAAGGTAGGGCAGTCAAGGAGGCAATAAAAGAGTTAGCAACTAAGGTAGATAACTTAGCCATCCATAATAAGATGTTAGAAACTCAGATTGCCCAACAAGCTAGTACATACTCTAGACCTAAGGGTACGTTTCCGGGACAACCTGAAGTTAATCCCAATGAACATTGTAATGCTATATAATTAAGGGATGATAAGTTTGGGGTAGCTGAAAAGGATGTGGAATGTGAGGAGGACATGAGCGAAGATGAAGAGATAGAGCCAAAGTATGTCCTTCCTCCACCTTACCAACCCCCAATACCTTTCCCACAAATGTTGGTCAAGAAAAAGCAAGTAGAAATAAAAACTAAGATCTTAATTGAGGAGCATAATGCCATGATAAAAACTAATATGCCTCCTAAACTAAAAGATCCAGGAAGTTTCTCTATTGCTTGCTCAATTGGAGAGGTGAAAATAGACCAAGCCTTATGTGACTTAGGGGCTAGTGCAAGTTTGATGCCGCTTACTATCTTTGAGAGGTTGGGAACCAAGAAATTGAGTCCATCCGAATTCTCTTTACAATTCGCGGATGGCTCAACTAAAACTCCTCTAGGCATACTAGAGAATGTCCCCGTAAAGGTAGGGAAATTTTTCATCCTTACCGATTTCATGGTGTTGGATATGAACGAGAATTCTAAATTCCCTGTCATTCTTGGAAGGCCATTCTTAGCCACAGCTGGGGCGATAATAGATGTAAAAAATGGCAAGCTCTCTTTAAATGTAGAGGAAAGTAGGGTAGATTTTGATTTGACTAACTCATATAACAACCCTCCTTTTGAGAGTCATGTGTGCAGGATCGATATAATGTCTCCAGAGGCAAAGGAAGAGCTTAACATGGAAGCAACTCCGAAGCTTTGCAGGACATATGATGCACCAAATGGTGATGAAGTTGGAGTTGCTCATCATGTGGAGATAAAACTTCCGCCGGGAGGAAGTAAGGCCATGAAACTCAGAGTGAAAAGAGCAAAGCGAAAACACAATTGGCCTTATAAACAAAATCGGCTCTTTGAAGGACTTCCATGGAAGAGAAGTGTTCTTGAATTTCCAGGCCGAGCAGACCCCGGTTGATTGAAGGGAGTATGGTCAAGCCTAAGACCGTAAATAAGCGCTTCTTGGGAGGCAACCCAAGTTTTCTTTCCCTTTTCCATTTGTTTTTAAATTTTGTTTTGAATAATTTGAGGAGATTAAAAGAAGAAAGATCACTAATTGATGGTTTTGCCAAGTATTTTCAGGTTATGAAAGCAGTAAGAGCAAAAAGGCAAGGAAAAATAAAGTTAGAAGTCATCACACCCAGGCCGTGACGGTGGTCACAGTCGTGATTAGCTAACCAAAGAAGGCCAGAAAGGATCACGGCCCAGCCGTGATATCCATCATGGGCGTGATGAGAAGGACCCTGAAGATCAGAATGTATCACGGCTTAACCGTGATGGAACTCACGGCCGTGACAGGCCAGCTCCTATAGACCAGAAATGATCACGGCCTAGCCGTGATGAGCATCACGGTCGTGACACATTTTCCAGCATCTCTTTGACTAGGCATGTGAGCCAGCACCCGCTACCGCCTCGGTGAGTTGTTCCATTTTTCTCCTCTCTCCGACTTGATTATTTACATTGGGGACAATGTAAGTTTTTAAGCTTGGGGTAGGGGTATTTTTGCAATTTTTTGTATTTTTGCATTTTTCATGTTGCATTCATATAGGCATAGTTTTGCATGATCACATGATTAGATTACCCCCTTGCTTAGATTATGCATCCAATTGTGAGAACTTGGTGCCAAATAAATTGAGAAATTGAATATTTGAATCCAATTTTTTATTCTTGTGATAAGGCTAAAAATAAAAATGCTTGAGATGATCTTTTGATAGTTGATAATTAGCATGTGGTTCCTTGGATTTGTGTTTCTCATTGATTTTAAACTACTAAATGAGAGATTTTTGAGCCTAAAAGGGATACTCACTAAATCTACCCCATTCTTTGTGATAGAGTGTTTTATTCCTCTTGGATTGTATTCTCTAGAACTTGACTTGAAACCGTTTTGAAACTTAAAAATTTTTTAAAACATATTTGAAAATGATTGAGGCACTAGGTATCTTTCCGGCCTTCTGAGCTTTGATTGATTAAATGCTACCCCTTAGTTACCCAATTTTGAGCCTAAAAGAATAAAATACTTTTCTTGGTACCTTGAAATATTTTGATGAATGATGCTTGGTATGACACCTTTTAAAGTATTGCAAAAAGGGTAAAAAGGTAGTTTGAAAAATAAATTATGGGATGAGAAAGTTAGAAAAAAATATTTCTCTTGAATTGAAAGTCTCCCCTTCTCCAAATAAAATAAAATAAATAATAAAAAATGGAGAAGGGGATGAGAAAAAGAAAGTGAGAAATAAAATAAAATAGAAAGAAAAAAATAAAAATAAAGAAAGAAAGGTGGAAAAGTGAACTAAAAGCCCAAAAATGTATTTTAGAAGGTTGTCATGCTTTGCAATGTTTGATATTTTGTTTAGCCTTCTTGAATTTTCCTTTTCTTGATTTTCCCCACCTAACAATTAATCCCTTGGTCCCATTACAACCAAAATAAAAGGCCTCTTTATTCTTATGTGTTTTCATTAATAAAGTAGAGATTTGGTTAATAGTCAAGCTTATGGTAGCATACCTTCCTTGAGGAAATTGAGCGAATTGTCACATATCCTTAAACACTTGAGTGAGGTGAGAAGAGTGCCTGAATTAGTGAGAGATATAAATTTAGGGAACCTAAGATTCTAATTGGACTTGAAATTGATTGTCTCTTGAATACTTATTTGAATACGCCTGTCACTTGGATTAGTTACTCGGGTTATTGGTTCACTATCCATGCTCTGATAGTTTATATTGACTAGTCTTAGTGATTGCTTGAGGACAAGAAAAGTCTTAAGCTTGGGGTAGTTTGATGAGTGTGATTTCACCTCATATTTCATTGACATTTTGCATGCATTTTCATATAGCTTAGGCATATTTAATTTGATATTTGTTAATTTTTTACCTTGGAACATGTAAGGAGGTTTTGTGGTGTTGATGTGCAGGAATTGAAGATTAAAATACTCAAAATTAACCATGATGGAGCTTGCATGAAGATGGAGCTTGAAAAGCAAGAAAATGAGTCAAACAGAGCCCATCACGGCCTAGCCGTGACAGCCATCACGGCCATGATCGAGTAGAGCTTAAAAGAAAGAATGGAAAAGTCAGAACTGGTCACGGCCAGCCCGTGATGCCCGTCACGGCCAGCGTGACATGTCAGCTGAACCAGACCCTCACAGACAGAACTGATCACGGCCTAGCCGTGATGGTGATCACGGCCGTGACAGACCAACCAGCAAGGCAACTTCCAAGTCAGAATCCGTCACGGCCTGGCCGTGATGGCCATCACGGCCGTGACGCGCAATATATGGATCTGTAGAAACTGATATGATCTGAATTTGTGTTTGATTGGGATTCAAGTTACCCTAATCTATAAATAGAGCACTTAGGCTCGAAAATAGGGGACTTGAGAGGGACTTTTGGGCTGCTACACTTAGGCAAAATTAGGATTCTCTTCTTCTTCTTCTTCTTCTTCTTCTTCTTCTTCTTCTTCTTCTTCTTCTTCTTCTTCTTCTTCTTCTTCTTCTTCTTCTTCTTCTTCTCTTCTCTTAGGTTTTATTTCATGTTTATGTTAACCAAGCTTGTCATCACCATGGCAATGATTAAGTAGTAGCTTTATTTCTAGGGATTGGAGCTATGCCCAAGATCTGATTTATGTTATGAATTGATGTTTTACCTTTGTTAATTTCGATTTTGCTTTAGATCTGATTTCTATTGTTTTAATTACTCGTAAATTCGATGGTCACTTATTTGCGTGTCATAGATACTCTAAGGAGGAACCTAGCGGTGAACTTAGGTATCGGATCTATAGAATCAGACTTAGGACTTAAATCACGAGAGTTAGAAGCAGTCCTTCGAGGGTTAACAAATTGAAACAAAGCTTAAAGGGTTCAATCTAAATTCAACTACCACGAGAGTAAGGGTTGGTTTAATCGGGCACGATTTTTGTAACCCGAGAGGGAGCATTAACTTATTTAGGATAAATTCGCCTTCAAAGCAATTTTGATAATTAACAAGGAGTAGTCAATTTAGTAACATGAACAATCTTGTTGGTAACCCAATTACTAGGAATCTCTTTAGATTTGAAAAACCCCAAATTGATATACTTTCCTATTTTGTTTAATTGCAAATTTTAAATTTGATTGTTACATGATTCTTATTTCAAAAATCAAAACCTTTGCAAAATCCTTTTTTATATAGTCCAGTTTAATTGATTTGATAATTAGTTGTGATTTGATATCACGGTCTCTATGGGATCGATCTTTTTTATTACTTGGCAACGAATCCGGTACACTTGCCGGAATCCACGCACATCACCTCCTCGTCCAACAGAAAGTTAAATATGCAATGGACGACCTCTTCGTCCAACAGAAAGTTAAACATGCAATGGACGGAACCTCCTCGTCCAACAGAAAGTTAAATATGCAATGGACGACCTACTCGTCCAACAGAAAGTTAAACATGCAATGGACGGAACCTCCTCGTCCAACAGAAAGTTAAATATGCAATGGACGACCTCCTCATGCTACAAAAAGTTAAACATGCAATGGACGACCTACTCGTCCAACAGAAAGTTAAACATGCAATGGACGGAGCCTCCTCATCTAACATAAGTTAAAATGCAATAGACGACCTCCTCGTCCA
Source organism: Sophora flavescens (assembly GCA_030762895.1). Taxonomy (NCBI): domain Eukaryota; kingdom Viridiplantae; phylum Streptophyta; class Magnoliopsida; order Fabales; family Fabaceae; genus Sophora; species Sophora flavescens. Next base: position 132,252,042 of record CM061065.1, read on the forward strand.
ACATAAAGTTAAACATGCAATGGACGTAACCTCCTCGTCAACAGAAAGTTGAATATGCAATGGATGACCTACTCATCCAACAGAAAGCTAAACAAGCAATGGACGACCTACTCATCCAACAGAAAATTAGACATGAACCTCCTCCTCGTTTCATGGTTGTTTTCTTTTTCTTCTTTCTTTCTTCACTATTATTTTTTAGTCTCCCTGAAACATAATAACATAAAATTAGAATAAAATGAAGTCGGACAAAAATATGTGTTCACAAGGCATTCTTGAAAAAATTCTTTCTACCATCCAAGACCGCTTACCTACGGACTCAGATCACCGACTTCTTCCAAAAGGACGGAGAATGCTTATCCGAAGCTTGGGATCGTTACAAGGTATTGCTAGATTCTTGGCCACATCATGGGCTCGAGAAGTGGCTATTAGTGCATACCTTCTACAATGGATTGGATTATTCTTCAAATGTGTCACATGACTCTGCAGCTGGTGGAGCATTGATGAATAGACCACTAACTGAAGCATTCAATATCATTGAAAGCGTTGCCACCAACTATCACCAATAGGGTTCACAGAGAGGTAATAACCCGAAAAAGCTTTCGGGAGGTATGTTCGATGTAGGTGGTATGGAATTGATTTTGTCTAAATTTGATTCATTGAGTAAGCGCTTTGATAGGCTTAAAAAATTTAATGTGAGTTCAATAGGTGCTACTAATGTTGCTTGTGAGATTTGTGGAATGCAGGGACATGACTTCATGGAGCGCCCACGTGGTAGTGCTCCTGCAAAAGGCGCTTCAGGTGAACAAGTGAATTCATGTCACAATTTTTATGACACGAACCCGAAGTTGCCAAACTATGTTCCCCTAAATTCTTACAACCAAGGAAGGAAGAATAGCCCTTATCTCTCATACAGGAACTACAACAACATATTGAACCACGAATTCCAAGAAGGCCAAGGTAATAGGAAACTCGCATCGGGGTATCCTCAGGTACAAAAGTCTATACTTGAGTCTCTTTTGGAATATTTTGTTGAAACTTAAACAAAATGAAGAGTTTAGGCAACAAGGAAGGGCAGTCAATGAGGCAATAAAGGAGTTAACATCTAAGGTAGATAACTTAGTCATCCATAATAAGATGTTAGAAAATCAGATTGCCTAACAAGCTAGTACATCTTCTGGGACTAAGGGTGCATTTCCGGGACAACCCGAAGTTAATCCCAATGAGCACTGTAATGCTATATACTTGAGGGATGATAAGCTTGGGGCAGTTGAAAATGATGTGGAATGTGAGGTGGACATGAGTGAACAAGAAGAGATAGAACCAAAGTATGTCCCTCCACCACCTTACCAACCCCCAATACCTTTCCCACAAAGGCTAGTCAAGAAAAAGCAAGTAGAAAAAGAGACTAAGAGATTAATTGAGGAGAATGATGAAATGATAAAAACTAATATGCCTCCTAAACTAAAAGATCCAGGAAGTTTCTCAATTGCTTGCTCAATTGGAGAAGTGAAAATAGACCATGCCTTATGTGACTTAGGGGCTAGTGCGAGTTTGATGTCGCTTACCATCTTTGAGAGGTTAGGAATAAAGGAATTGAGACCATCCAAGTTCTCTTTACAATTTGCGGATGGCTCAACTAAAACCCCTCTAGGCATACTAGAGAATGTCCCCATAAAGGTAGGAAATTTTTTCATTCCTACCAATTTCATGATGTTGGATATGAACGGGAATTCTAAATTTCCTATCATTCTTGGCAACAGCTGGAGCAACAATAGATGTGAAAAATGGTAAGCTCTATTTGAATGTAGAGAAAGGTAAGGTGGATTTTGATTTGACTAACTCATTTAACAACCCTCCTTTTGAGAATCATGTGTGCAGGATTGAGATAATGCCTCCAGAGGTGAAAGAAGATCTTAACATGGAAGCAACTCCCAAACTTTGCATGACAAATGATGCACCAAATAAAGATGAAGTTGGAGTTGCTCAACATGTGGAGTTAAAACTTCCGCCGGGAGGAAGTAAGGCCATGAGACTCAAAATAAAAAGAGCAAAGCGAAAGCGAATGTGGCCTTATGAACACTATGAGCTCATTAAAGGACTTCCTTGGAAGAGAGGTGTTCTTTCACTTCCAAGCCCAGCTGATCCCAGGTTGATTGAAGGGAGTATGGTCAAGCTTAAGACCGTAAATAAGCACTTCTTGGGAGCCAACCCAAGTTTTCTTTCCCTTGCTATTTTGATATTTATTTTTGTTTGTTTTGAATAAATTGAGAAGTTTATAGGAGAAAGATTACAAAATGATGCTTTTGCCAAGTGTGTTTGCAGGTTGGAAAAGCATGAAAAGAGAAGAGGCAGGGCAATGAAGATCACGGCCTGACCGTGATAGCCTTCACGACCGTGATGCGCTCCAGAGGCGTTCTGAGCCAGCACCTACCACCACCTAAGTGAGTTGTTCCATTTTCTCATTTCTCCGACTTGATTATTTACATTGTGGACAATGTAAGTTTTTAAGCTTGGGGTAAGGGTATTTTTGCATTTTGCATTTTGCATTTTGCATATTACATGTTGCATTCATTTAGGCGTAGTTTTGCATGATCACATCATTAGATTGCCCCTTGTTTTGAATTTGCATCCTATTGTGAGAACTTGGTGCCAAATGAATTGAGACAGTGAATTTTTGAACTCAATTTTGTATTCTTGTGGTAGGCTAAAAAAATTAAAATGCTAGAGATGATCTTTTGGTGGTTGTTAATTAGCATGTGGTTCCTTGAATGTGTGTTTCTTATTAATTCTAAACTACTAAATGTGAGATTTTTGGGCCTAAAAGGGGTACTCACTAAATTTACCTCATTCCTTGTGATTGAGTGTTTTCTTCCTCTTGGATTGTATTCTCTAGAACTTGACTTGAAACCGTTTTGAAACTTAGAAATTTTTTTAAACATATTTGAAAATGATTGAGGCATTAAGTATTTTTATGGCCTTCTGAGCTTTCAATGATTGAATACTACCCCTTAGTTGCCAAACTTTGAGCTAAAAATAATAATAATAATGGTTTTCTTGGTACCTTGATTTTTCTTGATAAATGATGCATGGTATGACACCTTTTAAAGTATGGCAAAAATGGCAAAATGGTAGTTTGAAAAGTTGTGGGATGAAAAAAAGAAAGAAAAATAAATAAATGTTTCTCATGTGTTGGAAATCTCCCCTTTCTAAATTGATGAAAAAAATTTTAAAAAAAAATAAAAAATGGAGAAGGGGATGAGAAAAAAAGAAAAAAAAGAAAGTGAGAAATAAAATGAAAAAGGATAAAGAAAGAAAGAAGGGTGGAAAAGTGAAGTAAAGCCCAAAAAGGTATTTTAGAAGGTTGTCATGCTTTGCATTGTTTGATATTTTGTTAGCCTTCTTGAATTTTCCTTTTCTTGGTTTCCCCACCTAACGATTAATCCCATGGCCCCATTACAACCAAAATAAAAGACCTCTTGATTCTTATGTGTTTTCATTAATAAAGTAGAGATTTGGTTAATAGTCAAGCTTATGGTAGGATATCTTCCTTGAGGAAATTGAGTGAATGGTTAAGGGTTTAGGGGTGAGAAGATTGCCCGAATTAGTGAGAGGCATGAATTTAGGGAACCTAAGCTGCTAATTGGACTTGAAATTGATTGTCTCTTGGTTTCTTATTTGGATATACCTATTACTTGGATTAGTTACTCCGGTTCTTGGTTCACTGTCCATGCTCTGATTGTTTATCTTGTCTGGCCTTGGTTATTGCTTGAGGACAAGTAAAACCTTAAGCTTGGGGTAGTTTGATGAGTGTGATTTCACCTCATATTTCTTTATCATTTTGCATGCATTTTCATGTAGATTAGGCATTTTTATTTTGATATTTGTTAGTTTTTCCCTTTGGAATGGGTAAGGTGGTTCTGTAGTGTTTGTGTGCAGGAATTCATGATTAAAATGCTCAAGTCTAGTTAATTCGGAGTTTGCATGAAGATGGAGCTTTAAAAGCAAGAAAAATGAGCAAAGCCGAGACCATCACGGCCTGGGTGTGACAACCATCATGGCCATGATCACGTAGAATGAAGAAAAAAGAAGGAAGCAAAACTCAGAAGTTGTCACGGCCTGGCCGTGACAGTCATCACGGTCGTGACAGGTCGATCAATGCTAGAATTCACAAAGCAGAAGCTGTCATGGCCTGGCCCGGCCCTGACAACCGTCACGACCGTGACGCGTAAAATCTGTGATTTTGGGATCTGTTTTTGATCTGATTTGTAATTGCTTCAATCACAAGTTAACCTACATTATAAATAAGACAATTAGGCTCGAACATATAGAGATCTTGGCTGCTACCTTAGGCTCAATTTAGGATTTCTCTTCTTCTCCAATTTCTTCTCTTTCTCTTAGGATTTTTATGTTCTTTTTAATCAAGATTGTTATGACCATGGCAATGCTTGAGTAGTCGTTTTATTTCTACGAATTGGGACTATGCCCAAGACTTGTTTTATGTTATGAATTGATGTTTTCCCTTTGTTAATTCCAATTTGCTTTTGATTTAATTCTTATTGCATGAATTACTTGTGAATTTGGTGCGCACTTATTTGCATGTCATAGATACTCTAAGGATGAACTAAGAAGTGAACTTAGGTATTGGATCTATAGGGATTGAACTTAGGACTTAAATCACAAGAGTTAGAAGCGGTCCTTCGAGGGTTCATTGAATTGTCACAAACCTCAATGGGTCCAATTTAAATACAATTACCACGAGAGTAGGGGTTGGTTTAATTAAACACGGTTCTTGTGTCTCGAGGGAGAACATTAACTATATTAGGATAAATTCACCTTCAAAGCATCTTGATAATTAACATAGGGGTGGTCAATTTAGTAGCATAAGCAGTCTTGTTGGTAACCCAATTCCTGGAAATTCCTCTTTAATTTGAAAAACCCCAAATTGATTTACTTTCCTTTTGTGTTTGATTGCGATTTTAATAATTGATTTGTTACTTGATTCTTATTTCAAAAACCAAATCTTTTCTTGTTTAGCTAAATTGATTTATTAATTAATTGTTGTTCAAGATCACGGTCTCTGTGGGTTGGATCTTTTTATTACTGGACGACGAAGCCGTACACTTGCGGATTCATGCCATCAAGTTTTTGGTGCCGTTGCCGGGGACTGTGCTTTTTTGAATTTCAATTTAATTTTTAAATTGATTTTTCAGAACTTTTTTTTTTATTTTCTTTTCATTTTCTAGTGTATCTATCTCTCTCTTTGCAGGTTATTTTTCTCTTTTATGCGAAGATCCCAAAGTCTTGGAACTCTTATTGAAGTTGATACCAAGATCGAAAAGACTTTTCATAGACGTAGGAGACTACAAAGACAAAGAGCGAGAGAAAAGTTGATCCCCATTCCACTCATGGCCGATCCGATACCAATCCACTGAAGGACTACGCAGCCCCAAATGCTAGGGGTTTGCGAACTGGGGTTTGCCTTCGACATTTCGGCTTGTCTCATCTATCCTCGGCAGCATCTCTCTCCTCAGCGGCGCCTCTCTCCCTTTGCAGGTTTTCATCTATCTCCCTCTCACGCTTTCTGCAAAGCATCATCGCTGTTCAGTTCAGTTCAGTCCTCCTTCAATTTAGGTACGCCCTTTAACGTTTGATTTTCCATTCTGCTGCTTACTCCTCGATTATAGCCATTTTTCTAAAGCTAATACCATATTTGATCTTGCCCTGCCTTTAATGTTGCTAACCCTAGAATAAATCAATTTTTTAAAATATCTTATTTTTCTTTCTTTTATATAGCGATAACACTGTGGTGAGAATTTCTGTTTTTTCATTTTTTAAGTAATGGTTTAAAAGGATTGCAAAGACATGGGTATTCCGGTGATTTTGATTTTGTGACTTTTGTAGGCATTTCGATTTTGATGTGTTATTCTATTAACACTAGTGCAAAATATGCTTTTTACATCGGAGTTTCCACATCGGTTTCCCTAAAACCGATGTGTAAAACGAGGCGGTGGCATTTTTGAAATTAAAAGCAAAGAATTCCACATCGATTTCAAAAATAACCGATGTGTGAATATTTTCCACATCGGTTATATTTTAACCGATGTCTAAAATTAAAACAAAAAAATTTAAAATTTAAAATTTTTATCTTTCCACATCGGTTATTTTTTAACCGATGTCTAATATATAGATTAATCACATCAGTTATCTTTTAACCGATGTATAAAATTTTAAAAAAAAATTAGAATTTAAAATTTTTATCTTTCCACATCGGTTTATTTATAACCGATGTAATAAATTAAAAAAAAAATGAAATTTTAAATTATAAATCGTAAGTTCTACATCGGTTAATTTTAAACCGATGTGAAATATGGATAACCACATCGGTTTTGGTAAATCGATGTGTAATATTTGACAAAACCCTACATTTTGTCATTCCCTCCATCTGTTCCGTGCCCTCTTCCATTCCTTTTTGTTTTGTGCTCGTGACTTTCTTCCCCAACTCTCTCACTGCTCTATGCTCGCCGTCCCTACTACTTCGCCGCGGCCTCCCATCTCTGTCTCTCCCTGCTTCTCTCGGAGTGATTGATTTTGATGCAGTGAGTGAATATAAAGAGGCAGTGAATGATTGAGAGGCAGTCTCTTCTTTCTCGCAGTAGGGGCTTTCTTTGCCTTTGTGACCTGACCTTGTCGTCTCTCATCCTCAACGCAGTAAGCCTCTTCCTTTCTTCTCTGTGCCACTCTCTTATTAAAGTCTGCTCTATGGTATTAAAGTGGCTAGTGCTATGAATCTTAGCAAAGTGGTTTTTAAAGTTAACTCCATGGTAGTTTATGGTATGCTTTTGAAAGGATACACATCTGTTCCTACTATTCAACCTCTTCTAGATGAAGTTTCTTCTCTTCTTAGATCTGCAAGATGGCAAACCTCTATCTCCTTTTTTAATATATCAGCAAATCAAGTTGCAGACTTGCTTGCTGATATGAACCATTCGACCTCTTTTTCTGTTACTCTAATTGATCATGCTTTCCCTCTTTTGGATATTCTCATTAGGAAGGATTTAAGAGGGGTTTGTCCTTCTAATCCTGATTAGTTTGTTTCTATTCCTTTGTTATAAAAAAAATTAGAAACAAGACAGTTGGTAGAGTTTTTTTTTAAAAAAAAAATAACATTTTCAAAAAAAAAATAAGTAAATATAGAGACAAGGTCAACATTATGAACTCTGGCCCGTTCATTTGGGTTGATCGATTTGGGATCGTTTTTGCTAATTCTTTATCAATTTTTGAAGGAGAATATCCAAGATTGGACCAGTTGGAGCATCAGATCTTGGATTTTTTTTTTTAGTAATGTGAAAACATACAACTACATTGTAATGTAAAACAATTGACAACGAACAAAAAATTTACCTATTTCACATTTACACTTTAGATCTTCTTTCTAATTTGGATTAAAGTGAAACATTAACCTTAGTCAATATAGACAAAAAAACCAATTTTTATTCTATTTTCTGTTCTTTGTTAATCTAGGTGTAAGCTATCATTCTCATTTCCCCCGTCTTTGGTTTTTCATGGCAAAAATTGGGTATCTTTCTGATTCTGACTTGTGTTTTTATTTTTGTATGTGTATTGATTGGGATGTTGAACCACTTAATTATGTTTTTCTGTAACTGGGTTTTGTTTGGATTGGCTTGCAGAATAGATGGGAGAGAGGATCCCATCTGGTACTGGGAGTTATTTCCAGTACCCTCCTTCTGCTTTTTCCTTACATCTTTTGCCCTATTTTTCCCCAACCCGTCTTTCCCTCCCTAGATTGAAAAACTAAAATATAAGTGACTCTTGATTTTCAGATCAACACTCTCGTTTATCATCATCATTCACTACAAAAAGACAATTGTTTAGCGACCGTAATTTTCGGTCGCTAAACAGTGTAAATCGGTCGCTATTTATTTTAGCGACCGAATCAGCGACCGATTTATGGTGGTGGCTGAATACCTGGTCCCTAAGGTTTTAGCGACCGGATTAATATTTCGGTCGCTAAATAATAATAAACGATCGCTATTAGGTTGGTCGCATTTTTGGGGTAACCATTTCTAGCGACCGATAATCGGTTGCTAATTCGGTCGCTAATTTTGGTTATTGTTAACCTATATTAGCGACGGATTTTCGGTCGTTATACCTCATCTGTAACTGTTAAATAAAGTTTAGCGACCGAATTATTGGTTTCCAATTCGGTCGCTAAACTGGTTATTATTTTTTAAAATAAATTTAAATTTTTAAAATAAATTTTTTTTCTGGTTTTCTTTAAACGTTAGCAAACTTACTAATAAAACACACTAAATTACTTATGAAATATACAATCATAAGAAAGAATAAATATATATAAAAAGAATAATCCAAAATGTCGTACAAGAATCGTTTAAAGTCAAAAATATGGAGAAAAAAACCAGTCATGATGAGGGGGAGATGGAGGAATCCAATCATCCTCAGCGTCCGTACCACTGCCGTCTCGCTGGGCCGATCGTCCTCTCGAGTAGCAAGATCGATGGCTGGCGGCGGAATCGAGGAGCGGCAGCAGCGCACAACCGCCGGAGCATCATCTCGAGCAATCGAGTCTGGATCCTCATCTGCTCCAACACCAGCCGCGATGTGTCCGGCCTCGCTCGATGCTCGCCGCATCATTTCTTGGTGTGCTGAGTCAACTGTGCAATCTGGTTCACCATCTGCTGCTCTCTCTCGTTCTTCTCTCGAAGCTCCACGTTCAGCTGCATGATGGTGTCCTGCATTTGGTGGAACTGCTCCTGAGGGACGGTATCGGCGCAGGAAGGAGCAGGCGTGCCGGACGATGAAGCGATGAACTCGGCTCCCAGGTTTCCGAGGCCATACACGTGCCCCTTCTTGTTCCTGCCCCCGACGACCTCCAAATAAATGGCATTATCGTCGACAGAGACAGGAGAGCAGGGCCCATCACCAGTCAAAGCCTCATCTTGTGACTGTGAGGCACGTGATATGGCATCGTCCTTCTTCTCGTTGAAGCCCACCTACAAAGTATAGTTGAAGAGATTTAGTTAAAATTATATCCAATATTAACAAATCATTTATAATAATTTACAAGTAAACACTAAATTATTTTTTTGCTTACAAAGATAGTTCTGCCCTTGTCGTTGACCCATGTCCCCGATTTCAACTTCTTCGTCCTCTCCACCAACTCCATAGCAGTCGGGGCCCGTTGTTTCGTGCTTTCGCAGTTAAAAATATAATATTAAATTCATAAGAATAATTAAAAATGAAAACTAATTAATTAAATAGTATATTAAGTCAAAAGTTTAATGTATTACCAGCTCGTCGTAGTGGGCGGCGGCTGATTTAGACCCACTGGTCCAAGCACATGCGCCACCATCAGAAGCTCGATTACGCCGAGCTGTGGCCTGGATCTCCTGGAACTTCTCAGTAGTCCAGTACTGGTCCAGCTGCCTCTTAATCTCAGGATCCACCCACCTCCCCTTATTCTGACCCTTCCTCAGCTTGTTCATCAGATTCTTCATGACCAGTGAGCCTTTATGCTCAAATATGTCCCTGACGAGAGCCTCTAAAGCTAAGTCCCACATATACTCTTTCTGCAACTTACAGTTGTTAGGAAATTCGTGTGTACATATATATAATGTAAATTTAATTTTAAAAACTTAATAAATTGTTACCTTAAACTCTAGAAACAACTGATCCCTATGGCCCAGTGGGATGGCCTTCCATGTAGGCCATGGACCATCAAACTTGCGTCGCAGGATCTTCGATATCGAATCAGAAGGGCCCTTCGTGCGTAAAGTCACAAGAAAAATTAGAGCATTAATAAATGTTATAATTAAATTTAAAAAACAAGTAAATAAAAATTAACGATACTTTATATATATTAAAAAATTAAATTAGCATACTCGTTATCCCCCCTGGGGATAAGAAGAATCCTCCTGTCGGATGGACCACGACTCTCATGTCCCGATGATGATGATGGTCCTATCGTCGTAGGTGTGGATGATGAGGGTGCAGCCTGTGTCCCGACCACATGAGGCTGGGTGGGGGGTGCAACTCCATCACCCTGAAGTGTCCCGTCCACAGAGGTGCTGGTAGGGTGGTCTCGATCTGAAGGCTGTGGGTCGGCCGGCGAAGGGACTCTCGCAGCACGACCTCAACGACGACCTCCACGACGACCCCTACCTCTAGAGGAATCTGCCATCTGTGAAAAAAATGAAAAGATGATTACACAACAGTGTAAATAATACAAAAATAAATTACCTAATAAGTAGAATGACATTCACACAATGAATTATGACATAAATAAATTACCTAAGTAGAATCTCCGTCACTAAATTCACCCTCACTCTCATCAGTATCACTTGATCGGAATGTACCTTCGCTAGATGTGTCCAACTCGGATTGATCCATTAACTCTCTTTCAACTTCTTCCCCATTTCTGGAAATGTCCGCCAGAGAATTAACAATAATGTCCGGCGTAATTTGCAACGGTACGTGGTTGTCTTATACCGATCCGCACCACAAAATTGACAACATGTTATGCTTTCCGCTGAATCATCCTTATAGTACAACATACATCCATTCGGGCAACAATCAATTTTCAAACACCCCAGACCCAAATTTTCCACGGACTTCTTAGCATGATAAAAACTTGTAGGCATCCGATTGCCTTCCGGCAACGCCTTGACACCGACCTGGTGAGGCGATTAAAAACAGCCTTCTTGCATATTGTAGTTAGATTTGATACTCAACCATTCCATGCACATCGACAACTCTGTGTACTCCCGACATCCTTCCCACAATGGAGATCGTGCAGCACTCAGCATATCATAGAATCTTTGAGCTTCGGGATTCGGATTCTCCTCTATGTATTGGGAACCCATTCCACCATCTTCTCCCCCATCTTCTTCTAGTACAACACCAACCGATGGTCCAGCATGATCCATTATCATCTGCTCGTATGGATTCAATTCTTCCCTCCCGTCACCACTTCCATAGTACGAACCTTCAGCCACAATCGGGTTTAAGTCAGGCAACGTCTCACCATGGTTACTCCACCAATAGTAATCAGGCATGAAGCCCTTCTCATAAAGATCGGCTACAACTCCATCCACGCTTTTGAAAGATTGACACTTGCATCTTTTGCAAGGACACCTCAATTGATCACCGCCCAGTCGTATAAATCTCTCCTGGCTAACAACAAACTCTGTAAACTCACCCACTCCAACTCTATACTCTTCTTTAAGACGTTTATTCCGATCCAACCTACGATCCATCCATTTCCGATTCTCCGGAATATCCATTGCTGGCAATTAAATAGCCTGACCAATCCTACAATAACACTTATATATTACGGTGCATAAAAATAACTCCATCAATCTCGTTCTTATGACAAGGTATGAACCTATCCCATTCTAGAAGAAACCTTTGCCACACTCGGCTACTAATAGTTATTCCCATATTCAAATACCTTATACTTGACAAAATTTCGGCAGCATTTCCCATTGGTCTCCAAGTTACACGACTCGAGCACGGTCAGAATCACCGCGATCAAGTATGCACCAGGAGAACAAAAGGAAATGCACCAGACCGAGATTTCAACAAGTATATAAGGCATTTGAACATTGAAATGACTATTGTACGAGTGTGAAAAAGGTTTTTTCCCAAACTGTCCCACTTGGACAATTCAAGATTCAATATAATGAGCATGCATACCTTGATAAGTTACGCATGCTCATTAATATTGAATCTCAAATAGGAAACTAAGGCTTTCATAAATTAATTATTAACTCTAACAGAAAATAAAACCATTGACCTATAAATATTGCAACATTGTTGAGCTTATATAAATTGCAGCGTAAATCAATACAAACTTAGATTAAATATTGTAGCAAACATCCTATTGAGCTCCGCTCTCCACTAACAAGTAGAAGTTAATTGTCAAACACATGCATAATTTCTAAATTATCAGCACACAACCAAAGATCCCGCCTTTTTGGACATGATCACATCCTATTGAGCTCCGCTCTCCACTAACAAACAACACATATTGACAAACACATGCATAAACATTAAATTATCAGCATACAATCAGACAAGATCACATCCTATTGAGCTCCGCTCTCCACTAACAAACAACACATATTGACAAACACATGCATAAACATTAAATTATCAAAGATACAAGGCATAAGATCACATCCTATTGAGCTCAGGCTCTCCACTACCAAACAAGATGATAATTCACATAATACATTACACCGAGTGTTCGGAGAACTGACACGAGAGAGAAAAACACAACCGAGCAAGGATAAGGGGAGGAGCCGAGAGCCAACAGAGAGTAGAAGAATATGACAACAAGGACCTATCGTGCATAAATGAAATTATTCATTTCAAATCAAATTACTATTCTATATATACGAGAATCCAAGACAACTATTTATAAGACTAGAAACACATAAATTAATATAAAATAGAATCAACAATATACGGTTACAAATTTATAACAACTTGCAAAGGTGAAACAACATACATTATTAAAATAAATAAAAATAAATAAATTTATATCTAATCAAATATAAATTACCTAAGCGACAAAATCTACCAAGATGAATTTTTTCATCTACTATGTTAAATTGTTATACCTAAATAATTTATCTCATGAATATCTAGTGGTAAAGCATGTGCTCACGAAAAAATAATCAATGAAGCATAAAAATAATAAGAAAACGTATGATTATATTTCCTGAATCAATAGTAAATTATCAAACATCATAGGGCATATCAATTATTCTCCAACGTTAAAATCATTCAAATTAATATAGTGGCTGCAGAATGATGTAGTAGATCCTACACTGGATAATTGCAATTTAACTTCTAATCTGAAAAGAAGATTCCTATTTTCTTTCCCATGTGAAAATTTCAACACTAAAAGTTAGGAACTGCAATCCGAATATACCATTTAGTGTAGGCCATTTAGTGTACCATACTTTAAGACAATGAATGAAAGATTGATCTACTTTTCACATTGGCTTTTATGCAAGATATAGTTTGGAATCAATGTAATTTGGATCTTGTATTTTGGGGTTATTATGATACTTTTAATAAATTGGTTTGTTTAAGGTTTTTAGTCATTTAGGATTTCTTGGTTATCAAGTTGGTTTTGCCTATTTAAGGATTGATAAGTACTTAGAGAAAAAGAGATGATTTATGAATTGAATTTGTTCCTGAGGTTGTATTTCTCCCTTCTCAGTCCTCATTGGTACTACTTCCTGTTGTTTTTATATACATCTCTGCCTCTCAGACCCCCTCTTCCTTAAATACTTCTTTCCTTCCATTTTCCCCTCATATGTTCCACATCTCTACTAAACAAAAATAACTAAATTCGAAATGGCCTATAATCCAAATTACCTAGACTATTTTACAGTTAAGCAGCTAGCAAGAATATGGAAAGCAATTTACCGAGATCGCAAACATTATTTACCAAAAACCATCACCCTACAATGCCATTCACATAACAGCTACATGACATGCCAACAAGTTTGAAAAGAACAAGTCAGGTGGGACATAATAGTGAGAAGAAACAACAACTGAAACAAGACATAACTAACAGAAATGGTAGAGATAGAGAAAAAGAAAATGCAGGCATTGGTCTATAAATGGTAGTGAGACAGAGAGAGATGCGAGAGAAACAAAGACAGAGGGAGAGATGGAGTAGAGGAGAGCTTACCTCAGCATAGGGGATGATGGTGGTGACAGGAGGTGTCTTGTGGTGGCCGGAGCGCGCGGCTAGGAAGAGAGAAACAGTGAGACAGAGAGAGATATATGCGAGAGAAACAGAGACAGAGAGATGGAGTAGAGGAGAGCTTACCTGAGCAGAGGGGAGATGACGGTGGTGACCGGAGGTGTCTTGGGGTATTGAGGTGGCAGGAGCGCGCGCCGTAGAAGAGAGAAACAGTGGGTGGGAGAGAGAAATGCGACAGAAAAAATGAGGAAGAAGGAGGTTCTGTCGAATTTAGGGATTTCAGTTTTAGCGACCGAATTAATTCGGCCGTTAATTCGGTCGCTAATATGGTTAGTTTTAATTTGAATTTGTAATTTTAGTGACCGATTTAAATTTCGGTCGCTAACACGAGCAATTTTATTTTTTTAACGTGTCTTTTAGCGACCGAATTAATATATATCGCAAATATAAATAAAGTTTAAGTGTGAATTCATAAATTTAGCGACGGATTTCTAAATCGGTCGCTAATATAAACACAGTTTGACCATTGCATTTAATTCGGTCGCCATTTCGGTCGCTAACAATTCATAAATTTCTGACTTTTAGTTTCCTTTGTTTAGCGACCGAAGTAGCGACCGATATCTCTGCTACGCTCTATTTCGGTCGCTATTTCGGTCGCAGAATCAACTCTAACCAGTGTTTCTTGTAGATCCTACAATCGGTCGCTATTTCGGTCGCAAAAAGGAACCTAAAAATTCGGTCACTATTTTCGGTCGCTAAATGACCTTTTTTTGTAGTGATTCCTCTAACTTCGCGTCGTTTTCATTTCTTTCTCACACCTAGGTTTTTCTCATTTCTCTCCACTGTCGTTCTCACTTCATAAACACCGTTTTGATTTCCTTTGCGACATGATGATAAATCTTGTGTCTTAAAAATAAAGATTAAAAAAAGTATTATCTTTTGTATATACGAACATTGTAAAAGTTTAATTCAATTAAATTTACTTAATTTTGAATGAAATAGCTTTTTCTTTTCTTTTTCTAAAACATGGACTTGCAAACTTATTTTGTTAAATTTAAACCCTTTTCAGCTTCCTCTTTCCATTACAAAAAACCAAAACAATCCTCCGTTTATTTGTTCAATGTGATGAACTATGGAAGCAGTAAAGTGTAGAGGGATTCATGGACATGTAAAATGCAAATTAATGTGGTATGGTTTGGGGACATAGCCACCTAGCCATTTGCAAATGGACCGCAAAGATAGTCAATCTCGAAATGCTTGTGTGTATTATTAAAATGGATAGCTTTTTTTTATTTTTTTTATGCATTTGAATAATTATATATTGTTGTTGTTTAGGATTCCGGAGCAGTTGGCAGGTATACAAGTGTCTTTGACTCCGTTGCATAGTACTAGTGCCTCTGCTTTGTTCACTTCTCTGCTGTCTTTGCACAATAACAACTGGGGTTGTCTCTCAGAAGGTACGCTTCTTACTTCATGCTGCTCGATCTTTCTTTACATTATTGGTTGAATTATCTTGTACTGTAAGTTTATATGAACTACTACCTTTTATCTTTTCATTTCAGTTATAATCCCATACAATCTTGAGAATATCTGTTTTGGGGGGAAAAAGGACCATAGACTTCATTTTTTGTTGTATATTTTTATCATTTGTGAATTTTATTTTTGCCTTAATATGGCTGTGATCGCTCTAATTGCTAAAGAATAGATTTTTAAGTCAATTATTGTCAGGTATAGTGTTATGCTCTTTCCCCAACTAGATCTTAGGCATCCATGCATATGTTAGTGTGGTAGTTACCAAAATGGAAAATGCAATAAACTAACACTGTATTTTCATGCTTTGATTATAGACTCTACGTGCGCACAATCCTTGGATACAAAAGGTAAGAGCTTCTTGATTTCCATCGTTTTGGCAGAAAAGCTTTCATTTGAGTTTTAATGTATTTGCTTGAAAATTTATTTGATCCGAGAATATGCCCACAATAATTAGTAAAGCCTTAGTTTCCCGTTTGAGAAGCAATACTAATGAGCACACGTGTACGTGCTTAATGTACCGCTCATTGTGTTGGATCTTGAATTGTCCAAAGTTGGACAGTTTGGGAAAAAACTTTTTCTTCATTCAGTTAAAATAGTTATTCATTAATTCTAATGTTATATACTTGACGAAAGTTCGGATTGATACATTTCCTTTCGTTCTCCGGGTGCATACTTTATCGTGGTGGATGTCATCATATTCAAGTCGTGTACGTCGGAGACCGAAGGGAAATGCTGCCAAAATTTCGTCGAGTATGAGCGTGAGAGTTAAGGACTAACTGTTAACCGAATGTTGAAAAAGTTTCTTCTCGAATGGGATAGGGCCATACCCTGTCATAAGAAGTGGTTGATGAATATGTTAGACTAAGTACGAAGTTATTGGTTTAGTCATGGATCGCGGTTGGATGAATACTAGACGGACAAGTGATGAGTATGAGAATGGAGTGGAAGATTTTCTACAGTTTTCAAAAACAAATGCTCCTGATAGTGGTAACGAAAGGTTTTATTGTCCTTGTGTTAACGGTTTGAATGAGAGACGACTAGAAGCTGAGGAGATACGTGATCGTCTTATTTGTGAGGGGATTTGCAAGAGTTATACAACATGGATATGTCATGGTGAATCGTTAGACAGTAGAGGGTGTCAGATAGAGAGGAAGTTGATGACGTGGAAATGGACGATGGACTAGAGGACATGATCCGTGATGTTGGGTAAGAGTCTTTTCGGCGCGCAATACATGTGTATGATACTTTGTGCAGTGATGCGGAAAAGGCTTTGTATCTGGGGTGCACTAATTTCACACGGTTGTCACCGACGTTAAGATTGTTCAATGTGAAGGCGAGAAATGGGTGGAGCGATAAAAGATTTACCGAATTGCTTGAGTTGTTGAAAGACATGCTTCCAGAAGGCAACACATTGCCATCTCGAAACTATGAGGCGAAGAAGATATTGTGTCCGATGGGTATGGAGTATAAGAAAATACACGTTTGCCCCAATGGTTGCACATTGCCATCCTAGAAGCTTAGGAACGTTTCTTCAATTTTTCACTAGCCTTTCTCTCTTTCTTTTTTTTTTCCCCAATAATTGTAAATTTATTGATAAAAGTCCTGCTACAACAAGGACCCCAATCTAGGGGAATAACAAAACACCCCAAAAACTCAAAACATACATCAAAAGCAGTAACAAACAAACATAGGAAAACACCTTCAACAATGGCCTTACACCTTTTGTCTACTCCAGCAAGCACAACCTGCCAAGTCCTCCACCCAATTCATTTAAAGGCAGCAGTCATGTGTTTCTCCCTCAATCGTGTGCCCTCCTCAAATCCCTCAATCCCCGAATCGCTCATCAAGTTAGGTTTCTAGGCTGTGGGTTGTGGAGATTTGAAGCAATACGAACACTGGTGCATGAAGGAACGAGACAAGGGCGAACATTCTATGGTAGTTCATGGTGGAGGAGGTTAATACAGGGACAACAATGAATAATCCAAAAGAATTTAATCAAACAGTTCACTCATGGAGATTATTACAAAACAGCTTATATGGGATAATTTAAGCTTTTTCAAGATTTAATTTGATTTGCCAAACACAATGATTATTCGAGGAAAAAGCTTAATGATAAAGAAACAGCTGAAACGGGGGAAAAATCATCTTTTCTAAACATGCTCTTAGGCCCCGTTTGTGAGAGCTTAAATAAGCTCCTTATGACTTATCTGATGTCATAAGTTCTTATTCCACATGTTTGCCACAACTTATGAAAAGAACTTATGGCATTTCATAAGTTGCTTTTAACTTATTCTCATAAGTTAGGAAAACTAGCTTATGGAAATTGCAAAAGCTCTTATGCGGACCAACGCCAAGCGCTGACCTCTGCGGGAAGTGATTTTGGAGATTCGCCCCGCGAACATTGGCTCGCCTCGCGAGTGTGGAAACCAGAAGCCAGCGCCCAGCGTTGGTGATGTAGTGCCCGGTGCTGGTGAAAAAATTAAGCGTTTTTCATCTTTGTTTAAAAAAAAACCAATAAATCAAATTATTTGGTTTTTTTGTTGAAGCAATCAAATTGTTTGTTAAAATTACATTTTTATTGTAATTTTATAAAAAAAATGTCCATAAGCACTTATATAGTAATGTATCCAAACGCCTTAATTTTGTATAAGTGCTTTTGGAAATATGCATCCAAACGTACATGACTTATTGAATTCAAGCTCTTATGACATAAGCTCTTGTACAATAAGACCTTATGCTATAAGTGCTTAGTTAAGTTATTTACCCAAACGTACCCTTGGTGGTGGGATTACCTTGATTGTTCTTGGAGGTCTTTTGCTTGATCCCACCTGCTGCATTTTGCTTCCAATTTTATGAATTTCGTAGTTTATGAAAAGAAAGCGTGTGCGTGACCTGAGTGCAGCAGGAGGACGACCTTGTGTGGCGTGTAAAATTTGACTGATTGACATAATTATAAATAAAGAATATTGATATATTAAATAATAAATAATAAAATATCAAACCATTAAAAGCTAGCTCTTTATTTATTAACTCATATCAAACTATACTGATACAGTCAAATTATTATCAAAGACGTCATAGAAATATCCTAATTGAAATTAGAAAACAAATAAAGTGAAGGTGAACTTTCTTGTATAATATGCTTGAAGTTGATGTGACTAAACGATAACTACTATGACAGGTAAGATTTTGTTGTTTGCTTTTCTTTGCTTTTATAGATCTGAATTTTTTTGCTGGAAGCCTGGTTTAATTTGCTAAATCACATATCAGCTTACCCGTTGTCTTATGTCTTCTTATGTTTTGTGCACGTGTGTGCATTATCCTAATGTTATAGATATTATCGTTATTGGATAATCAGTGGCAGGAGCTTCAATATACCTATTTTGGTGTAACCAACAATTTTCGCTAGACCCTTGTGGCTTATTGGCAGCGTCTCTTACTTTTACGTTCAGTGCCTTGGTTCCATTCCCATCAGCGCATTTTGGTTATCATTTGTTGTAGGGTCTAGCAAATCCTCGTTTCTTGTTAAAAAAAAAAAATTCGCTAGAAACAATTACATATCAATTTGATTTAGATGTATGCAAGGGTTTGACCCGCACATCGGGCCCTCTGGGGTATGGTAAGTGAAGGTTCTATTTCATTTTGTGCTAATGATAAGAATAATTGTGCACTACTTATGACTAATCATAGTAAAAAAAAAGGCAATAATTCGTTGGTTGGTGCTAAATTTGCCGAGCATTGGATTACTGTTCTTTTAAGTGTAGCAAACATATGAAATGGTCTCTGCTTGGGGAACCCATCTTCAGGCTCTACACTAGGAGAAATGCCTTAAAACAAATTTGGCAATAACCTGCATATATATAGTTTATATAATCAAATGCTTACTGTTAAGCTAAAAGTTGTTAGTTAGAATCAGGGCCGGTCCAACATATGCTGAGGCTTAAAACGGATGTCTATAAAAAGGCCTTTTTAAAACTAATAAAAATATTTTTATAAAAATTATATTATATTTAAATTTTACTTTTTATTGTGATTTTTTATATTTTTAAAGGTAAATTATTACGATTGATGTAAATATTTATTATGTATGTATAGGCAACCATATTTAAAAAGAGAAAAAAAAATATATTATATTTAAAAAAATAATCATAAACAAAATATATTTTGAATTTAAGGTTTAAAATCCTTGTAAAATTAGAATAAAAAAATGGAGGCATAAAGCTGCTGCTTTAGTGGCTTTAGAATGCAACTTTATTTCATTATGACTTGTGAGAACTGCATTTAGCTTGAGCGGTTATGCCCATTGTAGACATCATGAACCAGAATGTTAAGCTTATGGATTCTTAAGAGTGATGTTAATAAATAAAGCCAGTGATAAACAAAATACTTGTAAATTTTATTTCATTAGCATATTTTGCGGTTTATTAAATACATGTGCCAGTAAGCAGTAACAGTTATTTAAATTAAATAATCATTGCTAGCTAAAAAGAAAGTAGCGTAGCTGAGCTGCTTATGATTGTGAGAAGTACAGGTTGTTATTTCTCTGGTTATGATGGAGGTCCAAAACGGATTGTACGAGATATATTTTGCTTAAACTTTGTATATCTAAATGATGTGCTGAATGAAGGAATGAAGATGTGTGAACTGTGAAATACTACAGGCTAATGTGCTTCTGGAGAAATTCCCACCATCCTGTAGTGACTACCGCAACCAAATGGAACACAAAAAGAGAGATTTGTCACTTCAAGAACTGATCAACCATATGAAGACTGAAGAGGCCAATAAGCTTAAGATATGAATGTTTTGAGGAATAACTATATTGCTAGGAGCAGTATTAGGGATAGGTTTGACAACAGGCTTGCTTGGAGCAGAAGCAACCGTCCCATCAGACTTAGGCTTTTCATCTGAAACTTGAGGCACACCAGGAGCACTAGACTCGGAACTTGTCTTGCCTGAGGTCTTTTGAGAAGATGGAGAGGCTTTTACCTCAGGTTTAGGGTCCATGGAAGGTGGTTCAAAAAGTTAGAAGACCTAGAAGAGGTAAAGATCAGAAAATTGGAGCATCTAGCAAACAAGGAGGTGCTGATAAAAACAAACCAGGAAAGAACGCCTCCAGATCCCGATTCATAGCGCTTCAAGAAAGTCCTGGAGTAGTAGATATTGATGATGATATGATAGACAACCAGGTGGAAAAAGTGGTTGTGGTTGCCAAAGAGAATCAACTGGTTTCCGTGGTCCCCAAAAAGAATGTCTCTGCTGATTCCCAAACAAGAAAAGGTCCATCTAGTGAAGAGATAAGAATAAAGGAGTTCAAATGCAGCCAAAGTCCGATGAGAACATCTCAAGAATTATATAAAAGGTCAGAAATGTTGGGTAAGGAACAAGGTGCGTCTCCATCAAGTTATTCTCGTGAGCAAAATAATGGGGTGATGAATTTGGAACTAGTGGATAGTGGGACCAGGATCTTTGGTGAGGTTCTCGTGCATGCCTCGCCCATGCAGCCAATATCAGGTAACACTCCTCCTCATCAAACTAGACCTCCGGATTCTTCCTTGAATCGAGATAATCATAATTTTCCTGTTATAGTAAATAATATTTCTTTAAGTGAAAGTGAGTGCGCGTTGAATGCTCAACCCCTGATAGTTGGTGAAGCATTTGATAATGATATGGAAATAGTGGAAGAAACCCCAGGAATCAATAGTAAGGAGGAGGTTGGGGCCTCCATGTCCATTGATTAATTAGTTTTTTATGGATACACAACCCAAGAAAATTTTTATTTGGAATTGTAGGGGAGCTTCTAGCCCAGCTTTTTACCGTTTTTGCAAGCAATATATGGATATTCGAACCCCGATATTCTAGTTATTCTTGAAACTAGGATAGATCCTTTAAAAATTAAAAGAACTTTTGCTCTTCTTGGTTTTGAGGGGTTTTTCAATATTGAGGTGAGAGGTTTTTCAGGGGGCATTGTGGTTGCATGGAAAGAAAACTATGCTAATATTTCTTTAATATCTAAAAGTTTCCAGCACATGCACGCATCTTAAGATAGATTCCCTTAGAGATGGTGATTTTGTCAAAAATTGTCTTCAATCTACTACGAACACAGTAACCAGTCACGAACAAACGAACAAATCTCAATAGCCTGAGGCGTATGAAATCATACTGTCCTTGAGGGTTTATCCGCGTGGTGCGCAAACCCCAGGATACAACAGACCCCTCCCGACAAATTAAACCGAAGTATCAGAACAGCCAAGAAAAATGATAAAGATGAAGCAGGCAATGTAAAACCCAGGAACTAAATAATAGAGGAGAAAAAGAATTTTTAAAAGAAGAAATATGTGCTTCTGAAAATGTTCACGTAATGCAACTGTTATACATGATAGAAGGCCGCTTTTGTTTTCAAAACAGTAAGGTGGTCGAAGTCCACCGTTTTTCTTTTTGTTTTTTCCGTCTGATGATCTCTCTTTTTAAATTGTGTATATTTAAATATACTTATAGGCCTTTGAAACTGCAGCAAAGATCCAAAAAATTTGGATCGGGAACAACCCAACGTGCAGCAGTAACGTGCAGCAAAACTTTCGAAATTGGTCAAAAGAGTTACCAGAATTTTAGGATCAAAACAAAACAATTAACTGATCAAATAAAATAAAATATAAAATTATTTTTACAAAAATTAATTTGACTAAATAATAAAAACTAGCCAGATTCATTTTACACTTGTTGTGTGATAATTACACAACCAAAATAAAACATTAAACTTTTGAAATATCTCTAATTATCCAACAATCCCCCACATATTTCAAAAGTTAAAGAAAAACATTTAAGAGATTAAAAAAAAATTCATGGGTTTACATCTTGGATGTAATGCATCGAATATGTATAGTAAGCTATGGAACCAAATCTAGACTGATAAACTTAACACATAGTGAATTGGTGTAGCAAGCTATGGAACCCAAGACACTTAATATGTGTTAGAGGTCTATCAATCACACTACACCCCCACAATTCTTGCTGTTACGCCGTTTTGCGCTTACAGGCCATGCGCGCGCCCGGTATTCATGAGTGCTCTAGAGATTTCACCATTATCTCATGCAAGCGGCCCCACTTGACACTCATATAGGTGATTTCATAAAGTGCAAGCTGCAAATCATACACCACCCATAAGGGATATGAAAATCATTAAAACTTTATAAGTTTATCCTCTCAATAATGCAGTATCTAGCACTTTCTCAATTACACCATAGGAAAGGGACACAAAACAAAATTAGTTTTGTGTGCTAGCAGAACTGACGAGTGACTTGTTCTTACCCATTGAACCTTCTTCATGGGATCTCCAATCAAAAAGGTTGGGTTCCCATCACTCGTTAATTTCAATTGGCTTAATTCTCATTCCCCTCGATGTATCACATATTGATTTTCTTCCCAGGGGCTTTGTTAGAGGATCTGCCAAATTCACCTCTGACTTCACATAATCGATCGATATTATTCCATCTTTTCGCAATTGCTTTACCACATTATGTCTCAATTGTATATGTCTAATTTTGCCATTGAAGGTCTTATTTTTTGCAACGACTATTGCTGATTGACAATCACAATGCATCGACACTGATGGGGTTGGTTTAATTCCTAAAGGAACATTTGCCAAGAAGTTTCTCAACCACTCAGCTTCACTGCCAGCCAACTCCAGAGCTACAAACTCTAACTCCATAGTAGATCTAGCAATTATTGTTTGTTTGGCTGATCTCCAAGTAACCGCACCACCACCAAGTGTGAATACATAACCACTAGTGGATTTTGTCTCATCTGAATCAGATATCCAGTTAGCATCACTGTACCCTTCTAGTACAGTGGGAAATTCACTATATATAATACCATAGTTCATGGTACCTCTTAGATATCTCATGAGTCTAGCGAGTGCCTCCCAGTGATCCTGACTAGGACTTTGAGTATATATACTCAATCGTCCTACTGCATATGCAATGTCAGGTCGTGAAAAATTCATCAAATGTAGCAAGCTCCCAAGAATTTGGGCATACTGAGACTGATTAACAAGATCACCTCTATTTTTCTTCAAATGAGAGTTAGCATCATAAAGGGTACTCACTGGTTTTGAGTCATAGTGACCAAACTTCCTAAGAAGTTTCTCAACATAGTGTCCTTGGGATAGCATTATGCTATCACCCTTCCTAATGATTCTAACTCCCAATATTACACTTGCTTCACCCATGTCTTTCATATCAAATTTTGATGCAAGAAAAGATTTTGTTCTAATCACTACATCATCGCAAGTACCAAAGATAAGCATTTCATCTACATATAAGCAGATAATAACACATTCTCCATTTAATATTTTGGTGTACACACATTTATCAACCTCAATAGGAGAAAATCCATCGTTAATCAATGTTTGATTAAATTTCACATGACATTGCTTTGGTGCTTGTTTTAAACCATATAAGGATTTGAGAAGTTTGCACACTTTATTTTCTTGACCAGGAGTAACACATCCTTCAGGTTGTGTCATATAAATTTCTTCTTCCAAATCACCATTTAATAAAGCAGTTTTCACATCCATTTGGTGAATAACAAGTTTGTAAATTGAAGCCAAGGCTATCAAAATTCGAATTGAAGAAATTCTGGTCACAGGAGCAAATGTATCAAAATAATCAATATTTTGTTTTTGCGTAAAACCTTTTACTACTAATCTAGCTTTATATTTTTCAATTGAACCATCGGGAAAAATTTTCCTTTTAAAGATCCATTTGCAACCAATAGGTTTTGCTCCCGGGGGTAAATTAACTAAAATCCAAGTGTTGCACTTCAAAATGGAATCAATTTCATTTTTAATAGCTTCTTTCCAAAATGGGGCATCAGTAGTTGAAATAGCTTCAGAAAAACTCAAAGGATCGTTTTCAACAAGGTAAGTGTAAAAATCATTTCCAAACGATGTCTCTTTTCTCTGTCTTTTGCTCCTTCTCAAATCCTCAAATAAGTTTTCACAATTATTCTCGGAAGAAATATTTTCAATAGAATTATTTTCTATAGAAATATTTACAGATCTCAAAGGAAATATGTGTTCTAAAAATTCAGCATTTTTAGTCTCAACAATAGTGTTACGATCAAGTACATTACTTCTCAAAACAAGAAATCTATATGCAGCACTACGTTCAACATATCCAATAAACATACAATCAGAAGTTTTAGTACCTATTTTCCTTTTCTTGGGCTCAGGAACCATAACCTTAGCTAGGCACCCCCACACTTTCAAATATTTCAAATTAGGCATGTAACCTTTCCATAACTCATACGGCGTTTTATCGGTTTTCTTATGAGGTATTCTGTTTTGCAAGAAATATGCAGTTAAGATAGCTTCACTCCAAAGGTTATCAGGTGCGAAAGAACTAACAAGCATAGCATTCTTCATTTCTTTTAAAGTCCTATTTTTTCTTTCAGCTATACCATTAGATTCAGGTGAATATGGGGGAGTTAACTCATGTATTATGCATTCCTTTTCACAAAATTCATTAAATAAAATATATTCGCCGCCCCTATCAGATCTAACCCTTTTAATTTTTCTAAAGAAACTGAAAAATAGAGGGGAATCTCACCTTGACTTGGAGCTGTAGGAACTTGACATAGTCGATGATCTCATCCAGCATGGAGGCCTTGTCTGTCTTGTTGGCATTGGGAACCAGTTCCTGCAAAGCCTTCATTCTCTCTGCAATTCTTTCCCTTCGTAACTGATGGTGCCCAAAATCGCGAGGCGACAGTAGACCTCGCAACGCGAGACAGAAACGTGAGTAAGCCGCTGAGGTTCAGGGCTTCTGTCTCGCGCGGCCACAGTGGATTCGCGTGGCGAATCAAGCTTCTCTCTCTCTCTCTCTTTTTTTTTTAAATATAAATGAAATGACAGAAACTAAAATCAAAGGATACCTATCTTAGGTTGCCTCCCAAGTAGCGCTTGTTTAACGTCCCGAGCTTGACTTATTAAGAAGCATCCACCTGGATCCCATAGCCTGTGGTACAGGGGCCAAGAGATGCTCATCATGTGAGATCTTCCACCCGGATCCCATGGTTTGTGAAGTGGCCCTTGCAGAAGCAATACGACTCTATCCATAATTCCACCTGGCCCGTGTGTGAAAACTCCATTGACCACTGTAATTATGAACTCACTTCCTCTCGGGTCAAATTGTGTTTTCTCGAGGAAGTGTGCCAGACAAGTGGGAGGGTCTAACTTACCAATGTCCACACATGCATGTAAGCCAACATAGTTATCCAATGCAGTAATTTCAGGTTGCTTGGCAAGCATGGTGAAATCCTCTACCACTTTATCTTTATTTTGATCTCTACCCCCTTGCTCCGGTGCCTTGTCACTTGTCAACTCCTCTTCCTTAGGTTGCTCTTCCTCAACATGTGGTTGTTCCGGGGCCATGTCACTTGTCAATTCCTCTTCCTTAAGTTGCTCTTCCTTAACATGTGGTAGTTCTTCCTCAACTTCCTGAGAACTAGT
This sequence comes from Sophora flavescens, assembly GCA_030762895.1. Taxonomy (NCBI): domain Eukaryota; kingdom Viridiplantae; phylum Streptophyta; class Magnoliopsida; order Fabales; family Fabaceae; genus Sophora; species Sophora flavescens. Next base: position 132,277,844 of record CM061065.1, read on the forward strand.
TGCATCCCAGTCAGATTCCCACACCCTATCGCTTCTAGTTGTTATGGCTTCGCATTGGTCCTTAGGGTTGTTCTTGGTATCACCTGGGAAAGTGCCTGTGAGACGCTCATTTTGTTGCTCTACGAACTGACCCAACTTCTCTACTGCCGCATTCGCCTTCTCAAATGATGTGGCCATCTTATCAATTGCCGCACTTGTCTTATCAATTGCCGCATTTGTCCTCTCAAGAGCCAACTCCCAAGGTTGTCTTACACCATCCTGTTGAGGTTGTTGTTGCCAGTTCTGTTGAGGTTGTGGTTGCCAATCTAAACCATTGTCAGCATTACTCCAAGTGAAACTCGGATGGTCTCCCCTCATACCACCCCAATACTGATTCTGACTCTGATAGTTGTCTTGGGGCACGCTGTCATGGAAATTATGGCATGAGTCCACATATTCTTGAGAGGAGTAGAAAGGACAGCTCCAAGTGTCATGGTCTCCATTACAATATTCGCAACCCGGAAGAATTCCCTCGTGTATCACATTCACCCTTTTGTTCCAAGACAATGCTTCATTCTGCATCTTCAACAATCTATTTTGCTCTAGAATGGCTTCTAATGTTGCAGAACTGAATCCATTTGAGGTTTCCCAACCACGGTTGTAATCATTGTACGACATCTCCTCCAATGATGCCCATCCATCCATTCAAGCCTCTTTCGCTCTCTGCTTCTTTCCTTAAGCGCTTCTCGGTCTTGGTGATCTCCGTATCAAATAGCAAGCCCTCTTGTGGGAGGGTACCTCGCATACAAAAACAAGGCAAGACCAAGTGGAATCAAAGAAGTAGAGAGATAATAGTAAATAAAAATAAAAATAAAATAAAAATAACTTAACCAAATAATCAAACTTCCCTAAGAATTAGAAAAGTTGGTTGTGCCAATCCCCGGCAACGGTGCCAAAAACTTGTTGATTCACCGGCAAGTGTACCGGGTCATCGCAAGTAATAAAATAAACACGGTAAGTAATTACCGAGGTCGAACTCAGGGATTGGGCTACCAATTTGACTAATCCGCGGGAAATCCGATACGTTTGGTCAAGTTACAGAAGGTGGTTGAGATTGAAGAGAAAATAGGATTGAAATCTAAATTAACAAATCTAATAAAATAATTAACTAAAAATCTGAAATTAAAATGTCCAAGGTCACAAATCCACCTACCCAACATGCATACCCAAGTGATGATGAATTCCTCCCTAAGTTCAATTACAATGTCAACCGGGACCCCCAAATTCTCCTATATCCACTTTCGTGCTCAATAGGACGTATTCAATGATTGGATTAATTACTTACTAGGTCTCATAATCCTAATCTCGAATTCTATTAATGCTTGTTCCCTATAAGGTTGCACTAATCTCCTACTCACTCTCGTGTAATATTCGATTAGTGATCCCAATTCAAGTTCTAAAACGCGAATCGCCTCTCAGCCTCAACACGTTTAACTAGTCAATCACGCAACACATATGATCAACGCAATCAAATCAGAATTGGAAAACATAAATTGAGACAAGGGAGAAAGACATACATCACATCGAATCTACACTGCCATGGGTGGCTTCATTGCTCCCTCAGATGAGGGGATTAGTTCCTCATGCTCATAGACAAACAATCGGACATAATCACCATCGTAAAATAAAAAGAAAAAGGGAGACGCAGCTCCAAAGAGAAAAGAAATCTGGCCTAAACGCTACTCTACAGTGGAAAAAACTAGGATTCGGATCTGGATCCAAAGCTCTCCAAAACTCCCTTCCTTCTGATCTGAAACAGCCTATAAATAAGGATTCTGGTTCTCAGACGCTCGCGGGGCGAACAACCTTTCGCGAGGCTAATCATTAGTTTTGGCGCGCTTTCAATTTGGATTCTCGCGAGGCGAGAGTGTGTTCGCGGGGCGAGTCTTCCAACTTCAATCTGTCACACCCGTGACCTTAATCACGGCTAGGCCGTGATGGTCTCTGTCTTCCAGGGTCTTCAGGCTATCGCCGGGCGAGCTTCCTCTCGCGAGGAGAATTTCAGTTTTGGCTCCATCCTGAGTTTGAATGATCGTGAGGCGAGAATATTTTCGCGGGGCGAGACAGAATTGATGACGTTGCTGCTTAGCTGATCTTCAGACTCGCGAGGCGAGAATCCACTCGCGGGGCGAGCATCTCCAGAATGGCAATTTCCACTATTTCTTGACTTTCCTTGACTCCCGGAGCTTCACTTCTAACCTGAAACAATAAAAAGACACAAAAAGCGTAATTTTGTTCAAAATAGACTAAAAACTACTAAAAATGCCTAGAACGAGTAAAAGTCTACTTAGGAACAAAACAAGGCCAAATTTGGGCGAAAACGAGATTGAACTCGAATAATTTGCACAAAAACCACAGTCCATCTAGTTATAAAACTAGATAAGCCAAAGGCTTATCAGTAACCTCTCCGTGATGCTGTGTGGGTCCGTGGCTTGACCTCTCCTGGCCCTAACCCTCTGCTTTGACTGAGCCAGGGTGCCACCCGCTGAAACTTGGTTCGTTGCGCTCCCTGAACCCCCAAAACTCTGCCCTTGCATCTGATTCGAACCTCCCCGACCCTGACCCAGCCACTATCGTCCATCAAACTGCCACCGCGCATCGGATCGCCGCCACGCACCCCACCGCACATGCCGAATCGAACCCAGTGACCTAGGCCTCTCTCTCTCTCTTTGCCCCCACAACACAGTTCTTCTTCTTTCAAGTTGCCGACACCGTGCAGCTGCAGAGCCTCAGAATCTCGGATCCTCGGGTTGGTTGGACGGAGTTGTGCAGACGAGTCGGATCTGTGAGAGGAAGAGAGACGGCGGGTTTCCCACTTCGCCATTCGTCATTCCGTCCCCTCGGAGAAGCAGATCTAGCTCCGGTTGGGGAAGATGGCATCAACTGTTCTGGGGGAAGGACTTGGTGGCCCATGAGGACTGAGGTTCTGGGCGGTGTAGCAATGGACGTGAGGAAGGAGGTGACTTGGTGGGACTGGGACTGGGACTGTCCGAGTGAGAGAGAGTGTGAAGTGAAGGAGTGGGAACTTATGTTGTCAGACATATAAACCCTTGAGATTTTTGTCAAAAATTATCTTCAATGTAATAAGAACACAGCAACCAGTCACGAACACACGAACAAATCTCAATAGCCTGAGGCGTATGAAATCATACTGTCCTCAAGGGTTTATCCGCGTTGTGCGCAAACCCCCCAGGATACAACAAGCCCCTCCCGACAAATTAAACCGAGGTATCAGAACAGCCAAGAAAAATAATAAAGATGAAGTAGGCAATGTAAAACCCGGGAACTAAATAATAGAGGAGAAAAAGAATTTTTAAAAGAAGAAATATGTGCTTCTGAAAATGTTCATGTAATGCAACTGTTATACATGATAGAAGGCAGCTTTTGTTTTCAAAACAGTAAGGTGGTCGAAGTCCACCGTTTTTCTTTTTGTTTTTTCCGTCTGATGATCTCTCTTTTTAAATTGTATATATTTAAATATACTTATAGGCCTTTGAAACTGCAGCAAAGATCCAAAAAATTTGGATCAGGAACAACCCAACGTGCAGCAGTAACGTGCAGCAAAACTTTCGAAGTTGGTCAAAAGAGTTACCAGAATTTTAGGATCAAAACAAAACAATTAAATGATCAAATAAAATAAAATATAAAATTATTTTTACAAAAATTAATTTGACTAAATAATAAAAACTAACCAGATTCATTTTACACTTGTTGTGTGATAATTACACCACCAAAATAAAACATTAAACTTTTGAAATATCTCTAATTATCCAACAGGTGAATGGTTTTTTACTCCTATTTATGCTAGTCCCAATGAAGAAACTAGAAAAGAGTTGTGGGATGAGCTCTCCCTTATTACCTCTTCATGTAGGGGTAAATGGCTTGTCGCAGGGGACTTTAATGATATAGCTAGCCAAGATGAAAAAAAAGGAGGGGCACCTATTAATCAAAGAAAATGTGATATTTTTATGGAAAGAATAGATAGGTGTAACTTGTTGGATATGGGGTCTATTGGCTCTAAGTTTACTTGGAGAGGACCTCTATGTCAAGGTTACTCTCGTATTTTGAAAAGCTAGACCGAGCTTTATGCAATGTGAATTGTGTTAGAACCAAAGTGGTTTTGGTTTTAAAATAATCTCTTAAGTTTTGATATTAACAAAAAAGGTTAAATTTGTATGGTAAAGTGTTGTCAAAGATCTAACTTGTTTGTTATAAGTATGCATGGACTATTTGATTTATACGAGTTAGAGAAACTTAAAATTAAAGTATATAATTTATCAGATTCTATTTCAATCCTCTAGACCAGTCTACAACTCTTGGTAAAATTCTGAGTCTATTAGCTTTATGGTAGATGAGATCGTTAAAATAAGAATAGACGAGGTCTTCAAATTAACTTAGGTACTAGACGAAAAGTCTGTAGACGCATTATCAGTAGACGAGCCCATCTCACTGATAAGTTAATCTTGCACGTCCAAAGACCTGCGCATCCACTAGTTTGAAAATTTTAACCCGTCTAAGCTTAAGTGTATTTATTTCAAATGATTGCTTATTTAATTCAAAGAATATATGTGTTTTTACCGTTGCTGCTTCTATTGTTTAAAATCTTTATCTCTTGGATAAAAGAACTTTGTACCATCGAAACTATAAACCTTTGTACTCTATCAACTACATTGTTGTAAAGATCAAGTCAAGTACAAAGATGGAAAGTCAGAAAGCAACCTTTGGTACAACAGAGAAGTGACAGCTCTACTTTGAGCATTCCTATGATAATCAAAAGCACTTCTCCAAGAATCATATCAGGTTATCAGTCTCAACGGATCCAAGCATTTGATGCTATATCTAAAAGGATATAATTTGAAGACCGTTGAAGAAGATCAAGACAGAGAAGCACTTCTTCTATATATACCTGAAAAACTTCAAGAACAGACACAGATAGACAAAAAAAAAGAGATATAAAGATAGACAAGCTCTGGTATCATAATGCATAAACTCTGTTGAAATTGTAAAACAAGTTTACGTGTAAATCTTGTTGATCTTAAACTTCCAAATCCTCACACATAGTGAGTTCTTAGATCAAAGTTGTAAACCTCTTTGTTAGAGTTAGAGCCTGAAGAGGCTTGGTAGAGAAAGAATACTTGTAGCCTGAAGAGGTGTTGAATACTTGTAACCTATTTGCAGAATAGTGGATAAAACCTTCAGGTAGAAGGGACTGAATGTAGCTCTTGGTTGGAAGAGAGTGAACCAGGATAAAATATAATACTCGTGTGATTCCTCTAACCCTTATCTTTTATAGTTTTTGGTTATACAAACTGTGGGGTTTTGAATCTGAGTTTGTTAACTCTTCAAAAACATTTTCCTGTTTGTGTGCTGTTTATTTTGATCTGCTTGTAAAAGTGTTTGAGAAAAGGTTTTTTTGAAAATCTGTTAAGAAACACAATCCAACCCCCCTTTTTGTGTTTCCCGGTGTCAACTTCAAATTGGAGGATTAGCTTTCATGAGGCTTTTGTTAAAGTTATGCCTCGCATTGATTTCTCAGATCATCATCCTATCCTCACTACTTTGCATAATTCCTTTAACGCGCATCATCTTAGGCCTTTTAGATTTGAAAGTGCTTGGCAAACTCATTCCTCCTATATATTTTGATATTATTAAAAATTGCTGGAATTCGAATGAGGATATGACTTATAATCTCATAACTGTAGAAGGTGTGTTAATTGACTGAAATACTAACACCTTTGGCAGTATCGAGAAAAGAAAGAAAATTATCCTTGCTCGCCTTGGAGGGATTCGGAAAAAAATTTATGAAGGTAAATCTAATAATTTTCTTGTTAACCTCGAAAAGTCTCTTCAAAAAGAGCTTGATGAAGTTCTTTTTCAAGAAGAATTTTTATGGTTTAAAAAATCTAGAGCTCAATGGCTCACGGATGGGGATCGTAAAACAAAGTTTTATCATTTGAAAACTATCAATAGAAGACGCAGAAATAAAATTATCATGCTGCGTAATTCCGAGGGAGAGTGGATTGAGGATGAGGATAAGCTCAAAGATTTAGTGAATGATTACTTTTAAGAGTTTATTTACTGAGGAAAATCATAACATGCATGATCTCAGCTCTCTTTACTCTTTTGCGAGAATTGATGATAGCACCTTTGAGATGTTGGGCCGTGATCTAGAGGATTTAGAAATTAAACAGGTCATTTTCAACATGAAACCCTAGAAGGCCCTGGGTCCGGATGGATTTCCGGCCGGATTCTTCCAAGGAGCTTGGGAGTTGGTTGGGCCAGCTATGTGTAATTTTACAAAAAAAGTTTGGGCCAATCCTAGCAGTATCAATGATGTCAATCAAACAAATATCTGCTTAATTCCAAAAGTTAATAAGCCTGAATTTGTTTCCCAATTTAGGCCTATTTCCCTTTGCAATGTTTCCTATAAAATGCTTACAAAAATAGTAGTTAATAGACTCAAACCTATTATTGCTGATATTATTTCTCCTTTTCAAACTGGTTTTATCCCTTCTCGGAGCATTCATGAGAACATTATAGTTGCTCAAGAAATAGTACATTCTATGAATAAAATGAAAGGTAAAAAAGGTTTTGTAGCCATAAAAGTTGATTTAGCCAAAGCTTATGATAGGGTTAGGTGGAGTTTTATTCATGCTATTCTTCTTTAAGTTGGCTTTCCTTTAAGAATGACTCATTTTATCATGCATTGTATTTTTTCTGTTAAAACTAATGTTCTATGGAATGGTAGTAGATCCGATTGTTTTTCTCCTCCGGGGAAAGGTATTCATCAGGGTGATCCTCTATCTCCTTATATTTTTGTCCTTTGTATGGATAAACTTTCTCACATTATTTCTCAAAAAGTGGATGAAGGTCATTGGATTGCCCCTAAAGTGGGGCGTAATGGCCCTTCTATTTCCCATTTAATGTTTGCGGATGATCTACTTCTTTTCGGGCAAGCTTCTTCTGCCCAATTAGTATGTATGAAAGATGTTTTGCAGGTTTTTTGTGACTTATCAGGCTAGAAGGTTAGCATGGATAAAACAAGTATGTTGTTTTCTAAAAATGTGGACCTTTCAGTGAGGCGTGCGCTAGTGGAGCTCTCTAGTTTCAAAGAATCACCCTCTCTTAGGAAATACTTGGGAGTACCCTTAATTGGAAGATCCTCCAAGAGGGTAGATTGTCAATACCTTATAGATAAAGTTAAATCCAAGCTCTCTAGTTGGAAGGCCAATCAGCTATCCTTTGCAAGAAGAATGTGTTGGAACCAAAGTGGTTTCAGATTTAATAATCTCTAAGTTTTGATGCTAACAAAAGGATTAAATTTGCTTGGCAAAGTATTAGTTGAGATCTAACTAGTGCTTTCAGTTATGCAGGAACGCTTTTATAAGTAAAATAAACTTGGGATAAGTTTCATTTGAAAAATACGCGTCCACCCCTGTAGACGGGCTGCTCAAGAACTGTGGTAAAATTACCTTGTTGTTTTCTTTAGTAGACGGGGCTATAAATGAATACCTAAATAACTTGTTAGGTACAGCAAGTCCAAAGACTTGAAAATAAGCACGTCCATCTTGCCACGTCAGCAGATAGAAGTAATTAGATGAAGAAAAAGAACTAAAACACAAAGTAATCTAGTAGACGAGCTCTATATGCCACATCACTAGACGGAGATCTTTTTAACTCATTAAGGAATAGCAAGTCTGAAGACTTGATAGACAAATGGTTTTTCCACGTCATCAGACGAGCTGAGAAAATTATCAAATAGACTTGGACTCTCATCTGAATGAGTAGACAGAGTTTCCTTTTAGACGAACTCCATCTTTGAATGAATTTAATGCAATTTGGTCCACAATGAATTTATTTCAAATGATTGATATTTATTTCAAATGAATATTTGTTCTTCCCATTTGTTTTTATCCGATTTAATGTCTTGTTTCCTTTGAAAAAGTTCAGAGTACTATCAAGGAAATACAAAAGGCAAATAGTACAATTTGAATTGCAAAACGATATGTACGATGACATCTTTATTGTTGAACAAAAGCTGGGTTATACACAAAGGAGGAAAGAAAGTTTTTAAGGTACAACTGCTCAGGCCAGTATGCCTCCATTTTGTGATTTTCTGATAACCAATGATACTTTTCAACATAGCCAAAATCAAGCTATCAGTCTCAATGGATATCATGCATTTAATGCTATCTCTAAACGAGATTATTCAAAGTAACCGTTGAAGAATTACAAGAGAAGAAGAAGGTCACTATATATTGAAGACCTTAGATACTGAAGAAAAGAACTCCGGCCTGCACAATCTTGCTAGCTGAACTTTTGCCATTATCATTTATTCTATTATTATTTCAAGATCAAGAGTCTGTATTCATTAGTTTGAATATTGTTGTAATATTCAACTGATCTTAAACTGTCATACTCTCACACTTAGTGAGTTAAGAAGATCAACCTTTAGATCTCTGTGATAGAGTTAGAGCCTGAAGAGGCTTGGTAAGAAAGGAACATGTTGGAGACGACGGATCTAGGCAAGTATACCCAGTCGTACAAGTAATAAAGAGGTAAGAGGGATATCGTTCCCACGAGGACTGAGACAAGTACTAGCAGGTACCAAATCAACTACTATCTAAGCGAACCTTTGGATGTAAGGGAGCTCAATATTAAATACCAAGCCCAATCAAGAGTTAAAACAAAATAAAAGGAAAAAGTTCTTTTTGTATTTTTATCGAACACTTGGAATGCAGAAAAATGGTTCTTCAAATATGATGAAAGATGTTGGGATTAAACTTCACCAAACCTTAGCTTCATGCAATACCAAGACCATCAATCCAGTTTATGCTTCAAATATTAAAATCAACCCACAAGATTACTCAAGCCCTAATTCCTTAGATGACAAGAGCCTAAATCCCATAATTAAACCCTAATTCCTTAGGTGGCCTAATTAGTGAATTTGAATTAAGAGTAGGGATTACACGATTACTATAAACCAAAATCCATTCCTAGATGCAAGGTTTACTAGGTGATTAATTCCAGATCAAGAATTGATAAGAACGTCCCCATTGCAAATCAAATCTTAAAATCAATTCATGGATGATCAGACCACAAAAAGCATTAAGCATAGGAATCAAACACTAATAAGAAGGCATAAACATAGATTAATACATCAAGGCAATTACACGAGGTTCATTTTAGCTACATCTAATCCCAACAAAAAGGGAATTTAGCTACTCATGATCATAGAGAAAGCCAAAATAAAAGAAATAGAGATAAAGGAGAGAAGAAACTCCATGGAAGCCTTCATAGCAGCCCCTGGTTCAGAGAGAATGTCTTAGGTTAAAAATTGTCTTTTTTCTGTTCTGCCCAGATGCCTATTTATATATTAGGCGCGCGTCACGACAGTGATGGCCATCACGGCCAGGCCGTGACGGGTTCTATCATGGGCGCGCTTTCAAATTTTGGTTTGTCACGGCCGTGACCAGTTTTGCCTGTGAGGGTCTGGTTCAGCTGACAGGTCACGGCCGTGACCAATTCTGACTTCAGCCTCTCTTTCTTTTTAGCTCTGCTCGATCATGGCTGTGATGGTCATCACGGCTAGGCCGTGATGGGCTCTGTTTGGCTCATTTTCTTCACTTTTCAAACTCTATCTTCATCCAAGCTTCATCATGGTTGATCCTGAGCATTTTATCCTTAATTTCTGCAAAACAACACCACAAAACCGCCTCACCCGTTCCAAGGTAAAAACTAACAAAAATCAAATTAAAATTGCCTAAACTATATGAAAATGCATGCAGAAATGTACATGAAATATGAGGTGTAATCACACTCATCGGAATACTTGTAGCTTGAAGAGGTGTTGAATACTTGTTTGTGATCTATTTGGAGAAATAGTGGAAAAATCCTTCAAGTCGAAGGGACTGGACGTAGCTCTTGGTTGGAAGAGAGTGAACCAGTATAAAAATCTCTTGCGTGAATTTTCTATCCCTAAACTCTTCAGTTTTATTTGCTTATACAAACTATGGGGTTTTGATATTGCTTTTGTTAATCTTTTAAAAATGATTTCTTGTGTGCTTAATCTTTTTATCTTCTGCTTGTAAAAAAGTTGTTCAAAAGGGTTTTTGTGAAAATATTTAACAAACACAATTCAACCCCTCTTCTTGTGTATGCATGTGCCAACTTCAGTTGGTATCAGAGCTCATCCTTTACAGAGTTGAGCATCTAATAAGTGCTTAGTCAGTATGATCCTAAAATCATGGATGCAGAAGGACAAGCTATCAACATACCCCCTCTCTTTGATGGAACTGATTATGATTATTGGAAAAAGAGGATGGTGGCATTCTTGGATGCACGGAACGTTGACATCTGGGAACTAATAGAAAATGGCTACACTGAGCCAAGGAGTGAAGCTGGAGCTGCAGTGCCTAGAGCTGAATGGACTCAACAGTAGAAAAGCCAACATCAACTAAACTTGAAAGCTAAGCACTATCTCATGTGTGCTATCACCAAATCTGAGCATGACAAGGTTCATAGTTGCAACACAGCTAAAGAAATCTGGGATACTCTTGCACTAGCTCATGAAGGTTCCTCACAAGTGAAGGAATCAAAGATAAGCATGCTAGTTCCCCAGTATAAGATATTCAAGATGGCTGATCATGAAGCTATAAACCAGATGTTTGGAAGATTCCAAACAATCACCAACAGTCTCAAGTCTCTTGGAAAGGTCTATGAAAATAGAGATCATGTGAGAAAAAATTTGAGAAGCCTCTCAAAGCAGTGGAGACCTAAGGTAACTGCTATCTAGGAAGCAAAGAATCTGAATACTCTATCTTTGGAAGAGCTTCTAGGATCATTAAAAGTTCATGAACTTGAACTTAATGAAGAGGAAAACTCCAGAAAAGGAAATTCCATTGCCTTAAAGGCCAAGAAAGCTAGTTCCTCAAAGATGCTTAAAGTTGCTGAGTCCTCAGATGAAGCTGATTCATCAAATAATGAAGATGATTCAGATTAGGATGAACTATCTTTCATCTCTAGAAAAATCCAACACATGTGGAGAAAGAAAGGTGGATTCAGAAGGAAGCAGCTCAACAAAAAATTCTCCAATGAGAAGTCAGATTCCAAGGATAAAGGTCCACCCCTGTGCTTTGAATGTAAGAAACCAGGACATTTCAAAGCTGACTGCCTAGAGCTGAAGGAGAAAAAGAAATTATTCAAAAAGAAGAAAGACTTGATGGCTACATGGGAGGATCTTGACCTGTCTTCTTCAGATGAAGAAGATGAAGCAGTAGAAGAAGCAAACATTTGATTCATGGCAGACACTGCATCAAAAAGTGAATTCACTGATGCTGAGATAGTAGAATCTGATCCATCTACTCTTCAAACTATTTTTGATGAATTTTTTCATGAATCACGCACACTGTCTAAAGAGTATAAGAGTCTCAAGAAGAAGTTTATTTAACTTTCTAGAGACTATGATAAGGTCTGCACAATAAATCAAAACCTTAAGGATGAGAATGAAACATTAAAATCAAACAATGTTAGTCTGATTGACTAGACTAAGTATAAGTCTAATAGCTCTTGTGAAGTTGAAAAACTGAAACAAGATGTGACATACTTGACAGACTCTCTGTCAAAACTGGTTGGTAGCTCGCATAAATTAAATCTTATATCAAGATATTCTAGATCACCACATGATAAATCTGGCATTGGTTGTGATAAAGAGAAGCAAGGTGCATCTCTGAATAAACCAAAAGTTCATACACAATATAAGGCTTTTAAAGTCCGTCCACAACATACTAAGTCAAAACCAAGCCCTTCCAATACATACTGCAAAGTATGTGGAAAAAGTGGGCATGTGTCATCTAAATGCATACATAACAAGCATGCAAAGCATTCACGACCTATGATCACTAACAAGAAAGGACCCAAGTCAATTTGGGTACCTAAATATAAGATAATACTTGTTGCAAATCTGCTTAACAACAGGAAAGAAACAGAAGTCCTGGTACTTGGACAGTGGGTGCTCACGACACATGACAGGAGAAAGGTATATGTTCCAAGACCTTAGGCCCAAAGATGGTTCCTGGGTCACTTTTGGAGGAAACCAAAAAGGAAAGATCATTGGAATAAGTAAAATTGGTAAGCATCATTTTCCCTCCATTGATAATGTTCTGTTAGTAAATGGTCTTAAATGCAATCTGCTTAGCATTAGTCAACTATGTGATAGTGTGTTTGCTGTTTCATTTAACAAGAATATGTGTTTAGTCAATAAAGCTGGTGGATCACTCTTATTCACTGCCCAGAGACAAAACAATCTGTATAAGATTGACTTAGAGGACCTCTCAAATCAAAGTGTGTCATGTCTAGTGTCCATTGAGGATGAACGGTGGATTTGGAATAAAAGGTTGGGTCATGCAAGTTTGAGATTAATCTCAAAACTGAAAAAGCATAACCTTGTAAGAGGACTACCAAACCTTAGTTTCAAATCTGATGCTCTCTGTGATGCATGTCAGAAGGAAAAACAAGTCAAAGGTTCCTTTGGATCTTAGAATGTTGTTAGTACCAACAGACCACTAGAATTGCTACACATTGATCTCTTTAGTCCAACAAGGACTGCCTCTGTCGGTGGAAAGAAATATGGTCTTGTCATAGTAGATGGCTACACTAGATGGACATAGGTTATGTTTCTTGCTCACAAGGATGAGCCGTTCAAGGTATTTTCTGTATTCTGCAAACGTGTACATAATGAAAAAGGCATGTGTATAGCTTCAATTAGAAGTGACCATGGGGGAGAATTTGTCAATGAGCTATTCCATAAGTTTTGTGAAGAAGGTGGTATTCAACACAACTTATTAATACCAAGAACACCACAGTAAAATGGTGTAGTAGAGAGAAAGAACAGATCTCTTCAAGAGATGGCTAGGACTATGCTCAATGACAATTTTGTCCTTAAGCACTTCTGGGCTGAAGCTGTAAACACTGCCTGCTACATTCAGAACAGAATATACATTAGACCTATTCTAAATAAGACTCCTTATGAATTGTGGAAAGGTAGAAAACCCAACATTTCATACTTCCTCCCTTTCGGATGTAAATGTTATATTTTGAATACAAAAGATCAACTTGGTAAATTTGATGTTAAAGTAGATAGTGGAATCCTTCTAGGATTTTTTGAAACTTCAAAAGGCTTAAGAGTTTATAATTCTAGAACTTTAGTTGTAGAAGAATGTATTCATGTAAAATTTGATGACAAACAGCCTGATAAGAGACTATCAGAGCTAGATGAAGCTTTTACAGATCTTGATCTAAACATTTCAGGAGAGAAACCATAAATCAAGTCTGATATCCAAGTAGACGACCCTTCTCAACAACAACCAGAAACATCTACCTCTCAACAGAAAAATGCTCAGAAATCTTGGTATTTCAGAGATTACCATCCTCAAGATCAAATCATTGGTGACCCCAATGACAAGCTAAGAACTAGGTCAACCTTCAGAGAACAAAGTGATTCTGCTGTTGTCTCTGAATGTGAACCGAAGACAATGGACGAAGCTCTACTGGACGAAGGATGGAATTCTTGCTATGCTAGAAGAGCTAAATCAGTTTGAGAGAAGTGAAGTCTGGACGCTTGTACCCCTACCTGTAGACAAGTCGGTCATTGGAACAAAGTGGGCCTACAGAAACAAGCTTGATGAAGATGGTAAGGTTGTGAGAAACAAGGCAAGACTTGTTGCTCAAGGCTACTCTCAAGAAGAAGGCATAGACTACACTGAAACTTTTGCACCAGTTGCTAGACTAGAAGCTATAAGAATTTTAATATCGTTTGCCGCACATCATAGCTTTATGCTTTTTCAAATGGATGTTAAAAGTGCCTTCTTAAATGGCTTTATTAATGAAGAAGTATATGTCATGCAACCTCCTAGCTTTGAAAATACAAATCACCATGAACATGTTTATAAGATTAAGGACGCACTGTATGGACTTAAACAAGCTCATAGAGCTTGGTATGATAGGTTAAGTTCGTTTCTAATGGAAAGTGGTTTTAACAGAGGAAAAGTAGGCACAACTCTGTTTAGAAAATCTATTAAGTCAGATTTCATTATAGTACAGATTTATGTTGATGATATCATTTTTCGGTGCTATTAATGAATCTCTGTGCAAGGAATTCTCTAAGTTAATGCGGAAAGAATTTGAAATGAGCATGATGGGAGAACTCAAATTCTTCCTTGGACTTCAAGTTAAACAGTCTATGGATGAGGTGTACATCCATCAGACTAAGTATACAAAGGAACTTCTAAAGAGGTTTAAGATGGATGATTGCAAACCAATGAATACCCCTATGCATCTCACTTCAATACTGAATAAAGATAATAAAGAGAAAAAGGTAGAACAAAAGATATATAGAGGTATGATAGGATTTCTTTTATATCTGACTGCGTCTAGGCTTGATATAATGTTTGGTGTTTATTTATGTGCTCCTTTTCAATCTGATCCTAGAGAGTCTCATCTCTCAGCAGTTAAAAGAATATTTAGATATTTAAAAGGTACTACTAATCTGGGTTTGTGCTTTAAGAAAAATGATGATTACAGATTAGTTAGTTTTTGTGACGCTGACTATGCTGGAGATAGAATTAAAAGAAAAAGCACCAGTGGAGGATGTCACTTCATTGGAGCTAACCTAGTATCATGGTCAAGCAAAAGATAAAGTACCATTGCTCTATCAACTGCTGAAGCAAAATACATATCAGCTGCAAGCTGCTGCTCACAACTTCTATGGACCAAACACCAATTGGATGACTACAATGTATTTGTAAGTAGTATTCCACTTATGTGTGATAATACTGCGGCAATCAATTTATCTAAGAATCCAATACTGCATTCTAGATCTAAGCATATAGAAATCAAACATCATTTTATTAGGGATTATGTGCAAAAAGGTGTGTTTGATGTTCAATTTGTAGATATTGACCATCAATGGGCAGATATCTTCACTAAACCTCTTGCTGAGGACAGATTTATCTTTATAAGAAAGAATTTGAATATGTTGTATGTGGATTGAGCTAGTATATTTATTGTTGAATTGGTCGTCCATTTCATGTTTTCTCTGCACGTCCACTAGTCATGACGTCTAGAGCAAGTAAAATCTACGCGTCCACTACTTATGTCTTTACGCGTCCACTCGTAGTCTTGCGTGGACTCGTCCATGCACACAGTTATTGCTTATACTAATTTATTCTTGAACACACTTATATAAAATGCTTCTCTTTCCTTGCTGAGTCAGCTACTCTTATCAATCCCATCAAGACCTTTTTATGGTCCTAAGTTACCAACGCCATTTTATCATTATGACATGTCATATCAAAAGTTTTTTTTTAAAAAAAAAACCTTTTGATATTCAAGATTCATTTAAAAGAAATCTTTTCCCTCTGAGAAAGACTTTACGCTTTCATAATCTCTCGAACTATCTTTCTTTACCTCTCTCTGCTCTCCAAACCCTAAGCTCGTTGATCATCTACAATGGCATCTTCAACCTTCAACGTGGACAAACTCAACTTAGCTATAGAGCATCATTTCAACCTTAATGTGCTAAAAGACTACAATCTTGACATAAGCAAATATGTCAATGCTGCTGTCTGGGAAGGACTCTTCGCGGAGAAAGTCTCTGTTTTCCCAAATCTTGTCAGGGATTTTTGGAGAAACATCCAACTGACAGAAACTGACTTCTACTCAACCTTATTAAGAAGGAAGATTACAGTCTCGGAGAAGACTATTGCTGAAGCAATCTTCTGTGCTCAGGAAGGTATCGTTTTCACCGAGTCTTGGGAAGAAGACTTGGGCGGTTCTGAGACCATAGAAGTCTGTCTCAAGAAGGAGGACACGGTCAGGACTCAATCGCGGAAGGCTGTTGAAATGAAGGATATCATTCGTATCCTTCACCACCTTCTCAACAAAGTGGTGCTTCACAAGGTTGGGTCAAAGGACAACCTTTCATCTCTTCACAAGTTGTCTCTGCCATCTTCTCACAAAGACAAGAATCAATCTTCCAAGAATCTTTTATGGAAGATTCAGAGGTGCAGTGATGAACAAGAAAAGACTCTCTACACTTTCCTTCTGCCACCTTCTCTCGAAGATTTTCAAGGCTCAAGGAATATACGAGTCTCTTGCTGCCAAGACTCCTGCGGAGCAAGCGAGGTTACTGACTGATAAACCAATGTCTGCTGCAGACTTTGGAAAGATGAACATAGCCAACATGAACCTCAGTACGTATGTTGCTGCTGCAATGGCTAAGACTGAGGAATTAATGGTGGCTAAATAAGAGATGATTGAACAGAATAATGCTGAAGTCCTAGGGGTTAGAAAGGTAACCAGGCAGAAGACAACTGCTACAAGAAAGCCTGCCCCCAAAAGACCAATAGGTGGGATTGCTTTCAGGGAGCCTTCTGATGCCCCTGCTGCAAAGAGGCCAAGGAAACTTATCCTCTCTCATAATGAAGATGATACCTCTACTGCTGCTGCTGAGGCCGTTGTGCCCGATCCTTCAATTGTACCAACAAAACCAAGGAGACAACCAGCAAGAAAAGCTAGGTCAACCAAAACTCCTAAGGTAACTATCTCTGCTAATGATCCTGTTCAATTAGCAGTGATGACCTTGTATCTAGTTTAGAAGCTAGGATAGATGATATACTTATTCCTTCTTCAAATGACGTATATATTCGCACACCTCTCTCACCTCAACCAACACAAACAACAACCTCACAAGCCGATGATACCTGGTAAAATCAACCAGATGAAGGCATTTCCCCTGGTGCACCTTTCCCCAAACCTCTGAGACCACTATTTCCTCCCCTCATCCCAACTTCCATCCTTTACAATGGCAAATCTGAGGATTGGGCCAAAGTAAAAAGAGAATGGAAAATTCTGTTTCACTCTCACCAATCTGAATCAGAATTCTGTTTAACAAGGACAAGGACTTGAAGAACAGAAGGTTTCAAGGGTGTGATGCCCGAAGCTGAGTCAGCATTGCTTGACCTTGATCAAGAAACTTTTGATTACTCAATGTCGGATTTCCTTCTAAATAAGGAATCCATTGAGTTAATCGATGAGCACAAAGCTGCTGATTTTTGGAAGTCACACTTAATTCACTACACCAGAGAGGTATCTTCCTCTGGATTTTCTGATGAAGAAAAGGAAAATATTCCCAAGGTCAGAGGAAAGTGTGGACTCTCACACTTTAGGTACATGATATATAAAGATCTCTGAGGACTTCCTATCAACAGCAGAAATGTGGAATTTGTCTACCCTGTTAGATGGGCAAAGGAAATCATAGTAAAACCCAAACCTACTCAAAAGCCTATCTCAGATGACCTTGTTGCTGAAGCAAATGGACAAATTGTCATTGCGGATAATTTGGAAGACGCTGCTGAATCCTATCACCAACAAAGCTCAACAGAAAAACAATCTTCTCAACCTATGGTAATAGTTGTAGTGCACCCTGAAGATCAGTCAAGAACTCTGAGCACTCTTCAAGAATCTGCAGAAAGCTCAAAGACTCTGCCATCAAATATTGAAGAAGTTCTTGGAAAGCTGGTTGATGAAAGGGTTAGCAAATTGGTAGATGAAAAGGTTGACAAGATAGCTGAGAAGATTAAGGAGGATGTTCATCAGCAGGTTCAAACTTCAATGGCTCCAACCTTAGAGGTTTTGAATAAAATGCTTGAATTTCTTATGGATTTCAAGAAGAGTCAAACTCAGAGTCCTCCTCCACCACCTCCATCTGCTTAGCCTTCACTTTTTTTTTCTTCTTTTGTACTGACAATGATAATCCTCTCCTTTTTACCTTTTTGGCTGATGACAAAAAGGGGGAGAAAGGAAAAAAAGAAAGAGAATTTTATATATAATATCTTTTGTTGGAAAGCTCTTATGTGTTTGCATTTGCATATTCTTTTCTACTTGATATATTGCTCTGATATACTTATGATTATATAGATTCTAAGAATGATAAGTGTTTGTACCTATCTGTTAGTTTATAAGTCTGCTTAAGTATTTGAATGCTTTGTCTTAGGGGGAGCCTTGCAAGCTCTCTTAGACTTTGCTATTTAAATTTAATCAGTTTTTTGTCATCATCAAAAAGGGGGAGATTGTTGGAACCAAAGTGGTTTTGGATTTAATAATCTCTAAGTTTTGATGCTAACAAAAGGATTAAATTTTCTTGGCAAAGTATTAGTTGAGATCTAACTAGTGCTTTCAGTTATGAAGGAACACTTTTATAAGTAAAATAAACTTGGGATAAGTTTCATTTGAAAAATACGTGTCCACCCCTGTAGACGGGCTGCTCAAGAACTGTGGTAAAATTACCTTGTTGTTTTCTTTAGTAGATGAGGCTATAAATGAATACCTAAATAACTTGTTAGGTACAGTAAGTCCAAAGACTTGAAAATAAGTGAGTCCATCTTGCCACGTCAGCAGACGAAAGTAATTAGATGAAGAAAAATAACTAGACCACAAAGTAATCTAGTAGACGAGCTCTATATGCTACATCACTAGACGGAGATCTTTTTAACTCATTAAGGAATAGCAAGTCTGAAGACTTGATAGATAAATGGTTTTGCCACATCATCAGACTAGCTAAGAAAATTATCAAATAGACTTGGACTCTCATCTGAATGAGTAGACGGAGTTTCTTTTTAGACGAACTCCATATTTGAATGAATTTAATGCAATCTGGTCCACAATGAATTTATTTCAAATGATTGATATTTATTTCAAATGAATATTTGTTCTTCCCATTTGTTTTTATCTGATTTAATGTCTTGTTTCCTTTGAAAAAGTTCATAGTACTATCAAGGAAATACAAAAAACAAATAGTACAATTGGAATTGCAAAACGATCTATACGATGACATCTTTATTGTTGAACAAAAGCTGGGTTATACACAAAGGAGGAAAGAAAGTTTTTAAGGGAAAGAAAGTTTTTAAGGTACAATTGCTCAGAGCAGTGAGGCTCCATTTTGTAATTTTCTGATAACCAATGATACCTTTCAATATAGCCAAAATCAAGCTATCAGTCTCAACGGATATCATGCATTTAATGCTATCTCTAAATGGGATTATTCAAAGTAACAGTTGAAGAACTACAAGAGAAGAAGAAGGCAACTATATATTGAAGACCTCAGATACTGAAGAAAAGAACTCTAGCCTGCACAATCTTGCTAGCTGAACTTTTGCCATTATAATTTATTCTATTATTCTTTCAAGAGCAAGAGTCTGTATTCATTAGTTTGAATATTGTTGTAATATTCAACTGATCTTAAACTGTCATACTCTCACACTTAGTGAGTTAATAAGATCAACCTTTAAATCTGTGATAAAGTTAGAGCCTGAAGAGGCTTGATAAGAAATGAATACTTGTAGCCTGAAGAGGTGTTGAATACTTGTTTGTAATCTATTTAGAGAAATAATGAAAAAATCCTTCAAGTCGAAGGGACTGGACGTAGCTCTTGGTTAGAAGAGAGTGAACCAGGATAAAATCTCTTGATTGAATTTTCTATCCCTAAACTCTTCAGTTTTATTTGCTTATACTAACTGTGGAGTTTTGATATTGCTTTTGTTAATCTTTTAAAAAGGATTTCTTGTGTGCTTAATCTTTTTATCTTCTGCTTGTGAAAAAGTTGTTCAAAAGGGTTTTTGCGAAAATAATTAACAAATACAATTCAACCCCGTTCTTGTGTTTGCATGTGCCAATTTCAGAACGGTGTTATCCAAGTCAGTTATAGAAGCAATCCCAGTATATCCGATGATGTCCACAGTTCTGCCTAAAAGTTGTTTACAGGAAATCCAGAAAATCCAAAGGAATTTTTGATGGGGCCATGATGATCAAAGGAAAAGGGTTCATCTTATTAATTGGGATACTCTTACGCTGCCTAAAGACTTGGGAGGACTTGGGCTGAGGGATCTAGTAAATAAGAATCAGGCCTACCTTTTGAAATTAGCTTGGGCCGTCAGAAAGGAAGAGGCTAGTCTTTGGGTCAAGATCTTGCTGGGGAAATATGGGAGAGGAATTTCTCCTAATCAAAGCCCTACGACTACGGTTGCTGATTCGACCCTTTGGAAAATTTTGGTTAAATTGTGGCCCTGCTTAAAAGCAAAGGAATCTTGGGCCATAGGTGATTGGTCAAAGGTTAATGCATGGGCTGAGTGCTGGATAGAGCCCAATTTGAAGCTAGAAGACTTGGCAGAGTCTATCCCTTCGCACATGGCATCGTGGAAAGTAGCTGACATGGTGGATGAGCAAGGAAGATGGAAGATGGAAGATTTTGGGTCCTTTCTCCCAACAGAGGTTATCAACAAGATCATTGCAATTCTTCCTCCGCATCAAGATATGGCCTTGACTTTCCGATTTGGCCAGGTAACAGAATAGGGGATTTCTCAGTGTCAAGTGCATATCAGATGCTTCAAGGTTTCTATGATAGAGAGGGGTCTGCTCAGTGGAAGATAATCTGGAAATTGGCGGTTCCAGAATGGATTCGTTGTTTTTCTTGGCAAATTAGTCATGGTCGCCTAATTACTAATGAATGGAAGTTTCGTAGGGGCCTTGGAGATCCGTACTGCACCTTTTGTTCTACTTTGGTGGAATCCGCTCTCCATATTCTTAGGGATTGCCCTGTCGCTTCTCAGGTTTGGCATCACTTGATTCAGTATGATTAGAGGAGCAACTTTTTTCTTTATGATTTCTTTGACTGGGTGTCGATGAACTTGAACAACAACTGTGGCAGATTTTCGGATCTGGATTGGCCATCATTTTGGAGCACAACATGCTACCTTCTCTGGTTCTAGAGAAACAAGCAATGCCACGATGCTGACTTTTCCAGACCTCCTCGTCCTTGGGTAGTAATCGAGCAAAGCGTGAGAAGGTATTTAGAAAGCTGGAAGTTGCAAGTAATTAATTCCAATCGAAGCCTTTCCCATATTCAGGTCAAATGGAGTCCTCCGAAAAGTGGTTGGGTAGCCCTAAACACAGATGGTGCGGCTAGAGATGGTTCGGAGATAGCTGGTTGTGGAGGGCTACTTAGAGATCAGTTTGGGAACTGTATTTGTGGATTTTCTAAATTTTTGGGGAAAACAGCGGTGTGTGTGGCTGAGCTATGGGGAGTATATGAAGGCCTGCGGATGGCCAAGGAGAAAGGTTTCTCCAACATTGAATTTCAAATTGATTATGCTGCAGTTGTGCAGTGCCTTATTAATGGGAGAAATGGAAGCAGCAGAGGTTGAAGTCTAGTCAATCGTATTCGGAAGCTTCTGCAAGGAGATTGGGAGGTCAACATTTCCAATGTGTATAGAGAAGCAAATAGGAGTGCAGATTGCTTAGCAAATTTAGCTTGTGACTCCGGTTCTAATTTGATAGTCTATGAGAGCCCGCCTAATGTTATTGGTCAAGTGCTGCTCTTAGATGCTAAGGGAGTTTATTCTCCTAGGATAATATCAGTGTAATTTTTTATTTTGGGCTTTCTAGCCCCTTTTCTTACAAAGAAAAAAAAAAGTAGGTGTGTTAAGCTAATAAAATGTTGACACGTCATTAATATACCAATGAGCATAATATTTGTTTGGACAAAACTTAGATGCTTTTCCTTAGGTACATAAGGTGCTGGTTTCCAATGAGAAGAATTCACGTGTCAAAGTTATTACACATGTTATATTTTTATTGATGAGCTGTGACATGTGTATCATTCTCATTGGAAACAAGCACCTTATGTACCTAAGGAATTGTACCTAAGTTTTCTCCTATTTGTTTAATAATAATTAATAATTTATTAATATGTCAATACAATATTAGATTAGTGCTCCTGGGACACATATATTAAATTTATGCAAAAATATTTATCTTGGGAGAGAGAAGGTAGATGTAAAGTAGTGTCCAAAAAAATTTGAACTCAAAAAATGAAATAATCTTTTGGGAGACTTAATACTACTTAAATTAAAGCTGTTAGGTATACAGGTTTTTATTATGTTAATCAATTATACTATCTTGTAATATGATAAAATTAAGAAATGTATGGCTTTGAAAGAGTTTGTGAATGTTAGAAAAAATTTAAATCAAAATCACCCTTTAGGTAAAAATTTATTACATTATCAATAGATAAGAAAGGGTCATAGTGGTATTATAATATTTATATTTGACAATAGAAGTTCATCTGAAAAAAAAGTGATGAAAAGCTTTGCTGGTAAGGTTCTGACAAAAGTAGAGTCGAAACTAGTGAAATGATTGATTCTTTGCCAACCTTTCGTGGGAGAAAGGTAGAGTGACTTTCCTCTCATAGATGTGGTCGGGACGGATCAAAATCCGCAGGACGAAATACCACATATGTAGGAGGAAAGTCAGTATACCTTTCCTGCATGAAAGGTTGAAAATCCAAATCCTTAAAAATAAGGAAGACCAATGGTGGAACGACGGATACAACTTCAAACAAGATAAGATTAGTGCAGGGTTGGAAACTGACAGGAGAAAGGATTAAAAATTATATAAAAAAAGCATATAACATTTATATATTCATGATAAGGAGGACGATTATTTTTATTAAAATAATTTAAATGTTAAACACTTAATTTGAATTAATATTTATTATGTATATTTATTTATATAATATTTAATTTATAAATATAAAATAAGGATATATACATTTTTATTCTGTTTCATTTTCTTTCTTCTTATTTTGTCTTCATCTAAACAAGTAGGAAAAAAAAAATCTATCTATTGATTCTTCTCCTATTTTCTTATCTTATATTTTCTCTCAAGCATCCAAACAAAAAGTTAATGAGGGTCACTTTTATTTTCTTATTTAAGAAATTGAATGACGTATTGAAGAACATTATTATTCATGTACTTCCATAACACCAACTATATGAAAACAACAAAATAAATAAATAAATGAACGGCATTGCTGTATCTATTTAAAGAAACACATACATAAATGCTCAAATAATGATATTATATATGGTTGATAGATAAAAATGATTGAAACAAAAAAGATATATAAAAAAATAAGCGAAAGATAAAGATAATAAAATATATACAATATCACGTCCATGTTCAAGCTCACATGAAAAATAATTGAGCAGTGGAAACGGCGCGTTTAAGACTTAAAAAAAATGATTCAGTACTTTTGACCCATAAAAGAAAAAGTGAAGTTGCGGGTGCCAGCTGTGCAACCACTCTGCTATCATCGTCGTCTTCCTTTTCTTTTTTCTTTTTTCTTTTTTCTTCTTAGTGTGTGTGTTTGTGTTGTTAGGGTTTTCTTTCAGAATTCACACTTCACTCTCCCAAACTAATTCGCTTTTTTAGAACGACGGAGCTAACATCGCAGTTTCTCCTAAAACGCTTCGTTTCAGTCACTCGCCAAATCCAAACATGTCCATACTGAACTCTCATGTATGCTTTTCTCTTTCTTTTTCGCTTTGTTCTAGTTATTTCTATAGTTTTTAAACTTTTTTATTTTTATTTTTAATAAATAAATAAATGAAATTGCTGTGCTTGTTATGTTCTGTCATTATCTGAATTTTTCATTTACTGCATATTCGGCAAAATAATATGTTTATTTTTTTTTATGTAGTTAGTTTCTGTGTTTGTTTTAACTGTTGGTCTTGTCTTGTTCTTATCTTGTGTAGTGTTTATCACTATCTTTGGTTTTGGCTTTTGTGCCTATATTTAATTTTTAGTGTTTTTGTTAAAATAAAATTGGTTTAAATAGGGATGTTATCATGTTAATGTGATTTAGATGTTACTATAAAAAAAATGTTGCATTTTGTGAACTAATTTGATGTTTTGGCTTAATGTGATCATTATAAATAGCTTTACTTATCTTTTCTATTTTTTAATGTTGTTTTGGATAAGCGATGTTCCCTCTATATTATTTGCATGTTGAATAATGTAATTAATTTCTGTTCCTCTAATTGTAGGATTTTTTATGGTGCAGGTGGAATTTTGTTTGGGTTGAAGGTGGAATTTATTGAATGTTGAATTATGAGATGTAATAAACCAGTGGAATATGCTGCGTGAGGAATTGTAACATATGTTGAAAGCATTCATCTTGAGCTTGTATTTACTGACTTGAGTGATGAAGAATAGGTAGGTTTTATTGGAAGCGTTCAGAGTTGGGTTTATTGTGATATTCTGAAAAAATAGCGAAAACGGGGTCTCTTTGTTGTGTGGCTTCAAGGCCACATGGATCAAATGCAGGCAGTAGGGACTGGTCCATGGGTCCAAATGAGCCTTTCTGGCGAACTAACACGAGTTTTTCGCCACCACCATCAAGATGGGATTTCAGATTCCAGTCTGAAGGGCTGCCATATAGTTTAAATGATGGTATTCAGCTCTATGGGTCTTCTACATCATCAAATGACAAAGACAGTGGGGGTTGGGTCAGAGGCAACCACCTATATGATCTTCACTATTCTGCTTCAGAGGGTACTGGGATTTTCCTTAGCAGTCCATCTGAGTTTTCCCAGGGTCCTCAGTGGACGCCCCCAGCAATACAGGAAATAAGTATTGATGATTATGAAAGTAGGACTAGGAAAGGTAAATTCTCACATCTAAACTTTAAAAGTGGTATTTTTTAGATAGTTATAGATCACTTTAGGCTTTTATGCCTGAGATATGACTATATATTCTTTGAAAACTGTGTATGGACTTGTTCTGCCTATTTTTCTTTAAAAATTTTTTGCACGTGTTCATGTTTATTTTATTATATAAAAAACTGGACTTTCAAACAAGGGAGGCATCATTGCATTATTGAGGGTGATGAATGTAATTGTTTGTTCCTGCTTATGGAAGTTGCTTCTAAGTTCTGTCCTATTGGAAAAGTTGTTTAGAAATATCTCTGTTATTTCAAATTTTTTTATGAGTGATAGTTAGTTGATTGTATTGCATGAATTATTGCTCTTCGCTATATTCTCATGTATCAATATCTTTGCTATATGTAAGTTGCTTCTAAGTTCTGTCCTATTGGAAAAGTTGTTCTGAAAAGAAATACACGCTCAACCCTTTTAGTGTGTTTGGATTACCTTATTTTTTATTCAAAATAGCTTATAATAAAAAAAAAAACTCTCTTAAGAGAACTTTTGAAAATAAGCAATTATTTCTTTAAAAAAAAAGTGTTACCAAACATGCTTTTATTGTTTTTGATTAAAACAATTTTGTTGTACTCATTGCATTCTTGCTATGATGATGCTTTTAACATTTAGGTGAAAACAATGAAAAAATAAAGATGTTTTTGGTCATTTTGTTTGTAGAGTTAGGGCTTCCCTCAAACTGGTAGAGAGCTAAACTAGTATCTTAGTGAACCTACAGGTTTTTTGTAGGAAGCCAAAAAAAGGGAGCTCATATATTGATAAATCTGGCATCATAGTACAGAATTGGGTTATGATTACTTCCAATTCTGCCTCCAAATGTCAGAACATGATCATTTTCTTTTAATTTGTGAGATTCTTTTAATAATTTAGACTTTCCTTTCCCCTAATATAATCGGATTCCTTGATTTTGGATCTTAATTTGTCTGTAATGTCTGTCTGTGTTGTGTATATGTTGGGGGCTAGCCGGTGATGGTTACAGTTAAATCGTTGTCTTAGTTACAATAAAGCTGTTGTGCTTAATTATGTTTGGTGATTTATTCTTTCATTATAAACTTGTTGATTGTTACTTTTGTTTACTGAACTGCGTCCTCATTTGTGCTTGATAGATCCTCATCCTTCTCTGGGCCGGGTATCTTTTACACCTACCAAGGAGGTAATGTTTTTAGTCAAGTACTATTATACATTATGTGTTTGCGTGGCAATTACTTTACATGTGTGTTTCTCTCGGGAAATAGGCTGATAGTTATCAAATATGTGCAGGGAACTTCGGAAAATCCTGATAGTGGGGGTTCAACTTCATCCCGATCAGAGAGTAGCGAGTCTGAGTCTACTACAAAATCGTGCTTATCCTCACAGAGGAATTCCTCTAATCGTCGTTCTTTCATCTCTAAACCCATTCATCCTTTTTCCTTTCCTGACCTTACTCCTACTAAGGAAACCTTTGACCCTGCTGTTGCAGCCTTTTCAGAGTTTGGTGCTTCCACTCCACTCACAGATGCCCAACGTTGGAGTAGTGCCAGCAGTAGTCAGGAATTTGCTGATGTTACTGAGTCATTTGAATCAGAAATAACCGGTCGCCCACATATTCCTTCAGATGGATTTAGATGCGGCTTATGCGAAAGATTCCTATCACAGAGATCACCTTGGAGCTCCCGTCGTATTGTGAGAAGTGGAGACATGCCTACAACTGGGGTTCTTCCTTGTTGTCATGTTTTTCATGCTGAATGTTTGGAGCAGACAATGCCGAAGACACGGAAAAATGATCCTCCTTGCCCTTTGTGTGTCAGATTGGAGGAGGAAAATTCTCCTGATCAACGAGGTCTTTTGAGATTGAGGAATAGTTTTCCTAGGCTTAAATCATTTACTGAGGATGGACCCTCAAGACCTTGGGGCTGTGCACAGGTGGGAGATTGTGTTGAAGGGGCTCTGCATGCACCACCACGCAATGCTATGTTCCTACTTAATCGAAATCGCATTAAAAAGAACCTATCAATGAAGAGTAATTTAACCAAGGAATTTCCAGGTAAGGTGACGAAAAGTGGAGCATATTCTTCGCAGCTTTTCATCGGAAGCTCGGCTGATCAGGAAGCAGTTGGTTACTCAAAGGCAACTGCAGGACCAAGTATGAAGAGGTAATGGGAAATGTCTCGAGATATGGAAGGTGGAAAGTTGTAATTTACCTGACAGCCTTCTTTCTTTAAAGTTCCAGAGCTGATAGTCCCACTTTAGTCAAGCGAAATGTATGTCATGGGTTGGTAACCTGGTCATCGTTTTGTATAGATTGATTTGTTGTATGTGTATTGAAAGTCGCGATTGGCACTTAATCTCATGTTTCATTTTTTATGCATTTTGATTTCTGGTCATTAGTTAGCATTTTAAGCATATCTACTTTTGTTAATGGAATTCAGATTGAAGAAATATTCATCTAGGGCATAGTTGAATTAATTTTAAAGTCTCTAACAACTGCATTGCATGTCCTGTAGCTGTAACATATCTGTAGGGGTGATAATGAGCTAATTTGAGCTAAGTTGAATATTTGAAAATTTATAATCAGTCCATCAAAGAAGTGGCCCTGGTTCATAGCTCAAGTCCTATATAGTTGATAAGTTTAGCTTATTGAGTTGTTAACAAGAAATAAAAAGTTTACATTATACCTTTCAAATTTTCCTTGCATTTTTTAATTTTCAAAATGCATGACCGGTTTCGAAAGTGTGGGACGTGCTTCAAAATTGTTATAGATGTTGAACTTTTTGGGTGGAAAGTGTCATGTTCCATGTTATGATTTTGGACTGTTTTACATACTCGTGAATATTTAAGACCTTGACACACATTTTTAAAAGTCGAAGGACGAAAGTGTACGCGAGACAGAGTTTAATGGTGTAAAGTTTTGGTCCCCTCCTATTATTAGTGATATGCAATTTTGGTCCCTCAAGTTTTTTTTTGTACACATTTGGTCTCCCTATTTTTTCAATATTACAAATTTAGTGCTTCCGTCAATGTATGTCAATTTTTAAATGATCAAGATAGAGGAATCTCTCTAAGAACAAAACAAATGCTCTAAGCGTATAAAACCTCTTTTTGAGTTTTTGTGATAAATGATCATGTGGTGGAACCAAAAAGAGTATCGGAAAGGAGGAACAAAACCAGTAGATAACAGAGATGAACCACCAAATCATGTTGAATCGGAGACGTAAAGGGGGAGAACCTCAACCAGAGGTTATGTGTGCCTAGAGCAGTGATTCCTCTATGTTGATTATAGGAACCAAAATTGCAGATAACCTCTATTACCAAAACTACAATTAAGCCTTTTCTTTTACAAAAATTAAGGGTGAGCCGGGTCAACTTATTTCAAGCACCCTTGTAGTTGCTGCCATGAACCATATGCATTATCCTTGTTGGTTAGTTACATGCTGAGATTTTGTGGGCCGTAACATCTGTTTGAATCGTCTCACATTCTTTGTTTTTCTTTCCCTTTCAAATGATCTTGTATCCTCTGTCCTAAACCGTCCTAAAATGGATGAGGCCCATCAGAATGGAAGCCCTAATTTATTAGTGTATCTAATATTTGAATCTGGGTACCCAATCTTAAATGATTTCTGTGAGAAAAACATTAGGGAGGTGCTACCTACACTGCACTCCACTCCACTCCACGTACGGCATTAACAGTGAATTATTATCTAAACAACGGCAAGAAGGCCTTTTCTGGGATTTCATTGAGATTTGGCTTAATGCCGAGAAGGATGCTGTTGGTTCTCATTCAGCTAAAGATTGTAGAATATGGGCGCCCTCTTTTAAGAGGAACCATTAGCATCATTGTTTGAGTTCTCTCTTATTCTGAGATCAGCATCCCATCCCCTAGGTTGGTGCTTTACCGCCAATTACCAGGGGAGTCTCTTTCCTCCTTTCCTCTTGGTCATGAAAGTTATTCAAACAATGATGACACTGAAAGTGCGAAAACGGAAGAGAAAATCACACACCCTCCATGTTGTACACCTCAAAAGCCCCTGAGGAAAATGTTGTTGGCTGGATAATGGTGACCATTTGTTTTTTGATGTCTCTGAACTACTGTTGTGGCTTCATAGCCCTGTTGAAATGTGAGTGCTGCGCAGAGAAAGAAGAAAACAAGGGTGGAGCGAGATGAGAGAGAGAAGTGGGGTGAGCGGTGATTTTAATCTAGTATTTAAAATAGATAGATTTATTAAGGATAATTTAGTATTTAAAAAAATATTTTAAAAGTCGTGTGGGATGGATGTTTATGTGTGTGGGGGTACAGGCAGCAGTCTCCAAAACGTTATCATGAAAAGTAACCATACTTAGACATAAAATTTGTGTCCAACATTATATAAATTTTTTTTTTATTTATTGTTTTCTTTTTTTTTCATCATATATTTTATTACTTCCAAAATACTTATAAGCTCTATATATATTATCTGTATAGGATGTCCAAACTATGTGTGTAAATATCTTTCCTAAATGCACAAAAGCTACACGAGCTTAGCTATTAGCTGGAAATTTGCATACAGAATATGGATTCGGATTCTAAGAATAATTACTTCAAGTGTGTGGGAAAATTGAAAAAAAAAAAAAGATTATGTTGATAATATATTTTTAAATAATTGATTATTGTGATAATCGATTATAATCAGAATCTGTTTTTGGTTGGGTATGTTTGTAAAAATAATCACTTTTACATAATAAATTACAAAAAATGGTATGAAGAATTTTGTTTATAAAATTGTTTTTCATTTTTTTTATGAAAAAAATTTATGATTAAAGGATGGTGCCCCAGTACAAGGTAGGGAAAATCTTGGGGTTCTATGAGCACTTATAAATGGATTTATATCATGTTCCACTAGACCAACTCTCTTTGAGGTTAAAAATTGTTTTTCTTTTAACATTAGATTGTTTATATCTTGTTATCAAAATTTTATCTATTTATAAAAACTTGAATAAACTTTCTAATTTTTTTCCCCATTATTATGGAAAACATGTGAAAATATATTATTTTTTATACTAGGTAATTTAAAAATATATATATATTTCAGTTTAATAACAAAGAGAATTTGAGAGGTAAATTCTAAACAAAAATAAAAATATGACATTGTTTTACGGCATAAATATCAATTTCAAAATAATAATGGACTTTTTAATAATAAAGGATTTGTGTGGGTAAACTTCCCCCACCGCCTGATAATTTGTATGACAGTTGAGTTCAAGCTTTCAAGGGGTTATATGGAAAAAGAAAGAATAATCAAAATTGAAACCATCAAACAACTCAAAATTTTGGATGGTTGGAAAACAACGTTTTTGATATATAAAAGCTTTTTTCAAATTTTAAGCTAATGACCCAAACATATCAAATTCTAATAAAAAAGCTTTTTTTCATAAAAAAGCTGAAACACTGGAAGAGATTCCTTCCCAAACAAGCTCTTAAGTTTCTAGACTAAAAAAGAAAATTCTTTAGGTGCTTTGAAAAATTATATTGAAGAATAACACTGCTTTATAGTTTTTTGCATTTTTAACCATCCACAAGTACCTTTCCGAGTTTGTTACATTACTTTAAATTTCAATCATTCAGTTAATTAACTTAGATTGAGCTTGAATTATATTTTTCTAAATCGATATAACGCAATATTGCTTATTGAATTAACCCTAAAAAGAATTGTGAATGGCATTACCCTAGAATAAACGAAAATCAGGGGCAAAAGAGGGTTGGTTCGATATTTCAAATATAGCTATCATTATATATCCCCGTCAAAGTTTGAAGCATGCCTTGGAATGGATTAATCTTCTTTCCGTCTAATCTTTTTCACAATGATTTAAATTGAAAACGAAAATACAAGGTTATGATTACATTTCACCATAGAGAGAAGACAAAAACCACGAAAATATCTACGTGCATGTTGAAATAGCTCATCCTCATGCCTTAGCCGAAGTTTAAGATAATACATCTATCAGGGGTTGGGCTATAGTACACCACCCTCATTTTACATCATCCATTACATTATTCATATGACAAATTTTGGACCAATCAAATTACCACATAGATTGATCAAATTTCAAACTTTCTAGTTGTATTATACTGTAGTCAAACTATATGAATATAATATATTGTAGTATAATATATGTGTTCTTTGTATTAGCAAATTTAACTCATATTAAAATAATGTTTTTTAATTAAAAAAAACATTATTTTCAATGAACATTATTTTAATTCATATTAAAATATTATTTTGTAATATAATTAGTTTTTTTCATCAAAAACATTTTTTTAATATGGGTTAAATTTGCGAATACAAATAATACATATACTATACTACAATATATTGTATTCATATATTTGACTACAGTAGAAATATAACTAGAAAGTTTGAAATTTTGACCAAATCCATGTGTCAATTTGATTGGCCCAAAATTTACCACATATGAATAGTGTAGTGGGTGGTGGAAAATATGGGTGGTGCATCTTAGATCAACCCTTATATATAATATTAAGTAGAACTAATGTATTTTTTCGATAGTATTCTAACATATCTGTCAAGCACTATCGTATGCTATTGAGCTTCAAGCATATATAACTTAACTGGTGTCCTAAACACAGATTCAAAATACAAAAAACCAACAAAATAGAAATTAATAATTTTGAGCCACCAAGCCAGCATTAATTATTCTAACTCTTCCGATATGGGATGCTTTATTCGTTCCTGAACACATTTCCAGGATCAAACTTGGTCTTTATTTGAACCAACCTATTGAAGTTATATATCTTTGAAATACTCAAGAGTAGGGATGCTTTGTTCGTTCCTAAAGAAATTCCCAGGATCAACCTTGGTCTTTATTTGAACCAACTTATTGAAGTTATCTTTGAAATACTCCACTCCATAAACTTTGCCTTCAACATAACTGTTCTTACCATTGTGGTTGATTCCCAAGTCAAGGTCCTTATAATTGAAGAAAGCCTCTCTTGGGTTGTTGGAGACAAAAGGAGTCATATATTCATGAAGTTTACTTGTCAAGTTTATGTAGTGATCTGCTACATCTTTCCCTGGCTGGTTCCAGTTTGCTTAGTATTGCACCTTCCATAGGTTCCCAGCCCTATGAGGAAAAGGTGTTGCTGTTGATGGAATCTCAGCCATTCTTCCACCATAAGGATGGAAATAAAGTATTGCATCCACCAACTCAATCATCTTCTTCCAAATCCCTTCCCAACCCTCTTTGGAAATTGGTTTCTTCACATAGTCAGATTTTCTTTTCAAGTAGTTTAGTGATTGTGGTTGTCTATCAAGCAAGATATCAACCGGTGTTGTAATGTTGATATTTGTCCAAAACAGCACAGATTGAAGCCAGCTTGTTTCAATGCAATCTGATTGCTTCAAACCCAATTGAGGAAAGCTTTCACTCATGAGGGTAAGAAGAGATTTGGAGTCACCAAGGTATAAGGCTGTGAATGTAGCCCTAACAGTCTTCGTTCCACTTTGTGTACCATTCACCACATCCAAGATAAGCCTAATGATGAGGTCATTGTCAATATTTGGTGCAACATGCTGCCAATTATAAACTATGTCTGTGCCATTTTCCTCAAGGGTTCTCCTAACTTGGAAGATAGTTACTAGCTCAGGAACATGAACAAGCTTTATTTTGTATGGAAGAACCACACCAAAGCTAGCTCCACCACCACCTCTAATGGCCCAAAATAGATCTTCACCCATAGATTTTCTATCAAGGAATCTCCCTTGAACATCAACTATTTGTGCATCAATGACATTATCCACTGAGAGACCATATTTTCTCATCATATTGCCATAGCCACCACCACTAACATGGCCTCCAACACCAACAGCGGGACAAACCCCAGCTGGGAAACCATGAGTTTTACTCTTCTCAGAAATTCTATAGTAAACTTCACCAAGTGTTGCTCCACCTTGAACCCAAGCTGTCTCATTCTCTATGTCAACCTCAATGGTTCTATGATTGAACATGTCAAGGATGAAGAATGGTACCTCAGCCACATAAGAGACACCCTCATAATCATGGTCTCCACTTCGGATTTTCATCTGCAAGTTGTGCTTTTGAGAACAAACAATGGATGCTTTTACATGGGATCAGGGTTTTAAATTGCGGTTGCGGTCGCGGTTGCGGTCACTGCGGTTGCGGTCATTGCGGCCGCTGCGACCGCAACCGCAACATTGAAAAGAAATCAATTTTTTTTTGTAATTCTTTATATATCTTTTATTAATGATGTTGCACAAATTTCTATTCATTTTTAATACATTGTATTATGTTTATGAATAATTTAAACTTAATTTAGTGAAAATAAATTATAAATAAAACTTTTAAGCATATATAAGTACAAAATTACAAAGAAGTAAGAAGGTCAGAAACTTAATAGTGCATAAATATATATGAATCACAAATAAAAAGATATTAGTGTCACATATAGGAATACATACACCCAGCTGCAATTGTGATTCTAAAATAACGTCACATTGTCACCACTTAGAGATACGTTTTCACTACAAAAAAAAAGAAGAAGATAAAAAGTAAATAAATTAATAAATTTAAAATAATAATAATAATAATAATTAACAAATATATGAATCAAAGATAATAAAAATTGAACTTACATGATAATTGCTACCACATGGTGGAATGACATGGTGGTTCATAACCTCTATTCTCACTTTGACTATCATCTTGTGTAGCTCATTGTCCAAAGACATAATCAAAAAATCCACCACTTGATTGTTGATGATAAGGATCTTGATAATTCATTGATGGTTGGTAGTATGAGGGAGCTTGATCACTTGCGTATGTGTTATATGTGTTGAAATAAGGATATTGATAATAAGGTGGATGAGGTTGTTGACTACTCTGAGAAGAATCATCAATACCAAAGTCACTAAAACTTTGTGCAATACTAGAAGAGGAAGAATCTTCAAGTGGAAAATTCTGTTTTCTTTTTCCTCTCCTCGAATGTGACCCACCTCTGCTTTCTCTCGGGTAATGAACTACCGAGGAAGGAGCCATATCGATCAAGCTCCTATAACGCCTATTATATGGTGAATCTTGAGATGGATCATTTTGAAATTGCCCATCATCATCACCATCACCATCATCATCACCGCCACCTTCTTCAGCTTCTACATCACCACCCCCAT
This sequence comes from Sophora flavescens, assembly GCA_030762895.1. Classification (NCBI taxonomy): domain Eukaryota; kingdom Viridiplantae; phylum Streptophyta; class Magnoliopsida; order Fabales; family Fabaceae; genus Sophora; species Sophora flavescens. The sequence continues at coordinate 132,311,652 of CM061065.1, forward strand.
CACCACTATTATTACTTGGTGGACTTAAACCACCACCATCTTCATTAGAATCATCATTATCATCAACAACTTCCACATCTTCATCATCTGTATCCACTAGAGGCAACCATTCTGCATTTTGTACTCCATCTAATAGTGGGTCTTCTCTCTCTTCAATCCATGGAGATAATGCATCTTCTTGAAATATATAATCAAGATTGATAGGATTAAAACTTGCATCAATTTCGTCTTGACTTTTTCTCATTTGATGCCTCATTTTCAATTTCATATTGTAGTGCGTGAAGACAAGCTTTTGCAGCTTTTTATACTTCAATCTATTCCTTGTCTTTGTGTGGATATAACTAAATGTGCTCCAATTTCTCTCACAATTTGTGGCTGAAGTTGTTTGGCTATGAACTTTTATAGCTACACGTTTAAGCTCAGGAGCACATACACCAAAAAAGGACCACCATTCAGCTTTTTAAAGGAGCAACAAAAGGTAAACAAATTGTTAGTTATTATATTAAAAAATAAAGTTAAAGTTCATTGATTTATAAAAAAAATATTATTTTACCTGGATTCATCTTAGACCAAGCTGCTTGAGCTTGAGGAGTGCCAAATGTTTCAACCTTATCTCTAAAAAGTACTAACTGTGAAATATAACATAATATATCAATATGTAAATATCTTCATTTGATAAATAATGAATTATAAGTTTAAAAATTTAAATATTCATTACTAACCTGGTTCAGAGCTTTAATCTGATCATCAATGTTTCTTTCTATTCTGAAGATGACTCTATTTGTTCCTTCAAACGTTTCTTTATAGACATCATCCCCATGTTCAACTCCGTATTGAAATTGCGGATTAAGAAAATAACCTAAAAAAGGATAACATATTATTATGGATGAAAGTATAAATATAAAATTACATGATAAAAATAAATTTATAAATTATATCAACATACCGGCAGAATAAAGATCGGAATGCATGTAACTCCATCGCTTGTCTATTAAATCATTATATCTGGAATGATAACGAGAATTTTGTCTAATTGCTTGTTTAGCTCTATCAACGGCTTCATATATGAAACCCATGGTTGGTTTCTCGTCACCATCAACAAGTCTCAAAACTTTTACTAAAGGCCCAAACACCTTCAATATGTCTTGGGACTTACTCCAGAATTCACTGTCATTAACAATTGTTCTTGCTTCATATGACGGTCCATTTTTCTCTTTACCAAATTTAGATCGCCTAAACTCTTCGGAGTTGAACATGTTTCTCAGACCTTGCTTTTGCTGTACAATTGCTTGAAGTTGTATGAACTGCGTTGCAAATCGGGTAACACCAGGACGGACAATTTCTCTACCTCCAGTATATTTTTTCATGAGATCGACTGTCCATATATGGTTATAGAGAAAATTTGTCACAGTCTTTGCATCAGTTAATAACTTCTGTAAATTTTTATTTTTTCCTATATCCTCCAAGCAAAGATCTAAACAATGAGCCGCACAAGCAGACCAATACAAATGAGGCCGCTTCTCCATCAGTTTCTGACCAGCTGCTTTCAGTGCTGCTTCATTATCCGTAACAACTTGAACAACAAACTCTTCCCCCACTTCTTCAACGACTTTATATAATAACTGAAAGTAGTAATCCGTGTTTCTACTAATAACATCAGAAGCATCAATAGATTTCAAGAAAATTGTCCCCTTACTACTATACACCAAAAAATTCATAATATGAGTATGGTTGATACCGTTCGTCCAACCATCACACATTATTGTCACCCCTTTTTCTTTCCATGTACCTCTAAATACGTTCAACCACTTCTTCATTTCCCTGTATTCATTCTCTAAATATACATCTGAGATTTCATAAGGGGTCGGACATTTAACCCCTTTACCTACCTCAGCAGCTGTAACAATCAAATTATGCAACCAAGGAGAGTTAGCTAAATTCATAGGTAAGCGTTCATAAATAAAAAACTTGCTTACTGCCTCTCCTAGCTTCCTCCTCAATGTCTTCATGATACCCTTATTGATTTTTGGTTGCTTCATGCTTTTGCTCCTCATAAGATCAATATTTGTAGATCTCAACTCTAGAGTGATATCTTCAGGCCTTTCACCCCCACCAACACTCACATGAGAGCTTCCACCTTGTTCATATATATTTCCACGCCCTCCTGTTTGTTGTCTAAATTGTTGCCTGTCTTCCCATTCACGATGTGATCTAAGGCTTTCCTGTGTAGCAAACCTCATTCGTTCATCAATAAGGTGATCCACATCTTCAGCTTCATCTTCATCTTCTCCTCTCAGGCGTGCTTCAAATTCTTCTTTTCTTTTTTTGGAGTCATTTTTCTTTGCTTTTCCTTCAAGAAGAAGCTTCATCATACCTTCTCTAGCCAATTTGCCCACTCTAGCACAGCCAGACACTTGTCCTTTCATATGTGCTATATGTTGTTTCAATCTTGTAATGCCACCTCTTACTATCTTGTGACAAAGTTTGCATTCGATATTGTTAAGAATTCCTTCTACTGGGTTTCCAAAATGCCATCCAATGTCATCACTCGGAGCACCATCTAATCTTTGTGTATGAAATTCTTCTCTTGGAGGCATTGTGTATATTTTATACAACCTGTTCAATATTTATAAATAAACATCAATCAATAATTCAACCAAACTTACAACTTTAATCTAAACTAGCCTTCAAAAAGAAAACTTTAATATAAACTAGTAATTAGAAAAACACAGATAATCTAATTAATAATTAAAGTAAATTATTTAATACAACAAATCAGTTATTAGCATATAATTTGAACAATAAATACTAGCTAAGCATATACTAAATCAGTAATTAGATTAATATATCAATATATATTTTATTTTCCTCTCAATTTTTTCCTATATTATTGTTAAATCTCAATTAATTTCCCACCTAAAATTTTTGATTAAAAAAAAATTCCCATCTAAACTAGCCTTCAAAAAGAAAACTTTAATATAAACTAGTAATTACCAAAACACAGATAATCTAATTAATAATTACAATAAATTATTTAATACAACAAATCAATTATTAGCATGTAATTTGAACAATAAATACTAGTTAAACATATACTAAATCAGTAATTAAATTAATATATCGATATATATTTTATTTATCTCTCAAATTTTCCCTATATTATTCACAAATTTTAATTAATTTCCCACCTAAAATTTTTGATTAAAAAAAAATTCCCCCCACCCAATTCGGTCCTCCCACTCCCACCCCACCCCACCCCACCCCACCCCAACCCAACCCAACCCAACCCACACACACGGCACACGCACAGTGGAAAAGGTAAGAGGTGGTTGAGTGGTTCACTTCACACTTCACAAGTTCACTCTGACTTCTGACTCTGAGTTCTGAGTTTTTCCCAGTTCCCAGTTTCCCACAGTTCCCTCTTCCCTGAAGTTCCCTCTCTCTCGTGTCCTCACGTCCTCCTCAGTCCTCACCATTTCTTCTCCACACTTCCATTCCAGTCTTCTTCCACTTCTTCGGTCTTCCGTCTTCCTCCCCTCTCTCGTCTCGTCCCTCACGGTCACTCTCAACCTCAAGCAGTCAAGCTCAACTCTCAGAGTCTCACGTCTCAGTCTCTCAGACTCTCACTCACTCTCACGTCTCAGTCTCTCACACTCTCACGGTCTCACCTCTTCAGGCTCTTCTTCTTCAGTTCTTCCCCTCCTCTGTTTCTTTTTTTTTTCTTCTTTTTTCGCAACCCTAGTCCCTAGCTGCATGGATCTCGCCGATCTGGAACCCGGATCTGCAACCCGGATCGCGGCCACCCTCGGCCCCTCCCCCTCTCTCGAGCTCGGCCTCCCTCTCTCTCTCAGTCTCAGGCTCCGCCTCACGACCCACGGTTTCGGGCCTCCACCTCACGACCCTCCTCAGTCACGGTCTCAAGGACTCACCCACTGAACCCCACACCCGGAGGAGGAGGACGACGGCAGAGCAAAGGAGGAAATGAAGATCTTACCTGAGCAGATGAGCAGATGCAGATCCACTGGAGGAGTGTGAGACTGAGGAATGATGAAGAGGTTATACGAGTGAAGTGAGGCAGATGAAAGAATGAGACAGTCCGAGTGAAGTGAAGTGAACCAGAAGCATAAAGCAAAAGGAGATAAAGGCAAAAGCATTTGATCTGAAAAGAAGCAGGTTAGGAGAATATAATCTGTACAAATATATTTTGAATTGATTTTGTCGGATTCTGATTCTGAGAATTTGGTTCCATTGAACGAACTGTTTGGCCTTTTTCGTTTTGACTCTGTTTGCTTTTGGTTTGGCTCTGTTTTTCCTTTTGGCTCTGCTCTGTTTGCTTTTGGCTATGTTTTTCTTTTGGCTCTGTTTGCTATTGCTCTGTTTGGAACCCGTTGCGACTGATGCGGCCGTTGCGGTCGGTCGTTACGGCGTTACGTTGCGGCCGTTACGCCGTTACGTTGCGGCCGTAACGGGTGATTTGGATTCCCACCGCAATTGCGGCTCGATGCCGTTGCGGTGCGGTCCGCAACCGCAATATTGCGGCCGCATTAGCGGTTGCGGACCGCATTTTGAAACCCTGCATGGGATACATGCAATGCAGTTATTATAAGGTATGGCTTCCTTGTGATGGAGGTGTTGAAACGAAGGTTTCTAATGTAAGCTTGCAATACTGAAGAGAATGATGCATTTGTTGGAGTGAAAATTGCTTCAGTTATGGGGTGAGAGGGCTCAGAATGGTTTACAAGGCAATGAATAAAAGTGTTATGAGCTGAATTTGTAGCTAAAGATGAACAAGGGAGAGAAAGAAACACAATAATGGGAAGTAATGACAGTAGTATTATACTAGAAGAAAGGACTTCCATTTTAGCTTATCTTAATGTTTATGTTTGAAACAAAGATATAAGAGGATTTTTGGTGAGTATTGATATCTTGATTTGTATTGGAATTTATAAAGATCAATTGGAGCTAGTTAGCTAGCACATAACAATTCAAAGAATAAAATGAGAATTTGGTTTAGGTTAAATTACTCCCATACGTAACTTCTTTTTCTCTATTTTCTTTCTTTTAAAGCTTAAATTACTCCCATAAGTATTTATTTTTCAGTAAAAAAAAAACATTTTTAACAGGTTATTTCCCGTGAGCTCTAGTTGGATTAAAAAAAGCACCCCAATTCAACAATCTCTATATTTATAATGACTAGAGAAGACAATGTATATACGAACATGATGTGGCACAATTGGTAGATAACTGAATCCTTTCAACATGTGGTCAGGGGTTCGATTCATGGGGCATGCATATAGAAGAACATCTATTGGGAGAGATCAATCCATTAAATGAATCTCGGTATCTGATTAGTCTCTGGCTGATACCCGGGTTAAAAAAACAAAAAACAATGTATATTGGGGTGTGGCTATGGTGCACCACCCACATTTTACACCACCCACTACACCACCCATGTGGCAATTTTTGGGTCAATCAAATTGCCACATAGGTTGGTCAAAATTTCAAACTTTCTAGTTGTATTATACTGTAGTCAAACTATATGAATACAGTATATTGTAGTATAATATATGTACTCTTTGTATTCACAAATTTAACCCATATTAAAATAATGTTTTTTGATTAAAAAAAACTGATTATATTGCAAAATATTATTGACAACGAACATTATTTTAATTCATATTAAAATATTATTTTTTAATATAATCAGTTTTTTTAATCAAAAAACATTATTTTAATATGGGTTAAATTTGCGAATACAAAGAGTACATATACTATACTACAATATATTGTATTCATATATTTGACTACAGTAGAAATACAACTAGAAAGTTTGAAATTTTGACCAAATCCATGTAGCAATTTGATTGGTCCAAAATTTGCCACATATGGGTGGTGTAGTGGGTGGTGTAAAATATGGGTGGTGCATCTTAGTCCAACCCCACTCTAGGAAGGATCTCACTCAATAGTGTTTATAGCGACCCATTTACAAAATGAAGTTTTGATATAAATGAAGTTTTATAAACTTGATTTTGATTGAAGTGAATTTGTAATAATGATTTGAAATGTATCATTCAAACTAGTATTTAAATTTTGGCTACAAAAACTAGTTTTTAAATTATAGTTAAATTATCCTTCAAATTTATTTTATCATTTATCCTTCTATTAATTGTTTTTTCAAAATAATATTATGATAAGTGTAATGGTTGAAAATTCAAATTAAGTTTTGATAGACAAAGAAATAAATAAAAAATTTACTTCTTCAATTAAGTCCTTGAGCCCAAACCCAATTATAGCTAACAGACTTTTGGAGATGCCAAATATGTTAAATAAATAATCAAAACAAGGTTTGGTTTGGAGATTCCAAACTCAATTTTAAAGCTTCCAAACAATATGCCAAACATGCATTAAGTAGTATATGTTAAGCAGGTGTGTAAGTAATCGGTTCGAGTTGACCCAATCAATTGAAAAACAAAGCAATTAAATTGGCTCAATATTTTCTCCCCTCTCAACTCATCCAAAACAACTTGATTGCACCTTAACATTGAAGTTAATTTTTCTTTATAGTCTCTGAAGGAATTCAGTTATTTCTGTTATGGTAGTTAGTATAGCTAAATCAGTTAGTTTAGCTTCTGTTAGTTTGTTAGACACAGTCAACTAAGACTTAGTCAGTTAGCCATAATTCTGTTTAGATGGTGCAGCCTATATAAGGCACTGCAAGCACCCGATTCTGTAAGCCATTCTGAAATCATTCATTCAATCAAAATAGATGCAATATTCAGATAATAGCAATTGTGATATTTACATGGTATCTAGAGCCAAAAGCCCGACAAAGTGATTTCGTTCTTGTTTTCTCATGGCTATCCAAGAACAACAAGAAACCAAAGAAGATCATGAAGAAACCAGCACTGAGCAGGAGAACATCAATAGCAAGAAACCAACAAACAGTGAAAGCTCCATCGATTGCTCATCACCATACTTTCTACATGCCCCAGACAACCCTGGCCAGATCTTTGTAGGTGAATCTCTTCATGATGGAAACTATGGTGACTGGGTTGTTGACATGACAAATGCCTTATTGGCTAAGAACAAGATCGGTTTTGTGGATGGCTCCATCCCTATGCCATCTGCAGAATCCTCTAACTTGGCACTTTGGATGAGATGCAATGCCATAGTCAAAGAATGACTGAAAACTGGAATGGATAAGGAGGTGAGTGTCCCAACCAAAAATTACGGCAGGGACGACGATAAAAAGAAATTTTAATAAGGTAGAGTCGCCACCAATTTTATTTAATTTAGAAAAAATTGGAAAACCTTAAAAAAATGGTCTTTGAAACCAAGCCGGGTTCAGTAGTCGGTTACGAGTAGGGAAGGTGTTAAGCACCCTACATCACTCATACTACGAATGGTACCTTGAATTAATTGTGCAAATTTAATTTATTTATTTTTTTACCCCAAAAATATTTACAAGGAAGAATTTATTTATTTATTTATTTATTAATATTTTTTATTTTACGTTTCTTTATTGTTCCTTTTTTTTTTTTGCATTTTTTAAAAATTATGGATAAATCTTAATTGAGGTTGGACATAACACGTAAGTTCATAGGGCAACCTCGAAGCTAGGGGATTGAGCATGACACTTGTCATAGAGCAACCCAAAAATATTAAATAAATTATTAATTAATTATCCACATTAAACAAATTAAAAAGAACACAAAAATAATGGAAAAATTAATTTTGGCTTGACGAGATGATTGATCCCCACTACTACAGAAAAGAGTTTTAGCAGCGCACTTTCAGTAGCACTTCAATGAAAAATGCTACTAAAAAATAGGCGGAAGGTTTTTAATAGCGCTTCCTTAAGAGAGCGCTATCTATTCCTTATTCTAAGACAGCGCTCCTTTAAGAAAACGCTATTAAATATAGATTGATAGGAATAGATAGCGTTTTCTTGAGGAAACGCTATTATAAGTAAGAGAATAGATAGCGTTTCCTTAAAAAAAACGCTATCATAGGTAAGTAAATAGGTAGCGCTTTTTCAAAGAAGCGCTATCTATTCCCCTTCTACTAAATCTTTCTCTCGCGCGGCTCTTTTCCCTTGTTCTCAAACCCTCATTCTCAAACTTTGTTTTTGACTTCTCTTTTCCCCAAATCAGTGAGTGAGACTTTGTTTTCTAGTGTGCTGCGATCTTTGTCCCCTACGCCGTCCGTCCCCCTTTGCTCTCTCTGCAGTTTCGTTCTCCATCGGTGACACTGACGTTCGTCCCCCTTTCCCGCCGCTGCTCGAACCAGATCGGACACTGCAACCTCACGACCTCACAAGAGCCACCGCAAAAACAGTAATCCCGCTAGCTCTGCCAAATGTCGAGCTCGGTCCTCCACCGTGATGTGGAGACCAAAGAGAAGACGATGATGTTGCTAGATCCATTTCCTTCTTCGAGCTTACAGCCGTCGTCGCGATTTCCTCCGCTTCTCAGATCCGCCGTCGTGCCTCTAACCACCGCCTGTGACCGCCGTAGCACCTGAATCGCTGGCCATGCCTTAAACCGCCTCCGAGCAAGCAGATTTGAACAAAATAACCAGCAAAATATCCTTCATTCTTTTAAAATATTCATTACTATTGTTTTCTTTAATGCTTTTTTATGCCATAGTTGCATTTTCAAGTGTAATCTTCTTCACCAGTGCTATTTCCCATGTTCTTCTCCACAGGATTACGGCTAAATTCATGAAAATGGTAGTCTGCTAAATCACCAGGAGTTTGAATCTGGATTTGTTTTTCGAAGCACACCTTTTGTTTGATAAAATCCCAAGGAATGCAAATCAGAAGCTATTGGAAAAGAGCCCAAGCTCGTTTGGATGTTTAAAGAGCATGTAATTGAGGGATTTGTCTGGATGTTGGTTCAATACGAAGGAGCGGATTTGTGCATATGGGAACACGCCAAGTGCTTGATAAAATCGTCAGGTGATATGGTTCCTTGGACTTCAACTTTCTTTTCTTGCTTGAGTGAAATCGATCTGTTGTGTTTGATATACATGCTGTAAGAGCCTTGTGATGATGATTCATACTGATCTTGTTTTAGTTTCTCTAAATTCAAACCATCCAGGATCAGTTTTGGTTTCTGGTGTTCTTTGTGGAGACATGACCATGATATTTGATTTACTTCTCTGCAGATTTGTTTGGAGATATGCTTTGAGCCAAGTTCCACACCTTGTGGTCATAGGTACATTTCAAATCAGAAGACAAACACCCCATTAATCTGAATTTCTTATTTGGCTGGAAATTTTTCTTGTGGGAGGTACACATTTTAATATATAATTCCTAGATATCTGATTCAGAATCAACAATTTTGCAGCTTTTGTAGAAAATGTCTTCGATCTGCTGCAGATAAGTGTGGCAAAAGGTGCCCAAAATTCAGGCAACTAATAAGGTATTTCTAAGTGCTCTGCGTTGCTTCTCGTTGTGAACTGATCTCTCGAATCCTCTGTGTTAGCTGTTTATTTATTTTTTATGTAATTATTGATCCTGTTGAATCTGATTTGCAATTTTGTGTTTTTGCCTTAGAAGGAACCATAGATTCCCAAAGAGGATCTTTAAGATGGATTTATTTCTGTTTGAGGAACTGTAAATAAGATTTGCCATAGTTAAACTGCTAGAAATGTTCTTAAAGGTGCTTCGTGTCTAACATTTTTATAGGTGCTTCGTGGAATCTTAAAAAAAAGGCTCATAATTGATAATTTACCTAATTGTTCTTTGATTAATAAAAAGTTATGGTAGCATGTTGATAGTGGTACACAATTCTAAGATCCAGCACAAGATCTGTTTTTTCGTTTGTTACAACTTAATTTTATACTAATTGTTAGAAAGGAGCTCCATAATCCTTGTGTTAAGCTGATTAGAATGGGTCAAATGATTTCTCTATTGAGCTAATAATGGATTGAAGAAGAGCCTTGCTAGTATGTTGATAGTAGAGGTTTGTGATGGCTATTGAGCTAATAATGGATTGTTAATTCTGACCCTCATTCTAAAGTGCTGAAGATTTGTATCGTTTTGAGAAACTACTCTTGAGCATCATGCTCTATATTCGTTATGTCATCAAATTGAGCCATCATGCTCTATATTCACTATGTTCGTTAGAGATTTGGATCTTTGTTGATATCATCCTTTTCCTGGGTATAAATTGCAGAGGATGGTTGAAGTGCTCAGTTATTTTGCTATAGCCTTTTTATTATTGTAAATGGCAGCTAGGTTGTTTTGTGAGTACTGTGGCAAATTGATGGTGCAGAGTTCTAGATGCCACTTGTATCCTTTAAGATTTGGTTTGATTTAAAAATGATGTTGCTGTATGTGAAGCTAAGATACATTTTAAAAGTTGTATCAGCTGCTGCATGGGTGATTGTTCTCTCAGTTACTTATGCGTATACTTGGGATAATCCTCCTGGGTTTGCTCAAAGCATCAAAAGTTGGTTGGGAAGCAATTTAAGGGTGCCTTCACTGTTTATTTTGGCTGTTGTTATCTACCTATCCCCGAATATGCTCGCTGCTATATTTAATTTCTAACTTGGTGTTTCTAATGCCTTATAATTTCCAGCCTCGTTTGTATGTTGGTAGGGGAATGCATGAAAGCACATTTTCCCTTTTCAAGTAAGAATCTAATGTCAAGAAATTTCTTTTTGCTGTCAATGGTGTAATATGGATAGGCGTGTGATGTTAATCTGTCATTGTTTATAAATGCAGGTTACAATGTTCTGCTGTCAGGGAGAAAAGCAAATTGTTGCAGAAGGAGGCAGAATTCCTACAGTTGCTTCTATGCTACGAAAGATTCCTGGAATTGGAGACTACACTGCTGGAGCAATTGCCTCTATAGCATTCAACGAGGTGGGCAGTTTATGTGATTTTGGTCCCTGAAAAGTAACTATTGGCTATTGCTCATGCATTAAATTATCAGGTTGTACCTGTTGTTGATGGAAATGTGGTAAGGGTGATTGCTAGACTAAGGGCTATTTCCGCAAATCCAAAAGCTTCAGCAACTGTAAAGAGATTTTGGTGAGTTTTTGTGAACTCCTAGAAAAAGTTATTCAACATTTTTATGTAAAAGAATGTCCAAGTATTTTCATGATGAGTCTCAATACCAATACTTTCAAGGTTTAACAGTTTCTAAAGTGTTGCTCGTTGTTCTAGACTGTAATAATTGACCTATATTAAGAAGACAGGCTATGCTGCTATACGAGCTTCTGGTCTTGCTATTGCCTATTGTTAATACTTTTTGACCTGCAGGGAGGAGGATGGTGTAATACAATTAGAAACTGTGTCTATAGAAAAGCTACCAATCATGGTTCCTCAAATTACATGGAAAATCAAATACCATTCACAGGAATATTGAGCAATAAAGCTGAAGAAAACCCTGGTCTTCACCTTTACCCTACTCATGCCTACATTTTGTTACTCTTAGTCAATTTAAACTTTGCACTCCTGGAGGCTGCAACATATGTATACTCAAGTCTGTGTTTTGTCATTTTTCTGAACATAATCATTTGTGCACAGATTTCTTCAATTGGAATAGAGTCAAATTGCGGTACTGTGATGGGGCATCTTTCAGTGGAGATAGTCAAGATGAGGTCAGTAAGAGTATCACAAAGACATATTTTTTTAATCATAATTGCATCTCATGCAGGAACTTTTACGATATAATTTGTTCACAGTTTCAATTTATGGCAGAAGTGGACATTTAAATTTTCAAATATCAACAAAAAATATGTTGTAATATAAAACATTCGAAACGTGGAATCAACAAACCTATTTGTTTATTTGTGTCTTTGCTGATGTGGATGACATCTTTCTAATGAACAAGTTTCTCTTAAATCTCCTTTACTGCTGGTGAGTTAATTGTTATGGAAAGATTCATTAATTTGGAATTTGTGATTGCATTGATATGTGAATTTGGTTCTTTTTTCAGTCTGCGCAACTTCAGTTCCGAGGACAAAAAATTTGGCTGGCTGCAATTGAGGAGTTAATGTCCAAAGGAATGTAGAATGCTAACCAGGTTTCCTATTTCTGTGGCTACAATGGCATCTGCTGTTGCAGCCATCACAGCAGCAGCATCTGCAACTAGTAAGGATGAGAAGATGGCCAAGACAAACATGGTTGTGGCTTTTGCAGCCACATTCGTTGTTGTACTGTGTTGAAGCTGCTGAAGCAATGGGAGCTGAAAGAGAACACCTTGCTTCTGTGGTTAGCTCTGCTGTCAATGTCCACTCTGATGATGATATCACGACTCTTACAGCTACAGTTTATTCTTGGTAGAGTTTATACATTCATTAAGCACTCATGTCATATAACACTGAATAATTTTCCTTATAGAGAAGAAACTATTTAAGCTAATGCTCTTAACCATCTTTGTAAGTTGTTTCAACAGTTTAGAATCAATTAGGATATATAGTTTCACTGTTGATCAGTCCCTTAGTACTATAAGGATAACATTAGACTTAGTAAATTAGTAATAGTCGTGTTTTGTAATTTGTGTTTCCTTATGTTGCCACTTGAGGGATATGGTTCTTTTATGTATGCAGCTCTAAGAGGGGCAGCAACCTTGAAAGCAAGAGCATTAAAGGAGGTCTGGAATATTAGTACAGTGACACCACTAGAGAGAGGCATAGGGATTGGACTATGTGGTAAAGTGAATTGCTCAAACGAACCCGTAATGTACTAATGTCAAAATCAAATGCAGTTACATATTAGCACTAACTATGAATCTTCTCTCTCAATTGCATCCATTTTGGTTAATGCTGTAGGTGATCTTTGATGAGTGTGATTTCACCTCATTTTTCATGTACATTTCTGCATGCAATTGTATATAGTTTAGGCATTTTTAGTTTGATTTTGTTTAGTTTTTCCTTTGGAACGGATAAGGTGGTGTTGTCGTGTTGTTTTGCAGGAATTCATGATTAAATGCCCTAGGTTTGGCTATGATGAAGCTTGGATGAATTAGAGCCATAAAAGTGAAGAAAATGAGCTAAACAGAGCCCATCACGGCCTAGCCGTGATGCCCATCACGGCCTCGCCGTGATGCCCATCACGGCCTCGCCGTGATGCCCATCACGGCCTCGCCGTGATGCCCATCACGGCCTCGCCGTGATGCCCATCACGGCCATGATCGGGTAAAACTGAAAAGGCAGAAAGGCTGAAAACAGAGTCTGTCACGGCCTAGCCGTGATGTACATCACGACCGTGACCCAAAACCACCACAAGTCAGAGACCATCACGGCTTGGCCGTGATGGAGATCACGGCCATGAAATGGAGGCTCGCGACGCGAGCAATGTCTCGCCACGCGAAAGACTAAAAATGCCGTGAAGTTCCAGAATAGAATCCGTCACGGCCGGCCGGCCGTGATGGCCATCACGGCCGTGACGCCGCGACGGATCTATAAATAAGAGCACAAGAGCAGATGCAACAAGGGGACTTTTTGCAGATGCTTGGAAACCCTAAAGAGGGTGATGGTCGGGGAAGGCTGGGACCTTAAAGATGACATCTCTCTGCTCTTGGATTGGAAGGAGATTGAAGGATTCGTCATGAAGTTTTCTTCCTCTCTTCTCTCTTTCTCTTTTGTAGAATTTATCATGTGTAGCTAATTCCCCCATTGTTGGGTTTAGATGTAGCTTTTCTGAACTTGATTGTTAATTGATTTGATTTCAATACAAGTTTCTATTTCTTTATGAGTATGTGATTCTGTGTTTAATGCTTTCCTTGGATTAGCTACCCATAGGAATGATATGTTGCTTTGATAGATGACTGAAAGGTTGGTGTTAAGGCATGCTCATGAATCATATGCCAAGTAGTTCAAGAATCTAGACATAGGTGTTGAATGCTTGCAATCTTATAAGTCTTGACTTAATGCAAAATCACAGATTAATCCACCTAAGACATTAGGGTTTAATTTGGGGTTTTAGGCTCAATGCACCTAAGACATTAGGCTTGAGTACTTTAGAAAAGGCTTGATTGGCATAATTGAATTAGGACTTGTGTTGTTAGCCATTTCATTGCAATCAAGGGAGGATTAGTGTAGTCTAAGCCTGACAATCTCAACCATTTATAAATTCTGCACTCCAAGTGTTTGTTAAAAGTCCAAAAAGACCAAAAATATTGTATTGCTTGTTTTCTGTTTTGATATCTCATACCATAGTTTAGTCTAGATAGTTTTTAAGTTTGTGAATTGGTAATTGACAACCGATCCCTGTGGATACGATAACCGGTCTCACCACCGTATTACTTGATTGCGACGAGGTGCACTTGCCTTTATTCTAAAAATCACGCATCAAGTTTTTGGGGCCGTTGCCGGGGATTGGCTTTGCCAATATCAGTAGTAACAAATGAGACAACTAGTTTAGACATTTTTATTTTATTTTTCTGTATATATTTTTGATATCCTTCTTAGTTAGTTTTGTATATTTTTTTTTTAATTTGTATTTCTTTGATCTTGGGCTTAATTGTCTGTGAGGTGAAAATTGGTTTGGCAGGATCATGGACTATAATTATTATCAGCCATCTGATGCAGAAATGGAGATATCTGAGCTGCAGCTGCGGGTAGATATGCTGCAATTAGCCGTAAACATCCAACAAGTGAGTAATGAGTTGTCAAGGGCAACTGTCTCTCCTCCACCAGTGGTAGGCTATGCTGAATGGGGAAATCAATTTCCCAACACTTCCACTCCATGGTGGGGGAACCCTCCAAACAATACTTTGATGGATGAAGAGGAACATTGGGAATCTTCCACACCTACATATGAAGCACAACCATCACCATTGGAAGTTGCTTGGGAGAACTTCAAATCCGAATTCGCAGTCAATTCTGAGCAACCTATTCCGGATAGTCGGTCTCTGATGAGCCTCTGTTTGACTGGTTTTATAACTAGTAAAGACCTTGGCTTTGTGCTTATTTTATATCAATTTTACCCAAATTAGACTTGATTGTCCTTAAGTAGTATTTTGAGTCTGTAAAGTGTTTTTAAGTTAATTTAGTTGATTTAGAGTGAATAAAGTATTTACTTATATTTTCTTATTTTCAGGTTAATAAAAAGGAATAATTGGGAGTTTCTCGCCCCAGAGAAGACTGCTTTCGCCCGCAACCGTAAGGTGATTGTTCCTGAAAATTGCAAAACTTTCTGTCTCGCCCCGCGAAGGAGGACTCGCCTCGCGAGTACCTGGAAGTCAGAGAGCATCACGGTTTACCCGTGTTGAAGGCCACGGGCGTTACAGTTGGGAATTTGAAGAGTTCACCCCGCGAAGATATGCTCGCCTCGCGAGAAGACCAAGAGTTGCAGACCTTTCGCATAATTCGCCTCGCGAGCAGTGCTTCGCCTCACGAGGACTTGGATTCCAGAATTTGTATATAAACTGCTCTATGGCAGAATGACAAGTTAGCTAGTTTTTAGAGGGTCAGAATTAGCCAGTTTTAGCTAGTTTCTGAACTTGTTAGCCTTTTGTTTTCCTCTTAGTTTATTGTTTATTTCTGTAATGGAGAATTAGTCTCCTGGATTAATCTACTGTAATTGGTTTCCATTACCACACTTGAGGTTCTGTGATTCTTCTTTCATTTGCTTTTCTCTTTTCAATGCCATGCTGTATGTTTCTGTTTGTTATTTCAGTAATGTATGGTGTGGTATTGTTTCATCTCGGTGATGTAATGTTCCTATATATAATCGCGTTTGTTATTTCGCGTGTGTTCATTCATGTTCGTTTGTTCATGAGAGCTTAACCCCGTTTGTTATTTCGGGAATAGGAACATACATCTGTAGTAGCGGTTTTCGTTTGTTAATTGTTGCTACAACCGGGAGGGGATTAGTATCTGCTTAGGATTTGCATGAACCAATGATAGTGGGAAATCGAAAAACAGAGGTTAATCGCTTTTGTTTATTTGCTAATTTCTTAAACTGCTTTGCTTCTTTTCTCTGTTTTTATTTTGTTTCCTTTATTTTAGTTTTAATCTCAAAACCCCCATTTCTAACTTTTACTAATTTTCTGTTAATAATAACAACACCTAAAGAGTCCTTGAGAGATGATGTCGCGTCGCGCGGGTTGCGCGCCGCTCGTGCGTTTCCGGCAAGTGTACCGGACTGCCGTCAAGTAATAAAAGATATCGAACCCACAGAGACTGTGTTCTCGAATCGCAATCGGTTTTCGAATCGATTAGTTCTGGACAGTTTTAAAGGGGTTTTGAAAAATGTTTGAATTTGAAATTGAAATGATAAACAAACAGAAAACAAATGTTTTTGGGGTTTTCGATTTAAACGGATTCCTAGGGATTTGGGTTACCTTTGAGGTCGTTTATGTTGCTAACAGATTTACCTTTGTTGATTACCGAAATTGCCTTGAAGGCGAGTTTATCCTCTAATAGCTTAAGCTCCCTTTCGGGTTACCAAAGCCGTGCCCAATTGACCCGACCCTTACTTTCGTGGTAGTCGATCCCAGATTGGACCCTTTGCGTTCCGTGACAACTCGTTGCTCCTCGAGGGACGGCTTCTAACTTTCGTGATTTCAGTCCCAAGTCTGACTTCTATAGGTCCGACACCCAAGTTCACCGCTAGGTTCCTCCTTGAAATGTCTCGGTCATGCAAATAACCTAAGTTCACCGCTAGGTTCCTCCTTGGATCATTCACATCTCACAAACTAGTGGCTGCCGGGCTTTACGAGTGAATCACCCTAGAAATCCTAAGTTCACCGCTAGGTTCCTCCTTAGAACGTCTATGTCACGTAAATAAACGGTTGCCGAAATTTATGAGTGATTAACACACTAGAAATCAGATCTAAAACAATTATGAAATCAACAATGGTTTCAACATCAAATTAACATCATTTACAGACCTCGGGCAGAGCCCTAATCCCTAGAAACTAAGCTACTACTCCAGTCTTGCCATGGAGATGACAAGCTGGGTTGACAACATAATAAAAATCAGAAAAGAGAAGAGATGAGAAGAGGAGAAGAGATCCTAAATCTATGCCTAGAGTAGTAGCCCCCAATGTGTGTGTCTTCAGTTTCTGATGCCTTGGTCCATATTTATAGAAATGGGGAAGTTAGAGTCCCAAACCAACTCAAAATCGGATCTATTTCGGTTTCTTCAGGTCCAAGTAATGCGCGTCACGGCCGTGATGGCCATCACGGCCAGGCCGTGACGGCCCCGCCTGCACTTCTGGAAAATTCAATTTCTCGCGACGCGAGATATGTCTCACGACGCGAGTCCTCAGCTTCATGGCCCGTGAAGAATATCACGGCTAGGCCGTGATGTGCTCTGACTTGTGGTGGTTTTGGGTCACGGCCGTGATGGCTATCACGGCCAGGCCGTGACGCACTCGACTTCACCTTTCTTCTTTTTCGAGTTTTTGCTCGATCATGGTCGTGGATGGGCATCACGGCTAGGCCGTGATGGGCTCTGTTTGGCTCATTTTCTTCAGTTTTAAAGCTCCATCTTCATCCAAACTTCATCATGGTTGATCTCGAGCAATTTACCCTTGATATCTGCAAAACAACACACGAAAACCGCCTTACCCGTTCCAAAGTAAAATTAACCTAAAATCTAATAAAAATATGCCTAAACTACATGAAAATGCATGCAAAATGATGGACAAAGATGAGGTGGAATCACACTCATCAAGAGACGATCCGAGTTGTCGCTCTATACTGCATTATTTTCATAATCGCTCGTTCTTTTTGGCGCGTGGCGCAATGCCAGCGTCAAAAATTGGCGCGCTGTCGGGACTCGGGTTTGCGGTTATTAGCAGAAAATAATTTTTGAAAAAAAAAAAAAACTTTTTGCTTTGCTAATTAGTTTTGTCTGCTTTGTCTGGTCTGTAAATTTTATTTTCCCCCATGGATAATTACATGTATGGGTATTTGCCTAATGTTTATCATGAACCACCACCTTGCATGTATTATCCTGATTTTGGTAAACCACCACCATGCACAAATTATCCTAATTTTGCTGGAAATTATGAGTATAGCAATAGTTTTGATATGACTGGAATGAATGCTTATCCTAGCCAACAGGTTAGAGATCAAGGCAGCCTGGATGAGATTGCTTCTATGATACAACAAATGGCCGAGAACAATCAACGGATGGCAAGAAGCCAGCAATACCAGCCTGACCCTACACTAGCCCAACTCAGTTTGGAAGAAATGCTACAACAAATGGCTGCACAAACGGAAGCATACAATCTTGAATTTCAACAGAGGATGGAGGCAATGGAGGCAAGTAATCTTGAAGCCCAAAAGAGGGACCAAGCTGAATCTCAAAAGTTGTGGGCTCTAATTGCTCAAGGTACCGCCAACTCCTACTGCAATGCTAACTCCACAGCCCCTTGAGGAACATAAGGATTCACGAGATGGTTATTCCCGAAAATACTTTTGATGATAATTCTGATGATGATATTTCTGTTGATGATGAATTATGTGTTGAATCCCCTGATTCTAATGATTGTTATTGTGATGGTACTGCTACTTTGTGTATACACTGTTATGCAGGTTTATACTTGAAAGGAAACAAAGAAAATGAGGATCAGGAGGATCAAGAGGACATCTGCTCCACCGTGCTTGAGGATAATGAAGAACCTGTGGAATCAGATGCATGTGTTGAGAGTGATGGGGTGGATGAACCGTGTGCGTAAAGTCCGACATAATCGACCTTTACTAACTCGGTTTCATTAATACATGTACTAACTCAGTCGACACTAACCCGTGTGATGTTTGTGCTGGGATTCTTGACTCTATTTTGCAGGGTGATAGTGAGAGTGATACTGTTTGTTCAACCGAAGTTCCAAATATACCATCCATTGAACAGCCACCCTCCATAGAGCTCAAGCAACTTTCAGACATTCAGCCGCTTTCTGATTTAGTTTATTGTAATATATTTACTAACTGTACTAACTCTAACCTTCCTGTGGTGTGTGATGAGATTTCTGCAGGTTTAACAAGTGATGAATCCGGTAGTGCAGTGGATGAAGACCTTGCAGGAGTTGAAGCAACACCGGAGACCCCAACTAACTGTTTGCCACCTCCCCCTGAGGAGCCACCAGTGATGGATTTTGCACCCTTGGATTTTGCACCATGGCCGGTCCAAGAGGTTGAGCCCCACTTCTATTGGGGAGATTTTATTGAGAAAGAGGTCATCTGTGACCCCAGAGGAAGTGAAAAGTCCGCCGCACTGGGCGAGGTTACTATGATTGTCAAGCACCCACTTCCGTATAAAGGCTGCAAGTTAGGGAGGCTTGGAATGAATTTCAGTCCTTTGGCTACCATGTGGGACTTATGCTACAAGCAATGGGATCCAGGCGGAAGCCTCTGAATGAGTTTTCTTAACCCTTTCTCCTTTTTAATTTTCTTTTCCTTATTTTATTTCTGTTTTATTGTCAATAATGCTCCTGAATAATTTGAGAAGCTCAGGAGTTGTGTTGAGTCTGGTATTGGCAAGTTTATTGGGTTTGATTGATTTTGCATAGATTGATTGCATGATAGTGTTGACTGTTTTCCCCCTAGGACTTGAAAATTTTAGAAAAAAATGATCCCCATATGATTGAAAACTGAACTTTGAGATTTTGTTATGATGGCATGATTTATGATAAGTTTGGGGTGATAGGAAGCACACACTAGGGATAGAATCTCTGTCAAGCAATATGCACATAAATGTCCAGGTGAGGTTTTGAGCCTCCAACATGTTTTAAACTGTGTGAAAATCACTTTTTAAGTTGCACTTTCCTGAATTTGCTTGAATCTCTTTTTGATTTGCATGATTATGTGTTTGCTTCATATGATTTAGGCATTTTCTTTGTAAATAGCTACTTAGCCTAAAATAACCAATTCCTAATGCATGTTCCCTAGTTAGCCCCTTTGAGCCTGATTAGACTGTTAATTCTTGATAACCTAATGTTATAAGCCCAAAAATCTGGAAAACCATGTTAGCCCGATCTTAGGATTAGGAGAGCATGTAATCTTAGAATGGGTGCAAGAAACTAAAGTTTGGGGTGGCTGCAAGGTGCAATGTGTTGTTTGGGATTAGGAAAAAGAAAAAAAAAAGAAAAAAAGAAAAGTGTAAAAAATGAAAAAAAAATTTGTGAAAAAAAAAATTAAATAAAAAAAAACAGAAAAAAAATAAAAGTGCAAAAATGCCAAAAAGAAATAAAAAGGTTGTAGTCACCCAAAGCAAAATGAAAAATGAAAAAGGAACTTGAGTGGAATTTCAAAGTGTAAAAATGTTTCATGCTCTCTTAGTTCCTAGGGTCTTCAGCCTAGTTCCTTTGTATATCCTACCCTTAGCCAGGCCCCATTACATCCCATAAAAGTCCTTTTGATGTTGCATGCATGTTCTTCTGTGGGAATCATTTAGAGATGAAAACCAAATTTATGGGAAGTGCTCTTAAAAGTGAAATTGAGTGAATTGTTAAAAACCTGACACAAATTGAGTGATTGAGTGAACATAAATTTCCCTTGTGAGGAAGGCAGTTGTTTGAATTTGGTGATCTCCCTTTTGTGTGTAACTTAGATCCCCTGCTAAGATTGATGATTGTTTGAATGATGAATTTCTCAATTGTTTAGAATAAATGCATGTGGGGATTACTTTGCTTGAAAGGGGGGAACATTGAAAGAAAAATTGTTTTGTTAAATTGCTTGAAATTTGTGTGAAAGTTAATTGAGTCCTTAAGCTTGCCATGTTTTGCCAGGTCTTGAGTCTTTTTAAGTTTTTGAGTGTAGTTTGCTTGGGGACAAGCAAAGTTTAAGTTTGGGGTATTTTGATGAGCCTCTGTTTGACTGGTTTTATAACTAGTAAAGACCTTGGCTTTGTGCTTATTTTATATCAATTTTACCCAAATTAGACTTGATTGTCCTTAAGTAGTATTTTGAGTATGTAAAGTGTTTTTAAGTTAATTTAGTTGATTTAGAGTGAATAAAGTATTTACTTATATTTTCTTATTTTCAGGTTAATAAAAAGGAATAATTCTGGAGTTTCTCGCCCCGCGAGAAGACTGCTCGCCCCGCGAACCAGAAGGTGACTGTTCCTGAAAATTGCAAAACTTTCTGTCTCGCCCCGCGAAGGAGGACTCGCCTCGCGAGTACCTGGAAGTCAGAGAGCATCACGGTTTACCCGTGTTGAAGGCCACGGGCGTTACAGTTGGGAATTTGAAGAGTTCGCCCCGCGAAGATATGCTCGCCTCGCGAGAAGACCAAGAGTTGCAGACTGATGAGTGTGATTCCACATCATCTTTGTCTATCATTTTGCATGCATTTTCATGTAGTTTAGGCATATTTTTATTAGATTTTAGGTTAATTTTCCTTTGGAACGGGTAAGGCGGTTTTCGTGTGTTGTTTTGCAGATATCAAGGGTAAATTGCTCAAGATCAACCATGATGAAGTTTGGATGAAGATGGAGCTTTAAAACTGAAGAAAATGAGCCAAACAGAGACCGTCACGGCCTAGCCGTGATGATCACGGGCCATGAAGCTGAGGGCTCGCGTCGCGAGACATATCTCGCGTAGCGAGAAATTGAATTTTCCAGAATTGGCAGAGGCAGAGACCGTCACGGCCAGGCCGTGATGGCCATCACGGCCGTGACGCGCTTTACTTGGATCTGAAGAAACCGAAATAGATCAGATTTTGAGTTGGTTTGGGACTCTAACTTCCCCATTTCTATAAATATGGACCAAGGCATCAGATCAAAAGATCACACATTGGGGGCTACTACTCTAGGCATAGATTTAGGATCTCTTCTCCTCTTCTCCTCTCTTCTCTTTTCTGATTTTTATTATGTTGTCAACCCAGCTTGTCATCTCCATGGCAAGACTGGAGTAGTAGCTTAGTTTCTAGGGATTAGGGCTCTGCCCGAGGTCTGTAAATGATGTTAATTTGATGTTGAAACCATTGTTGATTTCATAATTGTTTTAGATCTGATTTCTAGTGTGTTAATCACTCATAAATTTCGGCAACCGTTTATTTACGTGACATAGACGTTCTAAGGAGGAACCTAGCGGTGAACTTAGGATTTCTAGGGTGATTCACTCGTAAAGCCCGGCAGCCACTAGTTTGTGAGATGTGAATGATCCAAGGAGGAACCTAGCGGTGAACTTAGGTTATTTGCATGACCGAGACATTTCAAGGAGGAACCTAGCGGTGAACTTGGGTGTCGGACCTATAGAAGTCAGACTTGGGACTGAAATCACGAAAGTTAGAAGCCGTCCCTCGAGGAGCAACAAGTTGTCACGGAACGCAAAGGGTCCAATCTGGGATCGACTACCACGAAAGTAGGGTCGGGTCAATTGGGCACGGCTTTTGTAACCCGAAAGGGAGCTTAAGCTATTAGAGGATAAACTCGCCTTCAAGGCAATTTCGGTAATCAACAAAGGTAAATCTGTTAGCAACATAAACGACCTCAAAGGTAACCCAAATCCCTAGGAATCCGTTTAAATCGAAAACCCCAAAAACATTTGTTTTCTGTTTGTTTATCATTTCAATTTCAAATTCAAACACAATTTCAAAACCCTTACAAAGTCCAGATCTAATCGATTCGAAAACCGATTGCGATTCGAGAACACAATCTCTGTGGGTTCGATATCTTTTATTACTTGACGGCAGTCCCAGACACTTGCCGGATTCAAGCACGCGGCCGACTTACGCGACATCAAGTTTTTGGCGCCGTTGGGGATCGTGCCTTTTTCAAATCTCAATTCAAATTTTGAATTGATTTTTCTGGACCTTTTCTTTTTGTTTAATTTTTATTTCTGAAAAAAAAAATTCAAAAATTTCTTTTCCTTCTATTGTATCCATCTCTCTGTGTTATATGCAAAGATCCCTAAGTCTTGGGAGCCTTAGTGAGATTGATCCGGAGATCGAGAGGACATTCCACAGACGTAGAAGACTACAAAGAGAGGGAGAAAGGTTGAGTCCCGTTCCACTCATGGCGAATCAACCGGATACAAAACCTTTGAAGGACTACGCAGCCCCAAATGCGAAAGGCTTGCGAACTGGGATTGCAAGGCCAGAGATTGAGGCGGAAAACTATACCATACCACCTATGCTAATCAACATGATTAGGCAACATCAATTCGGAGGATTGCCTTCGGAGGACCCGACTGATCACATAGAAACATTCTTAGAGTTCACCGACGCAATCAGGATTAATGGAGCCTCAGTTGATGTTGTGCGTTTGAGACTGTTCCCCTCATCTCTCACTGGAAAGGCGAAGGCCTGGCTTAAGCAAATCCCCACTAACACTTTGACCACTTGGGACCAACTGGAGCAGGCGTTCTTGGAGAAATTCTTCCCTCCATCCAAGACGGCCTACATAAGAACCCAGATCACCGGCTTCTTCCAGAAAGACGGAGAATCATTATCGGAAGCCTGGGATCGTTACAAGGGACTGCTGGAGTCGTGCCCACATCACGGACTCGAGAGGTGGTTAATAGTGCACACCTTCTATAACGGATTGGACTACTCTTCGAAGGTGTCACTAGATTCTGCAGCCGGTGGAGCGTTTATGAATAGGCCTCTCACCGAGGCATTCAACATCATCGAGAATGTCGCCACCAACTACCACCAATGGGGATCCGAAAGAGGTAATAACCCGAACAAGATTTCGGGGTAAGTTTGAGGTAAATAGCACAGATCTTATTATGTCAAAGATAGACTCACTTAATAAACGTTTTGATCGGCTGGAAAGAGCTAATGTGAGTGCATTAGGTGCTACTAACCTTGTTTGTGAGATTTGTGGAATGCAGGGACATGACATGATGGGATGCCCACATGGATCCGGGGCTTCGGGTGAGCAAGTGAACTCTTGTAACAACTACTATGATACGAACCCGAAGCTGCCCAACTATGCTCCCCCAAATCCCTACAACCAAAGAAGGAACAACCCTTACCTCTCCTACGGCAACTACAGCAACACGCTTAACCATGAGCTCCAAGAAGGTCAAGGTAATAAGAGAGCAAAGACCGGGTACCTCAGGTACAAAGATCTAAACTCGAGACTTTATTTGAAAGTTTTGTCGAAACTCAGACAAAACAGAATGAGGAGTTTAGACAACAAGGAAGGGCAGTGAGTGAGGCAATAAAGGATCTAGCATCTAAGGTAGACAACTTAGTAACTCATAACAAGATGCTAGAAAACCAGATTGCCCAACAAGCCAGCACGTACTCGAGACCTAAGGGTACATTCCCGGGGCAACCCGAAGCAAATCCCAATGAGCATTGCAATGTCATACACTTGAGGGATGATAAGCTTGGGGTGGGGGTAGCTGAAATGGACGTGGAACCGGAGGAGGACACGAGCGAAAAGGAAGAGTCAGAACCGAAGTATGTCCCTCCACCACTGTACCAACCCCCGATACCTTTCCCACAAAGGTTGGTCAGGAAAAAGCAAGTAGATGTAGAGACTAAAATGCCTACTAAACTGAAAGACCCAGGTAGTTTCTCCATCGCTTGCTCAATTGAACAAGTGCACATTGACCAAGCCTTATGTGACTTAGGGGCTAGTGCGAGCTTGATGCCCCTCACTATCATGGAAAGGTTGGAAAGTAAAGAGTTGAGACCGTTCAAATTCTCCTTACAATTTGCGGACGGCTCAACTAGGACTCCTCTAGGCATACTAGAGAATGTCCCTGTGAAGGTAGGGAAATTCTTCATCCCTACCGACTTCCTGGTATTGGATATGAAAGGGAATTCTGAATTCCCCATCATTTTAGGAAGGCCATTCTTGGCAACCGCTGGAGCATTAATAGACGTAAGGAATGGCAAACTCTCTCTAAATGTAGAGGAAGGTAGGGTAAATTTTCAGTTGACTAACTCTTGTAACAACCCTCCTTTTGAGAGCCATGTGTGCAGAATTGATGTAACGTCTCCAGCGGTAGAGAAAGAACTTAGCATGGAAGCAACCCCAAAGATATGCAAGGCTAATGATGCACCCAGCAGTGATGGAATTGGAGTTGCTGTCCATACTGAAACAAAACTTCCGCCGGGAGGAAGGAAGGCTAGGAAGCTCCGAAAGAAAAGAGCAAAGCGGAAGCGTTACTGGTCGTATGAACAGAAACGGCTATTTGAAGGAGCTCCATGGAAGAGAAGTGTGCCTGCACTTCTACGCCCAGCCGACCCCGGTTGACTTGAGGAAGTATGGTCAAGCTTAAGACCATAAATAAGCGCTTCTTGGGAGGCAACCCAAGTTTTTCTTTCCCTTTTTCCTTTTGTTTTTGATTTAACCTCTTGAATAATTTGAGAAGATCAAGAGGCAAAAATATCATTAATAGGTTTGTCTAGTGTTTTCAGGTTGAGAAAGAGAAGAAGAGCATAAAAAGATAAAGTCAGAAGCCATCACGCCCTGGCCGTGACAGTGGTCACGGCCGTGATAAACTAAACAAGAGCACAGAAAGGATCACGGCCTAGTTGCGGACAACCATCACGGGCGTGATGAGTAGGATGCCAAGGTCAGAGAGCATCACGGCCTAGCCGTGATGTAGATCACGGCCGTGACAGGGCAACTCCTGAGGACCAGAAACGATCACGGCCTAGCCGTGATGAGCCTCACGGCCGTGATACAATTTCTACCCAAGTTTTGACTGGAATGTGAAGCCAACACCCGCTACCGACTCGGTAAGTTGTTCCATTTTTTCCTCTCTCAGACTTGATTATTTACATTGGAGACAATGTAAGTAATCAAGCTTGGGGTAGGGGTATTTATTTTTGCATTTGCATTGTTGCATTCATATTGCATTCTCATAGGCATGGATTGGTATGATCACATTCTCTAGATTGCCCCTCACTTAGAACATGCATCCGATTGTGAGAACTTGGAGCCAAATGAATTGAGATAGTGAATTTTGAACCCAATTTTTCATTATTCTTGTGATATGGCTAAAAATAAAAAATTCTTGAGATAGTCATTTGATAGTTGATAATTAGCATGTGGTCCCTTAAACTTGTGTTCCTCACTGATTTTTGAACTACTAAATGTAAGATTTTGAGCCAAAAGGGGTATTCACTAAATCTACCCCATTTCTTGTGATAGAGTGATTTAATTCCTCATGGACTGTATTTTCTAGAACTTGACTTGAAACCATTTCAAAACTTAAAAATTTCTGAAAACATTTTTGGAAATGATTGAGGCACTAGGTATTTTTCTGGCCTCCCGAGCTTTGAATGATAAATGCTACCCCTTAGTTGCCCAATTTTGAGCCTAAAGAAAAAAAAAATACTTTTCTTGGTACCTTGAATTGCTTTGATAAATAATGCTTGGTATGGCACCTTTTAAAGTATTACAAATAGGGCAAAATGGTAGTTGGAAAAAGAATAGGATGAAAATATTTCTCTTGAGCTAAAAAGCTCCCCTTCTCCAAACAAATAAAAATGAAATAAACACAAAGAAAAAAAAATGGAGAAGGGGATGACAAAGAAAGTGAGAAATGAAAAGAAAAAGAAAAAGAAAAAAAAATAATAGAAAGAAGAAAGGTGGAAAAAGTAAATCAAAGCCCCCAAAAGGTATTTTAGAAGGTGTCATACTTTGTAATGTTTTATAATCTGTCTAGCCTTCTTGAAATTCCCTTTCTTTGATTTTCCCACCTAATAATAAATCCCATGGCCACATTACAACCAAAGGAAAAGACCTCTTGATTCTTAAGTGTTTTCTTAAATAAAGTAGAGATTTGGTTAAAAGTCAAGCCTATGGTAAAATACTTTACTTGAGGAAATGGAGTGAATTGTCATAAACCCTAAAACACTTGAGTGAGGTGAGATGAGTGCCCAAATCAGTGAGAATATGAACTTGAAGAACCTAAGCTTCTAATTGGACTTGAACTTGATTATCTCTTGAGTGCTTATTAAAAATGCCTATTACTTGGATTAGCTTCTAGGGTTCTTGGTTCACTATCCATGTTTTGATTGAATTATCTTATGGCCTAAGTAATTGCTTGAGGACAAGCAAGGTTTTAAGCTTGGGGTGATTTGATGAGTGTGATTCCACATCATCTTTGTCTATCATTTTGCATGCATTTTCATGTAGTTTAGGCATATTTTTATTAGATTTTAGGTTAATTTTCCTTTGGAACGGGTAAGGCGGTTTTCGTGTGTTGTTTTGCAGATATCAAGGGTAAATTGCTCAAGATCAACCATGATGAAGTTTGGATGAAGATGGAGCTTTAAAACTGAAGAAAATGAGACAAACAGAGACCGTCACGGCCTAGCCGTGATGATCACGGGCCATGAAGCTGAGGGCTCGCGTCGCGAGACATATCTCGCGTCGCGAGAAATTGAATTTTCCAGAATTGGCGGAGGCAGAGACCGTCACGGCCAGGCCGTGATGGCCATCACGGCCGTGACGCGCTTTACTTGGATCTGAAGAAACCGAAATAGATCAGATTTTGAGTTGGTTTGGGACTCTAACTTCCCCATTTCTATAAATATGGACCAAGGCATCAGATCAAAAGATCACACATTGGGGGCTACTACTCTAGGCATAGATTTAGGATCTCTTCTCCTCTTCTCCTCTCTTCTCTTTTCTGATTTTTATTATGTTGTCAACCCAGCTTGTCATCTCCATGGCAAGACTGGAGTAGTAGCTTAGTTTCTAGGGATTAGGGCTCTGCCCAAGGTTTGTAAATGATGTTAATTTGATGTTTTGAAACCATTGTTGATTTCATAATTGTTTTAGATCTGATTTCTAGTGTGTTAATCACTCATAAATTTCGGCAACCGTTTATTTACGTGACATAGACGTTCTAAGGAGGAACCTAGCGGTGAACTTAGGATTTCTAGGGTGATTCACTCGTAAAGCCCGGCAGCCACTAGTTTGTGAGATGTGAATGATCCAAGGAGGAACCTAGCGGTGAACTTAGGTTATTTGCATGACCGAGACATTTCAAGGAGGAACCTAGCGGTGAACTTGGGTGTCGGACCTATAGAAGTCAGACTTGGGACTGAAATCACGAAAGTTAGAAGCCGTCCCTCGAGGAGCAACAAGTTGTCACGGAACGCAAAGGGTCCAATCTGGGATCGACTACCACGAAAGTAGGGGTCGGGTCAATTGGGCACGGCTTTTGTAACCCGAAAGGGAGCTTAAGCTATTAGAGGATAAACTCGCCTTCAAGGCAATTTCGGTAATCAACAAAGGTAAATCTGTTAGCAACATAAACGACCTCAAAGGTAACCCAAATCCCTAGGAATCCGTTTAAATCGAAAACCCCAAAAACATTTGTTTTCTGTTTGTTTATCATTTCAATTTCAAATTCAAACACAATTTCAAAACCCTTACAAAGTCCAGATCTAATCGATTCGAAAACCGATTGCGATTCGAGAACACAGTCTCTGTGGGTTCGATATCTTTTATTACTTGACGGCAGTCCGGTACACTTGCCGGATTCGCACGCGCGCGTCGACTTACGCGACATCACAGACCTTTCGCATAATTCGCCTCGCGAGCAGTGCTTCGCCTCGCGAGGACTTGGATTCCAGAATTTGTATATAAACTGCTCTATGGCAGAATGACAAGTTAGCTAGTTTTTAGAGGGTCAGAATTAGCCAGTTTTGGCTAGTTTCTGAACTTGTTAGCCTTTTGTTTTCCTCTTAGTTTATTGTTTATTTCTGTAATGGAGAATTAGTCTCCTGGATTAATCTACTGTAATTGGTTTCCATTACCACACTTGAGGTTCTGTGATTCTTCTTTCATTTGCTTTTCTCTTTTCAATGCCATGCTGTATGTTTCTGTTTGTTATTTCAGTAATGTATGGTGTGGTATTGTTTCATCTCGGTGATGTAATGTTCCTATATATAATCGCGTTTGTTATTTCACGTGTGTTCATTCATGTTCGTTTGTTCATGAGAGCTTAACCCCGTTTGTTATTTCGGGAATAGGAACATACATCTGTAGTAGCGGTTTTCGTTTGTTAATTGTTGCTACAACCGGGAGGGGATTAGTATCTCGCTTAGGATTTGCATGAACCAATGATAGTGGGAAATCAAAATGAGGGTTAATCGCTTTTGTTTATTTGCTAATTTCTTAAACTGCTTTGCTTCTTTTCTCTGTTTTTATTTTGTTTCCTTTATTTTAGTTTTAATCTCAAAACCCCCATTTCTAACTTTTACTAATTTTCTGTTAATAATAACAACACCTAAAGAGTCCTTGAGAGACGATCCGAGTTGTCGCTCTATACTGCATTATTTTCATAATCGCTCGTTCTTTTTGGCGCGTGGCGACAGCACGGTCAGTCTCACTTAGAGGATATTTTGGAGAGCTTCATGGTAACAACAATGGAAAGTTTAGAAAACCAAGAAGATACCATTCGACGTCTCGGGGTACGTATTGAGGAACTCTCTAACCAACTATCCGAAATGCCAAATGGGAACTTGATGGATGATGATGAAGATGATGCCAAAATGGATGAGGAGGAAGAAGAAGAAGTGGGAGCAACCGAGTCAAGAAGTGAAGACCCTGTTTTGGAGAACATAGTTGCACCATTCCCCATTGAACCCTTGACTAAGGAGCCTGAAAGGAAGAGGCATTTGGAGGACATCTATTTCACCATGCTTGGGGATGATGAAGAACTTTTGGAATTAGATGATGCTATTGTTTCCTATGCATGTGTAGAATGTGATGGGAGAAACACTTGTGTGGTTTGTGCTGAGATTTCTGCATATTTGGAAGGTGATGGATTTGGTAATGCTGAGAGTGAAGATTGTACAGACGCCAGAACAGTACCAATGATCCTCTCGACTTATTTGCCACCTCACATTTTAAAGCAGTCAACAAAGGAGTTCATGCCTCTGCTTGAGAAACCAGATTTTGGATCTTTAAAAATGCAGGCACCATGGCCAGTCCAAGAGGTTGAACCCCATTTTTATTGGGAAGATTTTGTTGATAAAGGGGTCATCTTTGACCCGAGAGGAATTGAAAAGCGCTTCCCATTTGAAGAAGTCAGCATGAATTTCGAGCGCTCACTTCCACATTTTTGCTGCAAACCGTGGGATCCAGGTGAAGGATCTCACATGGTTAGCATCCCTTGGTCCTTATACCACAGGTTATGGGATCCAGGTGGATGCTTCTTAATGAGTCAAGCTAGTGACGTTAAAGAAGCGCTTATTGGGAGGCAACCCAAGTTTCTTAACCCTTCTCTTTAGTTAGATTTTGTTTTTGATTTTAACTCTTGAATAATTTGAGAAGATCAAGAGTTTTCTTTTACTAATAAATTTGTCAAGTGTTTTCAGGATAATAAGGAAGGAGAAGCAAAAAGAGCAGGAGAGAAATAAAGCCGTAAAAGCAAAGTCAAGACCCCGCCACCGCCTCGGTAAGCTGCTCCAATTTTTTGCTTTATTTTATTTTTCTTCTCCTCTCTCCAACTTGATTGTTTACATTGGGGACAATGTAAACCTTTAAGCTTGGGGTAGGGGTAATCTTTTTGCTTGCATTGTAAATATTGCATTCATATAGGCTTAAGTTTGCATGATCGCATGATTCGGTTACCCCTGCTTAGATTGAGCTTATGATTGTGAGAGCTAAGTGCCAATTTTTCTGTGATAGTGAATTTTTGGACCCTGATTTTCTATTCTTGTGATATGGCTTCATTAAATATGCTTGAGATAATCTTGGATAGTTGATGATTAGCATATGTTTCTTTAGACTTGTGTTTCTCACTGGTTCTTGAACTGATAAATGTGAGCTTTTGAGCCATTAGGGGGTACTCACTAAATCTGCCCCCGTTCTTTGTGTTGAGTGTTGCTCCTCTTGGATGAATTTCTCTAGAACCTGACTTGAAACCATTTTGAAGCTTAAAAATTTTTTGAAAACATTTTCGAAAAGGATTGAGGCAATAGGTATTTTTCTGGCCTTCTGAGCTTTGAATGATGAAATGCTACCCCTTAGTTGCCCAATTTTGAGCCTGAATGAATAAAATGCTTTTCTTGGTACCCTGAAATGTTTTGATAAATATATTTGATAGGGACCTTCTAAAGTATTACAAAAGGGTAAAAAGGTAGTTGAAAAAGTTTGGGAAAAGAATCAGAAAAAAATAATTCTCTTGAGTTGAAAAATCTCTCCTTCTCCAAATAAAAAAAAATAAAAAAAAATTTGAAAAAAAAAATTGAGAAAGGGATGAAAAAAAAAAGAAAAAAAAAAGAAAAAGAAAAGTGAAAAATAAAAAGAAAAGGAAAGAAAAGAAAGGTGGTAAATGAATTGAAAACCCAAGAAGGTATTTTAGAAGGTCATGTTTGCAATGCTTGATGTTTATGTAGCCTTTTGGAATGTCCCTTTCTTGTTATCCCTACCTAAAGATTAATCCCATGGCCACGTTACAACCAAATAAAGACCTCTTGATTCTTAAATGTTTTCATAAATAAAGTGGATATTTGGTTGATAGTCAAGCATATGGTAGGAATCATTCCTTGAGGAAAATGGAGCGAATTGTTATATATACTTGAACACTTGAGTGAGTGAGGCAAGAAAGAGAGTCAAGCAAATAAACAAGCTTGGGGTGAGCTTCAAGTGAGCAAGAGTGCCCGAATCAGTGAGAATGTGAGTCTAGGAAACTTAAGCCCCTAATTGGACTTGAATTGATTGTCTCTTGCTGAAATAATTGAATGTCTGTTACTTGGATCATTTTACTCGGGTTCTTAGTTCACTATCATTGCTCTGATTATTTTCATCTTCTGACCTTGGTTTGTTGCTTGAGGACAAGCAAAGTCTTAAGCTTGGGGTAATTTGATGAGTGTGATTTCACCTCATTTTTCATGTACATTTCTGCATGCAATTGCATATAGTTTAGGCATTTTTAGTTTGATTTTGTTTAGTTTTTCCTTTGGAACGGATAAGGTGGTGTTGTGGTGTTGTTTTGCAGGAATTCATGATTAAATGCCCTAGGTTTGGCTATGATGAAGCTTGGATGAATTAGAGCCTTAAAAGTAAAGAAAATGAGCTAAACAGAGCCCATCACGGCCTAGTCGTGATGCCCATCACGGCCATGATCGGGTAAAACTGAAAAGGCAGAAAGGCTGAAAACAGAGTCTGTCACGGCCTAGCCGTGATGTACATCACGGCCGTGACCCAAAACCACCACAAGTCAAAGACCATCACGGCCAAGATCACGGCCATGAAATGGAGGCTCGCGACGCGAGCAATGTCTCGCCACGCGAAAGACTAAAAATGCCAGAAGTTCCAGAAACAGAATCCGTCACGGCCTGGCCGTGATGGCCATCACGGCCGTGACGCGCGATGGATCTATAAATAAGAGCACAGCAGACAGAACAAGGGGACTTTTTGCAGAGGCTTGGAAACCCTAAAGAGGGCTGATGGCTGGGGGAAGGCTGGGACCTTAAAGATGACATCTCTCTGCTCTTGGATTGGAAGGAGATTGAAGGATTCGTCATGAAGTTTTCTTCCTCTCTTCTCTCTTTCTCTTTTGTAGAATTTATCATGTGTAGCTAATCCCCCCATTGTTGGGTTTAGATGTAGCTTTTCTGAACTTGATTGTTAATTGATTTGATTTCAATACAAGTTTCTATTTCTTTATGAGTATGTGATTCTGTGTTTAATGCTTTCCTTGGATTAGCTACCCATAGGAATGATATGTTGCTTTGATAGATGACTGAAAGGTTGGTGTTAAGGCATGCTCATGAATCATATGCCAAGTAGTTCAAGAATCTAGCCATAGGTGTTGAATACTTGCAATCTTATAAGTCTTGACTTAATGCAAAATCACATATTAATCCACCTAAGACATTAGGGTTTAATTTGGGGTTTTAGGCTCAATGCACCTAAGACATTAGGCTTGAGTACTTTAGAAAAGGCTTGATTGGCATAATTGAATTAGGACTTGTGTTGTTAGCCATTTCATTGCAATCAAGGGAGGATTAGTGTAGTCTAAGCCTGACAATCTCAACCATTTATAAATTCTGCACTCCAAGTGTTTGTTAAAAGTCCAAAAAGACCAAAAATATTGTATTGCTTGTTTTCTGTTTTGATATCTCATACCATAGTTTAGTCTAGATAGTTGTTAAGTTTGTGAATTGGTAATTGACAACCGATCCCTGTGGATACGATAACCGGTCTCACCACCGTATTACTTGATTGCGACGAGGTGCACTTGCTTTTTTTGCAAAGATTCATATTAATTAGATGGAAAAGGATACTTGTGCACTCATCAAAATGCTTAAAAACATTTTCAGGTGATGCTGAAAATGAAAAGCAAACATGTTGCAGGAACCCTTACTAAAAAGAAAAATAGTAAGTTGGCATTAGCTTCATGACTTTATTTTGCTTGTGTAGAGGCTTCATGACCATAAAATTTTAAAACAACTCATAACTTATGCTTTTAAATTTGCAGACATTGTGTTGGAGGTGTGCACGAATTTACCAACATGGCTAGGAAGGCATCTGTTTGATGATGGTGAAAAAAGAGAGTATTTTGGATTGAAGACATAATCAAGAGGGATTGTGGAGCTTGAATGTACAAGTCAAAGGGAATATGATATCTGGACTCGAGGGGTTTCAAGACTTCTTTCCTTTGTTACACAAAGGCAAAACATATGGGATTTGAGGAAGTGTCTCTAGCTACTGCTGACTGCTGAAATTAATTCAAACTATATATATTGAGCTTTGTATTCAAACTTGGTTTAGACTGGCATAGGGGATTGACTATTGCTGCAGAAACTGCTAGTGTTGTTGGGTTATTATTGTATACGGGTTGGGGTACCCCTTGTACCCTTTAATCAATATACTTTTAGCTTATCCAAAAAAAAAATTGTATTTAAGCTTTTGTATGTAAATGTATGGTTTGTTGAGTTTTGTTAAGTGCAATGGGATGGATAAATTGTTTAATGTCTTAGTTTTGCTGAGTGCATGTGAGAAATATAGAAAAACAATGTAAATAATTATAAAAAAAAGGGGGGGGGAATAGGTAGCGTTTTCTTGAAAAAACGCTGTCTAAAGTTATGCCTTATTACGAACTTTAGACAGCGCTTTCTCAAGAAAGTGCTACCTATTCCTACTTTCAGTAGCGCTTTCTTGAAAAAACGCTGCCTAAAGTGACAAATAGATAGCGCTTCCTTGAGAAAGCGCTATCTATTGCAAACTTAGGACAGCACTTCCTTGAGAAAGCGCTACTGAAAGTATGTAATAGATTGTTTATTATCAACTTTAGACAGCGCTTTCTCAAGGAAGCGCTACCTATTCCTACTTTCAGTAGCGCTTTTTTAAGCGCTATTGAATCTCTTCCACCTTCAGTAGCGGGTGAATAGATAGCGCTTCGAAGCGCTACTAAAGGCCAAAAAAAAAGTGCTACTGAAGCCCTTTTCTGTAGTAGTTCCCGCTCCTACGTATTCCCTGCTTCGATGGGAAACTCAAAGCCACGTAGTTCTTGTAGAAAATATTTTGATTGTTGGTTTTTAATTCTTATGAAAAAATTTTATTTTATTTTTTTTAAAAAAAAGTTTTTTTTTTATCGAAAACTCCTAAACGAGATAGAACATGGCAGATACGTCCACTGAGTTATCTCATATCTAAGGAATTGAGTGTGAAAACTCTCACGAAGCAATCCCAAAATTATTTTTTTCTTGTTTTTATTTTAAATGTTTCTTTTTTTTTTACCTCATTATATTTTGTTTATTTCAACAAGAAGATCAAATCTAGTCTCATACACTTTTGATTAGCCCAGTTCTTTCTTCTTCTTTTTTTAAAAAAAATGTTAAACCCACCTAGTTTAGGCTCAAGTCCGATAACTAATCCAAAATAATTATCTAGAAATAAATAAAAAGAGATAATAAAACAAAAATAAGGAAAACCAAAAGCTACTGAAACCCAATACAATGTATCAGGGCAGACATAAAAATAAAACACTGCAGAGAGGCCTTTCCTCTTCTACCTGCGTGCGTGAGAAACAGAAAAAGGGGTCAAGACAGTGATGCGGCGGCTTGGATCGGGAGCCTTGAACGGAGGCCGGCGCGGTGGAGTAGGCGTGGTGGCAAGCGCTGCTACCACGACGCGCGATCGATGCGGTGGGACGGTGGTTCTGTTTCACGGGTTGACTACTTTGGGACGATGGTGGCTTGGGGTTGGCAGTGGTTCTGGTCGGTTCGGGGTTGGCTGGTGATGGTGGTGGCGGAACACGGTGCTGGCTCGAATGGGACAATGGGGAAGTTACAATTCTGTTGATTTTTCTTTGTTGGTGTTTTGTTTGTTGTGTGGTTTAGATGAGTGAAATTTCATGAGGATAGGTTGAGGAATTTTTTATGGGTCTGTGAGGGTGATGAGAAAGGGTAGAGGTGCTTGGCTAAGGATTGAGTGGCTAAACTCTCTGATTCCTTTCTCTTTTTTTTCGTTTCTGTTCCGAAAATCCCCCCCCCCCCTCTGCGTTCTTGTTGCGATTCTTATAATGCCAAATTGTTCCCATTTTGATCCTAAAAATCTGTTAAAGATTAAAAATTTCATCTCTAGTTTGAAATCTAACCGAAACTGTTGAGCCTTGTCTGCCTAAAATCAAGGGATTTACCCTCCTATAATGCGAATTTGTTCTGATCTTATCCTAAAAAATCTGCCAAGATTAGAAAACTAGGTTCAAATTCAAAATAAAGTAGTTGCTAGGGTTTGTTGGAGAGGATGAAATGGATTTAAAAAATCTTTTTATTATTTTTATTATTTTTATTTTCTTTGCAATTTTTTATTTTATTATTTTTGAAATTTTTAGTGAAGACTAAAAGACCCGGTCAAAATGGGGTGTTCACAGTTGCCCCTCTTTACCTGTTCATTACTAGAATACATGAAGAAAGAACGATTTTTCATGTGATAGTAGTAAGGAACTAGTAAAGAAAATGAACTCGCATTTTTACCGGAATGGGAAACAGGCTGGAGAAAATTAAACTTCAGAGCTTGGAAAACAAAAATGACAGGTGATCCTCAGAGCTTGAAAGATAAAATGCAGTGGGGCTCAGATCCCAAAAATAAATTGCAGTGGGCCTCAGATCCCGAATATAAAATTAGGAGTGAGCCTCAGAGCTCGAAAAATAAATTTGCAGCGGGCCTCAGATCCCAAAAGTAAATTTACAGTGAACCTCAGAGCTCGAAAAATAAAATGCAGTGGGCCTCAGATCCCAAAAATAAAATGCAGTGAGCCTCAGGGCTCGAAAAATAAATTGCAGTGGGCCTCAGATCCCAAAAATAAATTTGCAGTGAGCTTCAGAGCTCGAAAAATGAATTGCAGTGGGCCTCAGATCTCAAATATAAAATTAGTAGTGAGCCTCAGAGCTCGAAAACTAAAATGCAGTGGGCCTCAGATCCCAAAAATAAATTTGCAGTGAGCCTCAGAGCTCGAAAAATAAATTGCAGTGTGCCTCAGATCCCAAAAATAAATTTGTAGTGAGCCTCAGAGCTCGAAAAATAAATTGCAGTGGGCCTCAGATCCCCAAAATAAATTGCAGTGAACCTCAGAGCTCGAAAAATAAATTGCAGTGGGCCTCAGATCCCAAAAATAAATTTGCAGTGAGCTTCAGAGCTCGAAAAATGAATTGCAGTGGGCCTCAGATCTCAAATATAAAATTAGTAGTGAGCCTCAAAGCTCGAAAACTAAAATGCAGTGGGCCTCAGATCCCAAAAATAAATTTGCAGTGAGCCTCAGAGCTCGAAAAATAAATTGCAGTGTGCCTCAGATCCCAAAAATAAATTTGTAGTGAGCCTCAGAGCTCGAAAAATAAATTGCAGTGGGCCTCAGATCCCCAAAATAAATTGCAGTGAACCTCAGAGCTCGAAAAATAAATTGCAGTGGGCCTCAGATCCCAAATATAAAATTAGTAGTGAGCCTCAGAGCTCGAAAAATAAAATGCAGTGGGCCTCAGATCCCAAAAATAAATTTGTAGTGAGCCTCAGAGCTCGAAAAATAAATTGCCGTAGGTCTCAGATCCCAAATATAAAATTAGTAGCGAGCCTCAGAGCTCGAAAAATAAAATGCAGTGGGCCTCATATCCCAAAAATAAACTTGCAGTGAGCCTCCGAGCTCGAAAAATAAATTGCATTGGGCCTCAGATCCCAAAAATAAATTGATGGTAATTTACTTTCTCTTAAAAACTTTTCTTTTACCTTTGTCTCGATTACAACCGAACCACACGCTCCATTAAAAGACTTCGACCAATCAAACCTTTGTTTATCAACAACTCTGAGTCGGTGTCTTTCGATTAGAGGGACTTCTTTTTCAAAGCGGTGAAGACACATAGAGCGATTATTTCCTTCAAGACTAGGACTCGTGGAGACTTTCATTATTTCTTTTCTTTTCTCCTCATTGTGCACCGGTTATCTCCCTTATTGACTTTGAAATGCTAGGCTTTCTTTGGTTCAAACCATTCATTGAAGTAACCATTAGAATTATCCAATCATACCATTAAACTTAAATTTACTTAAATTGAGACATGATTTCAAAGCGCAAGCATGATTTAAGCACAATAGGAAAAATGGATGAATAAAATCCTTGCCTTAATATGAGAATTTACATTGCACACAAAGAAACTAGAAAGAAAGAGGGGAAATACAAAGGGGTGTATGGGAATTGTATCAAAAAGGATAATGGAACGAAAGAAAACCGCATAAAAATTTGCCCCAGTATTGGTTCCTTGATCCTCTTAACTGATTCCCAACAACTGTTTGACGTCGCAGATCCTGGTCTCAGCTTCCACATACATCCTTTCATTAACATTTCCATGATTTCCTTTGCCCCATTGTAGCCAGTCACAGACAAGATTGCCCCAGTTTGGTGAATATTAAGACATCGCTTAAACTGCCCTTGCGGGTTTTCAACCTAAGATTCAGCTTCTTTGTCCTAATTTTTGCTTAGGTCGCCCTTTCGGGTTTTCAACCTAACGGACTTCTCTCTCTCTTTCTCACTTTTTTTTAATGCCCTAACTTTTGCTTAGGCCACCCTCGCGGGTTTTCGACCTAACGGACTTCTTTTATTTTATTTTATTTATGCCCTAAATTTTGCTTAGGTCGCCCTTGTGGGTTTTCAACCTAACGGGCTCTTCCTTTCTTTTTTTCTTTCTTTTTCATCAGGCATAGAACTTTTTCACGGCATCAGAGTTTACAGGTCTCGGTAGCTCTCGTCTGTTTTCATCTGTTAGGACCAAGGCTCCGCCTGAGTATGCCTGCTTTACTATATATGGCCCTTCATAATTGGGTGCCCATTTTCCTCTGGCATCTTCTTGGTTGGGAAGTATTTTCTTTAACACCAAATCACCTGGTTGGAAATCTCTATGACGGACTTTCTTATTAAAGGCTTTAGCAATTCTTCTTTGATATAGTTGTCCATGACAAATGGCCACCAGTCATTTTTCCTCAATCATGTTTAACTGATCATATCGAGCTTTCACCCATTCTGATTCTTCCAAGTCAGCTTCCATCAGCACTCTTAATGAAGGGATTTCAACTTCTATAGGAGAAACAGCTTCCATTCCATACACCAATGAGAAAGGCGTTTCCCCAGTACTTGATCGTATATTGGTACAATACGCGTGCAAAGCATCTGGCAACATTTCATGCCAATCCTTATAATTTATGACCATTTTAGCAACAATTTTCTTGACATTCTTGTTGGCCGCTTCTACCGCCCCGTTCATCTGAGGTCTATATGGGGTGGAATTATGGTGCTTGATTTTAAAAGTCTCTAATAACTTCTTTACATCCACCCCATTAAGATTGGCAGCATTATCTGTAATGATTCTTTCTGGTATTCCATAGCGACAAATAATATCCCTTTTTAGGAACTTGGTAAACACCTTTTGAGTTATATTGGCATATGATGCTGCTTCTACCCACTTAGTGAAGTAATCTATTGCAACCAGGATGAAGCCATGTCCGTTTGAAGCCTTGGGATTGATTGGTCCAATGACGTCTATTCCCCACCTGGAAAATGGCCATGGAGACACCAGATTGTGTAGTTGGAACGGTTGAGCTTTGATCTGATCTGCATATATTTGGCATTTACGGCAATTTCGGACATACTCCAGACAATCGGCTTCCATTGTTAGCCAATAGTGACCATTTCGTAAGATCTTGCGTGCCATCATATGACCATTGGCATGTGTTCCACATATCCCTTCGTGAACTTCTGTCATGATAGTCCGAGCTTCACGAGCATCAACACATCTTATGAGGACCCCATCATAGTTCCTCTTATATCGAATTTCGCCATCTAAGTAAAAGGACATTGATAATCTACGAATCGTCCTCTTGTTTACTTCATTTGCTCCGGAAGGGTACGTTCTACTCTTCGTATATTGCTTGATGTCGTGACACCAAGGATTGCCATCGAGCTCTTCTTCCACATGTGCACAGTATGCGGGCTCATCTTGTACCTTCACTTGAATAGGCTGGACGGTGGTATGGAGACCCAGCTTGGTCATAGTGGCTAATGTGGCTAAAGCATCCGCAAATTGATTCTTGTCTCGAGTCAAGTGCGAGAAAGTAATCTCATCAAACTTCGCAACTAACCGAGTCAAGTATTTCTGATACGGGATAAGCTTGGGATCTTTAGTTTGCCATTCGTCGTTGACTTGATAAATGATTAAGGCTGCATCTCCAAAGACCTTTAGCTGTTTTATTTCAAGATCAATTGCTGCTTGTAATCCACTTGCACATGCTTCATACTCAGCAATATTGTTGGTGCATTCAAATTCGAGCTTAACAGCCACTGGGTATTGCTTGCCCTCCGGAAAACAACCACCGCCCCTATGCCGCTTCCATGCATATTAACTGCTCCATCAAAATACATCTTCCACATATCATCTTCCTCTGTTTCACCTTCTTCCAGTGACCGTATCTCTCCATTAGGGAATTCGAATATAATTGGTTGTCCTCCCTCAAGAGGGTTTTCATCTAAGTGATCAGCAATTACACTTCCCTTAACGGATTTCCGGGTCACATACTTAATATCAAATTCTGATAATATCATTTGCCACTTTGAGACCCTTAATGATATGTGAGGACTTTCAAAGATGTACTTCAAAGGGTCCATTCGAGAGATTAACCAAGTGGTGTAGTATAACATGTATTGCCTGAGTCTCTTGGAGGTGCATACCAATGTGCAACAAGTCTTCTCAATTGCCATGTATCGGGCTTTGCAGTCATTAAACATCTTGCTCAGATAATAAATTGCATGTTCTCTCTTGCCAGACTCATCATGTTGCCCTAACATTGCCCCCATTGAGGTTGGTAGGATCGTGAGATACAGTATCAAAGGACGACCTTGAGTGGGCGGCACCAACACTGGTGGGTTTAATAGGTATGCCTTTACTTTGTCAAAGGCTTCCTAACATTCCTCATTCCATCTCCCCGGATTATTCTTCTTTAATAGCTTAAAAATAGGCTCACACGTGCTTGTCAAGTTAGCAATGAATCGGGCAATTGATAAGCCTCTGGCTTATCTAGTTTTATGACTAGATGAACTAGGGTTTATGTGCCAATCAGTCGAGTTCACTCTCGTTTTCGCCCAAATTTGCCTTGTTTTGTTCCTAAGTTGGACTTTGACTCGTGTTGCGTCTTTTGTGTAGTTTTTAGCTTATTTTGGATAGAATTATGCTTTTGGTTGTTTTTGGTGTTTTCAGGTCAATAAGTGAAGCTCCGGGAGTCAAAGAAAGTCAAGAAGCAGTGGAAAAAGCACTTCTGGAGATACTCGCCTCGCGAGCATAAACATCGATAAAATAAAGAATAACTCATCACTGGCTCGCCCCGCGAACGGGATGCTCGCCTCGCGAATCATGGAGACCTGAAAGTCAGAGACCATCACGGCCTAGCCGTGATGAAGGTCACAGCCTAGAATTGAATCTCGCCCCGCGAACGGGATGCTCGCCTCGCGAATCATGGAGACCTGAAAGTCAGAGACCATTACGGCCTAGCCGTGATGAAGGTCACAACCTAGAATTGAATCTCGCCCCGCGAAAGAATCTCGCCCCGCGAGAGTTTGGAGACACTGGAAGACAGAGACAATCACGGCCTAGCCGTGATGAAGGTAACGGCTGTGACAGATTGAAGTTGGAAGACTCGCCCCGCGAACACATTCTCGCCTCGCGAGAATCCAAAATTCAAAGCGCGCCAAAACTAATATTCGCGTCGCGAGTATAAGCTCGCCCCGCGAGCGGGCGAGAAACAGAATCCTTATTTAAAGGCTGTTTCAGATCAAATTGGGGGATCCGAATCCTAGTAGTTTTAGCCACTGTTCAGAGTAGTATAAGCCCATTCTCTTGTTCTCTTTGGAGCTGCGTCTCCCTTTTTCTTATTTTATTTTATTATGGAGATTATGTCGGATTGTTTGTGCGTCGTCACGGGCATGAGGAACTAATCCCCTCGTCCGAGGGATCAATGAAGCCACCCATGGCGGTGTAGTGTTCTTGTGATGTATGTGTTTCTCCCCTTCTCTTATTAATGTTTTCCACCCCGATTTGATTGCGTTGATCATATG
This sequence comes from Sophora flavescens, assembly GCA_030762895.1. Classification (NCBI taxonomy): domain Eukaryota; kingdom Viridiplantae; phylum Streptophyta; class Magnoliopsida; order Fabales; family Fabaceae; genus Sophora; species Sophora flavescens. Next base: position 132,353,087 of record CM061065.1, read on the forward strand.
TATTGCGTGATTAACTAGTTAAACGTGTTTGAGGCCGAACGGCGATTCGCGTTTTAGAACTTGAATTGGGATCACTAATCGAATAATGAGCACGACAGTGGATTTAGGAGATTAGTGCAACCTTATAGGGAACAAGAATTAATAGAATTCGAGATTAGGGTTATGAGACCTAGTAAGTAATTAATCCAATCATCGAATACGTCCTATTGAGCACGACAGTGGATATAGGAGAAATTGGGGGTCCCGGTTGACATTATAATTGAACCTATGGAGGAATACATCATCACTTGGGTACTATACATGATTGGGTAGGTGGATTTGAGACCTTGGATATTATACCGTGATGGTCTCTGACTTTCAGGTCTCCATGATTCGCGAGGCGAGCATCCCGTTCGCGGGGCGAGATTCTTTCGCGGGGCGAGATTCAATTCTAGGCTGTGACCTTCATCACGACTAGGCCGTGATGGTCTCTGACTTTCAGGTCTCCATGATTCGCGAGGCGAGCATCCCGTTCGCGGGGCGAGCCAGAGTGATGACTGTTGCTGTTTTATCTGATGTTTATGCTCGCGAGGCGAGCATCCACTCGCGAGGCGAGTATCTCCAGAAGTGCTTTTTCCACTGCTTCTTGACTTTCCTTGACTCCCGGAGCTTCACTTATTGACCTGAAAACACCAAAAACAACCAAAAGCATAATTATATCCAAAATAAGCTAAAAACTACACAAAAGACGCAACACGAGTCAAAGTCCAACTTAGTAACCAAACAAGGCAAATTTGGCGAAAACGAGAGTGAACTCGACTGATTGGCACATAAACCCTAGTTCATCTAGTCATAAAACTAGATAAGCCAGAGGCTTATCAGCAATGTAATTTAATCTCCCTAGAAAACCCCTTACTTCTCGTTCATTCTTGGGAGTTGGCATGTCCCTGATCGCCTTTGCCTTTTCAGGCTGTACTTGTATTCCTTCCCTATTGACCACAAAACCCAACAATTTCCCAGTTGAGGCTCCAAACACACATTTTCTGGGATTGAGTCTCAGATTGTACTTCCTTCTCTCAAATAACTTATGCAAAACTGCTACATGACTTTCCCCCTTGTGCATCATATCATGGAACAATGTTACCATCGCTCGCTGGTAGGTAGCTCCGGAATTCTTCAGCCCAAAAGGCATTACTCTGTAACAAAAAGTTCCCCAAGGGGTGATGAAAGTCGTCTTCTCTTTGTCATCGACGTCCATGGTAATCTGATTGTATCCCGAATACCCATCCATGAAGGAGAATATGTGGTTCCTTGCTGTGCTGTCTACGAGAACATCAATATGAGGCAATGGAAAGTCATCCTTCGGACTTGCTTTGTTCAGATCTCTGTAATCCACACACATTCTTACTTTTCCATCCTTCTTTGGTACTGGTACGACATTAGCAACCCACTCTGGGTGTCTCGACACTTCCACAAACCCAGCTTCTAACTGTTTAGTTACCTCTTCTTTGATCTTTAGTGACATATCTGGATGCATCCTCCTCAACCTTTGTTTCTTCACCACCGTATCTGGGTACAGTGGGATTTTATGTGATGCTATCTCAGGATCCAATCCTGGCACATCTTTGTAGGACCATGCAAACACATCAAGGTACTCCTTAAATAGCGCGACCATTTCTGCACGTTCTGGATTATCCACTATTTTCAACTCCTTCTTGTCTTCCTCGATCCCCATATTAATCACTTCTATAACTTCATCATTTGAAGTGAACCCATTTTCTGAGTGCTCCATCGACTTTGTAAATTCTTCAATGGCTTCTTCTTCCTCACCAATCCCAGAATCGTCTTCGTCAATAGCCGCAAGGGAATCAGTAAATGAGATTTCAAGGTTCCTTTTGTAAGACAAACCTTCGACGGTGGTGAGGTTCCTGAAAGAAGATGTTTGAAACAAGAGAAATATAGGCAAGGATATTATTCAAGAAATGAAACACAATTTATGTAAGATAAAAAAAGGGTAGAGAAAGGAAGACACCAAGAAAATACTGAAAAATCATACTAACTCATTTTATTCATTTCTCAACTAAAGTAAACATCAGTTTATACGAGATACAAAAAGGTAATTACTTTATGGAAATAACATCAACAAATGGTTCAGACTGCCGATTGCCTAGGACCTCATTGT